>CM061561.1:39349097-40697014 GCA_030864225.1 Capsicum baccatum var. pendulum
ACAAACTCAGGATCTGATTCAACAGAACATCTCTTGATTCAGGGAGCAAGTGAGCTATGAGATGTTGAATCTGTTATGCGGGGAAAAGGAAAATAATCTCTACACGTAAATATCAAAAATATAAAAAACAAAAACAAAAACAAGTGGGGCTCAATTATATTATTTCGGCCATCAACTATCCCAAACTTCTTCCTCACACCCCACCACCCCCTCTCTTTTTGTTTCTCTATTTTTTTCACTACTACCTATCAACCAACTTCAATCAGATACTTATGAGCTGAGAAGTAATTTAAGTGATGTAATTAGTTAGTTAGGAAGGTAATCATGAATTTGTTAGGCAGTTAGACAGTTGTCCACTTGTGCTGACTAGGCATAGTTAAGTCGGTTAGGTGTGTGTATAAATACAAGTAGTAGTAGCTGAAAGTAGGTAGCATTATTCATTTTTCTTTTGGTACCATTCTGTTTCTCTGAGCTATAATCCAATGGAACAATAGTTTCATTTCTGTTCTTCTACTTTCTTTTACTTCTACTTCTACTTCAAGCTTCCATTAATAGAGCTTTCTTAACATAGTATCAAAGCCAGGTTTCTCTGCACAACTAGCTATCTTTCCCTTAAAATTCAATTTGGTTAAAGTAATTGCACACTAGGGTTCACAAGTGAAGATTTTATTTGTTTCCTGTCAAATTCGACTTCACCTTCTACCTTGATCGCTTCAGTATTTAAGCATAATGTCAACATCGGGTACTGGAGCTCCTACAAATGTTGCTATAGCTGAAGGTTTATCTAGCACTGAATCTGGTCAGATTGATCAAGTTGATGCTAATCATCCTCTATACATTCCTCCATCTGATACACAAGGTTCTGTTCTCATCTCTACTCAACTTTTAGTCTCTGAAAATTACTCTCTATGGAGCAAATCGATGCAAATTATGTTGCTTGGTAAAAACAAGCTAGGTTTCTTTCTAGGAACATGTAGAAAAGAGATGTATCCTTCCAACTTACACCATCTCTGGGATAGGTGTAATGCTATAGTGCTAGCGTGGATTATGAATACAGTGTCCAAGGATCTGTTGAGTTCTGTGATTTATGCCTCTGATTCACATAAAGTCTGGGAAGATCTCCGTGAGAGATTTGATAAGGTGAATGCTTCTAGGGCTTTTTATCTGCATAAAGAGCTAGTCACTTTGGTTCAATGTACTTTCTCTGTCTCTGCATATTTCTCCAGATTAAGAGTGCTTTAGGATGAGTTGGAGGCTCTAGTTCCTCATCCTTCATGTGCCTATCCTGAATCAAAGGACTATGCAACTCATTTTCAGATGCAAAAGTCATGGGAATTTTTAATGGGACTAAATGAGTCCTATGCTCATGTTAAAAGTCAGGTTCTTATGACTTCACCTCTCCCTACCATTAATCAAGCTTATGCTATGATTATAAATGTGGAAAGTCAGAGGTTAAATGGTACAACCTTAGGAGGTTCTCCTTTTGGTGATACTAGCTCAGGATCTACTGCTCTTATGAGTAACAGGATGTCTCTTGGAGGTTCAAGTAGTGGTTATGGAGGTTATACCAACAATTATGGTGGCTCTAGCTCTAGATATGGTGGTTTTAGTAATGCTGGTTTCAATCACAAACCTAGAATGTAATATGAGCACAGAGGAGGTTATGGAAGAATTCAACTAGTATGTGACTATTGTCATCTTAAGGGACATACTAAATACACTTGTTATAAGTTGAATGGTTATTCATCTGATAGGAAGAAAAAGGGAGGAAGCATATCTTATAATCATGCCAGTAATGTCACTATTTATGGCAATTCCTCTGTTGATCTACAGATACTTAATACTCCTCAAGGATCTTTTTTTGCAGGAACACCTTCTTCAGCTCCCTTGTTCACTCCAGATCAGTATAACCAGATTCTAAAGATGCTAAGCAAAGACAAGGAATCTGATGCCAGTGCTAATGTTGCAACCACTACTGGTTCAGGTACTATTTTTGCATTAATGACAAACATATCTAGTTCAGAATGGATAGTAGATAGTGGGGCTTCAAATCACATGGTGCACACCTTGAGCCTATTGAAACATTATTCAGCATTGTATGGTAAAGATAGTAAACAAGTTAATCTACCTACTGGAAGTCAAGTCCCTATTAGTCATGCTGGCAAATCTTCAGTTCTTGGTGATAAAACTGTGAAAGATGTATTGTTCTTACCAGATTTTAAATACAACCTACTGTTAGTGTCTCAATTGACTAAAGGTCTTAAATGTGGTGTTCTATTCTTCCCTGATTTTTGTATCTTTCAGGAAATCTTTACTGGGAAGGTACTGGGGATTGGTAAAGAGGAGCATGGTTTGTACTTGCTGCAGTCTGATGCTTTCTACACCCTCACAGCTGAACCTGAGTTAACTAGTCTTTTGTCTTTGTCTGGTTCTTCTAGTCCTATGAATAATTGTGATAGTTCTTCTTCTGCTACTAGTAATGATTGTGTAGCAAGTTTATGGCATAAAAAGGATTGCAGGTTTACATAATGTCAAAGTGCAAGATCACTATTGTAGTGTATGTCCTATTGCAAAACAGTCAAGGCTTTCATTTCCTACAAGTATTTCTACCTCTTGTTGTTCTTTTGATCTTGTTCATGCTGATGTATTGGGACCTTATAGAGTTGCAACTCATGATGACAAAAGATATTTTTTGACATTGGTAGATGATTTTTCCAGATATGCTTGGATATTTTTGCTGACTAGTAAGGCTGATTGTATTGTTCCACTTAGAGACTTTATTCTCATGGTAAGGAATCAGTTTGGTAGAGGGGTTAAATGTTTCAGAACTGACAATGGCACTGAGTTTTTTAAATCTCAAGTAAATGCTTTATTTACACAGCATGGTGTTCTTCATCAAAGTTCTTGTGTCTATACCCCTTAACAAAATGGAGTTGTTGAGAGAAGACACAGGTATATTCTTGATATGGCCAGAGCATTGAGGTTTTAAGCCTTTATACCACTTAAGTTCTGGGGTGAGTGTGTGTCTGCTGCTATATATATTCTGAATAGATCACCTTCTGTTCGATAACATGGTGCATCCCCTTTTGAAAGGTTGTTTCATAAAGCACCTAATTTGTATCACTTTAGAGTATTTGGATCTCTATGCTATGCAATTGATGTCAAATGGAGTGACAAGTTTGCTCCTAAAGCTTATCCTACAGTTCACCTTGGTTATTCCTCAACTCAAAAGGGATATCTACTATATCATCTGACTTCTAACTCATTCTTCATCAGTAGAGATGTTGTCTTTCAGGAATCTATTTTCCCTTTCAAACATTTAAACTCCAGTCCCCAGCCTTTATTTCCAATCCTTGACTTTGTAGATGATTCAACAACTCTTACACCTACTATACCTTTTTCCCTTTCATCTATACCTATTGTGAGTGGCTCTTCTTTTCCTGCACCTTCATGCTCATTTCCTGTTCCACCACCTCCTATCAGAAAGTCGACCAGAAGTTCTAAACCACCAGTATGGATGGCTGACTATGTCCTACCCTCCAACTCCACTAAATCCTACTTGTATCTAGTATCTCAGTTTGTTCAGTATGACTCTTTATCCCCTGAATACAGAGCATCACTTGCAGCTTATTCATCTATTTCAATACCTACTTCCTACAAGCAAGCTTGTCTTGATCCTAAATGGATCACTACTATGCAAGAAGAAATGAAAGCTCTTGAGGACAATCAAACTTGGTCTCTTATTCCTTTACCTCTTGGTAAGGTTCCCATTGGCTGCAAGTGGGTATATAAGGTCAAGTTTATTTTTAATGGACAGGTTGAGAGGTACAAGGCCAGCCTTGTAGCCAAAGGGTACAACCAGAAAGAGGGTCTGGACTACACCGATACTTTTTCTCCTATAGCCAAGATGGTTACTGTTAGATCTGTTGTAGCTTTGGTTACTTCCTCTGGCTGGTTTGTGTTCCAAATGGATGTTTCTAATGCTTTCCTCCAAGATGATGTCCTTAAAGATGTGTATATGCAGTTACCCGATGGGTTTGTAACCCAGGGGAAGAATGCTATGGTTTGCAAACTCTACAAGTCCCTATATGGCCTTAAGCAAGCTCCACGACAATGGAATCTAAACCCGACAGAAGCTTTGCTAGCAATGCAGTTTGTTCAGTCACATTATGACTATTCATTATTTACTCAGAAGATTGGAACTGATATTGTTGTTATCCTAGTGTATGTTGATGATCTGCTAATAACAGGATCAAATGTATCACTTATTCATCAAGTAAGACAGGATTTACAACATAGGTTCAAAATGAAGGACTTGGGAGAATTGAAATATTTTCTAGGCATTGAGTTTTCTAGATCTCATAAAGGGATTGTCATTTGTCAAAGGAAATATGAACTTGAGCTTATTTATGAGATGGGACTAGCAAGAAGCAGGCCTGCAAGTACTCACAAGTTAACATCCACAAACTATGACAATCATATTGGTATTAATGACGCTGGTCAAGACACACTTCTTGAAGATTGTGGGAAGTACCAAAGACTAATTGGTAGACTATTGTACTTAACTATGACAAGGTCTGATATTGCCTTTGTAGTTCAAGTACTCAGTCAATTTATGCATTCACCCAAGAGGTCACATATGGAGGCAGTATTGAGGGGAGGCAAGTATGTGAAAGGAACTACTAGTCTTGGTCTGTTCATGACTAGTGGAAGATGTTCAAAACTGGTAGCCTATTGTGATTCTGATTGGGGTTCCTGTGTAGAAACTAGAAGATCTGTAACTGGGTATGTAATCAAGTTTGGAGAAGCTGTGATTTTCTGGAAATCAAAGAAACAAGGGACAGTATCAAGAAGTTCTGCAGAAGCTGAGTTCAGGAGCATGGCTACAACAGTAGCTGAGATAGTATGGCTGAAGGGGCTATTCAAGGAACTAGGAATTGAACTACATCTGCCAATTCAATTGTTTTGTGACAGCAAAGCTGCTATTCAGATTGCAGCACATCCAATCTTCTATGAGAGAACCAAGCATTTTGATATAGATTGTCACTTTGTTAGAGAAAAACTTATTGATGGTTTGATTCAAACACAACACATAAGTACAAAGGAGCAGCAAGCAGATTTGTTAACCAAAGGCCTGTGCAAACCACAACATGACATTTTACTTAGCAAGCTGGGAATGAAAAATATTTTCAATCCTCATCTTGAGGGGGAGTGTTGAGCTGAGAAGTAATTTAAGTGATGTAATTAGTTAGTTAGTAAGGTAATCGTGAAGTTGTTAGGCAGTTAGACAACTGTCCACTTGTGCTGACTAGGCATAGTTAAATCGGTTAGGTGTGTGTATAAATACAAGTAGTAGTAGCTGAAAGTAGGTAGCAGTATTCATTTTTCTTTTGGTACCATTCTGTTTCTCTGAGCTATAATCCAATGGAACAATAGTTTCATTTTTGTTCTTCTACTTCCTTTTACTTCTACTTCTCCTTCATGCTCCCATTAATGGAGCTTTCTTAACAAATAGATATCAAAATATCCTTTTTATGTAAATTCCTGAAACTACTCAGTTTCTTACGAAAAAATCTTCAAAAAAATTTAATTTATTGTATCAAAATCAATTTTTCTCAATAGTTGAACTAACTCCATATTTAGCAAATTCTTATTTTGAAGAACAAATTGAAAATACCCAAATAAAAATACTGATAAATTTGTATTGGGACTGACTCGAAAAAAATTTCAAGAAAGAAACTAAATCAAACAAAAATTTTCTCAAAAAATGACAACCACTTCAGATTTGATAAAAAATTTCAACATTTTTTCTATGTCTAAATTCTTTTGCATTACAGTTACAACTTCTCAAGAATCAAATTTCAAAAATTTGAATTCAAAATAAAAAATAATGAACCACAAAGAATGAATTGAGTTCAAATTTGTGGGAGAGGAGGGATGAAAAATGGAATTGCAGATGAGAACTTAAAGAATAGTTTTGGGGTAGGGGGAGGGGGAGTTAAAGAGTGCAGATTTGGGGGGGGGAGGGGGAGGGGTTGAAGAAGAGATGAAAATAGGGTATGCGTTGTTTTTACTTATATATATATATATGTGTGTGTATGTATGTATGTATGTATGTATGTATGTATGTATGCATATAAATGAAGTATTTTTTAAATAAAAATATTTTTTTACATGGCTTCGACGTGGCAGCACTTAAGTGAGGCGTTTAATATACTTGTCACTGTGAGAGTGATATTATATTTTTGGGGTACCATTTAATTTACTTGAAAGTTATTTAAGAGGGTAAATAATTATCAGTAAAGTTAAAATGATAAAAGTAAATTTTGTGGACAAGCTTACAGGTGTTTTGATATATCTACTATAATATTTATTGATGTCCTTAATCATGTAGTATTATGGTAGATAATTTTCCTATTCTAAGAGTAGGTAGCTATTCTAATAGATGTGATATCATTAATTTTGTGAATTTATAAGTGAAGATGAAAGTCAAATCAAATATGTTAGTCTTCAACCTTGGCAGCCATCTTGAAATTTCTGGTAGGGTGCAAAATTAGTCTCAGCTGTTACTATTTTTTATCTCATACTAAAATTAAGAATTGGTTCTTGTGGATTTTAGACAAGTATTTGGTATGAAGTTATCTTTATTAAGGAGTATATGTATCTCAAATGTTAGAATTTTTAAGGTGAATATAAATTTAATCGAATTTAATATAAATGTCAAACATTAGATAAAAAGAGAAAAAGATCAGAACCATCTATTGAAGTAGCAAAAATAAATAGTGCGCTGACAGAGCGTCATGTCCCTTAAGTAAGAGGTTGGGGGTTCGATCCCCGCCTCTAGCGAATGGAGCAAACTCTGTAGCCAGTTCTCTACCGCTTAGTGCGCTGACAGATGAACTAAAGGTGTCAAACGGGCCGGGCTGACCCGGCCCGACCCGGCCCGACCCGGCCCGACCCGGCCCGAAACGCCAAACCGGACCGGTTTGACCCGGCCCGGAAAGCCCTAGGGCTTTAGGGTACCGGGTCCCGGTCCGTTTTTTTTTTAAAATTGGGCCCGGTTAACCCGGCCCGGACCAACCCGGTCCAGGCCCGCCGGTTAACCGGCCCGGCCCGGCCCGGTAACCCAAAAAAATTAAAAAAAAAAAAAAAAAATCTGTTGGGCCAAACTAGCCGTTGGCCCAACGGTAATATTACCGTTTTTTGGGTCCAAACGGCTAGTTTGGGCCCATTTGATTAAAAAAAAAAAAAAAAATATATAAAATATTTTTTAATCCTCAAAATAAATCTATAAATACCCTACAACTTCAAATCATTTCTCACACAATTTTTCACTCTCTCAAATCTCATTCTCTCTCAAATCTCAATTCTCAATTCTCAAATATTCAATATATTTAATTTCTTAAAGTGTTCACTTTAATTTTTTGATTTTTCGTTTACAAAGTAAGAGCGGAAGTTTCTAAAGTCGCAATCTTCGGATACTTCCAAAATTTGGTATTGTCGTTCCATCTCTTACGTTTAATTTTTATTTATTGTATTAATTGTTTAATATTTAATTTTGTTATATTTGTGTATTTTGAATATTTTTAGTTTAATTTAATTTATATTATGGATAAATTAAAAAACCTCGCTGCTAAAGGTGTTAAAAATTTTTGTCCCGGAAGCGGTAGTGGTAGTAAAAAGCGAATTATTAGCGGTAGAGGTAGTTCAAGTAATAGATATACCCGTGTGACTTCGCCTCCGGTACCGCTTGGTACACCTTTTGAGGAAGAAATAGGTGTAGGTGCTCACGATATGGATTATGTAGAATTTCAAGAAAATTACGGTATAGAAGAAGAAAATGAAGTAGATGCAGTTAATGTAGACGAAGATGATGAAAATATTGCTGAAACACCCGCAGTAGGAGATGCTAACGTTAGATCTGAATCAGTTAATCTCCCTTCCCGTCCTCCCAGTGCCCCAAAACCCCGTAAAAGAACTAGTATTGCATGGCAATTTTTTGAACGTATATCAGATATTGAGGTGCAGTGCAATATTTGTCAACAAATATATAAGCATAGAAGTGGCGGTAAGCAAGGGGGTACGAGTACGTTAATGAGACATATAGCTGAAGATCACAAAAGAGAGTTAAATATTGCAAAAGGTGGTGGGGATGTTGGTGGGTCAACGCAAACTAGAATGGACCCAACAACCGGTCAAGTAGCGAAAAAGTATAATAAATTGAGGGACCGGGAAGAAATAGCTAAAATGGTAGCTGTGGGTTGTTTGCCTTTTACTTTTCCTTCTTCTGATGCTTTTATCCGTTATATACAAGCAATTTATAATCCTATGTTTAATGGTATTCCTAGAACTACTTGTCGGTCTGATATTTTTAAACTCCATTCACAATATTGTTTTTATTTATCAACATTCTTAAAAAATATTCAATGTAGATTGTCCCTAACTTCTGATCTTGGTCGTGCTGTTAATAAAAATGATTATTTAACCGTTACTTGTCATTGGATGGATAGTAATTTCATAATGCAAAAACGTATTCTTGCTTTTTTATATGATGAAGATCGCAAACATACTGGACAATTTATTGCTGATTCTATTATTAAAATTGCCGGATATTATGGTATAGAAAATAAAATTTTATGTATTGCTTTTGATAATGCTTCTAACAACAAGAGTGCTATAACAAAAATAAAATCTACGTTATCTCCACCCTTTCCTGAAATTTTCCATATTAAGTGTGCATGTCATATCTATAATTTAATTGTAAAAGATGGTCTTGACTTTTTTGAGGTTTATATTGAAAAAATTCGTCTTGCCGTAGGTTTCATTCAAGGAAATAATCGTAGAGCGAGAATTAAAGAATTTAAAGTTAAATGTCAAGAAAATGGACTTACACCGATTTTAATGCCTGAGGAAATTGATATTAGATGGAATTCTACGTATGAATTTTTAAAAACTTGTTATAAATATAGAATTCCTATTACACTAACTTTTAACCAACACTGTGGTTCTTTTGCTGATTCTGCTGATTGCATGTTACATAATTCTGATTGGGTTATAATTAATGATCTTGTTAAGTTTTTAGAAAAATTTTATGTAGCTACGGTTGAATTTTCCGGTGCATACTATCCTACTGTTTATAATATTTTGGCATATATAGCCGATATTTCTGATTTGCTCCAACAATATAAAAATAAAGAAGGTTATAAAGAAGCTGTTGGCGCTATGTTTACGAAATTTAAAAAATATTTCTTCCCGATTCCCCCTATTTACTTGGTTGGTGCTATTTTAAATCCTTGCATGAAATTTAATCATATGTGTCACTTTAGTACTCTTATTTATGCTAACTTAGAAATAAATACTAACCGTGAGTCTGAACAAGAGCAGCCCGATTTGTGGACGGCTACGGCTGATGCAAAAGATTATATAGAAAAATTATATAATCACTATGCTGATTTATTTGATTCAGCCGTACCTACAAATATCAGTCCAACTGTCGCTCCTCATCCTCCCAAGGAGCCATCATCTTCTAAAAGGTCGGCACATAGTGGTTTTCCTGATTCGTTTTATGATTTAACTTGTTGGAACAGTGTGGATGAGAGAGCTTACACATCAACTTATCGGGAAGAGCTGAAATATTATCTGCGGACGCCACCAGAGGATCGCAGACGACGGATCAACTCGCTGGATTGGTGGAGAAATAATGAATCACAATATCCTGTACTTTCAAGATTAGCCAGAGATATCTTGAATGTTCCAATGTCAACCGTTGCATCAGAGAGCGCCTTCAGTCAGGGACGACAGCAGCTTGGAGACAACCGACACTCATTGGGAAGCAACGCAATGAATGTTTTAGTTTGCCTTAGAGATTGGATTAGAGCAGAAAGAAGAAACCAAGGAATGGAACCAGAGCCAAGCGACGACCTCAAACTTGAAGAAATAATGACTTCACGGGAGAACTCAACAGAATCAAGTCCAATGCATGGGTTTGCCCCCGTTGACTTCGACTATCCTATGCAAATTCCAATTAATATTAACATGAATGAGTTGGAAAAAATGATGCATAATTTATAGATTTTTCATTCATGTAAATTATAAATTTTGGATCATTTTGCAATCAATAAAATTCCACAAATTCATTCACTCCTTAGTCGTTGTTTTTTATTTTTTTTTATTTATCAATTTAAAGTTTTAATATCTTCTATACAACTGTATATTTAATGTATACATGTGTATATGTTTATATATCTTATATAGAAGTGTATATTTAATGTATATACGTGTATATATCTTCTGTAGAAGTGTATATTTAATGTATACATTATATATATCTTCTATAGAAGTGTATATTTAATGTATACATGTGTATATATCTTTTATAGAAGTGTATATTTAATGTATACACGTGTATATATCTTCTATAGAAGTGTATATTTAATGTATACATTATATATATCTTCTATAGAAGTGTATATTTAATATATACATGTGTATATATCTTTTATAGAAGTGTATATTTAATGTATACACGTGTATATATCTTCTATAGAAGTGTATATTTAATGTATACATGTGTATATATCTTTTATAGAAGTGTATATTTAATGTATACACGTGTATATATCTTCTATAAAAGTGTATATTTAATGTATACATTGTATATATCTTCTATAGAAGTGTATATTTAATGTATAGATTGTGTATATAGCGTATATATAGTGTATATTTGACCGGTTTTTATCCGGGTTTGACCGGTTTTGACCGGGTTTGACCGGATTGGGTTAAGTGGGCCGGTTCCGGGTGGGTTTTATTTTTTTTACTGTGCGGCCCGGCCCGGCCCGGCCCGGTTAAGGCCAAAACCGGCCCGTCACCGGCCCGTAACCCGGTTAGAGAGAGGGGGCCGGTTCCGGGTTGACCCGGCCCAGCCCGTTAGACAGACATAAGATGAACGGAGTATTAGTCTCACGGCTACCGGCTATGGGGATACCTTGGAAAACAAAATAAAATAATACTCCCTCCGTCCCATTTTATGTGGCGTCATTTGATCGGGCACGAAATTTAAGAAATAAAGAAAAACTTGGTAAAGTTTACCAAATTATCCTTTATAAAAAAATGTGTCAATATCTTTTTTTTTTAATTAAGTGGGATCAATAAGGGTAAAAGAGTAATTATGCCTTTAAGAATTGCCAAATAAGGAAAGACGACACTTATTTTAGAATAAATTAAAAGAAAATGATGACACATAATTTGAGACGGAGGGAGTAATAAATAGTCACACATTTAGGGAATGCAAAGAGAGTAAACCCCCTATTTTCTTTTTTTTATTTTGTAGGTAGTTCATTAATATAAGACCAGCCCTACTTGAATTATGGCCCTTAGTTTTGATTTAGTGCCAAAAAAGTTAGTTGGGGTCATGGTACTCTATTACTCCTTTAGTTCTAAAATAATTAAATTATTGAAGTATTTTTTAGTGTTTAAAATAATTATTACTAATATTTTAAAATTTAAAAAAATAAAAATAAAAAAATATGATCAATTTATGTCTTTATCATTTTTTCTTAAAACATGTGTTATATTTTAACAATTTGATTATTTTGGAACAAAGAAAATAGTACGAGCAGCAGCAGTAATAATACAAAATATGTACTTTAGGCTGTGAAGCTGTTTTTACATTTTTTGGTGGGTGGGTTAGGGGGTTGATGTTTTCATGTCATGGTGCTTTTATGAAACCTTATGTCAGTCCCTTGTAGTTAATCACTTTGTTGGTATATTCTCAGTGCTTTAATTTTAAATTCTTGTACATACTTTTTTAAAATTTATGTGACACATTTTCTTAATCTATTTTTAAAAATATAGGAGTAATATATTTTTATACTTTTAAAATAATTTTACTATAAATTTACATTTACGGTGAAACAATACCATATAAAATGGGACAAAGGCTGTACGCCATAGATATAAAATTAGGAGTTTCCCTTTTCTAGTAGTTCTCTGAATACTATTCACTTTAATTTGTACATGAGATAATCCAATCACTTAAATTTTTTTCACATTGGATCATTTTCTTTTTTCCAGTTCACTTGGTTCAAGTGTGGAGGGATGTCAATAGGGCTAAGTTGGGCTCATGTCCTTGGAGATGCATTTTCAGCTTCAAATTTCCTTAATATGTGGGCACAAATCATGGATGGTCAACCTTCACCTCAATTTCTTGACAAGTCAACAAGAACCAACAAATTGATCAATAACCCAATATTATCTACAGTTAAAAAGTTGCCATTTTCCCTAAAGAGAGTTGATCCAGTTGGTGATCATTGGAAACTCACCAACACTTGCAAAATGCAATCACATTCTTTTCATATCACACAAAAGAAACTAAACCAACTCGTCTCCAATGTTTGTGGAACTAAAGTGAAGCCTTTTGACGTTATTTGTGCTACAATTTGGAAATTTTTGGCTAATGTAAGGAGGGAATATTCATCAGAGCCCAAGATTGTGACAATTATACTTAGGGACGACAACTCTTGTGACAGAGTAACAACTGAAGTATCGAGCAACAGTCAAGTGATGATTAGCATAGTTGAAGCAAGTGACATCAAAGTTTTCGAGGCTGATACATCAGAATTGGCAGAGTTGATAGCTGAAAAGACAGAGGACGAGACTAGAGTTGTCGAAGAATTAATGGAAAAAGAAAATGGTGTTTCAGACTTTGTCGTGTATGGGGCAAATCTCACATTTGTGAATCTTGAAGAGTTAAGGATTTATGATTCGGAACTTAGGGGTAAAAATCCAATTTTTGCAAGTTATAACATAAGTGGAGTTGGTGATGAAGGTGTTGTTTTGGTATTGCCAGGGCCTAAAGGTTTGAATGGAAAAAAAAGGTGGAAAGATAGTGAATGTGAATTTGCCTAAAGATCAAATTGGAGGGTTGAAAAATTAGATGAGAAAGGAATTATGTATATTTTAAAATTAATTTGAAGAAAGGAAATATTTTCTATTTGCATGGAAATGTGATAAAGTTCTTGGCATATGTTAGTTCATTGTTTAAAGCACGAAGATCTTGTGTTTACCTGATTTTGGTTATCATTTGTAAAGCTGATTTCGGTTGTCATTTGTAAAAGTTAAACTTCATGTTATGTGAGTGTGTTTGGACATTAATGGAAAATTATTTAATTGGTTATGTAATTATTGAAAAATTTTGATAGAGAAAAAAGGCAAAGATAAGAGAAATGCAAAAAGGGCAGTGTCGAGTAGTAAAGTTCTCACTATGCATTGGGTGCAGAAAAAGATTGCCAGACTATAAGAGTCTATTGTTAGTAACTTTATATTTCTGTAAGAGATTGTTTCCATAACTTGAACCTGTGATCACCTAATCACATGATAGTAAGACATGCAAAATATCAAATAGAATAAAGAAGAGAAGAAAACTTGAGCCTTGAGGTGTGATATTATTACTATATGAAAGTGTGTTTAAGTACTTGGTTAAACAAAAAATTTATTATTTCATTGTAAGAAAAAACTAAATAATTTATCAATAAACAAATTAAAATTATTAAAATATAATTAATAAAATCAATTTGATAAATTAATTCTCTCATAGATAATATTTTTTTCAACTGAGTGTTAAGTATTTCCTCCTGACCATTTTACTTGTCACATTTTTCATTTACACACTCTTAAGAGCAACATTAAGCAAAAGATAATTTGATTAAATTATTTGTATTATTCCTCTCAATCTAATACTTCAAATTGCCCCCAAAATCCTATTAGTAAACTCCGATTTCTACTATTTATAAGTGATGGTTTATAGTACTGCGAAGGGTAAAACTGTAAATATACACGTTCCTATATTTTAAATGTTAAAACACAGGTCTTGTCCTATTTATCTAACTTGGGGCTTTGGGTTGTAGGTGACAAAAGAGTTTTAAAATGAGGTGCAGGTGACACAAGTCTTAATTATTAGGTGGAAGTGACAATTACTTTATTATGGATTAAGAAAATTGGGGAAGTTTGAAAATAACCCACAAATTTTTAAATTTACACTTTGATCCAAATGGTAGCCTATATAACGAAAAACAGAGGGAAAAACGCTTTTCTCTCTCTTCTCACCCATTGTTGTTTTCTCTCTCTTAGCGATTTTTGTTGTTCATTATTGTTGCCGCTTCATTCATCATCTTCTGCTTCAGTATCATCATCTTCTACTTTATTATCATCTTCATCTTCTTCTTGTTGACCATTTGTTGTTGTTGTTACTGCTACTGTTGCTATTTAACCAATTTCTTAGGTCAAATTTTATCTCGAACATCACTTTCCACTTTGACATTACTTCATAGGAGACCTTGGTAAGTAAAATTATAATTTTTAGTTAAATTTGCCATCTAGGTAACTATTATTGTGTTGTTGTTTTCCAACAATGGGTAGAACCCATTCATGATCCAACATAAGATCTATTTGTTTAAGCAGATAAATCATTTGTTACAACAGATGAGACGTCTGTTTCAATGAAAGACTGATATGTTGGATTCATGTTTAAACAGATGGGTCATCTGTTACAACATTTGACACATCTGTTGCAACAGATTAGTTATCGTGCGACATGATAAATATCTGTTTCAACAGATTAGTAACCTGTTGCAACAGAACCTGAACACGATTCCAACAGATGTGTTGTTTGTTGCAACAAAATAAATATATGTTATAACGGATTACTAACCTGTTGCAACGGGTAAGTCATCTATCACAACAGGTTTATTATCTATTGTAACATATCACTCATCTGTTGAAATCAGCTTCAAAGGTGATTTAGTACTGTAACATCAATCCCAACAGGCGCTTCATCTGTTGCAACAGATATTCAGGGGCATAAAATGAATCCCAACGGGTAAGTAATCTGTTGCGACTGATCACTTACCTGTTGCAACAAATAAGACATCTGTTGGGATTCATTCACGGTACTATGAAATCACTATCAGTTTTTTTTAATAAATAACTTTATTTAGGTACCACTAATGGAGGGATTAATAATAATAGGGGTGGATTGTCATGATCAATGGGTTGAGAAGAGCAATCGATATGTATGGCGTTGGAAGGAGGGTGAAATGCTAGAGACGATAGCTATGACAGTCCAAAGTGATGTTTCGTATGATGATTTTGTGAACTTAATCATCAGCTTTTGTAGACTGAATTATCAACCAGAAGAACTCGCGATTAGCTACATGCACAGTTCCTTTGAAAATCAGAGGGTACTGCCTTTCAAGATAACCGATCAGGTTCGATTGCATGCTTATCTAAGTGATTCAACCAGGCCGGTGTTAAGGGTGTACATGGTTGAAAAAAATGAGAGAGAATGAGAACCAGAACGTAGAAGAAGAAAAAGAAGAAGAAGAAAAAGAAAACTTCTTTGATGATAGGTTGGATGATCTAGACATGAATATTCCAGATGATGATCAAACACCTACGCCCGTTGATGCGACTAATATTATGTCCAGTTCTTCTCAGTCGACACAGTCTGGAAATCTTCAAGATGATGGGACCAATTTTTTTATTGGAATGTCATTCAAGGACAAGAATGAACTATCTAACACTTTGTTTATTTCTTGCTTGAAAAAAGATTTTAGAATAAATAAGATGATTAATTCGAGCAGTGTCTTTTGCTTCAAATATGCTAATTCGACCTGGAAGTGGTGGTTGAGAATGGTAAAGTACGCAAGTTCTGACAGATTCGTCATTCGTAAACATGAAAAGCATCACATATGTTGTTCGAGCACATCTCGGGCCAAAATCCACATGCCACGACAAAGGTCCTCGGTGAATATTTCAGGAGTAGTTTCCCCGATGGCAAAGGCCCTTCAACAAGGGTTATGACCAATCAACTCCTTACAAATTTAGGTGTCCTAGTCAGTTATTGGAAGGTATATACGACCATGGGGATTGCCAAGGACCTGGTTAGGGGGACACTCGAGCATGGGTATGAAGTCCTAGATTCTTACCGTTACACGATTGAGTCCACAAATCCCGGAAGTAAGACGACATTGCATCTGGATGAAAATGGAAGGTTCAAGTACTTTTTTATATCCTATGGTGCTTGGATTCAGGGTTTTCGACATTTGAGAAAAGGCATAGCCGTCGATGGTACCTTCTTGAGGAGCGGGTATAATGGAGTTCTGCTAGCGGTGATGGCGCAGGATGCGGAGAATCACATCTTTCCTGTCGCTTTTTATGTAGCGAACAAAGAATGTGATGCCTCTTATGAATTTTTTTTGAACAGCTGCGACGCTGCGTCGAAGATACCGAAGAGTTGTGTTTTATATCGGATAGGCATTCAAGTATTCCAAGGATGGGTTCACTTTTCTTCACTTCAGCTTACTTTGGTTCTTGCATCAGACATCTTGGAGAGAATATTCGAAACAACTATTACAACGAAAGGGTTGTCACCCTTTTTTGTAGGACAGCTAAAGAATATAGCAGAGAGGAGTTTTTAGACCATTTCAATCAAATAGCGGATGTGAATCCCAAGGTAGCAGAATTTCTCACACGTATCGATTTTGAGAGATGAAGCTGGGCATTCTGTCAAGCAAATAGGTACATTTTTATGAATTTAATGTCTTGTTTGATTTACAAGTTTAGTATGATGTCGTACTAAGTGATTCTTTTCTATAGGTACAATATTATGACATCAAACATAGCTGAATCGATGAATTCATTATTTGGCGATGAAAGAGAATTTCCCATCAAGGCTATGTTTAAAAAAATAAGCAAGAAGTATAGCGATTCTTTTAACGAAAGGCGTGTGCAGTTCAAGTGCCCAAAAAAAAGAACCTAATTTTTTCTTGAAATTGAAAAAAAATATCAACGAACATCAATTTGGGGAATAGGTTATTCTCTTATAAAATAGCAGATTACAAATTTCGTATCACCGGTCATGTGATACTGCCACGGTCGATCTTCAAACAAGATCTTGTACGTGTAGAGATTTTGACTTGGACAAAATACCTTGTCCACATGCTATGGCAGCGCTTCGAGCTCAATACGGTCATAAAATATAGACCTGAAGTTTATGAGCACTCTTCTCAATATTATTCGGTAGAAAAATATGAAATGGCATATAGTGGGCATAATACTCCGGTTCCTCCCGAAGAATCTTGGGTTGTTCTAGCAGAGCCTATGGGGAGATTAATACCTCCTCCATATATTGACCCGAGCACTATCAAACTGGGAAGAAAGCCATATAAGAGGAGGCGTGGAGTTGGAGAATCATTTTCATCAAGAAGAAAGAAGTGCTCCATATGTAAGTGCGCTGGCCACAAAAGAACTATATGCCCGAATCGTAATCCACGTGATTGTTGTAATTATAGAAACTTGTGTTGTTGTTTATTTGTTTGTTGTGGACTTTTATATATTTAACTCATTGTTGTGATCCTAATATTATCATTTATTATATATAAAATATCTTTTTTTTAATAACTTGTGCATCAATAAAAAGAGGCAAAACATGAACAAAATAATACAATAGACCACAATTATTCTCAATAGTTGCACAAACAGCTAAAATGTTTTCCTCCAACAGATGACAAATCAGTCAAAACAGATGGATAATCTATTGATAGAAACCCAATCGATGACCAATATGTTCCAACACATGGTCCATCTGTTGAAAGAACTCAAAAGCCAAAATTGCTAGTGCTACTGGATTCAACATAGCTCCTTGCCTCCAACCATCGACATGTTAACATGTATGTATGTCTAGATTAGAAGAAATAGATAGAATGAAAATTGAATAAGAATTAAAATCCCAAAGTCTGACTAAAAGTAAATTTTTTATTAAATGAAAAATAAAATACATTAGGTATAGATTTGATATAGAAAAATTAAAATAATACGCTAAAAGAAAAAACACATTCTAATTATTATTATTATTAGTACCATCATCATTAATGACAGCTGTCCAACCAACTCGCAACAGCAGGAACCTCATCAGCCTCTGCATCTCTCTGAACATCGTCGCTCTCAGAGCGACCAACTCTCTCTGCATATCATTAACCTACCTCTAAAGTTCTCGCACTGTGTCGCGTAGAATAACAATATCCAGAAAAGAATTCGCTATATCTAGAACATGTATGAATTGACAAATGTAAAAAAAAATAAATCCAAAATGTAATACAGCATATACGACCAACTAGTAAATTTACATCAGAAAAAAACTTACCTCAACGAGAAAGGAATATGCTCTTTGAAGAGAAGTGGTTGAAGATGTCACACGAAAAGAAAAATTCAAGAAATAAATAAAGTTGAGTTAAATCAAGATTAAGTTAGGACCTATTTATAGAGGATTGAATCGGGACATGTCAGGCCAAAAGGAAGGACTGTTCAATCCATTGTATTAATTACATTCAAACTGGTGGCATTTTATTTTCTGTAAAAAGTCACGACTTTTTATTTTACATTAATTATTTCTCACCTTTTCAAAATAGTTTGAGACTCGATAAAAGCCATTATTATTGAGTTGTTGCAATAGATCGTCCATCTGTTGTAACAGATCGTCCATCTGTCGTAACAAATTTAGCATCTGTTGCAACAAATGGATTGAATGTGCAACAGATGGTCTGTCAAAATAGATTTATCATCTTTTGCAATAGATGGTTTGTATATGCAATAGATAAGACATCTGATGCAACATATGTATTATCTGTTGCGACAGATGGATAGTATATTGGAGGAGATGTATTAGCTGTTTTGAATGTGTTAGATAAAAAGTCACGACTCTTCACCTTTTTTTAATAGTTCCTCTGTTTCGTATTAGTTGGGCCCTATGGGCTTGGCACACCAATTAATAAAAATATAAATTAGGTAATTATTTTACCAAATTGGCCTTATTAATTATTCTTTGAAAGTATAAATGTGAATAATATACTTTATGTAGTCATTTAATAATAGGGGTAATATTGGAAGAATATCATAAAATTCTCTTGATTTTATAAATAGGACAACTAAATTGAAACAAATATTTTTAGCAAAAAGTAATCACATATGTGTAGATAAATAAAAACACAGTCTGGTCTGTTGCAACAGATTTACTATCTGTTGCAACATATGGATTATATGTTGCGATAGATGGACCATTTGTTGGAGGAGATGTTTTGATTTCTTCCAACAGCTGATTCGTCAGTTGCAACAAATGGAGATTTTGATTCATCAACTGTTTTGAATGTGTTAAGATAAAAAGTCATGACTCTTCACACCTCTTTTTTAATAGTCATCACATGCGTGCATATGAATAAAACAACACTGTCTGATATGTCCTAATCGGGTAGAAAGAATAAGGTGCGTGCAATGGATCCCATTTTTATGCGTGCGAGTTATGTATATTATTGATCAGGATACCGTGATAGACATACATAAAATGCAATAATTTTGTGAATGTAGTTTTTTACCGATTAGACAATGATCCTTCAAACAAGATCCTGCATTGTACAGTTTAGTTTGATTGGTGCGAACTGATAAGGCCAAAGGTTCCAAGGCGGTGGTGTCGATACCCTGTTACAATTTAATGATGGTTTATGCTCATATTTTTTTGTCAAGTTTGGGGAAGGGTTCAAGTCTTTAGCGGTAGTGTAAATATCCAATAGTGATTAGACCGGTTTTAATGGCGCAATGGACTTCTTAAAAGGCCTCTGAAGCCTCGCAATGCAGCAAACAACGATGGAACCAATAGAAATTCCCCTATTCCAAATTTATATGGATGGATTGTTGGAGGAGATTTTTATACAACAAAAGGTGTTTGGGAGAATACCTGTGCGCGAAGGGAGAGGTGGAGAAGGTCGTATATCATCTCAGACCTTGATATATGGCCAATGAAATTGACATAAGAAACCTGAACTCAGACTTTTATATATCAATGAAATTGACATGATCCCGTATTTTTAATGGAGGAGTAGTTGGTTCAGGTTTCAATTCAGACGGACAATCTTATCACCTTCCGTGCTCGCGAAGTTGCTTCCTTAAAGTTCTGGTCCTGCACTTTGTGAGAGTCTTCATTCAGTCCACGCTCGCCAGTTGTATTCTCTAGCAAAGTTTCCAGCTCCAATCCTATTGACCATTCTTCTTTTTCTTCAACGACTGATGAATTTTCATTTTTGGATACACTTTCACATTCGAACCTCATCCAGTTTTTTCATTTTTATGTCAATTTCATCAGCCAATGTCACTACATTTTCCTTCCCACCCTGTGTTTCCACTTAAAAAAGGACTGAGATGATATATGGCCTTCTTAACCTCCCTCTTCCCGCACAGATTTTCTCCCAAACACCTTTTGCTGTATAATAGTCTTCTCCAACAATCTATCCATATAAATTTGGACCAGGGAAATTTCTATTGGTTCCATCGTTGTTTGTTGCAGTGTGAGGCTTCGGAGGCCTTTCAACAAGTCGATTAAGCTATTAAAATCGGTCCAATCACTATTATATATTTACACTGCCGCAAAAAACTTGAACCCTTACCCAAACTTGAGACAAAAACATGAGCATAAGTCGTCATTAAATTGTAACGGGGTATCGACATCACCGTCTTGGTCCCTCATCCTTACCAGTTTTAACCTAACAATCTTAACTGTAAAATGTCATATATTGTTTGAAGGATTACAGCCTAATAGGTAAAGAACAAACATTCACAAAATCATTGTACTGGATGTGTGTTTTCATGATAGGTTGATCAGTAATACATACCTCCCACATATGAAGTGGTTTCATCTTCAAGCAGCTTATTCCTTCGAACCCATCTTTACTCTAGCCATTAATGTTGGCTGGGCAAAAGTAGATCCAGTTCACTTTCTTTTATTTGCAAATAAGAGAAATACATTTGATGTCAAATAAGAGAAGAACAAAAAGAAAACAAAAAAAAAGTACAAAAGGGTAAAAAAACATTATGTGAATCAATAGATGACCAATATGATGCAACAGATTACCCATATGTTCAACCAATGAGGCATCATTTCAACAGATGGATGACATGTTGTAACAAATGGGTCATCTGTTGGAATAAATCAAACCAGCCTTACTACTAGTTTGATTTCTTCAAACAGTTGCTCTGTCTGTTCCAACAGCTGATTCATCAGTTATAATAGTTGAGGAAACTATTGCAACACCACCACTAACAGTATCAACAACAAAGAAACAACACCATATGTTCCAATACCTTCCACAACACAAACGTCACATGTTCTAACACAACCACTACCCCCAACAATAGCACAACCGAAGTACCAAACAAAAGACATAAAACAAAAACTATACTGACAACAAGACTTTTTAAGTTCTCCCAATAGATGACTTTTTTTGCATATTTTAATAAAAACAACGGTTTGTTCATTCAAGACTTAAAAGTCACCTTTCCTTCAATTTTCTCAATAAATAGAAAACTGGTAATGGGTAAATCATTAATAGCAACAGATGTAAATATCTAATTTAAATAACATACAAAGAACAAGAAGAGATGGAAAAAGCAACAGTGAAGCGTACCACCAATGTCAAAAAAGCAAACGGATCAGAACATCTAGTTTAGTTGAGAAAAGATATTGATTGGTTGAGGTCCTAAAGGATCCTCATCCAAAAGAAGAGAGAAAAGAGAGAAAAAAAGAAAACAAAGATAATTAAGAATTGATAATAAAGAAGAGTGATGATTTGAGTCTAGACTACTTTATGGCTGAAGGAGAGAGTTCTAGATATGGGTTTTAAATATTCATTAATAACTTTTGAGGGGCACGAAGAGACGGTGATGTTGAAAAGACCAGATAAGATTACTCACTCAGGAAATTTTTGAGTTATCCAAGTAGTACCAAGTAATATTTTTTACCTCCTTAGTATTATAACTTTTTTATCTCGGAAAAGAATACCTAAATTGCTTTAAAAAAGGATCTTAAAATATTTAAGTGCAATAGATGATAATTTCTATTTGGAAATTTCCAAAGCTCGGTTATCTGTCGAAATAAATGACATAATCTGTTTGATAGTTTATAATAGATGTGTAATATGTTGCAACAGATTACCTAATCTGTTTGATTTGATCCAATAGAAAAGACATCTGTTGTAACAGGTTGAACATTGGTTTATATATAATTTCAATTGAGTTCATATGTTAAACTAATACCTTAATAGAATGTGAGTTCTCATAGGGTCAACTACAACTTCAATTGAGTCTTTTAGCAATTTCATGATGAGGCGGTATTGCGTTCCTCCCGACCAGAGTCATCGATCGATCACTCTGAGCCAAATCGATTCTTACTACCGCGTACGTTAGACTAATACCTTAATTTATTAATCTAGGACTAGGGTACTAATATCTTAATTGAATAATCTAGGACTAGGGTCAGTTCTCATAGGGTCAACTATAACTTTAATTGAGTCTTTTGGCAATTGCATGATGAGACGGTACTGCGTTCCTTCCGACCAGAGTCGGCGATTGATAACTCTGATCCAAACCGATTCGTACTACCTCATATGCTCAATTAATACCTTAATTGATTAATCTAGGACTAGGGGTGAGTTCTCATAATGTCAACTACAATAGATGACAATGCCTATTTGATAATTTATAACAGATAGGTAATCTATTGCGACATATGACTTAATCTATTTGATAATTTACAACAGATGGGTAATCTGTCGCAATAGATGACTTAATCTGTTTGGTAGTTTACAACATATTCGTGATATATTGTAACAAATGACGTAATCTGTTTGATAGTTTACGATAGATGCATAATATATTACAACAGATTACCTTCCAATAAAAATTAAGTTGGCAAATTACTAAGACGTCTAAACTACTATCTCTCAAAGTAATATTATGTGGATACCCGGTGGTTCAATTTCTAAGTCACTAGTCATAGTAGCATGTATGAAAGTTTCCTTCACATAAAATGTGAGCATACAAAAGAATGAAGAATTGGAGACAACTTATTTAAAGCTTAACTCTATAAAATAATTAATTATAATATAATTCCATAAGAAAAAAGAGATGACAACTTGATGAATGAGGAGAAAGATGAAAGTAAGATGAGGAAATAATGAGAAATCTCTGAAAACTTGGAACGTAAAGTGTAAAGTAAATCAATTGAAGAGTTTTAGGTTTATATATTAAAATTGGGCTTTTGTATTAATTTGTTACTAATGGACAAATATTATAATTAAAGGCCAAGAATATATATCTATTTTCTGAATATAAAAAAGTAATAAAAGTAACTAGAAAGTAGATTATAAGTAGTATTTTTTTACGTATAAGAAACTAAAATCATATATGTATTATGTCGTTCGGTTTGTGTTCGGTTTGATTTTATTTTTGCTAATATCAAACCAAACCAAGAATGATCATTTTTTTTTCCAACACCTAATCAATCAAACCAAACCATAAGTCGGGTTTTTTCCTCGGTTTGATTTGATTCATCAGTTTGGTTTGACTTAGCGATTTTGGATTGTACACCCCTACTCACAGGAACTAGGCATTTTCGTATAGGTAAATCTAAGCACATAAACACACATGAAATTGCAAGGATCAACTAAAAATTCATAATCAAGTTTCGTCATGTTCAAATCTAAAGAAAATGTCGAAAAGAAAAAGGAGAAGAAGACAATGAGAACTATGACCATTTTTTTTAATCTTTTTAGTGAAAACATTTAATTTTTTCTTCAATCACATTATAATTATAAAAAAAGTCGTAAAAACTGAAAAACCAAAATAAAAAAAACCAATTGTATATTGGTTTGATTTGATTATAGATTTAGAAAACCGACATTGTTGGTTTGGTTATATTTTAATAAAAAACTGAACCAACCCGACCTATGTACACCCCTACTTGTGAGCTCTCATTAACATTTTTTTAAAGTTTGTGACCGTTTTTAGGGGTTTTGTTATTCTATTTGCTAGGCTGATTTTATAAATTCAATGGTTGTGAATACCATGGCATATCTATTCTTATTACATTATAAATCCCTTTCCTTTAATTGGTGTAAGAATGATGTTTTCTTTTTCTGTAATTATGATCTACTTAGATGTGATTTGACAGGCTGCTTAATGAGTATTTTAAATTACTTAGATGTGGTATGCTTAATGGGTTAACAGGTTTGACAGTCTGCTTAATGACTTGAAATATTTAGGTGTAGCTACTTGAATTATGAAATAGTTATTTGTGTTTTGAATTTAGGTACTTGAAATGTGAACTTGTGTTTTGAATTTAGTAAAGTGTGGTCACTTGATAAGTGAATTAGCGAGTTGAAAATGTGTAAGTGTAGGTACTTGAAAGGTGATCTTGTGTTTTGAATTTACTAAAGTGTGGTCACTTGATGAGTGAATTAGTGACTTGAAAATGTGTAAGCGTAGGTACTTGAAAGGTGAATTAGTAACTTGTGAAGTGAATTAGTGACTTGAAATGTTTAGGTGTAGGTACTTGAAATGTGAACTTTTGTTTTGAATTTAGTAAAGTACATGGTCACTTGACAAGTGAATTAGTGACTTGAAAATGTTTAGGTGTAGTTACTTGAAAGGTGAACTTTTGTTGTGAATTTAGTTAGGTTTGGTAACTTGTGAAGTGAATTAGTGACTTGAAATGTTTAGGTGTGGTTACTTGAATTATGAAATAGTTACTTGTGTTTTAAATTCAGGTACTTGAAATGTGAACTTTTGTTTTGAATTTAGTAAAGTGTGGTCACTTGATAAGTGAATTAGCGACTTGAAAATGTGTAAGTGTAAGTACTTGAAAGGTGATCTTGTGTTTTGAATTTACTAAAGTGTGGTCACTTGAGGAGTGAATTAGTGACTTGAAAATGTGTAAGTGTAGGTACTTGAAAGGTGCATTAGTAACTTGTGAAGTGAATTAGTTACTTAAAAATTATGTTAAGTGTAGTTACTTGAATTATGAATTAGTGACCTGTGTTTTGAATTTAGGCACTTAAAAATTATGTTGAAGTGTGTTTTGATGGAATGTAGCATAGATATATAGTTACTTGAAAATGATTAAGTATAGTGACTTGAAATGTGGATTAGTTAATTGAAAATAGTTAAGTGTAGTGATTTGAAATGTGTATTAGTGACTTGAAAATATTATAAGTGTAGTGACTTGCAATGTCAATTAGTTATTTGAAAATGGTTAAGTGTAGTGACTTAAAATGTATAGTAGTAACTTGAAAAGGGTTAAGTGTAGTTACTTGAAATGTGAATTAGTTACTTGAAAATGGTTAAGTGTAGTCATTTGAAATTGTGAATTGAGACTTGAAAATGATTAAATGTAGTTACTTGGAATGTATACTTGTGACTTTAAAATGGTTAAATCTAGTGACTTGAAAAGTATACTAGTGACTTTAAAATGGTTAAGTGTAGTCATTTGAGATTGTGAACTTGTGACTTGAAAATAATTAAGTGTAGTTACTTGAATGTATACTTACTTTAAAATGGTTAAGTGTAGTGACTTGCAATGTATACTTGTGACTAGAAAAGGTTAAGTGTAGTCACTTGAAATGTGCACTAAGTTACTTGAAATTATGAACTTGTGACTTGAAAATAATTAAATGTATTATCTTGAAATGTATACTAGTGACTTTAAAATGATTAAGTGTAGTGACTTGAAATGTGTACTAGTGACTTGAAAATAGTTAAACGTAGTTACTTGAAAATAGTTAAGTATAGTGACTTGAAATGTGTACTAGTGACTTGAAAATGGTTATGAAATGTGAATTAGTTACTTGAAAGTGGTTAAGTATAGTGACTTGAAATAAATGATTAAGTGTAGTGACTTGAAAATGATTAAGTATTGTTATTTTAAATGTGAAGTAGTTACTTGAAAATGGTTAAGTATAATTATTTGAAATGTGAAGTAGTTACTTGAAAATGGTCAAGTATAGTGACTTGAAATGTGAATTAATTGTTTGAAAATGGTTAATTGTAGTGATTTAAAATGTGTACTGGTTACTTGAAAAGAGTTAAGTTTAGTGACTTGAAATGTGAATTAGTTTCTTGAAAATGGTCAAGTGTAGTGACTTGAAATGTGTACTAGTGACTTGAAAATGGTTAAATGTAGTTATTTGAAAATGGTTAAGTATAGTGATTTAAAATATCAATTAGCTATTTGAAAATGGTTTGAGTGTAGTGACTTGAAATGTGTACTAATGACTTAAAATGTGAATAAGTTATTTGAAAATTATTAAGTGTAGTGACTTGAAAATGATTAAGTGTAGTTACTTGAAATTGCGAACTTGTGACTTAAAAATGCTTAAGTACAGTCACTTGAAATGTGTACTAATAACTTGAAAATAATAAAGTATAGTTACAAAATAAATATGTTTGGTTATATGAAAAGATCTCTGCTTTGAGAATTTTCCATTGAGTAAATCTTCTTGAGTAAATCTTCTTGTATAATCCATTGCAGTGTACCTGACAATGTATAATCTATTATAGTGTAGCTTGTATAATCTATTTGACCGGATACGGAGTTTTAACAAATAAGAAAAGAGTTTTCTTGACATTAAGTGTTAAATACATGGCACCACTTGAACCCCTCCTCTTGTTCTCTTATTCTTCTAATTTCATCCTCTGTTATCTTAACAAAACAAGTCATAACAATAGTCACAAAAATATGAAAAATCAACTTCGAGTTTATGATGCTTATATGCTAATATATACATTTTTATATCTGTTGATTGTTATAATTTTATTTGATACTATAATGTCATATAATTTATGCTAATAATGTATTTTTAGAACTTTTTATGGCCTGAATTAACATATTCTTATGCAGAATGAGTTTGAAAGAAAGAAATAAGAAATTTTAGCTGCTCAAAGTGCATCAATTATGGATGTTACGAATGATGTTTTTTTGTTAGCTGTAATGGTTTACATTAGACTTGTATTGAATGATGTTTTTGAGAATTATTGGAGGTTTTGAATAGTTTTTTGACTAATTGTGAAATATTTATAGTAATTTATTTGTGAATTATTACTTAGAGATTTTCATGGGGATGTACATGAAAATTGAGAAAATTTGTTCTTGCGGATCTACTTGGGGCATTTCATACGAATTTTCTTGCAAAAGAGTTTCATAAATATCCGCAAAAAATTTTCTTTTGTTAATTAGGAATTTTTACCTTTAAACTTCCTTCGAATTTACTTGAGAATCTTCGTGGGGAATAATTTGTGAATTTTTTCATGGAAATCTGTAGGTAAAATCTTTTTTTTTTATGAAATTTCACGAATAATTCATGCAAAATTTTGATAGCTAATTGTAAATAAATTCGCAAATAATTGACCTGCAAATTTATTTTCGCAACTAAATTATCTAGGGATTTTATATTGGTAAGAAAATCCGCAGGTAATCAAATTACTTAGAGATTTCACCGCATTATCCCTATGAAAATTCCTAGGTAATAAGCACTTTTCTTGTAGTGTTAGCAGGTTATTATCGACGTTTTGTTGAGGGATTTTCATCTATTGTAGCTCCATTGACCAAGTTGACCCAAAATAAGATTTCTTTTCAGTGGTCTGATGCTTATGAGGCGAGCTTTCAAAAGCTCAAGGACTTGTTGACTTCAGCTCCTATATTGGCTTTGCCCAAGGAAGGCGTGGGCTTTACCGTGTTTTGTGATGCTTTAGGTATTGGATTGGGTGTTGCGTTGATGCAGAAAGTCAAGGTGATTGCTTATGCATCTCGTCAGTTGAAGCCTGATGAGAGAAATTATCCTACCCATAATCTGGAGTTGCGCGCAGTTGTATTTGCCTTGAATATCTGAAGGCACTACTTGTATGGAGTTCGTTGTGAGATCATCTCAGATCATCGTAGCCTTCAATACTTCTTCCCCCAGCGAGTTCTTGGTATAAGGCAACGTTGTTGGCTTGAGTTTCTTAAGGATTATAACTTGACCATTCTCTACCATCCGATCAAGGCTAATATGATTACGGATCCCTTGAGCCAAAAGTCAACTAGCATGGGTAACTTGGCGCATTTTTTACCCAAGAGAGGCCTTTGGGTCTTAGAGGTTTAGTATTTAACTAACCAGATGGTTAGGCTTGATTTTTGACACCTGAGTGTGTTTGGGCATTTGTGGAGACTAGATCTTCTTTGATAGAGCAGATTAGAGCTCATCAGTTTGATGATGTTGGATTGAGGTTGATTCGATAAAAGGTGTTGAGTGGGAAGGCTAAGAAATCATCACTTGATTCAAATAGAGTTTTGAGGTAGGGGGTCGATTTTATGTACCGAGAATGGGTGATTGAATTAGGCTGATATTGGATGAGGCCCATTGTTCTAGATATTCTATCCATTCAGGTGTGACTAAGATGTATCATGATTTGAGAAAACACTACTGGTAGGGTGGTATGAGGTGAGATATAATAGATTATGTGGATCATTGCCTATGTTGTCGGCAGGTGAAGGCCGAGCATATAAGACCTGGTGGATTGCTTTAGAGGTTGCCCATTCTCGAGGAGAAGTGGGAACGGATCACCATGAACTTTGTGACTGGTTTGCCTCGTACATCTCATGGTTCTGATAGTATTTAGGTCATCGGGAATCGATTGACCTAGTTAGCTTATTTTATTCTAGTTTAGGTCTCATTCAGTGCTGAGAGGTTAGCCCGTATTTACATTCATGAGATTGTGCGTCTACATGGTGTGCCAGTGTCCATTATTTCAGATTGAGGTTCTAAATTCACATCTCACTTTTAGAAGACTTTTCAGGATGAGTTGGGTACTCAAGTGGATCTCAGTATAGTGTTTCACCCCTAGACGGATGGCCAGTCAGAGTGGACTATCCGGGTTTTGGTGGATATGTTCCGCGCATGCGTGATGGATTTTGGTGGCCAGTGAGAGCAGCATTTGGCTTTAGCTTAGTTTGCATATAATAATAGCTATTATTCTAGTATTGATATGGCTCCGATTGAGGTGTTGTATGGTAGGCGTTGTCGCTAGCTAGTTGGTTGGTTTGATGTTTCTGAGGTTAAACCTCGAGGTGCGGACTTGCTTCGTGAGTCTTTGGATAGAGTTTGGATCATTCAGGATAGGCTTAGAGCGGCTCAGAGTACACAGTGCTATACTGATCATAGACTTTGTGCCTTGAGGTTTGGTGTTGGTGATTGTCGCATCCCGTCTTCCTCGCGGAAGGCGGGATTTGACTTGACAAACTCTTTTTGGTGTTTGTTTTGAGGGTGATGATGTGAAGAGTCGCCACCTAACGAATTAAGGTGCGTTAGGGCACCGGTCTAGGCTACTACTAACCTATTTTTGTTGTTTTGTTTTAGTTCACCAGAGTTCGGGTAAGGGTTAAAATTATCTCGAAAGAAAGGTGTCAGGCACCTTTCGAGGTCCACAAAGGTGGTTCCCAGCTGAATTCATACTTTACGTAGGGATTCTAAATGATCAAATAAAGTCTCTTATTTTATCATTAATTTAATATTTAACTAAGTGAGAAAGTAATTAATAAACAAAACACATGTCATTTTGTTATTTCTAATTGTTTTTTATCTAAGTGAATAAATAAAACATGTAAATAAGATATGCGAGGAGAAAGAAATGTCATAATTTGCAATAAAAGGGGACTGCTTCTATAATAAATTAATTACCCCAAATAATATGTATGTAAAGTAAATAAAGACATTGTCCAAATCAAACAAAGAAATGTTTTGGTTTTATTCGGATCAAAAACCCAACTTATTTAATCATTCGACCCAAGGGCCGAACTCTTAGATAAGTAATAATGTCATTAGCCTCGCCGTTAATATCCATTGAGATCATCACTTCCGAATGACTACCCGTCCCACCTAGGATGGATGTCAAGTCTAAGGGCGTTTTATGACAAAGATAAAACTAACGTTTTAGTAATACTTAACGTCCCACCTATCATCCAAGAGGCATTGAACTTTACTATTTTGGATTTGTGTTCTACACGAAAAGAAAGTTATGTTGCATAGGACTCGAAGCGCGTAAAACACGAAGGACGTCAAGTAACAAGTAATGTCTCACGTTAGCCTCTTGGTTATTAAAGAGTTGATTAATGTGATAGCATGCGAAGACAAAGGATTATTTGTTACGTCATTAACCTATAGGCATGGTGTCTAAATGATCAATGATTCATAATAAAAGACTGTGATCCGTGTATGCAACAACCTTATGTGTGTTCATGAGAGGTGTCAAAAGTGTTGTAAATGTGTCACGAAAATGTGCTTGTGAATTAAGTGTTATAAACTATAATGAGAATACAAGAAACTAGTAAAATATTAAAGGATGTGTTAACATGTTAGGGATGCACTTAAATGCGGAGAACAAATTAACATGTAGAAAATGTAGAGAATTACTAGTATTTTAGCATGCTGGAAGTCAACAAAACATGCTGAAAAATTAATTAAACATGCTGAAAAAGTTTATTAAACATGCTGAAAAATTAATTAATTATGCTGAAAGTTACTTAATCATGCTGGAAAGTTACTTAAACATGCTGAAAAAATTAATTAATCATGCTAAAAAATTAATTAAACATGCTGAGAAATTAATTAATCATGCTGAAAGTTACTTAATCATGCTGGAAAGTTACTTAAACATGCTGAAAAAATTAATTAATCATGCTAAAAAAATAATTAAACATGCTGAAAATAACGTTAAGGCACATTATTTTCATGTTGACATGCTAAAAACATGCCAAGAATGCCTAAAATCTAATATTTTAACATGCTATAAATGTAGGAAACTAGCATTTTAAACATGCTGGAATTCAGTCTAAGTGCTGAAATTTATTTAGATGCCCAGAAAAATTATTTAAACATGCTGAAAATTAATGTAAAATTGCTAAACTAGATGTTAGACATGCTGAAGCTTTGATGTTAACATGCTCAAATTATTTTAATATGCCTAAAACTATGTCGACATGCCTAAACATGTAAAGACATACTAAATAAGTTATGCTTAACATGCGAAAATTAATGTAATAAGCTAACGTATCGAAAATATTATCATGCCTTAATTTAATGTGGATATGTTAAAAAGGTATTAGCATGCTTAGGTTCAAATCAATATGCTTAACATGCAAAAATACATCAACATGCCTAATGTCAAATTAATAAGCTTAATATCAACTAATATGATACGTTAATTTTAGATAGATAAGAGTAATTAATAAACTGTAGCAAGATTCATATTAATAGACCCTAATTTTGTGGCTAGATGATTCAAATAACACGTCTTGCACGTAATCCTAGGTTGTGCCTACCTGTACCGTTCACAGAGCACATAATCCCCGCCGCCCAAAGTAGTCCCCAAAAAATTATATTATTGCATCGATAATAATGTCTTTACACAATATTACAAATCAAATAATAAGAAAGTACACTCAAGCTAATAGAATCTAATTATATAACTAATCTGGTGACTCTTCAAAACCCATAGTTGTCTACTTAAACCTGCGAAATAAGATGTAATGGCAAGAAAAGCAAGAATATATGTTGAACATCAAAATTTCCTATAAACATGTTTTCTAAAGTTTGTCACGGCATGATGCAGTTAACACACAAAGAAAAGAAAATTTCGTCGATTTGTGAACTTATTAGTGATTAGCAGTAAGACAGATAAATAATAATAGAAGCCAAAAGCCAAGTATACGTAATAGCGAGATATGCAAGATGTTAACAACAACCTCTAAAGAGTAACAAAAAGCACTTAAAAATATTTAATTACCTTTTTAAAAAGTAGCCAATGATTTTTGTTAAGAGTAGTAGTAGTAATTGTAATTGTGAGACTTGAGAACTTTTCACTGTCCCCTTTTGTGAATGAAGGGATGGGTTTATATAGTGTCAAATAAATCAGTCAGCTGAGACAAAACAGGAAAAGAAATATTCCACCCCTTTAATTACTGAAGTGATATTATGTAAAATCAGTCGGGAGTAAAAATAAGAAAGAGGAGAAATCAATCATCCATAATTTTCTTAAAAGAAGGCTTGCTCAATCAATTATTTCATGTTTGCCATAAATAGGTGGGTAAGAAAAAATACTAATTTGAAAGAGGAAAAATAATAACAGAAATACGTATCATTTACCATTTATACACAAATTAATTAAAAGCCATCCATTAATTCTGCTAAAGGCCCAGAATCCATTGTCATTTTGGAACAAACACAATCATATTTTATCATAAACACTGATTTAGATATAATCCATGTATAACACCTTTAAATAAGAAACATCAGTCAGCAATTACATTGAGTGTCAAAATTAAGGGTTTTCGCACATAATAGTCCAATGATAAACACATAGCTAGATGAATTAACTCACGCCTTTCATTAAGGGTATTTTGGCCATTTTTCTATGTAATAACCTAGCCTGTAAATAATCTTCTATTTGTCCATTTTCTCTTTAGTTGATTATGGATATTTGAAAGATGTTGAAAGTCTTCTTCTTCTCTCTTTAAGAGTGTAGTGTAGGGTTTGGAAAAACCATTATTGATCTTTGCTTATAAACGGTGGTTGTAAGGCAAAGTTGATTACCTTAGCGATCACCGTAAGAGTTTGGTGTTGTTATTGTGGGTCTTAGAGGTTTTATCATTTGATACACGGTTTGGTTCCTTTTTCTTGTAATCTCGTATGTCAAGCTATCTATCTTACTTTATTGCATTTGTTTGTTATCTTGTTTCTCTTAGTATTCATATCTCTAAGTCATTCTTCTATCAACACATGCATTAACTTATTAAATGACCTTAATACTCCTCAATTTCCCCCTCAAAATATTTCACAATTTTTTTCCACCACTTTGATTTGCAATAGACAAAGAAGATTTATCAGCTCCCAATTTCGGGCAATATCCTTATGTAGGTTACTAGCTTCCAGCTCCACTCTTCTTTTTGTCCCACCAAATTTTATTTTCCTTGTCTCTTTAAATCTTGCACCAAGCTAAGGCCAAGGGATATACTACAAGGCCAAATAGTCCATACCCATTTGATTAAATGTGGGATTGGCACCGATGTATACTCAAAAATATTTCACAATTATTTTTCACTAGTTTAATTTACAACAGTGAATAGTTGGTTTAAATAACTGCAACATATTTTTAATTTACTTCGAGGGTTTTTAAAAAGATTTAAAAAAAGCTCTTGAGACTATTCCTTGATTCTACATCTTGTATTTTATTTTTGTTTCGACTATGTTAATTCACCGGCAAAACATTTCATGTGCAAAGACGAAGGTCTTTCTAGTAATCCTAAACTGCTATATATTAGTTCAACAATAATTATGTTTGAGATAACAAAAGAACTTTGTTGCAAAGAAAGTGTACAAAGTCAAAGAAGAGTATTTTGTATATAAATATTTCTTTTATAAAAATTACGTAAGATATATTATTTCTAATATATCAAACCAAATAATGTAAAAGAAAGAATATCAGCATAACTAATGCAAGGATAACTAATACAAGCATTACTAATGCAAGCATTACTAATAGACTATATTCTGCATTATTATTATTATCTACTCTAGCAAACGACCCCTAAGTATTTGGTACAATGCTGGCCACAATTGTTCTCGTGGTCTTGCCTAAATAAAGCAACCAAAAAGACAGACTACCTAATAGCATCGCCCCACATATGCACAAAAGAAACTGAAACAAACTAATCAAGAGAGATCAAAAGGACAACCCGATACACTAAGGGGTCGTTTGGTAAAGTGTATTAGTAAAAATAATGCATGTATTAGCTGTGTGTATTACTAATACATTGTTTGATTCACTTTTTCATCCTATGTATAACTGATGCTTGTATTAGTTATACACTCTATTGTGTATTGAGGTGTGTATAACTAATACCTAACTAATACCACTCATTTTCTATGTATTAGTAATACAAAGGCTTAACACATGCATTAATTTGATGAATTGCAAAATTATCCCTCAAATCATTATCTCTCTTTCTCTTTTCTGAAGTTCTGCACTTTACCATGAAAAAACAATAATGATTTTCTCCACCTCTTCTTCTTCCCCCAATTAATCAAAAATAGTTATTTTTTCCATCAAAGTGTTGTGCTTCGTTTTATTGTCTATTATTTTGTTCGCTTATTTTGTTCCATCAAAGATCTTCAATAACACTACTTCCTAAACTTCTTCTATTAGCATCAAAATTCTCTTTCTCGTTCAGCTTACTTTTATCACTCTCGGCGGAAGAGCGAATTATCGCATTTATTGAAGAATTCTGAATCAATATCTACTTTTGATGAAGTTCTAGAAATTATTTATAATGGAGGATTTTTTCGAAGAAGATGAAGATGAATAATTAGAATATTTTAATGGAAAGAAGGATATTTTAGCAAATAAACATCTTTTCATAATAAATAAATAAATAAATATTTTTTTCAGTACATGAAATTAAACACTATGTAAGAAATAATGCTTGCATAACTTATACCAGTATTACTAATATACTATATTTAACATTATTCTTATACACTCTACAAAGACCCCTAAAGGCTCCCGCTATGCGCGAGGTCGGGAAGTGAAGAAGATATTTAATTTACCACGCACCAACATCATCTTTAATGCTCTGATCATTATCGCCAAGTCCAAGCACCACAAGACTGTTTGCACCTACTATTCTAAGCACGTGGTGGAGTAACCATACCCAACTTAAAATAATATTATTACAGGCGATATAAAATTTAGAAATCGTGCATTAGCTAATATTAGATTTTTAACAGAATTTTCATAAAACATATGATGCACATGAAAGTGAAGAAGGATAACATTGGCTTAGTTTACATAGGATTGTTATTCTCAGTAGATGACTTAGTGTAGGACTCTATGTACATGCTTTCGTTTAGGACACTTACGTGATCTGTATATATAAATATGGGAGTGTATTTTTAATATAATACGATTGAAAACCCTTTCTTGATATCAGTGACCTGACAGGTTAAAACAACCCAAACTCTTCCTACGACCAGAGGTTTTACAACAGCTTCAATGACGGATGAAACCATCTCAGCAAGTTTCTCCTTGCCGGGAATACCTGTCGAAATACCGACTTCCACAATCACCATTTGTCAATAATTATTTATCATAATTATGAAGGAAAAGGCCATATCGTACGAGTTTTTCCATCATCCAAGACATCGAATGGCACTCGGGTGTCTGAACGACCCATTCTAAGCTAGCGACTACCCAAAATTCACCTACTCAAAATTGGTTGATGGCTACTGGAACCACACATCGTCTTACATCCGATCTTGATAACCTTGGCATTCACTCTGAATATCAAGGCCCCGAGGAAGTAACTCTAGGTAATGACTCGAAATTACCAATCTCTCATATAGGTGCAGGCTCTATTATTGCTTCTAACAAAAAATAAAAACTAGGTGATATTCTTCACGTTCCTACTGTGACTCAAAATTTAATTTCCATTAGTTCTTTTACTACATCTAACAATGTTTCCGTTGAATATTTTTAAACCATTTTTTTATTAAGGATTTGGCAACGAGGGTACCACTACATAGAAGGTGGACTAACGGAGGACTATACTTGCTTCTTGTGAAAAGACTATTTCTTCGGCTTCCTTTGTAGCTTATGTTGGTGTTTGGCATTCTCGTTTGGTGCATGCATCTTATCCTACCATCCATCAAGCATTACCATCTACTGTTTTATAGTCTAGTAAATCCCCTAGTTTGTACACTACTTATGTTGTTAGCAAAAGTCATAAGATTTCTTTTAGTGAGTCTAGTTTTTAGGCTTCTGGCCCTCTTAATTTAATATGTTCGGATGTTTGGGGACCTGCCCCGATTGTTTCTAATGATGGTTTTCGTTATTATATAATATTTTTTGATCATTTTAGTAAATATACTTGGATTTATTTTCTTCACTTTAAATCTGAAGTTATGTCCATTTTTATTCTGTCTCGCACTCTAGTTGAAAAATACTTTGGTCGCCCTATTAAATATTTTCAAGTTGATTGGGGAGGGGAGTTTCAAGCATTGACCAATTATTTACGTACTAATGGAATTACACAACGTGTTTCCTGTCCTTAGACTCACGAAAATAATGGTTGTGCAAAACATAAATATAGGCATATTGTCGAGACTAGTAGAGCATTATTACACTATGCCAATGTTCCTTCTCATTTTTGAAAAAATGCATTTGAAATTTTCGTGTATACTATTAACAGATTACCCACACCACGGTTGAAAAATCAATTACCTTTTTATGCATTTTTTCAAAAGGATCCAGACTATTCTCTTTTGCGTGTTTTTGGTTGTGTGTGTTTCCCTTAGTTTCGTCCCTACACCAAGAATAAATTATTATCTCGATCTAAACCATGTGTGTTCTTGGGATACAGTAAAATTCATAAATGTTATGATCCTTTTTCTTCAAAATTTTTGGTATCACGTCATGTGGTTTTTGATGAATCTGTGTTTATATTTTCTTCGCAGGATGCGTTGGTGCCCATGAAATCAACCAATAATACCACAGATCCTCTCACGCTACAAGTGCCTTTTTCTCCTAGAATACCTCTATCTCCAAATAATTCTCTTTCTAAACCTTCAAGACCAGTCCCTTACCTTGCCAGTAGCCGAGCTGCCTGTATCCCTGACACCTTTATAGCCTCTACCTGTTGATGTTTTGCATTCAAATTCGGCTGCACCACATTAGTCAACACCACCTCAATTGCCACATTCATCACCTGCTCAATGTATGGTCACTCGTGCTCAAACTGGTTCATTAAAACCCAACCATTTTCTATGTTTGTTGTTACTCCAGCCTTTACGAAACCTTTTTTCTACTCTCAGGCTATTAAGCATGATCATTGGCGGCGTGCTATGGCTAATGAATATAATGTATTAATACGCAATGGAACCTGTCAGCTTGTTCCTTCATCCCTAACTCAAAATATCATTGGTTGTCGATAGGTGTTTAAGATAAAAATGATGGTTGATGGCTCTTTAGACCACTACAAGGCATGACTTATTGCCAAAGGATATCACTAATGACTTGGGATTGACTTTGTGGATACATTTAGGACCACAGTTAAGCCATCAATGATTCAGTTGTTGTTATCCTTGGCCATAACTAATGGTTGGCATATCACACAGTTGGACATCTCCAATGCTTTTCTTCATGGTAACTTGGATGAGGTTGTTTATATGTATCAACCTCCTGGTTTTGTAGATCCCTCTCGTGCAGACCATGAGTGCCTTCTCAAAAATCCCTATATGGTCTCAAACAAGCTCCTCGAATGTGGAACAAGTGACTTACTGATGCTCTTACTTCACTAGGATTCTCAGATTCTAAGACGGATAGTTCTTTGTTTTATATGTCTGCTCTGAGTGACAAGATATTTTTTCTGATATATGTGAATGATACTTTGGTGCTTGGCAATAATCCTTCCCATATTAATTCTTTGGTTGTGCACCTCCAATCCCAATTTATTGTACGTGATTTGGGGTCTCTTTCCTATTTTTTGGGTATATCAGGAACTAGAACTAGTGAAGGCTTGTTTTTATCTCAAAGAAAATATGTTAAGGAGCTCCTTCGACGTATCCAGATGGAGTCTTGCAGTCTTGTTAACACTCCCATTTGCCTATCTTCCAAACTTTCATCATCTGGAGGTATTCCATTCAATGATCTGACGTTGTATCATAGCATAGTTGGTGGGTTGTAGTACTTGACCTTCACGCGTCCAGATTTGTCTTATGTAGTGAATAAAGTTTCTCAATTCATGCATTGTCCTATGGATACTCATTGGGTGGCAGTGAAACATATACTGTGTTATATTAAAGGGTCATTAGCTCATGGTCTGTTCTTTTCACGTCGATCTACTACCTTACTTCATGGTCATACCGATTTCGATTGAGGGAGAGATGTAGATGATTGAAAATCCACCACTGGTTTTAATATATCTTGGGTAATCATTTGATTTCATGGTCATTAAGGAAGCAAAAATTGGTATCCCGATTAAGCACTGAGGCCGAGTATAGAGCACTAGCTGCTGCAACTTCAGAAATTACTTGGGTGGAGTTTTTGCTCTGAGAAATTGGTTGCTTTACCTCTTCTACACCTATTCTATAGTGTGACAATTTAATTGCTACATACTTAACAGCCAATCCCATTTTTCATTCTCGTATGAAACATATAGAGATTAATTTTCATTTTGTTCAAGACAAGGTTCGTAATAAGACTCTTTCAGTTCGGTATGTCATTTATCATGATCACATTGCAGATCTATTGACGAAGCCATTGTCTAAGTCATGGTTTCTTGAGTTGCAGTCCAAGTTGATGGTGGTTCAGACCCCTGCTCAACTTGAGGGGGAATGAAGAAGGATAATATTGGCTTAGTTTACATAAGATTGTTAATCTCAGTAGATGACTTACTGTAGGACTCTCTGTACATGATTTCAGTTAGGACACTTACGTGATTTGTATATATAAATATGGAAGTGTATTTTTAACATAATACGATTGGAAACCCTTTTTGAAAGGACCTAAAGATGAAAAGGAAAAAACTCTTCAAGGGAAGTAAAAAGCAATTCATAATTTGAGCAATCCCTTCTTTATCGTATTTCTTTGTTGAGCAGACAACAAGTTATATTGATTTCTAAACATAGCAAAGAAATATAATGCAGTGTATCAACTCGTGGGATGGAAATAATTCTGCTAAGGAGGACTTTCAACAAAGACAGAAGATCATACGGCAGGTGGAAAATGACACCTATACACACCTTGTTCACTTAGATTTTCATTTATCACCTTCCCAATTTGTTCCATTAGATTTATGTCAGAAAACAGAATAGGAACAAAGAAAATAAAATTATTAGTAATAGGTAACAAAATACCTTATTAAAATGTTCATATTGCTGATTACCCAACCAAAGACACTATAAGAAAGTTGTTGAAGCCACAAGCCCCTCTCTTTTCCCTTGAATTTATAACACACAGATAAAGTTCCACAATGGGAACTAAAGTACTAAATCAAAAGAAAATAGAATTGACTCTCATTCCTTACCTCTGTAAACCATTTGTAAAATCCAGTAGCATTGTCAGTAGGCAGCCCATCAGCGTATCCAAATATCAATGCAAAAATGTAGGAATCAAGTATACATAAGAACCACATTCCTAACTAAGCCAAGAAAAAGGTCAAACATCTCCAAAGTGTGCCACCATGAAAATGCTTATGTTTCTTTCTTCAGTTTCTCCTCATACTGATCATCAGTAGCAGAATAATCATCATAATATGAAGTGAATACAATAGTGTTACCAATAACCGTTGATATTAGTCCGATTGACAGGCCCAATAAGAAGAATGACCCGAGCCCAACAACATGGGAATATTATTTTATTATTATATTCTTGTATATACACATATCTGGACTATTCTAGAATGAATGAGAAAAGATATTTTCATTTCAGTTTCTCTCTCGCCTCTTGAGTTTTTAGGGTTTTGTATGCATTGTTTTCATGGCGATCTAATGATACGGAGTTTTAACATGGTATAGGAGTAGATATTTATACTCATCTGGTTCACGATTTTGAAGACCTTGCTTCTTCAGGTTGTGAAGAAGGGTAGTAATCCCTATTTTTTTATTATTGGGTTTTCATTTTTAGATTGTGAAACTTGTAGCTTGTGTAATTTCTACCCTCAAGATAAAGCCAAAATACTTGGCAAAATTTTCATGATTTTTTGAGCATTTTCTCTTTGTAAGCTTGTATTTTTGGTGATAGTTTACAATGTCTTAATGTCTACTGTTAATTCGAGCACTGTCAAAGGTTTTGATGAGTTTACAGTTTCACCTACTCATCCCTTCTACATATATCCTTTCGATAGTCTAGGAACTCGATTAGTTTCACCTTCTTTTGAGGGTACTCGGTTTGTAGTTTGGCGAAAGAATATGATTACTGCTCTATCAGCCAAAAATAAGTTAGGGTTGATAACTGGTACTATTCCTATACCGACATATAATTGTCTATAGTTTCCCTTTTATGAGAGGTGTAAAAATATAATCATTTCCTAGCTTACAAATTCCCTTTCCATCGAATTAGCCACCAGTGTCATGTGTTTTGACACGGCTAAATATATATGGTTAGACATCAATGAACGCTTTGGTCAATCTAATGAGACCAAGAACATTCATCTTCAAAAGGAAATTAATTCTACTTCCCAAGGGTTATCTAGCATTGCTGCTTATTTTACTCGGCTACATACCCTTTGGGATGAACTTCACACCTCTTAAGTGGGTCCAGTGTGTACATGTGGAGCCTTAGGGAAATTGTTAGAGCAGCAAAAGTTGTTCCAGTTTCTTAGTGGACTTAATGATGATTACTCCGTATACAAAAGTAATATCTTGATGCTACCCACTCTCCCCTCTCTGAGCAGTTCTTATTCTATGCTCCAATATGTTGAGAAACAGAAAGAAGCTTCTGCTCCTGTTCCCGATTTTTCAAATGACTCAGCTTCTTTCAATGTTTATACTTAAAATCCACCTTATGGGAGAGGTTTTACTCAGAAAGTCCACTTTGATCATAAAAGAAATTTCCCTAGATATTCTTTACCTGTTGCAAACAAAGATTACTCATCTAATCAGTCTGAGTTAAAGAGGATTTCATCCTCTTTTACTAGTACTGGTTCTGGTTTGTTCTGCAAATATTGTAAGAAATTAGGTCATATTATTGACAAATGTTACAAACTTCATGGATACCCTGCTGATTCTAAATTTTCTAGAAGCAACAAGTCTGCTTCTTGTGTGCCTTCTGATAATCAACTTCCAAATGCTGGGCTTTTCTTTTTAAGACTTGATGATCATGAATACAAGTTGACCAAAGAATAGTTTGAACATTACCAAAATCTTCATCATATTCAACAAAATTCTGCTCCTCATTCTTTGCCATGCAGCCCTGTGGTTCCTACTCTGAGGATACAGGGTTTGCTCATTTTGCAGGTCTGTTGAATCACCCTCTTGTTAACTCTGCTATTTTTCATGTTTGTGCAGTATCTTCTTTAGGAATAGATCCTTGTATACTTGATTTTGGTGCCACTAATCACATGACACCCCACAAATATCTCTCACACAACATTAGTCCTCTTGCCACTCCTCTACTAATCAGTTTACCTAATGGTTATAAAGTTAAGGTTTTTTCTATTGGATCTTTACATGTCAGACATGATATTACTTTACACAATGTTTTACCAGTTCCTTCTTTTCAGTTCAACCTTATTTCCTTGGTATGTAAACTCAAGAAGTCCTTGTATGGCCTCAAACAAGTTTTCAGGCAATAATTTTCCAAGTTATCTGAAGCCTTGTTATCTCGAGGCTACATTTCTAGCAAAAATGATTACTCTTTGTTTATTAAGTGTACTCCTACATCTTTGGTTGTTCTTGTGGTTTATGTGGATGATATTCTTCTTGCTGGTTCTGATATATCTAAGATGACTAGCCTTAAATCTTTCCTTAATCAATAATTCGAGATTAAGGATTTGGGATTGGTTCATTATTTTCTGGGACTTGAGGTTATTGCTCGAGTCTGGTATTTTATCACTCAACAGAAGTTTGCCTCTGATTTGTTGGAAGAATTTCAGTGTTCTCAATTCACTCATGTGCCTTCCCCTTCGGATCCTACTGTTAAATTGACATCTGACATGTCTGATCTTTTACCCGATCCCTTCATTTATCGGCGTCTTGTTGGGAAACTCAAGTTTTCTCAACATACGAGACCCGATATTTCTTTTGTTATTCAATATCTAAGTTAGTTTCCCAATCGTCCTTGAACATCTCACATGTTGGCTGGCATTTATGTGTTAAGATACTTGAGCTCTGCACCTGATCAAGGTATTTTCTTGTCCTCGTTACCTTCTATGGATCTTATTAATTATGTTGATTCTGACTGGGATGCTTTCCCTTTATCCAAACGTTTAGGGTTTTATATTTTCTTTGGGGGTTGTCCCATTTCTTGGAAGAGCAAGAAGCAACCCACCATTGCTTTATATTCTGCTGAAGCAGAATACAGGGCCTTGAGGAAAGTTGTGGCTGAAGTTGTTTGGCTCATTCATGTTTTTACTGATTTTGGTTTGTCCATTTATTCTCCTATTTCTATTTTTTGTGACAGTTTGGCCACTTTGCATATTGCTCAAAATTCGGTATCTCACGAGCGCCCTAAGTACATTGAGAGTGATTGTCATCACGTGTGTAACTGCCTTTTCTCTAGTATTATTTCTTAGCATCATGTCTCAGTTGGCTGATATCATGACCAAGCCTCACTACCAGAAATTAGGTCTATGTTGACAGTTGCAAAACCATTGTAATTGGCCAAAAAACCATTGCCATAGACCTATCGCAATGGTTCAGCAAGCGTCCCAAAGGTGGGTGTTGCGATAGGTCTATGGCAACGGTTTTTGCGACGATTGTATAAACCGTCGCCATAGGCAGAACTGTAGTGACAGTTTCTTACAACCATTGCCATAGATAGGACTATTGCAATGGTTTTTTTTTACTTATTGAGACACCTATTTCCATCTATTGCAACTGTTATGAACCGTTGCAATATAATCTATTACAACGGTTATGAACCGTCGCAATAGATGCTATTGTGACACCTTCATTATTCTGTTGCAACGCTTTTTGACGCCTATTTTCATATATTGCAACAGTTATGAACCGTTGCAATAGATTCTATTGCAACGACATAAAACAGTTGTAATAGTATCTATTACGACGTTTTTGTTATTAAATTAAAATGATTTATATAAATAGTTGTATTAATGTAAATTTTTATTTATATACATAATAAGTTATAACACAATATATACACATCACACAACAAAATTATTCATTAATAATCACATAATTCAAAATATGCAACAAGCTAGTAGTTTAAACCCAAAAGTAAAATGTAATCAAGTCCAAATGATTAGTTAAGGTTTTACATACTAGCAAGTTCAAGTCGAGATAAGTTTAAGCAAATTCACCACAAAACTTTTTATATAAAAGCATTTATCCACAACCTAAAAATCTTCTCAAGTATGGTCAATGTCTTCATCATTTTCTTTGTTTCTTGTGTTCTAGTATTTGTTTATTTCGTAGAGCTGCTAGTGATCCAGCTGAAAGAAAGTTTTTAGTTTTCTGATGATTTCTCAGAACACCCTTATTGATTCATGATTCTTTAAGTCTCTATAAGATCAAGAGCAAAAATGTAATGTCAAGCTGGTTAAAATAACAAAGAAAAACTGGCATGCAGTAGAAGTGTGTCTTGATCTTCTAACATACAACTAGAAGCCTTATAAAGCAACAAATTCAGAACACACAAGCCTTATAAAGCAAAAACTCCAAGTTGCAAACTAAACAATATTCAAATACATAATTATCGTTTAGATGTTAATCTTGAAGTTTTGCCTTTCTTAGGCAGGTTGAAAATAGAAGCTCATGTCAAAGGTTATGTTAGAATTTCTTGGATGTATTGGTTTAAGAAGATTTTATATCACCAAGTTGCTCTTGTTTACGTGTTTACTAAACTTGTGACTAATGTTTCCCAGGTGAGTCTTATTTCTTTTGAATGTAGCCCTTTTCAATGGTTATTACAATAGTGGAATGGATTTTATTTAGATCATTTTCCCTAATCATTCACTTGGTTTTATAACTGATACAGTTCTTGTAATTGCAGTCCTTTCTTGCTTTCTATGTGATAAACGCTAACAAAAATCATAACAAAAGCAAACTAACACCAAACAAGACCAACTAATAAGGTTATAAGATTAAACGGTAGCCGTTAAGGTTATAGGGTTAAATGGTGGCCGTTAAGGTTATAAGGTTAAATGGTGGTTGTTAAACTTATAAGGTTATAAGGTTAAACGGTGGCCATTAAGGTTATAAGTTTAAACGGTGGCTGCTAAGGTTATAAGGTTAAATGGTGGTCGTTAACCTTATAAGGTTATAAGGTTAAAGGATGGCTGTTATGGTTATAAGGTCATACGGTGGCCGTTAAGGTTATAAGGTTAAACGGTGGCCGTTAAGGTTATAAGGTTAAATGGTGGCCGTTAAGGTTATAAGGTTAAGGTTATAGATTTCAAAGGGAAAGGGAAACACAATTCAAGGTTATAATTCAAGGCACCATACCTTAAGTCTTTGTTCTGAGTCGTTCCACTCAATCATTGGAAAGTCAGTCACCCAAAGTATTGAATGCATGGACTAGATATATGAACAAAAGAAAGATGGACATTAGGAAATACAAGATGCTACTCAAGAACTTAAGTCTTCTACAAATAAGCACATATGTAAATCCAAATTTGGACATCAGATACTCACGTTGTCAATTAAACCCAGTTCATGTGCAACAAATGTTCTAAGACGATCCAATGTTTTATTAACTTCTGCATGGTGACCAACAGCAAACAAGATAATATCATCTGGTACCGCGGAGAACTGATTCAACAATTCTTCTTTCTTTGTCGTATCTAAACTAGAAACCAGCGGCGGAATCCTTTCAAAGTTCTATTTGTGCATCTGCTTGAAAAACTGCACTATTTATTGTATTATGAACAAATTGTCACCGGTTTAGGTGATCTGCGATGATCAACGTGGACACCAGGTATCCAAGTGGTCACAGCAGAAGCAAAGAAAGGAAGAGCATAGCCCCTTTTTACAGAAGAACACTCAAGGGGTGTTGCTGAGATAGACATAGCAGGGAGAAGCAACCACCCTTTACAGAAAACCCATCCCTCTAAGGCTCTAGTTATGATGACTATAGTACTGGTGATGAAGATCACTAGTACGATGATGAACGAATGGGAAATGACACTAGTAATACTGACAATAAAAATTATGTTGGATCTACTTATAGATTGACTTAGAACTCTACCAGTGATAACTATGAAGTCTTTAGGATTAACATGTATGGACATAACATCAATGAAGTTCTTGAACTGAAAAATGGTTCCTGGACATACTTTTCAACTTTACTAGAGCAAGGCACAATCTTTGGAGGAGGTTTATAAGTTAAAGCCACAAGGCAAAGATAAAGTTGCAAGCAAAACAATGAATTCAAGAAACGCACATTTCATAAATAGTCATGCCAAAGTGAAAATGAGAGAAGACTAGCTAAAACTAACACACTCGCATAATCAATGATACATCCCAATTACAAATATAGACACCACCTTCAATAGAAAAAATTATTCATCTACTATGGCTGGTCAGTAGTTAATGACGCAAGTTACCTGTACGGTCTCTTTTTTTGTTTCAAATATGTTTTAAGTTTTCGGAAGACATTAATCTTTGAACCTTAGTTTAAGCTGAAGCAGAAGCATCTATATCATACCATAACCACCAAAATCTCCAAAAAAAATAGGAGTCTTGTGAAGTAAAACACACTGATTTATAAGAGAAAAGTTAATCGAAGAGACCCCTTAAGTCTACATTTAAGAAACTAATCCTCCCAATTTTATTCTTTCAAAGCTAATTTGGCTGAAAATGCAGCCATGCAGGAGCATAGTAGTGATAGATAGATATTTAGACAGACATAGACATATAATAAAATATAAATATATATATATACATACACACACACATACATATGTAAAAGGAATTCAGCATGAAGTTTGACAATATAGCAACTTAGAAAGGGAGTCAAAGCAAGAAAGTGTCAGTGATATAGTGCTCCTAATGGCTCTCAAATGTGTTTCCTGACTAGTAAACAAAAGTTTCATCAATAATCCAAATACTGCCATTGCTGGATGTAACAGGTAATCTACTAAGTTTCGACTAGCAAAACACACAAATCTATACCAATAACTAGAAAAAAAGGAAAGAGGCCTCACACGGCTTCACAAACCAACACAAGAACAACAAGATGAACAACAAGTTACTAGTGAATCGAAATAGGCCTCACACAGCTTCACTAGATTTTGAGTTTGTGTTTTGAAAAAGAAAATGAGATGAATGACAAGGCAACAATGCTAGTAAATCGAAAGAGCCCCCCACACGGCTTCAATAGTGAACTTGGACATGCACAACAACACATGGTGGTGAGGCAAGAGAAGGGCGTAGAAGTGGGAATTGCCTGCCACCTAATATAAACCAAGTAATTAATACAAAGATGCTTCTATCTCAATTCATATTTAATATCTTAAAATTCTTCCATATCATAAATATCAATATGACCAATTAAAATTAACATAGGTGTAAAACTTCAGTGCAAGTCTAAAAAGCAGCAGGCTACCAACCAGCATCCGACGCAAGGTACAGAGCAGCCATGGCAATATCATATTTCTCCCCAAGTTTGTACAGAGGCATGTATTCTATGTTCTTATTACTTATCTCCTCCGGTCCAAGTTTATGCATGCCAGCAGTGTCATCTATGCTTCCTTGTGCAATACCATTTACCTTAATATCATAGTCTGTGCCCCACTCTAGAGCCAAATTTATAGTGACTGCATCCACAGCAGACTGCACCGAGAGATGATGTGAGTGGGAATTAAAAATAACAAAATAAAAATGAACACAAACTAAGATTGAAGCTGAAGTTCCAAACCTTAGCAACAGCTACATGGATTTGATACCAAGATGCAGTGTAATGCAAAGTATCACTGATGTTCAATATCAATCCACCAGAAGTCAAAATCCTCCCAGGTCCCCCCTTCTTGATATAGTTAAGTGCTTCATGGCACATAGTAAATGTACCAACAGAATCAATATCTAGTACTGCAAAAAACATCATAAGCATGTAAAAAGAATCAGAATGTAATCTGAGATAGCCTTTTTCTCACCTCAAATTAAAGAGAGGAAAGTGACTTGCTATCTTCTTTTACTACACAAGCAATCCCCTTACTCAACCTCTTTTCTGTACCTCCTCAAGAAAATGCCATAAGCCCAAGAGATCCTGCTGAATGAGACAAAGAGAGAGTAATGAAAAGAACTTGTTAAGGAGCATAGTGACATTGAGGTAAAAGATGCAAAAAGTAATAGGTTGACAGAAGATACAACAATGATTCACAATGAAGATAAGGAACAAATTTCCCCTAAGGATGATATGCTACAGCAACAACCCATAATTAAGGAAAGTGGAAAAACTATAACTCATCCAGCAATATCCCTGAAGAAGAAATAGAGATTAGTAAAGAAGCTATCATACTAGAATGTTCTGAGGAAAAGCAATCTATAAATTATATGGAGTAGCAACAACTAGACTCTAGCAGAAACAAAATTAAGGAGGTTAACATGACTAGTCCATCCAAGAAACATGGAGATATTAATCCTTTTAAAAGTTCACTCCAACAACAGCAAGCTAAACAGCAACTTCAACAGCATAGCAACCTGTAGTTGATAACAACAAGTATCAATGGGTAATAGAGATGCAGTTTGCAGTCAATAAAAACATTCTAATGACATCTGAGACCATAAATTCAGTTAGACAGTAGACCTTTTTTCCATCATTTTCATTTGAACATCACACCCCTTGCTATGCGGCCCTTCGCTAGACCCTACTAGCATGGAATGCTTTGTGCACCTGGTTTCCCTTTCATTTTCTCTTAGACCATAAATATTGGCGTCAAACTATTATTATCAAAATTGGCTTGGAGTACATTTGCTTTTATGATTATCAAAGAACAGTGAGTACCACAAAAAGTACTGGTTCGTGCTTGCCATAACCATATTAACATGAATTGCTTAAAAACTAATATTTTACAACGAAACATCAATCATTTCTTCATACTTATCTCATTGTACAAATTTCACCCCATCCAAACTTCTTTACCATGTAACCAACCTTCTTTCCAATTTCTTTTTCCTTTCATTGCCAACCATTCAATTTTGACACTCATGGACGTATTATTACTACAATAGCAGAAAGCCTGAAACTTTGTTACATCAGCAGTCAAAACTTTACTTAATATGAGCTATCTTAGTTTAAACTAACTAATGGTAACATAAAAGTCATTAACAATCAAAATTTACCAAGTCATGGACGCATTATTACTACAGATTTTACCAATGTTCATGCAATTAAATGAACCCAACATTAAAATGTTCTCGAAGGAGAAGAAAAACTCAAAATCCCCAAAAATTAGTTCAAAGACGTAGAACAATACACTAACCTTAAAATCCCCAAATTGAAGCAATTGAAGTGCAAATTTGAGAGAAATTGAAGTGCAAATTCGTTCTGAATATTCCTCGCACCAGTAAATCAATTTTTGAAGTGGCACCAGTAATCCCATAAAGCTCACTACCAAATCGTAGTAATTGTAGCAAAGAGAAACCAAATCCCCTAATCGAGTGATTATCGTTGTAGCGATTGCAGCGAAGAGAAGCCGATTTCTATAATCGGTTGATTGTCGGTGTAGCGATTATAGCGAAGAGAAGACAATTCCCTAATCGATTGATTGTTGTTGTAGTAATTGTAGAGAAGAGAAGCCAATTCCCAAATCGATTGATTGTTGTAGCAATCGATTGATTCCCTAATCGTAGTATATTATTTTTTTAAAGGTCCAGTAAGCTAAGAGATAATAGAGAAACTAAGAGATAAAGGGAAGTAAAAGCTAAGAGGGAAGAGATAGTCATCTTTGGTTTTCTTTTTTGGCGGACTTATCAAATTTTTAGTGAAAATGGAGGGATAAGCGTTGCTGTAGTTTATTTTATTTATCTATGGCAATGTTTATTATCAAAATGCAATGGTTATAGTATAAAATTATAGCTAATAGAATAATTATTTATGGCAACACTTGTAACCGTTGCAATAGACCTCCTATTGCAACGCTTTGTTAACCGTCGCCAAAAAGTTCATTACCATAGGGGCAATTTCTAGTAGTGCCTCTCTCTGGACCCTGCATGGTTCATGTCTACGTAAGCTGGGAGTGCTTACACCCTCCAGCTTGAGGGGGGTGTTGACATTGGCCCGCTTGACAGGCCCAATAAGAAGAATGACCCGAGCCCAACAACATGAGAATATCATTTTTCTATTATGTTTTTGTATATACACACATGTGGACTATTCTAGAATGAATGAGAGAAGATATTTTCATTTCAGTTTCTCTCTCTTGCCTCTTGAGTTTCTAGGGTTTTGTATACATTGTTTTCATGGCGATCTAATGATACGGAGTTCTAACAATAACATGACTAGTAAGGAAGAAATTTAGAGACAACCCTATTGTTCTATTACCATGTCAACAACTTTTACAACGGCTTTCTCATATCTTGCCTTTACCTCCTCAGCTAAAGCCTGTCAAATAAATCAAGGATGTACAAACCACCCGCATAGGAACATTTATCACAGCAACCTTCAAAACCAGTATAAGTTATTCCATGTAGAAGAGAAAGGCAAAAGATTCTTGGAAAGATAAGTCAAAGTGGACAATAACAGAGTCAAGCTATATCTTATTGTTTATCAAACTACTGCTTGTGAGTTAAATCATGATCTACAATTTAACTCTTAGAGATTAGTAATTTCAAGTTAAATCTTCTTTGGTCCTCGAAAAGTGATTCGACTTCTCATCTACATGCCTTGTCAAGAACCACTAAGACACATCCTGGACCGTCAAATCAGAAAGCAACAACAAAATGTGACATGAAGCGCAGTTGAAAGAGATCTCAACATAAATTTAATCTTCGGAGCACCAATTGGTCTTTGGTCCTATCACTGCGCTCTATGTTCTTCATCAAATTTATTCCCAATTATTAAATCAGTAACATAGCTAAGCTTCTTTTTTTGTTTTATAAAAATTATCCAACTTAAAATCATCAAATATGGTCCATAGGTCTAGTCTTGACCTCGCGTATATCAATAACTAAAAGTGTAATTTTTTTTTTTTGGACAATGGTTGACTAAATTGTAATTGTTCAAGTGTTAATGAAGATAAAATAAAGACATTACACCTCAAATATACATGTATATATGCTCCTATATAATATGTTAACAAGTCCTGAATGTAAGAGCATTTTAAAAAAATCACATTCATTTTTAGGCAATGTATGGGGCAGGGGTATCAATCCTCATCTTGACCCCAAAATTAAAGGGAATAAATATCTCTACCCTGCACCATTCCTTGTTTACACCCCTACTTCCTCTGCAACAATTGTCATTCCTAGAAACATCCCCATTGAATAAATTTTGTTTTCCTTCAGGATCCTCATTTTGCCTTCCCATGTGAACAAACAAAAGAAGAGATTATGTATTAATCAAGCCCGCATAAAGTACTTGAAGACTAGTATGCATGATTGTCCTAAAATTCACTGCAGCTACTTAACAAAGCATTAATTTTTTTGTTCTTTTAATAACTAGGGTGTCCAAGCCAGCTTATGCGAACTTTGTCTAATTTCACTGGATACTTGCCACTTCCCACCAGCAACAGGTGGTGTCTAGGCCAACTCCCACCAATAAAGCCCTAAATATTTAGAAATTTTTCTATGTTCCACTGTCTATATTCTTAAGTTGACATTCAAGAGTCAGGATACACATAATCAAAAAGCACACCACCAGTCACAAATCTACAGCTTCCTTAGCTGGTGTGTCCTTACTCACTCCTTTCAACTCAAATAATTTACTCTCTCCATTCATTTTTTTTGTTTTGCTTCTCGAGAGTCGAGAGTCAAACTACATAAAATTTAACTAACATTTTAAGATGTAGATTGTAACTTACATTATTTTTGTATAGTTTTCGAACATTAAAAGGCTGAATTTAGAATATAAAATAAATGTAATTCAATTTAGCACCAAAGATTAGTCAAACAGACTCTCCTGAAGCAAGATGTGACAAGTAAAAGTAAACAGAGGGAGTATATAGTTCAAACTTTTTAAAAATTTATATCGAGTGAAGAGTCAAAAACACACCTAAATATCTCAGTTTTTGAGTCTCCTATCTCAATTACCACCCATATTATCAAAAATCACCTCAACTATCAGTTGTTCACCTTTTTCTACTGAAATATCACCATCTAGGAAAAGTAAACAACAAATAGTTAAGGTATGTTTCAATAAATATTTGGTGATAGTTTAGATAAGAATCTCACACACCTTACCGTTCACGAATAAAACTCAAAAAAAAAGGTAATTTGAAGTGTATTTTTGACCCTTCAGTCAGTTTGTATCAGGGTCAAAAACACACCTAAAATATCCCTTTTTTTGAGTTTCTATAAGAAATATCACCAAATATTGTCGAAATTGATGATAGGCGTATTTACACGCCTAAAGCGCCTTAATTTACCCATATTTTAGCTAAGTTTTAAGGACAAAATATATAATTCCTGCACTTTTAGTCCTTTTTCCTGTAAGTGAGCTAACCAACGTGATTAGCAAGTTTTCAGGTATAAATGATGAAGATTTCAGCATTTTATGGATAACTTGATGCCAAAGGAAGCTTCACGAAAGAAGGAAAGCAGCATTTGGACGCCTATGGACTGAAAGTGACGCATGGAAAACTTGTCCCGGGCAAAAACAACATTTCCAAAGACTTGGGGATCAGCAGTAACTTAGTAGGATTAGGATAAGGATGCAGTATCCTAGTAGGATTAGGATAAGTACGCAGTAGCCTAGTAGGAATAGAATATGGGTGTTATAAAAACCCTATGATGCTGAACTTTTCAGCAAGCATTATTACAATTAAAAACAATTCTCTTTCAATTAATTCTTCTTCCCTTCTCTTCATCTATTCGACTTTTAATTTTCATAACAAGAGAAACGCTATTTTGCAAGGAATTCACGCCACAAGCCCTACCAAAACATACTTCACATGAGATTTTTATCTTGGTATGCTGATAATGTCTATTGTGATTTCCGTCGCACTCATGAATAGCTAAACTTCTCTGTTAGGGTTATGAAAGCCTTATGAGATACTATCTATTGCTATGAGTTTGTAAATTCTTGATACGTATGTTGCTTATATCATTCTTCTCTTCATCTTAATATAAATTCTTGTGGTTGCAAACATATAGAATATGCCAGTATACCATTAACTTGTTCGAAAGAAAAGTTACATGTCTGGAAAAGAGAGAATGTCAAGTAAATAGGGCACCAACCCCTGTTTAAAAGTTAGTGCCGTAACTGTATTAACCTCTTGGAGAATTTGTACCATTAGATACGCTTTAAGCTCGAAAGAGTTAAAGTGAAATAGTCCTTGATGATCAAAAGACGCCTGGATTTACCATAGAATACGATTCACTATAAGCACATGCATGTCTGAATTTCGCATAACTCATAGTCATTAGATACGTATAACTCATAAGGTGGACATAACCCTAACTCTCAATTCTCATTGATTAAAACCTACCAAGTACTCCGTTTTACTCTTCTATTTTCCGTTTTTACTCTACTATTTTGTTTACATCATTTGCACGCACAAAATCCCCCCTTTATTCGCAGAACTTTCATCAAAAGTCTAATAATCGTTGCTTACTTAGTGACCAAGTATTCCCTGTGGGATACGACACCCAACCCAGTTGGGTTCTATATTTGACAACGACCGCTTACACTCTTACGAGAGCTGTAGTTTGAGCGTTATCAAAAATTGGCGTTGTTGCCGGGGAATACGGTTGTCAACTAAGTTTGTGATAGTTACTAGACCCTTTGGTCAAAGATTCTCGTACTTTACTTTTAGTTGTTGTTTTTGTTTTCTGCAGGTTTTTGTTCAGTGCATGCCAAATACTCGAAGTTCGGGGCAACCATTATTACCAATAAATCCTGAACCGCAACTTATTGGGAGGATGGATGCACAACGTGACATTGAGAGAAGGGCTGCTTAACAGGAGCAGGCTAGACTAGCTGCGTTGGCCGCCGCCCAAGTACATCAACAGAATATTGATAACCCAGGGCGAGCAGCAGATCCTGATGATGAGGACTTAGGTGATGATGAGCTACTAAACCCTAGGCGTGATGCTGAGGTGGCAACACCGGCAAACAAAAGTTATCGTCAAGCAAGATTTTGGCCTGAACGCCGAGCCGTGCAAATACCGTTTGATGATGATGATGATGATCTTGATGGAGCTGGCGCCACAAGAGCCATTATTCCTCCACCATTGGCGCCCGGATCCAAGTTCAACATCACGAGCACCATGATTCAGTTATTGCAACTCAAGGGATTATTCGGTGGACTAGCAGGCGATGATCCGAATATGCATCTGATCAACTTTATTTCTACATGCAAGTCATTCGACAATCCTGGCGTTGGACAGAATGTAATTTGGTTACGCTTATTTCCATTGTCTCTATCTGGGGAGGCAACTCTATGGTTGAATGGGCTGACTCCTGATTCTATCACTAATTGGGGGCAATTGAAAGACGCTTTCCTAGAAAGATTCTTTCCGCCATCCAAGAGAGCACAATTGAGAGATGAAATCGGCAATTTTCGACAACTTCCAACTGAAGCCCTCCACGAAACATGGGAGAGATTCAAGAAGAAGCTTATGAGGTGCCCAAACCATCACATGACCAATGTTCACTTGATGGAGATACTATATAGATCCTTGAATTCAGTAACTAAACCTGTGGTGGATAATACGGATGGAGGATCATTTATGGACCTAACCTTTGTTCAGGCAAGTGATATTCTAGACCGGATGACGAAGCAAAGTAGGGCGTGGTATACCAGAGATTCTGAGGTAGCAAGCCCCACTTTTTCTATAGGCATGACTGCAGAACAAAGGAGAAGAGAAGAAGAACGTAATCAAGATTTGGCGCACATGAAAATACAAGTGGATCTTCTTACAAAGCATATACTTTCAGGGAAGACCAAAAAAGTCAAAGCATTTGCGTAAAAAGGAAGAGAGGAATCCGATTCTGAGGAAGAAGCCAACTATGTGAACAATCAGGGGGGTTTCTGAGGCAATGCCCAAGGAAACCAAGGTCGGAACTATTATGATAATTCTGGAAACAAGGACCGGGATCAAGGTAGTTGGAAGAACAAGACTGACAGGAGTGGCATGTATATTCCTCCTGGACGATGAGAGGCCACCGCATCTGGTTCGAGAAATATGTCAATGGAAGATATGATGGCTAAGTTGTTGAAAGGAGTGGAAGAAACCAGCACGGGAGTAACTGAGGTAATAAATGACTTGGCCTCAATGAAGCAATTGGTTGACTCACATTACACTTCAATAAGACAGCTGGAACAACAATTGAGTCAAATTTCAGCCACATTAAATCAAAGAAAAGCTGGCACCCTACCGAGTGACATAGTGCAAAACCCAAGGAACGATGGAACATGTATGGCTATTACTACCAGGAGTGGTAAGGTGTTGGAAAATCCAGCCAAAGGTAGGCAAGTGGCTGACGATGTAGTAGATGTTGCCGAACCAGAGGACGCCGAAGAAGCTGAAGAAGGCGTCAATGACGTCATTCCTCGACGTCCACAGCCTGAAAAGATCTCCGAACCTAAGCATGATGAAAATAAAGTCGTGGAGAAAACAATTCCCCTTCCACCACCTCTTTTTCCACAAAGATTAAAGAAGAGAGATGATGATACCAAGTTCAATAAATTCATGTCAATGTTAAAACAGCTGACCATTAATGTTCCCTTGGTTGAGGCACTAGAACAAATGCCAGGCTACGCAAAATTTATGAAGGATCTTTTAACAAAGAAGCGAGAAGCAAGTGGTGAGTTGACAGATGTTATTCATCATTGTAGTGCAATTGCTACCAGATCACTAGTTCAGAAGAAGGCTGACCCAGGAGCCTTCGCTATTCCTTGCACTGTCGGATCTTTAAATTTTGCCAAGGCATTATGCGATTTAGGAGCTAGCATAAACTTGATGCCATTATCCATTTACAAAAAGTTGGGGTTGGGTGATCCTACTCCAACCAATATGAGGCTTGTGATGGCTGATAGGTCGGTAAAATGACCTGTTCGTATTTTATGTGATGTATTGGTGAAGGTTTCTTCATTCATCTTTCCGGCAGACTTCATTATTTTGGATTGTGAGGTAGACTCTGAAGTTCCCATAATCTTGGGGCGCCCTTTCCTTGCAACAGGAAGTGTGCTTATTGATTTAAGAGCTAATGAGCTTCTATTCCGGATGAATGACGAAGTAGTCCTCTTTGATATATCTAAATCAATGAAGCAACCCAAAGATCTGAACGTGTTCTCGGTAGCTGATGTTTATATTGATGATGAGAAAGAATTACCTGTAGAGGAGCAGCTTGTTGATGACCCATTGGCGGTTGTGCTTATGAATGTTGAGCATAAGGATGCTGAAAATTATGAAGAAACTATTTGTGCTCTAACAGGATTAGGGTCATATCCTCATGCTCCCAAGAAGCTGGACCTTGATCTCAAAAACCGACCTACACCACCAACTAAACCATCTATTGAGGAGCCACCCACGTTAGAATTGAAGGAGCTACCTAGTCATCTAAAGTATGAATTCTTAGGAAGCGGTAACACACTTCCGGTTATTGTGGCGGCAGATTTGGGTGAGCAGCAAGTTGCAGCTCTCATCATGGTTCTACGAAAGTACATGAGAGCCATCGGTTGGACCATCGCTGATATCATTGGTATTCTGCCTGGGATTTGTACACACAAGATTCAGCTTGAAGAAAATTGCTTACCCACTATTGAGCATCAAAGGCATCTAAATCCACCTATGCAAGAGGTGGTGAAGAAAGAAATTATTAAATGGTTAGATGCAGGGGTTGTGTATCCAATCTCCGACAGTAAATGGGTAAGCCCGGTACAATGTGTACCAAAGAAAGGTGGCATGACGGTAGTTGCGAATGAAAAAATGAGTTAATTCCACTCAGACCTGTCACAGGGTGGAGAGTATGCATAGACTACCGTAAGATGAATTCGTGGACACTTAAAGATCACTTTTCAATGCCCTTTATTGACCAAATGTTTGATCGATTAGCAGGGAAAGGATGGTTTTGTTTCTTAGACGGTTATTTTGGCTATAATTAGATATGTATCGCCCCCAAAGATCAAGAGAAGACAACGTTTACATACCCCTATAGTACGTTTGCCTTCAAACGTATGCCATTTGGGCTATGTAATGCACCCGCCACTTTTCAGCATTGTATGATGTCCATTTTTTCTGATATGGTGGAAGACACGCTGGAGGTATTCATGGATGATTTTTCAGTTGTGGGTGAGTCATTTGAATCGTGCTTGACAAATCTAAGTATGGCGTTGCAGAGATGTGTTGAATTCAACCTAGTGCTGAATTGGGAGAAGTGCCACTTTATGGTGAAAGAAGGTATTATTCTTGGGCATAAAATCTCCAAAAGAGGAATTGAGGTGGATCGAGCTAAAATCGAAGTTATCGAGAAACTACCACCCCCAATTTTGGTCAAAGGAGTTCATAGTTTCTTCGGTCATGCAAGTTTCTACCGAAGGTTTATCAAAGACTTCTCCAAAATTGCTAGTCCATTATGCAAAATTTTGGAGAAAGATGCAAAGCTTGACTTTAATGAAGATTGTGTGAAGGCATTTGAATGCCTCAAAGAGAAGCTAATTGAAGCTCCTATCATGGTAGCACTAGATTGGTCATTACCGTTTGAAGTCATGTGTGATGCTAGCGGGGTAGCTTTGGGTGCTGTACTTGGCCAGAGAAGAGAAAAGTTATTCCATCCAATCTACTATGCGAGTAAGGTCTTGAACGAAGCTCAGAAAAACTATACTGTCACAGAACAAGAGCTTCTAGCAGTTGTGTATGCCTTCGAAAAGTTCCGTGCTTATTTGTTGGGAACCAAAGTGATAGTTCATACAGACCATGTAGCCCTTAGATATCTGATGACAAAGAAAGATGCAAAACCAAGGCTAATTCGATGGGTATTGTTGCTGCATGAATTTGATTTCGAGGTAAAAGATAGAAGATTGCGAAACCAAGTGGCTGATCATCTATCTAGACTCGAGAATGAGCATATAGCACAGCAAGATCTTGAGATTGATGATACCTTCCCTGATTAAGAGATTTTAGCCACAATGATGGAGGAGTTACCATGGTATGCAGATTTTGCAAACTTCGTGGTAAGTAATGTGATGCCTACGAATCTATCATTTCATCAAAAGAGGAAGTTCATGCATGACGTGAGACACTACTTCTGGGATGAGCCATATTTGTTTAGACGATGTGCGGATGGTGTTATCAGGCGATGCATATCCCATGTTGAGGTGCCGAATATATTGGAAGCATGTCACACTTTCCAAGTTGGGGGACATCACGCAGGTAGGTATTGCAAAGTGGCTATTATTGGCCTTCGATATTTAAAGATTCCTACGACTTTGTGAGAAGATGCGACCAATGTCAGAGACAAGGTGCGATTTCGAAACACCATGAGATGCCCATGTCGAAAATCCTTGAAGTAGAGCTTTTTGATGTATGGGGTATCGATTTTATGGGTCCATTCGTGAATTCGTTTGGAATGAAATATATCCTAGTTACTGTAGATTATGTTTTAAAATGGGTCGAAGCAGTAGCATTGGCTGATAATGAAGGAAAACGTGTTGTTGCATTCTTGAAGAAAAACATCTTCTCTCGTTTTGGGGTACCACGTACTATCATAAGCGATGGAGGATCTCACTTTTGCAACAAACTGTTCAAATCCGTGTTGGTAAAATATGGTGTCAAGCAACATAAGGTAGCCACGCCTTATCACCCATAAACTAGTGGACAGGTAGAGGTTTCCAATCGAGAGATCAAGCAAATCCTTGCTAAGATTGTAAATGTGAATAGGAAAGATTGGTCTCGGAAGCTGGACGATGCACTATGGGCTTATAGGACTGCATTCAAAATGCCAATTGGCATGTCCCCGTACCAACTAGTTTATGGGAAAGCTTGTAATTTACCCATTGAGCTCGAGCACAAAGCATTGTGGGCGTTGAAGCAACTTAATTTGAATTGGGATGATGCTATGAACATGAGGGTAGAATAGCTGAATGAGATGGATGAATTCCATCTACATGCATATGAAAGATCAGACCTCTACAAAGAGCGGACGAAAAAGTATCATGATCATCGGATTGTTCAACGAAACTTTCAAAAGGGTGATATGGTACTTCTTTTCAATTTCAGACTAAAGATATTCCCAGGTAAGTTAAGGTCCAAATGGTCTGGTCCGTACAAGATTAGCCAAGTTTACTCGTCTGGAGTAGTTGAGCTAGAAGACAATAATGGTGTTGTCGTTAAGGTGAATAGCCAACGAGTAAAACCATATATCATCCCCCTTGACTCGATGAACTATATGGCCACCATCTATCTCGACGAAGTCTAAGTACTTGAGGTAACTATGTCGTGCCGCGACAATAAATCAAGCGCTAGATGGGAGGCAAACCATCATAATTTTTTCGTTTCCTTTGCATTTGTTTTTACTAAATAAAAATCCAAAAAGAAGAGTCGAGCCACGACCGAAACTAAGGCGCTTGATGGGAGGCAACCCATCGTTCTAATCGTTTTGGTCGTTTTTGAGTGAATGCAGGTGCAAGAGGTGTAAGGAGGAGATTGGTTTCAAATTTTGATTTGGAAGTATTGCATGTTGAAGGAGGTAAGTTAGGAATGAAGAAGCAAAAGGCTATGGGTGAGGCATTGCTTATGAAAATATAGGCAAAGAACAAGGCAAGACCTATGTAAATCTAGGCCACGAACAAGGCAAGGCCTATGCTATGGCCTAAGCTCTCGGATTCTAGAGTGCCATAGCATAGGCGCCGCCTATGCTCAACAATGCCATAGCATAAGCGCCGCCTATGCAAAAGCCTTTTGTCTCTGAATCTCATATGCCATGGAATAGGCGTCGCCTATGCCTAACAATGCCATAGCATAGGTGCCGCCTATGCTCAACAATGCTTTGCAAAAGGCGCCGCCTATGCCAAGCATAGGCAAAGCATTAGGCGCCGCCTATGGTCACTTTTGGTCTCCAAATCCGATTCCAAATGGGTCAAAACCCGACCCAAGCTTGTCCTATAAATAGAACCTTAGTCTTAAATCAAAAACACATTGTAATTCCACCTTAAAGCGCTGCCTACCTCTCCAAATTCTCTCAAAAATTTTCCTTTTGCTCTTTTATTTTGCAAGAACATCTTCCAAGGCCATCAACCAAGTAAGTACTTCTTTGTTCTTCTTTTATATTCCGTAAGTACTACACTACTACACCTATAATAAATTGTTAAATCTTGAAGTAGTATTGGTGATTTGAATGTGGTTGATTTGTTGTGATACAACTAAGTGAGTGAAAGAATACGTAAGGATGGTCTTGACTTGTTTCCAACTTGAATTTGATTTTGATACACTGTCATACTTTTGCGGAATTGACATGGTCAAGAAAATGGTATAATCTTGTAACTTGAAAGCTTTCATGTTCGACTTACTTGTTCATTAAGATGAAAAATCATGGTTAACTACAAACATGAAATGTTGATTATTTCTATGTCATAACTTGATACAATCTCTATGTAGTAGTCTTGTTCAAAAGGGTACATCAATCCAAACATGAAAAGTATTGTCACTATTACTTAAGATAGCATCAAAAAGGATAGTTAAGATAACAAGAAAAGTATGACTGCACTGATTATATTGTTGGAATGTACCACCTAAACGTATATCGATGAAGTCTGAGTAATCGACAACGTTCACTTAACTAGTTTGTGCCAACAAACTAAGTGTGGGGTGGTGCCACTACTGATTTCTTGTCGATTGTATCTACCGAGATAAAGCTAACATGACTATCATTTTAGTCTCAGGTACAAATAGCACCAAAAGAACGACAAGGAAAGGATAAAGCAACCACTTCACAAAAAGGCCAGAAAAGGGGACGAAAAGAGCAAGGAGAATCCTCCTCGCTACAAATACCTCGCCGCATGTTTGGAATCAAATGGGTCCTAGAGAAGAAAGGAAAGGAGTGGTATAGGAACAATAAGGAGAAAAAATATGTTCATGTGGAGTTGATACACAAGGAAAGCCTAGCAAAGAAAGAACCTCGCATGTTGGCCAAGATCATGGCGTTACATCTTGATTTCATCTTCCGAGATATGGGAGAATGCAATCTCGATCTAACATGAGAATTCTATGCCAACTGGTCACCGAAAACTACAGGGAGTGAAGTAAAGATTCGGGGCCAAGTCCTACAACTAAATGCAGAGTTCTTCAACTCTTTTCTAGGTTTGCCATCTGTTGATCCATCACTACTCAAGGAGCTGTATAACAGACCTCCTTACAGGTCCATGAGACACACATTATGCGGAACAAGATCTATGGCACGATGGAGCAGACACAAGGACACCGGCCGGCACAACACCTTCCCATATGCTTCCTTAAATAGGGAAGCTAGGATATGGTTACGAATAGTCAACTCTTGCCTGATTCCAGGGACACAGTACACAAAGATAACACGAGATAGAGTGTGCTTGGTGTACGCATTGATGACGAAGGTCCCTATCAACATTGGGGTAATTATTCGATCAACAATGCGAAAGGCCAGGCTACACAAGAGGTCCCACTTCAGCTTTGGCAATCTGTTGACCACAATATTAAGGAAGGAGGACATCGAAGAGGAACCAGATGATCATAAGCTTCCACACAACCCAAAGAAGGTTGACCTCACAAAGGTTAAAGATGCTGAATCCACACATGGCGTCAACCTTACCACTGCAGAACGTCATGCTCGGGATGAAAGCTTCTTTCACCATCTTTATGGCATGACTCGGTTTACCATGATGAGCGGAGGTCGTGTTCCAACTGCTGCAGAGCTCCAACAGTTGGATTATGACTACCCAATAAATGAGCATGCGAGGGCAATGTGTGGAGTAGGTGTATTTTTTGAGGAACCTCTTGATGACGATGTGCCAACCGATGATGATCGTTGAATGCCAGACTCCGACGTGGAGGAGAACTCTGATGGCGATGACTCTGATGATGATTCCGACGAAGAGGGTATGACCCTAGACATAGAGGAGGAGTCCGACTAACCAGATTCTTCTTATTTATTTTCCACTGAGGGCAGTGTGTCCCGTCTAAGTGTGGGGTGCTGGTATTTGCATGCTAACCTTCCTTATCTGTATTTGCATTTATTTATGTTTATTTGTTTTGTTTTTTTTTAGTAGTAAAATTTTTTTTTTTAACTTTGCATGAAATTGTTCTGATAGGCAGCATGGTATTATGACAAGAGTCTGTGATAAAATCATTACTATTGAGACGTTTAGGCTCTGTTTAGGCTCTAAGTGTGACTCACTGTGTGATATCTATGTGGTTTAATTCCTTCATACGTTGGGTCAAGAGTCTATACTGCTCCCAATAAAGTCGACCATGTGCCTTGTGTGTGTGAGATGATAGTATATTCTATGTTTGTGGCTGATGCTAGAACTTGCCTGGTATATATGTAAAGCAAAATAAAGAGTGTGAGTTAGGAGATTATTTAGGCATTTCTTTGGCAACCTGTGATTGTTTACCTTCGTTTTATCTACCCATGGACATCATCCTAGATAACCCCCTTTGAGACTTTAGCCTATTTTCTTTGACAGCCTCATATGTAAGCCTAATCCATTTTTTTCAAGACCATAATTTGTTCCAAATTCCTAAGTGCTTTAAATTGTAAAGTCATGTGACAAAATAAGAGGAAATTGGGTGAGAGTAGTGCCTTAAAGTGAATTGGTACTTGAATTCATTATGAAAAATAATGGTTATCATAGAGGCGTGTTATAAAAAAAAAGAGAAAAATGAAAAGGAAAATAAAAAGTTAATTCTGATCAAAATTGAATAACAAAAGAGGTGAGAAGGGGTGGTAGATTAAAAGAAAGTAGAAAGGTTGTTTGAAAGAAAGTGTTAATGGCCTAATGTGATGTATTAAAGCGCTTAGGAACATAGTCACTATTTCTGGCCAAAATAGTCCTACCCGTCCCTTAGCCTACATTACAACCTGTAAAAGACCTATTTGATCCTAAGCTTAACATTCTGATATTTAGTGGAGCATTACACTAAGGGCAAGCCTATGGTCATCAGTTGCAACATATGAATTCTTTGTGAGCGTGAGAGCAAGGAAAATCCTGTACCCATGTTTTGAAAAAAAATGAAATACTTGTGAGTAATTATGGGTGATATATTGTGAGACACACATGGTTGATGAGTTTTGGGTAGTTGTGTATGATTCTTTGTGCTTTAACTTGTGGATACAAATTAACTATCATCATGAGTCTATGTTGGAGGTTGAATTGTTTCTAGTAGTGATCAATAAAACTACTCTTTGTTAGTAATTGCTATGCCTATCTTGATGAATATTTTGTGCTGTTACTGTGAAACCCTAAGTAGATGTTTAGAGGGACATGATATTTTGTTCGAGGACGAACAAAGCTTTAAGTGTGGGGTGTTGATGATAGGCGTATTTACACGCCTAAAGCGCCTTAATTTACCCATATTTTAGCTAAGTTTTAAGGACAAAATATATAATTCCTGCACTTTTAGTCCTTTTTCCTGTAAGTGAGCTAACCAACGTGATTAGCAAGTTTTCAGGTATAAATGATGAAGATTTCAGCATTTTATGGATAACTTGACACCAAAGGAAGCTTCACGAAAGAAGCAAAGCAGCATTTGGACGCCTATGGACTGAAAGTGACGCATGGAAAACTTGTCCCGGGCAAAAACAGCATTTCCAAAGACTTGGGGATCAGCAGTAACTTAGTAGGATTAGGATAAGGATGCAGTATCCTAGTAGGATTAGGATAAGTACGCAGTAGCCTAGTAGGAATAGAATATGGGTGTTATAAAAACCCATGATGCTGAACTTTTCAGCAAGCATTATTACAATTAAAAACAATTCTCTTTCAATTAATTCTTCTTCCCTTCTCTTCATCTATTCGACTTTTAATTTTCATAACAAGAGAAATGCTATTTTGCAAGGAATTCACGCCACAAGCCCTACCAAAACATACTTCATGTGAGATTTTTATCTTGGTATGCTGATAATGTCTATTGTGATTTCCGTCGCACTCATGAATAGCTAAACTTCTCTGTTAGGGTTATGGAAGCCTTATGAGATACTATCTATTGCTAAGAGTTTGTGAATTCTTGATACGTATGCTGCTTATATCATTCTTCTCTTCATCTTAATATAAATTTTTGTGGTTGCAAACATATAGAATACGCCAGTATAGCATTAACTTGTTCGAAAGAAAAGTTACATGTCTGGAAAAGAGAGAATGTCAAGTAAATAGGGCACCAACCCCTGTTTAAAAGTTAGTGTCGTAACTGGATTAACCTCTTGGAGAATTTGTACCATTAGATACGCTTTAAGCTCGAAAGAGTTAAAGTGAAATAGTCCTTGATGATCGAAAGACGCCTGGATTTACCATAGAATACGATTCTCTATAAGCACATGCATGTCTGAATTCCGCATAACTCGTAGTCATTAGATACGTATAACTCATAAGGTGGACATAACCCTAACTCTCAATTCTCATTGATTAAAACCTACCAAGTACTCCGTTTTACTCTTCTATTTTCCGTTTTTACTCTACTATTTTGTTTACATCATTTGCACGCACAAAATCCCCCCTTTATTCGCAGAACTTTCATCAAAAGTCTAACAATCGTTGCTTACTTAGTGACCAAGTATTCCCTGTGGGATTCGACACCCAACCCAGTTGGGTTCTATATTTGACAACGACCGCTTACACTCTTACGAGAGCTGTAGTTTGAGCGTTATCAGAAATACATCTCAACTATTAGTTGGTCACTTTTTTTTTACCTAAAATATCACCATGGTTCACGTAATAAAAGTGAACAACTTATAGTTGAGGTCTGTTTCACTACACATTTGGTGATAGTTCAGGTAAGAATCTCATACACCTAATAGTTCACATATAAAACTCAATAAACGACTAATTTAAGCTTGTTTTTAATCCTTCACTCAATTTATATCTATACTGAGGTCAGACATTTGTAGTTTATATAAATTGAATATATGCATTTGTAAAATCCTCAACTACCAATCGTTCACTTTTTCTACATGAAATATCACATAGCTCATAGTTTAGATAGTAAAAAGTGAAAAGCTAATATTTGAGGTGCATTTAACTAAACATTTGGATAGGTAAGTATTGAGATAAACTTGTGGTTATCAATTTTTACGAATAGATTTAGTTTATTTGAATTAGTATGAATAAGATATATAATCTTATCGACAAGATTAGATTAGTTTCTTAAAGTTAGTCAAGGTAGTTTCCTTAAAGTTAGTCAATTTAGCCTCCTTAAAGTTAGTCAAGTTAGTTTTTGTAAAGTTAGTTAGTAAGTTACATTCACTTGGATGAGAAAAAAAGAAAACTTGAATGAATTTTATTCAACCATAGCATCTGCTTAAATACAAGTAAATGTAACTAACTCGACTAACTTTAAAAAAACTAACTTGACTAACTTTAAGTCTAACAATTTGATCTAATCTTGTAGATAAGATTAGATATCTTATTTGAACTAATTCAAATAAACTGAATATATTCCTAACAAACTGATAACCATAAGTTTATCTTTATACACCCGCTCAAGTTACATGTGGTGCAACAACTGCCAACTTGGATAAACATCGAAGAAAGGCATGTTTGGGTGGTAACTTGGTGAGAGTGTCTGGAACTTGGTCCATGGAAGAAAGATATTTAACAACCACTCTTCTTGAATTCATGTTATTGCTGAGATAATGGAAGTCCATTGCAATTTGCTTCATCTTAGTATGGAAAATTGGATTCTTGCTAAGATATGAAAACTCAGTAAACTCAGTATCAATCTAGTCCCATTCAGTTCAGTCCTCAGCAATCTCATTAAGCTAATAGAACTCAATAGTATTCCATCAGTCAATAGAACTCAGTAAACTCAGTTCAGTCCAGTCAATCAGTACAATCAGTAACAGATCAATCCAGCCTAGTATGAACTAGGAAATCAGTCCAGTGTCTACTTAGTTGGGAGTAGGATTCAACACTGAGTGAACCCAAGGATGGGGGCTCACCCGCCAGTAGAGGGTGTGATCCTTAGAAGCAATCCTTGCGTTCCAGAACTATGTAGCCAGCATAGGTTGAGATATAACCCTACGAGTCTAGGTTTAATATGTCTCATTTGGGTTCTCCTACCAGCGAGGGGTTGATGGAAGAGCTCCCTCTCAGAGAGGGTTAACTCACAGCTTATCTTTACCCGTGGCACGATACTGACACCCTTCCAACTGGGTTATAGGTTGGACCCCAAAAAGTTTAAAAAGGGGCATGTCGGTTAGATGATTACCTCCTAATATCTCAATCGTCAGTAAAGAACTCAGATAGTTCTACAGATTTTAGGACTGTTAGATACAGTCACTCAGCTAGTTCTATCAGAAATAGGACTGTCAGATACAGTCACTTAGTAAATAGTATATTAGTTATCAGTTATATCAGCTAACCAGTATTAAGACTCAGTATTATCATGATCTCAGTTACAGTTCACGTATTCATACATGTTCTCTCATTCAGTCATACTCATGTTATTTAGTTGTTATTGTTCATACATATGAACCCTTGCATTCAGCCTTACCTCACTTTGCGTACCAGTACATTCACACGTACTGACACATACTTTTCTTTTATGCTATGGTGATTTATACCATAGGTTCAGACGTACGAGCTCCAGAGCACCCTTAACAGATTAGACTTTCAGCAGACAGAGTAGTGGTGAGTCATCATAGTTCGAGGACATATATATTTATTCAATATCTTAGTTTGTTTTCAGTAGTTGGAGTTAGTTGGGGGCTTCTCCCATCAAATCCACAGTTCAGAAAGTTTTAGAGGCTTTTAAGACTAGATGTTCAGACAGTATTTAGTATTTTAGATTCTGATGTTTTATCAGATTTTATTATTTCTCTTTATAAGTATTACAGTTTTGAACCTTATGGCTTTTCAGCCCATTATTCAGCATTATACAGTATTATCACTTAGTTATTGCAGCAGGTACTAATCATGGGTTAGCTTGTGGTCTTTCGGGATTATGACCACCATGTAGCGTTCGGGGTACCAGACTCGGGGCGTTACAAACTTGGTATCAGAGCCTAAGGTTCAATAGAGTCCTAGGAAGTCTGAAAGCTACATCTAGTAGAGTCTTGTACATAGGTGTGTTGCACACCACACTTATGGACAAGAGGTTATAAGATATTTTGGGTAAAGTTTTCCTTCTTTCAGTATTCATGTCGTGCGAGTGAGCATGAGCTCCAGTTAAACTCTCATTCTAATCCGCTTCTTTCTTTTAGTCACAAAACATGCCTCTTAAAAAGACTAATGAAAGAAAAACCAAAAACCAGTTAGCATCTCAGCCCGTTCAGGCAGATCCCCTAGACGAGCACGTCTCTCATGCAGAATTCAGAACTCCATTCACTACTCTAGACAATTCAGTAGTAGCCCAGAATAAACGGCAAATTGCTGTTCCAGCCAACTCAGTGGCCAATATTGCTGCAGGCAGGATTTGGGACTTCACCTAAATGAATTCTCCTATATTCTCAGGATCTAAGCCAGAAGAGGAACCACAGGAGTTTCTCGATCAGGCTTAAAAAGTTACAGATATCATAGGAGTGACTTCTAGTGAGAGTGATGAGTTAGTCGCCTATCAGCTACAAGATATAACCCATATGTGATTTAAGAAGTAGGAGGTAGACAGGGGTACAGATGCAGAGCCTATAGAATGGGAAGAGTTTGCTACGGCCTTCTTAGATAGATTCTTTTCTTTAGAGCTAAAAGAAGCCAAGGTGTTAGAGTTCATCAATCTCAGGCAAGGCAGTATGAGTGTGAAAGAGTATTCCCTCAAGTTTACTCAGTTAGCTAGGTATGCTCCTCATGTAATGGCAGACAATAGACCCAGAATGAGCAAGTTTGTATCTGGGGTATCAGGTAGGGTGGTTAAGGAGCGCAGGACTACGATGTTGATTAAGGATATAGACATATCTAGGCTTATGGTCCATGCTCAACAGATTGAAGAGCAGAGGCTTAAGAAGAAGGAGAGAGAAAATTAGAGAGCTAGAACTGGTAGTTTCAGTTTCTCTCAACCTAAGTCAGAGGGCGGGAATCGTTCTCAGTTCTGCTCGAAATTTAAGGTTGGAAAAGTAGTGGTAGCTTTTTAAAAACCGACCACGAGTGGTCGGTTTTTTTAAAAATATATATATATATATATATTCATTTTTAAAATTTATTATTATTTTATTTAAATAAAAAAAATAATTTTAAGGAAAAATAAACCGACCACAAGTGGTTGATTTTTTATAAAATTAATTTTATTAACTTAATAAAAACCGACCACATGTGGTCGGTATTTAGTTAAATTAATAAAATTAATTTTATAAAAAACCGACCAAAAGTGGTCGATTTTTTGCAAAAACATATATAGAAAAAACCGACCACATGTGGTCGGTTTTTTACAAAAAAAATAAATTAGAAAAACCTTTTTTGAAAAAAATAAAAAATATATAAAAAAACTGACCATTTGTGGTCGATTTTTCTGGGAATTAAAAAAAAATTGAAAACACAAATACTGCATGCAACCACAACAAATATATAGAGCATTAGTAACCAAAATGAAAATACAAAAAAAAAAAAAAACAAAGGAAAATTTTCAAAAGTGTACAACATATACAAAATATCCAACAAAAGTGAGTACGAAAATACTACAACAATAGTTTTAAACAACAAAATGTTTAAATTTAAAGTTCAAGACATACAAAAATCACAAAACTAACAGTCATCATCATTATATTCATCCTCGTCTTCCATATCATCATCCGTGCTGAAATCATCCAGGGGGCTTAGACCTTTTGCAGCCCGAACTGCATCACCAGGACACGGAGGAATAACCCCCCAGTCTGAATGAAAGAACTGAACTGCTGCTGCAGGATCCTGATTTGTAATGTCTTTGCCTCCTCCGTCTTCTTCTGCCTCGCACTCTGTTCAACATACCCCTGTCACTGTTGAGCAAGCTCTTCGGTGAGTTGAGAAATCGTATTTTGTAGTCTTTCAATGGTTTCTGCATCAACCGAAGAGCTAGAGTATGCAGGATCGGACGAACTCCTAATATTATCACCAAAATATTCAGTGTGGCATCCGTAGAAATGACCTCTATTTGCAGGACCCAAAGCTTTTGTCTATAACTCATTTCGTACATGCTGGGGTATTGGGTCACCCTGACTTTCAGGAGGCAGACTACTATGATACTCACCAAGAAGACGCCTAAATTAGTCCTTTATATATTCAAGGTAAATTTAATACTAACAGTCAAAAAATACTAAAGTTGTTATAGTTAAATAATATCAAATTTGAGAAAAAGATTCATATATTCAAAATTTATTTCTTACGTGGAAAACTTTTGTACGAGGTTCAACCCAGACATCTTCATCATTCGGGTTCAATTTCTTTCCCAGATGAGTCACCTCGAAAACCTCATCAGTTAGTAGTTCCCTACCCATTTCTTTTTCCTACATATGAAAAAATTTTCAATGTTCAAATAATAAAAAAATTTAAATAGAAACAAAGAATTAAAACAGTAAAAGTTACATATCAATTTTTCTTTCACTGCAAGAGTACTTCTAGCTCCCGCAGTATGTAGGAAGCCACCCTTGGATGATGCCCGAGCTCTCTTTCTTTTTTCCTCAACAATTGGTATTCTGGGCTATTCCAGCGGTGCTGATACAGTGGCCATAAGGGTTCAAGAATCCACTTAGGTTTTACCGATTTCCTTCGAGCATAATCTAATAGATCTTTAAATCTGCCTCTACATCTTTGAAAAAAGTTCCTCTTTATAAGAAATTCATTTACAGCATCCCACCAATAACATTTCTACAACCAAAATATAATATTAAATCTTGTGTTCTAAGAAATTGTTAATAAGTAGGCGATAAGTTAAATCCTTACCTTAAATTCTTCAAACATTCTATCCCTGTCAAGTTTTGGAACCTTTTGTCAGCTGATCCAGTAGCCGTTGAAGTGCCGACTAATGCATATTCGCACCATTTTTCCAACTCCAGCATCCGGCTTAAACCTACAACACAAGATGAAACAGTAATTTCATCGGGAACATTAAAATAGTAATGGAAAAAATGAGTAACGTTATTATATTTAGAAATATTACCCTCTCGCAACTGGAACCATATAAATCCTTGCAAAATTATCTCTGTCTCCTGGCTTCCTAGTAATCGTTGGTGGATGCACTGGCGTGGGCAGATCGGAAGCACCAAATAGAGTGCCTCCAAGTTGAAGATCCGACAACCCAATAGATCCAGAAGAATCACTGTGCAAAGCTGCGTGACTGCTGCAGGAGGGTATCGATGATGGTAGATATCTGGAGAGGCCAGCAGTCGTTCGATAGTACTGTGCTGGCGGTGGCACGGTCATAGGATGAGAATGGGTCGGTGTAGACCCATGTAGTGGCCTTACATGCGTAGGAGTAGGTATCGAATCCTTAGATGACCTAGAATATAAGGCTCGTGCTGGTGCGTCAGCAAACCGACTCTCAGATATATGAATACCTGTCGATCGTCTATAAGGCGGAGGTTCTCTAGTAGAACATTCACTAGAGGTCATGCTAAAGGGGTCACTCCTATTTATTTGGTCAACATTTTCAATATCATCAGTCACTTGAGATCCATTAAACACATCACACACATCCTCAAGTGGTGGACAAATTTCGCACATAAGTTGATCAACACAATTCCCACAAGATGATTTACTATCATTCAACACATTAGCTTCAACACTAGGTGGACATAAATTGATCTTACAAGAAGAGTTAATCCGGTCATCAATAGGATCAACTAGTGTATCCATATTCACAACATGTACATCATCATCAAGGGGCAAAGAATCAATAGATGATGTATTATCATTCAACACAATGGCTTCAACACTAGGTGGACTTAAATTGATCTTACAAGAAGAGTCAATTCGGTCATCAATAGGATCAACTAGTATATCCACATTCACAACATGTACATCATCATCAAGGGGCAAAGAATCAATAGATGATGTATTATCATTCAACACAATGGCTTCAACACTAGGTGGACTTACATTGATCTTACAAGAAGAGTCAATTCGGTCATCAATAGGATCAACTAGTATATCCACACTTACAAAAAGTACATCATCAACAAGAGGCAAAGAATCAATAGACTTACAAATAGGTAAGCTACTACTCACACTTAATGGGCTACTAGTCACACAATTATCATTCACATGCACAAAAGTGTAAGAGTTAGCTATTTTACCTTGAAGTTCTTGAGTAGATTCTTCTTTGCCGTGGTGTGAAGGTTTCCCACAAGCTTCGGCAGCAACTTCTCCTTGGCTTTGTGCTCCTCCGCTTTCTATGTTAGTACCTACACAAATGTCCTTAGAAATAGAAGGACAAACATAGTTAGCATGGTTTGGTGGAAACCCCCTTACTTCACTCCACACAACCTCTCCTTTTTTCACTCTTGGATTGCCACCTTGCATACCCTTACTCCTCTCAATCTTTTGTCTCTCATAATCATTTGGCTTGGAGTAAGTGATCACATCTCCTTGTGGTTTGGGAAGAATTGAGGTAAAGAGCTAATTCCCCAATGGTCCACTACAACCTTAGGCCAATTTAGAGCATTTAGAACTCTATGTTGTGCAAATCAATTGGCACCCAAGCATACATGACCTGGTGTTAAGGGGAAGATATCACAACACAACTCTTCATAGTATTCAAATTGGGTGAAGACAATCCTCACTCTCTCGGTAACCTTATAACCATCCAAGGAATATGGAACAAGTAAAGGTTCTCGAAATAACCCTAAATAGTCAACCATTGGTGGCATGATGTAGTTCTTATGGCGCCAATAATCTAGCATAAAGAGGCAGCCCGGTATCCCATAAATGCTTACTTTTCCAGAGTGAACACTTCTCCTAGGATCAACATTGTAGAGTTTAGGACAATCCATGGGCATATGAGTGCCCCTAGGCCTTGGAGATGTATTCTCTCTTCTTCTCATGGGACAACCTACACTATAGCTAGTATACCCATTCACACCACTTTGACCTTGATAAGATGTACTACAAGGTGAAGAATATGAATCTTCATGCTCCACGCGTGCACTCTTACCATGGATCTTATAAGTTTTGCGAAGGAAGGGATTATACCTTACACCAATTCTAGGTTCGGAATGGGAAGTGTAAGACTCCTCACATGCACCAACTTCATCATAAGAACTATCACAAGGCCCTATATCATATCCATATTCACCATAAGCACTAGGAACTTCATTTACCTCATTTTCTCCCTCAAAACCATAACTCTCAATTCTGCCCATGTCTTGATCATGGCTATATTCATAGCCCCCATAATATCCAACATCATCGTAGCCATAAAATCCCTCACTATAATCATAGTCTCCCATGTTGTAGTCACAAAAGTCCGAGGCTACCAAGATATGTTCACCTTATATAACCTTGTACCTACAAAATGAACAAACAAGATTAGTAGTAAAAGCTCCTCACCAACACTCATATACACTCACCTTTGTGATCCTCACAATTAGAGCAACGACTATTAAAAGTTGTTTATACTCCGATAGTCAATAAGGTGTCAATCACTACTTAGCGACCGGAATAGATTCTTGTTTGATCTACTCAAGACACAAAATAAAATCTACTTAGGAACTTGAAACAAAGAAATTTAATGAATCAAAACGAGAAAAGCACACAAAGAATGAAAATACAAAGAAAACGGACTCAAACAACTAATTCACAACTAAGTAGGTGATTACTAGTTGTTAATTAGTTTTAGAATCAAGAAATGAAACTAAAGAAACAAAGAAAAGAAACTTAGAACCTAAATTTGAGCTTCAAGGTATTTTGGAAGTTGATGATGTGCCACTTTGATGACGTGGCAGCCTTGGTCAAAATTCGTCAATGATTTGGAGTTTACTTGTTTCCAATTTAAAATTCAACAATCTTCTTCTTGATAGTGTGGTAATTGGTTTTGGTGAAGAAAACACAAAGAATGGACCCTTTTTCAAGCTCAAAAGAATTTGAATTTGTTGTGGTCCCCCCTTGTACTTTCCCTTGTCCTCTTCTTTGAGAATATTCCTTTTTTGATGCTTTTGGACTCTTTCTTTCTTTGGAAGACTTAGAATATGCTTGGAATATTCTTTGTACAAACAAGGACCACACTATATTTCTTCTTCTTATTGGATCAAACCACCACTTTTTGAATGTTATTCTTCAACAACATATGAAGAACATGAAGAACACCAAGAACATTAAAAAATGGAACCTAACCCAAATAACTCCAAATTGAATGATTTTTGAATATTCAAGCACACTTTGAACTTCCAAACACCAATATCATGTTTTCAAGCCATAAATCTCACAAAAATCCTTCCAATTTCGAGATCCACCTTTCAAGTTTCTTCAACTTCAAGTTGAACAATGGTGGATGGCTCAAAACAACCCGAAAATAGCTCAAATTCAAGATCTAGACGCCTATAGTGTTAGAGAACACAAATCTAACACTAAAAACACAAGAAAAACACAAAATCAAAAACTCAAATTTTGACCTTGGGTCAAAAATGAGAATAGTACTTTTTTGGGATTTGTTTATTTTTGACACTTCTTTTTTTGTGATTTTTCAATTTCTTGACTCTAATAGTTTTAAGGAACAATAATCTAACACTAGAAACACCAAAAGACACAAAAATCTAGGACCTAAAATTTTGGCCTAGGGATAAAAATGGGATAACAACTTTTTTTTTTTTTGCAATTTTCAGATTTGACTTTCTTTTGTGAGATTTTCTTAATAAGAACACTAAAATCAAGATTTAGGGATGTTGGAACAACCCTAAATAAGGCTTTGATACCAAATGATAGAAGAATGACCTAAAGAGATGAAAACTAAGAGAAACAAGATAACAAATGCAATAAAGTAAGATAGCTTGACATATGAGATTACAAGAAAAAGGAACCAAACTGTGTATCAAATTATAAGACACCTAAGACCCGCAATAACAACACCAAACTCTTACGGAAACCGCTAAGGAATCAACTCCACCTTACAACCAATGTCTCTAAGCAAAGATCAATAATGACTTTTCCAAGCCCTACACTACATTCTCAAAGAGAGAAGAAGAAGACTTTCAATGTCTTTCAAATATCCATAATCAACTAAAGAGCAAATGACCTAATAGAAGACTATTTATAGGCTAGTTTATTACATACCAAAATAGCTAAAATACCCTTAATGAAAGGGGTGGTCATGGAGTGTCTTTCCAACAAGTGTAATTCCCAAAATACCCTTAATAAAGGGTTCTTCTTCAATGCTCCAAAACCAAGGGGTCATGCTTCAACACTTGTGGACTCGGGTTGGCATCAAAGGTAAGCCCCCACGCAATCTTCCACACACAGATTTGCTTTATGTCATGCTCAAAAGGGGTCTTTCATGCATGTTCTTGTGTCCTCGAGGTGACCAAGTCTTGAGTCTTTATGCATTAGCCTCCAATGATGTTTTCAAAAGCATAGATGACCATTTGGCTTGTATCATGTGTATAAGTTTTTTGTATTACTAATACATAGAAAATGATGTGTATTACTAATACACACCTCAATACACAATAGAGTGAATAATTAATATAATCTTTAATTATACATAAGCAAAAAAATATACCAAACAAGGTACTAATAACACACATTAATTAATACATACAATACTTTTTCAATACACTCTACCAAACGACCCTTAATGTCAAGGAGGATGCGAAGTCTGTAGCTACTCCTTATACAAATATAATTCCCGAATATCATGTGGTTATTCATGATTTTACTACTACAAGTTTCGAGGATAAGCAAGAAAACAAGGCTAATGGAAACATCTCATATGATTTTCACCATCATAAGAAAGAAAACATGGCTAATGGAATAATTATAGAGGCACGTCAAGGCACGCTTTATTGTCCTGGATGCATTTTTAGCATTGAAGGCTCTCTCATGAGGATCCACGTGTTGTATTTGTAATCATAAAATCAAAAGCTAGACCAAGGATAGTGTAAAATAATGTACATTTTTATCTCAAAATTATAATCTCTTCTATTATCTACTAATATAAGTGATGTAACTAACAACTGCCACAAATTTAGTGTAATGGGAAAAGTCATCTCGAATTATACACAAAACGTCATTTCACACTCAAACTAATATGGTGATCTATTACACCTCTAATCTTGTTTAAAATGAAATTATTTCCACCTTAAAAAGTGACGTGACAGAGAAGATGTATTCACCTTTCTAAGGTGCATGAAAAAAAGAGAAAAAATCTTAAAATGACATAATTACATACGTGTCACTATTTCATTTGTCATTATATCATTAAGTACTCCTAATATTCTTCTTAATATATACAATTAGATTAATTATCTTTTAATTGAAAAAAAATGTTAATAAAATTAAATTTTCTTATTATTCATTTTTTGTATGTGGATTCCGTCTTCTTTAAAAATTTTGCTCATTTTTTGTTGGGTTCTTCTTCAATGAAGTAGTCTTCTTCGAAAATCTCCATGGAAGCATCTTTAACTTTTTCCATTGAAGCTTTTAAAGAGGAACTTTAAGGAAGAAATTTAAAATGGTGAAGCTTCCATTGGAAAGTTGATTATTCTTTTTGATAAAGTCCATAATTATTTGGTTCAAAATCAATGAAAAATTCAGTTGGAGAAGACCAACATAAAAAATTTCTGAGGAAATGCAGGACTCTGACAAAAATCTCGTGATATCTGTGTATAAAATTTATCAAAAATTCATCGAAGAAGAGGATTACTTTCTCTTTGCCTTCTTCATTCTTATCGGAGCATCATCACAACCATCACAATGTCATTTCAGTCTCAAGTAATCAACACTATACATAATTATTTTTACGCACAAGGAATACTAATAAAATGTTTGATTTTAATCTTGAGTTATCAAGATTTTTGAAGAATTTTAGTATTTGATCCATTTGCTTCACCGGCAATAATGATGTTATCACCGTCTATCGAAAATTTACCGCAACTTCTATACTCAACATATGTTTTACCATTGTTTGTTTCACTCTTTGGATTTCTCTTTTTTCTTCAATTTATCAATGATGTAAAAGGAAGAAGAAGAGATTTAAAAGAGGAAGAGCCCAAAAGAAATGAGAGATGAAGTTTCAATTTTGGTTAGTATTGATACTCTTCAAATTGAGTTTTTTCTTTGGCCATTCATATTCTACCCGAATGGATCGGATAGGATGAAATACTCGGGTTGGGTCAAATTAGAATTGGTTTAAATTAGTTGGGTCGGGTTAGGCTTATTTAAGGGTCCTTTAATTAAATAGAAAAATTAATTTAAACACGTGGCATCACCACAAGGCGAGTGAAGTACACTCCACTCATTAAACTTAGACATGGTGTCACGGGGAGGTAATATTTTTACTTTTATATATTATAGGTGTGTAATAGGTCACTATAATAATTTGAGTGTGATCTAGACTTTTTGTGTATAGTTTAAGGTGAAAACTATGACTTTTCTCTTAGTGTAATTTTACAAATAAGTTTGAGAAGACAAACATATATGTATATGCTATCACTATCTTGGAAGGTAAGTTAATTGTTTCTGATAGACACTTCGCTAGAGAAAAACATATCAAAACATATTAAGAAAAATGAGAGTGGAGAAATCATGACAAAATTTTATTTCGCTACTTACTAATGTTCTACCATGATTCACATGCTCTACAATTTCCTATCTAAAATCATGTTTGATAAGTTACATCTGCGTCATGTCTGTTTAAAGGTTGAAGTTTTGGACTTTGGTCATTGTGGAAATACTTCAACCTTAAGCCTTATTCTCTTCATTTCAATTTATTTATTTGATTTCTTAAATTTATTTTTAGAAAGTTCTTTTTTTGTCAATTCTTAATTTTAATATTGCACATGACATGTGTAAGACGATAAAAATTTAAAGGACTTTTTGTTTTACCATCCAAAAATTTAAGATAAAAGATAATATTTCGTGTCAAGTCGAAATTAGAAAATTAAATTAAAATAGAGGGAATAACTATTTTTTATAAATAATTTTAAATCTTAACCAAATATAAATTATTATTCTAAACTAATAAAATTAATTATTCAGACACAAATTACTGCTCTCTCATATCTAAAAATACTTTTTATTTTTAATAAACAGATTTTGCAAAGTTTTATCATTATAGCTTCCTTTTTACTGAGCCCCCCTCTCTCTCCTTCTCTTTCTGCAGCACAGTAACGCGTGCCTTCACGCGCCTCTAACAGCCAGATCAAAATGACATCGGTTTGTTCATCGTTCTCGGAATCTCCACCTAGGTTTTTGTACTTTCTCTCTCTAAGAACTCTAAAACCCTTTTCTCTCTCTTCAATCAAATCCATTTAGTAGCGATAAATTTTCCAATAGAAAGTATTATTGGAAGGAGAAAAACGGATTGAGAATGTTGGAGAAGACAAAGAAACGGAAATGCTTTGTTACTGAAGAAGATATGTCCACTCTCTTACAAAGGTACTCCCTTCTTCCCTTCATTTTTACTTGTCACGTTTGGACTTGACATCCTCGATTAATATAATAATGATTGACATGACATATAACTATTTGATGTTTGTTACTCTCCAATCAGTTACGTTTTGACTTGACATACAAACAATGGTTTATATGGTTATTTGACTTGACATACAAACAATACTTCGTCCGTTCATTTTTACTTGTCACGTTTGGAACTGACACACTCGTTAAGAAAACAATGATTGATGTGGCTATTTAATCACGTTATCTCTATTAATTGATGTTTAGTCCTCTCTCCGTTCATTTTTACCTACACATTTGGACCTGACACACTTGTTAAGAAAACAATGATTGACATGTCTATTTAATCACGTTATCTCTATTAATTGATGTTTAGTACTTCGTCCGTTCATTTTTACTTGTCACGTTTGCACTTGACACGCTTGTTAAGATAATAATGATTGACGTGACTATTTAATCACATTATCTCTATTAATTGATGTTTAGTACTCTCTCCATTCTTTTTTACATGTCACATTTGGACCTGACACTCTCGTTAAGAAAACAGTGATTGATGTGGCTATTTAATCACGTTATCCCTATTAATTGTCGCACTTGGACTTAGCATACCCGTTAAGAAAACAATGATTGACGTGATATTTTATCGTACTACCCATGTTAATTGATGTTGAGAATTAGGTCTTGAAAAACGTTTTGGGGAGTAACTAGTTAATGCTAAGGGCTCGTTTGGTCGGGAACAAGTTTTTCCTAGGATTAGTTGTTCTGGGATTGTTATTCCACCTTCATTGTGAGATAAAGGTAACACTACAATCCCCGGATAACCTATCTCGGGATAAGTCATCCAGAGATTTTGTTCCAACCAAAGAAGGAATAAGTCATTCCTTATCCCTCAAGTCAAACGAGCCCTAAGGGTAAAACATGGAAAACAATAAGGGGTCGTTTGGTTGGGAACACCTTATTCCAGAATTAATTATCTCGAGATTAGTTATCCTGGGATTAGTTATCCCACCCACAATATGGGATAAACCAACACTACAATCTCAGGATGAGTTATCCCATGCATTTAATCCCAACAAAATATGGAATAAACTCATCCTAAAATTAATCTCGATATTAGTTATCCTTTATCCTTTCTGCCAAATGAGCACCAATTGTTTTTTTTGTGATACTTCTTTTGTTCACTTTTACTTGTCACATTTAGATTTGGTACGCTCATTAAGAAAACAATGATTGACATGACTATTTTACCATATTACTCCGATTAATTCATGTTTCATATTAGGTCTTGAACAATGATTTGGAGAATAAGTAATTAACCCTAAGGGTAGAACATGAAAAACAATAATTGTCTTTTTCTTGATATGTTAAAAGTGAAGAGTAAAAGTGAAAATTTATTTTTCGAATAGCGGACTAGTAAAAATGAACTGAAGTATTTTTACGTAAATGGGTTTGAATTGGGTTATTGAAAAATTGGATCTTTTTTTTGTTGATTATTGAAGGTATCCAGCAACAACAGTGCTGGGAATGTTGCAAGAGGTGGGACAAGTAGCTGATGAAAAAATTGATTGGGATGCATTGGTGAGGAAGAGTACTACTGGGATAACTAATGCAAGAGAGTATCAAATGCTATGGCGGCATTTGGCTTATCGTCATGTTTTGCTTGATAAATTAGAAGATTGGGCTCAACCTTTGGTAAGTCAATCGCCAAAATGTTTCATATTACTTGGCCCTTGTTGAGCTGACACACCCTTTAAATTTAATTATAGTTATCTTTTAGTAAACTAACCTTATTAATGATCTTTAGAACTCTAAATTTGACTACTATTGTCTCCGTTTCATATTACTTGACCCCTAACATACCCCTTAAGAAAGCTTTAGTTAGAGGTATATTTTACTAAACTAACCTTATTAATGATGTTTTCGAACCTTAAATTGGACTACTATTGCTTACTTTATGTAGTTATTTAATATCAAGGGGTAGTATGAAAAAAAAATAATAAAACTCTCTTGATTTGCTTAAAGGGACAAGTAGAATGAAACATTTATTTTTGATTTAGAGGACAACTAAAATGAAATGGAGGGATTAGTTAGTCGTTCTTTTGTTTGAACTGAGAAGGTCCAAATAGAGAGGAATGAATAGAAGTGATTCACATAGCTGAACTAGGTAGTTTGAGATGAACTAGCTTGCACTTATTGTTTTGTATAATAATCTTTTTGAATGAAGGTGATATTTTATTGAGATAGAATGGCAAAAAAATATATACTATATTGATGATCAGAAAGTTAAATAAAAGTAAAAAGCACAGCTTGTGGATGATCCAAAAGTTAAGCAAAAATACAAAGCTCTAAGCTTTACTAAGTAATGTTTCTTTCCTCTCCAAAGCATCCACATAAATGCTAGGTATGTGAATTGCTTATTGTTATGCACCATCTAAGTTAATTTTGATAAATTTGGGGAATGTTATGCTTGTTACAATGGATTAGATGTTTATCATATGTTGCTAGGTTTTCAGTCTATAAATGTGGAATTGCGTTTTAGCTTGTACCGTGCTGAACTTTGGAACTGGTGAGGATGTCTGGATAGAGCATTTCCAGCTTGCTATCTGTCCCTCTGTTACTTTATTAGTTGTGTGGCTTCTTAGTTTTATATTTTGTTAGAAAAGCATGTATATTTGTCTCTGTGTAAATGAAGTTTAAAGGATGTATTCATTTTCAAGCTTCACCCTTTCTCTTGGGGTTTAATTGTGTGAGCATTGTTCGTATATTACTAGGCTTGGTGTTATACATATGTGAATTGCTTTGTTTACATTGTACCCATGAGGATCTCGTTTTTGGTGTTGTGTACCCAACAAGTGGCATCGAGAAAACAGTTTTTCGGTCCCTAATTAGTGTTTTTTCTTTTCTTTTTCGTCATCTTCGTTTGAATCATTAAGTGGCAGTAATTTTAGAGGCATGTATTGATTGCTGATGTATGGTGGTCAAGTTCTGTTATTTGCTGTGAGATGAAAGATCCATGATTTTAAGTTTCATGATTTTATTTGTTGATCTTTTACTTTTTGATGACAGGATGATGACAGTGATTTGGAATATGAGTTGGAAGCTTTTCCTGCTGTAAGCAGTGAAGCTTCAGCAGAAGCTGCAGCATGTGTGAAGGTAAGTCAAACAACTTCCCCAGAGTGGTAATTTCCTTACCCAAACGCAGTAGTCAGTGAATAAATGTTTGGCTGAACTGCTTGCTTCTTTCTTTTGCACTCAGTTTATGTTTCATATAACCAATTGTGTCGTTTGGGGGAATCTTGGGTTTGGACAGGTACTAATTGCTTCTGGGGTTCCAAATGATGCCAATATGTTAAATGGTTCAACTGTTGAGGCTCCGTTGACTATAAATATACCAAATGGCCAAACATCTAGAACTGGTATGGATAATTCATTCCAAGGTACCTCTATGCATGGGACAAATATTACAGTCCCAGTTGCAGTGCAAAAACAGCCACTGTCAACTATGGCTGCTGAGGGATTGGATACCCATGGGCCAGCTTGTACCAACGTGCATCCTCGACGAAAGCGTAAACCATGGTCAACAGCAGAAGACATGGAACTCATTGCTGCGGTCCAAAAATGCGGCGAAGGAAACTGGGCAAACATATTGAAAGGGGATTTTAAGGGAGACAGAACAGCTTCCCAGCTCTCTCAGGTTTTCCTTTGTATATGATTAATATATCTCTGTCTTTATCAAAATATGATTAATATATCTATACTGATTAAAAAAATGTTTATTTATATCTATACATATTCTCCAGTTTTTTGAACAGGAAAGATATTCTCCAGTTTTAGTTATCCTCAAGTTAGTAAATGCTTTTAACCTTGTCCTTAATAAGGGTTAGCAGAAACATGGTGCTATTTAGAATCGTATTTTGGAACTGTCTGTCAACTTTGATGAGTAGGAAAAGTGTTGTTAGAGAAAGTACTCTATCTTTAATTGCTTAATAGTCTTTTACTTGGAGGTAGAAGACTTATAGCGTGTTTGGCCAAGCTTTTGGGAGAAAATAAATGCTTCTAAGCAGTTGCAAAAGCTGTTTTTCAGAAGCTAAAAGAAGTAGCTTTTCTCAAAGTACTTTTAAAAAACTAGGCCAAATACTAACTGCTGCTTAAAAGTGTTTTTTAAATTTATTGGCCAAAAACGAAGTGCTTCTCACCTTAAATACCTTTTTGAAAAGCACTTTTAACAAAGGTATTTTTCAAAATAAGCTGATTTTAGAATCTTGTCCAAATAGGCTATTAATTTTTTTGGGTTTTGTGGTTTGCAGCTCGCTAAATTAATCTCATCCAAAATCATACCCTTTTGCTCCAAGAAGTAACAAAACAACAAAATAAATCATCGTCCAACTCAGTTAATTGATTAGTTATAGATTGCAGTTTGTAAAAAAGGCAGCCTATATCCAGGATATCTAACTAGAGTTTGCTTCATTATGAATCTATTGATTGAGATGCAGAAGGGAGACCCCTTATCTGTTTGAGAAAATAGAATACTGATTCTGCCTTCTAGTGCCTCACAAATGATAGGAGAATTTTGAAGGAATAAAAAGAAATAAAACTAAATGAAAATTGAGTGGAACAGCCCCGCCTTGTCAAATAATAAGATGGTCCTAAGGAACATAGAAACGTATCCTTTGTGTGCGTCTCCTCAATCTTGAACAGTTGGTGTGTTTACCTCATCTTGGATTAGGTAACTATCGACTGATGTCTGGCAAATTTTCAAAATTTGATTGTTTGGGAATATATTGTTTTCCATTAAGATTGACTTCGTTATTCAAGTATTAGGTTTTGATTATTTTAAAAATGGCAAGGTATGGTTGGACCAATAACAAGTTTTTATTAACAAGTCACATTTGGATAGGAGTATCTGGATGGATCTTCAAGTCCTCCATAGAGACTTTTTGTGTGATTACATGGTTAATCTCTTCAAATTTATTTCTTCCTTCTCAAAAAAAAAAAAGGCAGGGTATGCTGCGATGTCCTTTTGGCAGATGTACAATGCATTTGGTAGTTCAAGGGTTGCATGCCTAAGGTGCTTTCTTTCTAATGATACTTTTCTTTTTAGTCCGTCCCCAAAACTCAAATAAGTAATTGAAACATATTAACTTTAAAGTTCCCCTTAATGAAATGATTTATAGCCATACAAATGTTGTTTCATTTAAACCATAATTTCAAAAGTCTTTCTTTCTTTCTTAAACTTTGTGCCGATTCAAATGGTGTCACTAAAATTGGGTGGGAGCTTATTTTAAGGAAGAGGGATGGTGTACTTGACCAAAGAACGATTCAATCATTTAGGGTCACTATTTCTCGATAGTCCCAGGTTGTGATGGTGTAGTTATCCTCTCATCTATGTGGCGTGAGATTATGGGCAAATTTCAAGAAATTTGTGTCAGTTTGATGGTATAAATGGAAAACTTTTTACTTCTGATGTAGGACTGTTACATACTTAAGAGGATAACTTTTCCTCATTTTAACTCCTCATTATCTAGTGAAACTTTTTCTTTTTTCTTTTTAGAATGGTAACAACGTTCTATTCATCAGCACCCAAAACAGGCTGGTATCAAATATTTTTATTTACAAGTACAAACCCCTGTAATTCTAACAAAAATTCTGCATCATCTAGAAGCTGTATTTTACACCAAAAATAAAGAAGCGAAATGCATTTGCTCTTGATTTTGGGTTGGGCTGCTCTTGCCTTCAAAACATCTTGCATTCTTCTCCTTCCAAATTGTCCACAAGCTGGAATAATCTTCCGTCATGTCTTGTGACATGTTATCTGAAACAGCCTTTCTACCTCATCTCTGATGTAGTGGTATGGACTGAGTACACTCTACCCTCCTCAGACTCTCCTTTGTGGGATTACACTGGGTATGTTGTTGTTGTTCTTCCCCTTTCTTGACTATATCACTGTTTCTCGATAGACAGCTACATCCACTTATCTGTGTAGTATGAGGTTATGGGCCTATTTTCAAGAAATTTTTGTGTCAGTTTTTAATGGTATATATGGGAAACTTGTACCTATTCTGATGTAGGACTGTACATTCCTTAGAGATAATTTTCCATCCTTTTGAATCTAATGAAACTTCTTTACTGAGTCCCTGCTACTAATTTTAACCAAAATCATTGTCTGAAATCTTATCTCCCATTAATAGTATCACTTTTTTTATGTCTTTTTTTGGGGAGAATGGTAACAGTTAAAATGTGGTCAATACTTGCTTTATGATTTTTCATCAGCTTCTGCATTTTCTTTCTATTGAAAGGAGAAAATTGCCTATACACAAGTCCATTTTATGAAACTATTGAACATGTACAATGAAATTATTTTGTTGAGTACGCCATACAAGTAAATTCATGGTGTTCCGTTGGACAGAGAGCCTTTCTCTATGAGTACAATACAATGATTTGGTTTAACTTGTTATAAACAATGTGGTAGGGCAACTATTAGAATGGTTATGCCCTCTGCATTTATTATCAGAGGTAAGCTCTTATGGTGCCATTTGGACATATTATTTGCAAATGTTGAAACAATACTTGCAAATCAATGTTTGTTTGTGAATTGGTCATTATTCCAACTTGAACTTCAAATAGAGACCTTGAAGTTGAAATAATCATCTAACCAAATTATTTCCAAATTCTACCCATTGGGGGGTTCTTTCTTTCTTCCTTTCTTTCTTTTGTTTTTTAAGGGAAGATTTCTCCTTGTATGTTTTGCAATTTATAATTCAACCCAACATTATTACCTATTATACCTTTCTCTTGTTTGCTTTTTTCCTCTTTCTAGAGGAGTCGGGCTAGAGTGAAAGGGTTGTAATATTAATAAGGAATATATTTCAAGGCCTGATAAAAATGCCGATGTTTAAACAGTCAAAGTTGGTTTTCGGTAACAAAGTGTGATAAAGTCTGGGAACTTTTGATAGTTGCTAGAAAATATAGGGTATCAGTCCCATGACCACCGCCTTACAATTGTTAGGTCGCCTTACAATTGTTAGGTCAATTTCAGTAATAGTTCTGAGGCTGCATATGCCATGGGATAATATAGGGTTGCCGCCTATGTTAAAAAAAATGTATGGAGGATAGACACCTTCCTTGTGCAAGGACAACTAAAGTACAGTGTGAAACTATCTGAGTATGAATATTGCCAGAAATTAGAATAAAATATTTCGCTTTTTTATTCTATTAGATGGTAGAATTGAATGGGATTTTGTTTTGAACATCTTTGTTTCACGTAGGTGAGTCTTTTTTAGTAGATGAAGCATCAGGGGTTTCTAGCTCGTAATCATTCAAGCAAGCAGATACCCAAAATTTTACCTAAAAAAAAGATTGTCCCTCAATTCAATTCCTTTTTCTTTAGAAAAGGTCGATAATTCTCTTTCCCTACTCTGCGGTCTGCTTAATCATTTTATCTGCCAACAGGACACTTCCAAGTATACAATTAAGGTTAATCCTTTTATGAAATTTTGGTGTATTCCTTATACAACAGTTAGTTTCCCGTATAAAACTCAGCATTACAATACATTCTCGTATAACTAATACATTGTTTGATAGTAACCTCCGCATAAGTTATGCCAATATTTAATTCCAAACGCTAAATGTTGTATTGCCGATGCTTATATAACTTCTATGGGAACATGATAGAATGTGGGATAAGAATACATATATTAGCGATACACTGATAAGAGTAGTAGATAGTTTCCCGTTTATCGATCAACACACGTTTGTCAGTCACTGCATAACAAGCAATACTTTATTATTCATGTAAACAAACCTTGTATTATACAATCCTTGTATTATATTCTTGCATGACTAAACTCTAAATCAAAAGACCCCGTAGTACACGAAAAGTAAATAACTTGCTCTATAATTCTCTTCAAGTAACACCAGGAATATAAACAAACAAGATTTTCATAGATGCACCAAAGAATTTCTAAAACTAAAGGCACACAAGTCAGTTTTTGTTGATGGCGCTGAATCTTCGATGAATACAGTGATCAGTGTGGGGTACAGCCAGGGTTCAAATCAATGTCAGCTACAGTTTTTAAGGATGTGATAGTAGTTGGGCATTTCAGTGAGGAATTGGAGATCCAGAGCATGGGATTTTACACCTTCAAATTTCTGTGTGGATAATTTGAAGAGAAAAGAAAACAGTTTTTCTATTTGAAGGATTGAAAATGATTCGTAGATATGGGGGCTTGTCTTTGATTTTTCTCATCACTAGAACAATTTATTATTATCTTATTCAAAAGAAAATACACATAATTTTAAGTAGATAGTTATTGCGCATATTTAAACATATGATGCTTCGACCAATATCAGTGAGTTTTCAGGTCACCAAATGAAGTATTGTTAAAAGTGCGCTTGAGATACACAAGCTCTAAAATTTGGTGCAGAATGAGTCCGGGCTTCACCTCATTTAGGTCGCACTTGCACCAAAGCTCAAAGAAATGATGTTATAAATTGTGTCATTGGTTATAAAATGACCCATTAAAAGAAAATGATGTTATTGGTTATTAAAAAAAATAAAAGGAAAATGACGTTATTAGGAATAGGAAACGAGAAATTTAGTATAAGAAAGCTAGTCATCAAATCTAAGAGGCTAAAACTGCATCTTATTGGCATGACTTATTTTGCATATTTCACTTAATTGTAATTTTTCAATTCCTTCATGTATAATAATTGTTTTTGGTGTGTTAGTTATTTTTTCTTGCATTCTCCTTCTCAAAAATTATTTTTTCTTGCATTCTATGTGTAAGCTTCTCTTCATCTGCGGAGTTATTATTAAAATGTGTGCTTAATTGTGTTCTACGCTTAAAAGCCTCAATGGAACTTGGAGCATTTGGCAGTTTTCACCATTGACAGAACTGGTGAGATCTTTAGGCTGCTAGATCCACCATTTCAAAGTGTTAACAAGATTCGGTACGCAATCATTTATTAACCATTTTGGTGACATTGATGTAAATGGCTAATGGACGAAACTAGATCTGTATCCATATCTAAGTATTGTATGTCTCCATTGAAAAAAAAAGTATTGTTTCTTTGTATCTTTCAACCCAGCGTTTTATTTGTCCTGAAGAGAATACTCCCAGTGATATTCATTTCAAATCGATATTTGGAAAGAGATAATGGATGTCCGTTGTTTTTTAGTATGGTTAGAATGTCTGGGTTTTTCCCAGGTTTCCCGGGTTCAAATCCCGGCAACGGAATGAGATGCAAAAGTGTGTATTGGTGTTATCTAGCACGGACTAGATGTGAAAAATAAATAAGAGAAGTTGTAAATATTGTCTGTTATCAACTATCATTTTTCATTTTAAATTTACTATGAGATTGTGAATGTTTCTTTGTACAGAGGTGGGCCATTATTAGAAAGCGACAGGGGGCCATGGCCGGGAATGGCTCACAGCTTTCAGAGGCTCAGCTGGCAGCACGTCGCGCAATGTCCATTGCACTTAATATGCCTATGGGAGATAACTTGAAAGTAGTTGGTCCAATTGGCGCTGGGGGTAATTCACTCAACCCTGTATGATGTAAACATATTTGTTCCCAGTACTGTGGAAAGGAGGAGGGTAGTCATTGTTGTGATGCTGTCTAGGACTCTGCATTGGGTGTATCACGTGGCTGATAGGATCCTCTGATAACCTAAATGTATGTTGTCCTTCATGGCATCTGCAGTTTCTCTGCAAAGGCGGTAATTGATGATTCAACTGTTCAATAGTTGATAAGATTCCACTATTATCCTATATTCCAATTAATAATGTCTGCACACAAAATACCTATAAAAAATATCTCATGTTAATATCGGAGAAGTAGAATTTCCAGCAGATTAGGACCAATATCTCTTTCAGCATGATGCTAGGTTATTTGAATGGGTGTTGAGAACATGATCTCTTTCCTTGCTATTCTCGAGTATCAGAGGTTAACCATCCTTTCTTCCTGCAGTTCTAACTCAGATTATTGTGTTGTTTCAGTGGGGCCAAATTCAGGTGGTGGACCTAGTACCTCTTCTCATCCTGTTACTGCCAACTTTGCATCTGGTGGTGCACAGTCCCAACATCAACAAGACCTGTCATCTTCAAAACCTCGGGTAGTACCCCAAAAGCCGACACCAAAGCCTACTACAAGCTCAGATTCAATGGTCAAAGTTGCTGCTGCAGCTGCAGGGGCCTGCATTGCTACCTCTACGAATTCTGCCCCACTGCTGAAGGTAGCACAACCTAAAGCTGCCCTCCAAATACCTGGAGGTGATCCTACAGTCAAATCATGTGCTCTAGGCACTACAAATGGCTTGCCCAGTAATGTGCACTTTATTCGTACTGGACTGGTGTCCCATTCCGCTGGACCACCAGCTTCACTACCTGGAACTCAGAAGGCGTTGGGCCACTCTTTGAAACCTGCATCACCCACAGTTCAACCTAAACTAGCTGGTAACTCATCCAGACCAAATGCTTTAGCTGAACCCAATGCCCCAACAGGTGCTCCAGCTGCTGAGCTTAAAGTAAAGCAAGTTCTCCAAAAAGTTCAACAAGATCAAACTCCTCCATCAGCCAACCCGGTGATGAAGAAAGCCGATGAACTAAAAGAGCACACAATAGAGGATCGAGAACCTGTTACTGCTAATGCTTCAGGTGTTCAGGTTCAAGAAAAGTTAATTAGTTTGCCAAGTCGGGAGATAGCCAGCAATGATATAAGTGATTCCAATAAAGCACCAGCTAGAACTGAGAATGGCAGTGCTAATGGAGGTGATCCCAGTAAGGAACCGGCTAAAACTGAGAATGGAAAAAGTAAAATGGAGTGACTACGGTTGGACCAACTTTGTATGTAAAGTTCAGAGTTCACGTTTGATTATTTTTATATACCCTTGGGTAATCCTGCTTTCTTTTGCCTTGTAATGTAAATGTGTAGGTTTCTCACGGTGCATTGTCTGTAATTAGGTGACAAATTACAGTTTTTTGATATTCCTTTGTCAATCTTCACGTGTTATTATTTTGTAACTCGATATCTATCTGCAAGTGGTGCAATCTGTGTTGAAGAGTACTACTACACTGACTAATTTTTTCTTCTCTATTTCCTGGGACTACCTGCGAATGGGCAAATTTTGTCATATTTAGTCCAAAGTAGTTAAACTGTGCGTGTTAGTTTTCTGGTGTTTTTATCTTTTTACCTGTTGCCAATTCACTTCTCTATTTTCGAAGCGCTGCGGGCCTTTTTTTTTTTTTTTGGAATTTAGAAAGGTAAAATGAAAAGTTGGCAAATGGGATGAGCTTCTTTCATTGAAATCTCTGTATAGAGTTTTCGTGTTTGAGCTTTTCTTTCATTGAGATCTATGTTCAGAGTTCTCGGGTGTGAGCTTGGGAGTAGTGTCACCTTTGGGAGGGAGGAATGCCTTACCCGTAAAGTGGGATTTTTTGCCGCGAATTCAAATTAATCGAGCTCCAAAAGGAGTATAGGACAACAAATGGAAACCAAAAAGAAAAACAGGCATAACGGATAAAGAACAGTTTTTCCAGCCATTTTTGGATCGTTTTCTTACTTCTCTTCTTTTGTAATATGTGTAACTATAACTACCATTTTTGTGTCACTGGTGCTCCTTTGTTTTTTGTTTTTTTTTTTTTAAAAACCTCCTTTATTGTTTTTTCTCTCTCCCTCTCCCTCTCTTAAAAAAATAAAATAAATTTTTGTTTCTATTTATAGCAGCAAAAGGACAGTTCTTTTTCATGGCATGGCTATCATTTTCTCAAGGTAATGAGAAGGGTTCAGTGATGTCTTGTTGAAAATTGAAGAATAAAGAGAATGAATAAAATCTATAGAAAACTCATGTTTATACTGCGATTTATGTAACCTCAATTACTAAAATTTGAATTTGGAAAGACATATCTTTTTCAAATTTCACTGAGCTTTTGACATATCACATATACGCGCGGTGCTAATCTAAGAAAGGAGGATATTTGAAAAAAGCAAACAAGAATCCCACCATTTCATTCTTTGATAACAAGAAATGCAGAATATCTCTATTTTTCTAGTTAGAATGGATTGTTTACAAATTACACCTTTGTCACAAAATGACAAAGGGATCTCTTCATTAGCGTAAAAAACGGCAGTCTGTTCCATTAAGCTCCACTATGCCTGGAATTCAGGGAAGGCTGGACGGTCTCTTCATTAGTGTATCTGCAAGGTGGTGGATTTGTGGCCAACAGAAGCTTCTGTGAACCAAATTCCCACGTCATAGTCCTGAAGTTTTTGTCAAGCATTTTGCAAGACTTTTTCATAGAACAAACATGTGCCTGCCACACTTCATATGATGTGTTTGCATCACTGAACCAAAGGCCTAGGAGCAACTGCTGCCGCAACAACGTACCTAGAGTAGTTCCTCAGAGTGGGGTCTAGGGAGGATAGAGTGCACACAAACCTTACCCCTACCTTAGAGATAGGGAGACTGTTTCTAACAGACCCCCGGCTCAAGGAAAAACAGTGAGTCTAGGAAAAGAAATAAACGTATAACATGGCATGCTGAACCATAACCTGGAGGCAACCGCATTGCCTTAAATATCCAAGTACAAATGTTCATTTGCAAAAGGGGTAACACAAGTTTAGTAACATTAAATAGTAGAGGCATTTGTTCTTTCTAATAACCAATTGAACTTCCCAAATATTTTCAGTGCAAGTGGATGAAACCGCATATTCACAATGCCATTATACTTACCAATAACATCATAAGTATCCAATTTATTCCCAGAAAGACATATTTACAACTGATGAACCTATTTACAGATATTTACATCAAAGAATATTACAAGCACAATCACAACCCAGAAAGACATATTTACAACTGATGAACCTATTTACGAATATTTACATCAAAGAATATTACAAGCACAATCACAACCATGCTTCTTAAGCATCCTTCTTCTCTTCTCCTTCCTCCAGACAGTTTGACTGTCAAATTTACACCAAATTTCAAAATCCAAAGTAGAGGTTACTTCCAAAAATTCTGAAACAATGAAGACACAAGGTACCGAGGAGTTCCGAAACAATTTTTTATTTTTATACAGTTTACTTTTAATTTACTCCTAAGTCCATATTTAGGCTTGTAATAGGTAACAAAAAACAGCTTAGTATTTGATCCACCGCAATAAAGAATCTGGAGAGGCAACGGAAAAGAGATCAAATCAGCTGGAGCTACAGCAGCATGTCAGCTATACGGCAAAGATGAGAGCCACTGTTCCATATACTTCTTATTCTCTGCATGTAAAATCCAAAATCAATAAGCACAAAGTACAAAACACAAGACTAAGAACTAAAACGATGTATACATTTCTTTTTGTTTATCCCTTGTCTAAATCGATGGCTTGTTCAAAAAGAAAAATAAACTTGTCCAATATTGAAAGGAAACAAAAGGGTTGTGTTAAGTCCCACATCGGTGAGTAGGAGGCAAATTTTGTATCCTCATATGGTCTTGGGCAATCTTCATCCCTTGAACTAGCTTTTGGAGTTGAGTTAAGCCCCACGGTTCATTTCTTTAACACGTGATAATAGTAGTACTTGCCAGAAAAAAAGGTTACATTTCAGAGGAAACAGGATTTCAGATTAGCAGATATGTTATGGCCAAGAATGATGTTGCATTAAAAAAAAGTCTCCTGATGACAAGAAGGTTAAAATATGAGTATATTGACCAGTAAACAGAACCCACGCTGTCCTATATCAGGCTTGTTAACAATCACATATATTCTACTCCAAAACAAGAAATCAAAATTAAGAGCACCTACTAACAGATATGGTGCTAAATACTTCTAAACTGATCAAGTTGTGTATGAAAAAGGACAAGATCCAACTTTTAATTTCATAAAGGCAATAAAAAGGGACAAAATCTGAGTAGTGTAGTATACAGGATACAGTTCTATATATGTCACACTAATATACAAAAGGTTATTCCATAACAAGATCTCTAGACAACAACAACAACAAACCTAGTGTAGTCCCAAAAGCAGGGTCTGGAAGGGTAGAGAGTATGCAGACCTTACCCCTATCTCGAGGTGGTAGAAAGGTTGTTTTGGAAGACCCTTGGCTCGAGACAAGATCTCTAGGCAACAACCACATATCATATAGGAGATGTTCTTTATATATGTCAATGAGAAATTCAATTCTGGATGTTGACTAAGTGCGGCACTCATGACTTAAGATTACTAGTTAATTCATCATCTTCCCTGGGAAAAATTACCACGAACCATTGCCCTTCCCCATGAAAAAGACAAGGGGAGAACAGAATCTTGAACACCTAATTCTCTAGATTACAGGACCTATAGGAAATGAAACAAGACCATTTAATTAAGAAGGACAATGAAACAACCTCATTCAGTCACCATACTGAATGAAAGGAGCATTCGGCAACATAACATCCTGAGCTTGCATGAGATCTGAATGTATAGCTTCAGCACATTAACAAAGAGAAACGGAACGAAAAGCAGGAAGGCTCAATTCATCAAATTCGGAATATGAAACAAGACTTGCTGTTCAAGTTCTTGTGTGATAGATTTTAGTTATAGTGCGCAGATGTTGAAAGAACTTTCGGAAGGTAATAGTCCATGTACAAATCAGGTATTTTCCACAGGCATCAAGTTTGTCTCAGCATCAATTTACATCTTTCTCATTGAATTACTACTTAATAGCCATTTGCAGCCAGTAGCATATAATTAACTGAGGCCTTTCTATAAGGAGTTTGATATAAAAAGGGCAGTTGGAAGCTAAGTTGCTCGGACTCTTCAAAAATGTCTACGGGTCCGTGTCGGATCCTCCAAAAATAGTGTATTTCTGAAGGATCAAACACGGGTGCGGCAACATTTTTGGAGAGTCTGAGCAACTTAGGTTGGAAGCATCCTGCATTTACATGGGGTCCAGGGAAGGGTTGCACCCCAAGTAAGCGTAATATAGCCAACCCGGCTCGAACCCATGACCAATTGGTCACAAAGACAACTCTACTCTTGTTCCAAGACTAACCTTCTATAAGGAGTTTGATATATTTCAAATAAATTTCATTTCATCTTCATATACAAGGAGAATAGTTCAAGAAATTGACTCTTACCGGAAGCATGTATATCCCTGAAGTTTCCAATGGTGTGCATAAACTTGTCTTGTGCATTATCTTCCACATTTGCGCGCCCACGTCCATAGCAAGGAACTAGTACAGCAAAACTATCATCCCTATCATCATCACTCTGGAACCCAGGGCCATGAGGCTCCAACCATCCAACAGACCAGTCCGAATCATCAGACTCAGACCCTGAAACACATCCACCATCAGATGGCACAAGAACAATATCATACTCCCTATCAATCTTGCGCTCTTTTCGCTTAACCTTTCTAGATGAGGAGGCCATATTCCTTCTCCTATCAAGGGTTAACTTCAAAGTATCCAATTCTAACAATCCTGAATCAGGCGATGAATTTACAGAAGTCCCTTTCGAGATTTTAGGTTCTTGATGCTTCCCACTCCAAAGCCACCATGACAAAGGGGTAAAGGCCAAAGCCATATCTCAGTAAATCAAGTAATTTACTAACAAAACTTTTAGCAGATACAATGAATCTTGGATTTTGGAGCCTGATGACAATTGAATGTACAATACAGGTTGTTTATTCCTGCACCAAAGAAATTCCGATGGTAAGAAGAATGACTACAATCAAAATGATACAAACACTATTAAGACAGCATGTTATACTTAGCCCAGCAACAACAACAACAACAACATAGCCTGTGTAGTCCCACAAGTGGGATCTGGGGAAGGTAGAGTTTACACAGACCTTACCCCTACTTTGGGAGGTAGAGAGGTCGTTTCCGATAGACAATCAACTCAAGAAAAAACATATCAAAGCAGATCGAAAAAAGAAATAATCGGAAGTCGAGAAATCACAAATCATTCTGGAAAAAAGAGCAGTAACTACAACAGACAGTAGTAGATAGTAACAGAAACTGAAGGACAAAAAGCTACAGGAAAAATACCACGACTATTCATATGGAAGGATAAGCGGAACAACGCTCTACCACCTACTAACCTTAAGTTCAACAAGATTCTTTTTTCTTTTTTAAGCTCTTCAATTTTCAATACAGCAAGAACCTAGTGTGTACAGGCACCTTTAATCTTAAAGTACTTACAAATCCAATGAGAATAAATAAAGTGGGATCTTCTTATATTCATTATGATCCATTATGTTGCCATCTTTCTAAATTTTTACCTAAAAAATATTTTTTAAAAAATCAAGTTCTTCCCTTTTTTCCTCCTTTCCTTTTCTAGGTTCCCATAGCAATAAACCAGTCAAACTATATGTTCACCTTATAGCAAAGATTTTTAAAAAAATTGACAGCCAATAATACACACCCCTAGAAATAGCCAATAGGTCATGACAGAAATTAGAACCAACTAGGTTATCAAAAAAAAAAAAATTAGAACCAACTATTTTGACCCTAAATTAGCTCAAATATTTTTTTTTTGTAGAAATTTAACACAATTTAGCTCAAATAAGAATTAGAATTAATCAAATTCAACCAGTCAAACAAAAACAACAAGATACAAAGCATGTACAACTACCAAAAAAAAAGGACCACCAGAAAATCAAGAATCCCAGCACTAATTCTCAAGAAAGAAGAAGAAAACAAAACATGGCTTTACAATTAGCTCTACAAAAGCTCTTCATAAATAAATAAAGATAGTGCTAGCTTTTTTCCCAAAAAAAAAAAAAAAAAAAAAAAAAAAAGAAGCATCCCAGGAAAAAATATCTTATTCAGAAACACAGTACCAGAAAAAAAAATAACCATAGCTTTCAATTAGCTAAAAAATACTCCATAGCTTTGCAATTAGCTTAAAAAAAAACTTCATAAATAAACAAAAAAGTAACATATTTAAAAATATGAATCCATCTCAAAAAACATTTTTTCCAGAAACCCATTACTAGATAAAAACACATAACTTTGCAATTAGCTAAAAAAACATCATAAATAAACCAAAAGATACTATCTTAGGAAAAACTGCATCCATCCAAAAATAAATAAATAAATTTCAGAAATGCAGTACTAGAAAAAAAAATACTCCATAGCTTTGCAATTAGCTAAAATCCTTCTAAATAAATAAAAATACTATCTCTTAAAAAAATGAATCCATCTCAAAAAAAAAAAAAAAAAGCAAACTTTTTCAGAAACTCAACACCAGCAGAAAAAAGAAACAGCTTTGCAATTAGCTTAAAAACATCATAAATAAACAAAAAAAAAATCTTTACAATTAATCTAACAAAAAAGACAGCAACTTTTTAAGAATTCCAATATAGGTATCTCAAAAACAACCTTAAATTTTCTTCAACTACAAACTTCCTTAATTGATCCAAAAAATATTCAGCTGCAGAAAACAAGAAAACCCAGAATTCTTATTAAATATGAAAAATACTTAGACCAATATATTTACCTTAACGAACTCAAATTATAATTGATCAGAGCTGAATTTTACTTCTAATTCAAAAAGGGGTCCTTTATTTTCAAATTTAAGGATATTATAAGAGAGAAAAATAAAAATAAATATATATTTTTTAACGAAGTTTTGTGATAGTTTCCTTCAAGAATTGAACTACTATATCTGAAGTATAGTCTATTTAAAACACAGCTTATTTTCTGAATTTGGAAAGAGAAATTATTCTCTGCTTTGAGGTTCACCTTAAGATAGGACAATTTGATTTTCTATTGGCCAGCAATGAGGCTAGAATTGACTTTTTACAGGACGCTCCGTATGCAGATTAAATTATTTCGAATTATACTTTTAAAATTACTAAGATGGATGAGATATGATGGAATATCCAAATACAGTATAAATTTAATTCTAAATTTAACTCTAATATATCTTATCTTATCCCACATATCAAATGTCGCCATTTGGTTATGGTTGCGTCATTAAACCTTGTAGGTAATGGTTGCATCATTGAACCTTGTAGGTAGTAGGCCTCTTCTCAGATCCCACACATAATGAAAGTTTTAGTGCACCAAATATTCTTTCATATACCAAATAACGTGGTTTGATTCTAGGACTAAATGAGATTATAATTTCAAATTTGATGGATAATGTGGATATTTCATGATTAAATCGGTCATAAAATTTATATTGTGTATTTAATTGACGATATAAAGTATTCCAATCTCAAACTTAATCCTAAAATATCTCACCATACACCGCACACCAAAGGATTCCTTAAGATTTAGGCGTCGTTTGGCCATGAAAATTATAATTTCTTGTAGTTGGAGTTGAAGTTGGAGTTAGAGTTGTGTTTGATCATAAATATAAATTAAAATTATTTTTGAAATGTTGTAAAAGAAGTATGAGTGAAAATAGTGAAAACAACTAAAACTTGTTTTCATTTTTTCAAATATAATTTTGAAATTGTATTTAAAATTTTCATGGATAAATACTTATAGTTTTCATTTTTTTCACCGAAATGAAATATTTTTTAAAAAAGTAAAAACTTTTCATCACCAAACGGCTACTTAATATGAGGGTAAAAAGGGAATTTTGGAGAAGTATGGGTATTGATTGGTGATAAAGCAACAGAAGAAAAGACAAGTCAAAAAATTCTAAAAAGTGACTGCCAGGTCAGATGATGTGCCATGGTGGCAGTGGGACCCAATAAATAACGTGGCTAGTCAATTTCTTGTGTGTGTGGTTCAAGTAATTTGGCCACTTGTTGTTTAGCTAATAATTGGTTAATGAAATGTACCAAGAAAAAGATATATTTATCTATTTTATTAAAGAAAGAAGCAAGAAATTTGGCCTATAAAGATTAATTATTTTAATTTTTGGTCCTAATTCAAAATTTGATTAATCATAAAATTAAATTTTATATCATTCAAAATAAAATATCATCAAGTGGCATAAATTATAATATTTTAATAAAATAATTATTTTTTATCTAAAAGTTATCGTCCAAAAAAGGTGGAGTTTAATGTATGAGATGTTTGCCTGAAAATGGGACAATTAAATTTAATTCATTTAACGATAAATTAATTTTTTCGTAAGACTAAAGGTATTAAAAAAATACTAGATTGACTGATTTAATTTCATAGAGTTTAAGATCTTTAAATTGAAATTTTCTTTCTATAAGGACTTTTAAATTTTTCACAACTCGAACTCGATATTAAGAGTTTCTTTTCACCAAAACTTTTTTCATCCACTACAAAAAATTATTTTATTTATGACCAACATTTAGGGATGGATTAATAATTCCGTCTCTAAAGTTACATGTACTAGGACGAGACTATATGTCGATCCTTAATATTATATTTTATTGCGAAGATAAAAAAATTTGGCCTGTGATAAAATTTGTAATCAGTCCCAAATTATAATTCAAAGCCTTAATGGGAGAGAGTATGGCCAAAATCGGTTAAAATTTTAATAATATATTTTTTTTAATTTTACTAAATATATATTACACGTGAAAACCTTTTTTATTTTTTTTGAAAAAAGTAAAAACTCTCTATTTTTCTCAAACACAGAGATCACAAATTTACCCTAGCATCAATACCCCGATCATATTATTGTGTGCACTATTTGCAGATGCACAACAAGTGAGGGATGCACAACTTTGCCAATTGTACGTAGCTTTGCCAATTGTAGAAGGTTTTATTCTCCACTGTTGTGTATACTTCCCTAGATTATTGCAGATATACCCTAATTTCTGTTTATCTCTCTAGAACACGAATTCGAGGTATGCTTTTTATTCCATCTAGTCACTTTTTTTCTTTTAAAATTCTTCTAAATTCGTTTTATTGATCGATTGTTCGCGCTACTCTTATTCTTCCTATTCTCTATTCAGAATCTGTTATTTTTTTTATTTGTACAACTAGGTAATTTACTATGAAATATTTCAGTTTGTGGATGGTCAATTATTATCTCTCTACCTTCACAAAGTAGGGATAAAGTCATAAGCTGCGTACATACTACTAGGAATGACAATGATGTAGGACGGGTGCGAAGTGTGGTGGTTTTACTGCTATGCGCGAGGGGGGGGGGGGGGAGTGAGGTTGTTTCTAAGTGGGGTGGGGTGGGGTGCGGAAGAGCCTTAGATTTTTAAAACTATAGGGGTGTGGTGCGGGGGTGGGTTTGGGTCTACTTCCTCCCTGCACTCAACAACTTCATGTTTGTTTGCTTGTTGTATACTTTTAAATTTTGGTTATTCTATTACATGTTTTTAAATTTTGTTTCTGTAAATGATTAATGTTTGATCATCATATAATGACTTGTTTATTGAGGTCAAGAGAGAATTGGATATCGTCTAAATCAATAAGGATGAATGATCGAATTTAAGTAGAGATATGTGGAACTCTTTAAGTTACTTTTATTTTATGATGCACAAATATGTAATGAAGCGTACCTCCCCTAGTTCTTCTTTGTATATGAGAAATGCTCCATGTACATATACTATGACACCCCAGATTTTAGTCCTTGGAAAATTTCTTGATTTTGAGCTTACTGCCCAACCTACAACTCACCTTATGAGTCGTAAGGTGTCATTACGGGTAGGGTGACCAGTGTGTTACCTAAAGTATCTGACCTGAGTACGACTAGGACATAACAAATCGTATGGACTCTTTACGAGTTGTAGGGTCCCTTCTGTAGCCAAACTAGTGTAATGATTCCTTGTTTCTGATGTGCCTGTGATTGAACCTCATGAGTTGTAAGGTCTAAGCACGAGTCATAGGGTACGACTCATAGTCAGACCAGTGTAGGTGCCTGATGCTACTGTTCAGACTGCGAGTCGTAGAGTGACCCGTCATCACTGGCAATAAATTTTTAGCTTTAATTAAAGGCACTTTGGACATTTTTCTCTTTTCCCCACTTAGACCCCACGTCCATAAAACAATAAAAAGGGGTTATTTTCATCATTTATCAATCAAATACAACTCTTAAATCCCTAAGTCAAGAACACCTAGGGTTTCAAAGAAATTGGCAATTAGAGCATCCAAGGGTTAATTTCTCTCTAAATTCTTAATATCTTAGGCTTGTTACTCTTCCCCAAAGTTTATTTTGTTAAAAACATATATTTACAATTGTTATTCATGTGATTAAATTGTGGTTTATGAATGTGGGTTAAGAATTTTTAGCCTTAATGAATGAATCATTTTTCTCATGACTTTTATGAATGATTCATAGTTTGAATTGATGGTTTTAAACTATTTGGGGTGCGTGAGTGTCGTTAATTAGAATGGGGGTCATGAATCCCCCCAAATTGATGTTTTTGAATATTGTAATTAGTATAACCTCAACCCAATCTTGTGAAACTTGTTTTGAACATGAAGGTATGCACATTGAACTACTTTTAGAGCCATTGCATGATATAAAGAGGTTATTGAAACCTAATGGTTTGATTAATGAACCAAAGAAGGTCGTGGCATTCCCCCACACTGATTTACTGAACAAAGGGTGTTGTGGCATTTCTCTACACTGATTTAATGAACAAAGGGGGTCATAGCATTCTCCAACTTGAATTAATGAACCAAAGGGAGTCGAGGCATTTCCCCAAGTATTGATAATTGCTATGACATGATGATATTAGCTTGCAAGCATAGTTGGCATGATGATACCAACAGTATGTGCCTACATGGATAATTATGGTTCAATGGATGAGAATGTGTAATTGTTTTAATATAGACTTAAAGGGAGTTGTGTAGCTAAGTTGTGAAGGTGGATGTCCCGAGGGTTTAATACTGGAAACTTACGTTTGCTGATGTGAGGGTTGATCTTCATAACAGTGTACATGTGTTATACTTTATATATATTTATATTCTACATTGATATGGGATCAGGGCATTCCCTGGTCTTCCTTGATACTACCTATTCATGCGGCTAACACGTACTGTGGCCCTTTCAGCAGGGGTGTGGAACCTATATAACCCGTGGGTATTTTTATAATAGTTGAGCTAACAGTCCAGGATAATATTTTACTTTCATGCTAAACCTTGTTCCCTACTCAAGCATGTTATATATATACATATATATATATGTACAATGTGTGCATGTGGATTTTACTATGGTTCTAACTTGGCATTATTTTATCCCTTCCCGTAGTTACATATTAGCGCTCACCCCAATAACTGTCTCCAGACACTGTATCCATATGCGATGTAGGAATTAGAGACACTTCTACTTTTCCTGCACAGTGATAGGATTTTTGGGTTGTCAGCAATCAACTTTGAAGTGGTGAGCTTTCATTCTCCGGAAGGGATATCATTTTGAAGTTTTACTTCATTTATGTCTTAGACTACTTCCATCAGATTCTTTTGGCTATCTTTAGGGGCCTACTCCAACTTATATTGGTTTTGGTTTGTTTAGATACTGTATGTATTACTGTTGATTGGGATGGTTGTTGAAATTCTTAGATTCCTTTCTGAGTTAGTTGAGTTTCCTATCTTGTTATATTATTATAACTTAACCTATCTTGTTATATGTTCGATATTCTTCTGTTGCTAGTTATATTGTGTTCTGTTTGACTAGGCAAAGAGGGTGGTCTCCGATCCTCGATGGACTTGAGATACCCGTCATGGCCAGACCCTGGGTCAGGTTGTGGCAAGCTTGGTATTAGATCCAGGTTTATGATCAATTAGGTGTTCACAAAGCCGTGTCAAGTAAATTTTCTTTTATGGGTGTATAGCGTGCCATACTTATAAAGGAAGGCTACGAGACATTTAGGAATATTTACCTTTCTTGTGTTCTACTTTCGGGTTGTAAAGTCTAGGATGTTGAAATCTCCTCTAATTTCCATTTGTTCACATTTCAAATCATGCCTCCCAGAAGATATGATGCTCGTGGAAACTCTTCTGCCTTCCCTACTTCTGATTACCTCCATGGAGTTCCACCGGTCCCTACTAGTCTTTCTTGGGCTGATGGCACTCTTACCCAAATGTCTTAGGGTAATGTGTCAAATACTGAGTTTCGCCCTTCGATTCATTTGCTTACACAACTGGTGGCGACTCAATCATGCCATTCTAAGTGTTTTGCTTTATTCACTCCTTTTTCTTAGGCCACAAGGCTTGGCCAGCTCATGAGGTTTAGTCCTTCGACTTTCACTGGTTCCAAAGTTGAGGAGGATCCTAGATGAGATGGAAAAAGTCTTCTGAGTTATACATGCTTCTGACTCAGAGGGTATGGATTTCATCGCATATCAGTTAAAAGATGTGTCATATCAGTGGTATAAGGAGTGGGAGTAGTTGAGAGGGGATGATACTGAGCCGACATTATGGGATGAGTTTTCTGGTACTTTTCTTGATCGTTTTTTTCCTCAGGAGTTGAGGAAGGTGAAGGCTGAGGAGTTCTTGAATCCGAAACAAGGAAGAATGACTGTGAAATAGTATGCCTTGGAGTTTCAACAATTATACTGTTATGCTCCAAAGTTGGTATCCTCTATGAGGGCTAGAATAAGGAAATTTTCTTTGAGTCTGTCTCGGGACTTGGTGTTAGAGTTCAAGGTTGCCTTGTTGAACAAGGTCATGGATATTTCTTGGCTTGTGGTGTACATGTAGCAAGTTGAGAAGGAAAAGAAGAAACAAGACAAAATAGGGGAAAGACAGAGTAAGAATTTCAAATATTCTGAGTAAGGTGAAGGTCACTAGAATACTGGTAAAGATAGCAGGCAGTGGTCTAAGAAGAAATAGGGAATTTCTGGTTCTTAATCTAAAGCGAGTGCTCTATATCCTAAGCCATCCGATGATCACCACTTTTAGAGAAACAGTGGGTTTAGGGAACAAGGTGCGCAGTCTTAGGCTAGCGCGGCTCATTCAGGCCCATCTTACCCTCTTTGTTATTTTTGTGGGCAAGTGCATCTTGAAGTGCATAATGAGATAAGGAATAAGTGCTTTTAAGTGTGGTCAGCTTGGTCACATGCATTGGAATTATCCTTCAATGGTTACTTCTGGAGCTAATAAAGTTTTGGTTGTCACATCATCAGCTCCTGCACCGAATAATTCTACTTCTAGTAACGACACTGGTCACAATCATCTGTATGCTCTTGCCACCCATTAGAAATCTGAGGCTTCTCCTAATGTTGTCACTGTATGTTACAACTCTTTTCTCGTGACGTGTCTTGCTTACTTAATTCTAGGTCTATTACTTTTTATGTGCCCCCTTATATGGCTATTCTTTTGGGTTTTGATCCTGAGTGTATTTCTAATTCCTTTCTTATGTCTACCTTGGTGGGTGATTCTGTTATGGCTAAAAAAATTTCTAGGGGTTGTGTGGTATCTATCTGTGGTAGGGAGATATTGGTGGATCTGATAGAGTAGGATATGTTAGATTTTGATATGATATTAGGGATGGATTGGCTTCACTCATGCTATGCTTCTCTAGATTATCAGACTCTAAGGGTCAGTTTCAAATTCATGAATGAACCAGTGATTGAGTGGGAAGGTAGTTCTTTAGCATGTAAAAGAAGGTTCATTTCTTATCTAAGAGCCCAAAAATTGATTTCAAGGGGTGTCCGTATCATCTAGTTTGGGTTAAGGATTCTAATTCAGAGGGCCCTTTTTTGTAATTTGTCCTTGTAGTCAATGAGTTTCCTGTAGTATTTCCTGATGATATTCCTGGTATTCCTCCCGATAGGGATATAGATATTGGGATTGATCTTCTTACAGATACTCATTCTATCTATATCCCTCCTTATAGAATGGCTCTGGCTTAGTTGAGAGAACAAAAGGAGCAGTTGAAAGATCTTCTTAATAAGGGTTTTATTTACTCTAATATTTTTCTATGGGGTAACCCAGTGCTTTTTGTACATAAGAAGGATGGGTCCGGTCCCTTCGAATGTATATAGACTATCAACAGTTGAATAAAGTGACTGTGAATAATAAGTATACTTTTCCTAGAATTGATGATATGTTTGACCAGCTTTGGGGTGCTAAGTACGTTTCTAAGATTGATCTTCGATCGGGTTATCATCATCTGAAGATTAGGGATGTGGACATCCCTAAGTCTGCTTTTCAAATTTGGTATGGACACTATGAGTTCTTGGTCAAGTCTTTTGGATTGACTAATACCCTGATGGAATTTATGGGTCTTATGAACCAGGTATTCCGTCAGATTTTGGACTTATTCATCATTGTGTTTATTGATGACATCTTGGTATATTCTAAGAGTGAGAAGGATCATGCCAATCACCTACATATAGTGTTGCAGACTCTTAAGGATTAGTGATTGTATGCCAAGTTTTTGAAGTGTGAGATTTGGTTGAATATTGTGACCTTTTTGGGTCATGTTGTGTCTAGTAAGGGTATCATCATGGATCCACAAAAATTTGAGGCGGTTAAGAAGTGACTTAGACCCACGACTCCAACCGATAATCGAAGATTCTTGGGTTTAGCTAGATAATATAGAAGGTTTGTGGAGATTTTTTCTTTTATCACTACCCAATTGACTAAGTTGACTTAGAAGAAGGTGATGTTTTTGTGGTCCGATGCTTGTGAGGATAGTTTTGAGAAGCTAAAGGATTAGCTAACTTCTGCTCCAGTTTTTACCCTACAAAAGGTACTGATGGCTTTGTTGTTTATTTTGATGCATTCCGTATTGGACTGGGTTGTGTTTTGATGCAGCATAATAAGGTTATGGTGTATGCTTCTAGGCAACTTAATGTGCAAAAGAAGAATTATTTGACTCATGATTTGGAGTTGTTAATTGTAGTTTTTTCTTTGAAAATTTGGTGCCATTATTTGCTTGGAGTTCATGTATATATCTTTTTAGATCATAAAATATTATAGTAAGTGATCCCCCGAAAGGATTTGAATCTCAAGCAAAGAAGATGGATTGAGATGCTCAAGGATTAAGATATCAGTCTCCATTATCACCCAAGTAAAGCTAATGTAGTTGTTAATGCTCTTAGCAGGTTTTTCATGGGGATCTTATCTCATGTTGGTGAAGAGAAGCGAGGGTTAGTGAAGGATATTCATTGTTTGGATAGCCTTAGAGTTCATCTTTTGGATTTCGATGATGGTGGGGAGATCGTTCAAGAGGTGGTGAAGTCATCTCTTTGTGTTGAGGTGAAAGAAAAACATGTTTAGATCCTATTTTGATGCACATCAAGGATGATGTAGCTCAGCAGAAGGTGATGGCTTTTAAGGTTAGTGGTGATGGTATCTTGATGTACCAAGGTTGATTTTATATTTCTAATATTGATGGACTATGAGAGAGGATCTTGGATGAGGCTCGTGAGTCAAGGTACACAGTTTATCCTAGTTCAACGAAGATGTACCATGATTTAAAAGAGATCTATTAGTGAAATAACATGAAGAGGGATGTGGCCAATTTTGTCGCTGAGTGTATGGTTTGTCAAAAAGTGAAAGTGGGCACTTGAGGCCTGGTAGTTTGTCTCAAGATGAGTTGCCTGTATGGAAATAGAAAGAGATTAATATGGATTTCATTACTGGTCTTCTGCGGTCTCGTAGTCAGTTTGATTCGATTTGGTTCATCGTAGATAGGATGACCAAGTCTGCTAATTTATTTCCAATAAAGACAACTTATTTTAGAGAGGATTATGCGAAGTTATTCATTCAGGAGATCGTCAAGTTGTATGGTGTTCCAGTTTTCATCATATCTGATTGAGCTACAAAGTTCTCATCTCACTTTTGGTGATCATTTCAGAGAGGTTTTGGAACTACAGTGAACCTTAGCACCGCTTTCACCCTTAGTCAAATAGACAAGCAGAGAGGACTATCTAGGATTTAGAGAATTTGCTAAGGGCCTGTGTGATTAACTTTGGTGGTAGTTGGGTTGATCATATGTCTCTCATCAAGTTCTCGTATAGTAACAGTTATCATTCTAGTATTTAGATGGCCCAATTTTAGGCTTTGTATAGTAGGAGATGCTGTTCTCCTATTTGGTGGTCCGAAGTTGGTGCAACTAGGTTGTTTGGTCTTGATTTTGTTCATTAGGACACGGAGAAGGTGAAGGTGATTAGGGATAGGCTTAAGACCACCCAAAGTTTCCAAAAGTCCTATGTGGATGTTAGGCGTTGGGAATTGGAGTTAGATGTTAGTGATTGGGTGTTCTTGAAGGTGTCTTATACGAAGGGAGTAATGTAATACCCTGCAATTTTTCTAGCCTAAACTCATCCCAAAAATGTCAAGGATTATCTCCGAGAATGAATTATGTTTATTTTATGTGGAATTCTTTAGATTTGGACTTTCCATGGCATAAGAAATTGAATTAGCTTTCTAACGATATAAGATTCCCCTAAATTCGATAACCGGGTAAGAAGTTATGGCTATTTTAAGTTCCTATCGTAAAACACGTGATTTGGGTCCTTAGCGCATCACGGAGAAACATAAAATCATAATTATCAATTTTCTGTGAGACTCTGCAATTATGGCGCGACGCGGAGAGGCCCAATTTCCCTTTTAGCAATTTCCAGTGTCACTCCGCTATACTGGTGCGTCGTGCCAGTGGTTGAAGGGCAAACTTAGGGGCTCCACAATGGTGGCGCATCGCGGAGGGAACCCAATTTCCACTCGTCCTTTTTTCAGTGATCCATCGCGATTGTGGCGCGTCGCGGTGGCCACCCAGATCGGGAAAAATTACGTTTTCCAGCTCCCTTTAAGAATTTAAAGGAGGTATTTTAGTAAATCCCCAACCCCTAATCCGTCCAAAAACATAAGATTACTCAAATATCAAAGCACTTTATGCCCTATTCATCATTCTTCTCAAAGCAAAATCCTAGTTCATTATACTTCCTCTCCAAGAAACTTAGAATTCTCCATTAATTCTCCAAGATAGTTCAAATTTAAGGATTCCCAATACAAGAACATTAAGAAGCCATCTCCAAAACATCAATAGGAATCCAAGATTCGAGTTTCTCATCAAAGATCATCAATTAAGGTATGTGGAGTTTGAACAAGGATAAATCTTTCATCCTTGTGCACAAAACTTTACTTTTATTATAAATTTACTGCAATGTATATGATTTCCCATGTATTTTAAGTTAGGGTTTGTACCCATTATCATTATTTGCAAGATTATGATATTTCTCATGATTTAGAAGTTGAATTACATGACTTTATTCATATTTCTATGCCTTGTGCAATAATTTTCAGATTTTAAGATGATTTATGAATGTTTACGTTACCAAGTATGAATTTTGAGATGTTTTAACATGAGATTAGGGCTTGGGTCATTGGACCTCATTTAAAGATTGTTGTTTTAAGATTGTTTGTGCTATAAACACCCTATGACTAGATTATTTTCAGATTTTAAATATAGAATCTACTTTATTTCAGAAGGTTTGAGATTTATAGAAAAAGCAAAGCATAGTTGGTTTTCTGTAAACCTTTGTATAAGTTCTAAAGTGGATTTCTTAAGATTTTGAGCATGAGATTGGGAGTAGTATTTAGCATCGAAATGGGTAAGTTACTACGGTTTTATACCCCAGAACTACATGCCACCGTAGGTATAGATTATCAGATTATTCTTACTTCTACGTGGATAACTCTGATTATGATCATACAGATTAAATTTTTCTATTCCAATGGAAAGGAAAGAAAAACCCTAACGTTACGGGGGCTAGTCGTGGGACACCATGGATACTCACTTGGTGTACATGTCGGTTAGAAGAACCTCCCAAAAGATGTCCTCTACTCTTAAACAGTTTTGTTTGATTTGAAGACTTTAGATGCTCAAAATAAGTTTTTAGACTTCACTTAGCCTATGTGATTTGAGAAAATAGAGCAGAACTACAGATTTCAGAACTAAGTGTGATGACTCACAAGATTTAGATTACATGTTTTATTATTCATGCTTTACTTCCAGATTTCAGATTACTCAAGCTTACGTGAGTCATTTACATTTAGCATGCATGATTTGTAAACTGTGATGATACTATTTAATTATTCCATACACCCTCATATACTCAGTACATCATGAAAGTACTGATCTATATATATAAGTCTATATGCTACATTATCTCATAATGTAGGTACAGGTGCTCAGTCTCAGCAACATGATTGATCTTCGAGCATCTTATCTACATCCCTGCAGTTGGTGAGTCCTCATAGTTTCTAGGGCTTAGTTATTCAGATTTCCAAGTTACTAGTACATATGTCTTTACTTATTTTAGATAGTTGAGTCAGCTGGGGCCTGTCCCAGTGACTCTCTAGATTCAGATAGTAGAGGCTTTTTGGACTGTTAGATTCAGATTTAGATCTTTGAGTTAGTATTCAGATTTTGAGCATTTATTTTATCAGACTTTTAAGATTTAGTATGATTCAGATATACTCAGAAGATTTCATACAGTTTTCTGTATATGTTATGATTTTTTCTTTTATCTATATTTCCCTATTTTGAGATTCAGATCTAGAAAAGGCAGCCAGGGTTAGCTCAAGACTACTTGTAGTTTGAAGCACCGTATAGCATCCCGAGAACCAAATTTAAGGGCATTACAAACTTGGTATCAGAGCCTAAGGTTTAGAGAGTCCTAGGAAGTCAGACAAGACGTGTTACATCAAGTCTTGATCATCGATGTGAAGCGCGCCACATATATGAGCAAGAGGCTATGAAGTATTTTAGGAAACCATCTCTTCTTTCATAATCCATCGTGCTTACAACTGTATTTATCTGCTATTAACTCATGCTCTTTTATAACAGAATATGCCTCTTCATCGAGCTAACGCCCATAGAAACGACAACCAGCCACCTCAGCCTGCAGATCCTTTGAATGAGAATGTGTCGCATGTAGAGTTTCAGGCTGCTTTTTAGGCGCTAGCCCAAACTGTGACAAATAATATTTAGGGAAACCGTCAGGATATAGTCCTACCTCAGTAGGATGGGGATTTAGCCGCAGCCAAAATTCGAGATTTCATGAGAATAAACCCGCCAGAATTATTTAGGTCAAAAGTAGGTGAGGACCCACAACTTTATCTTGATAAGGTAAAGAAGATCACCCAAATTATGCATGTTTCTGAGGAGGAGATTGTAGAATTGGCATCCTATAGGCTGAAGGATGTTGCTTATGATTGGGTAGTGATGTGGAAGAAGAGTAGAGGGGAGAGTGTAGCTCCCATGACTTCATAAATATTTAAGGATACATTCTTAGACAAGTTCTTCCCACTTGAGATGAGGGAAGCTAAGATAGAAGAGTTCATGAAGCTGAGGCAGGGTCTATGACAGTGAAGGAGTATTGCCTCAAGTTCAACCAGTTGTCTAAGTATGCCCCTGACCAAATGGATGATCCTAGGTCAAGCATGAGTAAGTTTGTGAATGGTGTATTTGGGATGGTAGTTAAGAAATGTAGGACTGTTATGCTCAACAGAGACATGGACCTTTCTAGATTGATGATGCAGGCTTAGCAGATTGAGGCAGAAAAGATAAAGGGGAGAGAGAGCGTGAATAAGAGGGATAGAATAGGGCAGTTTGATCATGGTCAGAATAGGTCTGGGGGAGGAAATCGTTCGCAGTTTCAGAATCGTTCATCTATGCCTGCACCTTCTTCAGCCAGTGCTCTTGCATCTAGAAATAGGCAAGAATAGTGAGGTAAGTCTTCTATGTACATATCTTAGAATAGTGTGAGTAATAAGCCTAATAAATTCCCATATGCTAATTGAGGTAAGAATCATGGAGATAAGTATTTGTGGGGTCAAAAAGGTTATTATGGTTGTGTCCAGAAGTGTCACGGAATCAAAAAGTGCCCTCATACTAGGCGGGGAAATAAAAATATTCATCCCCATACTCAGGATAATAGTGCACCAGCTCCTTTAGGTTGCCTATCTCCTCCTCAGGGCGCATAATCTAGTACTGGTGGCGGTCAGTGCCAGAATCAGTTTTATGCTTTGCCATCCCGCCAGGAGCAGGAGAATTCACCCGATGTTTTGACTGGTATGATTCATGTCTTTCATTTTGATATTTATGTATTGTTAAACCTTGGGTAGAGCTTCTCTTATATGATCTCATTAGTTGCTATGAATTTTGAGATAAGTTCTGAAAGATCCTTGAGCCTTTCTTGGTTTCTACTCCAGTAGGTGAGTCAGTTGTTGCCAAATAGATTTATAAAAAGTGTCTTATCACCTCCCTTCATAAAGTTATATTAGAAAACCTGATAAAGTTAGACATGATTGATTTTGATCTTATTCTGGGTATGGATTGGCTTCATTACTGTTATGCTTCTATAGATTGTCTCACCCGAGTGGTGAAGTTTCAGATTCAGATGAGCCAGTCTTTGAGTGATCAGGTAATTCAGTGTCTCCCAAGAGTCATTTCATATCTTACCTTAAGGCTAGAAAGTTGATTTCCAAAGGTTGCATCTATTATCTAGTTCGAGTTAAAGACACCAAGTCTAAGACTCCAACAGTTCAGTCAGTTGATGTAGTAAATGAGTTTCCTGATATTTCCCCAGAAGATCTCCCAGGGGTACCTCCCGATAGAGAAATATAATTTGGTATTGACCTTCTTCTAGATACTCAACCTATTTTATCCCTTCATATCATATGGCTCCCGTATAGCTTAAAGAGTTGAAAGAGCAACTCAAAGATCTTTTAGATAAGGGTTTTATAAGGCTAATATTTCTCCATGGGGCACTCCCGTCCTATTCGTGTGAAAGAAAGATATTGTTTTACGAATGTGCATTGACTATCGTCAACTAAATAAGATCAAAGTAAATAAAATACCCTCTTCCTAGAATTGATGATCTATTTGACCAACTCCAAGGTGCAAGTTATTTCTGAAAGATAGACCTTAGATCGGGCTATCATCAGCTTAGAGTAAGGGAATGTGATATTCCAAAGACAGCCTTTAGAACTCATTATGGGCATTTAGAGTTTCTTGTTATGTCTTTTAGGCTAACCAATGCTCCAGCAGCTTTCATGGACCTCATGAATCGAGTGTTCAAACAGTATCTAGACATTTTTTTCATAGTATTCATAAATGATATCCTTGTATACTCTCGTAGTGAGGGTAACCATGCATACCACCTTATAATTGTCTTGCAAACTCTTAGAGAGCATCAATTATTCGCCAAACTTAGAAAGTATTAATTTTGGATAAGGTCAGTAGCCTTTCTCGGTTATATTGTTTTTACTGATGGAATTAGAGTTGATCCCCAAAAGACAGAAGCCATAAGAAATTGGCCTAGACCTCTCTCTCCATCAGATATTAGGTGTTTCTTGGGTTAGCCAGCTATTACCGTCATTTTGTTGAAGGTTTCTCATCTATTGCATCTTCTATGTCTAAATTGACCCAAAAAAAAGTTAAGTTCCAATGGTCAGATTCCTGCGAGAAGAGTTTTCAGGAGTTGAAGACTCGACTCACTTCAGCCCTAGTTCTAGCATTACCTGATGGTACAGATGGCTTTGTTATTTATTGTAATGCCTCTAAAGTTGGTTTGGATTGTGTGTTGATGCAGAGAGGTAAGGTCATAGCCTATGCCTCTAGACAATTGAAGCCTCATGAAAATAATTACCCAACCCATGATCTCGAATTAGATACTGTGGTGTTTGCTTTGAAAATTTAGAGACATTATCTGTATGGTGTGCATGCTGATGTGTTCACGGAACACAAAATTTTATAGTATGTGTTTACGCAGAGAGAGTTGAATCTCCATTAGAGAAGTTGGTTGGAGTTATTGAAGGACTACGATATGAGTTTGTTGTATCATCCGAGCAAGGCCAATGTAGTGGAAGACGCCCTTAGTTGGTTGTATATGGGCAGTGTTGCTCATGTTAAGAATGATAAGAAAGAGTTAGGTCGAGAAGTTCATCATTTGGCTAGATTGGGTGTTAGGTTGGTTAATTCAGCTGAAGGTAATGTTTGGGTTCAGAGTAGTTCTGAATCTTCCCTAGTTTTGAAAGTAAAGGAGAAGCAAGATATAGATTTTAGTTTGGTCAAACTAAAAGAGTCAGTTAAAGACCAAAATGTTGATGTTTTCTATCAAGGGGGAGATGGTGTGTTGATGCACTAAATTAGATTTTGTGTGCCATGTGTTGATGATTTGAGGCAGCGAATTATGGCAGAAGCGCATGGTGCGCGGTATTATATTCATCTAGGTGCTACCAAGATGTACCGCAACTTGCGGGAAATTTATTGGTGGAATGGTATGAAAAAGGATGTAGCGGAGTTCATAGCTAAATATGCAACTTGCCAACAGGTTAAGGTAGAGCACCAAAGACCTGGTGGTATATTTCAAGAGTTTGGTATCCCCACCTGGAAGTGGGAAGAGGTGAATATGAATTTTGTGGCTGATTTACCCCAATCGTGTCATACGTCCTATACAGCTGAAGATTATACTAGGTTGTATATCTGAGAGTTAGTCAGACTGTATAGAGTCCCCTTGTCTATCATCTCAGATAGGGGTACTCAGTTTACTTTCTAGTTTTGGAGAGATTTTCAGAAGGGTCTTGGTACCCAAGTCCATCTTAGTTCAATTTTCCACCCTTAGACAGATGGTCAGGTAGAGAGGACCATCCAAACTCTAAAAGATATATTGATGGCATGTTCTCTTGATTTTAAGGGTAGTTGGAATGAACATCTGCCATTGATTGAGTTTGCTTATAATAACAGTTACCATGATAGCATTTGAATGGATCTGTTCGAGGCTCTATATAGGAGGAGATGTAGATCACCAATAGGCTGGTTTGAAGTGGGTGAGGCCGATTTACTTGGGCTTGATGCAGTGTATGAGGACATGGAGAAAGTTAACTTGATTAGAGAAAGATTGAAAATAGCCCAGAGTCATCAGAAATCCTATGCAGATATGAGAAGAAAGGACCTCGAATTTAAAGTTGGTGATTTTGTGTATTTGAAGATTTTACCCATGAAAAGGGTGAAGAGATTTGGCAATAAGAGGAAGCTTAGTCCCCGGTATGTTGACCCTTATAGAATTTTGAGTCGTGTTGGGAAAGTAGCTTATGAGCTTGAGTTGCCCGCAGACTTGTCAGCCATTCATCCAGTATTCCACGTCTCTATGCTTAAGAAGAGTATCGGTAACTCTACCGTTGTAGTTCCTATATAAAGCTTAGATATTTAGAACAACCTTTCATATGAAGAGATTCTAGTTGAGATTTTAGATTACCAGATTCGTAGACTAAGGAGCAAAGAAGTTCCATTGGTCAATGTTCTTTGGCAAAATCATTCGGTTGAGGGATCCACTTGGGAAACAGAAGCAGATATGCGAGCCAAGTATCCTCACCTTTTCTCTGCAGACTCAGATTTAGCTGAAGGTAATAATTTTCCTTAACGTAGTTCCTTTCAAATCACAGATTCAGCTATATAATCGTCTTCATGTAAGTTCATGCACACACAGAATTACTCAAAAGCTTAGAATTATTTAGATTCAGTTACTCAGTTTACTTCAGTTGTGTATGCTATCTTATATTCTCATATTCCTCAGAAACCTCAGCTTAGCTAGACACATTCGAGGATGAATGTTTCCAATGGGGAGTTATTGTAATACCCCACAATTTTCCTGGCTAAACTCATTTCGAAAATGTCAAGGATTATCTTCTAGAATGAATGATGTTTATTTTGTATGTAATTCTTTAGATTTGTACTTTCCATGGCGTAGGAAATTGAATTAGCTTTCCAACGATATAAGATTCGCCTAAATCCGTTAACTGGCTAAGAAGTTATGGCTATTTTAAGTTCCTGTCATAAAACACCGTGATTTGGGTCCTTAGCGCATCGCGGAGAAATGTAAAATCATAATTGTCAATTTTCAGTGATACTCTGTGATTTTGGCATGTCACGGAGAGGCCCAATTTTCCGTTTGGAAACTTCCAATATCAATCCGCGATATTGGCACTGGCGAAGTGGCAAACTTAGGGGCTCCACGATGGTGGCGTGTCGTGGAGGGAACCCAATTCCCACTCGTCCCTTTTCCAGTGAGCCATCACGATGGTGGCTCATCGCGGTGGCCACCCAGATCGGGAAAAATTATGTTTTCTAGTTCCGTTTAAGAATTTAAAGGGGGTATTTTAGTAAATCCCTCAACCCCTAATCCATCCAAAAACATAAGATTACTCAAATATCAAAGCACTTTATGCCCTATTCATCATTCTCTCAAAGAAAAGCCCTAGTTCATCATACTTCCTCTCTAAGAAACTCAGAATTTCTCCATTAATTCTCCAAGATAGTTCAAATTTAAGGTTTTCCAATACAAGAACATTAAGAAGCCATCTCCAAAACATCAATAGGAATCCAAGATTCGAGTTTCTCCTCAAAGATCATCAATTAAGGTATGTGTGGTTTGAACAAGGATAAATCTTTCATCCTTGTGCTCAAAACTTTACTTTTATTATGAATTTACTGCAATTTATATTATTTCCCATGTATTTCATGTTAGGGTTTATACCCATTATCATTATTTGCAAAATTATGAGATTTTTCATTATTTAGAATTTGAATTACATGACTTTATTCATATTTATATGCCTTGTGCAGTAATTTCCAGATTTTAATATGATTTATGAATGTTTACGTTACCAAGTATGAATTTTGAGATGTTTTAACACGAGATTGATGCTTGGGTCATTGGACCTCATTTAAAGATTATTGTTTTAAGATTGTTTGTGCTATAAGCACTCCATGACTAGATTATTTTAGATTTTAGATAAAGAATCTACTTTACTTCAGAAGATTTGAGATTCAAAGAAAAAGCAAAGCATAGTTGATTTTCTGTAAACTTTTGTATAAGTTCTAAAGTGGATTTCTTAAGATTTTGAGCATGAGATTGGGAGTAGTATTTAGCACCGAGATGTGCAATTTACTACGATTTCATACCCCATAACTACGTGACACCATAGGTACAAATTATCAAATTATTCCTACTTCAACGTGGATGACTCAGATTGTGATCATATATATTAGATTGTTCTATTTCGATGGAAAGGGTAGAACAACCCTAACCTTATGGGGGCTAGTCGTGGGACACCATGGATGCTCACATGGTATACATGTAGGTTAGAAGAACCTCCCAAAAAATATCCCCTACTCATAAATAGTTTTGTTTGATTTGAAGCCTTTAGATGCATAGAATAAGTTTTCAGACTTCACTTAGCCTATGTGATTTGAGAAAATAGAGCAGAACTACAGATTTCAGAACTAAGTGTGATGACTCACAAGATTTAGATTACATGTTTTGTTATTCATGCTTTACTTTCAGATTTTGAATTGCTTAATCTTAGTGAGTCATTTACATTTAGCATGCATGATTTGTAAACTGTGATGATATTATTTACTTATTGCATACACCCCAATATACTCAGTACATCATCAAAGTACTAATCCACAGATATGTCTATATGCTACATTATCTTATAATGTAGGTACAGGTGCTCAGTCTCAGCAACATAATTGATCTTCGAGCATCTTATCTACATCCCTGTAGTTGTTGAGTCCTCAAAGTTTTGAGGGCTTAGTTATTCAGATTTCTAAGTTAGTAGTAGATATGTCTTTACTCATTTCGGACAGTTGAGTCAGCTGAGGCCTGTTCCAGTGACTCTCTAGATTCAGATAGTAGAGGCTTGTCAGACTGTTAGATTCAGATTTAGACCTTTGAGTTAGTATTCAGATTTTCAGCATTTGTTTTATCATACTTTTGAGATTTAGTATGATTGAAATATACTCAAAAGATTTAAGATATTTTCCGCATATGTTATGATTTTTCTTTTCATCTACATTTCTCTATTTTGAGATTCAGATCTAGAAAAGGAAGCCAGGGTTAGCTTAGGACTACTTGTAGTTTGGAGCACCGTGTGGCATCTCGGGAGTCAGATTTTGGGGCGTTACAAGTAATGAGGTTCAAAAAAAGGGAAAGATCATCCCACAATATGTGTGTCCATACTTAATTTTAAGGAGAGCGGGCAATGTTGCTTATGAATTAGATTTTCCTATGAGTTTGGGTTCTATCCATTTGGTGTTCCACCTTTTGATGTTGAAGAAGTGCGTGGGTGATCCTTCCTTGGTTGTTATTTTTTAAAGTGTTGGCATTTTGGATTCCTTGTCCTATTAAAAAGTCCCGGTGGAGATTTTGGATAGGAAAATCCATTGTTTGAGGACTAAGCATGTGACTCTAGTAAAGGTTCTATGGAGGAATCATAAGGGTGAAGAGGCTACTTGGGAAGTCGAAGAGGACATGAAGTTCAAATATCCTTTCTTATTTCCCGCTTTGGATCATCATGCTTAAGGTATATGTATTCCTAAGCATCTTTGTTATTTGACATTGTTAAAGGAAATTGTAGCTGCATTTTTCTGTTAAATCGTGTTGATGAATGCCTTGACTCATCATTCGGGGATGAATGATCCAAGGGGGTAGAATCTAACATCCCGAATTTTGGTCCTTGGAAAACTCCTTGATTTTGAGATTACTACGCAACCTATGACTCATCTTAAGAGTCGTAAGGTGTCATTAAGGGTGGTTGGACCCCAAATCGTAGGGTGACTAGTGTGTTACCCAAAGTCTTTGACCTAAGTACGACTAGGATGTAATGAGTCCTATGGACTCTTTATGAGTCTTAGGGTCCCTTCTGTAGCCAAACCAATGTAATGGTTCCTTATTTCTGATGTGCCTACGATTGAACCTCACGAGTTGTAAGGTCTGAGCATAAATTGTAGTCAGACTAGTGTGAGTGTTTGATGCTACTATCCAGACTACGACTCGAGATGACGAGTCGTAATGTGTCCTCATGGGTCATAGGGTTGACCTATCGTTATTGGCGATAAATTTTCAGCTTTAATTAAGGGCACTTTGGATATTTTCCTCTTTCCCCCGCTTATACCCCACATCCATAAAACAACAAAAAGGGTTTATTTCCGTTCTTTATCAATCAAATAAAACTCTACACTCTCAAATCCCTAAGTCAAGAACACCTAGTGTTTCAAAGGAATTGACAATTAGAGCATCCAAGGGTTGATTTCTCTCCATAATTCTTGATATCTCAGGCATGTTACTCTTCCCCAAGGTTTATTTTGGTAAAAACATATAGTTACAATTTTTATTCATGTGATAAAATTGTGATTTATAAATGTAGGTTGAGGGTTTTGAGCCTTAATAAATGAATTATTTTTTCCATGGCTTTTATGAATGATTCATGATTTGAGTTGATGATTTTGAACTATTTAGGTTGCATGGGTGTGGTTAATTGGAATGAAGGTCGTGGATTCACCCAAATTGATGGTTTTGAATATTGTAATTGGTATAACTTCAACCCAATCTTGTAAAACTTATTTTGAACATGAAGGTATGAACATTGAACTACTTTTGGAACCATTGCATGATATAAAAAGGCTATTAAAACATAATGGTTTGATTAATGAACCAAATGGGGTCATGGAACTCCTACACTGATTTAATAAACAAAAGGGCCGTGGAATTCCCCCACACTAATTTAATAAACAAAGGGGTTCGTGGCATTCTCCCAACTTGAATTAATGAACCAAAGGGGGTCAAGGCATTACCCCAAGTGCTGGTAATTGCTATGGCATGCTGATATTAGTTTGTAAGCATAGTTGGTATGACGATACCAACAGTATGTGCCTACGTGGATCATTACAGTTCATTGAATGAGAATGTGTAACTGTTTTAGTATGGGCTTATAGAGAGTTGTATATTTAAATTGTGAAGGTGGATGTCCCGGGGGGAATGATACTGGAAACTCATGTTTTCCGGCGTGAGGGTTGGTCTTGATAAATATGTGCATGTGTCATACTTTATATATATTTGTATCCTGGATTTACGTAGGGTCTGGGCATTCTCCGGCCTTCCTTGATACCTCCAGTTCATGCGGCTAACACGCATGAGGCTCTTTCAATAGGAGGATTTGGACCCATATAGTCCGTCAGTATTTTTATAGTAGTTGAGCTACACAGTCCAGGCTAATGCTTTGCTTTCATGCTAAACCTTGTTTCCTACCCCCGCACGTTATATATATATATATATATGGAATTATTTTATTCTTTCCCTGAGTTACATGCTAGCGCTCACCCCACTAATTATCTTCGAATAATTTATCCCCACGCGATATAGTAACCAGAGACACTTTTACTTTTTTTGTGCAGTGATAGGATTTTTGGATTGTCGGCAGTCAGCTTTAAAGGGGTGAGCTTTCATTCTCCGAAAGGGCTATCATTTTGAAGTCTTGTTTAATTTATGTCTTAGACTACTTCCATTGACTTGTCTTAGTTATTGTCGGGTACATGTCCCAACTTAGATTGGTTTTGGTTTGTTAAGACGCTTTGTAGATTTTTATGGATTGGGATGGTTGTTGAGATTCTTAGATTCCTTTCTGAGTTGGTTGAGTTGCCTATCTTGTTATATGTTTGGAACTTAGTCAAACTTATTATATGTTCGGGATTCATCCGCTGCTAGTTGTATTATGTTCTATTTGACTAAGTAAAAGGGGTGATCTACGATCCTCAGTAGACTTGAGATACCCGTTACAGCCAGGCCCTAGTTTGGGTTGTAACATATACCAGAGGATCCAAAGGAACGATTTTAAAACGATAAGGATGAATTTCCATTTTGTATCCCCTCCCAGAGTAAATGGCAGTTGGATGGTTACTAGTTTTTCTCCAAGTACCGCTTTTTAGTGTGAGAATTCCAATAAATTGTTGTTCACACATGTTCAAGGTGTCAATGCAACTCCACTTCTTCTACTTCCATCGTTACTGCCATTTGCCCCATCACATAAACCTTTAAAGATACTTTGAATTTGTTGTCCACTTCTAGTGAAGCCCGAGCCAAAAAGTAGGACTCCTCCAACGGTGCTATTATAAAGAAAAAATTCACCTTATCTATAGATACAAGGTCCAGAGTGGAGAATATTTCCATCATAAGAATGTATTCTATTAGAAAGAAATAGTAATGAAAACTTGAAACAGGATGGATTAAAGTTGAATATAGTAATCTATAGGAAAGTTAGAGGTAAATAAAAAATTCCTTTTGATTTAATTGTTTGCCTTCTCTACACGTATAATAAGATGAACAAATGAGGCTATGATCTAACAAAGTTTGGATTCTACTAAGTCAATGTCCCCTTAAAATAATACATACCGTACTTGATGGGTTAGAAAGCAGTTTAACATTCGTATGAGAAAGCCTTGATTCAGGTTCCGCACAAGGAATATAATCTATTCTTTATTATGTTGATGTTTCATGCACATTAATAATAGTTTCAGGGACACTTGTTACTATTTTCAGTATTCAATAACCAATTTAATACCTCGGCAAGGAATAACCAGAAAGCTAAAAGATGTAGTTTTTTCCTTCATTTATGCCTGGGGCAGGAAAGATGCTAAAGATCTCAAATTTTCAAGTACCTTGTTGTCCCTGGTCCTTGTCATCTCACTCTCATACACTTGTATAAAAAACTAGAATGGTTGTCAAAGTACGTTGAGAAGACCTTGTTACGATCTGAAAATTTGATGAAATATGTGAAATATGTATTTCTATGTGATTTGACTATTTCACCCGTCCCTATAGTTACATTGTAGAATTCCTAGAGTGTGAGGTGACTAGAATGGTTCCTGATAGATTTTGGTGCCTTTTGTGCGATATTGTATTTTTTGGTGCCTTTGGGAGTCTTATTTTAGACATCTATGATTATCTTTTGATCCGTGCAACAGATGGCTGAATGGAATACACCAACAAATTGAAAACATCAATTTTAGGATAGCAACATATTTGGTGTGATTTCGTGGCTTTTAAATCTTATTTCCATTCTCGATTTGAAAAATTGTAATTTTGGATTTTATGGGTCAACTTTGTGAAAACAACGATTTTTTTAAATTTTGATCTTTCCAATTAGTCTGGAGCATTGAATTTAGTGTGGTTGTATCATTTGTTTGCATATATCGAAATCCAAACTAATCTTGGGCACCCCATTGAAGTTCGCTTAGAATTAAAATCTGGTGCACCAAGTTGCTAATGCAACCTGCAAAACAAAGGGTAAAACTCATTTGGGGAGCCCAATTTATGCTTTGTGTACCTGGTAACCTCGTGAAAGTATAAATATCTCCTTTTTACCCAATTTTAGCTCATTTTCACTTTGCTTCTAGAGAGTTAAACCCTAAAATAGTGTGAGAGCATAAAAGTGAAGCTTGTGGGTGCTTAGGAAGCTAGATTAACATCTATTTCTTGATTCTCTTACGTATTTAAGGTAAGAATTCACTCTTTTCTTAGTAAATTACTTGATTAATTTCTCAAAACTCTAAAAATATTGGGCTTAACTTTAAACCCCAAATTTCACTCCTTTTCACTTGAATAATATTTTAATCTTATAATTACTAGTTTTTAGTCAATTTAATCTTCACAAAAACTTTGATTCTTGATTTTTAACACGTATTTCAAAGATTTTACCCAGTAAAGCTTAAAAATGGTCTTTCTTTGATTTGAACCTCATTTTTTACTTGATTTGACTTGGGTTTTCAGCTGTAGAATTTTAAAAGTATGGCAACCATGTTTTTGAAGTAAAATTATGATTTTGCCCTTCTTTTTTAAAAATCTATTTTGGGGATTCGTTTTGACCCCAAACCAAAAATAGGTCATATGCGTTTTGTAAGCTTTATTTTGTTGCATAGATTCTATATTTCTTGGTTTTAATTGATTTTAGGACAGTTCATAAGAAGTAGAGCTTTGTGGTTGAAGTGTTGAGGACAGGTTTTGACTTTTGAGGTAGGTTATGGTTTAACTCTTCAGACTGGTCTAGATAGTTAATTTTATACCAAAATGCATGTGAAGAGTGGTCATGATCCTAGATAGGAAGGTTTGAAGGAAGAGTATTAAACTAAAAGGCTAAGGTGGGTGGCCGAGTCGTAGTCCGTAGTTAGGAGGTTTAAGGATAGCTTGGTTGGGAGTTCCAGTTATGGGAGAGGGGGTCCTTGGATTGTTAATTATACTGTTTTTTTTGTGAATGTTGGTTCTTTTTTACTTTAGCATATTGCTTGACTTTTGGTTAATTATACTTTATTTTTGTGGATATTGGTTCTTTGTTCTTTATCATGTTGCACGACTGTTGGTCTACGGTCTTTTGTCTTGAGCCGAGGGTCTATCAGAAACAGCCTCTCTACTCTTTCGGGGGTAGTGGTATGGACTGCGTATATTTTATCCTCCCCAGACCCCACTATGTGGTAATATACTGGGTTTGTTGTTGTTGTTGTTGTTGTTGCATGTGAAGGGTGGGAACTAATCATGAAATATGAATATCTATATGTTGTGCCCGTGTGGAGGCCAAAATGTGATGTAATTATTGAATCTAAGATATCATGTGATATGTGTGACCGTGTGGGGTCTTATATGATGTTGATAGCCTGGAATACATACAAATAATTGGATTGTGTTAGAAATTCCTATTATAGTGCCTTTGGCATATTGTGATATATTCACACTTTGTAGGCATATGAATCGTGTGAAAAATTCATGAATAGTAGAAATAGTGAGTGGATATTGGATCATGTGGCTGTGGAATTATAACATTGTAATTGGTTGTGGAAATACATTATATAGATTGGTTGTGGAAATACTCATTTTGAATGGTTGTGAATATTGCATCATCATTCTCATGTCATTATACGTATCATTTTATTTGTTTGTTTAATTGCTTTATATTTACTTATTGTCAGGTATGTGTACCTGATTTGTGTCTTATGTTATGTATGTGCTTTGGAAACACTAAAAATACTAGAAATATGGAAAATACTGAATATTGGTATCGGATATTTGACGTTATGGACCTTCTCCGAAGGATTATGTCGGAGAAGACTCGATGACTATGTGTCAACCTCAAGGTAGTGTGCCAACCTCGTGCATCATCAGCATCATTATCTTATACATTGCATTTACTTTATTGGGTTGATGCTGTGATTGAATTTATGTTTTAACTTATTATATATCTATTTGCTCTATATCCTATTACTTATACTTTACCATCCTCTATATCCATGTTCTTCTTTATTTATAATTGCATGTGATATAATATATACTTGTGTTATACTTGTTGTATTGTTATTGTATCTGTGATATATATATTAGAACTGTTAGTGAAAGCGGTGTGGATGACCGTTGTAGAAAATTTTCTGATTGCAGGTTACGTGCCCTTAGTGTGTATTTTGTGTACCTTATTTTCTAGTTTACTCGGTCGGCCTATGTTACCTACCGAGTATAAGTGAACCGTTCTCACTTCTATTGTACCTTTTTGGTGCAGATTTAGGTTTGGGTGCTCCCCACGTTGATTGACTCGGGCGATTGTTGGAGCTTTCAAGGTAGTCGATGACTTTCAGGCGTTTGAATATCTTTTGCTACCTTTCTCTATAAACTATGTCTTTGTTTTTATTTTAGAGATAGATTTTCTCTTGTATTTGATATCTTATGTATTTAATTTGTATTCGAGTTGTACTAAATACGTTCTTATATTGTTGACAGCTGATTTTGGGAGTTATGGCTGCATTGTTATGTTTCTTTCCATATTTATTATACTTATATGGTTCATCTTCATTCTAGAAGCCTTACCCTGGGTTGATTATTATCTTTTCCCACTTTGTGTATTGGCTAAGGTAATAGGCTTACTTGTCAAGGTTCGTCGTGGCAAGTGCCATCACGACCTTTTGGATTTTGGGTCGTGACAAATTGGTATCAGAGAAGCCAGGTTTCATTGGTCTCAGCGGTGTAAGAATGGGATATTTAATAGAGTCTCGCGGATCGGTACGTAGATGTCCGTATCTATTTTGAGAGGCTATTAGATGTCTTTAGGAAACTTCTTTCATTTTATTCCTTATCGTGCTAATTTCTTATATACTTTGTATTCTGAGTTATGTTTCACTCTTTTTGCATAGATGGTGTTGAATAGGTCCCGCAAGGTCAGAGATGCGAAGCCTTTTGCCAGAGAACGAGCCTTGAGTCGTGGATGGACTCGAGGGAGTGGACGGGTTAGTGGATCAGCTCGGTCCAGGAGTAGTGCTAGGGGACTTTCCCTTGAGCCTCGTGTTGAACATCTTGGAGGTATGGGTTCCACTCCAGTTCCTCAGAGTTCTTCTACCTCAGTGTTGGAGCTACTGTTGGTTTGTCTGTTGACCCATTTGGAGGGTTCTCCTTTGAGTTCGTTTGGTCTTTCCCCAGCTCCGACTGTTGTACCTCTACATGTGCCAGAGTATATCCATGGTATTCCTCCCATCATGAGTGTGGATCCCCCATAGCACCTACTTCATTTTTGGGCACTCCTCAGACCCTGAGTACTATTCCTTTTTCGGTGCCGATATTTGAGTATGGTGTTTCGAGATCAGGAGTTCAACCTTCATTTATGTTACATCCCCAGGTGGGGTCTTGACAAAATAGACTTATTTTGCCTCCTGCTCTTCAGAAATCCACGACAGAGATGGTAGTATATGGGGCATCCTTTCAGAGTATAGGGGGTCAGCCAGGGATGCATGGACCTGCCCATCGAGCATCCCAGAGAAGCATCGAGAGGATGCGTCGTCAAGATAGGCTTAAAGGTTTCTTTGTCTGTGATGAGTTTGGTTATTTGGCCTAGGACTTTCCCGCCGTATGATTAGAGCTACTCTTATTTCAGTAGTGTGAGGTAGGGGTACTACCAGAGGTGCAAGAGGTAGAGGTAGTGGAGCCCGTGGTGGTGCTTGTAGTGTTATTTAGTCAGTTGATGGTCGTGGACTGTGTTATGCTTTGCCAACAGGACCTAAGCCAGAGGTTGCTGACACCTAATTTTTTTCCTCCACAACTAAGTTTAATCCTGAATTTCTTTATTTTTAAATAAAATTATAATATTTATTTTATCTGGATAAAAACTTTTCCAAGTATTTATCTAGTTAATTTTGCCATTGTAAGTAGCGATTATATGTTTCTATATCCATATATGCGAGATTTTATAATTTCATTACTTAAATAATCATTTTACAAAAATTAAATTTTAATCAAGTATTATCTCAAAATTCATTCTAATAGATAAAATTTTGATCTAAATCTAATTTGTTCTCAAAAAATAATTTATTTGAAAAATATTTGTTTTGCTTTATTAAATCAAGAAGCTCAAAATTAAAATAGTTGTTAATTTGTTTCAAATTTTTATTAAATTTAGTCGATTTATTAAATTTCACCTTAATTGAAAGCAATTTGGTCATGATTCCAATGCAATTGGTCAATTGATTTTTAATTAGCTTAATATTTAAAGTCAATTGATTTTCAATTAGCTTAATATTTAAAGCCTATTGAACTAAAATCCAGACAATTAGGCTATTTGACAAATAGGCTAAAACAAATTTACCCAGTACCTTTCCCCATTTTTTAAATTGAGCTACCAGCCCAAAATCCCACTCCACAAAAACCTTAATCCAGAATAGCAGACACAAAACTCGGCCTAAATCCCTTTCTTTCTCCTTAACCTGATGTATATCAGCAAAACCAAAACCCAATATCATCGAGGCAACAACAACAATACGTGATACAACAACCGTAGCAACAGACAACTTTCAAACAACAACCGATAACAACGACGATTCCGACCGGACAAACTTGTGATTGGTTCGGTAACCCGACCAAAACCAGCAACTACATACCAACAACTCCAGCGATTTGCGAACAGCCAGCCATACAACCAACATAATTAACCTGACTTTGTCCCAAACAACAACAACTTCAACCTAACATTAACAACAAATCGCACCACCTCAGCAATTCGTACGATTCCGTACAACTAATCCTTATACAATTTTTAAAAATTTGAATTACCCCTTTTATAATATCCCCAAAATGCCACTGATTTTTCCACATCCCATATCGATGGAAACTGAAAATCAAACTCAAATACCTTCCTACAAATATACTACTATTCCTAATGTGAAAGGGGAATAAAAAGGCTAGATAGTGAAACCCTAAAAAGCGTGGGATTTTGCTATTCGAAGAACGATTCCGGCTCCAAAAAATTCAACAAGACTCGTTTGAGCTTGAATTTCTAGGCTAAGAATTCAAGTTTATTTCAATGGTGGCATGAATATTTCGACAAAGCTTGTAAGTCCAGTTTGCTGCCCTAAAAAGGAAAACATACCTTTCCCTTTTTAGTTTGCTATTCTTCTTCATCTTCTCCGTGTTTAATTGCTATTTTTTGTAATTATAGTAATGAATGATGGGATTATATGCTTTAGAAGGCTTTGAAGCCCATAGAATTTTTATGTGATATGCATTGTGATGGTTATACTCCAATCTACTATTTTTCTTTGCTTAAATTGCTACCTGTTGGAATTTAGACCACGATTTTCTTATTGAGATTGAATGAGACTTATTTGAGTGAAAAGTGTTCTGCATTATCGTAACTGTATGGTTTTCTATTGATTTATTTTTCATCTTAGTAGCTAAAATAGAGCAACAGAGACTCTTTGTTGAAACTTGATACTTGAGTGTGTCAAGAAGTCAATGTAGTAATTTGAAGTTTGTTTCTAAGCTAAGGATTTTCTGAGGAGTTTCTTGGCTTATGTCAAGGATGGGATGAAGCGTTTGTCTCATTCATAATAAGTTCTGATCTCGTTTTTGGTTTTAGCCTAAAGCTTGAAGTTGAATAGGCTTATTTTTTTTAGCTTAATTCCATTCTAAACGATGCTATAATGATTGTTCATAACTGTCTTGTTAATTTTTGACTCTTTTCAATTTGAGATAAAACAAGATAGCTTTGAAAAACCATGGCTTTTCTCTCCACTTTATATGTGTTCTATGTTTAGGAATCTGTCAACTACTTCTTCAGTAACCTTCCTTGTAAGAGGTTTAGATAACATGATTTGAATATGATTTTACTTTTGCTCTCTTTCCTCTTTCCTGGTTGTGTCAAATCCTTTGTCATGGTTGTACTTATTGGTGCATTAATGGATCAAATGATGGTTGTGTATGTTGACATTATCACTTATTAGATCATGTCTTTGAAAGTATGTTCCATCTAAATTGAGCAATATCGACTTGGTTGGATCCTTATTAGTAGTTGGCTTTCTTAGTGCATTTTGAAGAGAAATGAGTCTATAGAAAATCTCATAATATCTTCTACATTTAAAATCACTTGGATAAGTGCTATATCAAATGTTGTTTGTCTACTCTTTTGGATTACACTGTGATGAAGTTAAATGGTTGAACTTACAAAATTTTGTGTAGACCTGTAGCATAGAAAAATTGCTAATTAGTTTATTTGAAGACTCTTGTTTGTATAATTGGATATGATTGTTGAGTGTATAATAATTTTATCTTTCTTCATGATATATGTGACATTGGCATGAGTCCATTGCACTTCCTCCTCCTGCATATGCATATCCTCATGGGACAGGAAGGTCCAATGCCACCAAATCATGTTTTCAATGCCCAAAATGGGTAAAAAGTCGATTGAAAAAATTTGCAGCATTGGTTCAAGACAATATAACGAAAATAATAGGCTCAAGGCCTATGAAAAATTAAGGATTGAAGTTGGACAGGTTAAAATGAGTTCAAAACTCATTTTTTAAAACTTTTTCCATGTATTATTTATTTATTTATTTATTTACTTACTTAGTTGTAATGAATTTTTTATTGTATGTATTAACTCTTAAATTTGGTTATTCCAAATAATTTTCCCTTCAAGTCGTTATTTTCGCTTTGTGTTTTGCATTTGCTTTAATTTTAGTTTGTCGTATAGTCTAGTATTTTGATTTAATAAAATGAGATTTTTATTTTTCCTTTAAGAACAAAATTTCAAATAAAAAATGACATTTACTTTTTTTCATGTTGATATTGGCTTCTTTAAATTATAGAATATTCTCTCAACATAAAAAATAAATTTTCCTTATAAAAAATTGAAATCCTTTTATAATTTGTCAAAATTTCATTATTTGTTTACTTTCTTTCCTTTTTAATATAATTTGTCTTCTCAAATTGATAAAACAAATGTACTTAACTAACATTTTTCTTTTGAGGGACTTTTTTAATTCAAATAAAATAACTTTTCATTTGAATAAAATGAGTGTCATATTTCGCAAATGAATTGCAAGATTTTATAAAATTAACCATGTTTTCAAAACTAGTCAAATGTCAAATTCTCTTTTGGTCAACCATTTTTTAACACACGCTCTTGAGTGTCTTAAAACCCTTCCCAAGGTATTACTTGAATCCTTACATAGTTTCTCTATTTCAAAGGTTTATTTCTATTTTTAAGCTTTTGAAATGTTTTTAGTTATCTTGATATTTTCTAAAAAAAAATAAAAAATCAAGTAGCGATTCTGTAACTTCTTAATTATTTTGATTTTTTTTCTAAGTTTTGAAATATTTTTTAAAAATTCAAAAATAATGTTTTCCAACCATTCAAAGCCTAAAAGGGGATAAAATAGAAATGACAACTCCACTAGAGAATTTATTAAGATTCTAACAAAATTTTACACTATTTTGACTGGTTATTTGACTTTACTTGATTAAATGTGGTGGTTTGTTTGCATTCATGGCATTCTCTCACTCATTTGATATATAAATTATTTGGGGTTTCGAAGATGTTTTGCCCCCTATTGTTCAATTTCAAATTAAGTGTTGGGAATACAACGGTTTATTGACACGTTAGGCATCCGATGACTATTTGTATTTTCAAACCTAAGTTGTCCACTTGAAAACCTGATCCAAGCACACTCTAGACACCTAGGATAGAGCAAAATCAAAATACTCTTTTTAGGCATGAGCCTAGGACGACCCAATACCTGATTGGGTATTGAGCCCATTAAAAAATATACCCTGCGTCCATTGACCACGAGTCAATTACAGATGAATCATACTTATGTATTGAAGAAAGTTTGTTCCCAATTAATATAAATCCATTGTCATTTGAGTTGGGGGAAAGGATCACCTTGTTTTCTTTGTGAAGGTGTGGATCAATCAATCCCCTACGAAGATTCAAGATATTGTTCAGGCCAGATAAATACTCCAAGGATTTGGTGAAAATATATGAAGTATGGAAGTCAAGAAAATCCTCAAGAAACATATAAGATATTTGTCTACCCTAATTAATATGAAAGTTGAAATTATACAAAGAGTTGCTTGATCACAATTAGATATCGCATGTGACACGAGGTGGACAAAGCCAAGAAGGCAAAGATTGATTAAGGATAGTCTGGACTCTAGGGCTTCCTATTTTATTCCTTGCACGAGTCTATTTTCCCCTCATGTTATGTTTTCTTTTCCCCAAAAATTTGTCCCTCATTTGCCATGTTATAGGAATTTATGAACGTTCTTATTTTTATCCCTTGTGTGGGACTAATTTTCTTGCGTTTTGTTTTCTTTTCCTCAATCATTGTATCCTTTGCTTGCTACTTTTTAGGCGTCTATATCCTTTTGAATATTTATGAAAATGATTTTCTGCGATAATAGAATAATGTTAAAAGGCATATACTTCGTTCAAACGCGATAGGCCAACCCTTGGCTCAAAAGGGTCCCCAATTAGGATGCATATTTATTTATATGCTTATGTGATATAACTGTTTTATGTGCTTATACGTGTTATGATGCTTCAAATCAAAGGCGAATTGATCCAATCCTATTTTTCATAAAGTAACTCTAAGCAAAAATATACACCCACTATATAAAAGTCCGGCCAAACATACTCCAACTCTTTCAAGTCTCTCAGAAAAGTCCGCAATTATTCTTAGAATTTCCTAAAAGTTATTCCTACCATTTCAGGAAAGTTGACTATGGACTTAGAAGAAGACATTATAGGAAGGACCGAAAAGAGCAACAAGATAATTGCTCAAGCCAAGAGGTAATTAGTGGAGTTAGACCAAATAGACAATACACTAAAGGTGAAAAATAAAAAAGTGGCTAAAAGGATTGTTGTGGAAAAAGAAATACTATTTAAAAGCTTTATTCTATGAAAAAATACATAAGGTCAAAAAAAAAAAGAGTTGAACCTTCCAGATAAATTCTACTTATCCAAATCATTGACTAAAATCCTGTTCATTGAAATTCTTGAGTCATCATTACCATGGATCGATTCACATAAGAGAAGAAACTACTTTATGTGTTTACTTCCTGTCTTATTATCTTGCATTGTTTATTACTAATGGAATATAACACGTCAATCTTTGAGTTTTTTTTACTTTACAGGTAATAGAAACTATTTTGTGTTGGCATAAAATGGTGAAATATCCCTACTTCACTAGATCAAAGTGCATAAAGATTTCTATCGTGGCTATAGCTTTGTTATAGGAAAGGAAAAACGATTAGTAGTAAAATTGGACTCTACAGTCATGTTTAAAAACCTATAAGCGATTGTCTCGAGGATGGAATAGGGAAAAGTTTGATCCTACCATGAAAGAATTTTTCAAGACAGCCGAAATCAAGGAAGATAAATTAGAGGAAACATTGTTGAACTAAATTTTGGCTTCACTTATTACTTCTCGGTCAATAGAATAAATGAAAAAATAAAATTTAATTTTCCACAAATTCGGTAGTAGTACGGATGAGGCCCGATACACATCCTATAAGTTTATTTACTTATCGTTTGCTTTTTATCCTTTTCAAAAGGGATAGACTTACACTTGTGCAGATTATGACTAGAGTTTGTAAATATTTTCTAAAAATTCAAAAAAAAACCTCCTCTATTGACAACCTTTTTATTGTTTATTTGGATTATCTACTTGATATTATCAAATTTGCCTTGTTTTTTATAAAGTGACAAATATCTAAAATCTACCAATGTCATGTCATTTCAAGAGCGAAAAAAATAAATTAAGGAAGATAATAATGAATGGGAGACAATAGCCCTAGAACAGTCAACAGATGAGCTAAAGAGTCCAAGAATCAAAAAAGCCTAACCTAGAAGAAACTAGGGTGGTTAATAAGTGGACAACAGAAGTTAAAAGAACCAGGGTCGATATCTATTTAGAAAAAAACAAGGAAAGAAGGAATCTTTTTAATTCTCTCAAATAAAAGTGGACAGTTGATCCTTCCTTTCATTACAACTACGTTTGACCTGAATTCTCAAGAATGAGATACGTAGGTGGCCTATGTCAGCTTCGATCAATTCATTAAGGAATTTACCCTTCCCTTTTATGTACAAACTATGTTTGACCTGAATTCCCAAGAAAGTGATACGTAGGCGGCCTATGTCGGCTTTGGTCAACCTATGAGGAGAATTTACCCTTTCCTTTTATGTATGAACTACGTTTGACCTGAATTCCCAAGAAAGGGATATGTAGGTGGCCTATGTCAGCTTCAGTCAACCCATTAGGAGAATTTTCTCTTTCCTTTATGTACGAGCTACGTTTGACCTAAATTATCAAGAATGAGATACGTAGGTGGACTATGTCGGCTTCGATCAATCCGTTAGGAGAATTTACCCTTTTCCTTTATATACAAACATCGTTTGATCTGAATTTCCAAGAAAGAAATATGTAGGTGACCTATGTCGACTTCGATCAACCTGTTAGGAGAATTTTCTTTTTTCTTTTATGTATGAACTATGTTTGACCTAAAATTTCAAGAAAGAGATATGTAGGCAGCCTATGTTGGCTTCGATCAACCTGTTAGGAGAATTTACCCTTATCTTTTATGTAGGAACTACATTTGACCTGAATTACCAAGAAAGGATACGTAGGTGGCCTATGTTAGCTTCAGTCAACCCATTAGGAGAATTTGCACTTTCCTTTTATGTATGAACTACTTGATGACCTAAATTCTCAAGAATGAGATACGTAGGCGGTCTATATCGGCTTCGGTCAACCCATTATATTTTCTATATATCCCTAGCGTAGTTTTGAATTATTTTTGACCTGATTCCTGCTTAAACGAGATACGTAGGTTCCCTAAAAACTCAATCATATTACCCCAAAAAATGAAAACTAGGACAGAATTTTTGAGAAAGAATCTCAAAAATTGAAAAGAAGAAGATCATCATCCAACAAAGAGAATGATGACCAACAAAAACTTTAGGAGAAGGTATCGAGACCCTCTCAAGCCAAGATCATCTTGAACAGTATTAAACTGGGGAAAATATTTTGAGGAGGTCCGCAAAATTTTCACTAATATACTCGGATGAATTTTAAATTCCCCAGCACTAGGAGATCAAAGCCAAGTTTCAAAATTAACTAGTGGTGATAAAGTCTAGATAGACTAAATCGCCAGCTATGACCGAACTTACTGTAGAATTCTCCAGTAACAATGATAAGTTTTTGAAAAACCTCCATCGAGTGTCGGATATAGTCGAGCCTCAAGATAAAGACGTTTGTTGAGCTAATACATGACATGACTAACAAAGATTTTCTAAAAAGTTTTTTCATAAGATCTTGAAATCAAGTTTTCAAAATCTAGACTATTTTTGAAAGCTATACGCATTATTTTCGACTTAACTAGTTTTGCTTAAACATCTATTGAAATGAAAAGTCAGGGCAAAATTTCAAACATGACGGAGCACCCGAAAGATGGCAAGGAGCAAACCAAAGATCTAAGAAGGTTAGAACAGAGTAGTTTTACTCAAAACTAACAATTTTTCTGTGGATGCAGGGATCAATGCACAAAAATGGGGATCTTCTTCAAAAATCCCAAGTGAATTGGGAACCGCACCAAGCATATATTGCTCAAGAATGGTATTTTTGGATAGCCCTAAAGACGGGGTCAACACCCATCCATCAAGGACCTTTTGAATTGTTTATCTTATTTCAGGAGATCGTGAATGACAAATAAAAGAGCCTTATCCTCTTTATGAATATTTTATTTAGATTTATTTTAAAAAAATAGTCGCTAGAAAAAGCGACTTTGTGTCTACTAAATACATACTTTGAGCGCAGGTACATTCAAAAAAGTCAGCACAGTATCTACAATAATAAAAAGGATCACTCAATAAGAGGAAGAGCAGAAAGTCATCTTTACATTTTTCTTGAAGCGACGAAAAATAGTATTATAGTAATCCCCATAAAAGGATTTTACCTTATTTACTTGCATCCGGTGGATCTGCTACTTAATTATTTCTTTCAAAAAAAGGAAGATTAATAGCGGACTAAGTCATCCAGATTACGATGTTTAGTATTTGTTATTAAACTATCATAATGCTTGACTGTGGTTATAAGTGAGAACGACATTATGTCTACTAACTGTCTACCTTGAGTATAGGTACATATAGAATGCAAAAACACAGAAATAAACTCAGATGAATGAAACTATTTTTTAGTTACTGAAAGGCCATTTCATTTCATTACATTGCTGAGTGGGCCATTTTAATTCATTCCATTGCTAAGAGAGCCATGACGAGAGGGCAATTTTATGTCATCTTATTGTTGAGAGGTCCATTTCATGTTATACTTGAGAGGGCCATTCATGTCATTTCATTTCTAAGAGGGTCATGTTGAGAGGGCCATTTTATGCCATTACCGAGAAGGCTATTTTATTTTATCTCATCGGTAAGAGGGTCATAATACAGCTAAGACTCTAGCCTGAATAACAATAATTTCAACCCGACACTATCAATAAATCACACCAGCTCAGCAATTCATACAATTCGATACAGCTAATCCTTATCCCATTTTTTTAAATTTGAATTACCACTTTTACAAAATCCCAAAAATGCCCCTGATTTTCCCACATCCCACATCGGTGGAATATGAAAATCAAGCTCAAATTCCTTCTTATAAATATACTACTATTCCTAATATGAAAGGGAAGGAGAGATACCGAGTAGCGGAAACCCCAAAAAATATGGAATTTTGCTATCCGAAGAAGGATTTTGGTGAGGTAAACATACCTTTTCTATTTTAGTTCGTTGTTCTTCTTCATCTTCTCTGTGTTTAATCACTATTTTTTGTAATTTTAGTAATGAATATTGGAATTATATGTTGTAGAAGGATTTAAAGCCCATAGGATTTTCGTGTGATATGCATTGTGATGGTTATACTCGAATCTACTGCTTTTCTTTGTTTGAATCGATACCTATTGGAATTTGGTTCACGATTTTCTTATTGAGATTGAATGAGCCTTATTTGAGTGAAAAGTGTTTTCTTTTTGTATAAACTCATTCGTTGCATTATTCTAAGTGTATGGTTTGATATTTGATTTATTTTTCTTGTAACCAGTAGCTAAAATAGAGCAACAAAGACTCTTTGTTGAAATTTGATACTTGAGTGTGTCAAGAAAATGTAGTAATTTTATGTTTGTTTCTAAGCTAAGGAATTTTTGAGGATTTGCTTGGCTTATGTCAAGGAGGGGATGAAGCGTTTGTCTTATTTGTATTAAGTTTTGATCTCGTTGTTGGTTTTATCCTAAATCTTGAAGTTTAATAGGCTTATGTTTTTTAGCTTAATTCCATTCTAAACAACGCTAGTATGATTGTTCATAATTGACTTGTTAATCGTTGACTGTTTTCTCTTTGAGATAACATGGGATATCTTTGAAAATCATCGCATTTATCTCAACTTCATATGTGTTCTATGTTTAGGAATCTGTCAACTACTTCTTCAGTAACCTTCCTTGTAATAGGTCTAGATAACATGATTTGAATATGATTTTACTTTTGCTCTCTTTCCTCTTTACTAGTTGTATCAAATCCATTATCGTGGTTGTACTTATTGGTGAATTAATGGCTCAAATGATGATTGTGTATGTTGACATTATCACTTATTATATCATGTCTTTGAAAGTTTGTTCCATCCAAATAAAGCAATATTGACGGGAGTTGAATCCTTATTAATAGTTGGCCTTCTTGGTGCATTTTGAAGAGAAATAAGTCTATAGAAAATTCCCATGATATCTTCCATGTTTAAAATCACATTGGATAAGTGTTATATCAAATTTTGTTTGTCTACTCTTTGGCATACACTGTGATGAAGTTAAATGGGTGAACTTACAAAATTCTATGTCGACCTGTAGCATAGAAAAATTGCTAGTTTATTTAACTACTCTTATTTTTTTGATTGGATATGACTGTCGAGTGTATACTAATTTTATATTTCTTCATGATATATGTGATAATGGCGTGAGTCCATTGGACTCTCCCCTCACATATATGCATATCCTCATAGGCTAAGAAGGCCCAATGCCACCAAATCATGTTGTCAAGTTCAAAAATAATAAAAAAATTGATTGAAAAAATTTGTAGCATTGGTTGAAGACAATGGTGACGAAACACTAGGCTAAAGGCCTAAGAAAATTTGAGGATTGAAGTTGGACAGGTTCAACGAGTTCAAAACTCTATTTTTTAAAACTTTCTCCGTGTATTTTTTATTTATTTATTTACTTACTTAGTTGTGGCTGATTTTTTATCGTGTGTATTAACTCTTAAATTTAGTTAATCTAAATAATTTCCCTTTCAAATTGTTATTTTGGCTTTATATTTGCAATTTCTTTAATTATAGTTTGTCACATAGTCTAGTATTTTGAGTTAATAAATGAGATCTTTATTTTTCTTTTAAGAACAAAATTTTTAAATAAAAAATGACATTTCATTTCGTTCATGTTGAAATTGGCTCATTTAATTTATAGAAAATTCTCTCAACATAAAATATAAATTTTCCCCATAAAAAATTGAAACCCTTTCATAATTTGTTAAAATTTATAATTTGTTTACTCTCTTTCATTTTGAATATAATTTATTTCTCAAATTGATAAAAAAATTGTAGTTAGGTAACATTTTCTTTTGAGGGACTTTTTTAATTCAAATAAAATAACTTTCCAGTTGAATAAAATGTGTGTCATATTTCGCAAATGAATTGCAAGATTTTATAAAACTAATCATGTTTTCAAAACTAGTCAAATTTTCTTTTGGTCAATCATTTTTTAACGAATGCTCTTGTGTTCCTTAAAAACCTTCTCAAAGCGTAACCTAAATCTTTACCTAGTTTCTCTATTTCAAAGGCTTAATTCTGTTTTAAGATTTTGGTATGTTTTTAGTTTAATTGATATTTTCTTAAAAAAAAATTCAAGTGGCGACTCTGTAACTTCTTAAATTATTTTTGAAATTTTCTCTAAGTTTTGAAATAGTTTAAAAAAAAAGTCAAAATCAAAGTTTTTCAACCCTTCAAAGCCTAAAAAGGGATAAAACAGAGGCTTCTGATGTTGTGATCACAAGTATCATCCCCGTTTGTTTCAGATATGCATTTGTATTATTTGACCCCGGATCGACTTTCTCCTATGCGTCTACATATTTTTCTCTGAGTTTTGATTCTATCAGTGAGCCCTTTTCCATGCATATTCGTGTATCTACCCCTATAGGAGATTCTTTGGTAGTGGATCGGGTGTACCGATTTTGTAATGTGACTTTCTCTGGCCGTGAGACTTGGGTAGAATTTCTTGTGTTAGATATGGTTGATTTTGTTATTATCTTAGTTATGGATTGGTTGGCTCCTTATCATGCTATCTTAGATTATTTTGCTAAGGTCGTGACTTTAGCCTCGCCGGGTGTACCAAGGATAGTTTGAGAGTGTGTGTTTCATTCGGGTCCTTAGAGGGTCATATCATATATTCAGACTCGTAGGTTGATTGAGAGGGGATATTTATCTTATTAGGCTCATATTTGAGACACTAGTGTTGTTTCACATCCTTCCTTGGATTCTATTTGTGTTGTTCGTGAGTTTATGAATGTGTTCCCTACGAATTTTCCTAGTATGCCTTTGGATTGTGATATTGATTTTTCTACTGATGTTAAGCCAGACACTAAGCCCATTTATATTTCTCCTTATTGGATGGCCCCAGCCGAGTTGAAGGAATTGAAAGATCAGTTGCAAGAGCTGCTAGATAAGGAATTTATTCTACCTAGTGTATTTCCTTGGGGTGTGCCTATCTTGTTTATAAATAAGAAGTCTAGGTCTACACAGATATTAATTGATTATCGACAGTTAAACAAGGTAATGGTTAAGAATAAGTATCTTCTTCATCACATTCATGATTTATTTGATTAGCTTTAGGGTGCTGTGGTGTTTTCGAAGATTGATTTGAGGTTTGGTTATCACCAGTGGTGGATTAGAGCTTTGGATATTTTGAAGACAACTTTTCAAATTTGATATGGTCATTATGAGTTCTTGGTCATGTTCTTTGGGTTGACCGATTCCCTTATCACATTTATTGAGTTAATGAATTGAGTATTTTGATCGTATATCGACTCCTTTGTTATTATATTTAAAGATGATATATTGGTGTATTCCAAGAGTGAGGTTGAGTAGGAGGAGCATTTGCTAATTGTGCTTCAGAGATTGATGGATGAGAAGTTTTATGTGAAGTTCTCCAAGTGTGAGTTTTGGTTGGAGTCTGTTTCTTTCTTGGGTCACGTGGTGACTAAGGGTGGTATTATGGTTGATCCAAATAAGGTTGCAGCGGTTCGTGATTGGGCTAGACCTACTTCACCCATCGAGATTTAAAGATTTATTGGCTTAACAGGTTATTATCAGTGTTTTGTTGAGGGTTTCTCGTCTATTGCAGCTTCGTTGACCAATATAACTTAGAAGAAGTTTTCATTTCAGTAGTTTGATGCTTGCGAGACGATTATTCAAAATTTCAAGAATTTGTTGACTTCAACTCCTATTTTGGCTTTGCCTAAGGAGAGCATGGGTTTTACCGCATTTTGTGATGCTTCAGGTGTTGGATTAGGTGTTGCGTTGATGCAGAAGGGCAAGGTAATTACATGCGCTTCTAGTTAGTTGAAACCCCATGCGAGAAACTATCCTGCCCATGATTTGGAGTTGTGTTCAGTTATGTTTGCCTTGAAGTTGCGGAGGCACTACTTGCAAGGAGTTTATTGTGAGATTCTTTCAAATCATCATAGCCTTTAATATGTCTTCACCCAATGAGATCTTAATATGAGGCAATGTCGATGGCTTGAGCAAAAAGTCGACAAGCATGAGTAGCTTGGCGCTTCTTTTGACCCAATAACAAGATGGTTAGGCTTGATATTTTGACACTTGGGCGTGTTTTGGCATTTGTAGAGGCTAGATCTTTTTTTCATGGAGAAGATTTAAGCTCATCAGTTTGATAATGTTGGATTGAGGTTGATTCGAGATAAGGTGTTGAGTAGGGAGGCTAAGAAAGCCTCACTTGATTCAGTTGGCATTTTGTGGATTAGGGGCTAAGCTTGTATACCAAGAATGGGTGACTGAATTCCGTTGATCTTGGAGAAAGCCCATTCTTCCAAATAATTCATCCATCTAGGTGTGACTAAGATGTATCTTGACTTGAGATAACACTACTAGTAGGGTGGTATGAGGCAAGATGTAGTGGATTTTGTGGGTCATTGCTTGTGTTGTCAACAGGTGAAGGGCGAGCAAATGAGACCTGGTGGTTTGCTTCAGAGATCTATTCTCGAATAGAAGTGGGAACGGATCACCATGGACTTTGTGATTGGTTTGTCTCATACATCTCTTAGTTTTGATAGTGTTTGGTTCATTATGGACAAATTGACCAAGTTGGCTAATCTTATTTTGCTTTGTGTCTCATTCAATCTTGAGAGGTTGGCCCGTATATACACTCATAAGATTGTGTGACTACATAGTGTGCCATTGTCCATTATTTTAGATCGAGGGTCAGTGTTCACATCTCATTTTTAGAAGACTTTTAAGGATGAGTTGGGTACTCGAGTTGATCTTAGCATAGCGTTTTAACCCCAGACTGATGGTCAATCAGAGTAGATTATTCAAGTTTTAGAGGACATTCTTCATTCTTGTGTGATGGATTTTGGTGGCCAGTGGGAGCAGCATTTAACTTTAGCAGAGTTTGCTTATAATGATAGCTACTATTCTAATATCAATATGGCTCCTTTTGAGGCATTTTATAGTATATGTTATTGATGTTTTGGAGGTTATACCTCAAGATAAAGACTTTCCTCGTAAGTCCTTGGATAAAGTTCAGATCATTCAGGACAGATTTTGAGTGGTTCAGAGTAGGCAGAAGTGTTATACTGACCGTAGGATTCGTGCCTTGAGATTTGGAATTGGTGATCGTATTTTCCTTCGAGAATCCCCCAAGAAGGTTGTGAGGAGGATTGGGAAGAGGGGCAAGCTTAGCCCCAGGTATATTAGTCCATTTAAGATTTTTTGGACTGTCGGTGATATTGCCTATGAGTTGGATTTCCCCACAGATTTGTCAGCTGTTCATCCAGTTTTTTATATTTTTATGCTTTGCTAATATATTCTTTATGAGTCTCATGTCATCCATTGGGACTCGGTTCAGTTAGATGAGCGGTTGTCCTTTGTTGAGGAGCTAGTCTCTATTTTGGCTAGGGATGTTAAGAGGTTGCCCTCTAGAGTTATCCATGTGGTTAAGGTTCAGTGGGTACATCGACCTATATATGAGGCTACTTGGGAGGTCGAGTCTGATATGCATAGTTCTTATCCCCAGATCATCATTGATTTAGATATTTCTTTGCCTTAGTTTGAGGACGAACTAGATTTTTAGTGGATGATGATGTAACGACCTGAAAAATTGATGAAATATATTTATGTGTTATTTGATTATTTTACCCCTCTTCTTAGTTGAATTATGGTATTTCTGGGGTGAGGGGGTGATTGACATGATTCTCGATGCATTTTGGTGTCTTTTGTGCGATATTGTGGTTTTTGACGGCTTCGAGAGCCTTATTTTGGACTTTTGTAGTTATCTTTTGATCCATGCGACAGATGGCTAAAATAACTGCGCCAACAGATTTGAAACATTGATTATAAGGTAGTAACATGTTTGTTGTGGTTTTGTGGCTCTTAAATCTCATTTCAACCCTCGATTTGGAAAATTGTGATTTCAAATTTCAGGGGTCAACTGATCTGAGGGAATTTATGCACCTCAGTGTCATTATATAGGCTTGTTTAGCCTTGTTTTGATCTGAGGGACTTATTGTATAATTAATGTGTTTTTATTGATATAATAGAGCATCTGAGTGTTAGAATACATGACTATAACGTTTAAGGTGTGTTTCAAACAAGTTTGGAATCAATTTAGTCACTTAGAGTTTAGACGAGAAAGCTAGTGTTACTAGCTTGATTTATGTGTTGTTCCAGTTCATCTCGATAGATTGTAGTGTAGGTAATGAGTTTCTAAGGGTATTATTGTGTAATTATGTGTGTAATAACCTGTTTATAGTGTTTAAGGTTCAACTAAAACAAGCCAAGAGTCAAAACTAAGTTAAAGATCAAAAGGACAAAACTAATATTCTTAGCTTAAGCTTCTAGGTCATCGTCTTGGATTGTACGTGGTTTTGAGATCTAATTCAGGGTGTTTGATTCTATAGTATGCTTGGTGATTTTATCATGATGATATATGGATGATACCAAATCTTGAAATCAAGTTAAAACATCACCACAAGGCTTGGAATGGTTGGACAAAAGCATGGGACAAGACTTGACAAAAAATAGATGTTTTGGGGTCATTGGCGTGCCATGGACAATAGCCACTGCATTAGGGTCCATTACAATCCCTTGGGGGCATCTTAAATGAAATATTAAAGTGTTTTACTACAATAAGGTCATTCCACATACTCTAGGTACCGAGATAAGGGGCATGGCCCGGACCTAAGTTCAAATCGGCAGCTTGTGTCCTCCTATAAATAGGGCCCTTAAACATTATGTTGTATTCCTTGGACGACCTTGAAATTTTGATGGAGAATGGAGAACACTTAAATAATGATTTTTATTCCATTATTTTGGTTTTTTTTTTATGTATTTTAACATGTATTCAATCATTGATATTACAATTATGTCTGTGAGTAGCTAAACACCCTTTTTCGGGGTTAAGGCCAAGAATATGATTACTCTTGTTATGAATTGATTTGGTTTTGATTATTTATCATATATGGTTATTTATTTATCCTTGTTTTTACTATTTTAAGGATTATCTACCCTTAGAATACATTCATAGCTATCTTGTGAGCCAGGAAGGAGGAACAAGAGGATAGAACGTGAGGATAAATAGTATAAGATTGTAATCTTCTAGAGAATAAAGTTATAATTTGAATTTCGGATAGAAATATACCAAAGTGACCTATTTGGTTCACTTACGGGATGAAATATGAATGCATTTAACTTAGTTCTCACATCTTTGCTCAATGATGTAGAGGCTCGAAAGACCATAATCATAATATCAACCCAGTAAATCAACAACCAAGATAAGTAACCTAACCAATGAAGTTCAGTAGCATAGTATGATTGTTCGCAGAGCCTTAACCCTAGGTTTCTCACCATTAATTGTCCAAGATCTTTAATTTACCGCATTGTTAGTTACGATTACTTATAACTTTCAAACTCTTGTGGCTATGTTTGCATTGAATTGATCGTAATAGTGAACTAGATTTGGATAGTTGCCAACACAAGTCTCTAAGGGATTGATACTTGGCTTGTAAAAGGTCATCATATTACTTGGTGAGACCACGTACACTTGCATGTGCACTTGATCGCAACATCAACTTTGTGAAAATGAGATTTTTTAAAATTTTGATATCACATCAAGTCCGGAGCATCGAATTTAGTGTGGTTGCATAATTCGTTTGTATATATCAGGGTCTAAACGAATTTTGAACACCCCGTTGAAGTCCGTTTGGACTTACAAAAAATCTAGTGCATTAGGTTGCTAGTGAAACCTTGAAAACAAAGAGTAAAACTCATTTGAGGAAGTCGATTTATGCTTTATGTACCTGATAACCTGATGCAAGTATTAATAGCCCTTTTTAAAACGATTTTAGCTAATTTTTCACCTTACCTCTTCAGATTTAAACCCTAAAATAGTGTGAGAGCTTATAAGTGAAGCTTGTTGGTGTTTGGAAAGCTAGATTAACATCTATTTCTTCATTCTCTTACGGATCTAAGGTAAGAATTCATCCTTTTCTTAGTAAATTTTTGATTAATTTCTCAAAACTTCAAAAATCTTAGGGCTTGATTTTAATACCCAATTTCACTCATTTTCACTTGAATAATATTTTAATCTTATAATCACTAGTTTTTCATCAATTTAACCTTCAAAACAACTTAGATTTTTATTTTTAACACGAATTTCAAAGATTTTATCCGGTAAAGCTTAAAAATATTTTTTCTTTGATTTGAACCTCATTTTTTACTCTATTTGACTGGGTTTTCAGCTATACGTTTCTAAAAGTTTGAGGAATATATTTTTGAAGTAAAGTTATGATTTTGCCCTTTTTTTTTGAAAATTCATTTCGGGGGTTCGTTTTGACCCCGAACTAAAAATAGGTCATATAGATATCGTTATCTTTGTTTTGACGCACAGATTCTGTATTTCTTGATTTTAGTTAATTTTGAAATAGTTCGTGAGAAGTAGGGCTTTGTGGTTGAAGTATTGCAAACCGATTTCAGTCTTTGAGGTAGGTTATGGCTTAACTCTTCAGACTAGGCTGATAGTTAATTTGTATACCAAAATACATGTTAAGAGTGAAAACAAATTATGAAATACGACTATCTATATGTTGTTCCTAGGGGTGTACAAATCGAATCATTAAGTCAAACCGAACCGATGAATCAAACCAAACCGAGGAAAAATCAAATCAAATCGAACCCAAACCGAACTGACGTAATACATATATAATTTTAAATTTTTATACGTAAAAAAATATTACTTATAATCTACTTTCTAATTACTTTTATTATTTTTTTATATTCAGAATATATATATATATATATATATATATATATATATATATATATTCTAGGGCCTTTAGTTATGGTATTTTTTCATTAATAACAAATTAATACAAAGCTCAATATTTATATTTATAATCTATCTATATCTATATCTATAATATATTAAAAGTGTGAAGGGCCTTAGAAATGTTGTTTGAACTTTTTGTCTTTCATTAAAAGTTTTCGCTTCAGACAAAATCGTCTTTTCACTATTTTTTTCTAATTTTTAAAAGTTAATAATTAATTAATATATTTATGGTAAAACCTTTTCTTATTAGAAGTCTTCAGAATTAATTGCAACTAATACTTTTTTTAATTAGTTTAAGAATTATAAAACAACTAAATTTGATTTTAATAAGATTTGAAAAATCTAGAAACAAATATAAAAGCCTTAGAATAAGAAAATTTTAATAAGTATTAAATTTTAAAAAGTTTTAAATACATAATAAGAAATGTCTTTTTATTATTTATCAAATTATTATTTAACTATTTTTACTAAAAAAACACGTCCCACCTCAAAAAGAAAAAAAAAAAGTAGTGTCAGATTTTAGTTAGCATACGACCTAATTTCTTTCTTTTAAGTATGGTTTTTGATTTAATTAGGATTCCTTAATTTTCTTTTCTTTTAAGTTTTCTTTGTCTTGATTTTCTCTAATAATTAGTTTTTTATGAAAAAAGTTTCTCAAATTAGATTAAATTTCTTTCATGTTTCATCAACTCTTTCTTAAAAGGAAAAAAATTGTACATCTATATATTGAGTATTCCCCTTTTCCAATAAATAATAGAATAACATTCTCAATTTAATTGTTAAAGAGTATGTTCAAGAGAAGATTAGTTTTGTGTTCTTTAATATTAGTTTTTAATTTGTAGGTCAACAATATTAAATATTATGCATCTTTTATTAACCTTTTTTAATCATATGATTTATTGTAATTTCAATTGTTGGCTTTCGCATGATGTGCAGGTAAAGAAAAATTATGTGAGTGTGTGGTTGAGACTTCGTGCCGATTACGAGAGGATTTAAAGGTATGTTTTTATTAAAAAGGAATTATTTCTCATTCATATTAGCACAATTTATGTTGTTAAGGTGTTGATTAGAAGTACACGTTCTACTCTTTGATTCGATTTTATCAAATTTCAATTCAATTATTTAATTTACAATTTTAAAAAGTAGCATCGAACACCGAATCGAACTATTTCAGTTTGGTTTGTTTTCTTTCAACTTCGTTTTTATTTGATTTGGTGTTTAAAATATTTGAACTTTTTATCCTTCGTTAAAAGTGTCTGCTATAGACAAAATTATTTCTTCAATATTTAAGAATTGAAATTTTATTAAATATTTTAATAAAATACAAAGTGTGAAGGATCTTTGAGAAGTGATTTAAATTTTTTGCTCCTCATTAAAATATTTTGCAATAGACAAAATTATCTAATTTTAAATAATCAAATACTACACGTGTGAGACACGTGGGGTTTAACTAGCTAACATAAAAACCTAAAACTCTTTAATTGCTTCACTTTTTACATTTTACTTTCCAAGTTTTCAGAGAGTTCTCATCATTTTCTCATCTTACTTTTCTCATTCGTCAGGTTGTGATTTAGGCTTGTTTCTCTTCTTTCTCTCTCTCTTTTTTTTTTGTGGAATTATATTATAATTAATTAGTTTATGTAGTTAAGTTTTTAATAAGTTGTCTCCAATTCTTCATTCTTTTGTGTGCTCATATTTTATGTGAAGGAAACTTTCAGACAAGCTACTGTGACAAGTGACTTAGAAATTGAACTACTTAGGTATCCACATAATATTACTTTTAGAGATAGTAGTTTAGACGTCTTAGAAATTTGTCAACTTAATTTTTATTGAAACTACTCTATGACTATTATTTTTTTTTCATCTTTTTAGTGAAAACATTTAATTTTTTTCTTCAATCACATTATAATTATAAAAAAACTGAGAAAATTGAAAAATCAAAAAAACTGAAAAAAACCGACTAAAATCAAAATAAAAAACCGATTGTATATTGGTTGATTTGGTTTATAGATTTAGAAAACCGACATTATTGGTTTGGTTATATTTTAATAAAAAATTGAACCAACCCGACCTATGTACACCCCTAGTTGTGCCCGTGTGGGGCCTAAATGTGATGTAACTGTTGAATCTGAGATATCTTGTGATATGTGTAATCATGCGGGGTCTTATGTGATATTGATAGTCTAAAATACGTGAATAACCATAATGTGTTGTTAGAAATGCCTATTGTGGTACCTTTGGTATATTGTGATATATTACTTTGTGGACATATGAATCGTGTAAAAAAATCATGGATAGTGGAAATAGTGAGTGGATATAGGCTCGCGTGGTTGTGGAATTGTAACATAGTGATTGGTTGTATAAGTACATCATATGAATTGGTTGTGGAAATACACCATGTAGATTGATTATGAGAATACTCATATTGAATGGTTGTAAACATTACATCATCATTCTTATGTCATCATACACATTATTGATTTGTTTGTTTTATTATTTTATATTTACTTGTTGTCATGTAAGTGTACTTGATTTATGTCTTATGTTATGTATATGCTTTGAAAATACTGGAAATAGTGAAAACACTGAAAATACTAGAAATACGAGAAACCTGGAAAATACTGAATATTGGTATCAGATATTGAATATTATGAACATTTTTCGAAGGATTATGTCGGAGAAAACTCGATGACTGTTTATCAACCTCAAGGTTGTGTGCCGACCTCGTACATCATCATCATTTAATACATTGCCTTTGCTTTATTGGGTTAATGTTGTGAATGAATTTACTTGACTTGTTATATATCTATTTGCTTTATATCCTATTACTTATACTTGACCATTCTGTATATGCATGTTCTTCTCTATTTATACTTGCATGTGATATAATGTATATTTGTGTTATAGTTTCTATATTATTGTTGTATTTGTGATATATATATTAGAACTATTAGTTCAGGTGGTGTGGAATACTATTGTGGGACATTTTCTGATTGTAGGTGACATAGCCTTAGTATGTATTTTGTGTACCTTATTTTCTATTTTGCTCGATCGGACTATGATACCTAATGAGTACAAGTGGACCATATTCACTCCTACTGTACCTTTTTGGTGCATATTCTGGTTCAAGTGTACCCCACTTTGCTTGACTCAGGCGATTGTTGGAGCTTTCAAGGTAGTTGATGACTTTCAGGTGTCCGGATGTCTTCTGCTACCATTCTCTATAGACTATGTCCTTATTTTAATTTCAGAGGCAGAGTTTCTCTTTTATTTGGATATCTTATGTATTTCATTTGGATTCAAGTTTTACTAAATAGGTTCTTATATTATTCACACCTGATTTTAGGAGTTATGGTTGCATTGTTATGTTTCATTTTGCATTTATTATACTTGTATGATTTAGCTTCTTTCTAGAAGCCTTACCTTGGGGTTATTATTATCTTTTCCCCTTGTGTATTGATTAGGGTGATAGGTTTACTTGTCAAGGATCGTTGTAACAAGTGCCATCATGACCTTTTGAATTTTGGGTCATGATAGACTTGTTCCTTCTTGGTTGGATAATAGTGTTTCTAGGAATTAACACAATCATGACACTATCGTCCACCAACAGTTTTCAAACCAAGGGAAAGAGGGGTAACATCCAACAACAAAAGGTCCTGCACTATTTTGCTACCTTCACCACTCAACATTTCAGCTCACACTGCAGCACCATAAGCAACAACATAATCAGGGTTTTCTAATGAAAAAGTGTTTGTTAGGATTCAAACAGAATAAGAAAACCACAAGTAAAAGAAATCAAGAACAACACACAAATTTACATGAAAACCCTTGCGGAAAAAACCACAGGCAGAGGCAGAGGGGGTTTCACTATAATGGAAAGAGAGTACAATGTGGAGAAGGCTGAATTTTTTGAATGCCCAAAACAACCCACTAAATGCGCTTATATAATATGTGCATACAAATAAGTCCTAATCCCAAAAATATAAAGGTCCATATCGGGCCTGTCGGCCCGATCCCTACGCTTCCACCACAGACCCCATTAAAAATCACCAACATGAGTTGCACCACAAAACTTTTTGGGCCGGATTAACAAAATTTGGGTCAAAACTCTAACAATCTCCACCTTGAAACGAATTCTAATTCAGAACTCAAATCCATTTCAAGACAAATTCTCCACCTCTTCCATAAAAACCCCTAAGGGAAAATCTTAACAGCTAACACTAACCAAGTCCAAGCAATGCTCAAACTTGGCACTTGGTAGTGTCTTGGTCATCATATCAGTAGGATTATCATGAGTACTAATCTTGCTTACCATAATATCACCACGAGTAATAATTTCACTCACAAAATTATACCGAACATTGATGTGCTATGTCCTCTCATGAAATATCTGATCTTTTGTAAGGAAGATAGCACTCTAACTGTCGCAAAAGACTGTAGTAATCTGTAAGTCTTTGCTAAGTTTACCAAACAGACCCCTCAACCAAATAGCTTTCTTGAAAACCTCTGTAATAGCCATATGTTATGCCTCAGTAGTTGACAAAGCAACTGTAGTCTATAAGGTAGCTTTTCAAATAATAGCACAGCCACCAATGGTGAAAACATAGCCTGTAAGGGATCTCCTTTTATCATGATCTCCTACAAAATCAAAATCAACATACCCCATTACTCTATCTCTGTTTCGCCCAAACTGCAAACAAATATTAGCAGATCCATGCAAGTATCTGAAAATCCACTGAACTACTTTCCAATGTTCTTTGCCAGGATTTTCCATGTATCTACTAACTGCACTGACAGTATAAGATAAATATGGTCGGAAATACACCATCGCATACATAAGAGACCCGACGGCACTAGAGTATGGAACTTGAGACATATAGTCACGCTCATCATTTGTCTTTGGAGATAAAGTGACCGAGAGTTTGAAATGAGCTGCCAATGGAGTGCTAACAGGATTGGCATTTTGCATATTGAACCTGTGAAGCACTTTTTCAATATATCTTTTCTGACTTAAGTATAACTTACAATTCTTTCTATCCCTCAGAATCTCCATGCCAAGAATCTTCTTTGTTGCTCCTAGATCCTTCATATCAAACTCCTTAATGAGCTGGGCTTTGATTTTTATTATCTTTCTCATATCCTTTCCTGCAATCAATATATCATCAACGTATAAGAGAAGATACACGAATGAACCATCACGTACCTCCTTGAAGTAAACACAACTATTATAGCTGCTCCCCTGAAACATATGAGAGGTCATAAAAGAGTCAAACCTCTTATACCATTGCCTGGGCGACTGCTTTAAGCCATAAAGAGACTTTTTCAGCAAACATAAATAGTCCTCCTTTTCTAAGACTACAAAGCCCTCTGGTTGCTGCATATAGATGTCCTCCTCAAGTTCTCCATGTAAGAATGTAGTTTTGACATCCAACTGCTCAAGCTTAAGATTATGCACGGCCACAATACCAAGCAATGCTCAAATCGAACTATGCTTTACAAGTGGATAAAATACATCTGTGAAGTCAATACCTGGAACCTGACTGTAACCTTTAGCAACTAGTCTTCTTTTGTACCTAGCATCTTCAACTCCCGATGTTCCTTCTTTCTTTTTGAATACCCACTTGCAACGGGCAACTTTCTTATCTTTAGGAAATCTCACCAGATCTAATATTCCATTCTTATGAAGTTATTCAATCTCCTTCTGCATAGCAATCATCCATTGGCCAGAATCATCACAACTAACTACCTCTGAGTAAGAAGAAAGATCATTACCGGAATCAATACCTTCTGCTACACTCAATGCATAAGCAACCAAATCAGCTTCAGCATACTTCTGAGGAGGTCTAATATCTCTTCTAGGCCTGTTCTTAGCAATAGAATATTATGGCGCCACTGGTGGTGAATAATAAATAGTATCACTCTGTATCTTCGGGATAGACTGATGGGTAGGCACTGGTGTAGACTCTACTCCAATCTGCAATTCAACATGGGTGCTTGACTTTTGCTGATTCATGTCACTAAGCTCATCTGGGGGAGAAGCACTAGATTTGGAGGAAGCCCAAAGCATGGCAGTTTCATCAAATATAACATCCCTGCAATTATAACCTTTCTGCTTTCTGGACACCAAAGCTTATAGACTTTAACACCAGGCTTATAACCCATAAATAAGAATTTGACAGATCTAGGTTTCAATACCAGCACCTTACAAGGTGTGTTACTTCCCATCAATACATCACCTTTAGAGACTGTTTCATATGTTGCAAACCAATCTCGATTACGACACATATGAAACGTGCAAGCTGAATCAAGAATCCAATCCTCACAGGGTTTGGAGTTAACATCAAAAACTACTAAGAGTTCTCCATCACTACCGCCATCTTCAACAAAACTGGCTTCACCGGACTTCTCTGATTAGTTTCCCTTTGGTTTTGGAGCTTCTCTTTTCAATCTATTCTATAACTTCTAACACTCAGATTTGATATGACCCTTTTTCTTGCAGTAATTACAGGTTTTGTTTCTATTTTTGGATTTCAACCTATTCCTATCATCACCCCCAAAATTCCTTTCACGAGTTCTTCCTCCTCGAACAATGAGACCATCTCCTTGAGTCTCCAACCCATTCACATGATACTTCATCTTCTCCTTAGAGAACAATGCATCATAGACTTCATCAACGTCAAGGTATCACGACTATATAAAATCGTATCCCTAAAGGTTGGGTATGATGTAGGCAGCGAACACAACAAAATCAACCCTAAATTTTCCTCATCGTACTTAACCTCCAGAGTCTCTAAATCAGAGAAGATGTCTTTAAAGACAGATAGGTGATCTTCCAAAGACATACCCTCAGACATACGATGGGAATAAAGTAGTTGTTTGAAATTCAACTTACTTGTTAGGCTTTTCGTCATGCATAAAGATTTCAGTTTCAACCACAACGTAGCGGCAGTGGTCTCCTTCAAAACATTCTGTAGAATCTGATTGGATAAATGAAGGTGGATTTGAGATAGAGTCTTCCGATCTTTACGTCGTTTGTTCTCGTCCATCCACGATGAGGTCATCTTGTCAAACCCTAATAGAGCATCGTCTAAATCTATCTGCGCGAGCACAGCCCGCATCTTAACCTTCCATAACAAAAATCTGGTGTTGCAATCCAACAACGGAATATCATACTTCATGGTTGTCATCCTCGAGAAAACAATTAACCAATCTCTGATACCAGTTTATTAGGATTCGAGAGGAATAAGCAAACCACAAGTAAAAGAAAACAAGAACAACACAGAGATTACGTGGAAACCCTTGCGGGAAAAACCACGGGCAGAGGCAGAGGAGGTTTCACTATAATGGAAAGAGAGTACAATGTGGAGAAGAGAGGGTTTTCTGAATACCCAAAACAACCCACTAAATGCACTTATATAATATGTGCATACAAATAAGTCCTAGGTCCAAAAACATAAAGGTCCATATTGGGCCTGTCAGCCCGATCCCTATGCTACCACCACAGACCCCATTGAAAATCACCAACATGAGTTGCACCGCAAAACTTTCTGGGCCGGATTAACAAAATTCGGGTCACAACTCTAACAGTTTACCATAAGTTGTTGAAATTTTTGGATTCTAGTGGTGACACCAACCAGAATGACATCAAGAACTGTACTCTTGTCCATTTTAGTAATCTCTCAAACACTTCTTAACTGGTTCCATACACTTTCTAAATAAATCCATGTAAGGCTCCTTAAACCTAGCTCGCGTGATGGTAAGGTAAAAATCAATGCTCGCATACATAGATTCAATCTCAACGGTGATCTGAGCAGTGGATGAAAGTGTCCTCTTTGCCTTTCACTTGTAGTTCTCAACCTCCTGAGTGTCCTAGGATTAACACTGATATCCTTTTTGTTCTTCCTATTGATTTCCTGAATAAAATGATTCACAATCCTAATGCGGAAGTCAACAAATCTTTTAAGTTGATTGTAGAAAAAAAGTAAGTATTCAAGGAAAGATTTTCTCAATCCATCTACACGGGGAGAGCTGAAGCACTTATTGTCATTGGTATCTAATTACATAGAATATCAAAATAAATGCTCGGTTATAGTACATATAACGAATTTAAACATTTATATGTTTTTTTAATCAATCTTGAAAAAGATAGAGAAACAATCTTCGATTACATATACACATAGGTTGTGTACAAGAAAAACTTAAAGTTATAGTCACACGTTAATAGTTAACTAAAAATAAAATTCTTTGATTTGTTTTCCAAAAAAGAGAAAAAATAAAAATAAATTCAACAAATACATGATAAATAACTCAATAATACAAGTCGTCAGAATGACTTCGGAAAGAAAATAGCAATCACCAAATATTATACATTGTCGGTTCAGATAAAAATACACGTAGGGGCTAAAAAATATCTACGAAAGAAAATCGTGTGACAACCTGAGAAATAAGCATCATTCTCAATAAAAGTAGTTGCTTGATTGTAGTAGCCCTATTTTTTTCATTCACAGTAGAAGAAACATTTTTGACAGAAGAGAGTTTTCGGCAAAAGGTGCTTATGAAGGGTTGTTTTTATTTTATTTTCTTGAAGCGCTAATTGTCCCTTCGGGAAAAAAAACGCTAGTTACTATTTTTTTTTAAATTAGGCTTTTTAAGAGATGTAGATTAGTAATATCACTTTATATTTTTTGAGTTCGTACTTTTAAGATAATATGATAATAGTCTGTCTGCGTATTGTTTTGAGTCAATGGACTCAAAATATCATTTTTATTTTATTAATAAACACATTACGGCTAAGAAACTTTATTTTTAATAGATTTTAGAAACTTACAGTTTAAAATTGTAATCTATTGAGATGGCTATGATCCAAAAAGATCATGTGATAGTCAATTATATATACCGACATTAAAGTTGAATACATTTTAGAGGAACTTACATAGAGTCTACTACCCATATATTAAGCAATAATTATTAGTTGTCTTTATAAAATTTTATTCTTACAATTTCTAAAGATTAGAGTTACAAGTGAAGATGCAAGTTTAAAAAATATACAATTTCATTATTATTTTGTTAAGAACGTTATGTAAAATTTGCCATTATGTTTTAGCACGAGATGTTAAATGATTTAGTTTTTTTTATTTAGTAAATATTGAAATTATTGACATTATATTCTAGTTCGGGATGTTAATTGGTTAAATTTTTTTGTTTGTTAGCAAGTATTGAAAATATATTTATCATCCTTTGACATTTTCAGTAACAATTTTATATTTAGCATAAAATACATAAATTTTATGATATGAAGTTTCAGGACGTACCATTGGTGGTAAATTAAAAACATGAATATTGTTTGATTTTTAAATGTTAATCTAGGACGAGTTAGTTGCTCGACTTTAAAGGTTAATTAAGGACGAGTAAGTTGCTCGTATCTAAAGGTTAATTTAGGATGAGGTAGTTGCTCCTCTCTAAAGATTAATCTAGGACGAGTTAGTTTCACGTCGTGATAGAGTAATTTAGGACCAGGTAGTTACTTATTGCAAAAAACATTTAGCGATCAGAAAATAACTACTTTTTAAAAGATAAAAATCACCTATTTTGGACGAGATATACAGTCTCTAAAAATATTTTTGAGATCAAATATGTTACCGTCTCTAATGATATTTAGAGACTAGCTAGAGTACTTCATCGCAATTAACCTTTAGCAAAGGAGGCTATTAGGACAAGCTACGATCAACATTATTTCGTTCTAATAGAGCATTTGCGATCAAATTTGGACCTTTTAAGGATCGAATTTTCCTTTCTTAAAGGCTATTTTTCTTGTAGTAATTTTTAGATATTAAACTCTAGTTTAATTAAGAATAGAGTAATCTTATCCTTTCCACTACTCCCGTTATGATAGAACAACATTAATTGATGGAGTAGAATTTAAACTAGACAATAGTTGTTATTGGCCACACCTTTTTGAAAATGTTTTCATGTTTGTCTATAGTAAAAATACTGTAATAAATTAAGGAAAAATTAACTATATAAACTAATTAGATTAGTTATTACAATTTATAGCAAAATTTTTAAGTTTTCAAGTTATAACAATTTTTATCTTTAAAAAATATATAAAAAGATTTTTTTTTCTTTTGTTGAAAATACAGAAAAGCAATTACTGAAAGGTTAATGGAAGTAGTTAACCTTAATTGCTGATATTTATCCACCCCCAAATCCCTCAAACCGTTACTTATCCTCCTATTTTAATGCTTGCATTAAGAATTTCCATCTTCATACACTACTTGCCACTTTTTACACGATTTCTCTCTACCATCAAACAAAAAACGCATTCTATATTGATTAGAATTTGATAGAAAAGCAAAAAATAAGTATTTCTTTAGATAAAAAAATATAAATTCTGTTAATTTGCATTCAATCATGATCCGTCATGGAGGGAGATGAGATTCTTCAGGTTTGTTAATTTTTTACGCCTTCTAAACGAATTTAATATTTATTTTTTGTGTTTTTGCTATTATCTGTTGTTATTGTATAAACAGGAAAATCGAGGGACTTTGAAATTGATGGGATAATGTATGATGCAACAACAAAGTACAAAGGATTAATAGAAGCAATCGCAACACAACTGATGATAGACATATCCGCAAATACACTTGAAATACGATACATAATAAGTGATAGATTCCCAAGTATGGTCATACACAGTGATACAAGTGTGCAGGTGTATCTGGAACAGAAAAAAATGGTTGTTGATTTCTTCTTAAAATATCCATTGTACGTTACAACTTTGGATAAAACGGACGGTGTAATTCACCAAACTGAAGGAGCAATTGTGTGTGTTGGGCAACAGTGTTCTAACGAAAAGAATGAACAAAGGAGAAAGCTATTTTCAAAAGATTGTGTTCGTTTGATCGGCATAAGTTCAGATTTTGAAGAATTTGAAGAAGAACGTGTGGATGTAATTTGTGATGTAACGAATATCAACATAGCTGTAAAACAGACTTACAAGGATAAACAAACACTGGCTAATTTTATGGAGTTGCATGCATTTATGAAAAAGTTCTCTTATCGAACTGAAAGGTCAAGTGAAAGCAGGTAAAAACGTTTGTATTTTTTTGTATGTATTAAATTGGATAATAAAGTTGTATGTTAAGCCAAAATATTTGTAATAATTTTTTTTTTACTTTAACAGCTACTATTTGGTTTGTGTGGTGGAGTACTGTACTTGGTTTCTTCGTTCTTCCAAAACTAACAAATCAAATATTTTTAAAATAAGAAAGTATTGTGACATTCATACATGCTCAATAAAGAATCAAGTTTATGCGAGGCGTCAAGGAATGACAAAAATGGTAGCCGGACTGATCTTAGGTAATTATGTGGACACCAAAAGAATATACACTCCCAACGATATTATTTCTGACATGATGAGGGAGCATGGGATTTCATTAGATTATCATCAGGCATGGCGTGCAAAAATCAAAGCAGTTAAAATGTTACCGTGATCCTACCGAGTCATATCAAAAGATACCTGGTTATTTATATATATTGGAAAATCATTATTGTGGATCTGTTGTTAGTTGGGAGAAAATCGAAGAAAATAGATTCTTGTATGCTTTTGTTGCATTAGATGTTTCAATTCGTGGATGGAAATATTGCAGGCCAATTATTGTAGTCGATGGAGCAACTCTAAAATCGCTTTATGGTGGAACTATGCTGACTGAGAGCACGTTAGACCCAGGAGGTAAAACGTATTTTTAAAGTTAAATCATAGCAGAATGTTAATGTGTTGTATAATATTGGTATGTCATATGTATGTATTTTGTTTGTCTTGCAAAAAAGTAATCAACCAATATATTATATGAAGTATGTTATGATTGTAGGTCATATACTACCCCTTGCTTATGTTGTGGTTGATTCAGAAAATATTGCCTCTTGGACTTGGTTTTTTGATAAATTTAAGATTGTATTTGGGGAAAGAGAAGGTATGTGTATAATGTCCGATAGAAACGAGAGTATTTGGAAGGCAACATCCACAGTATATTCAAATCTGTCACATCATGCTTGTATTTGGCATTTGTGGTGCAACATAAAGGTAAATTTTCGTAAGAATCTTGAAGAATTGCATAAAAAAAAAATTGCAATGGCAAAGGCATATACTCTACAACAATTTGAAGAGTTAATGGGAAGGATGGACCAAATTGATAAGAGAGTTAGGACGTATTTATTCCAAATTGGCCACCACAAATGGGCAAGGGTTCATTCTACTGTCAAACGGACTTGGACGATGACATCACACATAGAGGAATTCATCAACAACACCAACAAAATAGCTAGAAGATTACCCGTGGTTTCAACAATGAATTTTATGAGGTTAATGGTTGAATCATGGAATGCAAAACAGCATGAGGAGGCAACAGACACATTAACAGAGTTGACGATCAAATATAATGATATTTTGATAAATAATCGTTTGCTATCTCAGAGAATGATAGTAAGTCCTTTATCCATTACTTTTTAAATGACTTAAACTTTTTGTTAATTGGTTTGTGTATTAAAGTTGCTTCCAAATACAGGTAAAAGCATCAAAATAAATTCCTGCATACTGTTAGTAATGAAGCAAAAAGATTCATTATTTGTTTGCGAATCAGAAAGTGCCGCTGTGGAGAATTTCAATTGGACGAAATACCCTTCTCTCATGCTATGACTGCTATTACATATTACATATAGAAACCAACATGGCGAGAAATATTGCTCACCTTACTATAGCAACAAAAATTTCAGAGATGCTTATTTCATACCAGTTGAACCTCTTTCTTGTGAAAGTACATGAGAAATACCACGTGAAGTGTTGGATGAAGTTGTATTGCCACCTGATTCTAAACGACCTCCCGAAAGACCATGTTATGAAAGATGAAAAACACCAAATGAAGACAAGTGTAAACGTTCAAAAGTTACATGTAGTGAATGTCATCATGAGGGGCACAATAAAAAGACTTGCCACAAACATGCACCATCTGCTTAAGATGGAATCTGTGTTTCTTACTTTATGTTGATGTTAAGGTTTTTTTTTAAAACGTTTATGATCAATAAATTCAAGTGTTAAGATTTGTGTTGTTTTAAGTAATTTTGTGGTTATGGATATATTGGTTTAAAATAAAGAAATGTTTGAGAGTTGGTAATTTTTTTTTTCAATTAATATAACTGAACACGTAGATATTGTTGCAAAAAATAACAACATACACCAGAAATGCACAGTAATGGGCAGTAGTTACAAGTTGGTATGCAGGTATTTGAATCAATAACAAACAATGTGTTATTTACATGGTATTTTCAATAAAAAAAAACAACGAATACTATATGAGGACCTCGAATACTATGTCATTAAAATAATGATTCCTTATAATTGTATTCTGGTGCATGAAATCTAGAGAAACAATGAAAAACATTAGTCCTAGCACGTAAGATAGTGATAGATAAGAAAAATAAGCAGGTAGTCTGTTGTAAATTGTATGTAAACCATGTTGGATCATGTTGACCAACAAGTTTTTGACCAACAAGCTTTTTCCTCTTATCAACCTTCTTAAAATCTGGAACAACAACTTTTTTTGATACAATATAGCTTTTCATGTTGAGTTGCTGTTGCTTGAAGGATGGTGAAATCTTTGAAAAATCGAATTTCACCGGCAAAATTTCACTTTTATTGTGAGAAATAGAATCAACTTCAACAACTTTTTTCTTGTTCTTTGATTTTGAAGATGGAGTAAAGCACCCCAAATCAAATGATGGTCTTGAAAGATTAATAGGACTATTTTGTTGTATAATTCTAGGGCTTTTTCTACTAGGGGTAGAATCAAACTTGATTTTTTCGGACATTGTTTTAAGAAAACAAGAACAAGTTTAAGATATTAAACCAAACTCAAATGGTGACTGGTGTTGGAAAACCAAAAATCGTGATGTGTTGGGAAACCAAAAGTTATACTCAAAAGAAAAGTAAAAAAGCTGAAAAGAGTAAGATACCGTAAAAGAAGGGAGTAGACTTTTATTGATAGTTATTAAAAGTTATTAAAAGATATATTAGGTATGAAGAAAAAAAGGAGTTAAAAAGGTTAATAAATAGACTTCTATTCATAATTAAATACAATAAAATATAAAAAAGTGTATAATTTAATTAATTATTCAAGTTAATAAAAGAATGAAATTAGTTTTTAACTTTACAAAAAATAATAACCATATATGACTCCTTAAATTGAATCTTAGCTTGCCATAGTTATCCAATAATCATTAATTAAGAGTGATAAATATTAAATGCAAAATATAAGAAAATAATATAAATTATAAATTGATTTTCAAAAATTTAATTAAAATATGTTTTTCTCAAAAATTGCTATAGCTTGTAATTATTTCTTAAGTCTAGTAATTAATGAAAAGTTTTGCTATAACTTGTAATTAACAATCTATAAAGTATATTTGGGATAATTTTCACATTAATTAATGTATCTACTTGTTATATTGGTTAAAGCACATCAATGGAAAAAGACAATTCTATAAAAACAGTTGGAGAACTGGTCCAATTAGGTTTAGAACAACTTTGTTTTGTTAACTTGATTAGGGTTAATCTCTCCCATTTTGTACAATTTTATTTTGATAAATATAAAAATAATATCCAAATATTTGATTTTGGACTTGAGTGGTTTCCCTACAAAAATCTTTGAGGAAAAATCCTAGTCATTGGATTCCATACAAAGAATTTTGTGAGTAGTATTATCTTTTGTTGTTACAATTCTTTGCTTTGCTTCGATTATAGTAATAACTGTAAATTTCTATGGCCCACATGATTAATTTATTTATTGGTTTAATCATAATTGAATAAGTTAAATCCTTAATCTATATGGAAAGTTACCTAGTAGGATAATTACTGACTCCTAGTAGGATTGTATCCACAATTACTGACTCTTAGTAGGATAATGATTGTATCCACCAATCACGTTGATGGAACGTGAAAACATAACTGAGTATTCCCATTAATAAAGGGGTCCTCTCTCTGCCAAAAGAAGAATAAGCCCCATCACAATTATTCTGAAAGTAAGGTAAAGAGAGAGAAATAATTCAGTGCTTCTGCTATTACGTTTTTGCTTCCGCTAAAACCATGGAGAATTCAGGTAAGCAATTCTTTATTGAATTACTGTTATTATGTGTATGTGAAAATCATTAAGTTCAACGTTCCTGAATAATACAAAGGATTATGGATAAGATTGTTTATGTATAAGATTGTTTAAATTTATATAATTTGTTTTATGCTTACATGTGGTATCAGAGACTGATTTTCGGAACAAGTGATTTTCTATTAAAATTAATGTTTCTCCAGATCTTGTGAATTTTAATTATGTTTGTTAGAAGTTTCACAATTATTGAATGACGAAATTTGAAATATTGATATTATTATAATTGATTCTATTTAAAATAATATGAGTTTAATCTTTGTTATTTTAAATATTAAAGAAACAACTCTTTGTTGTTAGAACGTTGTAGTATGCAATAATAAAATTTATTGTTTCTTAATATAACTTGGAATCATATATGTAAGATTCGTTAATCACCAAAGTGGTCGAATCTTTATGAAATTAATTCTAAAATAAAAGTTAATGTTTAAATTAATTATCCATTAATCTTGATGCTTATAATTGATCTAATAATTATGGGTAAATTAACTTTTGGTCATAAGACATTTGTGGATCACCCAAAGATTGATTGTTTGTTCGTATGACCAATAAATATTAAAGAGATAATTTTGATGTATCGTTAGTTTTATCCATTTATCCAAAGATGATAAATATTATTAATTGATGCATTAAATATTATTATTTTGTGTTAAATATATTTTAAGCATCATTATGTTTAACGTTGTATTTTGATGTTTCGCCCAAAGGAGAACATCAATATACATTTAAGTAAATTATTTCTGAATTTCATAATGTGTTTAATCTGATAACTCAAAGCATTAACAAATGGGCATATTCTATTTTCAGCACTTGCCCTTCATTCGCACTCTGCCTCTGTTACGACTTTTAATGGACTTAACTTTTCAGATTGGTGCGAACAGATCAAATTCCATCTTGGAGTTTTAGATCTTGATGTTGCACTTTACTCTGAAAAGTCAACTGCTATTAATGAAGCTAGCAGTGATGAAGAAAAGTCCTATTATAAGCATTGGGATCAGTCTAACAGATTAGGCCTAATGTTCATGCGAATGAATATTGCGGGCAACATTAAGACTACTCTTCCCAAAACTGAAAGTGTGAAAGAACTTCTGAAACTTATGGAAGAGTCTTCCCAAACTGCTGATAAGTCTCTTGCTGGGACACTAATGGGTACTTTGACCACCATGAAGTTTGATGGTTCACGTACTATGCATGAGCATGTCATTGAAATGACAAACATAGCGCAAGACTTAAGTCATTGGGAATGGAAGTGGAACATAATTTCCTTGTGCAATTCATTATCAACTCATTACCGTCTGAGTATGGTCCTTTCCAAATGAACTACAATACCATAAAAGACAAATGGAACATGCATGAAATGCGTGGTATGTTAGTTCAAGAGGAAATGAGGCTAAAGAATCAAGGAACCCGCTTCATTAATTATGTAAATCATCAAGGAGTTAAAAAGAAAGGAAAGAAGCATGGTAAGGGACAACAGAAACAACTTAATGTTAATCAGTCCTCATCTCAAGTACATAAGAAAGGGAACAAGAATGGAAAGTATCATTTCTGTGGAAAATCTGGACACTTTCAGAAAGATTACCTGAAACGTAAGGCATGGTTTGAGAAGAAAGGTAAGTCTTGTGCTTTTACATGTCTCGAATGAAATTTAACTGAAGTTCCTTGTAATACTTGGTGGATTGACTCTAATTGTACTGTTCATGTTTCTAATACTATGCAGGGATTCCTTACAATCCAAACCATAAACAAGAATGAAAGATTTGTTTACATGGGGAATAGAGTGAAGGCTCCAGTTGAAGGTGTCAGGACTTATCGTCTTATTCTTGATACTGGACGTCACTTAGATTTAGTAGAAACTGCTTATATTCCTTCTCTTTCAAGAAATTTAGTTTCTTTGTCTAAGTTGGATAAAACTGGATATTCTTTTAATTTTGGTAATGGATATTTTAGTTTGTTTAAGCATAATTATCTCATTGGTACTGGTACTCTTTGTGATAATTTATACAAACTAAATCTTGATAATATTTTTGCCAAAACACTCTTAACTCTGCATTATAATGTTGGAACCAAATGAAGTTTCGTGAATGAATAATCTGCATACTTGTGGCATAAACGTTTAGGTCGCATATCTAAAGAAAGGCTGAAAAGATTAGTTAAGAATGAAATTCTTTCAGATTTAGATTTTATTGACCTTAATATTTGTGTAGCTTGTATTAAAGGAAAAAAATAAAACACACAAAGAAAGGAGCCACAAGATACACACAGCTTCTTGAAATTATACACACTGATATATGTGGTCCTTTTGATATCACATGTTTCAATAAAGAAAAATATTTTATCACTTTTATTGATAATTTTTTACGTTATGGATATATCTAGTTGTTGCATGAAAAATCTCAAGCGATTAATGCCTTAGAGGTATTTATTACTGAGGTTGAAAGAAAACTAGATAGAAAGGTGAAAATAATCAGGTCTGATAGAGGTGGTGAATATTATGAAAGATATGATAAAAGTGGACAACACTCAGGTCCATTTGCTAAATTTCTTGAAAAGCGTGGCATATGTGGTCAATACATAATGCCTGGCACACCACAACAAAATGGTGTGGTAGAAAGGTGTAATCGTACATTAATGGATATGGTTAGGAGTATGTTAAGTAATTCATCTTTACCTCCTTTGTTATGGATGTATGCTTTAAGGACTGTTGTTTACTTGCTAAATAGGGTTCCTAGTAAAGCAGTCTCAAAGACACCTTTTGAACTGTGCACTGGTAGGAAACCTAGTTTGAGGCACCTGCATATTTGGGGTTGCCTGGCAGAAGTTAGAGTATACAATCCACAAGAAACGAAACTGGATTTAAGAACAATCAGTGGTTTCTTCATTGGTTATCCAGAAAAATAAAAAAGGTATAGATTTTATTGTCCTAATCATAGTACGAGAATAGTTGAAACTGGAAATGCTAGATTCATTGAGAATGACTAAGTTAGTGGGAGTGAAGAACCATGTAATGTGAAAATTAAAGAAGTTAGGGTGCAAATCCCTATACCCTGTACTTCTTTTAAATTTGTTGTTCCTGAAGATGTTGTACAACAAAGTAATCAACAAGAACAACAAATTAATATTCCTACTAATGAAGCCATAATTGATGAACCTATAGTGGATGAACCACAAGAAGCAGCATCAAGAAGATCTCAAAGACAAAGAAGATCTGTTATTTGGTATATCTACATGAGTCAGAAACTGACTTGGGAATTGATGATGATCCAGTTTCATTTTCACAAGCCATTGAAAGCAATAATTCTGATAAATGGATAAATGCTATGAAAGGTGATTTAAAATCTATGGAATAAAATGAAGTTTGGGACATTGTTGAATTACCCGAAGGTTGCAAAAGAGTTAGGTGTAAATGGGTCTTTAAGACCAAACGCGACTCAACTGGCAACATCGAACGTCACAAGGCCAGACTTATTGCCAAAGATTTTACTCAAAAAGATGGCATTGACTATAAAGAGACGTTTTCACTTGTCTCTAGAAAAGATTCACTCAGAATTATAATGGCCTTGGTAGCTCATTATGACTTAGAGGTACATCAAATGGATGTGAAAACGGCTTTTCTAAATGGAAATTTGGAGGAAGAAGTTTATATGAATCAACCTGAGGGGTTTTCTATTAAAGGAAAGGAACACGTGGTGTGTAAACTTAAGAAGTCAATATACGGACTTAAGCAAGCTTCCCGACAATGGTATCTTAAATTTAATGAAACGATTGTGACATTTGGATTTAAGGAAAACACTGTTGACCGGTGTATATATCTGAAGGTCAGTGGGAGTAAGTTTATTATATTAGTCTTGTATGTTGATGACATCTTGCTTGCTACTAATGATCTTGGTTTGTTACATGATACCAAGAAATATTTCTCTAATAACTTTGAAATGAAAGATATGGGTGAGGCATCCTATGTGATTGGAATAGAAATATTTCGAGATAGATCACAAGGATTGTTAGGATTGTCTCAGAAAACCTATATTAATAAAATATTAGAGAGATTTAGAATGGAAAAATACTCATCAAGTCCCGTTCCAATTCAAAAAGAAGATAAGTTTAGTCTCAATCAATGTTCAAAGAATGACTTGGAACGAAAGCAAATGAAAGATATTCCTTATGCATCAATAGTTGGGAGTCTTATGTATGCCCAAACATGTACAAGACCAGACATCAGTTTTACTATTAGAATGTTGGGTCGATATCAAAGTAATCCTAGAATGGATCACTGGAAGGCTGCAAAGAAAGTATTACGATACTTACAAGGAACGAAAAATCATATGCTCACTTATAGAAGATCTGATCATCTAGATGCGGTTGGATATTCAGATTCAGATTATGTTGGTTGTGTGGATACAAGAAAATTCACATTTGGGTATTTGTTTCTGTTAGGTGGAGGAGCAATATCATAGAAGAGTGTGAAGCAGCCTGTTATAGATGCATCCACTATGAAAGCTGAGTTTGTGGCATGCTTTGAGGCCACAGTCCAGGCTAATTGACTACAGAATTTTATTTCAGGACTTGGACTAGTCGACAATATAGCTAAGCCGCTGAAAATTTATTGTGATAATACTGCCACAGTTTTCTTCTCAAAGAACGATAAGTATTCGAAAGGTGCTAAGCATATGGAATTGAAATACTTTTCGGTTAAAGAAGAAGTCCAGAAACATAAAGTGTCAATTGAACATATTAGCACTAAGCTTATGATTGCTGATCCTTTGACGAAAGGATTACCGCCCAAAATATTTATTGAACATGTTGAAAGAATGGGTCTTATTGATAGCAATGAATGATTTTATGTAAAGTCTTTATTATGTTTATGTAATCGACACTTTGAGCTCAAATTATATATGTTTCTGTTGTTACCTGTTTTCTCTTGTGTACATAATATTGTGAATGATGATAACAGGTTCTGACTTAGATAAAGTATTCTAAGTATTATCGTTGGACCCATTATGTATTTGAAAGGTTATGTTAGGTAATAGACTAATATTGTAGTACATGGAAGGAACTATGTTAAGTAAAGGGACGTACAACCGCCATGACTCATTTTAGTTGATTTATTTAACGATGACAAATGATGTTGGATTTAACATTAATGGTGCACAGGATTGACGTACCTATTAAACCATTAAATTAACATTGTGTGTGCCAAGGGGGAGAATGTAAATTTCTATGGCCCACATAATTAATTTATTTATTGATTTAATAATAATTGAATAAGTTAAATCCTTAATCTATATGGAAATTTACCTAGTAGGATAATTACTGACTCCTAGTAGGATTGTATCCACAATTACTGACTCCTAGTAGGATAATGATTGTATCCACCAATCACGTTGATGGAACGTGAAAACATAACTGAGTATTCCCATTAATAAAGGGGTCCTCTGTCTGCCAAAAGAAGAATAAGTTCCATCACAATTATTCTGAAAGTAAGGTAAAGAGAGAGAAACAATTCAGTGCTTCTGCTATTACGCTTTTGCTTCCGCTAAAACCATGGAGAATTCAGGTAAGTAATTCTTTATTGAATTACTGTTATTATGTGTATGTGAAAATCATTAAGTTCAACGTTCCTGAATAATACAAAGGATTATGGATAAGATTGTTTATGTATAAGATTGTTTATGTATAAGATTGTTTAAGTTTATATAATCCGTTTTATGCTTACAATAACTAGAGAAATAGATCGCACTTCGTGCAATTTTTACCATTTTAATAATTTTAAATTATTCAGAAATAGAATAAATGAAAATTTTGTGGTACATTCATATGCTAAATGTTTATATATATAATTTATTAAATCATTAGACATAGATATTAAATGAATATTATTTTTTATTGACATATATTAAAAAGAGACAAAAGAACGAGAATATGTGTAAGTGAAGAGTCAATTTCACTTTATCCTCGTAACATTGAGTTTGAAAATGATGTTCCCTTCATATAGAATATGTTCTTGATGTGACTTTGACGTTTGAAAAACATTTATAATTAATCTCGGGCGAGATATATTTTTGAAGATGTAATAATAAGTTAAGTTTTAGACTTTGTATTTGTGCACAAATCTAATGTATTTATATTCTTTCAATTCAGTTCTTAGAAGGTTACTAAATGAATGGTGGAAATTTGTTTATCTTTTAACAAAAAACGATGATGATACTCAAGTTTAGCTAATTTTCTTATTTTGATTTTTTTTTTTTAAAATGACTCATATATATTATTTTAGATAAGGTGTTATCGTTTGCTTTCATTTGTAGAGAAAAATCGTTTGCATTTACTTGTGCCTGAATAACTAAAAATATTAATTAAAATTACCATAAATAGTTTCATTAAATCTTAGCTAATGTAATAGTTACGATACTAAGCACTCATATATTATTTGCATTGTGAACTTTAAAAGACAATTTATTTTTCATTGTATTCAAAGTCATAACATATTATTATCAATTTTCTCATAATTTTGAACTTTTTGCTCATTTACTATTCTTAAATCTTTTTAAAAAATATATTTCTTTATTCTTCGCCTTTATTACATTTATTTATTTCTTTCAAAAGAAACTGTGAAACGGCTAAGTACATAATGCTACAATTAGTTTTTTCAATTAATCATTCTTAATTTTTTCAATTAATCATTCTTCAGCTCACGTACAATCAAATTTTTTCATGATACTTGATCGTTCATAATTAATTGGTCAATCCTTTCCTCTACTTTATCATATTTTATTTTATATATATGTCTTTTATTTTTTCTTTGTGAATTCTCATGTAAGTTTTTTTTTTCTTAAATGTTAAATAATAATGGGTGAAGTTGTGAAAATTTAAGTACGCACGCACGCGTGCACACATATATATATGAGACATGTTAAACATTTTGCTTGGCTTTTGTCCTTGGCTAGCACTTCAAAGTGTTGCATAGCTAGTATGACTCAATTTTTTTTTACTTAAATAGGAATAATATTTATGTGAGTTTAAGATGTCATAAAATTATTTGTTAAATAAATAAAGTTATAAACATGAAAGCTTTGAGAATTATGAATATTGCTAATATTAATTAAGAGTAGATGTTATTAAGATGAAAAAAATAAGTTATATAGATGATTTTTGTAAGGAAAAATAATTAAGAAAAATGAGAGAGAAAAATCATACAAAAAGAAAAAAAAAAAGATAAATAAGAATAAAATCTATAGAGGGGTGTCATATCACCTTATATATGTAGCTTCTTTATATAGATATATAAATTAATTAAAAAATATATGTCATAAAATTATTTGTTAAATAAATAAAGTTAAAAACGTGAAAGCTTTGAGAATTATGAATATTGCTAATATTAATTAAGAGTAGATGTTATTAAGATGAAAACAAAATGAGTTACGTAGATGGTTTTTTAAGAAAAATGAGAGAGAAAAATCATACAAAAAGAAAAAAAAAAGATAAATAAGAATAAAAGCTATATTCATATCACCTTGTGTATGTAGCTTCTTTATATAGATATATAAATTAATTAAAAAATATATATTTTGATGTATGTGATTATTTTCCTTTAAAAAATTATAGTTTGACGTGTGTGATTATTTTCTTTAGAAATAAAATATAAATTCTAATCCTAAGGAAAACAAATTAAGCCAACAAATATTACCTTCATAGATTCATCATGTTACTCCTCAAAATCCGCTTCCTACATAACAACAACGACATAAAGCATTGATAATCGTTATAAGTAAATTAACATCTAATTTGACGTGTGTAATCATTTTCCTTAGAAATAAAATATAAATTTCTATAGTAAGAAAAATAATAATATAACTTTACTTACATAGCTCCTCATATTACTCCTCAATAAAAACTTGCTTCCTGCATAACAAAAACACATGAAGCAATGATAAATTTATTAACATCTAATTTAATAAGTACATGTCATTTCAATGTAAGAAATTGATTAATGTTTCCTGAAAGTTTTAGATGTGAAAAAAAAAAAAGCTAGAAACAATGATCTGTGTATGGTTTAGATCTACCAATGAACGTACTTATTTTAAAAAAAAGCATCAACAATATCTACATATATTCATTGTAAAAATTAAATTCTTAGACAAAGTAATCTCATGGATTGAGATATATCATGAAATTAATTATCACATCATATATGTGGAATTACTTAAAAAATTAAAAAAACTATAAAATTACAAAAATAACAAAATAATCAACTGATTGAATCCAAAATAAGATTCAGATTATAATATTAAGAATGCAAAGAAAGGACAATAAAAATTAGGAGAGGAGGAAATCATAAAAAAATTTCTTTTTAGGAGTTTCTGAATACAATAGAATACCATGCTTTGAATGTATGTAGGTAAACTTTAGTATATAGAAAATCATGTGTTTTTTTCTTTTTCATGTTTGGGAGTGACTTTGAGGAGCCTGAAGCTCACAAATGAGAGTGTATGAGCAAAAAAAAAGTGCTAGTGTATATATATGTGCAAGGAAGAATGCAAAGAGGTTAGAAACATTTTATACCATTCATTGAATTTAATCTGATTTAATTGTAAAGTTATTAACTTATAATTTAATATCATTAATAGATAGTATTTTATAAATTTCGAAAGGAGAAAAAAAAAAAAAAGAGCTCAAAAAATTCACAAAAAAAATAATTAGTATTCCTTGATTTTTAAGCATGCCACATAGAAGGAACTAATGATCTCTTTTATATATATATATACATATATATATATATATATATATATATATATATATATATATATATATATATATATATTGATTTGTGTTGTTATATTTCTTTTTACTTTTGAATGCTATATAATGATCTGTTATTATTTATTATTATGCATGATTTGTTCTATACGTTATTTGTAATATTGTTTTGTCATGAGATAGTTGAACCGATTAATGATCTTTAGAAAACAGTATTGCCTATTTTATTAGATAGAGATAAAATCTACATATATTTATAAAATGATGGAAGAGAATATACAAATTAACCCACCTATAGTTGACTTAATAATATCTTTTTATTCTTTAGATAACATTGTACCTTTCTTCACATGTTTAAAATGGGGGTTGAGTTTATTTTTTTTCTTTTTCTCTTTTTCTTTTTTAAAAAAGGGGATTGAGTTAATAAAAGAAAGAGGATGGAAAGAGAGACTCTATAGTTATATTAATTAAAATGTTCCACACCAAATCTTAAAGTAAAAGTCTACCATTGAGGTTCACGTACCTCTACTAGTTTATCTAACTCTATTCCTTCCAGGAAAATTACTTTGATTAATTGGAATTGGCTCTCATATATCTTAGTACAAATAGCAACAAAAATTAAAGCATGTGATAACAAACGTGATGAGAATCTTGGAATAATAATAAAGTTATCTTCATATAATTTGAGCCTGCGATCAAAATATACCATAAATTTTAAAAAATGACGAAAATATGTCATCAAAGTAGAAAGTAATCAAAATAGTCTGGGTACACTTTTTTGTGCACCATATCATATTTTCTCTAATGTTTGTAACTAACGGAGTTAAAAGTGAATGGTGCACTTTTTTTGTGCACCATTTATTTTTTTATATATGGTGCACTTTGTTTATGCACCATATGAAAAAAAATATATGGTGCATAAAAAAAGTGCACCATCCATTCTGATAAAAATATATGGTGTACTATTTTTGTGCACCATTCATTTATTTCTATAAGATGCACATTTTTTGTGCACTATCTATTTTTTTCAATTATGTGCACTATATGAAAAAAAAAATATAGTCCACTATTTTTGTGCACCATCCATTTATTTTTCACATTATGCATAAAATTATTGCACCATATATCTTTTTTTCATATATGAACATAATTAGTGTACTATCTATTTTTTTTTTATATATATTGCAAAAAAAATAGTGCACATTAATTATTTTTTATATAGTGCACTTATTTTGTGCATTATCCATTCTATTTTATTTATTTATTTATTTATTTATTTCATATATTGCATTATTTAAATAAATTCTTTTTCTAATATATAGTGATTTGAGTGTATTTTTTCTATTTTCTATATTTATTTTATATAACACTATTTAATACACTTTTTTTTTATTTAATACTTATTTAATTTATTTCATATAGTGTACTATTTTTTTTGGTCATATATTGTTCTTAAATTTGAATTTATTTTTTTAATTTTGTCATATGTTGCACTATTTTAGTTTACTATCAATTATTATTCATTTAGTGCATTCGAATAATGCACTATTTAGCATTTTGATGTAGTATCTACATTTTTCATACAATATCATAAATTTTTTATTTTGTATATACTAAATTGACACTTTCTTTTATTGTATATATTAATTTTGCACTTTGTTTATAATTTTTTTTTACACAGCACACTAAATTTGTGCACTATTTAATATTTTTATATAACAGATAGCGCATAATATTTGTCCATTATCCATATATTCTGACGCATCTTACTCTAACATGTCAAGGTCATTCACATTGATAAGACATTTCAATATGTTTCATATTTTTTGTGCACTATATCAAAAGTTTAGTTTCTTCAATGGATATTAAAAAATTCTATATAAAGAGAACATCTATAGAGCATACTTCATCCTCATCACTTCAACATCTTCAAATTTTTTATAGTTCAACTAAATTTTTATTCATTTAAGTTTTAGAGAATGAGTGAACGTGTCAAAGTTGTACTTTTTTGGGACGGCGAAGTTGTCCACGAGGATAATACAATATATTATAGTATTTCTCCCAAGTGCAACGTCAAGTATTCAATTTCAATATGAAGAATTTGTTGATTCAATTTTTAGAAGGATGAAAATTAAATGTGGCTATTATGATCTATTTATAATCGAACAATACCCAAATTCCTTCACATCACAAGGACTGATAAATTATGGGAAATGGATTATCAGTGAGGATGAGTCATTGACTGAATTTTTAAGGACTCCTTCTGATTATACCAGTCAAGTAAAGTTAAACATTCTTCAAGTTTATGTTAAGAAGGAGCGGACGACTCGTCGTGTTCACTCTCCTACACAGACGAATGTCTATACACAACTTGAGAATCCAACTAGTGTTGGTTATGACCGTTTAACTCATTATAGTAATTTTTTTTATATGAATGCTTCTCAATACATCATGTCGGGTAACATAGCAACACAATCTTCAATACCTGATCTGAACGAAACTTTGAATGAAAGTGACCGGTAACGTCCATGAATTCATTTTATTATTAATAATTTTTATTCTCACTGCTTTGTTAAACGTTTGTTATATTTTTTTCAGGAGCTTAACTCTGCGTGAGATGAAAAGATGAATTTTTTTGGCGAGATTATAATTATGGTCAATCATCACAACTTGAATTGATGGACAATGCCGGAACATCTTTAAATATTTCTGTCATTGAATTTTAATGCTATCGACTATTATCGGTATGAAAAATATAATCGAGCTTATATTAATTTATATTTTTTGACATGTATTGAAAATATTTAACTATATAAAATACAGGGATAGTGTCAAGCTAGATCAACATGTTGTTCCAGAAGATATTGAAAGTGGTGATCAAGCAAATTATGGTGAATAGTCACAGAGTGATGATAGTGAGCCTAATAATGTCGATGGAGGTGAATGCCCCTATAACTCGTTATCGACTGATGATGGTGTGAGGTTCAATTCTGAACAAAGATCCATGTCCATGAGCCTTTATCCTCAACAGGAATCAATTTCACGGACATCAATTCAAAGACCGTCATCAATGTCACAATCAAATAATAGACCCCATTTTTATTCTAATGAAATTTTATTTCTTGATCATTTTCAAGAAGGACCTGATGTGTTTGTGGATATGCATGAAAATTCTTTTGCCCTTGCAGATGTGTGGTGTGAACCGACTGATTTTTTAAATGATAATTTTTTTCTTGTTAGTCAGATGTTGTTCAAATAAAAAAAAGATCTACAACGGGCGGTTAAACTCTATCATATTAAAGAAGGAGGGAGTTTTTTGTTGTTATGTCGGAAAAAAAGTCTTCAAATTTTGTTGCAAACGTGTAGATCAAGGTTGTTCTTTCAAACTTTGTGCTACCAAGGATAGTAGTAATAACTTGTGGAAAATCAAAAAATACATCGGTGAACACACTTGTAATATGGGTGATTGTCGCGAAGCTCACGTAAATTTGGATATAGACATGATTGCAACTGTTCTTGTGTCGTATAGTGAAAAAACACCGAGGTACTAATTCTTATCAAGTTCATTTGACTATACAAAAATACTTATCTCTTCCCTTATAATTATTAAGCATTGTTGTTCACGGGTATCCTATCAAAGAATGTCAAATCTTCGTTCTAAATAAGTACCGCAAAATAATTAGTTGGCGAAAGGCATATCTTGAACAAAGTCTATGAAAATTGGGAGGGTTTATTTCGTGAATTGCCAAGGTACATCGCTGTTATGAAACATTTCAATCCAGGCTTTGTCGATGAATTACGATTCGAACACCATGAAGGAGTTAATGAACGCATTTTCAATTATGAGTTTTGAACGTTTAAGCAATGTTAATAGACCATGATACATATGGTGTGAAGTGTCTACTCTCTCATTTTGCATTCAATTCACTCATGTTAGGTGTCAAGATCAAAATAAAAGGGTGAAAATATTCAAGTGTTGAAAGAAGTAGAGCATCTGGTTGAAGGACACAAAGTGAAGGCAATGCTGCTTTTATATGGCTTTCCAAAGTAATCTTCTTCGGACTTCTATTCTTTCAAATAAGTGGTCTTTTAATGGATTCAATAAAGAATTCCTCCAAGAAAGTTTCATCTAGTAATTTCTAAAAGAGTCAATTGAAAATATATCTTATGTTCTTCATCTAATTAGAAATGAATCAGCATTGTCGTATTTGATGCAATAAACTGTCACAAAATGCTATTTTTAATAGAAAAATATATTAAAAAATAGAGAAGTTAGCATGACAACTGAAGGAGAAAAGCTGATTTTTTAATTCAAAGGTCCTCCATGTTGTTACTTCACGTTGTTACCCCACGTTATTGAAGGATGATTAATTATTTTCTTTTCAAGTGAAATGGACTAGGGTAAGGGAAGGGGGACCATCGGAGAAGCTTTAGGAAAAGGGAGGGGGGGACCATCAGAGAAGGATTTTTAATTGGAAAGAAGATGAGGAACAACAAGGGTAGGGTAGAGTACGGATGATATTTGTTTTTAACAATGGTGCACTTTCTTTGTGTACCATATTAAAAAAAAAAGATGATGCATTTTTTTTGTGCATCATATATATATATATATTTTCATATGGTGCACAAAAAAAGTGCATCATATATAAGAAAATGAATGGTGCACAAAAAAAGTGCACCATCCACCTTTAACTCTATTAGTTGCAAACATTAGAGAAAATATGATATGGTGCACACAAAAAGTGCACCAAACCTATTTTGGTTACATTCTACTTTTATGGCATATTTTCGTCACTTTTTAAAATTTGTGTCATATTTAGGTCGCGGGCTCATATAATTTATAGGTCTCAAATTCGAGTTATAAATTAACTATTAATAATTACATCAGAATACATTACCTACATCATATAGAGTGAGGTCTTTTTCTGCTAATGAATGCAAAATGCAACTCCGGGCTGCTTTTTTTCTTTCTTTTTTTTAGGCAGAAGGGGAGTTTTGGAGTAACGGATAACGTTATTGCAATATGATCAACAGGTTATGGATTCAAGTTGTGAAAATACCCCCTAACGAAAATAAATATATTAATAAATTATTATAGTTCAGCCCTTTTGAGAACTTACACATAACGAAACTTTTAGTGGATTGAATTATTTATTTTTTTCGACAAACGCCATTCCAAATAAAAAGGGAAATGCTTTCTCTAAAATATTTGCGGCTAGGTGGGGTTTAATATTTCATTCCAATTTCATCAGCTAGGATTAGGACAAGAACACGATAAGGACAAAATGGCAAATGGTTAAAAATTGACCACCAGTAATTTTCCAAAGAAGAATTTGTATATAGACAGCATAAAAATATTCACATAACACATTAATTAAAAAATAATTATAAGTAACTTTATTTATTTATATATATTAATTAGCAATATACTTCGTAGAATAAATAAGAAATAATTTGCTAATATAAATTATAATAAATTAAAGAGATAATATTCAATTACCTCCTGAACTATATCCAAAACGGTTACGACACACCTTAACTTAAAGGGGTCCTATAACTCCTGAACTATTTAAAAGTGTAATTTTGACACCCTTAGTGCCTATGTGACACATACATGGTACAACACACTGAAGTGTCCACGTAGGCATACGTGTTTGCCATGTATGTGTCACATAGGCACTAAGAGTGTCAAAATTATACTTTTAATTAGTTCAGGGGGTAATACGACTCTCTTTAAGTTGAAGTGTGTCATAACCTTTTTAGGTATAGTTTAGAGGGTAATTGGATATTTTCTCTAAATGAAATTATATCTTATATGAAGATTCATTACACTATTAGCGAACATAAGTTAGATCATCTCAAAAATAACTTTTATCTTTTCCTAAGTATTAGAAGTTCGAAATTTACTAATTTGACTAGTTTGATTCATGTTAGATTAAACACTTCAATAGGAATAAGTTCAATATCAAAACATTTCCTATTTCCATAATGCAAGTCTGAGACCTCAAGTTAAAAGACGAACATCATTAACAGCTAAAATCTTTATCTATTTTTACTTATCCATTTTTTTTATTTTGAGATAATTAATAATATTTATTCAGTTTATATAAATGAATGAATAATTTATCATTTTCTATTCATTTTTATCCTTAGCATTAAATATGATTTATAATCTAATGCATTTTTTCAATAAATAATTCATTATATTTAAAAAATAATATAATATAATTACCCTATTAGTTGTTGCTTCTTAACTTTTATGTCAATAAAAGTGAACAACCAAAAACGGATGAAGTAAAGTAATAAATACTTGCTCCGTTTAAAAAAGAACGATCTATTTTTTTTTTAATTCGTTTTTAAAAAATGACCCTTTTTTTTTTTTGACAATACTTTAATTTCAACTTTCCACGTGGTATGTTTAGGACCACAAGATTAAAAGACATTTTGATACATTTGACACAACTTTAATTTAAGACAATAAAATTCAAAAATCTTCTTTATTTTCTTAAATTTTGTATCAAGTTAAAATAGATTATTCTTTTTAAACGAAGGGAGTAGCTTCCACTCCAATCATTCATGTCATATGGATTAATTTGTGCGCACATGGCAATCTCGAGTTTGATGGGGACAAATCAACAAATACTAATTAGCCAATTTTTGTAGTACCAGCTACTTGTTTGATAGAGAATTAATATATTTATGACTTCCTTTTAGAAACTTTTGAAATTGTGGCCTAGATTCATTCTGGTATTTCAAGGCAAGCAACCTTCAAAATCCTAATATCAATCATTAAAAATACCCTTTTCCTCGTGTCTTATTTTAGTTGTCATTTTAACTGTTTTTTCATGTAACAAAAAATTCTACTAAGTTGTATTCTTATTTTTATTTAATAAAATTATTTATATATATATATAATCTATGATAATATATTAAAAGTGTGAACACCTTTAGAATGATTTGAACTTTTTGCCCTTCATTGAAAGACTTTTTTTTAGACAAACTGTCTTTTCACTATTTTTTTTAATTTATTATTTAATTATTTTTTATTATATTAACTAAAATTTCTAAAATATATGGGACTCCTAAAGTATATAGTAGGAGAATTAATTAATATATTTCTTTCTACTAGATTTCCTAAAATATATGAGACTCATAAAATATATGATAGGAGAATTAATTAATATTTTCCTTTCTATTGTTCAATAAGAAAAATACTTCTAAAATAGGACTTTGTTAAAGAAATACTGATATAAATATTAAGAGGTACGTTAAACTAGATATTCATCTTTATTATTTAAAAAATACTTTATATATTGTAATGTTTGAACTCATTAAAATAAGATACACGCGCAAGGCGCGTGCACCTAAATTAGTATATATATATAGATATAGATATATATATATATATTTGGAAATATTATGCATTCTTCATTAGTAGGAGTATATAATTAAAAATAATTATCAGTTTTAATTTTCAAAAGTGGATAGTTATTTTAGAATATTCTTCTTGAACTTTTGGCGTGGCGTAAGAATATTCATGGGCAATAAATCTTTTGCACTTCGGACATAAGTAATATGCATAAATTAGTTTGCTTAAGAGATCAAATATTCAGGACATTTCAATAAGTAGTTCAAATGTTTTGATGGGTGGGTACTGATATTCAAAAGGGAGGGTGAATTGAAACTTTTTCTGGATCGACTTATCATGATTGACAATTAACTCACCTGCAGACAAGTATACTTGAATAGAATAGATTTAAAGTTAAATATGCAAATAAATAAATAAGTAAATAAATAAAATAATGACACAGAAATTTATTCTATTTTGAAATACCAATGTAGTGCTTACTTCCGGTCCCCTTGGATTTCAAGAGCTTCCTTAGAGCTTTCAAAGTAGAGTTGGAATACAGATGTAGCAGACAAGTTCTGAAACTTATTTTGGTATTCAGATCTTGTGACACGGCCTCAACTGGTATGAATAAGTTGACTCAATCTTTTCTTCTGTAACTATTGTAAACAAAGAAGTACAAATCCTTATTAAGACTAAGATTGAGACACCAAAAATTTTCTGTTCAGTTACGTAAAGTCACAGGTCTTCAGTCTTCTCTTTTTATATTCTTCAGATACTATTGTTTTGCTTCAAAAGTAAATCCAAGGGATTTCTTCTCAATCAAGGATTTGATTTGGCTCCTTGATTGAGGGTAATGTGTCCATATTAGATATGTTCGTGTATATGAGACGCGATTTGCCTTTCTTCACAACCATTCATGTCCATATTAGATATGTCCATGAAGAGGGTGTGATCTTCTTTCAAGTTGCACTATGATTTTGTTGATCTTCCTTGCAATCTGGAATCTTACGCGATCTTAGGAGATCCTCTTTTGATATTTTTAAGTCCAGCCTTGATTCCCTTGTAATCAGGGATTGCACAAGATGCTTTTTCAATTTATATCTCCAAGGTGATCTTCCTTGCCTTAATTATTCTTCTAGTATATCCTACAAGTTATCAATCATTAATTTGTCATTATTAAAATATATTACATTAATATGGAATACTAACAGATAAAATTTGGAACACATTTTATCTATCATGTTAAATTGATCACAAATAAAGTTACATGTATCATTCAAGACACTACTAAAAAAAGGGAAAAATCGACCACATGTGGTCGATTTTTCTCAATTTCTGACCACAAAATCAACCAAAATGTGTGATCGGTAAAGTAATGGTAGTTTTTTAAAAACCTACCACAAGTGCTCGGTTTTTTTAAAAATATATATATATTTTTAAAATTTATTATTATTTTATTAAAATTGAAAAAAATAATTTTAGGAAAAAAAATTGAACACTTTTATTAAATTAATTAATTAATTTTAATATTAAACAGAACACTTGTGGTCGGTTTTTTAATAAATTAATGTTGATTTTTATTAAATTAATTAATTAAAGTTAATATAAAATCGACCACTTGTGGTCGGTTTTCTGGGAAAAATAAAAAATCTACCACTTGTAGTCGGTTTTCTGGAAAAATTTTAAAAAAATAAATATCAAAACCCAAATACAGCATGCAACAACAACAATCCAATACAACAGTAACCAAATCAAATACAGCAGTAACAACAACCAAAAATCAAATTTAAATACTTTCAAAAGTGTCCAACATATACAAAATGTCCAACAAAAGTTAGTATGAAAAAACTACAATAATAGTTTCAAACAACAAAATGTCTAAATTCAAAGTAGAACACATACAAAAATAAAAAAAAAATAAAAGCCATCATCATCGAATTCATCCTCGTCTTCCATATCATTATCCGTGCTAAAATCATCCAGGGGGCCTAGACCTTTTGCAGCCTGAACTGCATCACCAGGACACAAAGGAATAACCTCCGTAGTCTAAATGAAAGAGTTGAACTGCTGCTGCAGCATCTTGATTTGTGATGTCGTTTCCTTCTTCGTCTGCTTCTGCCTCTCTCTCTATTCAGCAAACCTCCCTCTCTGTTTAGCAAGCTCTTTAGTGAGTTGAGAAACCTTATTTTGTAGTCTTTTAATGGTTTCTCTATCAACTGAAAAGCTAGAGTATGCAGCGCCAGACGAACATCTAATATTATCGCCAAAAATTTTTATGTGGTATCCGTAGAAATGTCCTCTATTTGCAGGACCCGCAGCTTTTGTCCACAACTCCTCCTTTACATGTTGTGCTATTGGGTCACCCTGACTTTCAGGAGGCTGACTACTACGATACTCACCAATAAGACGCGAATATTCGTCCTATATTCAAAGTAAAGTTAATACTAAAAGTCAAAAAATATTAAAGTAGTTATAATTGAATAATATCAACTTTGAGAAAAAGATTCATAAATTTAAAATTTGATTCTTACGTGGACAGCTTTGCCACAAGCTTCAACCCAAACATCTTTATCAGTTGGGTTTTTTTTCTTTTTCAAATGTGTCTCCTCGAATAGCTCATCAGTTGGTATTTGCCTACCCTTTTCTTTTTTCTGCTTATGAAAAAATTATCAATGTTCAAATAATAAAAAATTTAAATAGAAACAAATAATTAAAACTGTAAAAGTTACATATCATTTTTTCCAGCACAGCAAGAGAACTTCTGGCACCTGCAGTATGTAGGAAGACACCCTTGGATAATGCCCAGGCTTTCTTTCCTTTTTTCCTCAACGATTGGTATTCTGCGTTTCTCCAATGGCGAAGGTACAGTTGTCATGCGGGTTCAGGAATCCACTTAGGTTTTACCAATTTCTTTTGGGCATAATCAAAGAGATTGTTAAATCTGACTCTACATCTTATGAAAAAGATCTTTTTTATAAGAAATGCATTTCCATCATCCCACCAGTAAAATTTCTACAACAAAAATATAATATTCAATCTTTTGTTCTAACAAAGTGTTAATAAGTAGTCAATAAGTTACATCCTTACCTTAAATTCTTCAAACATTCTATCCCTGTCAAGTTGTGGAACCTTTTGTCAGCTGGTCCAGTAGCCGTTGAAGTGACTAGTAATGCATATTCGCGCCTTTTGTCCAACTCCAACATCCGGCCTAAACCTACAAAACAAGATCAAACAGTAATTTCATAGAGCATAATAATATAGTAATGAAAAGATGAGTAACATTATTATATCTAGAAATCTTACCCTCTCGTAACTGAAATAAGATAAATCCTCCCAAAATCATCTCTATCTCCTGGCTGCCTAGTAAGTGATGGTGGATGCACTGACGTGGGCGGATCTGAAGCACCAGATGGAGTGCCTCCAAGCTGAAGATCCGATAACCCAATAGATCCAGCATAATCACTGTGCGAAGCTGCATGATTGCTACAGGAGGGTGTCGATGATGGTAGATGTCTGGAGGGGCCAGCGGCCGTCCGATAGTACTGTGCTAGCAGTGGCATAGTCATAGGAGCAGAATGAGTTGGTGTAGATCCATGTAGTGGCTCCACATGCGTAGGAGTAGGTATCGAATCCTCGGACGACCTATAATTTGAGGGTCGTGCTGTCGCATCAGCAAACCGACCCTCAGATATATGAATACCTGTCGGTCGTTTATAAGGTGGAGGTTGTCTATTCTTTTTTGGTTTCGTAGTAACAACTTTTTCCTTACCCTTGTCACCTCTGTCTGACATCTAAATTATGTTCAGTTAACAAATAGTTAGTTCGTACAAAATGAATATATAAGAAAATATTCCAAGTAAATAATTTCAAGTTACTAATTCACATTTCAAATCACTCCAACCACACGAGATATAGACAAAAAAAGTTTTATTACTATATAAATCATGGAAAAGTGGAAACAACAAACTTAAATAGTGTATTACATATCAATCTTAAACAAGAAATATAAAGGTAAATATATAGTACAAAGCATAAAGACATCAATACATAATAAATATAACCTACACAACTAATCCTCCTCTTCTGAAGACTCTCCACTAAACCATTCACCCTTTTCGGAGGTTTCCTCATCTCTTATCTACTCAGCCTCTTCTTCCACAATATTAACTTCTTTAAATATATTTTTGGGGTGATTCAAACCGTCCATTAACTCAACATTCACTAGCTGGTGATCAATCTGCATTTCATTTTGATACGCAATCTCCAGAACATTCTCAACTTTCACCCGGCCTACAGGCTTAGTTTTGATTACAGCCCACCAATTAGACTTGTCATTGCGCAACAGATAAGGAGTATAATACGCTTGTTTAGCATTTTGCGCTAGAACAAATGGATCGTAAATAGGATACGAGCTATTGTGATTCACTTCAATGATGTTATGCTCCCTATGTACTCTTGTGCCTCTTGTGCTTGGATCAAACCACTTACATAGAAAGAGGACAATTTTTTTATTGGAAAACCAACATACTCCAGTTCTAAGATCTCGTGTATGATGCCAAAGTAATCAACATCATCATCACCCTTAACCCAAACACCACTATTATTTATTTTCCTCATTTTGGAGTGTTGTTCGATAGAAAATTTAAACCCATTTACTTTATATTGGGACATTGCATTAGCTTCAACTGGACCCAAAGAAATATCTCTCAAGAGCTGATCGTATGCGGTTGCATTTGGTGAATGGTGTACCTACAAATATTATACATATATATATTTTAGTTGAGGAATGTGTAAATATTTAAACTTTGTAGAAATATTAATACACTTACGAACCTCATTTTTAAACCATATTACAAAGGATGCATACACTTGATTTTTGTGGAATTGAGTCTTAAATGAACTGAACATCCAACATGGAAAACACAATTAGTTTTTTTAAGTGAATGAGTAAAGAAATATGATATGTTAAAATTTTAATCTTCTTACTTCAGAAAGGGCTCAATTTCCGGGCAATTCAGCATGACATACAAAGTAACTGATTAGCGCTCCATGGGAGTGAGCCGGCGAGGTATGGTTTTTCTAGCCTTACAATCATATTGATTGAAAATTGATATCGGTTGCAAACGATGATCATTCACATCGTCCTGATGATGATTTGGTCGGTTTCTTGAACAAGCAACTTCATCACGAAAGTAATATGAACAAAATTGAGAAGTTTATCTTGCAAGATATGCCTCAACTATAGAGCCTTCAACCCTATGTTTGTTTTTGGGACCACTTTTTAATTTTCCAATTGCTTGTACAATCTTAAGGTTAGATGTTTACTATATTTTAAAAAGATATGTATGAATTTAAATATGTTGCAAATGCTTACCGTTCGAATGGATACATCCACCTAGTTTGAACTGGACCGCCTAGCTGAGCTTCGTGCACAAGGTAAATGGGAAGATGTTCCATCACATCGAAGAACGTTGGTGGGAAAATCTTCTCCAGCTTATTGGTGATAACAACAATATTACTTTTCATTCGCGCCAGATTTTTTTCCTTTAATGTGGCGGCACATAAGTTCTTGAAGAACAAACTGATCTCTACTATTGGTTTCCATATGTTTTCAGTTAAATCAATAAAAGTAATTGGAAGTAATTGTTTCATGAAAATATGGCAATCGTAACTTTTCATTCCGTGCAAGATTCCTTGTGTCATGTCAACCCTCTTTCCCAAATTTGAGGCATATTCATCGGGCATCTTCAAACTTTGAACCCACTCACATATTTAACGCTTTTAGTTCAACTTGAATGTAAAACTAGCCTTGGGCTTAAGAACATTGTCGTTGGGCCCCTGCTATAAGTGTAATTCTCTGCGGTTGTAATATTCTGGGAAGTCAAGTCTGGCCTTAGGATTATCCTTTGTTTTGCCGGTGACATCCATAACTGTGTTGAACAACTTATCAAAATAGTTCTTCTCAGTATGCATGACATCAACATTATTTCTAAGTAAATTATCTGGCCAATATTCTAACTCCTAAATATACTTTGCTTAGTCCATTTAAGCGAAACACCATATCCATCAAGCCTGTACAATCATTCCTCACTGGCTTTAGGAAAATCCTGAACTATTTTCCAGACGTCATGCCCAGACAGCCTTGGAGGTGGACCATCATGCTCCCTTTTTTTCCTTCTGAATGCATTCTTGAGCCTCTTAAATTCATGATCAGGTGGCAAGAAACAACGATGACAATAAAACCATGAATTTTTTCTGCCATGTCTCAATGTGAAAGATTATTTTTTCATGCAGTATGGACAAGCCAGCTTTCCAGCGGTCACCCACCCAGACAACATTTCATAAGCAGGAAAATCATTATCAGTCCACATTAGATATGTACACAGATTGAAATTCTATTTAAGAGAGATGTCCCAAGTTTTAACCCCCTCATGCCATAAAATTTAAAGTTCATCAATCAAAGGTTGCAAATAGGCATCTATTTCGCTTTTTGGATTACGCGGGCCAGGAATAATACAATTCAGAAATATATAGGGATTAGTCATCAACAGTTCAGGAGGAAGATTATAAGGAGTGATAAATACAGGCCAACATGAATATGGCGCACCACCAACTGAAAAAGGAGAGAACCCATCCGCACATAATTCCAATTGAATGTTTCGTGGCTCAGTTGCAAAATCTGGATAAGTTATATCAAAATGCTTCCAAGTCTCTTCATCAGATGGATGACACATAACACCACTGGGCCTTCTATTTTCACTATGCCATATCATATGAGGAGCTGAGCTGTTTGAAACATACAACCTCTTCAACCTTGATATAAGAGGTAAATAATGCATCACCTTAATAGCAATTTTATTTCCAATAGAACCATACTTATATCGAGAGCTTACAGAACTTTAGGTTAACATCTTCCTTAAAGTATAACATACAACCATTTTCACAACAATCAATTCTAACCGAGGAGAGACCTAACTTTGACACTAATATTTTTGCCTTATAGAAAGAATCAGAAACCTTCAAGTCGGGGTCAACTAACTCTTTAATAAGGTCTATCATTGAGTTCATTCTTTCTTCAGCAATATTCCAGTCAGATTTAATAATTAATAATCTAATAGCAACAGACAAACAAGAGTGTGAACACCTGTCAAACAAAGGATGACTAGCAGCATGCAATTCTTTGTAGAAATTACCCGTTTCGCTATTAGGAACAACTTCAACATTTTTCCTAAAGTCAACCCCGTGTTGCATTCCAAAAGCATCGTGCACCATTTCTGTCATCCTAGTATCTTGATATTTATTATGCCCTGCAGATCTACTACTTTCTCCAACAACAAAGTTATTTTGCGCAACATCCCCATGAATACCGCGCAATCTTAAAAAGTCCTCGTGAAACCACTTTCTATAAAGATGTTCCTTTACATCTTCGACACTTACAAGATTTATACCATCACATCTAACACAAGGACAACGAATAACCCAATAACGTGTCCACATATCAAGTGTCTTAGCATGTTTAACAAATCTTTTGACACCTTCAATAAATATCTCCCTAATACCCATTCTATTTTCATTGTTCCATTGATATATCCAGCTATAATCAGGTTCCATCTACACAATCAATCAGATTCAACTAATTATATCAAGTCACAAAAATTTAACCATTTTCAAGAAACTAAATCACCTAACAAACCATATTCAAAATAAAAAAATCCCCTTTAAAGTCCCTACACTTAACCATTTTCAAGCAACTAAGTCACTTACCAAACCACATTCAAAACAAAAAAATCCTCTTTAAAGTCCCTACACTTACCCATTTTCAACCAACTAAGTATCAAAACAAAACCACATTCAAAACACAAAATTTCCTTTAAAGTCCCTACACTTAACCATTTTCAACCAACTAAGTCACTTACCAAACCACATTCAAAACAAGAAAATCCCCTTTAAAGTTCCTAGACTTAACCATTTTCAAGCAACTAAGTCACCTAACAAACCACATTCAAAATAAAAAATTTCCTTTAAAGTCCCTAAACTTAACCATTTTCAACCAACTAAGTCACGTACCAAACCACATTCAAAATAAAAAAAATCCCCTTTAAAGTTCCTAACTTACCATTTGCAACCAACTAAGTATCAAAATAAAACCACATTCAAAACACAAAATCCCATTTAAAGTACCTACACTTAATCATTTTCAACCAACTAAGTATCAAAACAAAACCACATTCAAAATAAAAAATCTCCTTTAAAGTCCCTAATCTTAACCATTTTCAACCAACAAAGTCACTTACCAAACCACATTAAAACAAAAAAATCCCCTTTAAAGTCCCTACACCCATTTTCAACCAACTAAGTATCAAAACAAAACCACATTCAAAACAAAAAATCTCCTTTAAAGTCCCTAAACTTAACCATTTTCAACCAACAAAGTCACTTACAAAATCACATTCAAAACACAAAATCCCCTTTATAGTCCCTAGACTTAACCATTTTCAAGCAATTACGTCACCTACCAAACCACATTCAAAACACAAAATCTCATTTAAAGTCCTTAGACTTAACCATTTTCAAGCAACTAAGTCACCTAACAAACCTCATTCAAAACACAAAATCTCCTTTAAAGTTCCTACACTTAACCATTTTCAAGTGACTAAATATCAAAATAAAACCACATTCAAGAAACAAGCAACAACAAGGCCTACAAGATGTCAATAACAATACTAGTGAATCGCACAAAGCCACACACGGCTTCACTAGACTTCAATATGAACAATAACAAGAAGATAACAACAATGCTAGTGAATCGAACAAGGCCACACACGGCTTCACTAGACTTCAATATGAAAAATAACAAGACTTCATTATAACAAATTAGAGACAAGTCAACTTACCTTTGCTTGGCCTAAATTAAAGTCAAAGAGACAAGCGGTCACCGGAAAAATAACAAAGAAATCCTTTTCCTGAATTCAGATTCTGTCAAACGGTAACATCAACTTCCAAGCAACCCATTAGGGAAGTAGAATTAAAAAATCTTGATCATTATGCAAAATAACAAATATCTTGCCATCCTTATTTTCTCGTATTTTTAGCTTAAAATTACCATAAAAAAACCACCAACATACTAAGACTACAATGGAGTATCAATAAAAGTAAACCCTAATTTACTTGGTAAAACACATAAAGAGAGAATCTTGATAAGCTTCAATTGACAAAATACGCACATAGAACAAACTAAAATTATGCAACAGAATTTTGAACTAACTAAAATTAAATCCTTACTTTGAACTAACTAAAATTGAATTCTGAACTAACTAAATGGAAATTTTCATTACTTTTTTTACTTTGAACTAACTAAATTTATGTAATGAAGCATAATAACTAGAACAAATGCTTTAGAACAAATAATTTTTTTACTTTGAGCTAACTAAAATTAGTACCAAAGCATTATATTCTTGAACCTTTAGCTAGTATCTAACAAGAAAAACATACAGTTGAAGTTTTTGAAACTTACCGGAGCTAGGGGCGGCGGGAAACGACAGCACACGGCGGTAGAGTTGAAGTGTGGCTTTGATTTGGAGATTTTATGTGTGTGTGTGTCGTGTTTTCGAAGTGGGTGGGTGGGTGGGTGGGGGTTCTGATTTGGGGATTTAAGAAATAAAAGTGTGGGTCGGGTTGGGCTTTAAACTATTCAAAATATTTTTTTAATATTTTATGAAAACCGACCACTTGTGGTCAATTTTTCAAAAATTTCCAAAAAATCGACCACAAGTGATCGGTTTTGGAATTATTTTTGAAAAACCGACCACAAGTGGTCGGTTTTCTTAAATTATTAAAAATAAATATTCTAGTTAGTTAAAATATAACTTTTTTCATAAATTAGTTTTTAAAAAATATTAATTAATTAATTAAGTTAATTAAAATTTTATAAAAATGATCACAAAGTAAAATATAAGTGTTCAATTTAGTTTTTTATAATATTTATTATCAAAAAACAATCATATGTGCTCAATTTTAATAAAAATATTAAATCATATAATTAGTTATGCTATCATCATATTAACGCAATGCGTATATGCACAAATCAGATAGTTGATTATTTGGTTGGACCGAGCTCAGAGTAGGGCAGCCTACATATCTCACCTCCGAGAGAGAAGAATCAGGTCACATATAGTTCCGACAACTTATTTTGTTTGATTCTGACTTTTTTTCATTGACTTTTTTTTATCTTGGGGACCTTTTTTATTCTATTTTTTGACATTCTTATTTTGTCTTTCTTTTTGGACATTTTTTTTTTAATTTTTCTAACTCTATTCTTTTGCTCGACACTTTTCTTTTGAGTTTTGCTGACTCTATCTTATTTCCAAAAGAAGGGTATGAAAGAAAATAACACTAAGCTCAAATAGGATAAACAAAGGATGACATAATGTTTGGATAGCAGAATAAAATGCCTTCGTCATATCAATAAAATGCAAGTACATATCATGCAATATAAAAGTGAAAAATAAAGATCATTTGTAACATCTTTTACAACATTAATTTTAACTGAGCCAGTGCATCACTACTTTTTCTACTCTTGTCTAGCATACAACTCCACTTTTGTTGTACATTCCTCACATTGAATGAATCGTGATTTCATGGAGCTGATTATCTTCCTATTTCTCTTGATATAGGAATCACGCATCCATTATTTGACGTAATTGAGATATGTTTTTCAATTGATAACCAAGTTATTCTTGTGATTCTCAAAATAACTGCCTTAATTTTGAAAGAAGGCTTCAACATGGTCACCAAATATCTCAACACTCCACCAATTTCTCAGATACTTTTTCTTCTAACTTTAGCCCTCTGATTCAATGTTTTATGATTAAACAGGATTTTAAGATTTGGCTGAAAATTCCGCAGGCATTTCATAACACTAAAATCAACCTAAAATGTATTTTGTAAAAAAGATAAACATACAACTTGAAATAAGACAAAACGACAAGGGACACCACATCTCATTGAAAAGAAAAATAGAATGGTTTAAACAAAGATGACAGAGAAACAAAATAAGATGGATTTCGAACTACAACCCTAAAATAATTTGAAAAATAGAAAGAAAAATAAAACAAACTACCAATAATCCTTCCAAGTAAGGAGAGGGGTGACTTTCCAATTGCTGAGCTTGACATCTTAGCCACTGATTTTCACATCATCATGACTAGAGCTTTTACCGCTATCAGACATATTCCATGTAAAATTACCCTTTGACTTCCTCCTTTTTGAAAACTCTAACCTCGGTTGAAACTTGGACTTAGAAGTTCCTTGGTAAATATGTGGGGGTTGAGGACAATATTGAGGGACCGATGCACGCCATTGTGGACAAGAAGATGGATGAGTATATGGTTGGGCGCATACTGGTTATGGAGATGGTGAAATGGAATATAATGGGTTTTAGGAGTGATTATACAAAGTTTAGTTACGAACTTGGGCTTGAGTCTGAGGGTAATGGCAACGTGGCCTTTTTGGACATGCCTGTTGTCCAGCTATAATAGTAGCTACATCTTCCTCATTCTTCTTCCATCCGGCATTTCCAAAACCATTTTGAATTGCTTAAGTAGTTGCTTTCACTGTTTTAAAACTCACAATGCGACCAGTCTTAATTCCATTCTCTATAATCTATCCCATTTTGAGGGCCTCAATAAGTGGCTTGCGTAATGCAAGTAACAAGTGTTGATAATATGTTTCGTTCTGTGCTTGAATAAACACCTCTACTATCTTGCTTTCTTTCATTGGCGATTTCACCTTAGCATCTTGTTCGCGCCATCTAATGCATATTCTTTGAAACTTTCAGTATTCTTCTTCATATTAGTTAGGGACTTCTCATCAAGAATCAATTCCACATTGTATTGGAATTGTTGCACGAATTCAGTAACTAGGTCATCCAAACTATTCCATTTGTCGATGTTTTGATTAACAAACCATTTCAAAGCTAGACTCAAAAGATTCTCACTGAAATAAGTCATGAGTAATTCTTCTTTCCGTCCAGCACCCTTTAGTTGGTTACAATAACGCCTTAAATATGCCACTGGGTCACCGTGCCCATCATATTTCTCAAACTTTGGTATTTTAAAACCAAGAGAGAGATTAACACCAATAAACATGCACAGATCTTTATACGAGAGACTTTTGTAACTTTCGAGCCCTTGTAAATTTCTCATGGCTTGTTCTAAACTCTTCAATTTTTGTTTCATGCCCTCCTGTTCTTCTGTCACAACAGGCTTCTCAATGTTAAGAAGAAATTCAAGAGGTCAAGTGTAGCCATAAGGATCAGTCGACTTAAAATGGGCCCGGGAGCATAATGTTGATCACCAGAAGTATTCAATATAGGCTCTTTCATAGAGTAAAGAGAAAAAACCGGTGGCTGAACATCAAAAGTAGGAGCTTTAGGTGGGAGTGGTGCTGCAAAAACATGAATAGTAGGTGGAGCCGAGCATGTGGTAGTTTTGTTTTGAGGATTGAGGAAATGAATATGGAAAGTATTTGGATAGTGTTGCCCCAGAGTGGACCCTGATGCATGTTGTGGCATGTCAATAAAAATGAAAAACTGTGCGTGTGATATGGGAGGCAAGATAGAAAGATATTTCAGATTATCAGTGGGAAATAAAAGAGGTGGCATCCCATTAGCCCAAGCTCGATGCATTTCTATCATTTGTTGCCTTAATTTCTGAATCTGTTCATTAGCTTTTAAATTCTCATTCCCCAAACTCCCAATCTGATTAGTGAAAAAAATCTCGGTATCCTTGTTGGCCATAACTTTCTCTTTGATTAGGTGCAATATGTAGGACCAGTCAAAATGCCATAAACCAACCACCATAAACTAATTGAACAAGAGATAACAAATGTGTTAGATTTCAACATTTCATCAAAATCTTTTCTTTTTTTTTTAAAAGATCACCGAACCCAAGAAGGGCACCTACGTATCTCTCTCCCGAGAGAGGAGAATCAGGTGTGTGTAGTTTGAGAAACTTGGCAAAAAATGTCCAATCAAACTCTTTTTCTTTTTTTTTCTTGAAACTTTAAGAAGGAAAGAAAATAACAAATTGTCAAAAGAATTGACGATTTTTTTTTTGAATTTTCCATCTTCGAAATTCCTATACAAAATGAAACCTATGATTACCAAAATTTTTTTTTTTGAATTTTTGAATTTTAATTTCATACGAAAATGAAACTTGAACCTATTAAAGAAAAATCTTTTTGTAGTTTTCTTTTAAAGATGTATATGACACCTACTCTAAATGAAGAGTGAAGAAAATCTTTTTGGATTTTCAATTTTGAATTTCAACCCAAAATGAAACCTAAGACTATTAAGGAAAATCTTTTTGTATTTTTCTTTTCAAGGCATATATGAAACACCTACTCTATATGAAAAGTGAAGAATTTTTTTTTAAATTTTTAAATAAGATCACCAAACCCACGAAGGGCTGCCTACGTATCTCACTCATGAGAGAGGAGAATCAGGTGTGCGTAGTTCATCTAGATTGGACAAGTAAGAATTAAATAACAAACTGAACCTTGACTTAAGAGACACAACCAAAGACAGACGATAAAAAACGTCAATAAAATCTTTTTTGGGGTTTTCAGTTTGACACTTCACATAAAACTGACACCAACAACTAAGAAAAAAAATCTTTTTGGTGTTTTCACTATACGATATGTACAAAACTTCTACCATCTTTTTTGAATTTTTGTTTTATAAAAAGATCCTATTAAGAATTTTTTTTTTGAAATTTTTGAATTATGAATGAATATTAAAGAAACAAAAAGAAAATCTTTTTGATGTTTTTATTTTTAACAAATGAGTTCAAAAGATAAAAATCTTTTTGAATTTGTGGATTGTGAAAAAATAAAAGTCATAAAGAACTCTAAGATACTATGAAACTCTTTTTTGACTCACTTTTCTTTTTTCTTTCCTTTTTTTTGAACTTTTCCTTGCCTACACACACTTTCCCTTAACTCTGGCACTTGTTTACCTAAATTAGTCCGTCAAATGACCCAGCACGTAAGGATGCTTCAGGGGTGAGTCTCCTACAAAGGACCAAGAGAGTCTCGCTAGGTATCAATATGATGCAAATAAGCATGACATAAAGGTTGGCCTAGACTAGGGTTCACTAACAAGGCTGTTCGGGGGAGCGTATGGTCGGTAGTGGCTGTGACAGCTTTCCACCTACTCTATACACTCAACGGCTCTCTCTCCTAAAATAAGGGTGACTCAACTAGAGGTCGTGTACACATGTGTACTACGGGACTTGTTGCGAAAGAATGACTTGGGATAATGCACATGATGCTAGATATAAAACAGTAACACATAAAAGAAAAATTGTAAACAAACAGCACGTAGACACTCAACAATGATAAAAAAAATAACACACGATAATACAAACAAGGTGTCTATACACCTATAGTGTCATATTAAGCCGATACAACTTAAAAAAATAAGCTCGAATTCTGAAAAATATCTAACAGAGTCGCGAAAGATGTCACACCCCTTTTTTTACCAAAAAGAATTGATTTTATGTTTGAAAGGACCTTTCATTATTAAGTTACAAAAGAAATATTTATTTCGAAAAGAGTGTGCCAAGTCATCTTTGGAAATTCTTTTTCAAAATAATTTGACTCTTTAAAACTAGTCCACGAACAGAGATTTTGGTTAAGAAATTCTGTTGATCGGAGGGAAGGTGTTAGGCACCCCTCGGTCCCGTGGTTCGACCACGGTCGCTTCGTGGAGTATATCGGCTATTACGATACTATGAATGTATAAACGACATAAAATACACAAACCAATCAACCATACAAACAAAATAAAACAAGTCCAAAAATATAGTGTCAGTCCAATTATTACAACCCAAAATAAAACAAATACTAAAATAAACCTACACTAATCTATACTAACCTTGAACTATACTCTACCTGATGCATCGGGCTTTTATTGTGAACGTTCTTCACGTACAAGATACTTTAGGGCATTCTTTGATGAATAAATACAAATGTCCTCGGGGTATTCCTGGCTAAATGAATACATTATTGTAACGTGAGAAAATCAAAACCATTTAAGAAATATTTTAAACATTCAACAATCCATAATCCCTATGTTTTTCCTACCCAACCTACCGTTTGCCTATCGATACCCGGCCTAAGACAGATACTATCAAGTTTGATGAAATTAACATCCATTTCAAATCAAACAAACAAATTAATCAGCACAAGCCGATATTCACTTTTATGGATTTTCAATCCCTTTCCCCAAATTGCTTTTCAACAGAAATTTCTTATACGAGACATGGTTATCCAAATCATACTAACATCAAATTCATACCACAATCAATTATCCATAACAAGTAACATCAACGTCAATAAAATCACCCAATCATCATCATCCAATACATAATCATAAAATCAATTTCGCAAATTTAAGATGAAGTAAAGAGAGAAAGTTGAAGAATTGGACCTCAATTATCGATTTTAATATACCGAAGATAGAACTGCACCCAAAAAACCTCGATTTAAACCTCAACAAAGACCAAACCAACTCAAATCGCGAGACACAACCCGAACAGATTTGAAACCGGAAGGAAAAAACTTAAAAACAAACCCCCAAATTTTGGATTTTTCGAACTAACCGTAAACCCACTGGAATCAGAGTTGGTTTCAAGCGGTTTTTATTGGGGTGAACGTCAAATCAAAGTTTTTGTTGTTTTTCGACGAAGATGGGTGGTTTCTCGATAGATTTTCACTGTTTGAATAGTGCCAATCAGTGACAACGGTGGTCGAGTTTTGGGATCTTGGTGGAGGTGAAGCCGATTTTTGTCTCTCTAGAGCTATGGCGAGCTCAAAAGGATTGAAAAATAGAGAGAAGATTCAAATATCAAATGATAATGACATTTTTGGGGAGAAAAATGGCTGGAACAGTCAATCTCCGCCTATTTTTCTCTCTCGATATCCCTCCTCTATCCGATTCTCTTTGTTTCGACTCTCGTTCTTCTTAATTCTCTATTTTTCCTCCTTTTTTGCTACTTATTTTTTCCTTTTTTCTTCACTATGTGTGTTCTCTCCATCTCCGATCTCGGTTACTCTATTTTTTATGTATGTTTAGTGTTGTGTGTTTCCGGTCTGTGAGTGTGTGTGCTTATTTTCGGTGAATTATGTGTGTATATGTGATGGTGTATGTATGGTCAGAGTGTCGTCTGTAGGACTGTGTATTATTAAGAGTTTGAGTTGTGTGAGTGTTGTGTGTTTATTGTAGTGTGTGTGTTAATGGAGTATCCTGTGAATGAGTATGTCCCTCTTCTCTTTGTGGAGTGTGAGTGTATATTCATATGTGTAAGCTCTTTTGAGAGTGAATTTTCTCCTCTTCTTTTGTTTTGTATGTGTATTCTTTGAATGGGAAGAAAAATAGAGATTGTATGGTGTGTATATGTGGTCACTGGTGTGTTTGTTCTCTAAGGCAAAAGAAATGTGAAATGGATTTTAAACGGAGGGGAGTGTGTGGGGGTAGGTGGGGGTACGGGGTTAGGATATAAAGTTGTTATTTTTGTTAGGGTGAGGTGTCAAAAAATGGTTATGAATTTGTTTAGTTGGCTTTTAGTGGAGGGATTATCACAGGATTGAAGGTGCATGGTAAGACTGGGTAAATGGATAAAAATACGCTCTCGAGAGGGACAAAATTACGTGTCTACATTATGGTGGTGCCTGGAAATTCTAAAAATAAAGATTCAATTGTCATTGTTAAGGGTAAATTTGAGAGGCTCAAGGATGAGTCTATTGCACTCGGCCTACTATATAATTAGTGAGGATAAGACGATGAATTTAAGTTTCATCGCACTCACAAAAATATAAGACATTGGGTTAAAGTCCTGATGCACCATGATGATAAGATATTGGGTTCAAGTCTTATCAATTTATGACTAAGACGCCTTTATATGGATAAGACATTAAGTTTGAATCTTAATGCACCAAATTGATGATATAATGATGGCTAAGTCAAAATAATGTGTATTTCATGAAAAGTTATGAAATGTGTCCTATTGAATAAGCTCCATTCCTAAAGTGAATATGGTAGTAGTACATAATAAGTCTGAAAGATATGACAATTTGCTCTATTCTTGAAGTGAATGTGGTAGCAATATATGATATACTCTGAAAAATACGTTGAGACAAAAATTATCTACATTATATGCTTACCTCGATTTGCTCTAGAATTAGCAATGTTTTGAAAGAGGTTATAAGCTATTATAATTTGATACGCCTAATGCACGATTATATTCCATTCTTGGAGAATGAGAATTTTGATTATTATAAATACAGATCTATACTCTGGGGGTGAATGTGACTGTATATAAATTCGAACGTATTCATAGTTGTGAAGATATCACAATCTACCTCTAATACATGTAAAAAATATGGAATTGAAGACTAAACTACAATACGAATACGAAAGCTAAAGATATATAGAAAAATAATAAGATAGACACAATGCAAGGAATTGAAAGCAAATAAAGGGTGTATCAAACCCTAAACCCTCAATGAATTAAACTGAACAAAGCACCTAAATCTTACGTAGACCTCAAGGGAATCGATTCTCAAGCAACCCACGTTTCTAAATAAAGATCAACACAAGTGAATCCACGCTTGCCTCACAATCTCATAAGTTTTCAAATTTATAATTCAATATAACCTACTTACTAAAATGAAAAGAAGTCCTATTTATAGTCTAGGCTAGGTTATTACATCATATAGGCCCAAAAGTGACCCATTTAGGAAAGACAAACATATAGAAGCCCATTAGGAACTTGCTTGAGAATATGGGGCGAACATGGGTCACATCCCAAGGGTATAGTGGGATATTTTGACCCACTCTAGTGGATCTAGAGCGGGTTGAGCACACCTCCAAAGCGGATGGGGCGCATCTCCTCTTTCGGGGGTTTTCTAGCCCCGTTTGGTCTTCCATCGGTCTCTCTAATGTCCCTTGAGTCTCCTTGGTCATCATAATCATCCAATGAGTGCCTTTTGATAGGACTCAAGAAGTATTCAAGTGTCATTTGACCCGTAAGCATCCTCTCTAGCAACCCGGAGGCCATTTGGCTTGTATCATCCTCCCTTTCTTGAAAAGGATTCGACCTCGAATCCAAACCTTGCAACACCAAAGGAAGGACAAACAAACACAACATACTCATAGCATGAGGTTTAGAATTAGCACATTCAATCATACCATCATGCCAAGGTTGCACATGCTTAAGATATAACCAAGCATCAAAATGATCAATAAAGGGTGTATAACCCCACAAAGTAAGAGCTACTTGGTCATTCAAGATATTTGAACAAATGGGTATGCTAGAGGAACCATGGTAATCATTGACCCACTCATGAAGGATCACATGGATTCCAAGTCTCAATAAGCTCATAACCCCACTAAAGTACTCATATTTGTTGGAGACCTTTCCCTTACACAACTTTGGCCTCTCAGGTAGATTAGAAATATCCAAGAAAGACTTTCCATCATAGGGATGAGTTCCAATACCCTCACCCATGGTTGTCTTTTCTTCTTTCCTAAGCACCAAGTGGTGTGGAGAAGAACCTCCATATTTTAAATGATCACCGGGATCGAATGGGTAGAGTGTCCATGGATATGGGTTTATAAAACACTTCTTTCCCATAAGATTACCACCAATACAATCATTTGTACCTTCTATACTAGAATTATCATCAACAAAGGCCATTAGAGGGTCATTCCCATTCAATCGACCAACAATCTCAATATCACCATTCACTTAAGGATCTTTAAACACTTCACAAACATTCCCAAGTGATGGGATAGGTTCACACATAAGTCGGTCCTTATGACTTCCACAAGATAATGTACTATCACTTATCTCAATGTCTTCAACACTAGGTGGACATAAATCGCTCTTACTGGAAGAGTTAATTTTGTCATCATAAGGATCAACTAGTGTTTCCACACTTTCAAGTTGTACATTATCATCATCAAGTAAGGAGACATTAGGCTCACTTAAAGATAAACTATATTTCACACATAGTTTGATACTAGCCTCATTTACTAGAGTGCAAGAGTTAGTTTGAGTACCTTGAAGTTCATTTAGAGCATGTCCACTCAAAGAAGCTTGAGAATTTGATGGATTGGATAGAGTGGAGTAGGGGAGTGTAGGCGATCTATTATTTTATCCATCCTTCTTGAGAGTGATCTTTCCATGCTTTCCATTCTTTGATTTACATCTTGTTTCACACTCATTATGGCCGCCATTAAAGTTTCCATGTTGATCTCTCCCGAAGCTCTTGGGTTACCTTCTCCTGATGCCATGGTACCTATATAAAAGGAATACTAAAAAAAACAAAAACAACAAACACATTAAAGGTTAGAAAATCAACCTCACAAGCTCTCAAAGTTTCCACCTTTAGTTCATCTCTTAATTGGTATTGCAAGCATTGATAGATCGTTTATACTCCAATGAGAATGTTTGGTACCAATTGTGGCTTGGGGTCAGAATAGATCCTTGTTTGAAATGACTCAAAGAAAATATGTACGGACTTGAGTCAATAACTAAAAATAAATTCAAAAGAGAAAATCTTGAAATAAAAGTAGGACGATGAAAGAAATAACTCAAGAACTATCAATCAACTTAGTAGATAAGTTACTAGTTAATGAGTAGTTAAGAATCAAAAAAGATATTTAAGAATCAAGAAATGGAAATAAGAATCAAACCTTGAGAAATCGAGTTTTAAAGATGTTGAGATGTGTTTTAAGACTTGAATTAAGTTGGAAAGTGTTGATGAACTTGGATTGGTGTTGTTGAAGTTGATTCACGTCAAAAGGAGGTGATTTGCATTGGGTATGGCTTATCTGCATTGGGCAACCTGCTCCAGCAGTTGGGACGCAGTTACAAGGCACCTTGAATGCAGATTGGGGCCTTGGATACTGCCTTGAGGTGTGAACACAGGTCAAGGGCATACTAGACGCACCTTGGGAGCAGATGCAAGACAGATTGGCCGCCTCTCCCTTTGTGTTTGGCCCAAATTGCCCTCTAAATGGTTCCTCTTTGTACTCTCTTATGGAATATTTTTCTATAATTTTGTACAAACACTTTTTCCACACTTTTCTTCTTTCTTTTTGAATCAAACACCACCTTTTTCTAAGAATTCAAGATGAAGATATGAATCTTCCTCAAGAACACTCAAGAACACCAAAACTTTAAAATGCACTAACTCTTGAACCAATGATCGGAATGCAATGAAATTTTGACCCGAGGATATTTTCAACCTTATAAACACATTCCAAACAAAATTGTGTTCAAATTAACAACCAAAAAATCCATATTTTTAATTCACGTCAAACTTCTTCAACCTAAGTTTCCAACAAGGATAGAACACTCAAATGGACTCCGATTAAGCTCAAATTTAAACCCTAGACTCATATAGTGTTGAGAACATAAAGATAACACTATAAAAACAAGAAAAATACAAAATCAAAAACTAAAATTTTGACCTAGGACTAAAATGTGAATAGTACTTTTTTGGTGATTTTTTATCTTTGACTCTCTTTTTTGTTGATTTTTGAGATAGCAAAACCCAAGACTAGAATTGAGAGAATGATTCTAAGCTCAGCTCTGATACAAAACGATATACGAACAAAATATGGAATCGAAAACTAAACTACGATACGGATACAATAGCTAAAGATAGATAGAAAAGCAATAAGATAGACACAATGCAAGGAATTGAAAGCAAATGAAGGGTGTATCAAACCCTAAACCCTCAATCAATTAAACCAAACAAAGCACCTAAATCTTACGTCGACCTCAAGGGAATCGATTCCCAAGCAACCCACATTTCTAAACAAAGATCAACACAAGCGAATCCATGCTTGCCTCATACTCTCACAAGTGTTCAAATTTTTAGTTTAGGCTAGGTTATTGCATCATATGGTCGAAAAGTGACCCATTTAGGAAAGACAAATAGATAGAAGCCCATTAGGCACTTGCTTGAGCATATGGGGAGTACATGGGGAACATCCCAATGGTATAGTGGGCTATTTTGACCCGCTATAGCGGATCTAGAGCAAGTTGGGCGTATCTCTAAAGTGGATGGGGCGCATCTCCTCTTTCGGGGGCTTTCTAGCCCCGTTTGGTCTTCCATCACCCTTCCTAATGTCCCTTGAGTCTACTTGGTCATCATAATCATCCAATGGATACCTTTCAATAGACCTCAAGAATTCTTCAAGTGTCTTTTGACCCGTAAGCATCTTCTCTAGCAGTCCGGAGGCCATTTGGCTTGTATCATCCTCCAAAAGAGGCAGAGTAATTGAGAAGAGTTATTTTGAAATCTACTTCTAAAGTAGTAAATCTAAAATTAATTCATGTAATAGTAAATCTAAAAATTACTAAAGAAAAAGTACATGTCATGGTAAACGTAGAGTTTACTAGTATAATAGTTTATAAATCGACATGAACGATTGCGACATCCCAAGGATATGCATAGTGAGTATTAAACATATATTGAAGAACTAGAAAATTCTTTGTGAACTTTTAATATTTATTATTCTCATGATAAGTTGGTTGAACCGACTAACGTTGGGATTTGATTCCTCAAAATCTGGAAAGTATAAAAGGTGAATGTGGGCCCATTCACCTATCATGTGGTATGTTGAAAAGATGCATCAATGAGATGATCACATGTACATTTATTGTCAATCTATAGTTTGACATTTATAAAATTGATTGCTCAATATAAATTAATTTAAGAGCATAATTTCAGATTGTGTAATCAAGACAATTCACCTTGATAATGTCGGTTTGACATTGAAAGCCTTTGATAAATAGTTGAATCATTGCTAATGAGAACAAAACTTCATAAATTATGATTAATTCCCCCTCAAATTTTTTTATGAGTTAGGAATCACACGTTGTTTATCTAATAGTTTGATGTGTCGTATACGATTAATGGATATACCATGATGTACAAAGAGGATGGAAGATGTATGTTAGTTTTCCTAAAATAAATGGGATATTATAAGCAGCTATGAAATATGTTATGAATTATCATTAGATCCGCATTCAAAAGATAATTCAAGTCAAAAGACGAAAGCATCTCATATTTAAGCTGCAAGTGTTTCTATTTTGTACCCCTAAAGAAAAAAATTTGTGCATGCGTGAAGTGTGGTAGATCAATCGGTTTCAAATAAAATAATCCTTAAAAATGATAAGGAGCAAACAATCATCATAAGAAGGCAATGTTCTCTTGAAAAGCCTACAACATAACACTCCATAAAACCTTATGGGAGGTTCGGGTACCTGAAAATAATGAAGTGATGAGATCTCAAAGTATTATGTCACATTATGAACTGATACAAAATAAATATCATCGATAATTTCTTTGATACAATATTGGCGCAATATTATAAAAGATTACGAGGATCTAAATTCTATGTTTATTTAAGCATGCAGACATAGAAACATTTATCAAGTGATATGAAATAATGCATCTTGGTAAGCATAAAACTTATTTGATGTGCAGTCCAGACACTTGAAGATGTCACACATGAAATGTTGAATATTGTCAGTTGACAAAATGTATATGAAAACTTTTAAGGATTCAAAATGTTTGAAGCATATAAAAGTTTTTGGAAAACTTATTTATAATCCTTGTATTGTATAAATTTATAACCTGAAAATTATTGAAACGCTTGGAGAGTTTTTAAAAGCAATATATTATTTGCTGAAATGAGAAATATACCAATTTGAATTGGTTATAAAGTATCATATCTTAGTATTATTGGTTCACTCATGTATCTTGCAAATACTACAAGGTTTGATATAACCTTTTCAGTTAATTTGCTAGCAAGGTATAGTTCTGCTTCTACTAAGAGACATCAAAATGGGATCAACATGATCTTATTTTATTCTAAAGATTATAGTCTCGATCTTGTTGATTATGCTAACGCCAGATATTTATTTAACCCGCATAAATTTCAATCTCAAACATGCAATGTGTTCACATGTAGAGATACTACTATATCTTGGAGATATACAAAACAGTTTATCTAGCCACTTCATCAAATCATGCTAAGATAATAGTTATTCATGAAGCAAGCTGAGAGTGTGTGTGGTTGAGCTCCAAGATGCATCTCATTCGTGAAAAATGTGGTTTGAAATGTGATAAAATACCCATAATTTTTATGAGGATAATGCAACATGCACAACACAACTTAAGGAAGGACTCAAGGAGAAAGAATGAAGCACATTTCGCCAAAGCTTTTCTATACACACGAGTTACAAAAGAATGGTGATATTAACGTGCAACAGATTCATTCAAGTGACAACATGGCTAATTTATTCACCAAGTTTCCTCTAATTGCAACTTTGAAGAAGATGGTACATAGGATCGGGATGCAAAGGTTCAAGGATGTTCTCATTAGGGGGAGTTAATGCACGTTGTACTCTTTTTTCCTTACGAGGTTTTGTCCCACTGGATTTTTCTTATAAAGTTTTTAATGAGGCAGCCTATATGCGTATTGTTAAAGATGTGTACTCTTTTTCCTTTACTAGATTTTTTTTTCCATTAATTTTTTTTCTAGTAAGGTTTTAACGAGGCACATTATCTATCAATTAGACATTCAAGGAGGAGCGTTATAAATATATTACCATATATAGTGAATGTCTACTTTACCATATATAATGAATGTCTATTTATGAAAAAGTTAGAAACCACAAGATTAGTTTTTTCCTATAAACAAAGGAGATTTTCTTCATTGTAATCTACCCAAGAGAATCCCCCAAGAGAAATAATAATCACTCTCTTCTCTCTCCATTCTTCTTTATTATTTGCTTTTATATTTCATAACACTTTAGTTGATTTTAATTGTTATTGGAATGATGTGTCTATTTCTTTTTTTTGGGCCCGGGGAGGGGGGGGGGGGAGGGATTTGTAGCTTCCTGGCCTTTTTTTTTCCCTCCCTTGTGTTTAAAAAAAATTGATCTTCTTTCTTTTTAAATTCAAAAAAAAAAAGGTCAAACAAAATTTTGTGCGTTTTCGTTTTTCTTTTAATAAATTAAATAAAATTACTTGCTATTCATATTTTTATCAATTAAACTAAAAAGAGTATATGTTTATAGATTATATAAAAATAATATATTTTAATGATACATATACATATTTAAATAAAAATTGATACAGTTTTTACATACATATTATACAGATACATATTTTATACAATCATGATACAATTTCTATACGCATCTTATACAGATATATTTCATACAATAATGATACAATTTCTATGCGTGTCATATATATAATACATATTCTATATAATAAATATACACTTTCTATACATATTCTATCCAACCATTAGCTAGGATAATTATTTAGATATGGACTCTAGACAACAATTATACAATTTCTATACACATCTTATGCAACATTTTTAATTGCATTAATTATTCAGGTACATATTCTATATACCATTTATACAGTTTCTATATACATCATATACAATTTTTAGTACTTTAGGCTTCAACATAGCAATCCTTTTCTTACCATTCCGACCAACTACTACATTTTGCATGTTCTTTCTTCTCCCTTTACTCTCTCTCCTTTTTTATTCATCCATACAATTTACAACAACAACAAACCCAGTGTATTCCCACCTATTGGGGTCTGAGGGGGTAAGATGTACGCAGTCCATATCTCTACCTCTGAAGAAGTAGAAAGGTTATTTCCGATAGACCCCCGGCTCAAGACGCGAGACATCCATACAATTTACAAATTCAAATTAATTTACACAATCTAGATAAAAAAAAAAAAAAAAGAATTAGAAGAAAAAAATATAAATTTTGTTGGGTTCTTAGCTATCAAAGATTAGAGAAAAAAAAGAAAGAAGGATTATGAAATTTTAAAAAATAAAAAGTGAAAAGCATAATAATATAATGAAAGACTCGAGCTTTATTTTCTTTTTCCAAAGCAAAATAGCCTACTGAGACCTTAATTAATAGACTTTAGATGATGGCTATAATTTAAAAATAAAACAATTAATTGATTATTTTATGTCCAACAAGTAAAACTTGAGTCATTTATTTGGAATTTATCTAGACAGTATCTTTTTCCCTAAACTTCTTCCTTGGGCCTTGAATGATGAATCCTAAAGATTGACGAAAACCAAACCATGACTTTTCACTAATCAATCCACAAGTTGCAAGTGGTTGGCTCAATTTTGTAGCCCAACATAGATTAATGTACTGAATTCTGCTCTTAATTAGGCTTCGATTATTATTTTGTAAAACTTACATAAATCTCAACTAGTTTACTCCTAATTACTTTCCATCTATACTCTTTGCAAAATTACAAATAATCTCTTATTTTATAATTTTTAAATACATAATTAGAATTCGGATACATAATTATGAAGTTGAGATACTAATTTTAAACTTAAGAATGTAACAGTTAATTACTCTATTTTTGCTCCGGTACATTGTTGGACAATAAATTGAGGCCAAAAATAAATAATCAAGACAAACAAAATATATTGCAACAATTAATTTATTGATTTCAATGTGAGTGTTACAATCTCTATGAATACGCTAATTCGCCTTTTCAAATATAAATTCAAGGGCTTAAAGCTTGATCTTGAATTTGAACTTGATTTGTTGATTTAAGGGACTTGATCTTGACTTGTGCTTGAATTCAAGGGTTTTGAAGCTTGTTCTTGAATATTGTTGTTCTGATCTTGAATCTTGATGAACTTGATTTGAATGCTTGAGTTTTTTAGAGAAATTGCGGCGTTTGATCCACGAGCCTTCTCTTGCTACTTGTTATAGTTTTAGGGGTCCTTTTCAGAATTATGAGATCTCTATTTATAGTTGTGGAAAGGAGAAGAGTCACGGTGAAGATGGACTTTCTTTGACCAATCAGATTTGAGTGACGTGGCGCCTTTTATGGGCTTTGATTTCATGGGTCTGCTGCATCATTTTGACATGTGGCATGGTCCTATTGGCTCCTTCCCTTGACTTGGCATGCCACGTCATTTGACACATGGTGCTTATTTGGGCCTCTAAAATATGACAATATTCTGGGCTTAGCAAAGTGGGTTCATTATTTATAGTCCAAATTAATGAACTAGCCCAATAAATATTGGACTTTATTTAAATTCATGTGTTTGAAATTTAAATAATTAATTCAATTATATTAATCCGTAATATTTATTGAGGACTAATATATTTTGAATTTAATTTAATTCGAATTTCGTACGGATTTAAATTTAATAAAATTTTGTTGTCCACACAATGCCCCTACTTCGAGGGTTGTCGTAATTTCTCGGAGACTAGGCTCAAAGTATTAAAAGAGAAAATTTAATTTGTTGAAGGATACTTATATACGGACCTTCCAATTTGTTAATGACTAGGACAACACTTTATTCTCATATAACAATATGATTTAGGAGTATAACATAGTGACATTTGACTTTTTCCTTAACATGGACAACATTTCATGACCATGCAGAGAATCCATAATGCCATCTGTAGCAGTGGCACGTACCAGCCAACTCCTAATCAAATTATGCTAACCATTTGAAGCCTAGTACTGATTGGAAATAAATTATAGCCACCGCCTCATTTCTCTTTGTATTCTCGGTGGGTTTTGAACTAGTTCCACCACTTAACTTCTCCCAATTCGATTATAGTAGCAATTGTCTTTTTCTTATCCTTTTTAAACTTGGACTCCAAAGATTTTGAACTAACAACCTCACACTCACGCCTATAAATAGGGCCCTATACCTCATACGCTTAACATAACTTCTGCAACTTCTTTCATCGATTACTTTGAAGCCAATTTGCCGGTATTAGTAACGAGGTATTTCTTTTCTCTTTCTTTGCAATTTATTTTCTTTTATTTTCTTCTTCTTTTGTAGGGTTGAAGCAAATAGCAATATGCAACCATTAATTAAAGACGGTGACCGTCGACTTAAGGTGTGCGAGGCTTCATCACCTCAAGACCAGACCAATTTTGTTTGAAAATGGTGGACGTCAACTTAAGGTATGCGAGGTTTCGTTACCTCAAGACCCGACTAATTTTGCTTGAAGACAGCGGACGTCAGCTTAAGGTGTGTGAGGCTTCATCATCTTAAGACCCGACCAATTTTACTTGAAGACAGTGGACGTCGGCTTAAGGTGTGTGACGCTTCATCACCTCAAGACCCGATCAATGTGGCTTAAAGATGGCAGACGTCAGCTTAAGGTGTGCAAGGCTTCGTCACCTCAAGACCCGACTAATTTTGCTTGAAGACGGCGGACGGCGGCTAAAGGTGTGCGAGGCTTCTTCACCTCAAGACCCGACTAATTTTAACTTTAACACGGTCTCTTTACATAACAAATCCATCAGAATGCCAACTTAAGGTGCAAAGGGACAAATCTTGTCCACCTTAAGGCATGGAGATTTTTATATCCTTTTAAGGATAAAAACGCAAGAGGACAACTTAAGGTGCAAAGGGACAAATTTTGTCCACCCTAAGGCATGGAAATTTTGAGATCCTTTTAAGGATAAACCCGCGAGAGGCCAGCTTAAGGTGCAAAGGGACAAATTTTGTCCACCTTAAGGCATGGAACTTTTGAGATCCTTTTAAGGATAAACCCGCGAGAGGCCAGCTTAAGGTGCAAAGAGACAAATTTTTTCCACCTTAAGGCATGAAACTTTTGAGATCCTTTTAAGGATAAACCCACGAGAGGCCAGCTTAAGGTTCAAAGAGACAAATTTAATCTAGGCATGAAAATTTTGATATCCTTTAAGGATAAACCCGTAAGCGGTCAGCTTAAGGTGCAAAGGAACACATTTTGTCCACCTTAAGGCATGGAAATTTCAATATCCTTTTAAGAATAAAACTCTGAGAGGCCAACTTAAGGTGCAAAGGGACAAATCTTGTCCACCTTAAGAATGGAAATTTCGATATCCTTTAACGATAAATCCGTAAGAGGTCAGTTTAAGGTGCAAAGGGACAAATCTTGTCCACCTTAAGGCATGAAAATTTCAATATTCTTTAAGGACAAACTCGTACGAGGCCCGCTTAAGGTGCAAATGAACAAATCTTGTCCACCTTAAGGCATGTAAATTTTGGGATCCTTTTAGTTATAGGCTTGGAGAACTTTGGCATTCCAAATCCCATTGAAGGAACTCTCTTTCTTTTCGACGGGTTGCCCCCATTGAGTCACAAATATTTAGAGTAAGTCCAAAATTTAATTAGAATAGTTTCATACTTGGTATCCATAGGGTAGATACTGCAGGAACTTTTTTTTTTACACTTATGCAACTGAACTCAGAATGAAATTTCAAGCGCCTACGTACCTCAGTAAAGAGGATCAAGTCACAACGTAGTTCTGGGTGAGTATTTTTTTTTTGTGTGTGTCCTAACTTTTACCTAGGCTGCCTATTTCGAGGTTTTTAACCTAACGGACTTTCATTTATTATTATTGTTTATTATTTTTGTAGCCGTACACAGTTTATACTCTTGCGGGCCAGGAGTTGACATGCATTTTATACTCATGCCTTAAGGAGTGTGCATGTAGTTTATACTCGTGCCTTAAGGAGTATGCATGCAGTTTATACTCGTGCCTTAAGGAGTGTGCATGTAGTTTATACTCCTGCCTTAAGGAGTGTTATCTTCCTTCAAGAATAGTACTTCTTCAAAAACTTGGCGTTGATGGGGCCAACCCTCATGCCATCTGCATCGACAAGCTTGTAAGCACCATTTGAATATGCCTCTTGTACGACATATGGTCCATCCCACTTCGGGGTGAATTTGCCTCCAGACTTACGAGAAGTGATAATGGGTCTCATTACTGCCAGGACTTAATCTCCAACTTGGAAGCACCTCAAGTGAACTCTTTTGTTGAAGGAACGAGATAGGCGGGCTTAGTAATATTCAAGATTTTGTTGAGCCTCTAGTCTCTCTCATCAAGAGCTTCTAAATCCACAAGATGCAACGTAGCATTCTCTTCATCAGTGATCCCTTCTTGAATAGCCAGTCTCAAAAAAGGTATTTAACGCTCAAGTGGCAGGACGACTTCAACTCTAAAAGCAAGCAAATATAGGGTTGCTTGCATTGGTGTGTGGTAAGTTGTTCTATATGCCCATAGAGCTTCTTCCATTCATTCATGTCAGTCTCATTTGGATTTGGAGATAAATTTCTTCAACAAGTTGCACAAAGTCTTATTGAAGGCTTCAGCTAAACCGTTGGTGGCAACATGATACATAGAAAACTTACGCTGCTTGAAGCTAAAGAGATCACAAATCTTATTCATCAGCTTGTTATCAAATGGATTCCCATTGCCAGTTATTATATATTGAGGGATTCTAAAGTGGTAGACAATATTCACTCAGATGAAGTTTGCAACATTTTCTTTCTTTACTTCCTTAAGAGCAATAGCTTCGGCCCACTTTGAGAAGTAATCTATCGCAGCCAAGATGTATAAGTGTCCACCAGAAAATTTGGTAGTGGACCAACAACATTTATTCCCTAAGCATTGAATGGCCAAGATGCTACAGTTGGATGTACTTTCCCTGGAGGTTGATGTATGAAATTTACATGAAATTGACAAACTTTGTATCTTCTATCATAGTCCAAGCAATCTTTCACCATCGTTGGCCAATAATATCTCATTCTTTTAATGTGAAAATGAAGCTTCGGTCCAGATTGATGCGATCCACACACTCTCGAGTGTGCTTCTTGCAAAGCTTGAATATCTTTTTCCTTTCCCAGACACCGTAAGAATACTCTTTAAAATGATCTTATGTACAGTGTGTCCTTATAGTAAAGAAAAAGAGATGCACGACGATGAATATCTATCCTTCTTCTTGGGTCCTCTAGAAGTGTCCCATAACATAAGTAACCAATGATAAGTTATCGCCAATCTTCTTTTTCAGCTTCAGATACGGAAACAAGATATTCAACTTTATTTTCTTTATCTTCAGTTGTTGGCGGTACTACCCATTCTTGGCGGATAGTGACTTGCATCTGATTTGGAAGAGTCAGGGTTGAGGCCAAAGTAGCTAGGGCATCAGCTTGCTTATTTTCTCTTCTTGGCACATGTTGGAGGGTTACTTCTCCAAGCCACCCTATCAACTTCTGTGCATAATTATGATATGGTCGTAGCTCAGGCTTTCTGACTTCATAGCTTCCTAAAAGTTGCTTGATCACCAATTGGGAGTCACCAAAGACTTGTAATTGTAGTTGTTTCATATCAACTTCCATCTCAAGTCCAAGTATTAAATCTTGATATTTAGCAACATTATTAGAGCAATGGTTTGTAAGGGTAAAAGAGTATAGGATGACCTCTTCTTATGGAGTGACGAACACCACGCCGGCACCAACTCCATCTCGATGTGCGGCACTATAAATGTAAATCTTCCATGAGGGTCTAGCTTCAATAACCATTGCATCTTATCAGAAGATTCATCACTCAATTCCCAATCATCAGGTATCCGGTGATCTGACAAAAAATCAGCCAATGCTTGTCCCTTTACAACCTTTTAAGGAACATACACAATATCAAACTGTTGAAATTGAAGGTACCATCTTGAAAGTCGGTCACTAAGGACTGGTTTCGACATTACAAACTTAATGGGATTTGCCCTAGACACAAGACGAACAACATAAGCCTGAAAGTAGTGCTTCATCTTTTGAATCGAGAAGGCTAATGCCAAACATAACTTTTCAATTGGAGAATACTTTAGCTCATTCGGCGTCATCATTTTGCTCAAATAGTAAAGAGAGTTTTCTTTGCCTTCACTATTTTGTTGAGCCAGTCGTGCTCCAACTAACCTCTTCTGTGTTGCAATGTAGAGTATCAATGGTTTCTCAGGTATGGGTGCCGCAAAAACTGATGGTTTCATTAAGTATGATTTGATACTCTCAAAGGCATTACTACAAGCTTGGTCCCATTCGAAGGGAGTGTCCTTTTTCATGAGATGACTAAATAGTTGACATTTTTCGGCCAGGTTTAAGATGAACATCCTTAAATATTCTAGCCTTCCTTGAAGGTTTTTTAACTCATGAATATTTTGAGGCTCGGGCATCTTCAAAATCACATCAACCTTGTCTTGATCAATTTCAATTCCTCGGTGTCACACAATGAAGCCAAGAAACTTTCCAGAAGTAACTCCAAAGGCACACTTCAATGGATTCATCCTAAGTTGATATCTTTGAAGTAACTCGAATACCATTCTTAGGTATTTTAAGTGGTCGTCTCTCTTTCTTGACTTCACCACTAGATCATCCATGTAGCACTCAATATTTTTATGGAGCAGGCCATCAAAGATGTTCTGCATAGCCCTTTGATAAGGAACCAGTGTTATTCAAATCAAAAGGCATCACCTTGTAGCAATAAATACCTTTGGGTGTACAAAATACAGTGAGTTCTTCATCCTTTGGTGCCATACAGATTTGATTGTAGTCAAATGAACCATCCATGAAAGACATTACCTCATAACCAGTGGTGGCATCAATCATCAACTCTGGTATGGGGATTGGAAAGTCATCCTTAGGGTAGGCGTTGTTGACATCCCGAAAGTTGACACAAACTCGAATTTGGCCATTCTTCTTCCGTACTGGAACAATACTTGAAATCTATGTGGGATATTTGACTTCATGAATAAATCCAGCTTCAATGAATTTGTTAACTTTATTTCCAATCAAAGGAACCAACTCCGGTCTAAAGCGTCTTTGGGCTTGCTTAATAGGACGGGTACCATTCTTGACTGCAAACTGATGGATCGCTACTTTTGGATCTAAGCCAGGCATTTCCTTATAGCTTCAAGCGAAGACATCCATATATTCTTTGAGTATGTCTATATAAGCGATTTCCTTCTCCACTTCTAGAAATGCACTAAGGTAAGTTGGTCTTGGGCCTTCATTGGTTCCAAGATTAACTTTCTTCAAGTAATCTATTGTGGCCTTTACTCTTTCTTAAAGTTGCGATGAAGCAGCTCCAGCATCTTTCTCCTCTTGAGGATCATCGTCGTTGACGGATATATGATAACACCAAAAGGCATCTTCTATCTCTTCATTAACCTTCATTTGAGATGAGACATCTTTCTCGTTCTGGGTCGTAATATGATATAAGATCCAATACTCTGTTCATCTTCTTCACGTTGCTTGGTATAAACCACAATATGCACCTTTGCCTTTAGCACCTCGTTGCATGAAACTACCAGTTCTATCTGTCACTTCATTCTAGAAGGAATCAAAATTTGGAAATCCTTTTGTATTTTAAGTGAAGAGTGCATCATCGTGCTTTGACGACTCCTATTACACTTGTTTCTATTCTTCTTATTTAGAGGTCCCAGCCTTTCAAACACAGAAGTTCTTACAGTTGATCCTCCAAGTCGGTTAAATGCAGAGGGTCTTTTATTAGTAGCAGTGGATTCTTTTTCCACAATGATGTAATTACTTACTGTCTTTTTTATGGAGATGCGAATTGGAGGTGGCTGCGTGTATCCTAGGCCTTCACGTGCCTGCCTGGTTGTACCCTCCAAAGAAATTTTACCCAAACTTGATGACTCATTAGGATTATATCCAGCCTTTACAAATATCTTATATGCATTTGGGTTAAAGCCTTCTTTCGTACGCTTCGTAGGGAGCGTCATATCTTGTGGCAGATTTTGAGCCACAGACTCTTCAAGAAGACTTGAGGATGGATTTATTTCATCAATCTTACTGATAGGTAAAGTTAGCCCCTTTAACACATTATCTTGGGAATCAGAAGAATGATCTTTCTCTTTTTCTACCTTCGGTACGTAGCGAAAAATAGGAGTTGCCTTCTTTTTCATAGAAGTGACACTTTCTTTATTTAAAATGGAGAGAGGCTTCTTGGTGGCGACTTTTTCGACAGTCACTGCGGCCTTCTTGGATGCAAGATCTTCACACTTGGTCTTAGTGACATCTTCAACCCTTTTCTCATCCATAACATGCTTTTTTAAGTAGAATTTTACATCAGCAAAATGTGACTCAGCTTTAGTGAATGGCTTGTCATCGGCAACTATCTTTCTTTCCACTCCGCCTTCAAGGTACTTCAAGCATTGATAGTAAGAGAATGAGATAATTTTGTTCCCATACACCCAAGGCCTACCAAGCAATATATTATATGAAGTTTTGGCGTCGATCATATGCATCAATGGGTTTGATTAAAAATCATTCATACGAATCCCTAACTTGATACATCCCATGGCCCTCTGTCCCCCTTGGTTGAAGCCTTGGATCATTATACGACTTTTGTCCAGTTTGCTAGTAGTGATGCCAAGTTCCTTCATCATGCGGATAGGCAGGATGTTGACTCCAGATCCCTCATCTATCAAGATTATATTGATCTTCTTTCATAGAATTTGACCCACCATGTATAAGGGACGGTTATGTAGGGCCTCATCAAGCAGAAGATCATTATTTATGAATGTGATTTTTGTATCACACGCATGTGCCTCTTCACCAAGAGTTTCAGCAAGCTTTTTGGAAGGTGAAGGAACCTCCATGGGTAGATTCTCACCCTTTGCCCCCTCTTTGGCGGCATTAAAACAAGACCCCTCAAGGTTGACTTGGGCAGTCTTTACACGAAACCAACTCGGTAAGAATTCCTCTAAAGTCATCGGACGTCGAGGTTTTCTGTGGTGAGACTCCGTCACCCTCGTCTTTTTTAGAAATTCAACCAACTTCTATTTCCTTAGTTCTTTACCATTCTCCTTCTGGTTGGATTCTCGAACGACTCCTTTCTTACTCATCCTCCTGCGTCTGTGCCTCATCACTAGAGTCCAATCTTCATCATTGTCTTTGTCAACTGTCAGGCTCTAATATTTTATTATTATGCTTTTCGATACATATTTGGATTGGGTTGAGCGATCCAAAAGTAATAGAGATTTGATGAGAACTAGCCATCTCATTGTCTAAGAAGATCTTCTTCTCTTTTGCCAGTTGCATGACTTTATCTTTAAAGATAAAGCACTTTTCCAGAGGATGACTTACGAGCCTATGATATTTGTGATAATTAGGGTCATTGGCCTTCCATCTTCGTTGGGATGCTTCATCTCTGGGAGTTCAATGAGCTTATTCTCAAGGAGTTCATCGAAAATCTCACCAACATCAGAATCAAGGAAGGTATATTCCTTTTCTTGCATCTCCTTTAAAGATTTTTGATTCGGATGTGCTCCAGAAGTTGTCTTCACACTTTGATTCTTGCTTACCTTTTTGGTGACCTTCACAGGAGACACATCAACATTCATGGACTCCTTGTTTTCACTTTTAGGGACAAGCTTGCCCCATCTTTTGGGTTCCTGCTTATCCTTTCACCTTAGAGGGTCATGGATAAGCGCTGCCCCCTTTCCAGCAGAAGACATGCTCAACTCCATATCGTGAGCACGGGTAGCTAGCTCTTCAAAGGATTTAGGCTTAATGCCTTGCAAGATGTAGAGAAGCTCGCAGTGCATTCTTTGGACGCACATCTCTATTGCAGAAGCTTCGCTGAGCTTATCTTTACAGTTTAGGCTAGCATTTCTCCATCAATTGGTGAAGTCAGTAACTGGTCCATCCTTTATTTGATGAGTATTTATGAGCTCTACCATGCTCACTGTACGCCTTGTTCTATAAAAGAGATTTAGGAACTCGTGCTCCAATTGCTCCCAACTATCGATGAAATTAGGCTCAAGGTACGTATACCAATCAAAGACATTTCCTTTTAGAGAACGAACAAACTGTTTGACAAGATAGTCACCGTAAGTTACAACATTGTTACATGTCTCAACAAAGTGTGCGACATGTTGTTTTGGGTTCCCTTTACCCTCAAATTATTGAAATTTGGGAGGTTGATAACTGGCAGGCATTTTGAGGCTATCTATCCTCGGAGTGTAGGTCATGGCATACGCAAGGAAAGACTTTGTGACAACATCATACTAATCTTTGAGGGTACCTTCAATAAATTCCCCCATTTACCCGATCGGGATCATTCCCTCAGAAGAAACTTGCACCTCTTTAATCGGTGGTGTTTGTTTCACAGGATTTTATGTTTCATGAACCTCTGGAGATTTTCTAGGTGCATGGCTAGACTCTCCGTCTATCAGGCCTTCCACCCTATCCACTATCTTATCAATCCGAACATCTTGATTCTGAACATATTTGGTCAGGCTTTCAATTGTCTTTGTCAGATTCACAAGTTGCTCCTCCATAGAAGAGGCATCAGTCACCATTGCTTGCACGATCACTGGAGATGTTGGATATTAGCATGGATTATCGCACAAGTTGATCTTTGAGGTGCTCAACTTATGCGGTGTAGTCGGAAATAATGAGTTGCTTGAACGATCATCGCTCTTTACGCCAGAGTATTTGGAATCGAAATGCTCAAGTAGAGCTAGAGTCTTCTTAAGCGATTCTACCACATTTCTTCCTCCTTCTGAAGCACTTGTATTAGTCTTCGTTTATTTTAGAGTTGAAGATCCAAAAACTGGAGTTGGTGCAAATGACACTAGATGTGTTTGTTGTCCTTGCAAACCTGCCTTGCTCCTTATAACAGCTCCTAAGCTTCTGAAAGTAACACCAAGGATGCTTTCTACTTTAGCAGAGAACTTTGAATCAGTAGCCTTGGAAGCAGTTGATTGAGAGGTTGACCTTCTTGGAGGTCATTTTGTTGTTCATAAATTTTGAAGTTTGAAAAGTTGAGATGAGAGATAGAGATTGTCCCACTGGGCGTGCTAGAATTTGTTGGACAGTAAAATTCTCGAGGCCAAAAATAAATAATCGAGACAAGAAAAATATATTGCAACAATCAATTTATTGATTTCAATGTGAGTGTTACAATCTCTATGAATTCTCTGATTCACCTTTTCAAATATAAATTCAAGGGCTTAAAGCTTGATCTTGAATTTGAACTTGATTTGTTGATTTAAGGGACTTGATCTTGACTTGCGCTTGAATTCAAGGGTTTTGGAGCTTGTTCTTGAATATTGCGGTCCTGATCTTGAATCTTGATGAACTTGATTTGAATGATTGAGATTTTTAGAGAAATTGTGACGTTTGATCCACGAGCTTTCTCTTGCTACTTGTTAGAGTTCTGGGGGTCTTTTTCTGAATTATGAGATCCCTATTTATAGTTGTGGAAAGAGGAAGAGTCACGATAAAGATGGACTTTCTTTGACCAATCAAATTTGAGTGACGTGACGCCTTTTATTGGCTTTGATTTCATGGGTCTGCTGCATCATTTTGACATGTGGCATGGTCCTATTGACTTCTTCTCTTGACTTGGCATGCCACGTCATTTGACACATGGTGCTTATTTGGGCCTCTAGAATATGACAATATCCCAAGCTTAGCAAAGTGGGCTCATTATTTATAGTCTAAATTAATGAACTAGCCCAATAAATATTGAACTTTATTTAAATTCATGTGTTTGAAATTTAAATAATTAATTCAATTATATTAATTCGTAGTATTTATTTAGGACTAATATATTTTGAATTTAATTTAATCCAAATTTCGTACGAATTTAAATTTAATAAAATTTCGTTGTCCATATACATTATTTTGAAGTTGAGACATATAATTTTAATTACTGCGATACATTCACTTATAAAACTATTTGATGGAGATGCATAATACATTAACTAGATCAAAGGGAAATACATAATTAAAATTATTTATTCAAAAATTTATAAATTTGTGAATGTATTCAACTGTTTTAATAAAAAAAAAAAAATACGTCATTAAAAAAAGTTAAATTTTTTATATAATTTAGTAAAATTAAATTGTGGTATTGTGCAATTTTTCTCATGGGTCCCATAAATCATCTAGAAAGTCCTTAAGTTGACACTTATTTAACTTCAAACTCTTTTATCCTTAAATATGGCTACATAAATTTTTGTGATATCTTATAAACCACAAGTTTTAAAAGTTTATTCTTTTCTCAAGTACTTCTTTTGTTCAGAATAATTTTCTCCATCTTCTTTTAATTGGGCATATTCATTTTACACAATGATTAAGTGATTAAGAAATTATAAATTGAATAATGAATTTTAATATTTATCATTTATCCATATTAACATATTTATTGGACATGAAAATAGATATTGAAATTATAATTGTTCACATTTAATATATATTAATATAATCAATTAATATGAGACATTTATTATGATCAACTAAAATGAGACAGGAAAAGTACTTGTCACTTATTTTTTAATTGAGTTTTCACTTTTGCTTGTCCTTTTTTGACATATTAAGGAAGGACAATTCTTTTTTTTTTTTTAATTTTATCCCTAGCATTATTATTTTTCTAAACTTGTTCTTTGTATTGTTTTGCAATACACAATATTTTCTTGGTTTTAATTATTTGACATGTTTGCTTTTTACATAACTCTTAAAAAAAGATGAACAAAGGGTGCAAATTAATTAATATGACATTTTTCAATCTTTATTGGATGAATTTTCTTCAATTAATATGATTAAAGTTGGAAAAAAATGGCTAATCATCATCACTTGAATTTAAAAAAAAAAACTTGGTATTAGAGTCAGGTTTTACAGTGTCCTAGGGAGTCTGAAAGCTGCGTTGAGTAGAGTCTTGTGCACACTTATGGACAAGAGGCTACAAGACGTTTTAGGAAAAGTTTTCATTCTTTCAGTATTCATGTCGTGCGTGTGAGCATTATCTCTATTTAAAACTCTCTTTCTGACTCATTCTTCCTTCCATTTACAGACAATGCCTCCCCAAAAAAATAACGGAATTAGAAATGGGAGCAACTATTTTGAGACGATTTTTTTTTAGCAAACATGTTAAGTAACTTGAGACGAAAAGAGTACTAAATATCAACTAATAGAGATAATGTAATAAATAACTATGCCAATTATTATTTTCTTAATGAACGTGTTCAATTCAAATATGACAAATAAAAATAAATGAAAGAAATATGAAAAATAAAAAACTTAATAATTCAATTAGTTAACTATCTAAACCTTTTTTTTATTGCTCGAAGTTTTATTCTCGCCTTGGAATACCTTCCCATTTTTCTTCCCAGGCCTCCCCCTAAGCCCTATATAATATATTTTTTCTTAAAAAAACAATGAGAAATACTATTAGGTCGACTATAAAGTGAGTGATTAACTAGACTAGAATTTGGAGACAAATACAAATATAACTCATGTGTATTAATCATTTCATCTTATTGCCTATTTGATGTATGTTTTGCAATTAGTTGTACACCGACTTCTCTCCACCCCTTTTGACTTCTCTTTGCCGACAAATAATCACACGTAACGCGTAAGATTACATCATTACAACTTTCGAATATGTATGTACCTCTTTCTTTTTATTTCTTTTCATTTCCAAGTAATCTAGGATACTTAAATTAATTAGGTCTTGTAAATCTTGTTATCGTGGTGATCAAGGTGATTAATGATTTCCTTCCTTAGCAATAATGGTACTTGCTTAATGACCTTAGCATTTTTTGTTTTAACATAACCATAATGATTGGAGTTATGTACATCTGAACTAGTTTTAATAAATATCTTCTATATATCTTCCAGTAGTACAAGTAACGTGAACTTTTGTCCACTAAAATTAGGCAGAGGAGAATGACCTTAACATTATCATCGTAACTTCTTTTCTACTTGGATAATTCAATTCACGATCTCCGTCAATAGCTAGAGTACCTTTCTTACCACATGCATGTTGGAAAATAAACACACACATATTTCATAAACTCTTTTCTTTTAAGTTTCTATTTACTAAATATTTTGCTTTTTGTACGAGTAATTACAATTATTCCAATCAACTTATTGAGATGTCAAGTCTTAAATTGCTAAAATTTGAATAGCCTCTTCAGACTTCACCTAATACAAGTAGACAATAATGTTATTGAATTGGTGTCACATGCCCTAGCTAGAAAAGTCATGAGTAAGCAATTAGATGTACGATGATAAGACTTGATGTAAATATGATTAAAATGTGTTGAAGAAAATAATTAAAATGATCTGTATTAAAGAAAATATAACAGAATACACTACGTACTCTAAACCAACAAAGAAAAGAGGAAGAAGTATGTTGATCGAATTGTTGATTTGGCTCAACGAAAATATAAGAGGACGTACTACAAAAAGGCCTAATGTGGAGTTACAAATTACAATGTAAAATTTACATGGGCTACTGATTAATAATATGTATATGTCCAATAAATTTTTCAAACAAATATAAAATTTAAATTAAAGTTATTAAATTTGTCCCCTTGTGCTCCGCCCGAGTCAGAAGTCGTAGTAGTAGCTCATCTAACCGATGATCTTTGACATTTCGAGTTTGATTTAACTTATAATACTCATATAATATAAATAGTTTTCATACGGGTAGTTCATTTCAACTTATTATAACAAATAACAAATCCGATTCTACAAATTACTACAGTCAACTGTCTTTGTAACGATATTATTCGCTTAGAAATTTTTTTTAAAGTAAAATGCTATTATAATATAAGAATATATAATATAATACTATAAGATGAAAAATTAATTTCTAAAGAACGTAACCGCTATATATATTGAATACTACTCCCTCCTTTTTTTTTTAAAACTAATTTAGCCGCACGTGTCTCGCACGTGTAACTTTTGATTATCTAAAATTAGATGATGTTGTCTATTACAAATATTTCTAATGACGTGCAGAAAGTTCAAATCCTTCACACTTTATTATGTATTTTATCATTAGCATTTTTTCTTGCTGAGGCTAAGAGAGATGCATCGATTTGAATCATATTTGTAGTATGATTATTTTTTTTATTTTTTGTATATTATTTGTAAAGTTAAATCTTTAAAAAATCTTTGATTACTTATTTAAAACTCTTAAAAATTTGGTACTTCTTATATTTTTCTTAATCTATTTCATATTTATTTTTAGATTTTTTAATTTTTTTTAAAATCAAATCTAGTTGATTTAGAATTCTTAAACTAACAAAAAAATTATTAGTTATTATTAATTCTATGACTTCTAATAAAGAAAGGTTTTATATAAATATTTAATTAATTTTCATGTCTTAAATATTAGAAAAATTGGTGAAAAAATGATTTTGTGAGACTTTTAATGATGGAGAAAAAATTTAGATAATATTTCTAAGGCCTTCACACTTTTTAATATAGTATAAATGTAGATATATATTATAATTTTATCAATAAAATTTTAGATTATTAGTTTACCATATATAAATTAAAAAATCTGTCCAAAAATAAATCAGGATATACTTTATCATTACTTTACTATTTTATCAAGGAATAAAAGTTGATCAGTAATATTTAGACTTTTTTTCGTGTTAAGAATTATTATTTTTTTGGATTCTGCTTTACTTTAGAATATTTTTTTGCAACTTGAAATATGTTTTGTCTTATTATTTTCTTAACTTTGTGGAATGTATTTTGGATAGGAACTTTTTAATTTTAAAATTTATTTTAGATTAGGACAAAGGAGGAGAGGTCATGTAAAATTAAAAGAGGTTTGGTCGTTTGGACCATTTTTGTCATTTTTATTTATTCACTCACCCTCTAGATTTGGTCTCATAACACAAATCTACCTTGTGATTTAATTTTAAAGAACTAGAGGTAAGTGTTGTGTTAACTGCACAATCTTTTTTAATTGCTTACTCGACATATTCTTACAATTTTAATTTTATGCTTAACATTTCGATGCAGCATTTTAATTTTCACTGGCTTGACATCTCATGTTTCTATCACCTTGTCACAAATATCTATTTCAATTTCAATTCGTATTCGGTGGAAAAAAGCTTCAATTTCAATTATTTTATAATTTTAATAAAGATGAAAGGAGACACGAAATTAAATATATTTAAAGTACATAAAAAAGAAATACAAACCATTTCAATTTGAATCTTTGCTCATGTGCATGCCAATTTTCACCTTTCACGCCATTAGGACATATTATGTATGACATCACATAGATGCAGAGGTGGAGCTCGGATTTTAATTAAGGGAATTTAATATTTGAAGAAAATTTAATCAAATGGGTTCAACACCTACTATAGATACATAAAAATTAATTTTAATCATGCATAAATGATATTTTTTTCGTCAAAAAGGATTCAAATGAACCCCTACCAAAAGGCTAGCCCTCATAGATGTACTTGGTAACTTCGTACAACTCTTGCTAAGGCCTTACTTGTCAAACAATTTATGACTACTGCACATGCAACTTTCAAACTGAGTCGAAATCTAATGCATCATAAGTTGCTTGAGCAAATTCACCATATTTGACAATTACTCGACGAAGCAATGGCCGAGTGGTGTGGACCCTGAATCCCAGCAAATAATATTCTTTTCAATCTTCATCAATTAGCTATCAGTTTTAATTGTAGACCCCCTTTTGGCGTTCTTAGCATGAAAAACTACATAAAAAAGAAAGTAGTTAGATATGCTAATCTTCATCATAAAATATTTTGATTTTTTGTTTCAATTATAGATTTCATCGATGATTCAAGCATGAAAAAACACATAAAAGGAAAAGTAGTTAAAATAAATTTTCAATAATGAATCTAACATCAGATTATAACATAAAAAATCACATAAAAAGAAAAATAATTAAAATAAATTTTCAATAATGTGTCTCACAGATTATTCATCTTAATCTTCTTTCAAACTCGCACAAGGGATTTGAAAGAAATATAATCAATGATCATTCTATTTTTTTCTCTTTTTTGTTCACTATGTTTATTTACTATAAATGCTGAACTATTGTGTTTACTATTGCTTTTTTGTATATACTATTTTTCTAATAATTCATCTATATGCATTTTAAATTCTTTTAAATCGTCAAAATTATATGTTAAATGGTTTTTGAGTTATTATGCTATTTTTATCTATCAATTCAATTTTTATAGTAGTTTTATGTTTTTCCCATCCTTTTAATGGATCTTCACTATATAATTGTCTTAATTTTTTCTTTATTATTTCTACCTTATCTAAAATATAGTTATTTCTTTTTTATTTATCGAAAATACAACTAGTTCTACTGTGTCTTCTGTATTTTTTATATTTTCTAACTTTTGTGTAATTTTTTCTGACGAAATGAAAAATGAATACTTATATCTGAAGAAATGGTAGATAAATTTAAAATACTTTTTTTGTATGTACTTAAGGATATAGAAATTGGAGATGTAAGAAAAATCATATTGAAAAAAATATTTGATAAATATTTTATGGCTAGAATAAATTACATACCTCACCTACCTAATTATTCTTACAAATACTTACATACCAAACCTACACATCAACAATGATAAATTACGTATATTTAGAATCTTGGAAAATGGATATGAAAAATATACAATTAATAGAAAAACTAACGAAAACAAATTTAGAAGAATATATGAGAACTAAAGATATAAAATATATAGAATTCCTTAATGAAAATATAGAGGAACTATTAAGATTAAAACAAACAACTAATAAATACTATGATAAAACAATTAATTACTAGAATCCAATTTCAAGTTATCCAAGTTATGCGTAGAAACCTAAGCATAATATGAATAATATGGCAAGATATATATCTGATGAAACTAAGATACTAGTTTTATATATCATAAAAGACGTACAATTAGAAGACATAAAGAAAATAATATGGGAAAAAATATTTGATTATGAAGATGACTTACTAAGTACTAATTGGATAGAAGATGAATTAGAAAGTATAGATTTCTATGGTAGAAATAATTCGGACAGTTATTATTCAGATGGATATTATACAGATTAAAAATGCTAGAATATACTAATAGAGTTAGAGAAAAGCAAAGTTGGCTATACGAAAAAATTAATTATAGAAACCAGCTTAGAAAAGAAAGAGAAAAATTAAAAGAAATATTAATTTAGATAAATAAAACCATAAAACAACTAGAATTAAAAGACAGTTTAGAATATGATTTAGACATGGAATTATTCATAGATGGAAAAGACAAAATAATTAACGAAATAGATAACCTAGAATTTAATATCAGATACAATACAATTAGAATAAATTATTACAAAGAAATTTGCAGTATCACAACTAATTTAGGATAAAATGATAGACTATGAGTATTTAAAATATTGGAGACAAGATATGGAAGAAATAAGATTAACAGAAATACTTATGAAAGAGAATTTAATTGAATATTTTAGAACAAAAGATATAGAATATTTAGAATACCTCCAAAATAATATACAAGAATTACAAAGACTAAGAGAAAAAACTAAAGAATATTACAGTAAAGCATTTAATCAAATACAATCTAATCACCCCCAAGATATGAACATTAATAAAATTAAAATAAATACACTAAAAATAAAAATGTTTAGAGAAATTAAGAAATATCCATGCACAACTAAAAATAGATCCATTAGAGCTATAATAGTTCTATTTAAGTTATCTGATTTATCCGCACCCCCTACAATTGGTATCAGAGCCTATGTTGTTTAAAGTTACCGGAAGTAGTATATAATTGGACTTATTTGATTAATTTATTAATTATGATAAAATTAGATTTAGATATCCTCCAAAATATTATAAATATTATTTAGATGAACAACGTACAGAAATTACAAAAATATAAAGAATTAAAATAAATAATATCTGAAAAACGTAAAGAATTAAAAATAAGGATAGAAAGACTACAGTATAACATAATTGTAGGAGTTAGTAAAAAATCAATAAATGCACAAAAGAAGAAATATCAAATTTAGAATCAACAATAGATAGTCTAGAATATATATATAAACATAACCTATATACGTTTAAATAAAATGAACAAACAAGAATTTATAATAGACGAAAAAACATATGAAAATCACGAAGGATTAAAAATAAAAATAGTATTCTCTAATTTAGGAAGAAGATATAAGAAAATAGGTGAACATTTATATATAATGTTAGAAAAAGAAGAATTAAAATTAGAAGATAAGTTGACAGTCATGGTAAGAATAGAAAGAGAAAACGAAGAGATAGACAGAAAAAAAAGAAATAGATAATATAAAACAATAAACCACAGAAGAAATACAAAAATAGAAGAAACTAAAAATAGTAGGATTGCTGAATTAGAAAAAGAACTACAAATGCTAAAAGATTTATATGAAAAGAGACAAAAAAAAGAAGAAAAAAAAAAGAACAAAAATTATTATACAAGATAAATCAATTTAAAGAAAAAATAGAAATAAAAAATAAAGAACCAGAAACCAATGAGTTAGAAATAAATACAATAGATGCTGAAGAAACAAATAATTATGATTCGGAAGATAGTGAAACATATACAGAAATTCTAGAAAACATAGGAAAACTAGAAATTAATGAAAACAAGAAGTAATTAATAACGAAAATCTAGAACTAATAAATACAGAATTAAATACTCTAGATAAAAATATATTACCTAGTACATTAGAAATAAGAAAACTAACATATAATTGCAAAAGTAAGATTAAAGGATATAATCCAAAGGATGAATATAATAAATGGACACCAAAATAAATAGTTAATTACAACTTTCTAGATTTAGACTGTGTAATAGACACAAATAAAACAATACAACTATGGGTAGGATATATGTCAAAACAATTATTAGATAATAAATAGATACAACAAACACATCAGAATATATAGAAAAGACATTAATAGGAACAGTAAAATTATGATTTTTAAACCTAGCCGAAACAAGTAAAAAAGTACTAAGATCTAATAATAAAACAGAAGGAACATCAACAACTACTAAAATACTACCAACGAAACTATTGGAAAAATATGAAATAACTATAAGAGATGAATTTAGCAGTATGACAACAAAAGAAGCAGAACAAAATAAAGAAAAAGATACGAATAAGAATTTAATGTTAAAACTAGCAATATAATAGGTGTTATATAGATGAGTATACGTGTGCATATTATTATAAAGGAACATATAATATAGAAGAAAGTAAAGAAATAAGAAGATGATATTTTAGTAAATTATTTGAACCATTTAGTTCAAAAATAATAAAGAGTTGGGATGAAGCAAAAATAGTAGATACCCTAGGAGCAAGAATAAAATTTTTACAACAATGGTATAGAAATCTATGTGAAAAATATAGAGAAGAATAAAAATGGAAAAAACATTAATAAGAAATTTAGCATGTTGCAAAGATAAAATAACACCTCAATTTGGATGTGAAAAAAGATATTATAAGAAAAGAAAAAGACATAAGAAATATAAGAAATACAAGAAATCAAAATATAAGTATAAGAAACCAAGAAAAAGATATTATATAAAAAATTATAAACATAAAAGACCATATAGAAAAAAGAAATCTATAAAAGAATGTACTTGTTATAATTGTGGAAAACTAGGACATTTAGCTAGAGTTTGTAAATTACCAAAAAAACCAAAAAAGAAACAAATATCAGAAATAAAAATACAAAATACAAAATATATGCAGATAGATTATATAGATTATGAATTAGAAAGTGAAGATAGTATATATGAAATTTCGGAAAATGAAATAGATAATGAAATAGATAGTAAATTAGATAAATCAAATGACTGAAGAAGATATAAAAATGAATCAAATAACTGAAAAAGATATAAAAATAATAACAAAGGAAGAATATTTAAATGAAGAAGGAACAGATAAAAAAATAAAATTTGACAGTAATATATTTGACGAAATAAAAGGAAAAGAGTTAGACTTAAGTGTAGAAAAAATATTTAAAATACTAACAATAAACAATATACTTAGTAGAAAAAAGGAACAATACTATGTAGTAAGCCAAAAAGAACATGTAATAGATTGTAGATATACAAAAGGTAGAGCTAGTATACCACTAGTAACAAAAAGAATAATTAATAAAGAAATAAACGATATAAAAAGTAAAGACCCAATAAAATATGTACATCTTGGAGGAACAGAGATATTAATAAAAGCATGTTTTAGATAAGGAATAGATACACCAATAGAATTATATTTAGCAGATGATAGTATCATAAAACCTATAGAAAAAAGTATAATAACTGCCATAAAAGGAAATTTAATAGACCAAAAATTTTAATTTATAATAAGTGTGAATTATTCAGTAGCAATAACAGATAAAAATATAGATAAATCATTAGTATTATATTGGAAAATATCAGGAATAGAACTAACCCCAGAAAGTAAAATATTTACAGCAAGATGTAAAAATCTATATGTATTAACAACAAAACATAAAATAACAGGAAAAAATAAAATTAATAAAATACAAATAGAAAGTCCTTTCGAACAATTTGTAAAAACAATTAATAATAATAATTATAGTTACAAAGACATAGATATGGAAGAAGATTTAGAAATAATAAATGATAGAATAAGTACAACAAAAAGAATAGCTCATGAAAAACCAGAATCATCAAACTCATCAAAAAGAACAAGTTATGAAACAACTTCAACAGTTAATTTAAATCAATATTATATAACAGGAACAATAAATGAAAAAGAATATTTAACACTCTTAAACACAGGAAAAGAAGAAAATTATATAGTAAAATATCTAGTAAAAAGTGAAGAAATAAAATCTAATAGTAATATATGCTCAGATCTACCAAGGAGTCTAATAAACATTAAAGATATAACTGAACAGGAAATAATAATAGGAGTTAGAAAAATGAAAATAGAATTTGAAATAAAGGAAGATATACAAAAAACAGACATAATATTAGGAATAAAATAGTTAGAACAAGTAAAACCATACAATATAGAACATACACAATAATCTATAACATATAATAAAGAGAAATTATTCATAAAAAGAGCTTTAAGATGATATGAAAATATATGTACTTGTAAAAATAATAGTAGAAGGATATTATAATAGGTATTATACACCTATGATAGATACAGGAGCAGTAGCAAACTTATGTAGATATAACTGTTTATCAAAAAACAAATGGGATAAATTAAAAACACCAATAGTAGTCGAAAGATTTAATAATGAAGGAAACTTAATTACATATAAAGCTAAAAATATAAAAATACAGATATGGGATAAAATAATAACAATAGAAGAAATCTATAATTAAATTATACCCCCATATAATAACTAAAACAGATTGGTGGTTTACAACACCATGTAAACAAAAAGTAAGAGCAAAAAGAGTTATTAATAAAATAAGAAAGAAAACTGATTGGATAAAAGGAAGTGAAAAAATTACACAAAAGTTAGAAAATAGAAAAAATACAGAAGACATAGTAGAACTAGTTGTATTTTCGATAAATAAAAAAGAAATAACTATATTTTCAATAGATAATATATAGTGAAGATCCATTAAAAGGATGGGAAAACATAAAACTACTATAAAAATTGAATTAATAGATAAAAATAACATAATAACTCAAAAATTATTAACATATAATTTTGACGATTTAAAAGAATTTAAAATGCATATAGATGAATTATTAGAAAAACAGTATATGCAAAAAAGCAATAGTAAACACAATAGTCTAGCATTTATAGTAAATAAATATAGTGAACAAAAAAAAAGGAAAAAGCAGAATGGTTATTGATTATAGAAACCTAAATGCAAAAATTATGACATATAATTATCCAATACCAAATAAGATATTAAAAATAAGATAAATACAAAGATATAATTATTTTAGTAAATTTGATTGTAAATTAGGATTTTACCACTTAAAGTTAGATGAAAATTCTAAGAAATTAACCGCATTTACGGTACCACAAGGATTTTATGAATGGAATGTATTACCATTTGGATATAAAAATGCACCAGGTAGATACCAATATTTTATGGATAATTATTTTAAACAATTACCTAATTGTATAGTATACATAGATGATATACTACTATATTCAAAAACTAAAGAGGAACATTTAAAATTATTAGAATAATTTACAAATATAATAGAAAAATCGGGAATAAGTTTAAGTGAAAAGAAAACCAAAATTATGAAAAACCAGATAGAGTTTTTAGGAATACAAATAGATAAAAGTGGAGTAAAAATGCAACAACATATAATACAAAAATAATAAATTCAAAAGAAGAATTAGATACAAAAAAGAAATTACAATCATTTTTAGGATTAGTAAACCAAGTAAGAGAACATATACCAAAATTAGCAGAAAACCTAAAGCCTTTACAGAAAAATTTAAAAAAGGATATAGAATATAATTACAACGAAAAAGATAAAAAATAAGTTCAGAAAATAAAAATACTTTGTAAAGAGTTACCAAAATTACAATTCCCAGTCGAAAATAAAAAATTTATATATATAGTAGAAGCAGATGCTAGTGAATATAGTTACAGAGGAGTACTTAAATATAGATATGAAGAAGAAAAATTAGAACATCATTGTAGATACTACTCAGGTACGTTTTAATGAAACACAAATAAAATGGTAAATAAATAGAAAAGAATTATGTTTATTATATAAATGTTTATTAACATTTGAGCCATATATTGTATACAACAAATTTATTGTACGAACAGATAATACATAGGTACGTTGGTGGTTAACAAAGAAGATACAAAATTCAGTTACAACGAAAGAAATTCAGAGACTAGCATCGAATATATTAAATTTTACATTTACAATTGAAGTAATTAGTACTAACAAAAATGTTATTGCAATTACATATCAAGACAAAGCTACACAGACTGATATAATAGAAGATAATGCTTTAGAAAAAATACTCAAAACCCTAACTGCGCTTTCAATGAAAGTGGACAGTATGAGTAATGAAATAGAAAAGCTAAAGACTAATGAAATTAAACTGATGTCTAAAGCCTATGTCAATCGGAAGACAATAAAATTCCAGAGCTAAAAGGAGACGTTGGGACACTTCATAAAACCCATAACATTTATCAATCTACAATTGCAGGTACAAGCAAAGGAGTTAGTGGACAAAGATACCAGAACATGAATATGAATAAGATATTTGAAAAATCATTTATACCAAAAGCACAAAAGACCCCTTGTTCATACCCCCACAAATTACCACATATCAAGATAGTTTGAACCAAGATAAAAAAAAACTTATAACCATATAGCCCGAGGATATATAGAAAATATCTACAAACTACAAACTTTTCTAAACCTTAACCCCAGAGCTACAAATATCCAAGAACCAAACACAAACTATATAACCCAAAAATTACAAGGTTACAACAAGATAATCGCACTACCCAAAACCAATCCAAGCTTAATAAAAACATGTTTCGACTATGGATTATTAAATACCATATATACCCAAGATGGAGAAGAACTAACAGCTATAGAAGAATTACATAAAGTATCCACCACCTATAAAAGAGTAACCAAAGGAAATCTATTTTATATAAAGTTTTATACTGCACCAGCAGAGATATTCTATGACGAGATCAAACCAGTTATACAAGTTGTAAAAATAGGATTAACCAGATATATGATTATACCGGAAGATATTGTGCAGCAGCCAGAGATACCCAAAATCGAGATACCTGATTTTTACGCAAATAAATGACTTATTGAAATAGCTACAATTATTCAAGAATTAACAAATAATTATATCAATGGAAACCCAATATGGAGCTATTATTCAAGAGATCATCAAATGATTTATTCAAATTCAAGAGAACTACGACAAACAAATATGGAAGATATTAGACAATGGATAATGATGTTACTTAACCCAGAAAAATAATCTACTGCAAGAGCAATTAGGAAAAGATTTTTTTCAGACGGATTATTAAAAAGATATTGCAAAATAATTGGACACAAATATTCAAACCATCACTGTTTGAGATATAATGGAGATAATATTATCGCAAAAGTCCAGCTAGAATAAAAAAAATCAACCAAGAAGATAAGGACTCCAGCTAGAAGATAAAAATCAACGGAGCAGTAATAGAAGAAGACAAAGTATTGAAGATAGGAAAATAACATATGGAGAAAAAACTAAACTTCCTACATAAATTATTGTAAAGCTTTACTAGCCTTTTTGACTTTTCTTTTCATTTAATAGGCTTTTTGACCTTTCGAACAAAAGACTATTATTAGGTTTTGTTTTTTAGTTAACTTTAAGTCTTTTCCTTTCAGAATGTAAAGATTTTTTGTAAATTAGATAGGATACGCGTAAAGTAGGAACAGTATAGAGATAGGATACACGTTTTCTTTATCTTTCTTAGGATTATAAATAGAGAGCATTTTGCTCAGCTAAAAGGTAAGACTTTCATGTGTTGAAAGCAAGTCTCCTCTTTTGTAAACAAAAAACTTTTGAATATTTAATAAAAAACAGATATATTTCCAAGGAAAAGCTATGGATAAACAAAGCCCAGAATTATCAAACCTACCAGAATAGGTATATTTATTTATAATTATGAATAGCTAAATTTATAAATTCCTGACAATAATGATATGATAAAATAAGTTCATGTTAGTTTCTTTATAGAAGAATTATTCGAAAAATAGCATGTTAAGAAGTTTATTAGCAAAGTGGAAAAGGAGAAAAATCCTAAGAACTATGCCATTCTAAAGGTGAAACCAATGAGGCAAGAAAGCCGTGATGGGAGTAGCCAGAGTAGAGGCTTTGTTTAAGGGAAAAGTATCCAGATTACCATGCTAATATTGACCGAAGAACATGTTATTTAAGAATAATCTAGTATATAGTAATCTAAAATTATCAAATTTTGTTATGTGTATGATTGAAGGGAATATTTTGAAAATTAGAAGTCGATCGTATGTAGACATCAAAATTCAAAGATTGAATTTGATTAGAATTCTACTTCTATTCCTTTTTAAACAAAAAGAAACAAACCACGCATGGGATACTTTAAAACTTTCATACTTCTCTTTCTTTTTATACAAATTATTTAAAAAAAAGTAATTTGTGTAAATTAACGTTGCTCAGAGGAACTTAATACTTTCATATTATTAGCAATTATTGTTTGCAAAATATTAATAGTTAAATATAATTGGACTTTTAATTCTATATATATGGACTTTAATTTTTTTCCATATATTTTAGAACTTATATATTTCTTTATTTTGATATATTTATTTTATTAAGGTTCATCCCCTATAATTTAGGAGCCCTTAATTTAATAAAATAATAGTTTCAAAAATTATAAAAAGACGATTTTGTATAAAACAGAGTCTTTTAATGAAGGACAAAAAATTCAAACAACATTTCTAAGGCCCTTCATACTTTTAATATATTATATTATATTATTATAGATATAGATATAAATTATACATATAGATAAAGTATTATCAAAAATAATTGTTATAAAAATATATGTCTGTAATTATATTAATTTCACTTATTCTATAAGGTTACCTATAATTGTGATCTTTAGGTAATCTTTATACTATTCTCCTTATATGTATAAGTTAAATTCTCTTGAAAACAAAGAAGAAAGAAAAAGAAGATAGTCAAAGTAAGTGAGCCGAGGTTGTGGTGCCAAATGTTCATGAGACTTTAGCGCTGATAAGGAGATGGTATATTCACACACACACAAAAAAATTAAAGTTATCCACAAAGTTTGTTGTTAATCTGTCGTTCTATTATTGGTAGCTAACAAAATATTCTAATAGGTTGCCACTGGTATATTACTAAATAAAATTAGTAATAAATTCTGTTATCTAACAAGAGAATTTATTCGTCGTTGATTCCCATTTTTAATAGTGATTTATTAGTGTGTGACTTAAGACAGAAGTGACACATAAGGACCCCCATGAGAATATCAAGTGGGGTTGGTTAGGAAAAAGATACATCCACACATGCATGCATTTAGAGAATTGTAGAAGAAAATGTAATCTTTTATGAACCAAAAAAGACATCAAAGAGTACTTTTTGTCATTTGTCAATCCATTTGATCGAAGACTAGTCTTAATCCCAATAATATCTTGTCCTCTCTCTCTCTTTCAAACTTGAAAACAAGTTGAAGAGAGAAGTAAAGGATGGCCAAAATGAAAGGAAAGATAAGCACACCAAATCCATTTTCTATTGCAAACATATATCTTTAAGAAAGATTTAGGTTTTCTATTGATAAAAATTTGTTCGTGCAAGATATTTATATTAAATAATACTAATTGTTATTACTACAATTAAACCATAAACAAGGTGAGGATGTCAAGATTTTCAGATAAGATGAAATTCACTTTAAGTAGATCAAACAAAAATTAGTATTGTTAGGATTTGGACAGAATAAGCAAACACTACTAAAAAGGAAGAAAAATTGACCACAAAAATCGACCACAAATAGTCGGTTTCCCCTATTATTGACCAAAAAATCGATCAAAATTTTTGGTCGAAAAAGTAGTGGTAGCTTTTTAAAAACCGACCACAAGTGGTCGATTTTTTTTTTTTTTAAAAATTCATTATTATTTTATTTAAATTGAAAAATTAATTTTAGGGAAAAAAAACCGACCACAGGTGGTTGGTTTTTAATTAAATTAATAGAAAACCGACCACCTGTGGTTGAATTTTTATTAAATTAATTTATTAATACAGTATCCAAAATGAAAATACAACAACAACAACAACAAAAATCCAAATGAGTACGAAAAAACTACAACCATAGTTTCAAACAACAAAATGTCAAAAACATACAAAAATCAAAACTAACAGTCAGCATCATCGAATTCATGCTCCTCTTCATGTCCTCATCCGTGCTGAACTCATCGAGGGGGCCTAGACCTTTAGCAGCCTGAACTGCATCACCAAGACACGGAGGAATAACCCCTGCAGTCTGAATGAAAGAACTGAACTACTGCTGCAGCTTCCTGAATTGTGATGTTGTTGCCTTCTCTGCCTTCTTTTGCCTCTCTCTCTGTTCAACAAGCTCTTTAGTGAGTTGAGAAATCGTATTTTGTAGTCTTTCAATGGTTTCTGTATCAACCGAAGAGCTAGAGTATGCAGGGCCAGATGAACTCCTAATACTATCGCCAAAATATTCTGTGGGGCATCTGTAGAAATTGCCTCTATTTGCAGGACCCGAAGCTTGTTTCAATAACTCATTCCGTACATGATTGGGTATTAGGTCATCCTGACTTTCAGGAGGCTAACTACTACGATACTCACCAACTTTGAGAAAAAGATTTATATATTCAAAATTTGTTTCTTACGTGGATAGCTTTTGCACGAGGTTCAGCCCAGACATCTTCATCAGTCGGGTTCTTTTTCTTTTTCAGATGAGTCTCCTCGAAAAGCTCATCATTTGGTAGTTCTCTACCCCTTTCTTTTTCCTGTATATGAAAAAAAATATCATTGTTCAAATAATTAAAAAATTCAAATAGAAAGGAAGAATTAAAACTGTAAAAGTTACATACCAATTTTTCCTTCACTGGCACCCCCAATATGTAGGGAGCTACCCTTGGATGATGCCCGGGATCTCTTTTCTTTTTTCCTCAATAATTGGTATTCTGGGCTATTCCAGTGGCGTTGATACAACGACCATAAAGGTTCAGGAATCCACTTAGGTTTTACCAATTTCTTTTGGGCATTATCCAACAGATCGTTAAATCTGGCTCTACATCTTCTGAAAAAGTTCTTCTTTACAAGAAATTAATTAGCATCATTCCAGAAGTAAAATTTCTACAATCAAAATATAATATTCAATCTTGTGTTCTAACAAATTGATAATACGTAGTCGATAAGTTAAATCCTTACCTTAAATTCTTCAAACATTCTATTCCTGTCAATTCTAGAACCATTTACCAGCTGGTCCAGAAGCTGTTTAAGTGCCGACTAATACATATTCGCGTCGTTTTTCCAACTCCAACATTCATCCTAAACCTACAACACAAGATCAAACAGTAATTTCATAGAGAACAATAAAATAGTAATGAAAAAATGAGTAACGTTATTATATTTAGAAATGTTACCCTCTCGCAACTAGAGCAATATAAATCCTCCCAGAATCTCTGTCTCCTGGCGCTGCCTAGTAAGTGACGGTGGATGCACTGACGTGGGCGGATCTGAAGCATCAGATGGAGGGCTTCCAAGCTGAAGATCCTACAACCCAATAGATCCAGTAAAATCACTTTGCGAAGCTGTGTGACTGCTGCAGGAGGGTATCGATGATGGTAGATGTCTGGAGGGGCCAGCGACCGTCCGATAGTACTGAGCTGGCGGTGGCACAGTCATAGGAGCAGAATGGGTCGGTGTAAACCTATGTAGTGGCCCCACATATGTAGAAGCCGGTATTGAATCCTCGAACGACCTAGAATATGAGGGTCGTGCTGGCCCGTCAGCACACCGACCCTCAGATATGTAAGTACCGGTCGGTCGTCTATAAGGAGGAGGTTGTTTTTTCTTTTTTGGTTGCGTAGTATCAACCTTTCCCTTACCTCTTTCATCTCTGTCCGACATCTAATTATGTTAAGTTAATAAGTAGTTAGTTGGTACAACATGAATATATATATAAGAAAACATTCCAAGTAAGTACTTTCAAGTTACTAATTCAAATATCAAATCGCTCCAACAACACGAGATATAAACAAGAATATTTTTATTACTATATAAATCATGGAAAAGTAAAAATAACAAACTTCAATAGTATATTACATATCAATCTTAAACAAGAAACATAAAGGTAAATATATAGTACAAAGCATAAAGACATCAATACATAATAAATATAGCCTACACAACCAATCCTCCTCTTCTGAAGACTCTCCACTAAACCATTCACCCTCATTGGAGGTTTTCTCATCTCTTACCCACTCAACCTCTTCTTCGCTAATATTAACTTCTTCAAATATATTTTCGGGGCGATTCCAACTGTCCATTAATTCAACGTCCACTAGCTGGTGATCAATCTGCATTTTATTTTGATACGTAGTCTCCAGCACATTCTCAACTTTCACCCGGTCTATAGGCTTTGTTTTGATTACAGCGCACCAATCAGACTTGTCATTGCACAATGGATAAGGAGCATAATACACTTGTTTAGCATTTTGCGCTAGAACAAATGGATCGTAAATAGGATATGACTTATTATGCTTCACTTCAATGATGTTATGCTCCTTATGTACTCTTGTGCCTGCTGTGCTTGGATCAAACCACTTGCAACGAAAGAGGACAACTTTTTTTATTGGGAAACCCGCATACTCCAGTTCTAAGATCTCCTGTATGATGCCAAAGTAATCAACATCATCATCACCCTTAACCCAAACACCACTATTGTTTGTTTTCCTTGACCTGGAGTGTTGTTTGGTGGAAAAATTAAACCCATTTACTTTGTATTGCAACATTGCATTAGCTTCGACTGGACCTAAAGAAATATCTCTTAAGAGATTATCGTATGCGGCTGCACTTGGTAAATGGTGTACCTAAAAATATCATACATATACATATTTTAGTTGAGGAATGTGTAAATGTTTAAAATTTGTAGAAACATTAATACACTGACGAACCTCATTTTTAAACCATGTTGCAAAGGATGATACACTTGATTTTCGTGGAATTGAGTCTTAAATGAACTGAACATCCAACATGAAAAACACAATTAGTTTATTTAAGGGAATGAGTAAGCAAACAGGATATGTTATAATTTGAATCTTCTTACTCCAAAAAGGGCTCAATTTTCGGGCAATTCAACAAGACATACAAAGTTGCTGATTTGCGCTCCGTGGGATTGAGCCGGCGAGGTATGATCTTTTTAGCCTTACAACCAGATTAATTGAAAATTGATATCCGTTGCAAATGAGGCTCATTCACATCGTACTGGTGACTATTCGGGCAGTTTCTTGAACAAGCAACTTCATCACGAAAGTAGTACGAACAAAATTGAGAAGTTTCTCTTACAAGATATACCTCAACTATAGAGCCTTCCACCCTGTATTTGTTTTTGGGACCTCTTTTCAGTTTTCCAATTGCCCTGTACAATAATGTCAAGCTTAGATGTTTACTATATTTTAAAAAAATAAGTATGCATTTAAATATGTTGCAAATGTTTACCGTTCGAATGGATACATCCACCTAGTTTGAACTAGACCACCTAGCCGAGCTTTGTGTACAAGGTGAATGGGAAGATGTTCCATAACATCGAAGAACGCTGGCGGGAAAATCTTCTCCAGCTTGTTGGTGATAACAACAATATTACTTTCCATTCGCGCCAGATTTTCTTCTTTTAATGTGGTCGCTCATAAGTCTTTGAAGAACAAATCGATCTCTGCTATTGGTTTCCATATGTTTTCAGGTAAACCAATAAAAACAATTGGAAGTAATTATTCCATGAGAATATGACAATTATGGTTTTTCATTCCATGCAAGATTCCTTATGTCATATCAACCCTCTTTAGGCAAAGCTTGAACTATTTCATAGACATCATGACCAGACAACATTGGAGGTGGACCATCATGTTCCCTTCTATTCCTTCTGAAGGCATTCTCGAGTCTCCTAATTTCATGATCGGGTGGCAAGAAACAACGATGACAGTCAAACCATGAGTTTTTCCTGCCATTTCTCAATGTAAAAGATTTTATTTTTTTCATGCAGTATGGACAAGCCAACTTTCCAGCGGTCATCCAACCCGATAACAATCATTAACAATCCAGATTAGATATGCATGCAGATTGAAATTTTGTTTAAGAGAGATATCCCAAGTTTCAACCCCCTCATGCCATAAAATTTGAAGTTTATCTATCAAAGGTTGCAAATACACATCTATTCCATTTTTTGGATTACGTGGGCCAGGAATAACACAATTCAAAAATATATAGGGACTAGTCATCAACATTTTATGAGAAAGATTGTAAGGAGTGATAAATACAGGCCAACATGAATATGACGCATCACCAACTGAAAAAGGGGAGAACCCATCCGCACATAATCCCAATCGAATGTTTTGTGGCTCAGCTGCAAAATTTGGATAAGTTGCATTAAAATGCTTCAAGCCTCTCCATCAGATAGATGACACATAATACCAGTTGGCCTTCTATTTTCACTATGTTATCTCATATGAGGAGCTGAGCTGTTTGAAGCATACAACCTCTTTAACCCTAGTATAAGAGGTAAATAATGCATCGTCTTAATAGCTATTTGATTTCCAGTAGAACCACGCTTATATCGAGGGTGCTGACAAAACTTATAGAACTCTAGGTTAGCATCTCCCTTAAAGTATAACATGCAACCATTTTCACAACAAAAAATTCTAACCGAGGAGAGACCTAACTTTGACACCAATCTTTTTGCCTTATAGAAAGAATCAGGAACCTCCAAGCCGAGGTCAACTAACTCTTTAATAAAGTCTATAATTGAGTCCATTCCACTTACTGCAATATTCCAGTCAGATTTAATACTTAATAATCTAACAGCAACAGACAAACGAGAGTGCGAACACCCGTAAAAAAAAGGATGACTAGCAGCATGCAATTCTTCGTAGAAATTGCCCGCTTCGCTATTAGGAACATCTTCAACATTTTCCTTAAAGTCAACCCTGTGTTGGATCCCAAAAGCATCGTGCACCATTTCTGTTATCCTAGTATCTTGATATTCATTATGCCCTGCAGACCTACTACTTTCTCCAACAACAGAGTTATTTTGCACTACATCATCATGAATGCCAACCATTCTTAAAAAGTCCTCGTGAAACCCCTTTCTATAAGGATGTTCCTTTACATTTTCTTCACTTACAAGATTTATACCATCACATCTAACACAAGGACAATGAATTACCCGAAAACGTGTCCAAAGATCAAGTATCTTAGCATGTTCAACAATTCTTTTAACACCCTCAACAAATTCCTCCCTAATACCCATTCTATTCTCATTGTTCCGGTGATATATCCAGCTATAATCATGTTCCATCTACGCAATCAATCAGATTCAAGTAATTAGATCAAGCATTTTCAACTAACAAAGGCACCAACAAATAAAGTAACCAACCACATCACCTCCTAAACAAAAGTTCACTTTTAAAGTCACTAAAACTTAAGCTTTTTCAACTAATAAAGTCACCAACAACATCACCTCCTAAAGACTAATTCACTATTAAAGTCACCGACACTTAAGCATTTTCAACTAACAAAGACACCAACGAAACTAATTCACTATTAAAGTCACCGGTACTTAAGCATTTTCAACAAATAAAGTAACTAACAACATCACCTTCTAGACAAAAGTTCACTTTTAAAGTCACCAAAACTTAAGCATTTTCAAGTAACAAAGGCACCAAAGAAACTAATTCACTATTAAAGTCACTGGCATTTAAGCATTTTCAACAAATAAAGTAACCAACCACATCAACTCCTAAACAAAAGTTCACTTTTAAAGTCACCAAAACTTAATCATTTTCAACTAATAAAGTCACCAACAACATCACCTCCTGAACACTAATTCACTAATGCACTTCTCAAGTGACCGCGCTTAACTAAATTTAAAACACAAGTTCACATTTCAAGTACCTACACTTAAACATTTTCAAGTCACTAACTCACTTCTCAAGTGACCACACTTAGCTATATTCAAAACACAAGTTCACATTTCAAGTAACTACACTTAAACATTTTTGACTCACTAATGCACTTCTCAAGTGACCACACTTAACTATATTCAAAACACAAGTCCACATTTCAAGTACCTACACTTAAACATGTTCAAGTCACTAACTCACTTCTCAAGTGACCACACTTAACTATATTCAAAACACAAGTTCATAATTCAAGTAACTACATCTAAACATTCCAAGTCACTAATTCAAGTCCCTTCACTTCACCATTTTCAACCAACTAAGTCACCTAACAAAACCACATTCCAAAAGAAAAATCCCATTTCAAGTCCCTACACTTCACCATTTTCAACCAACTAAGTCACCGAACAAACCACATTCCAAAAGAAAAATCTCATTTCAAGTCCCTACACTTCACCATTTTCAACCAACTAAGTCACCTAACAAAACCACGTTGCAAAACAAAAATCTCTTTTAAAGTCCCTACACTTAACAATTTTCGAGCAACCAACTCACCAAACAAAACCATATTCCAAATGAAAAAAATCTTTTAAAGTCCCTAAACTTAACCATTTTCGACCAAGTGACCTAACAAAACCACATTGCAAAACAAAAATCTATTTTAAAGTCCCTACACGTAATAATTTCGAAGCATATAAGTGTAAAAACAAAACAACATTCAAAAATAAAAATTTATTTTAAAGTCCCTACACTTAACCATTTTCAATCAACTAAGTGACCTAACAAAACCATATTCCAAATAAAAAATCCCTTTTCAAGTCCCTAAACTTATTCATTTTCAACCAACTAAGTCTCACAACAAAACCACATTCCAAAACAAAAATCCTCTTTAAAGTCCCTTAACTTAATCATTTTCAACCAACTAAGTCTCGAAACTAAACTAATTTCAAACAAAAAAAATTCCTTTAAAGTTCCTACACTTACCATTTTCAACCAACTAAGTCATATATCATAACCACATTCAAAACAAAAAAATTTCAAGTCCCTACACTTAACCATTTTCAAGCAACTAAGTATCAAAACAAAACCACATTCAAAATACAAAAATACCCTTTAAAGATCCTACACTTAACCATTTTTAAGCAACTAACTAACCTAACAAAACCACATTGGTAAAACAAAATCCCTTTTAAAGTCCCTAAACTTAACCATTTTCAAACCACGTTCAAAACACAAAATCATTTTCAAACTACATGCAAAACAATCAACAACAATGCTAGTGAATCGCACAAGGCCACACACGACTTTACTAGACTTCATTATGAATAATGAAGGAAAGATAACAACAATAGTGAATCGCACAAGGCCCCACACGGCTTCACTATGTCAACATACCTTTGATATTTTCCTTAATTTCTTGATATTTCAAAATGACTGCTTCAATTTGCTTATAGATTATCTTACGGGAAGCTGCAATATCGAAAAAGATGAGCTTAGCAAATTAAAAATTACACTACTACAATTTTCTCCAAAATACCCATCTGCTTATTACTCATCCAACCAAAATCTTAAATATAAAGACAAAGCAATCATGACCAACATAAATAGCTTCGGAACTCCTACATATCAACTATGACAAAATATATGGTCTAACAATCCCCCCATTATTATTAAGTTTTTCACTTGAGATAATCAAAGTGGGTTGATAAGTTTTAAGACTGCAGACTGCAGCAGAAAGAATATGATCCAGATGTTGAGACGCCTCTTCCAACCTAAAAATGACTACATAAACACAACTCTTAGATGCATTTCAACTACTCAGCTAACCCACCAATACACAAGTAAACACTACATTCTTAATGAACAACAGGGCAAGTTCACGAGGAAAAAAAAAGAACCAACTTCCCTGTTTGTAACTATTGAAACACCATGAATTATCTATCAATGGTAACAAACCTTAATTAAGATACAAATAAGAGAATTTCAGAGATATGTAACAAGTGTTTAATTATTCTTACAAAATATTGGGATCTCTGTTAAAACAAAATCAAAATCGTATAAAGGTCATCAATTTTTTTTTAAACCTTACCGGTGACAAAGAGTATGGCAGCGACAGCTGTTCTCCTGTGGTTCTTGGAGTGGCGGGAGGCGAAGCAGCGACGGATCAGATTAGGGTTTGTAGAGAGAAGAGAGGGATTGCAGAGAGAGGGTGTGGAGAGGCAGCTCAGATTAGGGTTTCTTTTGTATAAAAGAAAAGTGGATTTTTTGGATCTCAGCCGTTGGATCATTTTGATCAACAGCTGAGATAAAACATGATTAAAAAAGATTACAATTGCAATTTAATTTGTGGTCTAATTGACCTCAATTTTGACTCTAATTGATACCAATTAAGTATAAAATTACCTAAAAATTAAATACCAAAGGAAAATTGAATGGAATTGACTATTATTTTAACACTAACAATATTGGTAGATCATGTATTTGAAAATTATAATTGTGCGTATTTACAAAAATAATTTAATTAGTTGCTACTATTTCTATTTTATGCATATTTTCTTATTGGTTAAATCAAAAATCGAACCGTTAAGGACTAAAAATCGATAAACCAAAAAATGATAAAAAATACCTTATTGATTTGATTATTGGTTTAACATATTTAAAAATCGATAATATATAAAATCAAATCGAACCGACCGATGCACACCCCCTAATTTGAAGAAAAAAATACTTAAAATTGATTTTAATATTGACTATTGATCAAATATGATGAACGGTTGGGATTAGAAATTGAGTTAAAAAAAGATTGAATTGGAGATTTTGATAACGTTAATACAACATATTAATATGATGAATTGTCGGTTATTTAGTTTCATTGTTATAACTTCAATTGTGTATTATTACCTCGATTATATGATGTTAATGTGTTATTCAAAATATTTGAATATATAGATTCAGTTAGCTAGCTTTTAACTACTATGTACATTACTATACGAGATACATACAAATATATATATATATATATATATATATATATATATATTTCTTTGACTATGAACTTTGTAATATGTACTAGATACATCACATACACGAGATATTACCTTGTAATACAACGTATTTTATTATACTCTGATGACTTATCATTTAATCTAGCTTACATTATTATATTAGAACTTCAACAATATATTATTTCCTTTATCAATCGATCGTATGATATCAATGTATGCAATATATACATATGTATACATCACATTCACATGTATATTACCTCATATTATAATATATTTCATATATACTCTGATAAATTATCGTTTAATTTAACTTATATTATTATATTATAACTTCAATAGTGTATTATTGTCTTGATCAATCGATCGTATGATATCAATATATTCAATATATACATATGTATACATCACATATACATGTATATTACCTCATCATACAATATATTTTATATATACTCTGATAAATTATCGTTTAATTTAACTTATATTATCATATTATAATATCAACAGTGTATTATTATCCTGATCAATCGATCGTATGATATCAATGTATTCAATATCTAATTAAACACACATAATTTTTTTAAATATAAAAATTATTTATTTAATAGTAAATAAAAAATATCAAAAACTGACGGACAGTGTCGTTTTCATAATGCAATGTGTTTCTTAAAGTCCTCAAATGAGTGATCGATTAACTATATTTGATTAGCTTAATATACTAGAATTTTACTACATCATTCATCAATCAATCACTACATATATATATATATATATATATATATATATATATATATATATAGAGAGAGAGAGAGAGAGAGAGAGAGAGAGAGAGAGAGAGAGAGATAGATAGATAGATATTTCAACGGTAATAAAATTATGACTGGAATATTAACATAATATCATTATCTCAACGGGATGATATAGATATACACATATTCATTATACAAAGATTAACCATGTTTACCGTCATTTAACGTATACAAGGAGGAGAATATCTAATTTATATATAGAAAATAAGTCAAACATAAAGATTATGTTTAACGTAATTTGTTTATATAGTTTAATTTTTCAAAAAATTTAAAAATGGTTGATTTTACTTTGAAAAAAAAAAATTTAGAAACAATTTATTAAAAACCTACCACAAGTGGTCGGTTTTTTAAAATAATTTTTAATTAATTTTCTTACAAAAACCGACCACTCGTGGTCGGTTTTTATAAAAAAAATTAAAAAATAATTTATTATAAACCAACCACATGTAGTCGATTTTTCTAAATATTTTTTAATTAATTTTTTTCAAAAACCGACCACTTGTGGTCGATTTTTAAATTTTTAATTTGTAAAATAAATAATAATAATTATTAAAATTATTATAATTATTATTTTAATTTTTTAAAATATAAAATCGACCACTTGTGGTCGCGTTTAAAAAATAAATTTTAAAAAATAATTAAAAAAAAATGACCACCTGTGGTCAGTTTTTTCCGACCACAAACAGTGGTCGGTTTTATTGATATTTTTTAGTAGTGAACCATAAGTAAAAGAAATCAAGAACAACAAACAGATTTACGTGGAAACTCTTGCGGAAAAAACCACGGACAGAGGCAAAGGAGGTTTCACTATAATGGAGAGAGAGTATAATGTGGAGAAGACTAAATTTTCTGAATAATGAAAATAACCCACTAAATCGCACTTATATAGTACGCACGTACAAATAGGTCCTAGGCCCAAAAACATAAAGGTCCATACCGCGAAACTTTCAAGGTTGGACCAACAAAATTCGGGTCACAACTCTAACAATCTCCACCTTGACACGAATTCTAATTCAGAACTCAAATCCATTTCAAGACAAACTCTCCACCTCTTCCACAAAAGCCCGTAAGGGCATATCTTAACAACTAACACCAACCAAGTCCAAACAATGCTCAAACTTGGCACTAGGTAGTGTCTTGGTCAGGGTTATCATGGGTACTAATCTTGTTTTCCACAATATCACTGCAATAAATAATTTTACGCACAAAATGATATCGAACATCGATATGCTTTGTCCTCTCGTGAAACATCTGATCTTTCGTAAGGAAGATAGCACTCTGACAGTAGCAAAAGACCGTAGTAATCTGTAAGTCTTTGCTATGTTCACCGAACAGAACCTTCAAACAAATAGCTTCCTTGAAAGCCTCCGTAATAGCCATGTACTCTGCCTCAGTAGTTGACAAAGCAACCGTAGTCTCTAAGGTAGATTTCCAACTGATAGTACAACCACCAATGGTGAAAACATATCTTGGAAGGGATCTCCTTTTATCATGGGCTCCTGCAAAATCAGAATCAACATACTCAATTACTCTATCTTTATTTCGCCCAAATTGCAAACAAACATCAGCAGATCCCTGCAAGTATCTGAAAATCCACTAAAATATTTTTCAATGTTCCTTGCCAGGATTTGCCATGTATATGCTAATTTCACTGACGACATATGATAAATCTAGTCGGGAACATAGCATCGCATATATAAGAGAACCGACGGCACTAGAGTATGGAACTCGGGACATATAGTCACGCTAATCATCTGTCTTTGGAGATAAAGTGTCTGAGAGTTTGAAGTGAGCTGACAATTGAGTATTGACAGGCTTGGAACTTTTCATATTGAACCTGTGAAGCACTTTCTCAATATACCTTTTCTAACTCAGGTATAACTTACACTTCTCTCTATCCCTCATAATTTTCATGCCAAGAGTCTTCTTTGTTGCTCCTAAATCCTTCATATCAAACTCCTTACTGAGATGGGCTTTGAATTTTATTATCTCTCTCATATCCTTTGTTGCAATCAATATATCATCAACATACAAGAGAAGATACACGAATGAACCATCACTTATCTCCTTAAAGTAGACACAACTATCATAGTTGCTCCTCTGCAATATATGAGAGGTCATAAAAGAGTCAAACCTCTTATACCACTACCTGGGCAACTGCTTTAAGCTATAAAGAGACTTTTTCAGCAAGCATACATAGTCCTCATTTCCTAAGACTACAAAGCCTTCTGGTTGCTGCATATAGATGTCCTCCTCAAGTTCTCCATGTAAGAATGCAGTTTTGAACTCTAATTGCTCAAGTTCAAGATTATGCATGGCCACAATACCAAGCAGTGCTCGAGTCGAATTATGCTTTACAACTGGAAAAAACATATTTGTGACGTTAATACCTGGAACCTGACTGTAATCTTTAGCAACTAGTCTTACTTTGTACCTAGCATCTTCAACTCCCGATGTTCCTTCTTTCTTATTGAATACCCACTTGCAATGAATAACTTTCTTATCTTTAGGCAATCTCACCAGATTCCATGTGTCATTCTTATGAAGTGATTCCATCTCCTCCTACATAGCAATCATCCATCGGCCGGAATCATCGCAACTAACTGCCTTCGAGTAAGAAGAAGGATCTTCATTGAAATCAATACCTTCTACTACACTCAATGCATAAGCAACCAAATCAGCCTCAGCATACTTCTGGGGAGGTCTAATATCCCTTCTAGTCCTGTCTTTAGCAATAGAATATTGTAGCGTCACTGGTGGTGAAGAAGAAATAGTACCACTCTATATCTCCGGGCTAGAATGAGAAGTAGGCACTAGTGTAGACTCTGCTCCAATTTGCAATTCAACGTGGGTGAATAACTTTTGTTGATTCATGTCACTAAGCTCATCTGGAGGCGAAACACTAGATTTAGAGAGAGCCCGAAGCATGGCAATTTCATCAAACACAACATCCCTGCTATTATAAACTTTCTACTTTCTAGACACCAAAGCTTATAACCTTTAACACTAGGCTTATAACCCATAAATAGGCACTTGACAGATCTAGACTCCAACTTTTCATTATCAACATGAGCATACGCAGGACATCCAAATATCCTCAAATCAGAATAACTAGCAGAAGTACCAGACCATACCTCTTGAGGAGTTTTTTTATCAATCGCGACTGAGGAAGAACGGTTAATAAGAAGACAAGTTATGGAAGCAGCTTCGGCTTAAAAAGACTTGGGTAAACTAGCATTAGAGAGCATACAACGCACCTTCTTCATTATAGTCTTATTCATTCGTTCAGCCACACCATTCTACTTCGGAGTATGACGAACTGTCAAGTGCCTCACTATTTTTTCTGACTTGCATAGAGCATTAAATTCATTAGAACAGAAATTGAAACCATTATCAGTCCGAAGGCGTTTTACCTGCTTCCCTATTTGCTTTTTAATTATAATCTTCCACTCCTTGATAGTAGGAAACACATCATTCTTTTTTTTCAGGAAGAACACCTAAAATTTTCTGGAATAGTCATCAACAATAGTCAACAAATAATTTGCACCTCCTCTAGAAGGTACTCTAGAAGGACCCCAGAGATTACAATGAATGTAATCTAGTGTGCCTTTAGTTGAGTGGATGCCTTTAGTGAATCTGACTCTCTTCTGCTTCTTGAAAACGCAATGCTCATAGAACTCCAGTTTGGTAATACTCTGCCCATCAAGAAGTCCTCTCCTGCTTAGTTCAACCATCCAATTTTCACTCATATGCCACAGACGCATATGCCAAAGTTTAGCAACGTCACTTTCTGATAAAGATGAGGTAGAAATAGCTGCATCATTTGTAACCGTAGAGCCTTGCAAGATATATAAATTTACAGTCTTTCTCTGTCCCTTCATAACAACAAGAGCGCATTTAGTAACCTTCAGCACTCCACCTTCACAAATGTACCTTTATCCGTTCGAATCAAGAGTACTCAAGAAAATAAGATTTATGTTTAGGTTTGGGACACACCACACATCACCAAGTGTCCTCACAACCCCATCAAACATCTTCATTCTGATTATTCCATTACCAGCTATCTTGTAAGGTGTGTTATTTCCCATCAACACAGTACCTTTAGAGACTGCTTCATATGTTGTAAACCAATCCCGATTGCGACACATATGAAACATGCATGCTGAATCAAGAATCCAATCCTCACAGTGTTTGGAGTTACCATAAAAAACTACTAAGAGTTCTCCATCACTACCGCCATCTTCAATAAAATTGGCTTCACCGGACTTCTCTGGTTGGTTTACCTTTGGTTTGGAGCTTCTCTTTTCTATCAATTCTGTAACTTCCAATGTTCGAATTTGATATGACCCTTCTTCTTGAAATAATTACAGGTTTTGTTTCTGTTTTTGAATTTTGACCTATTCTTTTCATCACCCCCAGAATTTCTCTCACGATTCCAGAATTTCTCTCACGATTCCTTCCTCCTCGAACAATGAGATCATTTCCTTGAGTCTCCAACCCATTCACAAGATGCTTCATCTTCTCCTTAGAGAACAATGCATTATAGACTTCATCAATCGCCAGGGTATCACGACTATATAAAATCGTATCCCTAAAGGTCGTGTATGATGCAGGCAGCGAACACAACAAAATCAACCTTAGATCCTCCCCATCGTACTTAACCTCTAGTGTCTCTAAATCAAAGATGATTTTCTTAAATACAGATAGGTGATCTTCCAAGGATACACCCTCAGACATGCGATGGGAATAAAATCGTTGCTTGAAATGCAACTTACTTGTTAGGCTCTTCGTTATACATAACGATTCCAGTTTCAACCACAACGCATTGGCTATGGTCTCCTTCAAAATATCCTGTAGAATCTGATTGGATAAATAAAGGTGAATCTGAGATAGAGCCTCCCGATCCTTACTTCATTTGTCCTCGTCTGTCTACGATGAGGGCATCTTCTCAAACCCTAATAAAGCATCGTCCAAATCCATCTGCACTAACATAGCCCACATCTTAACCTGCCATAACGAAAATCTGGTGTTGTGATCCAACAGCAGAATATCATACTTCATGGTTGACATCCCCGAGAAAAAAATAGAACAGGCTCTGATACCAGTTTATTAGGATTCAGACAGAATAAGCAAATCAAAAGTAAAAGAAATCAAGAACGACACACAAATTTACGTAGAAACTCTTGCGGAAAAAATCACGGCCAGAGGAAAGGAGGTTTCACTATAATGGAGAGAGAGTACAATTTGGACAAGACTGAATTTTTTGAATAATGAAAATAACCCACTAAATCGCACTTATATAGTACATGCGTACAAATAGGTCCTAGGCCTAAAAACATAAAGGTCCATACCGCGAAACTTTCAAGGCCAGACAAACAAAATTCGGGTCACAACTCTAACAAATATTGCAAATCGTTAATGAATTATGAAGTAGTAAAAACAGAAAAAGATTACTTAATCACAATTAAACTTATAATTAAGTAGATGTATAACATTATCCGCTTAGTTTATAAATGTGATCAAACGTATTGTTTGAAGGGAGAACAATCAATACACTAATTTTTTAACAAATAAAAAACACATTCAAAAAGAAACTTGATATTCTGAAATAGTGCACTAAAAAACATATAATTTCTTCTATTAAAGAAACTAAAGTCGTGTTACTTTTGAACAAATTTAAGATCTTTTATATAGGAGGACCATGAGAGACTATCCTTTTCCTCCACTAGTTTCTCTCTTATATATAAACTAGTCGGCTTAAGCTGTGTTATCTACGATCCAATATTGATCCTTTAAAATTTCACGTTATGTATAATTCTATTATTTAAATAAAACTTTTATTTGTTTGATTGATAAATTCTAAGTTAGGCATATATTATCATATTAGTGTAATCGCACGTGCCTCGCACGTGTAACGTTTGATTATTGAAAATTAAATGATTTTGTATGTTGCGGAGATTTCTAGTGAAGTGTAAAAAATTTAAATCACTTTTCAAAAATCCTTCGTACTTTAGTATAATAATGTTAACATAAGCATATATTTTTGTATAAGCACATATATATTGTACCACCACATTTCATTTTTTTTTTGTCTTTCTTCCTATCCCCATTACCCTCTTTCTAATACTTCTTAATTTCACTAAATATATTCTGCACCTCATTATATCTATAGAAAATAGTGTCAATGTATTTGTTGCAAAGTTGACTGACATTAAGCCACACTCTGAGAAAACACATAACATTATTTTTGTTTGGGGAAAAGCATGGACAACACGAATTCTTAACTGTATATAGCATGAATACGTGGATCTTGGCATTTGAAAGTCGATAGCACATTTTCGGGTAACCTATCTCTATGTTTCCATTAAGTCACAAAATTGTAAATTTATCGATCAATACTATATCATCTACAAGCAGAATACATTATGTTCATGCACATGATTAACTATTACTCAAAAAATTATAGCATTGAAGTATAAGACCTTGAAAAAAAAATTACAAAAAACAGGTGTTATAATTTATAAACGTTTCACCTTAAGCAACAATTTTTTTTTTAATTTTTAGCAAACTACTAACAAAAGAATCATATCTCAATCTTGATCCTTTCATTAGTGAAAGTGTTGTATACCTCAAGGTAATCAAAAATAATAAAAAAAATAGCTCAAGATATTAAAGCATATATTTAAAAAATATACTTGAAAGATTTTTTTGATTTTGGTCTTTAATTTTCCCCTCTATATATTAATAGAGGCTACTGTAAAGGTAAGTTGCCGCACCCATTGCTAGAGTTTGAATGGACGAATTCCCATGATAGTATCCTTCAGCTCAATGTCAAATATTATATAAAGAATATAAACCTTATTTAAACTACATTAATTAAAAGTGACAGAGATTAGGAGTTCAATTTAGTCCTTACTCAATTTAGTCCTTACCCACGTTTTTACTTAAAAATTTTGTTTTTGAGTAATTTGACTCTCAATGGACTATGTGTAAATAAGAAAAATGTAGTTGCACAAGGCAACTTTAATTCTGTCCGAATTCTTTTAGGACACAAAAATAAAATTCCAGTATTATATAAATAATTAAATTATGTTTTGTGAAAAAATAGTAAAAAGACGATTTATCTATTGTGGAATCTTTTATTAAAGGGAAAAAAGATTAAATCACTTTTCTAAGGGTTTTCACACTTTTAATAAATTATACATTTAGATTGATGAAATTTGTATGATAATATTTTAAGTTGTTCAAACTTTTATGGCATTGAATAATAAATTATATTTTTAAAATTATTTAAGTTTTTAATTATTGTGATTTATAATATTTTCTTTATTCTACTAATTAGAAGTGGCATAGTAAAATTATTATAACAAATACTTGTGAAATTTTTTTAAGTAGTCTCACATAAGACATCAAGTTAATTTAAAACATAAAAAAATAATTTATTATTTTATGTCTATTTTATCTTTTTTATTAAATATTATTATTTTTTTAATATTTAAATGACTTATAATAATTAATTATGAGTAATATAGTAAAATCACGGTTGAAACAGCTGAAGCAATAATCATAAATATTTATTTTAATTTTTTTATTAAATATTTTAATTTTTTAATACATAAATCACTTATAATAATTACTTAAAAATAATATTATAAAATCATGATTGAAACAATTGAATCAGGCATATAGATCATGAGCAGTCTACCTCAACTGTTTATTATGACTTATTATATAATAGAATTAGACTAATTTCTAAATTCATCTTCTACTTCTCTCTCCTCTCCACCCAACCTATATACCACATCCAATTTTCGTCCTCTACTTAATATACTATTCTTTTATTTCTATTTGAATAAATTTACATTACCTTTTTTCTTTCTCTCATATCTCTCTCTATCTATTTCCTTATCTTCTTTCTTCTTCATTGTTTATGACATTAATTCTATAACCAATTGCCCATACATAATTGATTTAGTTTCATCTTCAATTACTCCATAATTTTTACAATCACAAATTTTTCTTTTTATAGGATCAATTCATTTCTTCTAGATACATATACAGAGAGAGAAATTTGTAAGCAAAAGAAAAATAGTTTGCATTGACAAGAAATGAAAGGAGAATATGTAGAAGTAAGAAAAAACCATTCTAATAATATTACTCCTAGCAATATTTATATGTTTGGTAAACTTCATCAAACCCAAAATTTCAACCATCACCACCACCAATTGCCATCTCAGCCGATAGTATCGATGTCAGCTCCACCACCACCACCGGCTTCCTCCTTCGCCAATGACCGCGCCACAATTGAAGTCGTCCGCCGTCCACGTGGCCGTCCACCCGGGTCGAAAAACAAACCCAAACCTGCACCCAACTACATCACAACAACACGTGATGATCACATGGAAAAATCCACTATGAGTCCTTACATACTCGAAATACCATTAGGGGTCGATATTATCGATTCAGTCTATCGATTTTGCAGAAAACATAATACAGGGCTGTGTATTCTAAATGGGTCGGGTACAGTTACAAATGTTACACTTACGCAGCCTTACACCAATAACCCTGATTCAACAATTACCTTCCATGGTAATTTCAATATTCTTTCAATTTCAGCTACAATTATTCCCCAAAGTATTTTCTCAAAGGTTCTAAATGGGTTCAGTATTTCGTTAGCTGGCCCACAAGGTCAAGTTGTTGGTGGGCCTGTAATTCGGCCTCTTTTATCAGCTGGGCCTGTATATTTAATTGCTGCAAGCTTTAATAATTCGTTTTACCATAAGTTTTCGGTGGAGGATGACGAAGGCAGTCAGTCGGCGGTTGCCGGGGATGGAGATAGTGGACATACACTAGAATCAACTCATCATGAGTATTGTTACTGATTTAGAATCGTATTCAGAATTTGAAATTTTGAAATTTCATGTTATGAAGTTTTGTTTAGTGGGTCCATAATATTGTTTTTATATTTTATAGAATTTTAAGTTAAAGTTGGATTTAGTACCGTGAAAAGGAGAGACTTTTGTATGTTTGATAAATGTAACATTTTGTTCTTGGACTATTCCTTAATAGATTGTTAGTGTACTATGATGATATTCCTTGTTATAAAGCATGAAATTTAGTAATACTTGTAGAAATATTCATGAATCATCTTAGGCTCAGTTGATGTGAGCCTATTTTCGTTTTAATGTGTTAGAAAAATGAATTACGTTTACCTTAAAAATGATTTATCTTGAAATTCTTATTTATTTTAACTTTATGGACCTATTTTTTATAATAATGTGGTATCTAAGATTACGAACTTCAATAGTTTTTCTTCTTCATTTTAAATTTTATTATTAATCAAATAAGTTCATATATAGCTATTGCTTAGGTTATGCAGTTGATATGTTCAAATGAAACTTGATCTTAAGGCCTGTTGTTGGGTACATCGAATGTGATAGACAAGGATGTTATTCATTGACTGAAATATTTTATGGGATAATTAGTTGAGAGAGTTGGCTAAAAGGCCACTTCTCAAATTTTTTTGACATTTAGACATCAAGTTTTTTTAATTGGAAAAATAGACACTTTTATGGGACCACAAAAATAAAATGTAACCCTAGCACTCAACTTACAAAATCTACACTTTAGCCCCTTTCCCCATTTCAGCCTCAATTTTATTAAAACTACACTTTAGTCCATCTTCAAAAATAAAAATATTGGATAAATAATTTTAAAAAAAATTCTCAAAGCTTCCCAACCAATCCACTAGCAACCACCCAATTTTGGCGCCATTTCCTCAATTTTTCGGTCATTTTTCGGCATCCATCGGAAAGTGACATCCAATTTTTCTTCCATTTTCATACAAAAAGCTCGAAAATCAGTCCCACATTTTGAAATCGATTCTTGGCTCAATAGCAACATTCCAACACTCCTTAGGTTGTTTGTAAGCTGAAATTCGTCGGATTATTCCAGTTGTCGTTGGAAAAGGGTCGATTGTGCACTGTACGACCAACAACTAGGAAGAAGACGACCTCAGTCTATTAAGTCTAGGCGCATAAATCACTATTCAAGTCTATTGAATACTATTATTGAGGTATATTATGTCTATTATAAATTACGTGATTGTTGGTGGTATATTTTCTGGTGAATGGAAGGAGACTTCTAAATGTTGGGCTTGGAAAACCGCGTCTACGGAGACAGTGTCCATTGCCCTTCATTGCAATGATTCATACACCGATATGGTTAAAACCGTAATGGAGAGTGGTGAATTAAGTTGTGATCAAAGGGAGGTGGTAATTAGTTACTTGATGAACGAGAGGGAGAAAATCCATCCAACGTTCATAAGGAATGATAGACACGTACAATTATATATGCTTTGCATTAATTATAATAACTCAAGACCTATATTGCGGGTTAAAGTTGTTGAAAGGTCCCGGAAAGAAACTTCCACATCAGCCCTACCCCCACCCCCACCCTCACCCCCATCCCCTCATCCCCTGACTGTGGATGATACATCAACGGAATATGATAGCATGGGTGGTGATAAATGGGATAATAGTGAAGATTATGAAGAAGAGGAGTGTGAGGACCGGCAGCTGAACCACAAAGAAGCCACTCTTTTTCGGACAACACCAATCTTTTTGTAGGACAAACATTCAAGGATAAGAAAATATTGAATCTTTTGTTGAAGCAAGTGTCGGTGAAAATGTCGTTCAATTACACAACGGTGAAGAGTTGTAAGAAATACTTAAGGGTGAGGTGCGTAGATCCTACTTGCCGGTGGATAGTGCGCGCATTGCTATCGGAGAATCGGGTTGGTTTCATGTCCACAAGTACGTGGGAGAGCATACTTGTGGCGTTGATCATGTCATGGGAAAGCACAAGAATGTCACCGTAGAGATCATTTCCTCACTTATTTTGAACTTTTTCGTCGACAACAAAGGTCCAAGCCCAAAAAAGATAGAGAGAATCGTATTTAGGGAGCTACATTGCAGGCCGGGCTATTGAAAGTGTTGGATGGCAGGCGTCATTGCGAAGAGTAAAGTTTGAGGTACGCCGGAGCACGGATATCCAGTGCTTCCCATATTTTCATATATTTTCAACGGCCTCAACCCCGGGTCTATTAATTCTCTCATGGTCGATGAGGAGTCTGGCAGATTTATTTACTACTTTATGGTGTTTGGGGCTTCCATCCGTGGATATGCACACATGTCGTTCATAGCATGCATTTGTCCGGTAAGTACGACGGCGTGCTACTGTCTGCTGTCGCTCAAGATATGCAGAATCATAGCTATCCCTTAGCATATTGTGTGGTGGATAAGGAGAACGATGCGTCGTGGGGCTTCTTCTTCGAGAAGCTTAAGGCCTTTGTCGTCGACGAACCAGAGCTGTGCGTTATCTTCGACAGACACATAAGCATAACCAACGACCTTGCAAGGCATTATCTACTTACGCATCACGGTGTTTGTATGAGACATCTCGGTAAAAATCTCCAAACAAATCACCATTGTTTCGATTCTCTCTATTTGTACTACCATGAGGCCAAGGTGTACACGTTGAAAGAATTTAATGACTACTTCAACGCCCTTAAAAAAATATGCCCTAGTGCAGTAGCTTGCCTCAAGCATGAAATTGGATTTGAAAAGTGGAGCCGGGCTCACTTTTCAGGTAATCGATTCAACGTCATGACCTCAAACATTGCCGAGTCGCTCAACTCAATGTTGCGCAACGAAAGAGAGTATCCAGTGGCGGCCATTTTCAATTTAATTGCATATAAGTTTGGAGAAATATTCAGGAAGAGGTATGCGGAGGTGGACAATTCAAAGATAACCTTCGTTCCTGTAGCCGAGATGATCTTGAGGGAAAACATGACCGAGGGCGATAAATTATATGTGAACAACATAAACAGAAGCACTGGCGAATTCACCGTGCTTGGTTACAGTCATTCCACTAAAGTTAATCTTTCGAGACAATCACGTTCTTGTAGAAAGTACGACTTGGTAAAATTGTCATGCGCTCATGCAATGGCAGCGTTATGTTTGAAGCACGGGGAAGAATATGACACTAGCATTTACAACTACTCTTCATAAATATAGTTGAAAGAATCATACCTCCTTGCATACTTGGAACCTATTTGTACAGCACCACTGGAGTCGGAGTGGAGTGTGGCGCCAGAGTATCTAGAAATGCAAGTTCTTCCACCCGATTTCGATCCCAAACTCGAAAGGAGGAAAGTGAAACGCGTTGAAGGTGTGTTGGAGCCTTCAAAGTACAAGAAAGAAAACAAGTGCTCCAAGTGCAAAAGGTCGGGACATAAGAGAACAACATGCAGCCTTAACGCAGGATAATATGATTGGCATTGTATTTAGTATTTTTGTTTGTTCAAATGCACTGGACTGTATGTAATGTATATTCTGTTTTGAAAACCACTGAACTGTAGTTTAGATCGACTTTTTTTGTTGTGCATTATTGATTCCAGTTCATATATTATATACTACATACTAATTAGATTATAGACTAAAATAATCGACTAGCCCCATAATATATAATATATCAGTGTTTGGACTACAAAATAAATACTCAATACGTAGTGAATAATATACCTACCTGGTTGTCTATTGAACAAATCCTTTTCTTCATACAATGTTGAATTCAAAATAGTTATGACACATTGAAAAAATTGTCATTTTGAAAACAGTCATCCCAAGTTATGAAATCGACTATATACATTACACATTGACTAAACTCAAAATATATAATATATTGATACTTGGTCTACAGGGTATTGTCTAAACAACATAGTATATCATCGACCGGTCGTGTAGTCTATTAAAGAAATCCTTTTCCTCATACACTGAACCTTTCAATGTAATTATTACACTTCGGAAAACACGACGGTTTGAAATGACTCGACTGCCACAACTGCCACGACTTTTTATTTCCTCTTTCTCACACCCCTTATCCCCTTCAATCAACACGTGTACAGCTTTTATTGGTCAATTTTCTCATGCTCTGGTCTATTTAAAGAGGCCTTTGTCAATTTTAAACCTATTTTTTAAAGAAAAAGACTAAGGGGGAAAAAATGGCTAGGAGGAGATACACACTAAGATCAATGCCCAGAATGACAACCATCAATAACATAGAGTTGCTTAGGATTCACAACGATCTGGATTTCCTTTTCAGGGTCTTGCCGCTGATCAACGGCAGCTGGACAGAAAGCTTCAATGGATGGCTCATTTTATTCGAGCCATAACCGAGAGGCTCAATCTGGACCCCCGTGAACTCATCACCCCCCTTCATCCCCCTAGTGTAGTTTTATTTTGTTTGTTTTGTAGTTCATTGCTTAATGAAGCTTTCATGGTAGGTTTATGTAAATGAAAGCTTCATTTTTGACTTTTTATTTAGGATTTTTTTCCCAAAAATTATAAATGTAGATGCAATGAACATTTATATATCTATAAAAAAGTTTTAGGTTTCTGTCTTCATGATATTCTATTTATCTATAATTATTTCTTGGTATTTCTTCAGTAGTCCCTGTTTTCAGATTTGCAAACATTATTTAAACTCGGAGTACAGTATGAATAAATAATCAACTATGCTAAATACAAATTCTATAAGCGACTGTGTCACGTATGACTTATATACTGATATCAGTGTTGATTATCCTATATATTGACATATTATCGATTTAGACTAAGGTCGATTATAGACCATTGAGACAGTCTATGATCAACTTACTGAATATATGGATAACTTAAAATAATAGAAATAAAGAAGAAATTAAATAAAATAAAATTAGAGTATGTCAATTAGCACCATTAAAACATTGTAAAGCAATTTTGATGTATCAATTGTGACTCCCAATCACTTTTGGACGTGGTCAAGTATTATCTAAGACACGGTGTAGTCGTAGATCACTAAGATGACACAAAAAGGAGAAGAAATAAAATAAAATAAAATATTAATCATTCAAGCACTAAAGAACGACTACTTATCATGACAGGAGATTAGACTTATGTGATGACCATAAGGAAGGGTGGTGGTTGTCACTTGTGAGTGTTCAATGGACCAGTAGTGTATGAGAACAAGAAGTCCTTCTCAACAAAGATGCTTGTTCTATGTAATATGTTGTTACTACTATTGCCCTCTCCTATTCCCATTTGATCGAGTGTTCAATTATTTTGTAATCTCATATTATGATATTTAGTCACTTTACATTGCGTGAATGATGTTTATTTATTTTATTTTATTTTATTTCTCACCTTCTTTGAAAATAGACTCAGTTGGTATGTTGACTATATTATAGATAATTAGTTTTATCTATACCAGACTATGTTATTAGTCATGTATCGATCAACTGAGTCTATTTTCAAAGGAGGTGAGATTAAAAAAAGGGAGAAATAAAATAAAATAAACATCATTCACGCAATGTAAAGTGACTAAATATCATAATATGAGATTACAAAATAATTTGACACTCGATCAAATGAGTAAGGGGAGAGAAATGATAGTAATAACCAATTACATAGAACAAGCATCTCTGTTGAGAGGGACTTCTTGTTCTCATACACTACTTGTCCATTGAACACTCACAAGTGACAACCACCACCCTTCCTTATGGTCATAACATAAGTCTAATCTCTTGTCATGAAAAGTAGTCGTTCTTTAGTGCTTGACTGATTAATATTTATTTTATTTTATTTTATTTTATCTTATTTCTTCTTCTTTTTGTGTCATCTTAGTGATCTACGACTACACCGTGTCTTAGATAACATTTGATCACGTCCAAAAGTGATTGAGAATCACAATTGATGCATCAAAATTGCTTTACAATGTTTTAATGATGCTAATTGACATACTCTAATTTTATTTTATTTAATTTCTCTTTTTTTTCTCATTATTTTAAGTTGTCCATATATTCAGTAAGTTGATCATAGACTGTCTCAATGGTCTATAATTGACCTTAGTCTAAATCAATAATATGTCAATATACAGGATAATCAGCACTGATATCAGTATATAAGTCGTATGTGACACATCGATTATAGAAGACATAAACATTCTTTAGAAACCCTTTGAAGTAAATGATAATCCATTTAAATTTTCTCCAACAGTACAATTCTAACGGGTAGAATTTTCCAACAGTCAGATTTTGGTAGCCTTACTATATTAACTAAAGGGACCCTTTGGACTCTTACATATTCATTTATTCATGACTTTCAAGTTGTGCATCAACAATAACAATATCCCAGTCATCTCAAACGTCCAAAAGTTCTTATATTTGTCGTTGTGGTAATCCTGCGGTGTTGAAAGCATCACGAACCGATAGGAATCTGGGTCAAAAATTCTACAGTTGTGCGGTTGGAAAGGTTTGTTTTTGTTTAAATAAAAATTTATTTGTGTTCATCTCATAATTCAATTTACTAATTTATCCTCGTTATTTTAGGATAATGGTGGATGCTCTTATTTCAAGTGGATTTCCTCCGATTCTAAGGTGTCAAAATTTCAAGGCATTGCAAAGTTTGAAATGTTGAAAAGACTTAGAGATTTTAAAGAAAATAGGTATCTCCTAATGACATTATATAGAGAATCGAAATACAAGATTGATCACTTAAAGGGATTATTGAAAGATATCAAAATTGAGACGGATCAACTTAAGCATAAGTTGGCTATGGCTGAAGAAAAAGAAAAGGGCATGAAAATTATGGTTTATGGTTTACTATTAGTTTTAGCTTTTTGGAAAGGTTTAATGGGGGTGTAGTGGGATTAAATATATTCTGAATCTTTTATTAATCGACTACTTGTTACTTATATTATATATGGTTTACCTTTTTCATTCATCGACTACACAACACTCTACTATATATGCTTTACCTTTTAGTTAGAGTCTATAATCAACGATGACATTCATGTAAAAGCAATGATACGTTGATTATATAAAATAAAAATTTTTTATCATAAACTATAAAGACAGTTTAACTAACAAAATTGTTCAGCTCTACACATCAGAAAGTTAAAAGTTAACATTGTCTAGTCTAATAAAAATAATCATCAGTCATAAATAAAAATTAAATATTGTCTACACATTCAACATTTTTGTCTTCCACTTGCATCTTGTCGATGTCCTGAGTAACTTCATTAAGAAATTCATCCAAGTTCGGAAATTCATTCTCGTTTTCTTTCTCCGAGATACCTTTTTTTCTGGTGCATCATTTTTTCCTTCTTCTTTATGCTCTTCTTCTCCCTCTTCTTTCTCTACTTCTTGTGCATTCTTCTCTTTTGTTTTCTCTCCATATCCTTCATTGTTTTCTTCTTCATAACCACTTTTTTCATTTTTATCATCTTCATCGCCTTCGTCATGATCCTTCTTCGCCACACCAGCTGATCCATCAGCTTTGTTTTCTTCTTTACAAATAGCTTCTTCATTTTTTTCTTTTTCTTTCTCTTCATCGAGATTTTCCTTCTCTACAACAGCTGGAACCTCAGGGATCATCACCTCATCAGCATTGATAGAGTCCTGTTCCAAAGCTGCTACCTCAAGGAGCGCTTCTTTAATGCCGCTGTTATCTCGGACAGCCCTCGCTACTGAATGCCGACTTTGTACCTACACACCTGTATTTTCAAGTATTTACCATTTATAATAAACTAAGATATCGGTTAATGAATAATGGTATAAATTCTATTATTATAAGTAAAAGGGATTATATAAATATGCTACTTCTACAATATGTAGAGCAGATATTACCTTCAGCTTCATCTCTTTTTTTTTGCTTCTCCTTTTCTGCTCTCCCCAGCCTCTCCTCTTTCACAAAATCAATGATGCGTTGATCGACTCCTCCAGCCTAAACACGTGCTCTTTCAAATTTTCAATCATTGGTGTATTTCTCGATGCTCTCGGCTTACTTATCCCCGCACCCCGAGTGACATGCCTTGAAATAGCATTTCCACCCAAATTCCGATCATCATCCCCATCCTCACCATCCTCCGATGAGGTGATGAAAGTCACACCCTCCAGATGGGCCTTCAAGCCATCGATGAATACGTCATTCGATTCGTCCGTGAATGCTTTTGTAACACCTTGGAAAACGGGTCCCGGAGCGTCACACGGTGCTTGAGGCTACAAGTAGCCCCAAGCTAACCCTTTGAACCATTTTCATTCAGTTCAACACAAATCAACGGGGTTTCCATAAATAACCCTCTAATACCAACAGAGTAATCATCATCCAAGAATAAAAGAATTTCAGAAAGATAACAAAATACGACTTATTAGTCAACTCCCGACATCTATACTAGTCTGGCAAGCCTCTAAAAAAATCAATAAAACCAGCGAGCCATCGAGACATGCCTTAACTGACTCATACTCAGTTATCAAATATAAATAATTCCATGAAACCAACATCAGACATCACGTCCTCGGAACATGAGGACTCACCACAACAGAAGATGTAGAACAGTGTGCCTGAAGAATCACTGTCAAACCTGGAACTGAGCACCTGAACCTACATTTTGAGAAAATGCAGCCCACATCCGAAGATGTGGATCAATACCATGGAAAGGAACCGAGTATATGGGGATGTATGCAGTTGTATAAACATCATCATCATATATATTTATAAGAAATATGCAGGATGTATGAAAGACTCACATAGCCCGAAGAAAATCATCATAATCATGAGAGGACAAAATAAGTACAATAACACATGTGAGTCATCATATAATTTGTCAATCACTTTCAGTTCATCAAGAATATCAATTCTCATAATGTAAATATCATTTAAATCTTTTGAAAGAATAACTTTCACAATTCCACTTTCAAATCACTTCACCATTCACCATAGACACAAGGAAACACACACATACACTGGGAGATCCTATAATCGACATAAACCATGTGAGCTACATGGAGTCCAACGTACAATCCACGTTGGGGAGAGCCGTCCTATCCTTGCCATCGGAGTAGGACTATCGATATCAAATCCACACAAACTAGTGATCACTATATAAATCAACCTCAGGCTCACTCCTACGGGGGCACGTAGTTCTAGGAAAGTAAGGTCGCTTTATACCTCCCACTCGGTGCTAAAGATTTCTCCCGGACTTAGCTCAGATCATTTCAAAGACAATCCACAACAAAACAATTTTAGTAATATATAAATATACATCAGGAGCCATCATGCTTCCCATCTGTCAAAATCAACCACGTTGTGGATTTCTTTCACACTCGAGTTCAAAATAACTCTATTAAGACCAAAAGGTCAAATCATTCAAAATATCTCAAATATTCAACATCAACGTGCTTAGAACACACACTTTCTAAAAAAAACACAATTTCCAATGGGGATTCACGACCCAAATATCAAAATCATGATAAATATCGTTCAAGATTCATGCTTTATATCTCCACACATGTAAATTCATCTTTTAAAATCATAAACATCAAGATTTCATAATAATTATCATAAGATATGGGTTCATGCTTCAAATTTGTAAAAATCAAATAAAAATCATGCCTTTGTAAAGAAAATTACTTTTGGGCACAAGAACAAAAGAGAGTTTTTGTTGAAAAACCCCATATATCCTGAATGATGAACTTTGGATCGATACTCATTTTTGAGATGTTAATCGTTTCTTTGAATGATGGTTCTTGGAGTTCTTGAACTAGGAACTTGGAATCTTGAATAAATTTGCAGAATTAATGGTGAACTTTGGAGGTTCTTAAAGTTGGATGTAGAAGCTTAGGGTTCTTTTTTTTAGGGAATTTGATGAAATATAACATATAATGCTTCTAATAGGCTTTAATATAGGGTTTGGATGGATTTTGGGTGAGGGGAAATGACCAAAACGCCCCTAAAAATCAAATAATTCTCAAATTTGTCCTTTGGTGGACTGTTTTGATAGTCTGAAGTAGATCAACCATAACGTTTTACTCCGATGTCCAAATTGAATGAAACCAATTTCATTAGAAAGATATCTCTCATATATTTCCGTTGATATATAGTATCTCACCCAGATCATTGTGTATGAGGAGTTATGATCATTTGAAGTTGACCCAAAAATTCACTTTTGATAGGCTGAAGTAGATCGACCATAACTTTTTGCTCCGATAGACAAATTGGATGAAACCAATTTAATTGGAAAAGGGACTCGCAGATCTTTCCATTGATATATATTAGATCACCCATATCATTATGTACAAGGAGTTATGATCGTTTAAATTTGGAGAAAAAATACGCCAGGCCTCAGTACTTTTTCCTGCACGTTTTACTGTTCACTATTATTCATGGTTCGATCGGAATGTTCATAACTTGCCGCTCGGGTGTCCGTTTTGGATGATCCACATATCGTTGGAAAGCTTATTTGATACTCTACGTAATTGTGGGTCATAATCTAAGACATTCCACATGTAAAATTTATAATTAATTCTAGAAGATAGAACCCAACACGTTTACGCACAAAATTTCAACAAAAAATTTCCCGGGGTATTACAGCTTTAAAATTTTTCATGTAGTGCTGCTTCGTTTCACGGACTGTAGGAATAAGGTACGGGTGCACTCTCTACAGATAAATAGGCAAATGTGATTGATTAGTAACACAATATTGGTAAAAGTATTCTTTAAAAAAATAGTTTCATACATTTGTGCTCCATCTGTTCAAATATGGATCGCCTTCGATTAATTTTTGCCTTTTAAGGTGTGCCATTTGAGCAATCGGGGAATGGGCAGCGGGTCTTCAATTGATTTATCATTTCCCCTATCGAGCGCGGGAAAGGCTTCGTATATCCAAATATGTGATCAAAAGAAAAAAATAAAAACATAAAACTGAGAGTAAGTATATTATAGCCACTATAGATGAATTACAATATATAATAAACTACTTCAATGGTTTATAATTAAATACCATAAATGCCCAGGAAAATTCGTAGAGTGTGTACGATGAAACTCCCTTTGTCTCAAATATCTTCTTCTGTCTGCTGAAGTCTATCCGCTTCTTTAGATAGTCTAGAGTCAGGGCAAATGACTCTTTACCCCAAGGGTATCTCTCAAAGAAGCCCAAGTTATCCACTATCTTGATGGTGTCTATGTACACGATTTTTGATAAGTCGCGTGCAAGCAATATGTAGTACACGAACCAAACCAAGTAGCATTTGAACTTATCCTCCTTGTCCAGCCTCCCATCTCTAATAAGCTTCAATAATCTCTTCGTATTTACACTTCTCCTTTTTGCAATCTTTTTGAAAAAAAATTCACCCTCTTCCATCGCTTTGATATATTTTAAATCACGGGGATAACACCCACAGTTTAAACCCGTGATTAGCGCAAACTTCTTTAGGCCAAAACATGCAGGCCTGTCATTGATGCTGAACCACATTTCATGTAGCTTGTTGTCCAGTTCAACTCCGCGCTGAAGTGTATAGTGGACAAGCTGTCCGTTGAACTTCATATATTTTGGTAGGTCCCATAAACCACCAAAACAGGAATTCTTAAACCTAGACTTCAGACGTTGATCAACCACTACTTGTTTGAATTCATTAAATATTTTCAAACGGGACCTAACAAATATCTTAGCCAAAAATGATCCGACATTATCCAGGACTGTGGTAAGGTCGTACCTCTCAGCCGAAATAAACCTCGCACAGTGGGGAAAGATAAGTGCTTCCTCGTCTATTCAAGCCTCAATTTCTACTTCCTCCGGCTTATCTCGAACCGAAGCTTCAATAGCTTCCTCGCTGCAATTTATATTCTCCGATTCATCGACTTCTCATTTTTTTCTTTTCTCAAACCTATCAACTTCTACAGCCTTGCATTTGTTACCTTTAGCCATTTGTTATGATCTACGGACAAAAACTAACATTACTCAGTTATAACAATAAATATAATACCTAATCGACCTAGCAGTCTATTAATATGGCAGCAGTTGCAGCACCAAAAAAGCTAATTTGCAGAACAAGTTTCTTCCAAAACAACTCCATCACCCACAATAACATGCATCTAAATCACCATTATATTGAATAAAAATAGGAAGGAACCCAAATTCTTAGCACGTAAATCGAGAAAAATTGGCAATCTCAATGAAATCGTCGAGGAAAATTAAAATTCAAAAAAACAATGCACAAACAAATCAAATACCAACTTAAAAAAATAAATTATAAGTAAAATCAAGCCCTATTTTTCCAAAAAAATTCAATTTGCAGCAGATACAATACCTAATCAACCTAGCAGTCTATTAACATGGCAGCAGTTGCAACAACAAAAAAGCCAATTTGCAGAACAAGTTTCTTCCAAAATAACTCCATCACCCACAAGACATGCATCTAAATCACCATTATATTGAACAAAAACAAGAAGGAACCCAGATTTTTAGCACGTAAATCGAGAAAAAAGTGATAAAAAACTCAATGCAATCATCGAGAAAAATTAAAATCCAACAAAAATAATGCACAAACAAACCAAACACCAACTTAAACACACAAATTATAAGTAAATCAAGTCCCATTTTTTCAAGAAAAATTCAATTTTTTGGGCTCAAATATCAAATACATAGTGAAGAAATCCCCAACATGAACATGCTTCTACAACACCCTTACGTTGGAGAAAATTTTTAACAAAAATCACATATCTTGCCACATTCCAACAAAATTAGTTAAGAAATTTCAACATGCAATCGCCAAGGATAATAGATATAAATCAATTATCCGTCAAAAATCAAGTAAATATCAACTAAAAACAACCACTTTCAGTGAAATCAAGCCCCATTTAAAAAATAATTAATTTTTTTGAACTCCAACGACTTTACCCGCCACAAACGAGTTCGAAAAAAATGAAAAAAAAATCCATCAATATGGAGCACAAATTTATCGGAATAAGAATATAACTTACCTGAAGTTGAAGATAAAAGTTGAAGTTGATTCACACGAGCTCGAAATTGAAAATGGTGAAAAAGAGAGATGAAGCGTGTTGTTGTAAAGAGAGAATATGAGAGAGAGTTTATTTTTTTGTATTTAATGGAAGAGTAGGGTTGAAAATGTATTTAATAAATACATAAGGGGTTCCAAAAGATTTAAAAAATACAAAAGAGGTGCCAAAAGATTTTTTTTTTATTTTACACTTAAACCCATAGCCCACAAAACCCTAAAAAAAATAGGTCAAGGCAAAAGAAGTGTCTGTTTTCCAAAATAAGTTTTCAATGTGGACTTATAGCTAAATCTTCTCTAATTAGTTGTCATTCACTTTTTATGTAGAATAGCTTTTTCATTATTTTAGTATAAATGATTAAAAAATAATGTAAAAAAACTAATTAATAAACATAACAAAATGCAAGATAAAATAATTTCTATATTTTATTTTAAAGTTATTTTAAAATTATCGTGGTGATAGATGTTTTGACGCGACACATTCAGGAGGAGGTGCCTTATTGTTTGCTTTTTTGCGGATGATGTAGTCTTGATTGATGAGATTCGTAGTGGAGTTAATGCTAAGTTGGAGGTTTGGAGGCAAACTCTTGAGTCTAAAGGGTTTAGTTTGAGTAGGTCCAAAATGGAATATTTGGAGTGTAAGTTCAGCGAGGTGTCTCATGAGTTCAATGTGATTGTTAAGATTGACACTTATTATATCAGTAAGAGAGATAGTTTCAAATATATAGGATCGATGATTCATAAGAATGAAGAAATTGACGAGGATGTCACTCATCAGATCAGGGTAGGGTGGATTAAATGGAGGCTCGCCTCTAGTGTCTTGGGTAACAAAAAGGTACCTTCCAAACTTAAAGAAAAGTTCTACAGAGTGGTGGTTAGACCAGCTTTGTTGTATAGGGCAGAGTGTTGGCCTGTTAAGAAGACCCACATCCAAAAAATAAAGGTGGCAGATATGAGAATGCTTCGGTGGATGAGTGGGTGTACTAGAAAAGATAGGATTATAAATGAGGTTATTTGGGATATGGTGGGAGTGGCTTCGGTGAAATCCAAGATGAGGGAAGCGAGGTTGAGATGGTTCGGCCATGTGATGCGAAGAAGCACGAATGCCCCAGTGCGAAGGAGTGAAAGGTTGGCTACTGATGGTTTCAAGCGAAGTAGAGGTAGACCGAAGAAATATTGAAGGGGGTGATTAGACATGACATAGATCAGCTTTAGCTTATCGAGGACATGACCCTGGATAGGAAGTTGTGGAGGAGGCGAATTAGGGTAGAAGGTTAGTCTGAGTTAGGTTGTTGTATGATTTGGTGTATACTTGGAGTATCTTGCTTTTGGTATTATTGTATATGTTAATTTCAATTGTATCTTGTTTTATTACTACTCCTTATCTTATATTAGATTGCTATATTTTAAGCCGGGGGTCTATCGAAAATAGTCTCTCTATCTCACAATTGAGGTAGTGGTATGGACTGCGTACACGTACCTTCCTCAGACCCTACTTAGTGGAAATATACTGGGTATGTTATAGTTGTTGTGTCATATATCAAGAACTTCAGATCGGTTGGTTGGATATGATATTGGTAAGCATGAAGTATTGTTTTGTAGTTTGAGATCATGTTCCTCCTGTTTGTGTTGATGCTGACTGCTAAAGAGGGGTGAAGAAATTTTTTTCCCTTGGGGCTTTACTATGAAACTACAACAACAAGTGGCTGAAGATAGTGTTGACTTTTCACTTTCAATAGATGGATTCTTCTTATATTAGTTGCTAGTGGCGGAGCCATTTTTGATTCAAAACTCACTTTAGCCATTAAACTTAACTTATAATTATTTAACTTTAAAATATATTATTTTGCTCTCTTAATGGCTGACGTGGCAAAAAAACATAAAAGCGCGTTTTAATTTTTGTAAAAAATAAGTGGGGTCCACTTTAAAAAATTTCACACATTATTTTTTTCCTTCTTCCTTACATCCCACCACCCCATGTTTTCTTTTTCCTCACACCCCACCACCCCCATGACTTCTTCTTTCTCTATTTCTTTTCTTTTTTAATTCCTATCCACCAAGCATTTTCAATCAAATACACAATCATAAGAAGAATAAACTACACAAATTGTACAACAAATAAATTTTTCTATAAAGATCAAGAATCAACAAATTAATTTTATTTTCGCACATCAAAATCGAAAGTGATTTTATTCAAAAAGAAAATCAAAATTAATTTCATTTTTATTTTTGTTTCTTGATCCTGTGAGCTCTTCCAATTTAAATACTTCAATTTTCTTTTTCTTTCAAAGGGTTGTTCCCCAATGAAAGAGAAGGAAGAAAGATCACTGTTAAAGTATGGATTCTTTATTTATTTTTTTCCTTCTTTCTCTACCTGGTTGGTTTCTGCATCTGTTTGATCGCTCTTGCAATGCACTTCCATGACATTATTGGTTGCAGATATCGCAACTGGTTGCTGACCTGAGGACTGGGATACTCATCTTAGATCTTTCTGGAGAAGAGACAAGGAAGATGTTGTTTAAAAATAGAGACTGAGGTGTTTGTGTGTTGGGGTGGGGCCATTGGGGTGGGTGGGGTGGGGTTGGGAACAACAACGTTGAGGGCGGGGAGTATAAAAAATAAGGACTTGGGGAAGGGGATTTGGTTGGGGAGGGGGGAGTGTTTATATATATATATTATTATATAAAATTTATTTATTTATGTGGTTTTGACGTGGCTCCGACATGGCTCCAACGTGGCGCGAGCGTGATGCACTTTCCATAGTGAGAGTAGTATAATTTTTTTAGGGTGGTAAAAAATTCGTATAAAAGTTGTTTGGGGGGTAAAAAATTACAGGATAAGTTTAACGGCTAAAGTGAGTTTTGGTGACAACTTTAGGGGGAAAACATGTCTTTTCTCAAATTATTTTTACATGGTCAAAAATATCTTTTATGTATATATTGTAGATGTTGAAACCCCTTCGACTAGTCCATATGTTTACTTTTGAATCTCCTCAATGAAAATCCAAACTCCGTCATTGTTGGTTGCCTAAGATCTTTTGGACATGCATAGAGCATTGGAAATAAGAGATATGAGTTGGGGCGGATTTAGAGTAGTTGGTGGGGATTTTTGGAAATTTATTAATTTTTCTGAGGTTTTTGTATTTATATTGAAAAATCTAGTAAATATATAAGAAGTTTAAGTTGGGAATCCTTAAATGATGTGTGTTATTAGTCTAGTGGTAAAGACGGAGCTTTCTAGGCCTCTTGGTTGTGGGTTCTAGTCCTATCACCCACTATATTTGAGTGGGATATTTACGTAAATCCCGACAAGTTTACACTATTGACATCTTATCGCGACTTTTAACAAAATCTCATAAAATTTTCATTTTTTTTATTTTCAGATACGCATAAGTTAAGACAGATACAAGTTAATGATACATCTTATTATTTAACTGATTAGTTTAAATTAAAGAATGTAACGGTTATTAGTGCAACATTTAATTAGCAATTAACTCATCCAATCATCTAGTTAATTGAAAAAAATCTCCTAAAAGACGGTATATTGTTACCAATTCAAATCTTTTTACATATTCATCTCGATAATACACTCTTCTTCTTTTTTTTCGTGTTATTGATTCATACTTCTTCTCTTCTTTTTTTAACTCGATTTTCACTATATTTATCTATTCTTTTCAATCAAATTTAATTATTGCAGGGACACAATATTTTTATTTTTCAATGTTAAGGAAGCATATTGTCGATCGCATATGTTGTTGTTGACACAGAAAAATGACATAGCATTCACATAATACTACTTTTATCTCTTATAAGATATATATAATATTTTGGAACATACATGTACCTACAGTAATATCTACATTAACATACCTTGTAAGAGATACATACTAAACATGTAAGAACCTTAAAACGTTTCTCTTCCTATAATAACACGTATCTCTCACACACGTACTTAAGCCAAAAAAATATATATCAAGAGATACATACTATACATATAAGTATTATATATGTATCTCTTGTTTTATTAATATGTATCTCTCTTATGCATTTTCACACAAAATAAAATAATACGACAGATACATACTTATACAGTATAAATTATTTAGAGTTATAATAGGAAAAAATCAGACGTAATCAAATATGTATCTCGAACTAAAATCTAGATCATTAACAAACATTTGATACCTTTGAAAAGGCATCTTTGGTTGTAACTTCAACAACTCTTCTTCTTTTTGCACGAACGATACCTCCTGAACTAGTAGATCCTCTTTTCGTAGAATCGCCCACTCTTTTTTTAAGCCTTTTTAAATTTTTGATAAAAATCGTAAAACGTGATAAGAAGAAATTGAAGATAAATTTTTAAAAAATATGTTAATTCAAAAATGTGAAAAAGAAGAAGAGGAAATCTTAATTCTACTTTCCTTTTTTCTTGTATTCCTCACCGATAAACTTTAACATCTATTTGAATTGCACGATTAGGATGTTCCTCTAATCTTCCGCCAGTTTCGTTGCTTGATGGACGCAATCAAGAAGCAGATTCAATTACTTGTCAAAGCTTATGGGAGCAAGGTGACAGTCAAGGGAAAATTAAAGGTCATATCGCCTTCGATATGTTGACCAGCAGTTGAGGCAGCAAAGGTCCCTTTAGCAATTTGGTATGATGCGCCAGCCTTGGAGGCCATAGAGGGACTTGCCAAAGACTGTTGTTTCAGTCCTTCGTGCTTGAATTTTTTGATTTTTTATTTTTGATAAAATCGTAAAACATTATAAAAAGAAATTGAAGATGAATTTGGGGGAGTATCTTAATTCAAAATTGTGAAGAAGAAGAAGAATAGAACATTGTGGGATGAAACCTTCACAAAAATTTCGCCGTTGATTTTTGAAAAAATCATAGTTGATAGAGTTAAAATTGAATAAAAAGGGTGTTTTAGGATGTATCTCAACTTTTAACTCAAGTTAATAAAAGTTGAGATATTTGTAATTTTTTCAATTTGAAGGAATTTTTAGTAACTTTAGTAACTAAACTTTTGGTTTTATGAATTTTTTTCTATTTGATTTTTATTTTGCCCAAGAAGCCCACAAACTTTAAATTCTAGATCCATCTCTGGATATGAGTTAGGTTAGTAAATCCGGCTAAAGTTAGACTTGTAGTTTTGACATAAATAGTTGAGATAATCAATGTCAAAGATGAAGGAAAGTTTTAAAGTAGCTACTAAAAATTTTGATATGCGATCATACGTTCAAGCCTATACAAGATCCTTGTAGTTCAATTGTTGCTACATAATTGTGAGTTCAAGGGTTTAAACCTACACTAAATCCTTGTAGTTCTGCCCTTCTCTGAACTCATTCATAACAGAAGTTTTAGTGATGCACCGCGTAACATCAACCAATAAATTTTAGCAGGTTTAATTTGATTGAATATAAAATTTAACACAACAATAACAATGTTATATTTAGTTCCGATAAGTGAGATTTAGAGTGAATAGAATGTATTCAAGTCTTATTTTTATATTTATGAAGTAGAGAGATTATTTTTAATAACCCGGGTTACAGAATCTAATCCTCTACAAAAAGTGAAAAAGTTCACATAATTTGACCAATTCAAGGTAAAAAATAGGGTTGGCTCCTCGGTAAATTGAGATAAAGTTCAGTCAAAAGATTTCGACTCAAGATAAATTCATGAGAAAGTGGGTCTCCTTATTACTCTCTCCGTTTATTTTTACTTGTCCACTATATTAAAAATAGATGTCCAATAATATTTGTCCAGTTTGAAAAATCAATAGATAATTTATCAATGTCTGTCAATATTACCCTTAACATTAAATACAATTTATTATCCAATACATTTTTTAAAATATTAAATTCATTATATTCAAATTATAATATGATAGAATTACCCCTATCATTACGATTTTTTAACCTGTGTGAGTCAGTAATAGACAGTTATTGATGGACAAAAAGATTAGAATCTACGTCAACATCTATACATTGGTTAATTCGTATATATGTGTGTGTGTAAGATGCCTAGCCAAAAGAGAAACTCAAGCCCTAATAACTTCGTCAAATGATGATTCAACATAGATTTTATATATGTATATATATGTGTGTGTATGTATGTATATAATGCCTAGCCAAAAGAGAAACTCAAGCCCTAATAACTTCGTCAAACGATGATTCAACATAGATTCTACAGTCTTATTATAGTTACATTTGAATATTGTACTAGTCTTTTTGAAACATATCTAACATGGACTGCAATGTACCTCATATTATTGTGTGCTTATGTCAAACTTTTTCAAAAAAAAATTTGCAAATCTATTCTGAATTTTTGCAAACTTCATTCTGTTTTGAATTACTTTTGCGAATTCACGCAGAGATTTTCTGGAAAATTTTAAAAACGGAGTTTGGTATTATGCTTAAGCTTTTACACTCTTAATCTGAATGCTCCATTTATAGTTGCATTTCAACAGAACCAGTCACTACAAAAAAGCAGTTTAAATTGCGGAGGGGGAGGGGGTTTGCGTGGATTATTTTAACCCCCGTAAAATTATATAAAATATAGGGGTTAAAAAGTCACCGATAAAATTTATAAATTTGTGGGGGTTTAAACCCCCTCTATAAATAGAAAAAATAGCCTATATCATTAAAAAAAATTCCCTCATTTTTTTTTCCATTGGCCAAAATTTTTCTTCATTTTTTAATTCATCTTCCATTCCCCCAAAATCTCCCTCTCTCTCACATTCCCCCAAATTAGTTTTCACTGTGTTAACCAAAAAAAAAATTAACTCAAGGTCAATTGATACGCCGACCAATCGACTCCAGTCATTTTTCCTCGAAATTGACTCTGTCGGCCGGCCATTGGAATTGCGCTGAACTCTGAAATTGTAAGAATCACTTGTTGTGTTGTTGTTGTTCTTATAATATTGTTGTTCATCTTCTATTGATTATCTTCTTGTTGTTAATATAGTTTGGGTGGTTGATTTGGTGTTCAAAACACCTTGTGGATGCATCACAGTGACAAAATTAGTCTTGAGTTTAGATGCATATGCTTTTAGATCTACAAATTAAGTTGCATTTCTTTCAACATGGAATCGAAATACTAGAGAATAATAGCTAAATAGAGTAGAAATTAGGCATTTCAAGTACATTTTGTAAAATGGTGGTTCCTGAGTTGAAGTAACAAGCTTAATTAGAGTGAGAAATGATGAAATACCCATAGATTTACAGTGTGACTTGCATTTCTCTGAAAAATGGAACAAAAACGGTAGAGAAAAAGAGCAAAATGGAGTATAAATTGAGAATTTCAAGTACATTTAGTAAAGAAGAACTAACAAGCTTAATTAGAGCGAGAAATGGTGAAATAATCATAGATTTACTAAGTAACTTGCATTTCTTTGAAAAATGGAACAAAAATTCTAGAAAAACAACAAAAAAGAGTAGAATTGGAGCATTTCAAGCATATTAAATACATAAGAATAAGGAGAAAACCCTCCAATTTTAGGGAAAACAGATCAAAAATTGAGTAGAACTGGAGCATTTCAGGTACATTGTTTATAGAAAAAGACGGAGAAACAAAAAACACCAAGAAAAATGGTAGTTAGTGAGTTAAAAGTAGAAGGTTATAATTTACAAGGGAAATGATGACATACCTATAGTACCAGAGGCATCACTGCCACCATAGAAAGTAGCATGAGCACTCTACCATGCTCCACTAGTATAAACACCTGGAATTCTTCCTGTTATTGTTGGTCGTGTTGTGTAGTTGTTGGGGGCACGTTTTGTGCTTGAGTTGCGGACTGTTTTAGGACTATTTTGGTGCATTCCAAGTTTGTAGTCATGTATCTAAAAAGATTTTTGTATTGACTAAGAAGATGAAACTCTTCCGTACTTTCTCAAAGTTTGCTGATGATTTTAGCCGAGCGAGCTTCATCTCTCTGTGTAGCTGTTAGATCTACCAACAAATCATGTTGTCGTGATTAAGATATTACTGTACATTGTGTTTCAAACTTCCCTTTATTTTTTCACAGACGTATGAGGAGTATCTTGAAGCTCATAGCAAACACAACAAAAGATCGAACCAGCCTGTTAGTACTCTTTTCACATTTTTCTTGTTATATATTCCTTTATTATATATAAACCCTTGAATCATGTTATTTTGGGTTGGATTTCGCAACAATTGTAAAGCGTGTCTCTGTTTCAGAAAAATTCTATTCTAGCTTTCTTTCTGTATTGAGAAAAGTATTTAGCTTTTATTTTTCGTCTCTAGCATAATTAAGTGGTTCCATTTATGTATTTACGCCCATAGTTTGTGAGTGCCCTTATTCGATATATGTATCATATGTACGAATCAAAAGCGCCTTAGTACTTCAATCTGATAGTATTTATCCAACAAAGATACATAATTTTTCCAAGACTAAAGATCATACCAGAAGCAATCCACTGCCCAGTAGATTCTGTAGATATCGTTAAAAACTCATGTTTAATTTTCACATCATTGCAATACTTTCAAATAGTTATAGTTTTGATTGCATATTGAATTTCATTGCTTGCTACGATGCTCATTGGTTTGTTATGAGAATTGTTACGGTATATACTACAATCTATATCAGCAGTTGTTATATCATTGTTCTCTGCTGAATTTTAATTTTTTGTATAGTTGTATGATATGTCTATTTATTATCTTGTTGCATAAGGTTGTAGTTTTCCAATTTTATGTGGCAGGGCTTAGTCTCATAGTCATTTTGCTCTACCCACCCTAGTTCTTATTTCCCTCATCTATAGATATTTGAATATGAACCCAGTTATTACTGTTTTACTAACTTGGGAGTATGTTTTGAGACTGAAGGCATGAATTATGGTCTTAAAGATGTTGGCTGAGATCATATTGGATATTCTAACAATCATTTCAAGAATATCTACAATAATTTTCCAGTCATCCTTTTCTATATCACATCTTGTTAATGATAGTCTGTGATATTTTGGGATTTCATTTACGAATTTTTTATTTATGAAATCTTATAGGTGATATTTTGCATATTTATCAAATTCTTCAATGGATAAATCTTGGATTGGAATGCCAAGAAACACACCAGAGTATTTGCTTGGTTTGGATTAGTTTTTAGATTTTTCTTTTACCAATGGAGCTATAGGAGATAAAATAAAGTGCCCATGTCCTATATGTGATTTTACAAAGTGGAAAACAGAAAATGTGGTGTTTCACCATTTGATGAAAAAGGATTTCCCCCAACATTACGTCACTTGAGTTATGCATGTGGAAATAAATGTTTTGCCTAATTCCAGAAACATAGTGGTCGCTCAAGATGCACCACCTTTTGAAAATCCTATTGAATTATTAATTAATGAAGCATTTGGGGGTTTAAAGAATGAGGTTGTTGAGGTAGGCCCGTCACAAATAGCAAGAGAAGAAGAAACTTTACATGATTTTTCTGGTTCAAATAACCAAAATTATTTTGAATTGCTTAAAGATGGAAGTGAAGATTTGTATAAAGGATCCAAATACTCAAAGTTGGAATTTTTGTTAAAGCTTTATCACATAAAGTGTTTGTCTGGTTTAAGTGATAAGGGAATGACTATGTTGCTAGATCTACTTAGGGATACATTTAAATTTTTAAAGATCCCTATATATTTTTATGAGGGTAAGAAAACCTTCAACAAGTTATGTCTTGATTATATCAAGATAGATGCTTGCCCAAATGATTGTATGTTGTACTGGAAAAATAATGTTAATGCAGAATCGTGCAAGTATTATTACACTTCTAGATGGAAGTCCGAGAAGGATAGCAATCTTGATCATGATCTTAGTACAAGTAAGAAGCAAAAGAAGAAGCAAAAAAAACCTGCAAAAGTTTTGCGATACTTTCCATTAAAATCAAGATTACAAAGATTGTTTATGTGCTCTAAAATTGCAGAGCATATGAAATGGAATGTAGAGGATGATAACAAAAATGGAATCTTAAGGCACCATCGAGATGGTGAAGCATGGAAAAGGCTTGATACAAATTATCCTGAATTTGCTTTTGAGCCTCGAAATGTTCGATTAGGACTAGCTAGTGATGGTTTCAATCCTTTTGGATCGATGAGTACTAACTACAACATTTGGCCAGTGGCTTTGTTTCCATATAATCTTCCTCCTTGGTTGTGTATGAAGCAATCAAATTTTATCCTCTCAATGATCATTCCAGGTCCACGTACAGTAGGGAATAACATAGATGTATATCTACAGCCACTTATTAAGGAGTTGAATAAGTTGTGGAATGAAGTTGTGGATATTTTGATTCATCAAAGAATGAAATGTTCAAAATGCAAGCAACACTAAAGTGGACAGTTAGTGATTTTCCTGGACTTGATATCTTGTCTGGTTAGAACACTCATACTGGTCTTGCATGTCCTTTTTGTAATTTTGATGCAGAGCCTTGTCGACTTCTTCATAGTAGAAAGTGGTGTTTTATTGGGCACCGTCGATTCTTGGCAAGAAATCATAAATTTAGACTGATGAGACATCATTTTGATGAAAATGTGGAAGAGCGGGCCCTTCCAAAGAAGTTATCTGGATAGAAAATTTTGCAGCAGGTGAAAGATATCAATGTCACATTTGGAAAACAATCAGAGTTGCAGAAAATAAAAAGGAAAAAGAGTGTTGGGGAGGATGCAACTCAACAATGGAAGAAGAAAATCATATTCTTTGATCTTCCATGTTGGGAGTTTAATCTGTTGCCCCATAATTTAAATCCAATGCATATTGAAAAGAATGTGTTTGACAATGTTATATACACTTTGTTAAATGATAAAGAAAAGTCAAAGAATCGTGCTAAGGCTCGAAGAGATCTACAAGATATGGGCATAAGTCGTGATCTTTGGGTCGATGAGAATGATGAGTGTAAACTTGCTGCATTTGTAATTCCAAAGAATAAGAAAGTGGCCTTCCTCAAGACTTTAAAGAATATCTCAGTGCCGGATGGTTATTCAAGTAATATATCTCGTCGTATAGATTTGGATCAAAAAAAAATTTTGGATTAAAAATCCATGATTGTCACATTCTTATTCAATAGTTGTTACCCATAGCAATTCGCAATGTGCTTCCAAGACAGGTTGTTGCAACTTTGGTTGAGTTTTGTTCCTTTTTCAGGCAGCTCTGTTTGAAAAGTTTAAGTCTTGCAGACTTAAACAGGTTACAAAATCAAATTGTGGAAACTCTTTGCCATTTAGAAATTTTATTTCCTCCATCATTTTTTACTGTAATGATTCATATAACTGTTCATATAGTTGATAAGGTAAAAAAAGGTGGCCCGGTACATTATCGCTGGATGTATTCTGTTGAGAGGTAAGATATTTGTTATTCAAAATCATTTAAATTGATTTTGCAGTAGTATTTCAACCTAAATACTTCATCTTACATATTAATATTTTTGGGTATAGATTGTTGGGCCATTTTAAGTCCCTTGTAGGGAACAAATCACAAGCAAAAGGTTCCATAGCTAAAGGTTACATAGTGGAAGAAGATCTTACTCTTTATTCTCATTATTTTGAGGAAACTGAGTCAAGGTTAAATCGACCTAAACGTGTAAATGATGAACCAAGCCAAAACGAGGCTTCTGAAAAGTCAAGTATGTTCCCTCAACAAGGTAAGCATATTGGAGGTTTTGTAACAGAATCATTGACTCATTTGGAGAAAACACAAGCTCATCGATATGTGTTACTTAATTGTGCGGGCGTGAAGCCATTTATTGAGTAAGAAATCTATATTGATTTGATTTGTAAGATATGTTTTGAGCAATTGGATTAAAATTGCTAATTATACTACCTTTATAGTGAATTTAGAGATTACATCAAAAGAAGTACAAGAGGACGAAGAGTTTCAGCAACAGAGGTAGAGAGAAGAGTTAGTAAAGAGTTCCCTGATTGGTTCCTTAAGCGAGTAAGTGAATGATATTAGAATTATTTTTTAATATAACTTTCTTATATCAATTTATAATTTCTAATATAAGTGTTTTATATATTTAGATTATGAATTCGGATATAGCAGATACTATCTCTGATGAGATGAAGTTCTTAGCACAAGGTTCAGCCCGAGATGCAAGAAGATTTAGCGCTTACAACATTAATGGATTCAAATTCTGAACTTTGTCTAGAGAACAAGGATTAAAAACTCAAAATAGTGGAGTTTTTCTTGTCTCTAACACTTCTTGTGTCGCATCTAGTGCAGATAAATATGCAAGACAAGCAGACCTGCCATATTATAAAAAGTTGGAAGATATTATTGAGATTAATTATTATGCCAATTTAGGGTTGTTCTTTTTAAATGCCAATGGGCCGACAATACTCGGAACAGAGGGTTCAAAATAGATGCTTGGAAGTTTAATTGTGTCAACTTTTCCAAATTGATTCATACTGGTAATCGTGTCGATGATGACCCATATATTGAAGCATCATAAGCAAATTTGGTCTACTATGTTGATGATAAAAATGATAAAGAATGGAGTGTGGCTGTATATCTAAAACCAAGAGATTTGTTTGACATGGGAGAGGTTGATGAAGAGGAAATATATGAGAATGAGCCATACAAATAACAAGAATTTGAACAATTTTTTGATGTTGATTACGAGAATGTACAAATTGCAATAGAGGAGCATATGACTGAATAAATGTATTATTTTTTTTAGTTTTCTTTGGCACTTTGTTTTTCTCTCTTGATTAGTGGTTTTTTTACAAGACTTCCTATTTTTTGGCTAAGAAAGTTATCTTTGTTCTTTATATAATTCTTGATACATTTGTGTTGTTTGTCCTAATAGACCTGCTTCCAGCATTACTTGAATATCACTATTGCAATGATTTTTTTCCTCTTTATCTTCAGCTACTGTATCACCCCCCTCAACCTGTAATTCATCTGTACCAATTTGATGAGTTACCAGATTATGTAGTGACTGATAGATGCTGATTTTGTGCAGGAACCTGCAATTGTTGTCTCAACATTATCTGCCGCTACTTCCAACTTTGAGTTAGTTGATTCCATCATAAGGTTTGTATCTGGATATGATCCAACTAACTGTTTATCTATCACTACATTACATTCATTAACCTGAAAAGGTGTTTGGAATATGGCCTGAGCTAATTGTTGATCAATCTCGTCTTTACTCAAATTCATTATATCTTTATTCACACTATCATTTTGATATACAGGTACACTATTCAGTTCATCAGTGTCTTCACTAGCTACCATCATTTATAGTAAGTTGGCCTCTATGGTTTCCTGTAGCTTCTCATTATGTTGGGACATTGTTTTGAATGATCTTGCTGCCACCTTCTTGTCTATTATCTTGCAATTGCTGTGAATTGCCTTGGATTTTACCATTATTGCAATTTTATTCCCGAAATCTTTCCCCCAAACTTTTCTCCTGTATAGCACTTACTTGAGGTACTGTTAGGTCCTCCTGCTTGTGTATATTCATTTCGTGGTGATTGATATTCTTCTTTTCTTATTTTGTATGTTCCCCATTCTGAATATTTCTATTTTGTACCTTTACATTATCATTGTTTTGCCCTTCTCCTTCTTGTATTTCCTCAAACTGCAGTGCATCAAAGGGATTTTCAGTAGCAACCCATTTATTAGAGATTTCACCCCTTATTTTGTTTCACTAATCAACTTAGTGGTTCTTTTCTCTAATTTGAACATTCTGCTGGTAGGATTCAATAAGCTACAGAGTGCAGTGTCTACTATCTCAAGTTCATTGTTGTTATCTTTCTTTTTTTGTGTGTTTACTTGCTAGACAAGCCTTGTGCATGAATCTTGAATCCATTGATATTTAACTTCCCAGATGTCATCTTACCAAACACTATATTGTTTACTGCAGATATGCCAAGGTTCAAGTGGTTGAAGAAAAAACAAAAACTAGGTCCGTCGGTATCTACATCACATGGTACTGAATCAGCACCTTCTTTTTTGGACAAAACAAATCAGTCTCCGCCAATTCAACATGCACCGCAACCATCTCGACCAATTTATTCAACATCCCATCCAGCTCATAAATATAAGGACTCTCCAATCAGATAATGAGTGCTTTGAAGGTATATATGATAATGAAAGAAGGAATGATACCGGAACAATTTGTGGGACTCTTTGATTCTCCTTCAATGGTTTCTCCCACAACGATAAGTAAAGTTCTCTTTACTTTTTTTTTTCAATTTAATCGGTTGTGAAAATTTTCTGTAATTCTCTCTAATTCTTGAGTAGGTATAAGGCTAGCTATATAATAGCTGAGAAGCATTCTACTCTCTTTAATTTGTGGCTGAAAAAAAAAGCATGCATGCATAGAATAGTGTGAAGCTGCTTATACTTAATTGGAGTACTAGAAAGTCAAGACAACATTGTATTGTATGGAATGGTATGGCTTATTGGTGCTACTAAAGGAGGGGGAGGGGGGCAAACTTTTTACATGTTTGTGTTTTGGCAAAGACTAATTGGACATGCTTTAATGTTTTGCTAAAATTGTAGTTAGAAAAATGTCTTTGTACTTTGGTGAGATAAGGACTGTGCAGTGTGTAGTGCTTTAGCTTTCTATGTGCTATAATTGTTTGTTTCCTCTTTTTTCACTGCATGTGACTAGGCAAACCTTATCATATACCCCACACCAGTACTAATTAATTTCTTGACTGAAAAACCTTCTCTGACTGTGTCAAGTGCACTGGTGACTGAAGAAAATAACACAGAGACACACAGAGATTAAGAAGAAGCATAAAAGTAGCTAGGTTTTAGGGAGATCAACATGCAACATTTGCAAAAGGGAAGTATAGTCGAACAGAACTAGCTAATTCTAGGTTGAAAACCAACGATCAATGCTTTTTCTATCTAACTAGTGATGATGATAGGGATAACTTGTTTGACGGCTAAGCTGCTGGCACTACCAAGGAACAACGCCCTGCTATTGATCAACTTTTCGATAGATACGACACTAAAATTCGATAATCCTATGGTTTGGAATTCCATGACTACCCCGGTGGGGTTGTTGAAATAGAGCCAATTATTAATCTGAAAGATTTTTGCGATTTTGAGATCATGATGAAATTGGCTAACCAGGAATACAATGAGAAGGAGTGCAGTGTTTTCAAGTTTTTGAATATTGATGGAGAGAATTATATGATATCGGGATACGACCAGTAATATCATACACCAAGGAATTGATATTAACACCTATGTAATATCATAGGAAATAAGAAACAGGTCAAAACCCACTTCTTAAACTCATTTAAACTATCTCACAAGTCTCAATGGCAGAAAAGCTTACTAACTAGAATCAAGCTTATTACAAAACTAAAAAAACTTCTAACAAAGCTTTGGCTTAACAGGGAATAAGATTGATCTATTTGTAAAAGTTTTATTTGTATGCTCTGTAGTATTTTGCTTAGGGTTTCCTTGTGGACTTTATGTCCTGCAAGGTTCATTTATACACTCTTGCAGTGTTTAGTTTCCGTTGTTGATGCTCTTTTTATTTTTTGAAGAATCTCTTTTCTTTTGTAGGCATTTGTATTACACTACTTCATATCTATGAATCCATCTGTAACAAAACACAGAATCTGATTCATTAATGAAACTTAGTTCTTTGTTAGTAATTTCATACAGAGACATCACCAAGTTAACTATTTAGTAAGAAGAGATGGATGTAGTCCCAGTTTAATTTGATTTTCTAGTAGTATTACAATTAGGATATGCTTATTTTCCTTCATTCACAGGAAAATCACATTGGTGAAAGGGACTACGACTGTTTTCCAATTGAAAACAGGAAATGACACAGTTGATTGCTGTTGCAATTCTCTGTTTCTATCCACCTAGAGTAGGACATTTTGAACTTTCCAATCACTAACTTTGTTATGCTCTAACATATCAAAATTAGTACTCCCTGGCATTGGTCGTCTAATTTGCTTATTTTCCTTTGTGCTTTACCTTTCTTTGAGGTGCATATTAGTCCAATGCTTATGTATCAAAATCTCGGAATGACATTAAGAAAACATTTATACTTGAGTTATAAGGACTGAAAGTTTATCGATTGATTTTTATACTTTGCATTTTTATGTAGCCAAGTGATGCGGCTAGTGGACCCATTTCGCCCATGAATGCAAGGAGATCAAGCGATGATAATGATATTAACGATATTCTTTGAATTCATTGCATTTGTCTTGAGTATTCAATTATGACGATGTAATTGTGTAATTGGAGTGAATCTTAGAATATTGAAGGTTTTGTGTTTACATTTGATTTTGGAGTTTGAACTTTGAAGATACTAGTTAATATTTAAAATTCAGAGTTTGAAGATGTTAATGTTGAAAATTTAATTTTGAAGTTTAATGTTCAATGTATTTTTGCTATTTGTCAATTACAATATTTAATTACTCTGTTGTATTAATGATATATGAGTTGAACAAATATTGGATTGTACGTTATGCCTAAAGGATCAATTAAATTTGAGCTAAAATTAGAATCTATAATTAGTTATTAAAAATGGATGGGCCTTATTAAATTAAAAAAAAAAAATTGCGGAGGTTTTAAACCCACGCAATTTCAAAAGAATCAAGTTAAGATTAATGGGGGTTATAACCGCCGCAAATAATTACGGGGGTTAAAACCGCCACAAAGTAATTATGGGGGTTAAAAAAAAACCACCGTAAATTATTTGTGACGACTCAAATTGTGGGGATTTTAGAAACCGCCGAAATTGTATTTAAACCCCTGCAAACTATAAATTTAACCCCGCAATTTGAACTGTTTTTTGTAGTGAGTCCTTTTCTTTAGACACCCAAATAACGTTAGAGAGAGTAATATGATCTAGAGGGCAATGAGTTAAGATTAATTAATAATGTGAAGTTTTGATGAATAACAAACGAGTAGCAAAACGTAAAAAACATATGCCAAAATAAACTTATCTCTCCATGAACTTTGTTTATTCATACTGTTCGTCCCCTTCATTCACTAGTTACCTGATAAAAAAATAAGTTAAAATATATCTTATGCATAAACTCGTCTATACTAGGCCAAAAAAAAAGTTTTAATTAGTTCTAATTAATGTCTTAGTTCATTTGATTCTTTTAGATATACCGATTGGACTTCATCATCTCTCAAGTCTCGAGGATCGTTAAATTTTCACTTTATTATCTAAAATATATCCTAAAATGAAACATGATTTTTTTCAAAAAGTTTTATCGATAAAAATATTTTTTACATCAAATAAACACAAGGATCATAGAATATTACTCAGCATCTTGACTATTTACTTTGTTGTGTTGACCTGAGAACCGATGACATCAGGTCCCTTTGAGTCTGACAGAATCAAATTAAATAATACAACCCCTCTATTTTGCCTACTCTGGACTCGTGTATGTATATGATATGTTTTAACTTGGTTTTTTTAATCAAAATGGAGCGTGGGAGAGAGGGGGGGGGGGGGGGGGGGGGTAAATAAAACGAAAAAAATTAAGTTCAAGGGGATCATAATACCCTCACATAATATGTTAGTTAAATAGTGCGAAAAAAGAAGTAAGCCCAAGGTGGTGATAAAACTCTCACATAATTTAGATGTGTAAACAACAATTTCATCGTAATGCAAGTGTATCGATAAGCATTCAGTATCCCCTTGAACTATAGTTATAGTTGCTCCGGTACACTCCAACTCCATAGAGGTCCTATTACTTTTCTGAACTCAATTTTAGTGTATTTTTGTCACCCTTTTGTGTTGGCATGACACTTTTATCTATATCTATAATATATTAACTTGAACCATAACAAATATCTAAAAAATAGGCAAAAATCCATAACAAATGTCTTAAAAAAAAAAAAACTTGAACCACAAATAGGCAAAAATCCATATCAGACGTGTTGAAAAAAATTTAAAAATATTTTTTCATTAAAATAGGCTTGGTCCATTAATTTTCTTAACTTCTATAAAAGTAATGTTAATTTTATATTTTTCTTTGTCTATAATTTTAAATTGTTGTTTAACTTTTTGCTCTTCACTAAAATAATTTATAATAGACAAAATAATTTTTTTTTAACTTTTTTCCTCATATTCATTTTTCTCCAAAAAAAAATTACAATAGCTGAATTTTTTTTTGTTACCGTGACTTTTCACTTTTCCTAAAATAATGGGCATACATATGGTAAAAGAAAAAGAAGTCCAATTTACAAGGACTAATTCATTCATTAATTTTTCTCCCAAAGAAAATTGATCCTGCTGAAATTCTTTTTTTGTTAGGGTGACTTTTCACTTTTCCTAATATATTGGGCGTATATCTATAATCTATATTTATAATCTATAATCTATATTTATATTTATAATTTATAATATATTAAAAGTGCAAAAGATCTTAGAAATATTGTTTGAACTTTTTATCCTTCATTAAAATATTCTGCTTTAGATAAAATCATCTTTTCACTTTTTACCTTTAATAATTAGACCATTATTTTTATTATATTAACCATCTTAAATATGAGAAAAAAATGAAAAAACTCCTACATATATGGAAAGACTCCCAAGTTGTGGCGAAAGTTTTGTTGGTACGTACTTTTTTTATGAAAAAAGTATGTATGTTAGGATTCACTTTAAGTTTTTTATGCCATTAATATTACTTATATTGTGTCTTATTTTGTTTAGGTTAAAAATTAAATACTTTCATAAATCCTTTTTAACAACGCCGAAGGTAATAGGCTAATAGTTTGACAAAGAGGTAAACGAACTTTGAGATGGATGGGTTTTGTATGTAGGTGGATATTATAGCATGTATGACTGATTTCTCTCAATTCTTCCTCTAATGCATTGCAGGTGAGGAGGCCAAGTTTGAATTTGCTCTTCACAAAGATCCCTTCTTCGAGTCAAACTCTTCTTCTTACATTTTTCATTTTTTTCGTGACTTATGTGACACACTTTACTTTTATTTTCTTGCCTGATCAGATATTTATTTGTATATATCATGCATAGGTAGAAAATATTTTTCACATCTGTTTCATGCTTAGTTTAATCATCATTCAAAAATTGAAGTTCTTTAATTTATACTACTGTTTTTATTTACTTACTTTAGTGAGTTATTATTTATTTTTATTAGTATACTACTTCCACATGAGTAAGGCCTAGAAGATTTCTGCCGAAAATTTTTAATTCTTCATCTTTTTAGTAAGTCAAATTTCTTTCTTGCGATTTAAATTTACATGAATTCATGTGATCTCTATAATCTCTTGAATAAAATATTTAACATTTATTTGACTATCACATGAAACCCTTCTTCATATAAACATCATTGTTGTATTTCCAATTACGGATTCGGAATACGACTAAAATTTCATTAAAGAAGCTTTTAATTATCTATTATATAGCAGTGAAACACATTGACAGGCAAGTTGTTTGTGACCTTCCTCGCTATTAACACACACAACAAAATCAGGTAATTCTTAGACTACAATTATTTATCCTAATATTCTCTCACGCTTTATTTTGTTCCTCAAACCTTGAATTTCTATTCTTCATATGGTAAGAGAAAGGCTAGTCGTTGGGTGTAGAAAATAGTTTTTTCTTTTTAAATTTTGTATATAGGTTTAAAATAAATTTTCTTAATTATAAAAAGAATTTCTTCAAAATGTTCTCCATGTGCATGTAGTATATCATTAGTGTTTTAAACGATCATGTTCTCTTTTATGAATGCTTGCACAAATTAACTTGAATATTGTTAAAGTGTATCCCATATAGATACAGTATTGGTATTGATTAATAAAACGTCACGTTTCTATCTTTTTTAGTTTTTAATTATATGGACTTATAAAGTGAGACTTTTTATGGTTATTTAATCATGAAATTAAATCATATCATATATTTTAAAAGACAATCAAAACAAATATATGGTACTCTTAGAACGATACCAGACACTATGGCATGGGTAACTACCATCCAAACAAAGTGTTAAAGGCAAAAACATTGTCATCCATGTAAGAGATTGCCTAAATATATAACAATATTTTTTAAAATTGTGAAAAATAAAAATCAACTATGATATCAAATTATATGGTGGTGTTTTATTTTTATTTCTTAGCTTGAATTTTAAGATCTTCACCTACATAAATTCAATTTGAAGACTTCTACCGTGATATTGATTCGTTGGATTTTTTTTCCTTTTGTAACATAAAATAATATTGGTAAATACAAATCCTAAAACCCAAATAATATTAACCATCGTTCTTTTCCTTTTATTTGCTAGGACAATGCTGCTCGCAGAACGAAAGAAGACCTCCAAAATTTACATTAAAATTTGTGGGTTAAATATAATTTATGATAATTATAGTGAAAAAATCATATTACAACACGGGAAATATATCAATGTTTGTTGATGACATCATAGCCGGAGAATATAGATCATACTAAATAAGTAAAGAAATTTAATCATTGAAAGTCATAAGGATATCAATTATGATAATCAGGCCACCTTTTTTCTAATCTATACTCTATATCTATATGTATATTTACATTTACAATATATTAAAAGTGTGAAAACACTTAGAAAAATGATGTGAACTTTTAAACCTTCATTAAAACATTTCGCAATAGACAAAATTGTCTTTCCACATTATAATTTTATGATTGTCGAATTTTTTTATGATTTTGAAATTAATTAAAGTCCTCATTTAATTTACGTAAGGAATCTTAATATTTAACACTTTAAAATCTATTAGAATTTTATCTTATATTTTAAAAAAGTATTTTACAATTCTATTTAATTTAAGTAATATTACGATGGACGTGGGAGGAAAAGGGGAAGCGAGTGGTGGTCCTCCATTCCAAGTATGATTGGAAAAAAGCTCAACTAGCCTCCAATTTTATATCCAAGCAAATGAGTTAAATGTATTGTGTTAATTTAGATACATGAGTTATTTGTTTTTGATAAAATTAAGGGATAGGGACATGAATTAATTACGAGGTAGGCAAATCCTTATATGTAAAGAAAATTATATATTAAACTTTGAGCAGTTTGCAACAGCATTAACCATAACTAATTGTTTTGTCTTTTCACTTGAGCAGGATTCGACAATGATTTTGGGTCGGTGATTGTTAAATATGTCAAGCACTATCTTATGTTAAATGAATTTTATTTTATATGAAAAATATTTGGATGGTCTATTATAATGAAAACGCTAATTGAAATGTTGATTGAATTTTTATTTAAAAAGAAAAAATTAAATACTTTAATATAGATACAAGGTGAAGAAGAACCAACAATTTGAAATAAACGTGAAAAATACTTTCTACCTATGCATGTAAAATAATTTGAAATAAAAAAGGAAAAAGACAATTTTATCTGTTGCAGATACTTTTAACGAATGGCAAAAACTTCAAATCAATTTTCTAAAGGTCTTACTTTTTTAATATATATTGTGCTTGATGAAATATACATTTTGTTATTATTAAAACACGGTTCACTAGCCACAAATAAATGTTTTTGTACATCGTAAAATATTATTTCTTTCAACTTTGATGCTGTGGAACTATTTTAATGCACTAAGGAAGAAAGCTAAACCATCTTTATGGTAAAAGTGTGTGTATATGTTTTTCTTAAATGGTTGAATTCATTTTTCTTTTGTAAGCAGAATCATAGTTGAAGTAATACTTCAAACATGAAGTATTTAATTTGATTTTTTGTAATAGAAAGTCAACTAGGACCTATTGTCCTCATTAGTCACTATATTATTCGCTATATAAACGGCTCACCAATTATAGATTCAAGAAATAGATTTTTTTGTTTGATTATTTTAGTGTCGTCGGGGTCATGGAGAAAGATGTTATATCAAAAGCAAAAATAGATGACAATTATATGCAATTAATGTCCATGGAGAAAAATTGGGCTTCTTAATTTGGTAACTTTTCTTTTTTTTTTTAGTGTAATTATTTGTTTTAGAATCTATCGAGAATAGTCTTTCTACCTAATAAAATTAAGCTCTTCTGTCTCATAAAGGTAGAAATAAGATATGTTGTCGCACTGAGTATGTTATTATTTTATAATTATTACTTGTGAGCCTAGGATCTATAGGAATAAGGTTTTTGTATACATTGACTATATTATTGTTGTATATATTTTTTTTTAATAGTTATGTTGTTGTTGTATAATTATTGAAGAGAAAAAATAAGTTATGAAACTTTCTATTAATTGATTGTAGGCAAAAAAATTATGCAAGACTCGAAACATAGGATCCTTGCAATTTGTGATAATTTTCACCAAGTTCTAGAGTTTTTATGAGAGAAAAGATTTGAATTATATATGACTTGAGGGAAAGGTATTGTATTCACTTTTCAAAAGAAGGCTTCTTTAGCAATTCATATTTGTGGCTTCATGAGATCTTCATATCTGAAGTTTTTTATAATGATTATATCTCTATTATCATATTGTTTTGTTGTAGTTTACAGTTGGTAGATAAATGTCGGTCGACTTTGAGGAAGTTCTTGTGAAGGTTATGTTTAATGCATGTATTGTTTTGATATCTCTATTATTCCTCAAAGGAAAAAGGATATACAGCTCTATAATCGTTTTTTTTTTTAGTTTATAGGTTGATAGATGAATGTTGGTCGGACATGAGAAATTTTTTATATAAATATTAGGTTTAATTGTATTATTTTAATTTCTCTATTATCGTATTGTTTTGTTGTAAATTATATATGGTAGATGAATGCCGGACGACTTTGAAAAATTTTTTGTGTAAAAGTTGATATCTCACTGTTTGATTGTAGTTTATGATAAATTACTATTTGTTATTTTTATTATTATTTATTTTTTATTCTACTTTTCATTGCTTCTTTTTTAAAATCGTTTTTCTTCTTCTACTTTTCGTTGCATCTTTTTTTAATATGTTCTTCAAAATCATTTATCCGCTACTATCTATTTATTTTTTAATATGTTCGTTATTATCTGTTTTTTTATATGAAATTACTTCTATTGCTATTCATGTAGTGAAAGCATTTATCCGCTAAAAACGATAATAATTCAATAATACTATCAATTACTATATTCTTTAAATTATTATTTTATTATATTTATAACATTGACATCTGCTTGAGTTTACAAGTAATCAATTTAATACCCATAAAGATTAAAAGCTATTTCCTTAAAGGTGATAATAACTTAAACGATGGCTAAGATGAAGGAGAAACCTAATTTAATAAATTAGCAAAAAATTAGGACATGATTTTAAAATACAAATAACAAGTAAGCAAGGGTTTGTTGTTGTAACTCTTCAAATGTAGTTATTTTCACAATCACTACATATGCCTTTAAAATATTCTATTATTTTTCATCAAAAAAGGAATTAAAAGTTCCAAAATTTAACTTATTTTCTGATATAAAAAATGTGTTCAACTCTTGAGAAGAACTTGAATGTTTCTAAGTTTGATTTATTTTTTAATACTAAATGTGTGTTAAATCTTTTAGTTACTTATTTATTTTGTTTTAAAGTTTAATTTTGTATGAGAGTCTATGACCACATGACATGATTAAAAAGTTTATAATTTGACATAGCTCTCATCACATGTATAAGTTATTGTTTGAGTTTTGTTCATATAAAACGTAGCATTTATTTTTTAAAAATTAAAATATATATCGCTCCTTATTTCTCTTTCGATAGTTTTATAAAAAAAATTTAGCGAAGGAGTAACTTGTGTTAACACAATATTTAATTTATTATTTTTACACAATTTACTTTTTGATCAATTTTCAATAAATAATATTTGACGTGATATATACGTGCAACACACGTACACTTGACTAGTTACATTAAAATGGGCTCACGTCAAAGATGTCACATCAGCTAAAAAGGTATCACATCAGCTAAAAAGAGTGATAAAAATACGTTAAAATTGAGTTCAGGAGAGTAATAAGATCCTTGTGAAGTTGGAGAGTATCACATCAAATTTGGTCATAGTTCAGAGCACTAGACGCTTTACTCTTTTTTTATTTAACTTAGCGAGAGATATCCCTCAGTATATTTAAAATTATAATTTTTATTAATATTCACATACTAAGGGTCGTCACTTAAAAAGGCCTTCGACATCCAAGAAATTGTATCATTTTCAGGATAAACAAAAACTAACCTTCCTAATGATTTACCATATTAAACAGAGCACTTTTATTTTAGGAAAAAGGATCAAATATGTCACTAAATTTTGCAAAAATATTAAGATATATTCTCCGTTAAAAGTCTTGCTCACCAATTTCCTTGCCGTCCAAGTCTTGGGCCATATATACCCATGTTGTCATGTTTAGGGTCATATATACCCTTATTGTCGTGAATTGCTTTGCTAAAAAATTTCAACTCTCTTTTTCCTTTTTCTTTTAGGAAATTATATTTTTCACAACACTTTTTAATCGCCACATCACATATAATTAAATTCACCCCTTCTTCTATTATCCGTCAAATGCTCTCATCTACCTCACAATCTCTTTGGATTTTCTCTAATTTGGCTAAATTCCTTTTTTGTGTTATTCGATTCTTGCATAACCCCAAGAATCATCAAGTAAAAATTGAAAAAAAATCAAGAATACCCCATTAAAACTCAATGCACAATTGCAACGAAAATCAAGAATTAAAGTACTTATCGACTGCAAATTATTTTAGTATCATATCAACCGACTCCATCTTTCGCACCACCGTCAATTCTAACATCAAGATAAACCTGTCAACTGGCCCGTTTAGAGGACCCGTCCAGATCTAACCCGGCTTAATGGGCCTCCAAGCTACTGGGTCGCCAATCTCGGGCTGGGCCGTCTCAGCTGACAGGCCCGGTGGACCGGCCTAGTTCCACCGAACCAAGCCCACCGATTACACGGCCCAACCCGGTTATTAAAACATAATTGGATTGTAGCCATTTGGACTTGGTGGCCAATTGGACCGTTGAGGCCCAACTGTATTATAGCCGTTGTGGACCTCCAACGGCCAATTGGCCCTTTTCCCAATTTATATTAAAAAAAATAATTCAATTTTTTCTATAAATACCCTATAATTTTTAATTATTTTTTACACATTCTCAATCTCTCGCAAATATTCTAATTATCTCCTAAAGTGCTCAATTTTATTTTTTAATTTTGCGATTACAAATACAAGTGGAAGGTTGCAACTTTTGGATACTTTCAAAATTTGTTATTGTCATTCCATCTCTTACTTTTAATTTTTAATTAGTGTATTACTTGGTGGATGTTTATTTTTATTATTTTTGTGTATTTTGAATATTTTTTAGTTTAATTTATAATATGGATAAATTAAGAAACCTCGGTAAAAGTGTTAAAATTTTTTGTCCCGAAAGTGATAGTGGTAGTGAAAAAAGAATTGGTGGCGGTTTGAGTAGAGGTAGTTCAAGTACTAGATATACCCGTGTGCCTCCGGTACCAGTTACTCAATCTTTTAAGGAGGAAGGTGTAGGTGTTCACGATATAAATTATTTAGAAGCTCAGAAAAATTATGGTATAGAAGAATAGAATGAAGTAGATGCAGTTAATTTAGATGTAGATGATGAAAATATTGGTGAGGCACCCGAAGTTGGAAATGTTAATGTTAGATCCGAATCGATTAATCTTCCTCCCCTTCTTCTACGTCGTGCCCCTGCAAGATCTCGTAGAAGAACTAGTATTGCATGAATTTGTTTTGTGAAAAATAGAAGGAGAAAGTAAGGTGTAATGCAATATTTATGAAATTATATATGAGCATAAAATCAGAGGCAGTAAAAGAGGTACAGATTCGTTGATGAGACATTTAAGAGATAGACACACAAGAGAGTTATGTATAGCACAAGGTGGTGAGGCTATTGGTGGGCCAGAACAAACTAGATTGAACCCAACAACCGGTCAATTAGTTGAGAATTATAATAAAATGAAGGACCGGGAAGAAATAGCAAAAATGATAGTTGTGGATTGTTTGTCTTTCACTTTTGCTTCTTCGGATGCTTTTATTCATTATATTCAAACAATTTATAATCCTATGTTTATAGGTATTCCTAGAAGTACTTGTCAGACTGATATTTTTAGACTCCATGCATAATATATTTATTATTTATCTGTGTTATTAAAAATATTCCATGTAGAATTGCTTTAACTTCTGATCTTGGTCGTGCTGTTAACAAAAATGATTATTTAACAATTACTTATAACTAGATAGATAATAATTTTGTTATGTAAAAACGTATTCTAGCATTTTTGTTAGTTACATGGATGCATTATATAACCATTATGTCGATTTATTTGATGAAGCCGTACCGATAAATATCACTCCAACTGTCGCTTCTCAAGCTCCCGAAGAGTCATCATCTTCTAAAAGGTCAACACATAGTAGTTATCCTGATTACTTTTTTGATTTAAATGTTTGGGATAGGGTGCAACCTTCATCACATAGAATAAATTATCGGGAAGAGCTTAAGTATTTTCTTCGACAGCCAATAGAGGATCGTAGAGCAAGGATCTGCGCGCTGGATTGGTGAAAGAATAATGAAAGACAATATCTGGTGCTTTCAAGATTAGCTAGAGATATATTGAATGTTCCAATGTCAACCCTTCATCCGAGAACGCTTTTAGTCAGGGACGACAACAGCTTGGAGACAACCGACACTCATTTAGAAGCAATGCTATGAATGTTCTAGTTTGCCTTAGAGATTGAACTAGAGTGGAATGAAGAAATCAAGGAATGGAGGAGGGGCCAAAAGACGAACAAAATCTTGAAAAAATTATGACTTCAAGAGATAACTCAACACAATCAAGTTCAATGCATGATTTAGCCTTTGCCCCCATTGATTTTGACTTTCCTATGGCAGATCCCGTTTATATTAACATGCATGAGTTGAAAAAAATAATGCAAAATTTATAGATTTTTTATTCATGTAAATTATAAGTTCTGGATCATTTTGCAATCAATAAAATACAACATTCATTCACTCCTTACTTATTTTTTATTGAAATTGAATGTCTAGTTTGAATAAAATACTTTTAATATATTACTAGCAAACTTTTCACTAAGTAATAAACATAACAAACATATATGCATATAATGAAAAAAATAAAAATAATGTTAGCAAATATTACTTAGACAACTAGTATTGACATATAAAAATACTATAAGTTCATCTCTTAAGTGTTGTATGTAAAATTGTAAATTTTTGAATATATGTTCAACACATCAAGTATTATTATATTAATTAGTATACATTGTGTAATCTTGTGTGTATATATGTGTGTATAATGTATAGTTTCTACGTACTACAACATGTAATGTATATTTCAACTTTCAAATGGTATTTTAAGTAGTATATAACTATATATTCTACATATATGTGTATATATTTTTTATAAATTCTAAAGTAGTATATATTTAACGTATACATGCATATATGTTTTTCAAAGTAGTATATATATAGTGTATATATGTTGTATGTATATTATTTCAAGTAGTATATATATTATGTTATATGTATATATGTGTATATATTTTCTGTAAACTCTAAAGTAGTATACATTTAACGTATACGTTTGTATATGTTTTCTAAAGTAGTATATATATGTTGTATGTATATTATATTATATTATATTATATTATATTATATTATATTATATTATATTATATTATATTATATTATATTATATTATATTATATTATATTATATTATATTATATTATATTATATTATATTATATTATATTATATTATATTATATTATATTATATTATATTATATTATATTATATTATATTATATTATATTATATTATATTATATTATATTATATTATATTATATTATATTATATTATATTATATTATATTATATTATATTATATTATATTATATTATATTATACCAGACCATATAATAATATCGGATTAAGCCTCAGTCGGAAGACCGAACCAAAGCACCAACCGAAATAGAAAAGAATCTTAAGTAATTTATGATTGTATGGTCACTCTTTTACCCAAACATGGGGCTTGTCAGAGATTTAATAACCTTATGCTAAACCTGTGTGTCTAGAAGTTCTAATTGTGCAAAATTCGCCCTTCAACAATAACAATACGGGCTTAAGAGGCACAACTTACTAGACGGAGTCACAGAGACAAGGCTAACATAAGTGTATTAAACTCGATTGTACCTCCATTTTGGAACCAAGTCAAGAAATTCTAAAGATTCTTTTATATCTAGATAGAGTCTGGAGCTTTCATAGTCAACATATCAGTGAAGTTAGATTTTTAACATAGATATAAGAAAATTTTTAGCCGGACATAGTCACGGCGTGATTATGGTAGAAGCTTAAGTGAATGAATACAAATAGTAAAAAGATATGTACCTGTTAAACCGATAATCAGACTGAAATTAGTAGCAACTTCTTGTTTATTCAATATATTACAGAGAGATGCTAGAGAGTGGAGAGTTTTTAGAAAGAGAAACTAAAAGAAAAACTGAATGCCTCTTCTCTGAGAATGAGGCGCCTATAAATAATAAAAAAGAGAATCTTGCACAGTAATATGTGGGGCCCTGTGCATAGTATTTTTACTATTACAACAGAGATTTTTATCAAATAGTCATGTCATGTTTTGTCTTTTCCTTTCCATTTTTTGATGAAGGCTTCGGCTTTTTCAATCTCTTCTTCTTCTATCAGAACTTCTGATGGTTGGGAATCGGTAATATCTTCTGTGTTTGCATCTGTGCTATTCATTGAGACATCTGAATTTTGCTCAACAGTTTGAATTAATTTATCTCGTACTTCGGATAAATATTCTTCTATCAATTGTATTTTATTTTCTTCATGGGCAGAAATTCGTCTGGAAACATAGTTAAGATTTTTATCTTCAACTAAAATTGACTTTTTGGGAGTTTTTTCATATTCAGCAATCTTCTGGATTATTTCTTCCCGTTTATCATGACCATAAGCGAGCTTTGTTTTTGGGTCTCTTCGAAGTAGTTTATCCTAGAAATTATGATAAAATGTTTGATATAGAGCAGGAATTTGCTGGGCGTCATAGCCTATTTCCACGGACCACCGATGAATCCAAGGAATAGAAAATTCTATATAAAAATACATTTGGTCGATAGTATCAATTTTACAAATGTGATCAGAAAGATGTAGTTCTGTTAAGAAAGGGGAGGATTTTTTCCATGAGTAGTATAAAGAGGAATATTCTGGTGGTAATATTTTAACCATAGGTCCATGATGAGTCCACCACTGAATAAACCAGTTTGGAATGGGTTTTTCAAATACTTTAGAACAGATCTTTATGAACTAGGTGTGTTTGTGCTTGTAATTGTTATAATATAATACTTGGGAAAAGGCTTTGATATAATTCCAATAAGTAAAATTAGCAAGACTTTGACCTATTGGCCCCATTGGTATAGATCGTTGTGTCATTGACGAAATGCCCCATTTTTCAATGGGAATAAGTTTTTAAATTACCATTTTGGAGTATCCATGTACTCCTGGGGTAGTTTCGCCGAGGGGACTGTGGTCAAAGGTTGCACTGAATGTCTGTACGAGAATGTGTTCATAATAAGTTCGAGTTTGGTAAGATTCTCCAGTAAAATAGACATTGGCGTAAGATAGTTCTTGAGTATTCTCCAGGCTTCTTCCAAATTTTCCTGTGTAGGAATATGCTGATTTTCAATATATAAAATAAGTTCCCTAGCCTCTAGTTTTTCATATGAAGGCTTATCTTCAGTGTTTTCTTGAACAATGGATGCGAAAGAATCTGCAGTTTTTTGTTGATCAGATAAATAAGATTGCAATTGTTTGAATAATGGATGAGTTTCAGGGATATCTTCTAAATGTATAGAAGAACCAATATTTTGAGTTTTTGATGAAGATGATTCATCTCGAGGAATTTTTGAATTAATTAAAGTTCTATTCCCTTGTTGTAATACAGGAAAATTAGAACTTGCAGAGCTATATGCAGAATTTCGTCAATCAAAATATGAAGAATTTGTTCTTCCGCCTTGATATGCAGAATTTTGATTTCTTCCCCCTCGTCCTCTTCCTTTGGCTAGCTGCCAAGGGGGATCTATACTGCATCAGTTATCAGGAATTTGATCAGCATACCATGACATATATTCACAGAGATCTTCATAAAGTGTGTCTTTGGTAATAAGATCATCAATGACTTTTCTTAAAATAAGCATGTGTAAATCCATATTTAGCGGAGCTGCCTTTATAAAGGTGATTAAGAACTTTATAGAGAAGAAGTGTAGAAAGAACTTCATTATATCTGTAAGCATTAATCACTTAAGTCAATATCAAACCAATAGATTTCTTTATCAATGAATTCGTTGTGGTTAAGGAATAAATCTTCTTCTATTAAGCGATGAATTAAAGTTTCTAAGATAAGAAAATGAATATCTTCATTTAAAGGAATGCATTTGATAATAGTAATTAAAGTTTTTTCAGAGAGAAAATAGGTGTAAAAACTCATGTCAGATATTCTCGAGATAAAAAATTAGGCAAAGAATTTTCACTACCTTTTTTATATTGAATTTCATAGTCAAATGGAGCTAATTGAGCTTGCCATCGCGCAAATATTAACTTAGAAGCATCATGTTTGAAGTCTTTACTAAACATAAATTTAACGGATTGAGCATCAGTCCTAATTATAAATTTTTTATTATACAAATCATCTTGGAATTTTAAAATACATTTCACAATAGTTAGCATTTCATGGGCTACAGTGGCGTATTTTTTCTCGCTTTCAGTCCATTTACCAGAATAAAATCGGATCAAACATTCTGCTTTTGTATGAGGATTGACTTGTTTAAGTATTTCACCATATCCTATATTAGAAGCGTCAGTTTCAACGATTTTCAACCAGTTAGGATTTGCAAGAGATGTACACGGAAGAGTTTGAACTCGGTTTTTAATTAATTTTACTAAATCTGTGTGGACTTGAGTCCACGGAGTTTTATGATCCTTTTTTAGCCTATCATATAAAGGGGCTAAATCCCTAGACAAATTTTTATAAAAAGGGAAAATATAGTTAAGACTACCGAGGAACCTTTGAAGTTGTTTTTTATCAGTAATAACATCGGGGAATTTCGTAGCAAATTCTAGCACTCGTTGAATAGGCTCAATAGAACCTTGAGAAATATTATGTCCCAAAAATCTAATATTAGTTTGAAACAAACTTATCTTGGGATTGGAGATGACTAAACCATTTTGAATAATAATTTGTTTAAAAGTATGCAAATGCTTGAAATGAGATTCAAGAGTTTTTGAGAATACAAGAATATCATCTATATAGACGATGATAAAATCCATATATGGATTAAAAATGTCATTCATAATTTTTTGAAATTCAGAAGGAGCATTTTTTAATCCAAATGGCATAACATTCCATTCATATTGTCCGAAAGGGACATTAAAAGCAGTTCTATAAGTATGTCTTTTATCAATTTGAATTTGCCAATAGCAAGATTTTAAATCAAATTTAGAAAATATATTAGCGTCATATAATCTGGAAAGTAAGTCTCTTTTATTTGGCATAGGATATCTAATTCATTTTAAAACTTTATTCAGGGGTTTATAATTGATAACTAATCGAGGTACTCCTCGTTCTTTTTCAGCAGTATTATTAACATAAAAAGTTGTACAAGACCAAGGGGATTTTGAAGGTTTTATAAGAACTTTTTGTAGAAGACTATCAATTTCCGTTTTACAGAATTCTACTAATTCTGTATTCATTTGACAGGGTCGAGATTTTGTTGGAATTTTTTCTTCGCTGAAGTCACTCTCATAGGGAAGAGAAACAATATGTTTTTTTCTGTTCAAGAAAGCATTTGGATGATCAGCACAAATGTCAAGAATCAATTGATTAGAAATTATTTTTATTTTTTCTTGGACCTTTACAGATTTTAAAGTATCAAAAATATTAATACTCATTAATTCCAATTGCAAAAAATTAATTTGCGTTTGTTTCATATTGATAAGGGCATTTATATCCCTTGTTATAGGATGAGTAACGAAAGGATAAGAAATTTGTTTATTCTTATAAGTAGCCTTGAAACCATTTGCATCTATATGCGTATACGGGTAAATAGCATTTATGAAAGGTGTTCCTAAAATAATAGGAGAATATATCTGATTTTTTACTAAAAAAAAAGAAATGGAGAATACAGACTTTATCTCGACAGATATGAGTATTGGGCAATTTATAATTGATATCAAGAGTATGATCAGTTGCAGACCTTATGATATGAGTAGTTTTTTCAAAATACTTAGTTGGGATTAATCCTTCTTGAACACAACTAACATCAGCACCACTATCAATCATAGCAATATTAGTGATGAAAAATTCCTTATTTATTAAAATAGTGCAATTTATATACCATTTATGATTAGTAACTATTTGCATCATTCCCAAGAAATAATCTCTTTTTAAATCTTCTGCTGGACTAAATTTATCGATTTCAGAATTTTCAGAGTATTCTAAATCTTTATCTTTTCCTTTTGAGGCAAAAGAAGTTTCAGGAACATCAAGAATCTTTTCTTCAATTTTCAAAATTCTATGATCGGAGATCATCTGATTTTATTTTAAGGAAATAATCTCCTTTTTTAATTGCTCAACTTCGATTTTTAAATCATCAAAGGTAGTATTTCTACCTGGGGTTTTACTTAAAGCAAGACGACGATTAACTTCAGCTAAGGAATAGGACATGTGATGATTATCAAAAGAGTTATCTCTAGAAATACTAGTATGAGCAGAAGTTTTTTGAGTAGCAAAATTGAGAATTTTTTCACGCAGTTTCTCATCTGTAACTTCTTTTAGTAATTCAAGAACATTTTCAGCAGTAAGAGTTTTAACATTTAAATCAAGGTCTTCGAACTGTGCTTGAAGTTTAAACATCATTTCATCACAATTTCAAACATCTTTATCACAGTCATTATATTTATTACCCTGATCGAGCTCACTGTCAGAATCGGGTAATTCAAAATCATTTTCAGATGTAGAATTAGACTCAGAATCAGAGGTATACAATAGATTGTAAACTTGGTCATGAACTTCTTCAGAAAGTCCTAAGGATTTTAGTTTTTGCAACTTGCAATTTGGAGCTATGTGGTCGTACTGGTTACACTTATAGCACTTAATTTTAGCTAACTCCCTTTGTGATCTATTTTTTGTGAATCTGGTAGATTTTCGGAAGGATTTTCTAGCTTCAAGTTCTTCCTTACTTCTATGCCTGGAACATTTATTTCTATAGGCTTTATTAGGCTTGGAATATCGTTGGGGTTTTCGTGCTAAAGGTTTATCCATACCAAATTGTTCACAAAAGTCTCCTAACTGAGATTTTTCTCGAAGTTTATCAAGCTTAATTTGTCTAGCTAATTTCAACTCGTTACAAAGGGGTAAGCCTTCCTGAGTACAAGCTACAATAAGCTGACCATAAGTTTTTTCTGAGTACTGGACTTCTCCATAAGATCCTCTAAGGGTTTTTCTAACTCTTTCAGCAAATAAAGGTGGGAGGCCATCAATGAATTTTGCTTTTCAATGGTCATACTTACTTTCGGGTAAATCCATAACCCTACTAAGAAAGGTGTCTTTATACCATCTAAATTCACCTAAGTGTCTACATTTTAAACCATTAAGAAGAGTTCTAATGTTTTCATATTGATTGGTAAATCTTCCTCCAAAATGTTCAATAATCGTAAGCATAAGAGTATAGACATCATCGGATCTTCCTGCCTTAAGTGATTGACCTAGATTATCTTTTCCAGGTTGATCATTGGTGGCATTAAAAATAGCCTCGCGTTTAGTATCATCAAGAAAATTATCCCACCAGCCTCGAAGTTGGCCAGTAAAGCCCGCAACAATCATTTTACAAATTGTTTGGTCAGTACGATTGGCCCGATTTTTTGGCGAAGTAGTGGATGTGGCGATAGTAGCATACATGGACATTCGATGAATAAGAATAGAGATCTGTCGATCAGATAATCCGTCATTATTCCATTCATAAATAGCTTCTCCACTATAAGAAGTATTTGTTTGATTCCATTCCCTTTCCTCTATCAGAACATCTTGAGGAGTTGGGCGAGGATAATATGTAGTAGACATACGGGGAATATCAACATATTTCTTTCCCGGTTGTTTTTTAGTCATACCTTTTAACTTATTAAGTTCGGAAGAAATTACATCTCCAAGATTTTGAGCAGAATCTATATTATCTGCAAAATTAGATTTGAGATTTTGTACAAAATCATTGGAAATATTAATAGGTTGAATATTTAATCGAGAGAATTTTTTGTCTAAGAGCTTTTCTAATTGATCTAATTGAGAAATCTTTTCAAATCCTTCTATTTCAGGAGGTCTTTGAATACATGGTTTAGATAGAATATATCTTTCTTCATCAGTGGTTTTGGAAGTAGAAGGAATATTAGAGGAATTCATCTGGATACTAAGTTTGTTAACCAACTCAATAAGTTCGTCAAGTTTTTTATCAAGCGAGGAAATATGTTCTCCAAGAACCTTAACATAAAGACTCAAATAATTATTTTGGGTGATAAGATTATTTATTTCAGAGATAGTAATTTTTCCAACATCTTCACTGACGAATTTTTGGAAAGCAGAAAAATTCAAGCCAGTATTATTAGGTAATATAAAGGACGATTGAGGAGGATAAAGTGCTTGAGTAATCGTACCATCAGAATTTTGATAAGATCTTTCGATTATTTTGACATAGGACGGCAAATATGCAGACATAAACCATGGTACAAAAAAGATAATTTTATTATGTAAAATACACATTTCATAAAATTCTTCTGAAATATTTCGTAATTCATCAGGAGTATAAGTTTCAAAAAACCATGTCCTAAAAGTTTTCCATTTTTCAGCAAAAAATTCCTTTTGGATATATTTTGTTGCCTGAGAACCAGGACTAAAATCAATAAGTTGTGTAATCATGTTTAAACAGAGTTGATGTCAAAATCCATTTCAAATGGAGTAGGACTTTCATTATCAAAATCTTGAACTATATTAGTTTTTGAGTTGATTTTTATCTTTTCTACACCCTTAGGTGTAACATGCGAATCTGTCGAATTTATAGTATGTAAGGATGCCGCTTGATTTCTAGCTAGTCCATAATTAGGTTCAGTGGGTTCGATAGAAGAAATATGATGTATTGAAGGAAGTCTCCTTGGTAAAGAAAAAGAATTTCTGTAGACAGGAGGATTGCTATCAAATTGTAGACAAATTCTCCCATCAAAGTTTTGAGTTACTTGCGTTAACTCTGAATTACTCACATCCTCCGCCAATTGTTTTGGGGAAGTGACCGAATTTAAAATCCAAGTTTGGGGAAAATCAATTTCATCCCATCTAATAGGTCTTCGGGTAGTAACCCTAGATTTTATAAAATTAGTTTCAATAAGCATAGTGCAATCAGAATTATCATCAATCAACTTACATCTAGGATTTAGAGTTGATAATAATCGATAATATATGCGGTAAGATAACCCTATTAGTTCAGATCCAGGGGCATAATCATATCCATAAGTTTTAACATTTAATGTTAAAGCATGAAGAATATTTACATCAGTCAAAGATAATTGTAAATTTGGCTGAGTATTAAAATATACAGGACCATAAGCAAGAGTAGATTCAATAGATCCCATTAAGGATTTTCTAAAGTTCATATTTCTAGCATCACGCAAAGCTGCTAAAAATGTTTCGGGAAGACCCTTTAAGGTTAGAGGCCGAAAGGCAATTTGTACTAATCCTATATGCATATAATTATAATTACGTTTAAAAATATCAATATCATGCTTATTTAGGAGTTGAATAGTCTGTTCATCAACATTTAAAGCAAGAGATTGTTCAGTTGTTTTAATAATCTGTTTGTGTTTTATTTTATCAAAAAATTCATATTCATAAATAGTTTTTAATTCAACTTTTGGAATAGTCCATTTATTCAGTAAATCCATATTTTGAGGTGAATCTACCTCTTCGAGTTTTGTACTTTTAGTACTTACTTCTCCCATATCCATAATTATAAAACCCTTATATCCATACCAAAAATCTTCACCGCACTTAACATATTTACTATGAAATGCCCCATTCTTCAATGGGAACAAGTTTTTTAATTACCATTTTGGAGTATCCATGTACTCCTGGGGTAGTTTCGCCGAGGGGACTGTGGTCAAAGGTTGCACTGAATGTCTGTACGAGATTGTGTTCATAATAAGTTCGAGTTTTGTAAGATTCTCCAGTAAAATAGACATTGGCAGTAAGATAGTTCTTGAGTATTCTCCAGGCTTCTTCCGAATTTTCTTGTGCAGGAATATGCTGATTTTCAATATATAAAATAAGTTCCCTAGCCTCTAGTTTTTCATATGAAGGCTTATCTTCAGTGTTTTCTTGAACAATGGATGCGAAAGAATCTGCAGTTTTTTGTTGATCAGATAAATAAGATTGCAATTGTTTGAATAATGGATGAGTTTCAGGGATATCTTCTAAATGTATAGAAGAACCAATATTTTGAGTTTTTGATGAAGATGATTCATCTCGGGGAATTTTTGAATTAATTAAAGTTTATATATATTATATTATACGTATATATGTGTATATGTTTTATATAGACTCTAAATTAGTATATATTTAGCAACATATACATGTGTATATATATATTTTCTAATGTAGTATTATATAGTATATATATGTTGTATGTATATTATTTGAAGTAGTATATATATATATATATATATATATATATATATATATATATATATATATAATATTATATGTATATATGTATAAATATTTTCTATAGATTCTATAGTAGTATATATTTAATAACGTATACATGTGTATATATTTTCTAAAGTAGTATAGATATAGTGTATATATGTTGTATGTATATTATTTCAAGTAGTATATATATTATATTATACGTATATATGTGTATATATTTTCTATAGACTCTAAAGTAGTATACACACACACATATATATATATGAGTGAAGGAGATGTGTTGATACAAGATGCCAGTGGAAAAGAATCTAGTAAACCAACAACAGAAGTTGATATGACAAATCAAGGATTAGATGTCACTCCTTGCAACAGGGCTTCTAAGAAGCAGAAGGCAAAGGTTGGTTCCGAGAATTCTCAGAATGATAATACGACAGATCAAGGATCAGATGACGCTCCCTAGAAGGAGACATCTAAGAAGAAGGACGTTGTTGCATAATCTACTGCTGAGGCTGAATTCATAGAAGCAACGACAGCAGTAAACCAAGCCCTATGGATCACAAAGATCATGTGTGATTTACATATAGAACAGAATGATAGTACTGAGATTCTAGTTGACAACCAGGCAGTTATTGTAATCTTAAACAATCCGGTGTTTCTAGGAAGACCAAACATTTCAACTTCAAGTTCTATTTCTTGAGAGAAGTGCAGCAAAAGGGAGAAGTAACTCTAATCTACTACAAGTTTGAAAACCAGCTAGCAGACCTGCTCACTTAGCTACTTCCAGTCAACAAGTTCGAGCTTCTAAGACAAAGAATTGGTGTTTGTATTTCATAAAGTAAGGAGGAGGATTGAAAGTTACTTTAAGAATGCAATTGTTTTTTCTCTTTTTTCTCCAACTCTTTTTTTAACGTACAAATCCTAGTTAAATTAGGAGTCTTATCTTTGGTAGGAAACTAATTAGTTATTTTAATTTTGGTAGAAATTGATTGTTTCTTTGTCCTATTTTTAGTTGTAATAACAAATATTTAAGTTGCTAAGTTGGTGATAAATTACAAACGATCTTTTAACAAGAAAATAATTTGTCTCTCTGCATATTCTCTTCTTCAAACTCCCTTTCTGTTTTAGCGGCTAGCTTTTGAATTGAATTCCTGTTATTTTCCTTTAACGGTTTTAAACCAACATGTATATATATATATATATATTTATATATATAACGTATATATGTTGTATGCATATTGTTTCATATATATTTTATTATACGTATATATGTGTATATATTTTTTCTATGGAGTATAGACTAAAGTCTAAACTCTAAACTCTAAAGTAGTATATATTCATTTAATTGTATACATATGTATGTGTTTTCTAAAAGGTGTGTATATATGGTATATATTGGAAAACATATTTCAAATTTATCATTATTATTTTTTAGAATTTGACCGGTTTGGACTGATCAAAATTGATTTTATGCTTAGTGGGCCGTTCACGGGCTAAATTGAGTTTTTTTACTATTGGGTTCGGATCGGACCGATCCATTTAGATCTAAATCGGTACTGGACCGGCCCAAAACCCAGTAACGATAGCTGGGCCAGTGCCGGTTCGAACCGGACCAACCCAGTTGATAGGTTTACATCAAGACTAAGAAGAATACGGAAAATCCAATTGAGAAATTGGGATGTAGAAATGTAAAAAACGGAAGTCTACATAGAGACAACAAAAGAAAGTTGTCAATTAAGAGGATATCTTTTATACGTATGTATGTATGTATGAGAGGAGTGATTATGCAAGAATCTGAAAATACAACACAGGGGTTTCGATAAATTAGAAAAAATTCAAAGAGATTATAAGGTAGATGGGAGCATTTGACGGATGCTTAATGTGTAGAAGAGATGAATTTAATTATATGTGATGTGACAATAAAAAAGTGATGTGGCAAATATAATTTCTTAAGGAAAAAAAAGAGGGAATTGAGAAATTCCAACAAGCAATTAATGGCGACAGAGGTATATATGGCCTAAAACTTGACAACAGCGTATATATGGCTCAAAATTTGACAACAGAAATATATATGAATCGAAACTTGGACAACAAAGATATTAATGAGCTAAACTTTTAATGAAGGATATATATGAATATTTTCGTAAAGTTTAGGTACATATTGATACTTTTCCTTTTATTTTAACTTTTTAGAACAACTTTTTTAACATACTTTTTTATTAAGGGAAAGGACAGAAACGACACTTCAAATTAAACTATTTCCTTGAAAATGGCCATGGAATTTAAATTCCACTTTCTAGCCATTTTAATTTACTGACTGGTTTTATACCGTTTTTACACAACTTTTATACAAATCTTATACATAAATGTTCTATACAGAAATTATACAGTTTTGATACATAATTTATATAATAACTGTACATTTGCACTTCAAATTAAACTATTTCCTTGAAAATGACCATGGAATTTAAATTCCACTTTGTAGCCATTTTAATTTACTGACTGGTTCTATACCCTTTTTACACAACTTTTATACAAGTTTTATACAAATCTTATACATAAATATTCTATACGGAAATTATATAGTTTTGATACATAATTTATATAATAACTGTACTTTTTCTTACACGTTTTATACAACAATTATATAATTTGTATACACTTTCTATATATTGTACATATATCTATTTGCTAGAACTATACAATTTCCATACATATAATTTATATAGATTCATATTCTATTTAATAATTATATCGTTTTTATATAATTTAATTATTATTCTAAACAATAAAAAAAAGCAGAATATTTGATCAATTTAAAAATTTATAGTAAAAAAATTTGAAATATTTTTAAAAGGGTTGAATCGCCCAAATTGAAGATTGTATCAGTATTGTATATAGACTGTATCAGTATTATATATGGACTGTATATGGATTACGTGAATTAAAATGACCCAAATTAAGAAAGATTAGAAAATAATCATAAAATAATATTTATTTAGCTGACTGAATATTATTTGTCCAAATATCAAACTTAGACTATAATTAAATTATTATTTTTTAAAAAGGTTATAAAGTGTCCTTTTCCCTTTTTATTAATGATTATTTTACCCTCTTTTTTAATGAGCCGAGGGGCAGCAAGACAGCAACGGGACATATGGAAGTGGGGTCAAAGAAGGCGGCAAGTTACATCAAATTGATGAGGAAGGAAGAGAAAGCTTCAAAGTTCAATATGTGCACGAGGCAAGTTGCTTGTCTTCTCATCCACCAAATTGCACAATACTCCATAATGGAAGAGGTGCCAAGTCTTGAATGGAAAAACAAAATTACAAGCTCCTTAATTACGTACTCCGTTCATATTTACTTATTTATTATATTAAAAATAAATATTTGATAATATTTATTTAATTTAAAATTAATAAATAATTTATTATTTTATATCCATTTTACCTTTGTTATTTAATAATATTCACTATTTAATGCATTACTTTTTTTATTTATTATTTCTTAATATATGTCCAACCAATAATGCATGAGTAAAGATGGACGGGAGGATTATGACTTTTCTACCAGAAGAACCCAACAACTCACTGTTTAAACCAAAGGGAACTAAATTATGATTAGATTCTAGAAACTTTTCAACTACGATATTTCTTTCTTTAGACATGTATTACTTTCTAAGGATAGCCAATTAGACATGTCTTAAAGGTGTTAATTAAGTGATTATAACTTCTAAACTATCAAGAATTATAAAATATTGATATTGTTCATGTTTTGTCTTATAGAATTTTTAAATGATAATTATAGACAAAAATCCTCGTGGACCATAAGGCAGGGGGCGGACCTATAATACCATATACGGATTCACGTGATAGTTTTTGTCCAAATTTTTCTTATATATAGACTAGAGAAGCATTACCCGGATCATCACGGGTTCAATATTAAAATATTTTAATTATGTTCGATAAGTTAAATTGATGTCAATTCAAATTCTAAATTATAAAATATGAATACACAAAATTAATATATTAACTACTTGATAACATTTTTCAAGGAAGCAAGTCTCACAAGATAATTATGTGTATTTTAGTTATATAAATAAAAAAATTCCTTGCATTTTAAATTTTAGATCTTTAATCAAAAAGGGTTATCTAGTAATGCATATTACATCACATGCGGCTTACAATTAATAACCTAAAATTGCATTTTATTCCCCTACCAAGACGTCAAGTTAGTTTAAAACATTAACAATTAATTGTCATTTTAATAATTAGCTGAAATAGACTTGTTATAAATTCTGGGTGATATTTAGTAAAATTATGGTTAATTGAGGGTGACTCGTAATAATTAACTGGGGGTGATATTTAGTAAAATTATGGTTGAAGTTACTGAAGCAGACATGTTATAAATATAAATTTTACTTTTTTAATAAAATATTATTAGTTTATTAATATATAAATAACTTATAATAATTAATTAGGAATTATATAGTAAAATTACTGTTGAAACAGATATATCATAAATATTTATGTTATCTTTTTTAATTAAATATTAATAATTTGTAGTACATAGTTGGCTAATAATAATTAATTAAGAGTGATATAGTAAAATTACGGATTTAATGTTATTAGTTTTTTTAACTCATACATGACTTATAATAATTAATTAGGGGTGATATAGTAAAATCACGGTTAAAGCAGTTGAAGCAGACATGTCGTAAATGTCTATTTTACTTTTTTAATTAAGTATTATTAATTTTTTACATGTAAATAATTTATAATAATTAATTAAGAATAATATAATAAAATCACGAACGAAGCAGCCTGCTGCTGAAGCAGGCATGTCGAAACCTTCTCTATTATATATCTCTTCTATATAATAGAAAAGAATGGTGAAAGCTCCTCAAGCACATACGCGGTAAGAATGGTGAAAGCTCCTCAAGCACATACGAGGTTGTCATGCCTGCTTAACATTTTAGGGATATTTTGATAATTTTAGCTTCAAGTTGATTGTTTTGTGGCTTAAAAGTTGTTGCGTTGTGGGTCCCTTCATATTATTATGGGAAAAAGATGTACATAACAATTATTAGATAGGAAATTACAACTTATAGCATAACTTTTATTTTTTCAAATTATAGCAAATCTTATAAAAAAATAAAAAATAAAAATAATTTTTTTCCTTTTAATTAAAAAAAATATCAATTATATATATGAAAAAAAGATTCTTATATTCCAAAAATAAGGATGTCAGTTATTGTCAGATATTTTCATCACTTTAAATATCTCAATAAATAATTTCCATATAATTAATTACCATCTTAAACGTATTTACCATAAACGTATTTATATTCTCATCTTACGAAATTTCAATTTCTATCAAATTTTTGTTTATTCTTCTTAAACAACTTCAGTTATATGTTTGAAATCGATCAAACTAATGAACGGTGAAAGGGATACATTTGTTTCTTATTATGTATGGAGGAAGATGGAATGTTAACGGTATGTTAATTGTTAAGGTCGTTTTACAGAAAAAAGATTGTGGTCGTTTAAGTGTTGAAATTAATTGGTGTTAACGGTATGTTAATTGTTAACATTCATAGGATACATTTTCGGGACTAAATTGACACATATACAAATTTCATACGAATCATCAAAAAGTGCACTTTATAATCATTCAAATTTCATACATTTTCTGGACTAAACTGCACTTTAAGCTATTGCATCTTCAAAAAATGCTCGAACGGAGAATTTTCAAACCTTTCAAAGTACTCCTTTTTCCATCTTAACATAATATCATCGAAAACATCAACCTTAATGTACGATGCTCAATGACTATATGTTTTTCGCTCCAACATACATTTACAAATACAAAAATAAGAACGTAAAAATACAACAATATTTAGCTTTTGATAGTTGGAAGCCGATCTGTTAATTGTTGCAACAAACATATAGTTTAAGTAATAACATAATGTATCAAGGAAATGTATGTTATTACATACTGTATCAGGAAAATCTTCAAATCTTTTGAAAACACACTAAAAAAAAAACATACAATTTGTATAAATAATTTATACAGATTTTGAACTAAAAAAAATCAATACAACCAAATATTTTTTACACACACAAGAATAACAATTATTATGAAACAAAAATTGTATATGCATTGATAATTTAAAGAATCTGTAAAAATAACATGAAAATCAATTTTATGTTTTTTCAGAAAGAAGGTGCTTATTATCTGAAACCCACTTTTTTTCAATGAAGAAGATGAATATTATATATGAAACCCACTTTTTTCTCAATCTTATATTTTCAAGGGAAGAGTATGAATATTATCTGAGTAAGTTAATGGAGAAATAATTTTCAATAAAGTTTTGAAAGGTTGAGTATTTGAATGGAGAAAGAGAGAGAGAGAGAGAGAGAGGTGATTCATATACTTTTTCGGAACATTAATTTGATTTACACGTAATCTTCTTTCAATAAAGTTATCTGATAAAATTGTGCAATCTTTTAAATAAAAAATAATATATATTTGTCATAATTATCAATACACAATTTAAGGGGATATTGATTACAACCCTATAAATATGGAATTGATTTTAAATTATATAATTAAAAATGAATTTTGAAAATACAATTAAAATAATATATCTTTAATAAGTTTCCATAACTTGTAACTAAATTGCTATTAATGCAATTATCTAAAAGTGTTGCTAAAATTTGCTATTTTAGATCTAACAATACTATAGGGGATAATTTTCTATTATTAATGTTAAAAATCATGGTTGTTTCCATAAAGCCTCTTTAATATAATCTTCTTATTTTCTAGGTTTTAATTTGTTTTTTGTTTGTTTTTTAAAATCTATTTAAATTACTATAAATTATAATAATTATTGACTTAAAATATTTAAAGGGCATATAGAAAATTTGGTCGACTCTCTCCATTTTATTAGTAACGCATAAATTAGGACAATTGAAGTAATATACATTATTTAAAAATGACATAAAAATATCATAAATCACATTAATTAACAACTAATTAATGACATATAAAAAAATTGATTGATTCGCTAAATACTATATTAGGACAAAGGGAGTAATATATATTATTTAAAAATTACATAGAAAGTACTATAAATCACAATAATTAGCAACTCAAAATATTAAGAGAAAATATAAAAACTTTGATTGATTTTCCAAATTTCATCAGTATCACATAAATTTAGGCAGAGATAGTAACATATATTATATGAAAATTATATAAACGTATTATAAATTACTAAGTAACATCTTAAATATTTAAAAATCATATACAATTTTAAAAACTATATCAAAAAATTTGGTTTATTCTCCAAATTTCATCAATGTCACGTAAATTAAAACGATAAGAGCAACATATATTATATAAAAAATATTACACATCACAATAATTTACTAAAAATATTTAAAAATCATACAAAACGTTTGATTGACTTTCCAACATTTATCGGATCACATAAATTAGGAAAAAAAAAGTAACATATATTGGGCCCATGGTTGCAGAGACTTTTATGTTTAGTATGTATATATAAATTTTAGATTTTAAATTTGATTTTGACGTGGGCTAGGTTTTGAAGTTGTAAAAGGGAGGAGGGGGTGAGGGAGGGGGGAGGCAATAATTGGATACACTAAAATTTTCATTATTTGTGGAGTTCAAAGAATAGTAGGACCATAAAAGTATATTGTATGTAACCTTATTTTACATTTTTGTAAGAAGCTATGGAATACGTGGCCATATTATAATTTTACAAGTGAAGTCTGATGAAAATTATATATGAATACAACTTTATTTTTATCTTGTAAAAACGGAGAGATTGATTTTGATTAACCCGCAATTCAAATAAAGCATATAGCAATAACAATTGATGGCAAAGATCATATATTACTTACTAATAAGAGGGAAAGCACACAATCGACCGTCAACATGTCTGCTTCAGTTGTGTGCTTCCTCACAAAAGAGTTACTGAGCTCAGTGGACAAAGCTTGATATTTCAAGCAATACATCTCGGGTTTGAGCCTGTATGGAAACATAACTTTTTTTATACAGTTGTTGTTGTTGTTGTTGTTGTTTATTGCACTATTTATTTAATGCAAGTATCGATCCCACATTAGTTTTCACCCATTCAATGCAATAGAGCCCTTGGTGTACTAACATCTTTTTTATTTTTTTATTTATATTGTGTATTTTCATTTGCATTAAAATATTTTTTTAATAATTAAAAGCTCTTTTTCAAATAATTTATATATTTAAAAATTACATAAAAATTATTCTAAATCACAATAATTAATAATTTAAAAAATATATTAGAAAATTCCAGTTAAGAATAAATTGTTTCACTCTCAAAATTTTACTTGTCTCACATAAATTAATGTAAGAAAAAGTAACATACTTCCTTTGTTCTAATTTATGTGGTAGATTTTGAATTTCAAAAGTTAAATAGTTTAATTTTTACTTGAAATTTGGACCTAAAATCATCTTCAAATTGTTTAAAATAACATCTACATTTTTGAAAATTATGTAAAAATACAATAAATCACAATAATTAACAATTCAAAATATTTAAGAGATGTATTAAAAAATTATGATCAAAGAAAAACTTCATTAAATTACAAAATTTTAAAGGTACCACATAAATTGGGATGATAAAAATATTATTTTTATTTACAGAAACTATTAATAATGAAATTAACGTTATACTTTTAAAAAGTATTTCTACTATGTAATTTTTATATTATTGGGATCGTGTTTTGCATGGGCGCTTCCAGACTAGTATAATTATAATATTGAATGTACATCATTTTTTTAGTCTTTTAATTTTGTCCAAGCAAGATGCATTTGCTAAGATGGCATGCATTTCAATAAATAAAGGATTAGGCAAGAATTATGAATCGTTGGTTTCATTCTGCCCTCTTTTTCTAATAGGACATCCCACTTGTCACGTCGATCCTATCAGCACAAATGAATCAGTAGCCAACGTAGCAGTATTTTTGTTTCTCTTTTTTTTTTTTTTTTTTTTTTTTTTTTTTAAATTTACACCTCTCTTTTTTGGTGTATTAAGGATAAAATCTGATATATTTCTACATTTAAAATCTTTTTGGAATAAAGCATAGAGAGTAAAGCATCTAATACCTCCTAAACTATAACCGAATTTGCTACGACACACTTTAACTTCACAAGGGTCCTATTACCCCTTGAACCTAATTTTAACATATTTTCATCATCCTTTTTAGCTGACGTGACACCTTTTTAGCTGAAGTGACACCTTTGACGTGTGACCCATATTTATGTAATTAAGATGCCATGTCAGCGTAAAAGGGTGATAAAAATACGCTAAAATTGTATTCAGACGGGTAATAGAATCCTTATGAAGTCGGAGTGTCGTAGCAACTTTGACAATAGTTCGAGGGGGTACTGAATGCTTATCAAATAAAAAATAATTTGATATTTCGATATTTTGAGGGGTATCCTTTCCTAAGTCCCTTGCTAATATGATATTATTTTTAGCATTTTACTACACCAAAATTAAATATTTCAATAGAAAATCAACATAAAATCAACAACAACCAGCAAAACAATAAAAAAATACGAAACAATTCAAACATTAAGATTCAACAATCAAACTTCATACATATTTATCCAACTTAAACAATATGCAAACAAGTATAAAAAAGTATCAAAATAAATTCTTTCAAACACTCCAAACTAACATAATCTAAAACTAAAATAACACCACCACCTAATACTCCATTTCATCCTATTCATCATCCTCGTCCCCTCCACCATCATCATCAGAGCCAGGGGCGGATAACAAGGAAGCTTGATTAATGTATTTACATGAACCTTGAGTTTTTGGACATCTGACTCAAGTGTCGTCCAACGTCACTCCTCCTCCATCCTTCTTTTCGTTCCTCCTCGTACTTCTTAGCAAGCTCCTACACTTCCTTTTGCATCTCCTCAAGCTGCTCACCTGGCATGGTGGCGGACCCCTATACCTTGCAATTCACACTGAAGGCGATGAAAGTTCTTCTCGGAGCAAGGGTCGTACGCCCTTCCTTTATACACGCCGCCAACTACATTCAGCCAGCAGGAGAGAGTTTCTTCCTTTGCTAACATGATTAAATTACTTGATCATCTATCAGTCAATTTTTTGGAGCTCTTCAATTGCTTGACCGTATCGATTCCACCTTAAAAGTAAAATTAATATAAAATAAATTATAAGTAAGATTTAAACTACTTTGAGTTTGAAAGTACAACAAAATGTACTTATCTAAATTTTGTGTATTTTTGGCTATGGTGCCTTTCTTGTTTCTTGTTTCAGTAGTTCATGGTTGGGGACTTGATGTCCATTACTTTATTTGCAAGATTTCTTAGTCAAGATTGAGCCTAATAGTAAAAGGAAAAAGATAATCTTAATATCCTAGACATGCTTCTGAGTTGAAATTCAATTCCAGGGCTCTAGTGGACCCCCACATATATACTTTGAACTAGGATTGTTAAGTGGGCCGGGCCGGGCCGGATCAACCCAGAATCGGCCCGTCGAGTTTATCCGAGTTGTGGGCCGGTCCGGATCCGGTTCCGATTAAACGAGCTGATCTGATTTCGGGCCCAACAGTAGTTTTATTAAAAACAACCCTGAACCAGTCCACTTAACCTAACCCGGTCTAACCCACCTAAATCCGATCAAAAGTGATCCAAAATTCGGTCAAAACCAAAAAAAAAATGAAATTTTTTTTCTCCAATATACACTATATATATCCATCTATATACATTTTAAATACGTTAAACAATATACACACACACTATATATATAGTATATAGTACATTACAATTTTAAAAACATATACACATATACACAATTACACATGTAATCACGTATGCGACGATACATTAGTTATATATATACTACTCTAAATAAAACATATGTTACAAGATATATACTACAATATAATGATATATATACTAATTTATAAAACATATACACGTGTATACGTTAAATATATACTACTTTATAGTCTGTAAAAGATATATACACATATATACATACCATTCAATATATATGTACTACTTTAAATAAAACATATACTACAATATATATACACTACAATATATACACACACTAAATATATAGTAATATACTAATTTATAAAATATATACACGTGTGTACGTTAAATATATACTACTTTAGAGTCTATAGAAGATATATACATATATATACGTACCATTTAATGTATATGTACTACTTTAAATAAAATATGCTACAATATATATACTACAATATAATGATATATTTACTAATTTATAAAACATATATACATCTATACGTTAAATATACACTACTTTAGAGTCTATAGAAGATATATACACATATATCCGTGCCATTCAATATATATGTACTACTTTAAATAAAATATACTACAATATAATGATATATATACTAATTTATAAAACACATACACATGTATACGTTAAATATACACTGCTTTAGAGTAAATATTCTATATATACACATATATATACGTACCATTCAATATATATACTACTCTAGATAAAACATATACTACAAGATATATACTACAATATAATAATATATATACTAATGTATAAAATATATTCACGTGTATACGTTAAATATATACTACTTTACTTTAGAGTCTGTAGAAGATATTTACACATATATTCAATACATATGTACTACTTTAAATAAAACATATATTATAATATATATACTACAATACACACACACACACACACACTATATAGTTATATATTAATTTATAAAATATATACACATGTATACGTTAAATATACACTCTTTTGGAGTTTATATTCTATATATACACATATATACGTATCATTCAATATATTTACTACTTTAAAAAATATGCACAAGATATATACTACAATATAATGATATATATACTAATTTAGAAAACATATACACATGAATACGTTAAATATAGACTACTTTAGAGTCTATAGAAAATGTATACACATATATACGTACCATTCAATATATGTACTACTTTAAAAAGTATGCTACGTAATATAATAAATTAATAATACTTGATAGTAAATTAATAATATATTAAAACTAAGTATTTAATTTATACTAGAAATTCAATTTAAATCATTAAATGGAAAAAAATTACAAAGGTGTCACGACCCAAATGGCCATAAGTGGCACCCACACTAATCTTCCTGTGGGAGAACCATCTAAATCAAACCATTACCCAATCACTTAGTCAATATAAAAATGATATTTTCATAAAACCATCTTAGCAATAATAATCAAGAGTTAATCATCAGTAACGCGGAAACCAAACAATCTACTTACTGAAATTCCCAAGATCCGAAAGTCATCGTACCAGAACTACTAACAAAGATCATGTCTAAAGAGATATCCAAAAATAAAGTAAATAAAGAATGTTTCATTGTCCGAAAGATGGACAAGAATAATTAAAATGACCCGTGGCAGCCTGGAGACGGAGTGCTCACCCTTGGATCAAGATCTACTATCAAACTCTAGAGGCGAGATTATGTATGAGCCTCTAGAACAATTTCCGCACTCAACAAAAGAAGAGTACAGGGTAGTATCAGTACAAACCACTATGTACCGATAGGTATCATAGGCCAACTCAACTTAACAGCATGTACACAACATAAATCAAATAACAAGTAGACATGCATCATCACATAACAAATTTTCAATGAATCAACAATACAACAACAACAGGTCAAACAGTGCTCATAGACAAGCCACATAACCATCAAGAGTATCAATCATACTGTAAACATCCACAAAATCAACACAAATATGTACACACATGCTATGGGACTTATTTTTGCCCAAATAATCATGACCTGCAGGGAACAATCTATGTTCATGTACCGTATCGGCGTGGTACCCGATCCAACATAAATATAAATGTTTCAGCGTGATATCCGATCCAACATAAATATAAACGTACCGGCGTGGAACCCGATCCAACATAAATATAAACGTACCGGCGTAGTACCCGATCCAACATAAATATAAACGTACCGGCATGGTACCGGATCCAATATAAATATAAACAAGTATTATCAACATCAATTTACACAACCTCACATCATACAACACATTGTACCAAATTTACAAGTACACTTAAAGTCATAAGACAATTCCATCAAGTCAATTTTCAATAAACATTTATACACGAATCAACAATCCAAACACCAACAATTTCAAGCATGTTCAAATACCAATCCACAAGTATCCAATTTAGGAGCATACACATAATAAAGTCGAGTCTAAACTCCAATTAACCATAACCTACCTCCAACCAATGAATCCGAATATAGTTAGTCCGCAAGCGCCTTGCCCTTCCTCAAAGTTTCGAAATGTTCAAAATCTATTTCAATAGATAATCCCCATAAAAAAATATGAATCTAATGACATCTGTTTTATAATTTTTTTTTCTCTAAAACCCCGAAACATCTAACCAAATTAATTAAAAATATACAGATCATGCGTGATTCATATTTTTTTTTTCACGAAAATTCTCGGATTTCACCTAAGCAGCAACGAACACCAGCAAGTGTTACTATTCTGCAATTCCTTATCATTACTGCCTCATTGTTTTTTTACCAATATTAGGCCAATGATTAGCTTACTATTTCTTTGCATTATAATACTTGAAAAGCAATGATTATTGTAATCATTAAGGTAAAGGAATCTTGCTAATTCCTTTACATGAAACAGTAGCCCATGGCGTCTTTATACGTCAATTACCTGCTATTGTTTAATGCGTATAAATTAAGTTGAATTAAACTAACCTCAAAGTTGTCGAGAACCTCCTTTTCTCAACTCAACCACGCGTAAACCCTCCCTGTTTCAACTTCTGCTACAGTTCAAGTTAAACTTGTTGACTTCAATAACATGGGTTATATAAGAAGAAAATAGTTGTAGTTTTGAATCATTACTTTTAATAAATTAATTATCTAATACCCAAAATTTTTACTAAATCCTCAAAATTTGTTCGAAACTCCATAGAAACAAATCAAATATGTATATTGATTAAAAAGTATATTTCGAACCTATTAAAAATACTATAATATTAACCCGAGGTCGTCTCGATCAAAGATTGGTCATGATTGAGTTTAACTTTATTAAAACTTAATAATTCAACTAATGACTCACTAACTTCCGAACACCTCTCGAATTGGTACTACTCATCCCGTGAGTCATAATCCACGTATACAAACTACGGAGAGTGCTAAAATAGGAAAGATGAGAAAAATTTACAAACGACCAGGAGGGTCGTTACATAAGGACTAAAGAGTGAATGAATGATTGAATGTTGAACTTTATTGATTGCAAAATGATCCAAAATTTATAAAATTTACATGAATAAAAAATCTACAAATTTTGCATCATTTTTTTCAATTCATTCATGATAATATTAACGGAAACTTGCACAGGATAGTCAAAGTCAACGGGGGCAATTTCTTCAAGTCTCTGGTCGTCATTCGGCTCCGCCTCCATTCCTTGATTTCTTCATTCCGCTCTAATCCAATCTTTAAGGCAAACTAAAATATTCATCGCATTGCTTTCCAATGAGTGTCGCTTGTCTCCAAGCTGCTGTCGTCCCTGACTAAAAGCGCTATCCAATGCAATAGTTGACATTGAAACATTCAATATATCTCTAGTGAATCTTGAAAGCACATGATATTGTGTTTCATTATTCCTCCACCAATCCAACGCATTGATCCGTCGTCTGCGATCCTCTATCGGCGTTCGAAGATAATACTTAAGCTCTTCCCGATAAGTTGTTGTGTAAGCTCCCGCTTCAACACTGTTCCAATAATTTAAATCATAAAAGTAATCAGAAAAATCACTATGTGCCGGCCTTTTAGAAGATGATGGCTCCTCGGAGAATGAGCAACGACAGTTGAAGTGATATTTGTCGGCATAACTAAATCAAGTAAATCAACATAATGGTTATATAATTTATCTATGTAAGCGTTTGTATCAGCCATAGCCGTCCACAAATCAGGTTGTTCTTGTTCTTCATCATCAGAATAATTGTTAGTATTTATCTCTAAGTTTGCATAAATAAGAGTACTAAAGTGGCACATAGTAGTATATTTCATACACGGATTTAGAATAGCACCAACCAAGTAAATAGGAGGAATGGGGAAAAATATTTTTTAAATTTAGCAAACATAGCACCAACAGCTTCTTTGTAACCTTCTTTATTTTTATATTCTTTGAGAAAACCAGAAATATCGGCTATATATGCCAAAATATTACAAACAGTAGGATAATAAACACCGAAAAATTCAACCGTAGCTATATAATTTTTTTTCAAACACTTAACAAGATCATCAATTACAGTTCAATCAGAATCATGAAGCGTGCATTAAAACGAATCAACAAATGAACCACAATGTTGGTTAAAAGATAGTGTAATAGGAACTCTATATTTATGACAAGTTTTTAAAAAATCATACGTAGCATTTCATCTAGTATCACATTCTTCAGACATCAATATTGGTGCAAGTCCATTTTGTTCACATTTAAGTTAAAGTCTCTAATTTTTTTTCTTCAATTATTTCTTTGAATAAAACCAACAGCAAGTCGAATTTTTTCAATATAAAGCTCAAAAAACTCAAGACCATCTTTTATAATTAAATTATATATATGACAAGCACACTGAACATGAAATATTTCAGGTAACGACAGAGATAGCTTAGATATTAACGTTGTTATAGCAGTCTTGTTGTTAGAAGCATTATCAAAAGCAATACATAAGATTTTATTTTCAATACCATAAAATTTTGTAACTTTAGCAATCGAATCAACAATAAAATTTTCAGTATGTTTACGATCTTCATCATACAAAAAAGCTAAAATACATTTTTGCATAACAAAATTACTATATATCCAGTGACAAGTAATGGTTAAATAATCATTTTTATTTACAGCACGACCAAGATCAGAAGTTAGAGACATTCTACATTGAATATTTTTTTAACAATGTTGATAAATAAAAATAATATTGTAAATGAAGTCTTAAAATATCGGCCCGACAAGTACTTCTAGGAATAACATTAAATATAGGATTGTAAATTTCTTGAATATAATGAATAAAGGCATCAGAAGAAGAAAAACTAAAAGGCAAACAACCCACAATTATCATTTTTGCAATTTCTTCCCGGTCTCTTAATTTATTAGACTTCTTCATTACCTGACCGATTGATGGGTCAATTCTAGTTTGTGTTGGCCCATCAACATTCACACCACCTTTTGCAATATTTAACTCTCTTGCGTGATTATCACTTATATGTCTCATTAATTTACCCGTACCCCCTTGCTTGCCTCCTCTTTTCTGCTTATATATTTGTTGATAAATATTGCATTGCACCTCAGTATTTGATATACTTGTAAAAAATTATCATGCAATACTAGTTGTTTTATGAGCTCTTGGGGTAGGGGGAGGACGGGGAGGGCAATTAACCGATTCAGATCTAACGTTAGCATTTTCTACTACGGGTGTCTCACCAATATTTTCACCATCTTCATCTAAATCAACCGCATCTACTTTATTTTCTTCTTCTATTCCGTAATTTTTCTGAGCTTCTACATAATCCATATCGTGAGCACCTATACCTATTTCATCCTCAAAAGGTTGACTAAGCGGTACCGGAGACGGAGGCGGAGGCACACAGGTATATCTACTACTTGAAGTACCTCTACCGCTAGTAATTCACTTTTTACTACCACTACCACTTCCGGAATAATTTTTTTATACCTTTAGTGGCCAGGTTTCTTAATTTATTCACAATATAAATTAAACTAAAAAAATTTAAAATACATAAATATAATAAAATTAAATATTCAACAAATTAATACACTAATTAAAAATTAAAAGTAAGAGATGGAACGACAATATCAAATTTTGGAAGTATCCGAAGGTTGCGACTTTAGAAACTTCCACTCGTACTTTGTAATCACAAAATTTAAAAAATTAAAGTAAGCACTTTAGAAAATATATAGAATATTTGAGAATTAATAATTGAGATTTGAGAGAGAATGAGATTTGAGAGAATGAAAAATTATGTGAAAAATGATTTGAAAGTGTAGGGTATTTATAGAATTTTTTTTGAGTTAAAAAAAATATTTTTAATGATTTCTGTTTTAAATATAAATGGCCATTATAGCTGTTTTGGGCTCCCAACGGCTATAATGGCCCAACGACCATTTTTTGCAAAATCCCATTTTTTTTTAAAAATGAATTGTTATCCGGGCGGGCCTGGACTATTTTGGTCTGGTACGGGTTAACCGGACCCAAAAAAAAAATTAACCCAGCCCGAGACCCGATGCCCTACAGCCCGCGGGCTGACCGGGCCGGGTAAAATCAGGTCGGATTTGCTTAGTGGGCCGGGTTAGATCGGGTCGGGCCGGGTCAACCCGACCCGTTTGATAGGCTTACTTTGAACACAATATCCCAAATTTCTCTTTACAAGGAACATCTTGAAAATTCTCGATATTAAAATAGTTTTTTATCAAATAGACCCGTAACTTCCTTTCATATCTGATGATATTTTGTCACAAGTTTCACATGAGTCATGAAAGATCTTATCCAACATACAACACTTGATCTAACTCTCTTTAATTATACTTTTTCCGCTCTATACAAGGAGAAGTAATTCAAAAATATGATCTAAATATGTCTATCGATGCACATTTACATTCAATTTCATTAGGTCAACAATAAGAGATTCGAAGAAACAAGTTTATCAGGCACAAGATATTAAAAGCACCAAGTTTTTTCCTCTCTTCATTACTCTTCCAGTTTCATTTTACTTGGCATATTACAAGTGGGAAATATCTGGCTGGATAATTCTTGATATCAACATGCCATGAAAAGTGTAAGTGGGATCAGTTATCATGCATGACATATCAAAGTTAACCTATGATGAAAATACCTATTTCTTCCAAGTGGTTCATCTACCTCACAAGTTGCAATTGCAATGAGTGCAACTGTAAATTGCAAAACTTTTAGTTGGCTGTGTAAGTCATATTTATTAAAAATTCCAAGAAAGAAATGATAAAATGGAGTGAACCTCCTAACCGTCTTAAATTGCTCTCTTTCCATAAACATCTTATTGTGAAATACACCTCAAGGTGGAGTCTATTTGGATGCAACACTTAATCGCATATTCGAATGAAAACATATTGTAATCTCAGAAAACATTTACTACATTTTCTCTTGAATTAAGACATTGTTGTATTTTAGTAATCTTCAACGTAAAAAAGAGAAAATGGTCAAATACCCCCCCAACCTTTACCCCAAATCCTGACTACACACTTATACTTTGAGAGGGTCCTATGACCCCCCTGAACTATTTTAAAATGAAATTATTACCCCCTCCCCCCCCTCCCGAACTATTTGAAAGTGGAATATATATCCCTCTAAAAATTCATACCCAAATTTTATTTTGATTTGTGGTCTACACGCGCTTCCACGTGTCATGCCACGTAATTTCACATCATATATTATTTTTTTACTACAAAAAATTAATTTCACGTCATGCCTCATCATCGTCATCATCATCATCTTCTTCTTCTTCTTCTTCTTTTTATTCTTCTTCTTCAATGACATAATGAATCATATGGAATTCACATGATATGTAATATTATCAAAATCAAATCAACAACTAATGTCCAAAAATATTCGTTCACAAAATGGCATCGCGACAATGATGGCGCCGCGACAGTGATGGCGTTGGAAAATTTAAAATTCCGGTGACTTTATTTTCTAATATGAATTGATTCAACATTCTCACATAATTCGAGTTCTTGAATGCCATTGAAGAAGAAGAAGAATAAAAAGAAATGTCATTGATGAGTTTTTGGATGCTATTGAAGAAGAAGAAAAAAAATTAATTGGCATTGATGGGTTCTTGGTTGATGAGTTCTTGGATGCTATTGAAGAAGAAGAAAAAAAATTAATTGGCATTTATGAGTTCTTGGATGCCATTGAAGAAGAAGAAGAACAAGAAGAAGAAGGAGAAAAAGAAGAAGAAGAAACAAAAAACAAATTTAATTGCCATTGATGGGTTTTTGGATGCCATTGAAGAAGAAGAAAAAGAAAGAAAGAAAAATAATAATTAAAATTATATATATTTATTTAAAGAAATATTAAAAATAAATTTTTAATAAAATATTTTCGTTCTCACTCTCTTTAAAGAGAGTGAAATACACTCTCTTGCCATGTCAGTGTTGGAGGGGTAATAATTTTATTTTAAAATAGTTCAGGGGGTCACAGGACCTTCTCAAAGTATAAGTGTGTAGTTGTGGTAAAGGTTGGGGGGGGGGGGGGGTTATTTGACCATTTTCTCACGTAAAAAATAATAAGTATGATTTAAACTTACAAAGGTGTCCTCTGATCGTGTCTCGATTCAAACTTCTTTTCCATCTCTAATTATCATATAGCTCTTCTTCCATACCTCTTCACGTGTGGCATGTCTACTAAGAGATGCTTCCTACAAATGAAATAAACATAGTGAACCATAAGTGTATTAAATAATTTACGACAATCTAAATGTATAAATAATTACCAATTTTGTAACACCCCAAGTTTTCAAGCTTTAGATCCATCAAAAGATAGGCCATTAAATTAGCTTTCAAATGCCACTAGTCTCATATCATGGCAAAATGTTATGACATTTTTTCTAAGGCACTGTCAAATTGTCAGTGGTAATGGTTCAGGCAATGACCCATTACCAAATATACGAGTCGTGGCCTAGACTCATTACCATGTCATTGAATAATTAAGAAATATATTTTTGCAATAATGACTCTACCTTAGACTCGTTACAGTGATAACGAGTTGTTAGGTGGACCCATTACATAACAGAAGAAATTCATAAGATCAAGCCCTTGACCATAACCGCTCCTAACGACTAGTGATCAAACCTAACGAGTCATTAGGAGGGGAGTCATTGTCATAGCAGTGTTGGACCAAGACTCAAGTCCTAAGATCACAACTAAGGTTACAACTCGTGACCTGACATAACGAGTCATGAGGTGAGCCGTGACGACTATTTTTCAGAAATTCTTACACGATTTAAATTGGGCTTTTGGTTAATTTCCATTCTTTTAATCCCAAATCCACACCGTTTTGGCACTCCAGAATCAATTATCGAGGGATTAACTTACCCTAATACCTCATAAACTCCAATATCATTACACCTATCCAAAAAAAAAACAATTCTCTTCTTCTCCAAAGAAAGCTAGGGTTTCTCAAGTTTAAGCACAGGTCCCAAGAGATTCTCCAAGGAGTTCACCTTCAGATATGTGAGATTACATCAATCCACCCATTGAGTCCCAAAGATTTCTAAATTCCTAAGTTTACTTTTCTCTCAAATTAGATTTCAGGTCAAATATGAAGTTTGTGTAATTCCTTTAGTTTACTTTGTAATTATACCATAAATACATGTCCCCCTATGAGAGTGTCATCTTCCATGTTCAAAAACCATAAATTTTCTTATTATGATCAATCATTGAGTTTTTGGTTTGAAATATGGAATTTCCTATCATGATCAACTTTTGAATTATTATCATGTTCATTTGCATTAGATAAGATGGTGGGTTATGGACACCCGATACTTAGGTAGCCATGAAAATATCAATTTTTATGTTACAAGCCATTCAGATCATGTTTGAGCTACTAAACTCAGAATATTTTCATGTTGATCATATATCAATTATTAGATCATGTCAAACACTTATAAGTTATCAATGTTATTCAGTTGGGAGTGGTACTTAGCACCGAGTGAACGTATAGATGAAGGATCACCCACCAGCTGAGGACTAAGACCTTTAGTAGAAGTCCCTAAGTTCCAAAACTACAGCGCTACCATAGGTCATAAGGTGTCATATTCCAGTAGAGGACTGACTCCCTAGTCTTTCGAGATATCAGATTAATGGATCTATGCCAGCCGGTATTGGTACCCATGGCAAGGTACAAATACCTTTTCAACTGGGGTTACAAGTTAGACCCCGATTTGATCAGATTGGGATATGTCGGTTATTTTTAGCTCCCATAGTTCTCAATTACATTTTAGTTCATGTTCAGTTTAAGTTTGCTTGAGCAAGTGTTTAGTTATTCAGTTATCTAGCTATTCAGTTTTATCTAGCACATGTTTATACTTGGTATTGCATTCAGTTTACATGTTCATGCATTCATGTTCAGTGTACATATATTAGTTAGTTTCCCATCACACATACTCAGTACATTCAAAGTACTGATCTCATACCTCTTTGCACTACATTGTCTCATAATATAGGTTTGGATGCTTAGTACCCGGGCCACACTTAACACGTCCCTATACCACTCAACTGCAGTCTTGGTGAGTCCTCATCATTCAAGGATGTGTTATCAATTTTTTATTTTTGTACTTTTATTTATTTCAGTTAGTCAAAGTTAATTAGGGGCTTGTCCCAACAACTCACCATAGTTTAGAGGCCTTCAGACAGTCTGATATGTTTTTAGTTTATTCGATATTTCAGACAGTGTGGTTATTGATTTCCTTACTATTTTATTTTTAGTTTTCTTTTAGCTTAGATTTTGTCCAGTATTTTGTTATTTTTTTTCAGTATTCAGTGCTTATGCTAGGCCATGGGTTAGCTTGGGGTCACTTGTGACCTTAGGCATCGTATTACGACTTAAGGGTAGTCTCGGGTCATGACAAACTTAGTATTAGAGAAAAAGGTTTAAAGTATCTTAGGGTGTCTGAAAGCTGCGTTAAGTACAGTCTTGTTCATGGGTGTGAGGCGCGCAACACTTATGAGCGAGATGCTATGAAATATTTTAGAAAAGTCTCACTTCTTTCATGATTCATGTCGTAGATAGAGTGTGAACTCTATTAAACTTTCTCTTCTTACTCTCCTCTATCGATTTATAGAAAATGCCTCCTAGAAGGGCTTACAGAAGGAGGAATGGGGATAATAGGCACGACCGCTAGTTTCGAAAGACCCTCTAAATGAGTCGGTCTCTCATGCTAAATTTAGGGCCTCTTTTACAGCATTAGCCCAATCTATGGTTGCTCCGAATAACCAGTAAGTTGTTGACCTAGCCAACCCAACAAAGAATACAATTGCAACTAGGATCTGGGAGTTCACTCGAATGAATCACTCGATGTTCTTTGGGTCTAAGACTGAGGAGGATCTACAAAAGTTTTTGGATAGTGTGCAGAAAATGATCGAGATCATGGTTGACACTTTGAGAGAAAGTATTGACTTGGATACTTACCAATTATAAGGAGTGGCTCACACCTGGGTTAAACAGTGGAAGGAGGACAGAGTTACTGATGTTAGGTCTGTGGAGTGGGATGAGTTTGTTACTTTTTTATTTGATAGGTTCTTCCCACTTGAATTGAGGGAGGCCAAAGTAAAAGAGTTCATTAATTTGAAGTAGGGAAACATGAGTGTGAAGGGGTATTCTCTCAATTTTACTCAGTTGGCAAGGTATGCCCCTACTATGGTGGCTGACTCAAGAGATTGATTGAGCAAGTCTGTGTCTGGTGTTTCTAAGGATGTGGTTAAAGAGTGTAAGACAACTATGTTGGTCAAGGAGATGGACCTCTCTATATTGATGGTTCTTGCTCAATAGATTGAAGAAGAAAAGATTAAGGAAAAAGAAAGGGAAAATAAGAGGTCTAAAACTAGTAGTTTTAATTTCTCACAGAAGAGGTCAGATGGTCGGAATCATTCTCAGTTCCCCCAAAAATCTTCTGCTCTTGCCCCATAATCTACTAGCGCTCCAGTGCCTATGTTCAAATCGAATACTAGTGATAGAGCATCAGACTCTATATCCTAGGATAGTATGAATAGTGAGGGCACCAACCCAGTTGGCAGGAGATATGTCAAGAACCACAAAGGTGAGTGCATGGAAGGTAGAGATGCTTGTTTTGGGTATGACAAGTTAGGCCACCGAATAAGGGACTGCCCAGTGGTTGTGTAGAGGGGGAAGGATTTTCATCAGTAGGGTAAGAATAACACCTCATCAATTCTAGCAGGTAGCCTGACTCAGTAGGCTGCCACTTCTAGTGTAACCAGTAGACAACATCAGAACAGGCTTTATGCCCTTTAGACCTGACAGAATCAGGAGGGTTATCCTGATGTGGTTACTAGTACATTTTAAGTTTTTCATATCCATGTGTATGCATTGTTAGACCCTGGAGCCATACTTTATTTTGTGACTCCCTATATAGTGGTTGATTTTGGTGTCAGTTTCGAAATCCTAGCAAAACTATTCTCAATTTCTACTCCAATCGGTAGCTCAATCATAACCAAACGGGTATAAGTCACTTTAGTCAATCTTATAGAACTAAAGATGACCAATTTTGATGTCATTCTTGGCATGGATTGACTTCATTCTTGCTATACCTTAGTGGACTGTAGAATCAGATTAATCCAATTTTAGTTTCCAGATGAGCCAGTCATAGAATGAAAAAGTAGTACCTTAGCGCCTATAAGTCAATTTGTCTCTTTTATTATGGCAAGAAAGATAATTTCCAAAGGGTGCTTCTATCATCTAATTCTAGTCAAGGACTCAAGGTACGAGATCCCGGGTCTTGAGCCAGTTCCAGTAGTAAATGAATTCCCATAAGTCAGTTCCAGTAGTAAATGAATTCCCATAAGTGTTTCCTAAAGATCTTCCCGGAGTTTCTCTTGAGCGGGAAATTGACTTCATAATTGATCTCCTTTTAGATACCCAACCTATCTCAATTACATCTTATAGAATGGATACAACTGAGCTTAAAGGATTCAAAGAGCAGTTGAAGGATCACTTAGATAAGGGTTTCATCAGGCCGAGTATCTCTCCATGGGGTTCTCTAATTTTATTCGTATGTAAGAAAGATGATTCTCTCAGAATATGTATTGTCTACCGCCAGTTGAACAAAGTCACAATTAAGAATAAGTATCCTATCCCCCAAATTTATGACTTGTTCCAGAATGCCAACTATTTCTCTATGATAGACCTCAGATCTGGCTATCATCAGCTTAGAGTCAGAGAGTGTGACATTCTGAAGACAACCTTCAAGACTCGGTATAGTCACTTTAAATTTGTAGTGAGGTCTTTTGGACTAAATGAGTGCTCCTGCAGCTTTTATGGACTTGATGAATAGGGTGTTCAAGCTGTACTTGGACATGTTCATTATAGTCTTCATAGAAGATATCTTCATTTATTCTTGGAGTGAGGGTGAATATGCAGACCATTTAAGTATTGTCTTGTAGTCTCTTAAAGATCACCAGTTATTTGCTATGTTCAACAAGTGTAAATTATGGTTGAAATTAGTAGCATTCCTTGGTCATATCATTTTTGGTGTAGGCACTCGAGTCGATCCTTAAAAGACCAAAGTAGTAATTAGCCTAAACCCATCTCTTCATCAAATATCAGGAGTTTCATAGGTTTAGTCGATTTTTACAGATGGTTTGTTGAAGGGTTTTCCTTTATTATTTCTCCCATGTCCAGTCTGACTCAAAAGAAGGTCAAATTTTAGTGGTCCGATTCTTATGAGAAGAGTTATTATGAGTTGAAGACTCAACTCACATTCACTTTAGTTTTGAAACTACTAGAGGGTTTTGTCGTTTACTGTGATACTTCCAGAGTTGGTCTTGGTTGTGTTTTGATGCAGCGGGGCAAGGTTATAACATATGACTCTAGACTGCTCAAACATCATAAGATGAATTTCCCGACTTATGATGTTGAGTTGTTAGTAGTTGTGTTAGCCTTATATATTTGGAGGAATTATCTTTACGGGGTTCATGTTGATGTGTTCACTGATCACAAGAGTCTTCAATATGTTTTCAGTCAAAAGGATCTAAATCTTTGTTAGAAGAGGTGGCTAGAGTTGTTGAAGGATTATGCTATGAGTGTCTTGCATCACTTGGGTACGGTCAATGTGGTAGCCGACTCCCGAAACAATTATCTATGGGTAGTGTTACTCGCGTGGAGGATAATAAAAAAGAGTTAGTTTGTGAGGTTCATCAGCTTTCTAGGTTAGGAATTCAGTTGGTTAATTTGGTCGAAGGTTGTGTTTGAGTTCAGAATAGTTTAGAATCTTTTTTAGTTGCTGAAGTGAAGGAAAATCAAGATAGAAATCCTATTTTTCTTAAGTTGAAGGAGACAGTTCAAAGTCAGAAGGTTGAGATTTTCTCTCAAGGGGGAGATGGTGTTTTTTGCTGTCAGGGCAGGCTATGTGTTCCAGATATGGATGGATTAATGTATCAAATATTAGCAGAAGCTCATGGTTCCCATTACTCTATTCATCCATGAGCAAGTAAGATGTACCGTGATTTATGAAAAGTCTATTGGTGGAATGGTATGAAGAAGGATATCATGGAATTCGTGGCTAAGTGTATAAATTACCAGCAAGTTAAGGTTGAGCACCAGAGGTCGAGTGGTACGCTTCAGGAATTCAGAATTCTCACTTGGAAGTGGGAAGTGGTAAATATGGATTTTGTCATAGGGTTGCCTTATAATTGTTGCTAGGATGATTCTATTTGGGTGATTGTAGACTGATTGACTTAGTCAGCTAATTTCTTGCTAGTTAATGCTTCAAACTCAACTGAAGATTATGTTAGGTTCTATCTTAGGGAGTTGGTTAAGTTACATGGAGTCCCTTTGACCATTATTTCAGACAGAAGTACCTAGTTTACCTCTTGATTTTGGAATGCTTTTTAGAAGGGTCTTGGTACCCAAGTGCATCTTAGCACAACCTTTCACCCACAGACAGATGGTCATACAGAGATGACCATTCATACCTTAAAGGATATGTTAAGGGAATGTTTGATTGGTTTCAAGGGTAGTTGGGATGATCACTTGTCGTTGATGGAGTTTGCGTATAACAATAGCTATCACTCTCGTATTCAAATAGTCTCGCTTGAGGTTCTTTATGGTAGAAGGTGTATATCTTCTATTGGTTGGTTAGAAGTTGGTGAAGCTGCATTAATAGGGCCAGATTCAGTGCATGAAATAATGGAAAAGGTTTAGTTGATTAAGGAAAGTCTGAAAATGGCCCAGAGTCGTCAGAAATCCTATGCAGATTGAGAAAAAGGGATCTTGCATTTGATGTTGGTGATTTTATCTACTTGAAGATTTCCCCCATGAAAGGGGTAACGAGGTTTGGTATAAAAAAAAAAGTTGAGTCCCTGCTATATTAGTCCTTATAAGATTTTGAGTTGATATAGTAAGGTAGCCTATGAGTTAGATTTGCCTTTAGAGTTAGCCTCAGTGCATCTAGTTCTTTATGTCTCCTTGCTGAAGAAATGCATTGGTGATTCAGCATCAGTAGTTCCTTAAGAAAAGGTTGGCATGGAAGTAGCCTCTCTTATCAAGAGTTACCACTCGATAAACTTGATCATAAGGTTTGTAGATTGAGGAACAAAAAGGTTGCTTTAGTTATAGCTGTGGGGAGAAACCAGTTAGTTGAGGGATCCACTTGGGAAACAAAGGATGATATGCTAGCCAAGTACCCCCATCTTTTCTCTCCGAATCCAATTCTATCCCGAGGTAATAGTTTTCTTAATTAATTAATTAATTCCTTCATTTTTATCACAACTATCCAACCTTCTTCATGCCATAACATGCATTCATGGGATCAATTCAGTTCATACATCAGTCATAAATTTAGATGTCAGTTCATGATTCAACTTGAAAATGTTCTGTGCAAAATTTCTGCTTTCCCCTAGCCTCTTGGCTTAGTCTGTTTTATTTAAGAATGAATGATCCCAAGGGAGAGATATTGTGATACCCCAAGTTTTCAAGCTTTAGACCCATCAAAAGATAGGACATTAAATTAGCTTTCAAATGCCACCAGTCTCGCCTTAACATGATGCGTGGCAAAAAGTTATGGCTTTTTGTCTAAGGGACTATCAAACTGCCAGTGGTAATAGTTCAGGCAACGACCCGTTACCAGATGTAATGAGTTATGGCCTAGACTCGTTACCATGGCAGTAAATAATTAAGAAATTAAGTTTAGTGATAATGACTTTACCCTACGACTCATTATTAGTGACAACAAGTCATTAGGTGGACCCATTGTCACAATAAAAGAAATCCAGAAAATCAAACCCTTGAACACAACCGCTCCTAACGACTCGTGATTAGACCTAACAAGTCTTTAAGAGGGGAGTTATTTACATATCATTGTTGGCCCAAGACTCAGGTCCTTAGATCACGACTCAGGTCATGACTCATGACCTGAAATCACGAGTAGTGAGGTGATCTGCAACGACTATTTCCTAGAAATTCCAACACGATTTTAAAAAGGGATTTTTGGTTAATTCCTATTTTTTTTATCCCAAATCCACGTCTTTTGGGAAATCCAACCTAAGTTATTTAGGGATTAACTTACCGTAACACCTCATAATCTCCCAAATCATTACACTTGGCCGAAAGAAGTAATTCTCTTCTTTTCCAATACAAGCTAGGGTTTCTCGAGTTCAAGAACAAATTCTAAGAGATTCTCCAAGGAGTTCACCTTCAGGTATGTGGGATTTCATAAATGGGTTCCTCCCACACATTGAGTCCCAAAGATTTCTAAATCCCCAAGTTTACTTTCCCCTCAAATTGGATTCTAGGTCAAATATGAAGTTTGTGTAATTCCCTTAGTTTACTTTGTAACTATACCATGAATACATGTCCTCCTATGAAAGTGTCATCTTCCATGTTCAAAACCATAAATTTCCTTATTATGATCAATCATTGATTTTTTGGTTTGAAGTATGGAATTTTATATCATGATCAACTTTTGAATTGTTATCATGTTTAGTTGCATTAGACAAGCTGGCGGGTTATGGACACCCGATACCTAGATAGCCATGCATATATCAGTTTCCATGTTACGAGCTATTCAGATCATAGTTGCGCTACTAAACTCAATTTTTTTTTGTATTGAGCATTTATCAGTTACCAATGTCATTCAGTTAGGAGTGGTACTTAGCACCGAGTGAATGTAGGGATTAAGGATCGCCCGCCGGTTGAGGACCGAGACCCTTAGTAGAAGTCCCTAAGTTCCAGAACTACGGTGCCACCATAGGTCATGGAGGGTCACCCACTATTCAGAGGACTGACACCCTAGTCCTTTGAGACATTGGATTAATAGATCTACGTCAACCAGTGTTGGTACCCTTGGCAAGGTACTGTTACCCTTCCGATTGGGGTTACAGGTTATACATCAATTTTCTTAGATTGGGGCTTGTCAGTAATTGTTAGCTCCCACAGTCCTCAGTTAAGTTTTATTTCATGTTCAATTTAGGTTTGCTTGAGCAAGTGTTCAGTTATTCAGTTTTATCTAGCACATGTTTATACTTGGTCTTGCATTCAATTTACATGTTTATGCATTCATGCTCAGTGTACATATATTAGTTAGTTTCTATCTCACATACTGAATACATTCAAAGTACTGATCTTATACTTCTTTGAGTAATATTGTCTCATAATATAGGTTCAGATGCTCAGTACTCTGACTACACTTAGCATATCCCTGTATAACCCGATCCGACCCGGGGGCCTTGTCGTAATGGGCGTCCCAGGTCCAACCTGGACTAGAGACCACCCATATTACTTGATCGAACCTCCAGCCACCTGTCCCGAGTTGGTTGAATTTCGAACATATAACAAATAGCATAATTGGACAAGGACTGATTTTGCGATAGGTCTATTCCTAAACCAACCCTACCAAGTCATCCTGCCCACCAAATTGTACCAACCAAACCACCAATCCAAACCAATACCAAACCAAGGGCCATAAACCAGGCCATAACTAAATGAGTTCCAAAACATAATATGATTAATGCCAAAATAAAATAGGATGGAACAACCAACAATATCGTCAATCGGTATCAGCCCCAATACCAATACTAATGCTAAGGCTGACACCAATACCAACCCTGACCGTTATAACCCATAGCAGTACCACAAAGTCTCTAACTAAAAAATACCAAAATTTTGTTGGGACATGCCCCCAATTATAGCCAAAATCAATATCCATAAATAAGTAAAAGTATGAAATAACATTCATGAAATGGAGCCTTTCGAATAGATGGAGGCTCACTACTTCAATCCAAACTCTGGCTCCGAAGTCCGAATAGCTAAGTAGGAGGAGTGGAACGACCGGTTCCTGCATCGCATAGGGATACAACGCTCGAAGAGGGGTTAGCGAGGTGAACGCTAGAATGACCTCAGGATAAGGATAAAATAATGACAGTTACAAAACCAAGTGAAAACCATCCATATACACACACCATACATACATACATACATATATATATATATACATACATATATACACATATATATATATATATATATATATATATATATATATATATATATATATATATATATATATATATATATATATATATATATATATATATATATATAACCTTGCCAGGAAAGGGGACTGGGTTTAGCATCACATTAAAACCTTTACCTGAATTGTGTAGCTTTGCCATCCTAAATCACCCATGGGCTATATAGGTTTAGCTCCCCCTGCTGAAAGGGCCCCAATGCGTGAAACCACATGACCAGGGAAGAAAACCTGGGATGACTAGTACATCCCAAAAAATATAAAGTGTGACATCATGCATATGGTCACTAGGACCAAACCTTACATCAGCAAATATGAGTTTCCAATTTCGATCCCTCCAGGACCTCCACCTTCAACGACTTTGCTACACCCCCCTCCTTTAAGCCCAGTTAGAACCATTTTCCAACCAAACCACTATACCATTATTATAAACCAAGGCTATTAGTAGTGGTATCGTCATACCAACTATAACTTGCAAGTATTGTCCTTAGCCAATCCATAGGGTATTCCTATGTACCCCACATGATTTCCAATTAACCAAAACCATAGCCGCCAGGGCCTTTTCAATCCATTTAAGACCATTTAAACTATTCATATCATTTATGGTTCCATTAACAAGTTTAATCCATGCATAAGTTCCATTGAAAACCAATATTATAGTGAAAACATTGTTATAAGCATTTTATCAAACACATTGGGAGCATAGAATTTCCAAAACCAAAGTTCATTACCAAAGAACTATTCCAATGCATCCAATTATCCAAAACCACCATTAATGGGTACAAAAACATAATTAAAACATGGGAAAACCATAACCAAGCATTTATAACCAAAACGCCCAAATCATATTTGGAAACCCAAAATCATACAACATTCAAATAATCAAAACATTGCATAAAACCATGCCTTTAATTGGAACTAACAATGAGTGAAAAGAACATGCCTTAAACCAAGATGATGATAGAGAGAAATCACCAAGACAAGCCCCAATTCACTCCTTAAGATGAAACCCTAGCTTTCTTTGCCCAATAAATCTAGAGAGGATTTAAGTGTGTTTTCCAAGTATTTAAGAATAGGATAATAAGGCAAATAGCCTCCCAGGTGAAATATAAGTCGTGGGACCTTATTAGTATAAGTGGGGAAATATAAAGATTGCCCTCGCTTAAACTGCATTAAATTCCCGTCAGAAGGTACGACTGATCTTTATGAGTCGTACCCAACCTATACGAGTGGTACCCACCTCTCATACCCTAGGCTTTCCTTCTTAGACCCAACACTGTCCAAGGTGCGACACACCAAAACCTAAGTCGTATTCAAGTGTATGACTGATACCCATAAATCGTACCCCTGGCAGAATAGAATCCAGGAGGTTTGAACACTGACCACTATACGAGTCCTGGGTATGACTCGTACCCAGGCTTACGACTCATGGTAAGCCACTTGTACTCAAGTCCAACTTAAGTTACCAAGTCTAAGATTAAGTGAAGTAACCAAACAACCCATTCCCAACTATACGACTCGTACCACCCAAATCGTACCCATTTCACTAATTACATAAATTACTCTAACCAATACTGGTCAGCATACGACTGAATCATACCACCCATTCCCAAGTGTACGAATCATTCTCCTTTATCGTATCTTTTCCAGAAACCAAAAATTAAGGAAATTTTCTAAGGTCCAAAAACCAGGGTGTTTCAGTCTCCCCCACTAGGAGCATTCATCCCCAAATGACGGACAAGGTAGGAGTAACCACATGCATAAGTCATTTATATTATAAAATATATTTCCAATCTTTAACAAAGTATGAAAGCAAAGAGGCAAAGATATTAATATTTTCTTTAACAAACTCAAAAAATAAAGATGTGTTAAAGACACATACCTTTTGCACAAATCCTAGGAGCAGAAAACAGATGTGGATACTTGGACTTAATGTCCTCCTTCGCTTCCCATGTATCTTCTTCCACCTTATGGTTCTACCACAGAACTTTAACCGATGCCACATCCTTGGTTCACAACTGATGAGCCTGACTATCCAAGATCTCAACCAGGACCTCTTCATAAGACAAAGAGTCTGAGATACCCAACCCCTCCAAGGGAAAAGTTGAAGAAGGATCACCAAAATACTTTCTCAATATGGAGACATGAAATACCGGATGAATGGAGTTCAAACTAGAAGGTAACTCCAATTCATAAGCAACATTTCCAACCCTCCACAAAACCACATAAGGACCAATATATCGGGAACTGAACTTTCCATTTTTGCCAAACCATATTACTCCCTTCATGGAAGATACCATGAGGAACACCTTTTCCCCAATCTCAAACTACAAGTCTCTATGCCTTACATACGCATAGTCTTTTGGCAACTCTGGGCCACCTTAAGCCTATCCCGAATCACCTTCACTTTTTTTGTAGCCTGATAGACCAAATTCGAACCGAATATATCCACCTTACTAAGGTCGAACCAACCAATAGGAGATTGATAGTGCCCAAGCGCACACGCAAGTGTACGAGGTCTTATCAAGTGGTAAAGTGGCTTCAAAGAAGCCCAAGTATTGATCTCTCAGGGACTTGCGTTCGCCACCTATCTAATTTTAGTCTAACTAATTGAGAAAAAAATAGACAAGAAGAGTGTTGAATAATTGAAAACTAAAAATAAAATAAACAACAACAACAACAAACCCAGTGTATTCCCACATAGTGAGGAAAAAAATAATAATAAAATAAACAATGCATAAAATAAAAGTCTTTGGACAATCAATGGAAGAAAACTCAGGGTTAAAGTACTTCGAACAATCATACTATGTTATTGAATTTCATTTGCTAATTTTCTTATCTTGGTTGTTGATTCGTAGGGTTAGTTGCATGATCACGGTCTTCCGACCTCTTATATTTTACCTAATTTGGACATTACAACTACATCATTGAGAGGGAATGCCATAATCCAATTAAGTGAATTAAAGCTATCATCCTATGTTTCAATCAAGTAAGACATCTAATTACATCCCTATCCTAGACGCTAAGTTAAATTCTTTATTTTATAAAAGAATAAAAACTCAAACTTTGTTTATTCTCATGTTCTATATCCCTATTCTCTCTCTCGAGATCAAAAGGTCGACAATATATGTATTTTACGGGTGATCAATCCATAAAATAATTAAAATAAGAATAAACAAACAACCAAATATGACAAGCAAAATTAATAGAAATTAATCCAAAATAATAGTACTCATGTTCTTGACTTTAACCCCGAAAAGAGGGGATTTAGCCGATAATATTCATAATCATGATACAAATAATTGAATACATGATATGAAAAATTAAAAACTAAATAAAATAATTAAAACCTAATAAAGGCCGTGTGCAGCCTCCGCTGAAATTGTCCACCGTATGGGCACCGTACCAGGTGTTAAAATTGTGACCCCTAATTTAATATTGTCCTATCTATATATAAATTATCCCAAGTTGACCAATATATGACCAACAATTAATAATGGTCCCAGATGTGTCCTTTCAATAATAATAATAATCCCAAAAAGAAATAGGATTGAAAAGATTCTCACTAACTTGCCTTGGTACGCATGCTACCAATTCAATTCAAATTAGGACAAGTACTGTCCGTGTCAGCGCTTTAAATTGTTGTGCGTGAATTATCAATGCGACGCATTGCTCAATGCGTTGGACACATTGACACAACGTGTCGACTTTTCATCGGTTTACTGAAATTTGCGTTAAAAAATATGGTTAAGTGTTGAATATTTTATTCTTTATTCATGCCTTTTGTAATGTATTTCCAATGAATGTTCGACCTTTAAATCATCAACATATCACCGTATTTAGTTCACAAAGCCTCCTACAATACCATACACTACATTTTAGAGATTAAAACAACACAATATCATCATTGATGAATCAAGACACAAGCTAAAATAAGACAAATTTGCAATGATCTTTCACTTATTATTCCGACTCTTGACTTAATCAAATTAAAATTTGCACATTACAAAAAAGTTATTCCACTCATAATTACACCATTAAAATATTTGTAACAAATTAAATATATTAGAATCCACCGAGGCCAACTAGACACACGCCTATCTCATGCTAGTAAAATTAGTTTTTCGGGTTGAACTCTAAATGGCTCAATTAAATACAAACTTGTTTGAAAATACTTTGGACATTGTAATCACTCACTTGGACACTTAAATGCTTATTTATATCAATATGAACACGTTAAGCACATTAATTGCTCTCAAAATAAGATGAAATAAGCTAGAATAATGATATTAAAGTATATAAAACCACCTTAGATTATCACCCCACACTTAAACTCTTGTTCTTCCTCGAACAACTCTTCTTTCTAAGCATAAAAATCTGAGGTGACGCTACACTTCTACTAAATGCAAGACACTCTAGCTAGTACTACAATGACTACACGGAATGCAAGTTTCTACACAAAGCACGTTATTTATACAATTGATAGCTCATGAACACTACTCCAAAACATCCTAACCTCAAGAATTGACTAACCTAGTTGACAAACTCATGAATATTTATCAATCAAGGACGTCATACAAATCATCCATTTCATTAAACATGTGCCCCTCACAACAAGAGAGTTACCTATAATTACTCACAATAATCACAAAGAATCAAATTACACTCACTCTCACAAAGAATTCACAAGTTACACACAATGAACTATAGGCTTGCCCTTAGTGTAATGTTCCATTAATAGTCGAATGTAAAGCTTAGGATCAATAAAACTTTTTCGGATTGTAATGTAGGCTAAGGGATGGGTAGGAATTATATGGGAATAGTGACTAACCTCTCTAAGCGCTTTAATACACTACATTTAGCATTTCAAACCAATCTCCAACAACCAATTTACACCATTTTTGTCTACCTCATTCTTTTATTTTTACCCCATCTCTTTTAAGCATTTTCACAAACACTTGGTGGACGCATAGTTTACTACCATATGAATTAATTTTTCTCTTTTTTCACAATCATGACAATATTTCTAGCATAAATTATATCACAAACATCCGCCACATATCAATTATACACCAATAACTATTACCTTGGGGCATCAATTTCACATTTTTCTTCTTTAATTTCTCAAACTCCTTACTCAATTAATATTTTTTTTCAATTAAAGCACTTAGGAGCTTTTTGGATCGAATTATGGTGTATCAAAGAAGGAAATTAGCCTACTTATGGGGCTACCAAAGAAAAGGCTAAAGGCTCAATGGGGGTTAGCTCGGATAATGCACAAGGGTAGGACAAATAAAAGGTACTCCCTCCATTTCAAATTATGTGTCATCATTTTCTTTTTAATCCGTCCCAAAATAAGTGTCTCCTTTCCTTATTTGGCAACTTTTTAAAGGCACAATTACCTTTTTACCCTTATTGGTCCCACTTAATTAAAAAAAAAAGATATTGACACATTTTTTGATAAAGAATAATTTGGTAAATTTTACCAAGTCTTCCCTTATTTATTAAATTCAGTGCTCGGTCAAATGGCGACACATAAATTGAGACGGAGGAAGTATAAAACAAGGATATCAAAGAAATGCCTATATCATCTCCTAAATCCACCCTCTTTATTTCAATTCACACACACACCGGACAAGTTCTAGACATCACATGCAACAAGGAATATTCAAAATACCTCACACGCACATGGCACGTGCTCAACTCAATAAGATCATCGTAGACTCTCAATCAAACAATAGCATAAATTCAAAATTAAGCCACCATGAACAAGAGTCATAAACTTGAGCCTAAGAGTCTCAAAAATAGCAATTCATATCAATCAACATGCTTTTACAAATAAACCCACTTACATCATGTAATAAAAAATAACATCAATAAAAATATCTCACTTATTCCGAACCTATTTTTTTTTAAAATTGAGTCAAAATTTTGGAATTTTTCCACCCAACACTTAAAATCTAATTTGTCCCCAGAGTAAACTTTTAAAGCAAAAAGATAGAAATACTTCCTGAGACCTCTAGGCCTAGCTAGTAGTATCTTTATACATAAATGGGATCTGTGGGACCCCACATTCATTCTTTGCCATGCTTCAAGCTCAAGTTTATGGTACTCAGACTTTCCATTAATTTGTGACTCAACCAAAAATAAAAACTACATGAAATAAAAACTAAAAACTGAAAAGAAAACATACCTTAACTTGGGTTGCCTCCTAAGAAGCGCCTAATTTAGTATCACGGCATGACCTACATCAATTTTTTTCTCCACCTTGAGGATATAAATTTTACCCTCAACATCGCATCCATCTTTTTGCCTCACTCATAGGGTGGTGGTACAAAAATTAAGGAATCGAGTAATATAATGTGCATGGTAAACCACTCGATCCTAAAGTGAGGTGTGTTTTTATATTGCTTATCAGGTGCAAATTAAAGAATATAGAATTTTTGTTCCTCATCTTCACACTCTTCCACTATTTTAAATGATTCCACAAACAAGACATCATCTAAACATAATGTAGAAAAGTGCTTCAAATGAGGACCAACTAATCCGACTTCAAAATTTACACAATCCACAACACCTTCACTTATTTTCACCTTCTCAATTTTAGTCTTTAAAAAAAATAACAATCGAGTGGGCGCAATTCTTGTGTTTGCTCCACAAATTGGATAAAATCCTCTTCATATTTTTCTTTGCTTAGCCACTGTAGATATGATGGCAGTGGTATCTCCTCAACCTATTCAACAATATTAGTTTCTGAATACTCAAACTTCCTCGAATTATCCACAACTTCATCTACAACAGGTTAGGAAGTCAACTCTACATCTACCTCTAGCTTATTATCCAATTTCTCTGCAGTCTCCCGATAGTGCTTCATGTCTTCCAAGAATTGTACTTGAGATGCTAAAATTTATTTCAGCATCTCTTTCATTTTACTTGTTTGAGTTGCGACCTGCATGTTTAGTTATTGTTACTGAAACTGCTGCTGGTTGGTCCATGATTGAATTTGTCACTGATTCAGTCCCGTTCGATTGTAGTAGTTTATATAATTTTGCCTTTCAGCATAGCCCACAAACAATTTTAAACCAGAATTGACAACACACATAATTGTAGTATGACCACTTTGACCACAAACCAAACACCAAGCTGCAGTCTGCTCCACAGATAGAACAACATCCACATCACATTGTGAAGGTCCCATCCACGCACTTCCGTCAAAATTTGGACAATAAGCCGCTTGATGTGGTCCCCCACAAAAAAAACAAGAATGATCATCACTCAAAAACCATCTATCCCAGGCTAACATCTCAAGAAGAGTGTGAGAAAAATAGAAATAAAGGAAAATAAAAAGAAACTAAAAAAAATAATTTACAACTCAATATAGAAAAATTAAAAATAAGATAGTTGCTTAATTACAAGTTTCCGGCAACGGAGTTAAAAACTTGATAGCGCCCAAGCGCACACGCAAGTGTAAGTGGTCTTAAAGTAGTAAAGTGGCTTCAAGGAAACCCAAGTATTGATCTCTCAGAGACTTGCATTCACCGCCTATCTAATTCTAGTCTAACTAATTGAGAAAAAAATAAACAAGAAGAGTGTTGTATAATTGAAAACTAAAACTAAAATAAATAATGCATAAAATAAAAGTCTTGGGGCAATCAATGAAAGAAAATCCAAGGTTAAAGCACTTCGAACTATCATACTATGTTATTAAATTTCATTCGCTAATTTGCTTATCCTGGTTGTTGATTCGTAGGATTAATTGCATGATCACGGTCTCCCAACCTCTTATCTTTTACCTAATTTGGACATTACAACTACATTATTGAGCGGGGATGTAATAATCAAATTCAGTGAATTAAAGATATCATCCTACATTACAATCAAGTAAGACATCTAAGTACATCCCTGTCCTAGATGCTAAGTAAAATTCTTTATTTTATAAAAGAATAAAAATTCAAGCTTTATTTATTCTCATGTTCTATCTCCCGAGATCAAAAGGTCGACAATATATGTATTTTATGGGTGATCAATCCATAATATAATTAAAATTAGAATAAACAAATAACCAAATATGATAAGCAAAATTAATCGAAATTAATCCAAAATAATAGTACTCATATTCTTTGCTTTAACCTCGAAAAGAAAAAATTTAGCCAATAATATTCATAATTACGGTCTAAATAATTGAATACATGATATGAAAAATTTAAAACTTAATAAAATAATTAAAACCTAATAAAAACCGTGTGCAGCCTCCACTGAAATTGTACGCCGTATGGACACCGTACCAGGTGTTAAAATTGTGACCCCTAATTTAATATTGTCCTATATATATATATTCTCCAAAATTGTTTCAAGTTGACCAAAATATGACCAGTAATTAATAATGGTCCCAGATGTGTCCTTTTAATATTATAATAATAATAATCCCAAAAGAAATGGGATTGAAAAGCTTCCCACTAACTTGCCTTGGTACGCGTGCCACCACTTCAAGTCAAATTAGGACAAGTCCTGTCCGTGTCGGCTCTTTAAATTGTTGTGCGTGAATCATCAATGCGTTGGGCACATCTACGTGACGCGTGGACTTCGCGTCGGCTCACTAAAATTTGTGTCCAAAAATATGATTAAGTGTTGAACGTTCTATTCTTTGTCCATATCTTTTGTAGTGTATTTTTAATGAATTTTTGATCTTTAAATCATCAATATATCATCGTATTTAGTTCACAAAGCCTCCTACAATACCACAGACCATATTTTATAGATCAAAACAACACAATATCATCATCGATGAATCAAGACACAAGCTAAGATAACACAAATTTGTAATGATCTTTCACTTATTATTTCGACTCTTGACTTAATCAAATTAAACTTTGCACATTACAAACAAGTTATTCCACTCATAATTACACAATTAAAACATTTGAAATAAATTAAACATGTTAGAATCCACCTAGACCAACCAGAAACACACCTAAATGACTAGTAAAACTAACCTAATCCATAAAGACACAACTAGTAAAACTAGTTTTCTGGGTTGAACTCTAAATGACTCAATTAAATACAAACTTATTTGAAAAATACTTTGGACATTGTAATCACACACTTGGACACTTAAATGCTTATTTATACCAATATGAACATGTTAAGAACACGAATTGCTCTCAAAACAAGGCGAAATAAGCTAGAATAATGATACAAAAGTGTATAAAACCACCTCAGATTAAAGATCTACACCTCCACCATACAATGCCTTAAAAGGGGCCATACCAATACTAGAATGATGGATATTATTGTAAGCAAACTTTACCAAAAGGTAGTTGCTTAACCCAACTTCCACTATAATCAACCACACATACCTGAAGCATATCCTTCAATGCCAGAATAGTTTTTTTTGCTTGCCCATCCATCCGATGATGAAAAACAGTACTCAGACTCACCTTAGTACCCAATACCCTTTGAAAAGACCGCCAAAAATAAGATGAACAGGTACCCCATGCAGATTCACAATCTCCTGAAGATATAACTTTGTATAATCCTCCGTCGAAAAGGTAGTCCTTACTGACAAAAAGTGAGTAGACTTTGTCATATTATCCATGATGACCCAAATTGAATCATATTAATTTCAAGAGCGCGGAAGACCAGTAACAAAATCTATATTGATTATCTCCCATTTTGATTCAGTAAAATAATATCTTGATGCAACCCACCAAGTCTCATGTGTTCAACTTTTACTTATTGACATACCAAGCATTAGGCCATAAAATCAGCCACGTCCCTTTTCATACCATTCCACCAATACATCTCCTTGAGATCATGATACATCTTTGTTGAGCCGGGGTATACAACGTAGCGTGATTTATGCACCTTGATGTGTGAGCAGATGCTAACACATTTGAGGCTTTTAACTCTAAATAATTACGAAGTCTTAAGCAACTTTTGGTTGGTTTTAATCATTTTCTTGTGATATTGTAGTTGTAGCAAAGATGGGAGGAAAATATAGGAAAGATGAACAAAATAAGTAAAATTTGGTACAAGTGAGCTGATATGAGTCTGACGACATTTTTTGCAAGCCGTCAGAGATGTGGTAAGCTACCAGAAAGAGGCATCAGGAAGAACAGTGGAGAGGATTTACTGGATGAGAGTGACGATATTCTTAATATTTCATCACAAGTGTGGTAACCCATTAGAATATACCGTCAGAGTAAGGCAGAACATGGTGAAATAAGCTGAAGGTCTGACGACATTTACTATACGCCGTCACAAGTGTGGTAAGCCATCATAGGACATCATCAGAGTGAGGCAGAAAAGGTCAAGATAGCATGACTTTTGATGACATATCTGAGACGCCGTCAGAAGCCTGACGACCAACACCAATATGACGTCACCTAAATCCGAGCCCTGCTGTGATTTTGTTATTTTATTTTCTTAATTAGGCTTTAGTATAAATAGCAGTTTTTAAGGTTTTTAAGAGGGGAAGTTTTCATTATTCAGAACAAGAATTTTGGAGAGAGAAACACGTACATTGTTCTCTTTCGCCAATTATTTTTAGTTTCTTTCTTATCAACTATTCTTGGGTTTCTAACTTGGGATTTAATTGAAGAAATTATTCATTGTTTTCCATCAATACATAAGTTTATCATTATCATCATGAATTCAACTTGTGATTTCCTTCGTCAAATCATGAGCGACTAATTTCATTAACCGGGGTTATGGGATTCAAGGATAAGGGTTTGATATGATGCTAGGTGTTTAACGGATTCAAAGAGTAGTAGAACATCTTGAAATTCTGTGGTTTTAAATGAAATCTAGTGGTTGCAAATATTAGAGTATGCCTTAGATTTTATTTGCTTCCAATGGAGAAATAGACTAGAGGATGGGAATTATCAACAGGGACTCGGAAGCTACCAACCTTCTATTTAATGACAAATGCCGTAACTGAATTAATCTACCTGAGATAACATCCGATTGGATATAGATAAATTATGTAAGTTCGAGAGAATTAGATAATAAATTATCTGTCTCTCAGATAGTATCATAGTCAGGGATATTCTGTTGTTCTATTCATTCCGAGGATCTCTAGCATTACCCGGTATCTGTCAATACCCGAAACATTTGGTGATCATAACCCTTGTTTCCCATTTATATTGCTAACAACTCAAAAAATTCAGAAAGTGAAGATTGATACATTGTGATCTTTAAACCCCCAACTTTTGGAAATGATAAACTACCAGTAAAGTATTTCGTAAACAAATTGACGTTCACACCCTATTCTCTATGGGATTCGAACCTAACCTAGTTGGGTTTTATATTGACAATGATCGCGTACACCCATTCAAGAGTGTAATTTGAGCGATATTGTAACACCCCGTAAAAGTCGTGCATGGATTAGCCTTTAATAGAGTGCTCTTAGACTTAAAAACTTGAAAATATTTCTAAGTGTAACTTAGAGTCATTTTAGCTGACAACCTTCGGGATACAACTTCTCGACCTTCTCGAACTTCATTTTTAGATTTTCAAGTTGCGTTACAATCGGACAATATCATAGTACATCTCGAATAAGTTTTGGAATTTTTCGGAATGCATAAGGCTGCGTTTGGATTTCAAAACAGTAGCAAAACGCATAGCCTGTTGCCCAGTTTTTTTTAGCATTTCAGGGTCAACTTCAAACGAACATAACTCCCTGTATATAATGAACTGTGTGAGATATAATATATCAAACGAAAGATCTTTGAGTCCTCTTTCCACTGCAACTGGTTTCATCCAAATCCAACATCTGAGTAAGAAGTTATATCCGGTTTACTTCAGCCTGTCAGTTTGTCAACTGAGGGATAGTTTTGACTTTTTCTTGTTTTCTTAGGGGCATTTTAGTCATTTCACTTCACCCAATTCTGTCTATAACACCAGATTTAGCCCAAATTCAGCAGAATACAATCTTTTTTCTCAAATTCTCTCAAGAACACCTTTTAGGTTCCAAACAAAAATCCCAAATAACTCAAGATTCAACCGTAGAAAATTCAAATTGGTTCCGTAGTTGTGTTCACCATCTCGAAAGCTTCGAGAAGCACCCCATGGTTATGTAAGGAGGATTCCAAATACAAGAGTCCATTGTTAAGGTATGAATATTATTTATTCTTGATTCTTATCCATGAATAAGTATTGAGAAAGGATTATGAGTATTGTCTTGATGTTGGAAGATAACTAGAAACATAGTTATGAATTGTTGTGTATAAATTGTTAGTAGTAAATTATGGAAGTTGCTGTATTGGATTATGAAGGATGAATTATGGTGATATATCATTATATTAGTGGTTATGTATGCCTAGTGATCATGTTGGTATTGGATGGTTTTAAGAAGGGAAATAAAGGCTAAGAGTGATGTTGAGGGATATTTCATGAAAATGCATGATATGTGATTGTAATAAGAGTATAAGAGGATGTATGTATTACTCTTATTGATGAGCTAAAGGATTACTTCCTAGACGTTAATTGGTGAAGTTAATACCTAAATGGTAAGGTTTGGTTGCTAATGCTAGTTTGCCACAAATGACTTATTGTAGATAAGTGTTCGAAGAGTACGGGAAGTCACTTGTATTGAAGTGGTTATATCAAGGTGTGTAAGACATACTCTATCTACTCTTTGGCATGAATAATGACCCATGGTACTCTCAAGTAAGCTTCCAACATTGTCCTATGACACATCACACATAATAACATCATATGATCTTCGACACTACCAATTAAACTTGTTTTCACTTTTAAGATGTCCGGCTAGTCAAAAAAATATCCATATACTATTGTTGACTCCGAAATGGTTTAATGAGGTATCCATGATTCACTACCTCATTTTCATGATATTTATTACCTATTTACATGTTTTCCTATTGAAGTATCATGGTTTCAAGTTCCATAAAGTGTGACCACAAAGTAACCAATCTCAAAGATTAATTGAATTAAGAAATGGAATGTCTATATTTTAAATTGATGATATGATGTATTATATTAGTACCACTGATCAGTTGGCCATTGTATTATAAAGATTATGTATATAAATGCTATTCCAGGGGTGGTCCCTGATGTATTGTATTAGTACCACTGATCAGTTGGCCATTGTATGACATATGTTATGTATTGATAAGGATTACAGGAAGTAATAATATGAAAGTAATGTGCAGGTATCCCATCAGTTCTTTTAAGTGTGGTCTACTCATACTGTTTTTTCACTGGTATCTGGGTTCTGTTGATCTTTTGTATCTCATGTTGATACTCCCTGCCTTACATACTCAGTACATATTTTCGTACTGACGTCCCTCACGAGGGACCTGCATTCATGCCTGCAGGAACAGGTACTTCAGGTCGTACACCTCCGCAGTAAGAGCCAGGACATTCTATTGTTAGTGGTGAGCTCCAGTTGTTTCGGGGCATCCCAAGTAGTCTCTATATGTACCTTTGGTATTTGTATAAAAGTTTTTTGTGGGCGGGAGTTCGCCCCGACCCCAACTCAGTTGTGTATCTATGTAGAGGCTTTTGTAGACATATTGTACAGCCATAGGAGTGTTTGGTTGATAGACGTGATGGCTCTGACGGCCAATTACTGTTCATATATATATATTTATGCGTGTCTGCTGGGTTGATACAGGTACTGTTTTCTTCTATTTACAACGAAGTGCTGCCCAAATTTCTAATTTTCATAAGTAATGTAAATGTGAAAGTATAGGTTATGAACGGGTTCTCCCGGGCCTCCTCGGCTACGGGTGCCAGTCCGCTCCAATGGGATTTGGGGTGTGACAGATATAAAAAATGGCGCCATTGCCGGGGAATACAGTTGTAGACTGAAAATTGTGTGAGTGAAAATTTGCTGATAGTTAAGTTTCCTTGATTTAAGTTTATTTGTTATTTTTGTTTATTATAGGTACTGTGTTGTTTATGCCAAAAATGAGAAGTTTCGGTGCACTACTATTACCAATCAACCCGGAACCTCAACTTATTGGAAGAATGGTTGAACAACAGGAAGCAGAAAGATTAGCTGCTTTAGCCAGGGCTCAGGAAAATGTGCAAAATTTGGGTCAACAAGCACATCACCAAAACCCTAATGATGAGGAATTGGGTGATGAGGAATTGCTGAATCCTCAAAACCTAAAAAGAGCAGAGCAAGTTGCTGCACCAGTGCAGCGAAATGTCAATAGAAATTGTCCAGCTCAAGGTAGATATGGTCAACAGCCTATGCTCTATGAGGATGATGATGATGATAAAGGAATGGATGGAGCTGGTGCAACGGGTGCTATCATCCCACCACCGTTGGCACCAGGTGCAAAGTTCAGCATAACAAGTACCATGATCGAACTACTGAATCTGAAGGGGTTATTCGGAGGCTTTCCTGGTGATGATCTTAACATGCATTTGGTGAACTTTATCACCATCTGTAAATCCTTTGACAATCCGGGAGTAAGTCTGAATGCAATCAGATTGAGGTTGTTTTCATTATCTCTGTCTGGAGAGGCAACAATGTGCTTGAATAAGTTAGAGACTGATTCTATAACCAACTAGAGATAGTTGAAAGATGCATTCCTAGAATGTTTCTTTCCACCCTCCAGAAGGGTATAGTTGAGGGACAAGATTAGCAACTTCAGACAACTTCTGACTGAAGCACTGTATAAGACTTGGGAAAGGTTTAAGAAGAAACTTGCACAATGTTCAAACCATAATATGACGGACTTGCATTTGATGGACACCTTGTACAGAGCTTTCAACTCTGTGACAAAGCCAATAGTCGACAACACTGCAGGTGGTTCGTTCATTGACCTCTTTTTTCTGGATGCTTCTGACATGCTAAATAGAATGGCCAAGCAATGTCGAGCTTGGCACACTAAGGATTCTGTAATGGCTAGCCCTACGATTTCTGGTGGTATTATTGTAGAATAGCGTAGAAGGGATGAGGAGCGAGATCAGGATATGGCCCACTTTAAGACGCAGGTGGACTCGCTGGCTAAGCACTTGCTATCTGGCAAGACTGAAATAATTAAGGTTGTGGATGATTAAGGTACCGTATCTGCAGGTGCTGATGCTGAGGCCAACTATGTGAGTAATTAGGGGGGTTTCCAAGGCAATAGCCAAGGGAACCAAGGTCGGACTTTCTATGACAAGCCTGAATATAAAGATAGGGATCAGGGACATTGGAGAAACAATAATGACAGGAGTGGTTTGTATGTTCCTCCTGGAAGTCGGGATGCTGCATCTACTAGTTCTGGCAAGATGTCAATGGAGGACATGATGGAAAAGATGTTGAAGGAAGTTGAAGCTACTAAATAGGGGGTAATTAATATTAAAAGTGAGTTTTCTACCCTCAGTTAGTTAGTAAGCTCACACTCTACTTCTATTAAGCAGTTGGAGCAACAGATGAGCCAATTTTTGACTACTCTAAAGATAACCTTTAAAGATTAACCTGCGATCTCTAAGATAAGAAATAAACTTCCCCCTAGGAGTTAGGGAACCACCCTCCCACTCTATAACCAATTCACCAAAGAACCTAAAAACAAACTTACGGTTCCGACAATCCAAGGATGCATAACAAGAGTGTAACCAATCTATCTTCAGAATAATGTCAAAATCCACCTTATCAAGTTCAAACAATTCCATCAAGGTTTGCCTACCACCAATAGATACCACACCCCCTATAGACTCTATTAGCAATATCGAGTCACCTACCGAGGTAGCAATAAAAAAGGATACGAAACAACCTCAGGATCAAAACCAAAACATATTGCCACAAATGGGGTCACATAGGAAAGAGTGGAGCCCATACTAAGAATACAATACATATCATGAGAAAAGAGTTATAACATACCAGTAACGATATCAGGTGATGCCTCAGATTTCTACCGAGATATAAAAATATATAATCTATTTTGGTCAGTGTTGGTATCAGAAGTAGGAGTAGAATCCAAAGCTGTACCACTAGGCGCAAGAGCAAAAGATGAAGCAACTGGAGCTTTGACCGCTCTCGAAGCTCCCTTACCAACCGAACAATTCTTGAGTATATGTCCTGGTTGGACATATTAAAAATATTTGTCCCTTCCTTTATCACAATAACCCCGATGAAGACGACTATAGAACCAGTAAGGAGGGCATGAAGAAGCCGATTGACCCCTACTTATCTGAGATTGGGCACCCAGTGATTGAAAATTATCACCACCTTGCTGACGCCTATCACCCAACTGCCTCGAGCAAGGAATGCTAGAAGTAAAGAAGGAACTAGAATTCCCCAAATGTTTTTTCAACTATTTACCTCCATCTCGATAATCTTTCCACTGAGCACCTCCTTGATCATAAAACCTGCCCCTCCTACCCTACCTATCTTTGAACTCCACCTGTTTTCTTTTCTCATCCTGCACCTGCTGTATGTAGACAACTAACCTTGAAATATCCATATTCTTGATCATCAAAGCAGTGTTTCTTTCCAAGATTAAATTCTGAGATAGCCCCAAAGCAAACTTTCTCATTCTTGTCCTCATGTCAGCCACCGAATTTAGAGCATACCTTGACAACTGATGAAATTTAAATAAATATTCCTTGACAGACATTCTCCCTTGCTGAAATTTACAAACTCCTTCGTCTTGTCTTTTCTTATCTCTTGAGAAATGAAATAATCTAGAAAAAACATCCCATAATGATGACTCCTCCATATCACCTCTATCCCTATCCACTTCTCGTAATATTGGTATGCAACATCTTTGAGCTGATAAGCTGCAAAATTTACACCTTCTATATTTATGGCCTACATCTCCCTGAATATCTTCTCCATTTTATCCAAGAAACTCTAAGGATCCCCCTCCACTTTCATACTAGTAAAAGTAGGAGGATTCAGTTTCATAAACTGGCCAACCCTTGTGGCCTCAACAAATAACCCACCAGACGCCTCCCGTTTAGCCTGAGCAGTAACCAACTGACCAATAGTATGAATAGACTGGTGAAATTTCACATTAGTTACCTCACCCTGAGTAGGACTAGTAGCAATCGGAGAAGCTCTAGAACAATCATGGATAGGACCCTTAGATTGATAATAAACTCCAGACATAGGACGTACCCTATCAACATTGTACCCAGATAGGACTGAAGAGTTTTCTTGTGTTCCAGATCGTTGAGCCATGATCTGAAAAGTGAACAAGCAAGGATTAAAGAACAATTCCATGACTTAGACTCCAAGTTTGAAAATAGAATGCCAAAAAAGTGAAACATTTATAAATGCCTTATAGCCTCTCTCTTATGAGGATGGTACGCTACACACCCTTAAAAGAGACTCTACTAGACATAGATTTGTTGACTCCTAATTAACCATAGACCTAATGCTCTGATAGAAACTTGACCCGACCTGACTCATGGGACTTATCATAATAGGCGTCCTAGGTCTAATCGGGACCGGAGACTACCCCTGTTACCCAACCCAGCCTCTAGCCGCTTGCCTTGAATTAGCTGAATTTTGAATATATAACAAGATAAAATAACTGGACAAGGACTGATTTTGGGATAGGCCTATTCCTAGACCAACCCTATAAAGTCATCTCGTACACCAAACCATACCAACCAAACCACTAAGCCAAACCAATACTGAACCAAGGCCAATAAACCAGGCCATAACCAAATAAGTTCCAAAACATAATATGATTAATCCCCAAACAATAGAGGATGGAAAAACTAATAATATTGTCTACCGATATCAGCCCTAATACTAATACCAATGCTAAGGCTAATAAAAATACCAACCCTGCCCATTCCAATCCATAGCAGTACCATAAAGCCTCTAACTAAAATAATACCAAATCTGGTTGGGACATGCCCCCAACCATATCTAAAACCAATATCCATAAATAAGCTAAAGTATGAAATAATATCCATGAAATAGAACTTTCCGAATATATGAAAGCTCACAACTTCAATCCAAATACTGACCCCAAAGTCTGAATTGCTAAGCAGGAGGAGTGGAATGACCGGTTCCTGCATCGCGTGGGATATAGCGCCCAAACATGGGTTAGTAAGTAAACTCTATTATGAACTCAGGATAAGGATAAAACAATGTTAGTTACAAAACCAAGTGAAAACCATCCATATGAACACATTATATATATATATATATATATATTTATATATAACCATGCCAAAAAGGGGGATCGGGTTTAGCATGCCATTAAAACCTTTACCTGGGCCGTGTAGCTTTTCCGTCCTAAACTACCCACCAGCTATATGGGTTCAGCTCCCCTTGCTAAAAGAGCCCCATTGCGTGAAGCCGCATGACCAGGGAAGAAAGGATGACTAGTACATCACCAAAATTTAAATTATGACATCATGCACATGGTCACTAGGAACAAAACTCACATCGACAAACATAAATTTCCAGTTTTGATCCCCCCGGGACATCCACCTTCCACGGCTTTGCTACACACCCCCTCCTTTAAGCTAATTAAAACCATTTTCCAACCAAACCATTATTCCATTATTATTAACCAAGGGTATTAGTAGTGATATCGTCATACCATCTATAACTTGCAAGTATTGTCCTTCACCAATCCTTAGGGGATTCCCATGTACCCTACATGATTTCCAAACCATGGACACCAAGGCCTTTTCAATCCATTCAAAACTATTTAAACCACTCATATCATTTAGGGTTCCATTACCACATTTAAACCATGCATAAGTTCTATTGAAAAACCAATATTATAGTGAAAACATTGTTATATGCATTTTATTAAGCACATTGGGGGCATAGTATTTCCAAAACCAAAGTACATTACCAACGAACCATTCCCGTGCAGCCAATTATCCAAAACCACCATTAGTGCATATAAAAGCATAATTAAAACATGAGAAAACTATAACCAAGAATTTATAACTAAAACCCCCAAATCATATTTGGAAACCCAAAACATACAATATTCAAGTCATGAAAACATTACATAAAACCATGCCTTTAGTTGAAACTAATAATGAGGGAAGAGAACATGCCTTAAACCAAGATGATGATGGAAAGAAATCACCAAGACAAGACCCAATTTACTCCTTAAGATGAAACCCTAGCTTCCCTTGCCCAAGAACTCTAGAGAGGATTTTAGAGTGTTTTCTAAGTGTTTAAAAATAGAATAATAGGGAAAATAACGTGCCAAGTGAAATATAAGTCGTGGGACCTTATTAGGATAAGTGGGGAAATATCCAGATTGCCCTCACTTAAATGCATTAAATTCCCATCATAGGGTATGACTAACCCTTGTGAGTTGTACCTAACCTATATGAGTAGTGCCCACCTCTCGTACCCTAGGCATTCCCCCTTGGACCCAACACTATCCAAGGTATGATACACCCAAATCCAAGTCATATACAAGTGTACGACTGGTACTTATAAATCGTATCCCTGGCAGAATAAAATCTAGAAGGTTTGAGCACTGACCACCATACGAGTCCTGGGTATGACTTGTACCCTGGCTTACGTCTCATGGTGAGACACTCGTATTCAGATCCAACTTAAGTTACCAAGTCTAAGATTAAGTGAATTAATCAAGCAACCCGTACCCAACTATATGACTAGTACCACCAAAATCGTACCCATTCTTGTAACTATATCAATCCCACCAACCAACACTGGTCAACATACAACTGGACCAAACCACCTGTATCCAAGTGTATGACTGGTTCCCCTAAGTCGTATCTTTTCCACCAACCAAAAATTAAGAAAATTTTCGAAGTTCCAGAAACCAGGGTGTTTCATTGTACCACTTAACTGCAGTCTTGGTAAGTCCTCATCATTCGAGGACATGTTATTAGTTGTTTATTTTTTATAATTCATTTATTTTAGTTAGTCAGAGTTAGTTAGGTGCTTGTACCAACAACTCACCATAATTTAGAGGTCTTCAGAAAGTCAAATATGTTTTCAATTTTTTGGGTATTTCAGACAATGTGATTATTGAGTTCCTTACTATTTATTTCTAATTTAATTTCAGCCTAACTTCCATCCTATATTTTATGAATTTCTTTCAGTATTCAGTGCTTATGCTAGGCTATGGGTTAGTTTGGGATCACTTGTGACTTTAGGCACTATGTTACAATTAGGAGGTAGTCTTAGTTTGTGAAAAATTACCTCTTAGCTATCCCTTTGGACACAAAACCACACATATGGAATGAGCCACCTCCTTAGACTTTCGAGATGCCTTTTTCTGGGTGATATTCTTTTGAAACTTCAGATACTACCAGTATACAATAATTTGATCCTAATAATTTGACCCAAGCCATCTAGGACGTCATCTGTTACTTTGAGCTTTAGATAGCATGCGTAACAATAGAGAAGATTCCTTCTTCTTAAAGTTACTTTGAATAATCCAATCCTCAGAAAGGCTTCATGTTCAACTTTCTTGAAAACAAAATTTATAGCTTTGAGAGTATAAGTAATTCAAATGGTAAAAAAATATGCATGTCAAAAAGTACACTTATTACTCGATGTGATTAACACTTGGAACACTTTGAAGTTTAGTACAAAAAGTTGTACTTTACAGATAGAAACTCTACAAATTAGCTTTTGATAACTGAATTACTAACATACTAATTGAGGTTAGAACTTTGGTGCAACCAAAATATAATAACAATAATAGTTAGATTACCTCACAATAAAAAGCTTGCTAATGATAGAATAGATGTTGGTTGCAGACTTTTTTTTAGGATTCTATTGGAGGTATGAGGGGTGATTTGTTTTTGTTTCTGTAATTTTAGAAGGTTATGACTTTGTTGTTGTAAGATCTCAAAGATAACACAGGAAAGTATTAATCAAAGTTTATAAAGTTGAACTCTCAAAAAATGAAACATAACAACTAAGGGTGAACTAAAGAAGTAATATACTAAAGCTAAAGTAATACGAATGATAGTATGAAAGTGTAATCTGTTAATTAATCACCGAATGAATTTTTCTTTACATTAACAACATTAAGGTTTATGAAATACTCATACAATAGGGTAGCTAGGCCATGGATCCAAAGAGAATATGGCTATATAAATAGAATGGTTGTTAGAAAGATCCATCTTTTAAGGATCAAAATGGCTAAGAATATGTTTTATTATATTCTCAATGTACTATATTTTTTCATTTTTTTTGTTTTCTCTTTGGAAAAAAACTTAGAGAATGAAGCTACTGATATGTACTCCTCATGATGCCATATACTGATGCCGATCCTTTGGATAGTAAAGCTAGTTTTGTTGAAACGACATCATCATTTTCATATTCTAATACTAGAAGTGGGGACCTATTTGTATCATCATCCAATGTATTGGGTGGTGATCTTATTAGTGGTGTTACTCTTACTATTACACCTCGTTAACCTTAATTAGCTTGTCTTTTGACTGCATAAACTTTAGTTTTAGACATTGGAGCTATGAATAGTAAGAAGGCTATATGACTTTGTGTTTTATGTTTGATGTATATCAGAGTACGATAATTCCACCTAACAACTTCTAGTTTCATGTATATTACTCAAGAATCTGTTGTGACATACAACCCCTGTAGATGTACTACAAAATCAACAACTTTGGCAGTCAGTTTAGAGTTGAAAAGAATATTGCTAGCTTTGTCACCTCTCAGTTGTATTATAAGGATGAAAACGTCCCACAACTAGAACCAGAAAATAGAAAAATAGAATCCTAGTACTGCATCTACAACTACTTGGTTTAAGTGAAGTCATTGCGAAACTATTAACCATGACTGTAAAGTGAAAGAAAAGAAAACATGGATCACTTGAAGAATCAGTAAGCAAATACTGCTCTGCTAGAATATGGAAGAACCAGATATAACCAACAAATACAAAAGGTACAACTCTGTACTTACAAAGTATGATCTCATTGCTAAGATAAGAACACCACTAACTGAAGTTATCCCATTGAACTTGATATATTTAACCACTTTATAAAATAGAAAGAAAAATGGAAAGTGAAAATGGATTATCTGGTAACTTCATACGTACATAGACAATTAGAATTTTTGGATGAAGAATCACATGAGAATCTTATTGCTTACTTGAGATGATACAAAATACAACTATGTATAATATCAACTGAGAGTGTGAAGAAGGCATAGGAAGAAAACATTCAATAGAAAAATAGAAAGCTTATTGCTTACTTGAATCACAATCAACATTATACATTATTGGCTAGGAAAAGCAATGGGAAGATTGATGTGGCTCGATCAATATCCAAAATTAAATGAAAGTCCAGCCAGTATTGAGCACCGTATTTCAACAAGTTATTTATATAATTAAGGAGCTGCATCATTAGGTATTCTTTTATATATATATATATATATATGTATGTATGTATATGTCTATGTATATATATAAAAGTTTTGGAAACCTGCACTACACTTACAATGTGTAATTATGTAAAAGACACACAATGTAAGTGAAAGCTAGCAAATAGTATCAGCTAATTACCTAGTTAACCCTGTTTGTGAAAGTATTTAGTTAATCACTTACATCAGAATGCAATAAATTGAATTTTCTTCAAAAGATTACTCAATTAAACATTAAAAAAGTGGTACACATAAATAGCCTTACAAACACCAACTCAACAGAAAAGGAAGAAAAATGAATAAAAACTTGTTCAAACAAGTAACGCTCAGCAATAAACCTAAATATTCTTTAAGAGCAGAATCAACTACTTCATTATGCCAAAGTAGCTTGGAATTAACTAAACTATTCCATCAAATTCATCCCAATACTCCATCAAATCAATCTCAAACTTTTAAAAATATAACTCTCACTAAAAACACCATTCAAAGTACAAAATCACAATAAGCTATTAAACTTAAAGAGCTACAAATTAATTAAAATGTTAAGATTTAATTAAATTAGCAAAATCAAAGCAGCACATGATAACATAAATTTTTTTCCAATATGGATGACTACAAGATTATATGCGAGAAGATTATGCTTTCAATAATCTAACTTCCAGAATATACTTTGTTTTGTCCTATTATTCTCAACACCATATCCATCTATTTTAGAAGGAGGTGTTTCTATCACCATCAGCAAGTTCCTAGCTCTCTCCTAAATTTTCTCTCTTGACAACATTGGTGTTGGTAAATCATGTTCAGGTATATTCTTCCTAAATGCATTCCTCAAACTCCTAAACTCATGATCAACTGGTATGAAATGGTGATAATCAAATCATGAATTCTTGCATCTATGTTTTAAAGTGAACAACTTAGTGTTTTTCACACAATACGAACAAGCTAACTTCCCAGCTGTCATCCACCCTTACAACATTTCATAGGCAGAAAATTTTATTAAAACTCCACGTAAGAGAAGCATGCAAGTTGAAGTTTTGTCTAGTTAATATGTCGTATGTTACAACACTTTCATGTCATTCATTGATCAAACTTTTTAAATTACGTGGATCAAGAATAATGTAAGTTAGAAATAAATATGAACTTGTCATACACATCTCAAGAAGAAGATTATACGGTGCGACAAAGACTGGTCAATAAGAATATAGTGTAGCTGAGACTAAAAATAGTATAGTCCATCAGCACATAGGCCCAATCAAACATTCGATGGTTCATTAGCAAAATCTGGAAACATCATATCAAAATATTTCTATGCTTCTCCGTCTGATGAATTAAACAAAACTCCAAACAACCTCCTATTTTTATAGTTTTATCTCATATGAGGAGAAGAACTCATTGATGCATATAGCCTCTTTAATCTTGGTATAAGAGGTAAATAATGCATAGCTTTTATTGAAACTTTGTTTCCACTAGCAAGCTGTTTAAAATGAGACACTCCACAAAATTTAAAAATCTCTAATGCTGCTTTATCCTTATAATACAACATACAACCTTTTTCACAACAATCAATTTTTTATATAGGAAAGATCTAATTTGGAAATCAACTTTTTGGCTTTATAGTAATTATCGGGAAAGCCTAAATTTGAATTTAGTTCTTGAGAAATATTAGCAACTAATTTAATACTTAGCAGTCTGACTGCAACATACAATTTAGAGTGATACATGCCTTCACAAATTTATTGACAAACAAACTCTAACTGTACGAAAAAAAATGTTGTGCTTCTTTATTAGGAGGTTGATCCACATGTTTTTGGTTTTCACCCTCATTGTCCATCCCAAAAGCATCCATAATCATTTCATGTAATCTAGGATCTCGATTACTTTCATCAACAATAGACTTATGATTATGACTATTACTGACAGTACCCTCAATTTCCCTATGGCTAGTCCAAAATAATAATTCTTTATAAAATTCTTACTATAAAGACCAATCTTAATATCTTTGGGTCTTTTACATTTACAATCCACACAAGGACAACTAATTTTTCCATCTGATTGACAACATGAATTGGCTTGTTTAAGAAATTCCTTAACACCTTGTTTAAATTCATACCGCAATCCTCGCCGATCTAGAAAGTTTCTATCGTACATCCATTTACGATGTTTGTTTTTCATCTACATAGACAACTAGCAATGAGTAAAATTTAAATAATTAGGATATGTTGCAACTTAGCACAAAAACACATATTTGAACTTCTGTGTTTACTTAGCAAAAATATATAATTTAAACTTAGCACATGCAGATCTATATTTACTTTAAAAAATAGACCAGAGGTTAATGTTCACATAAAGTTGTATTCAACCCATTAAATTATGTATGAGTCACTGTCATAAACTAACAAGGCACCACAAAACTTTGATATAAAAAAAATCACCAAAAGTTTTAAAATAAATCAACTTTTACAAATTAGAGAAATAAAAAGAAAAAAGAGACTACTAGATACAAAAAATATGAACAATTGTTGAGAAATCCAAAAAATACATTATTTAGTAGATTTAAGACCAAAAAAAGACATATCTACAATTAATAAAAAATACCCAAAACAGTTAATTACTCTGAATGTGAACTTAACGGAGTTCAAAGAGAATGTAGGGTGACCTTGGGAGCTTCAACCGTAGTTCAGAGAGGAAAATGAGAGTGAAAGGTTTCCTTAGAAATTATAATTAAACATAAATTCTATTGTGAAAAGTTTGGGGGGAAATAATAGGGTTACAGGAAAACAACACACATTTGTTTTTCTTAATTTTACCTAAATCCTTAAAATTTTATTTTAACTAAATGAAATAACTCCTCTAACTAATATTTACATTGGTAAAATATAGGTGAATCAATAACTAAAATTAAGTAATGGAATAATTATTTAAAATAATACTAAACATTGGATTGACTTTTGATCGATATTTTAAGATGTAATTTTTCATCATACTAATATAAAAATAATTATATTACATCTTATAGTATTTTCTTATAATTTTCTAAATTCTAAATTTTAAATCCAAAATTGAATTAATATTAATCAATTTAGTTCTGAAAATTTGTCAAATTGACTCTTGTAATGCAAAATATGATCAAAAAATTTTCAAGTTAGTATGAAAAATTACCTGTCCAGCCTCTTTGATTCATGTCTCCTAATTTTGTTTCTCTCTAGCAGTGTTATTAATTCTGATGGGGTTCAATCTACTAAGAAAATTAAATTAGAGGATGTGAATTAAAGCAAACACTCTAGAAAATATAGACGGGTGATACTTAGATCAAATCTGGTTGGCTTGATAGATTGGTTAGAATAAGAGATAGAGTTTTAAATAATCATTAAAGACCGCTTTCCTCTGAATTTTTTTGAGGTGTTTCTCCCATCTACATATGTCATAGCATCTCAAATTTTTAGGCTTCAAGCTGAAGAATTCTTGAATACTGCTGTCTCATGTTTTGATGATGACTAGATGATATTGAAGGACCAGGTCCCTTGTATACTTTGCCCTAGTATAGATATCACATCTCCGCATAGTTTTGTCTACTAGTGCAACAAACTGTGCAGGTGCATAGTGTACCTGATTGTATATCTGGTCCAATTGAACTTCTATCCTCAATTCTACACTACTATAGATACTTAAGAATGTTTTTTCCTAAGTATTTTTTACAATTTAAAGAATCTCATAGTGGCGGCAAAAACTCTCTAAACTCAAGTTCTAAATCTTTTGCGCTTAAGTCTAAGTGTTTTTGAGTCAAGTCTCATTTTGTAATTGATTTACTCAAACATAGGAGTAAAGCTTCTTTATTACTATTGAGTCTCTCAGGTAGAATTTTTTGAGTTTGCAAAGAGTTAACCGATATTGAAGAGTAATATTGACAGAGCTGTCAAGAGGTTTTTGTAATAGAGTTATTACAAATTTAAAAAACTTACATGGAGCCTATAATCAAGCTGAGTTTTGATGATAGTGGAGTTTAAGTGATTGTGAGTGCAAGCCATGGTTTTTTCTCCCTTTAGCATGAAGTTTTTCACATTAAATCATTGTGTTCTGTACTTTACAATTTGTTCATTCTGTATTTACGTATGTTGCAATATTTTGTCTACTGGGGACCTGGTCCTTAGGTGGTGTATAAACCATGTGTTTCAACAATTGATATCAGAGTGAGGACACTCTAAAAGCTTAACACCTAGAGGAAATTCTTGATCATGACCGCACCATCAAATTTGGAGGAAGGACAATCTACTACTTGACCACCCCACTTCAATGGGCTATACTATAGGTGGTGGAAAACTAGGATGTATGGTTTTATCATGGTTGAGGACATTGAGATGATGGATGAGATACTTGATGGTCCTTATGTGCCAGTAGGAGAAGTCAAAGAAAGATACATAACTAGAATGATTATTAAATCCAGGAGATAGTATGATGATGAAGATCGTAAAAAGATTGAAAAAACATCAAGGCTGAGAAGTTGCTGGTATGTGGGATAGGACCAATTGAATACAATTGAATATCTGCTTATGAAAATGCCAAAGAGATCTGGGACTGCCTAAGAATAGCTCATGAGGGAACTACTGATATGAAGGAATCAAAAGTGGTTATATTGACCACTCAAAATAAGGCATTCTCTATGAAGGAAGGTGAGACCATTCAGAAGATGCATACAAGATTTATCTCAATTACAAATAAGTTACACGGCCTTGGTTAAGTGAATCTTCTGTACAAAGTAAGGAATATTCTGGGAGTTCTTCCCAAGTCACAAAGAGCAAAGTTTATGCTATCACAGAGGCTAGAAATTTTAAGACACTTACCATGGATGAATTAATTGCAAACATAAAAACCCATGAGTTGAAGAAACAACAAGGTTAAGAAAAGAAGGAGGTTAAAAGAAAAAAACCATTAGCCTTAAAAGCCTCAAAGTATGAGTCCAGTGATAAAGATGCCAATGTTATTTACTTAGTTAAAAAGATTGCCAAAGCATTGAAAAAAATTGGCCAATTTAAAAGAAAAAAAAGCAATAGCGAAAAAGGAGGCATTATTAAAGCCTGCCACAAATGTGGGAAACCTAGACATTTTATCAAAGATTGTCCTATTCACAAAATAGATTATCAAGAGTACGTGAAATCAGGAGGAGATAAAGAAAATAGAAAGGACCACATCCCAGAGAAGTCAAGAAAGAAGGTTATTACTGGTTATGCAGTGAAACAAGCTCTAGCTGTTTGGGGTGATACCTCACGTGAATCTAATGAATCAAAAAAATTAAAGATGTTTCTATGTTAGTTGTGGAGGATAGTGAAATCTCTTACAAGTCTCTTTTTTCTCTTATGGAAAAATCAGATAATGATGAAGAGAAAGAGGTAACTTTTTTTTATATTAAGCAGAACTTAAATGGTTATTCCCCTTAGAAGATAGATAAACTTGCAATTGTTTTGCTTGATTCTGTGTGTGAGCTTATTGCTGATAGAGAATTGCTTGAAGATAAAGTAGAAAACCTAGAACATAAAAAAACTAGCCTTAACCATCTAGTTGTCTCAAGTAGGAGAACAATCCTTAAAACTACAATCAAAAAACAAAGATTTGATGGACAACTGTAGATTGATCTTGATAAAAATTTGAAGAATTCTCAAAACCTTATTATGACTACCCTTGTAATACCTCGAAGTTTCCTAACTAATTTTGTCTCAAGAATGTCAAGTATTAGCTTCTAAATTGAGTGATTTTTATTCCATGGGGAATTTTTAAGATTTTCACTTTTTTTCATGTGAGAAATTCAATAAACATTCCATCGATATAAAATTCTCCTAAATTCAATAACCGGATAAGAAGTTATGACTATTTCAAGTCCCCATCGTAAAACAGTGCCATATTGGTCAATGGCATGCCGCGCCACAAGATAAAATGGCAATTTTCCTTTTTACAGTGTCCTAGTGTGATTTCTCCTCATCACATCAAACTTCCAGGTCACAAACAAAGTGGCAGCGCGATGGCTCTGCATCGTGACATTTCCCTATTTTCCAATTGTCAAATTCCAGTGACACAGTGCGTCAGGGGTCCAGGTCGAGAAATTTTCACCAATTTAAAAGATGTGTCCAGGGTTAAAAGGGTCAATTACCCACCCATATTAAGACCATTAACACAAGATTCAGCTATTTGGAATCCAAAATATACTAGTTTCTCTCAAGAACAAGCTACGATTTCAATTGGGGATTCAATTTCAAGAAAGTCTCTCCATCAATCTTCTCAAAATCAAGAACTAAGGTATTTCATGTATTTATTCATGGGTCTCTTTCACCCATGAAGCTCAAGAATCTCTTTTCAAAATCAAAGATTTGTATATTTATGAATGTGCATGATTTGATTGAATTGAAAAGTGATGTTCATGTTGTTGTTTGGTTTCATTCCATGTTATAGACTATTAATTATAAGAATTGATTCTAGTATGTGAGGAATTAAGCAGTATTCATGATAAACCCTTCAATTTACAAGTTGATTGATGTATCCTTGTTTATTAGATGTGTTGATGATTTATAACCATAGCATGCCCCCGCCCCATGTTTGATTAAATGCCTATGTGAAGGAAAAGTGACATACTAGTATGATAATATGAAATATTCATTCATGTACAAGTTATGTATGTCAAGTGTTTGATGAAATGTCTTAGACAATGGATTATGTATTGTTGATGTTGGTCCTGTACTCAAGAAAGTCATGCTTTGTCAGTTTCCTACTATCGAGTCCTGAGATTACTTGTACCTGAAAAATACAGTTGTGTGCCTAGAGTCTGTGTCATGTTTTCCCAATATCCTCAGTCAAGCCATGATCTATAGAACTCAGTCAGTTATGTGACTCAGGAAAGTTCAGTAATACAGTAATCTTAGTACTATTCCATCGGTCAATGGTACTTTGTTAATTCAGTCCAGTTTAATTCAGTAATCCATGATCAATGTCTATTCAAACGGGAGTAGGAATTAGCACCGAGTGAACCCAAAGATGGGAACACACACTGTCAGATGAAGGTGTGATTCTTAGAAGTCATCCTTGCGTTACAAAACTATATAGCCAGCATAGGTAGAGACATCAACACTGTCAGATGAGGGTTGAGGAGGTAGATAAGCACTATCAGATGAGGGCCCCACCATTCTCTTTTGGGGACACTGTCAGATGAGGGTCACTCACAGCTTATCCTTTCCAATGGCATGGTATTGACACCCTTCTAATTAGGATTACAGATTGGACCCCAACTCAGCCATAATGGCATATTAGGGGCATCTCGATTAGATAACTAATTCCCACAATTTCAGTTATAGAATTAGGACTGTCAGATATAGTTATTCCATCTCAGTAGTAGAACTCAGATAGTTTTACAGAATTTAGGATTTTCAGATACAGTCAACTTAGAATAGTATAGAACTCAGCAAGTTCCATCAGATTCAGGAATGTCAAATACAGTCACTCATGTCATCAGTTATATCAGTCATCAAAATTCATTTATCAATCATGTTAGTTATCAGTAAATTCATGTTATCACGATATCAGATATAGTTACGACGTATTCATGCATGTATTCTCACGTTTATATTAGTCAATTAGCCAATATTATTCATGCATATGAACCTCATGTATTCAACCTACCTTTTATGCATACTAGTACATTTAATGTACTAATGCATTTGAACTATAGTTTCTTAAACCATAGGTTCAAAAGGAAAAGCTCTAGAGCATCAGTAGCATTTCAGTCTCAACAGTCAGATTTTGCAGTGAGTCCTCATCTTTTAAGGAAATGATCATTTATTTATTATCTCATTAATTAATTTATAAGTTGGAGTTAGTTGGGGACATGTCCCATCAACTTCTTGTCCAGACAATTATGTTTTAGAGGTTTTTCAGACTATATTATGTTCAGACAGTATTTCAGTTTTGGGTATTCTATTACCTCACTCAGATGTTATATTTTATCAGTCATGCAATTTTGAACCTTATGGCCTTTCAGCCTCTATTTCCATATTGTATTTAATAGGTTATATAGTGTACAGGTACAAATATCAGCCATGGGTTAGCTTGTGGTCCTTCGGGGTCATGAGCTCCGTGTAGCATTTCGGGTACTAGGATTCGGGGCGTTATAAACTTGGTATCAGAGCCTAAGGTTTAATAGTGACCTAGGAAGTCTGAAAGCCGCATCTAGTAAAGTCTTGTACATGGGTGTGTTCCGCGACACATTTATGTACAAGAGGTAAGATGTTTTAGGAATAGTTTTCCCTTCTTTCAGCATTCATGTCGTGCCAGTAAGCATAATCTCAAGTCAATCTCTCAGTCTAATCCATTTCTCCCTTTCTTCTACAAAAAATGCCTCTTAAAAGAAGAAATGGAAATCAGTCAGCCCCTCAACCCGAAGAACCTTTTGGCGAACATGTTTCTCATGCAGAGTTTAGAATTGTATTCACTACTCTTGCTCAGTCAGTTGCTGCTTAGAATGAATTACCAGCCGTCATTCCGGCCACCCAGTGGCCAATTCAGCTGCAGACAAAATTTAGGACTTTACCCGAATGAATCCTCCATCTTTTTTGGGTCTAAGTTAGATGAGGACCCTCAGAAATTTCTTGATCAAGTTCAGAAGGTTACAGATATCATGGGGTTTACTTCTAGTTAGAGTACGGAGATAGCTACATATCTGTTGTTGGATGCTGCCCACACTAGGTACAAATAGTGGAAGTTAGAGAGGGCTGTAGATGCAGGGCCTATTTAGTGGGAGGATTTTGCTACTGCATTCTTAGGTAGATTCTTTCCCCAAGAGCTGAGAGAGGCTAAGGTGTTAGAATTCATCAACCTCAGGCAGGGAAACATGAAGGTGAAAGAGTATTCTCTTAAGTTTACTCAATTAGACAGATATGCTTCTCATATGGTTGCATATAGCAGGACCAAGACGAGTAAGTTTATTTTTGGGGTGAACGATAGTGTGGTCAATGAGTGTAGGTCTATGATATTAAATAGTAACATGACTTTAGACAGGATTATGACTCATGCTCTGGAGATAGAAGATCAAAAGGTTAAGATAAGGGAGAAACAGAATAAAAGAGCAAAGATAGATAGTTTCAACTTTGCTCAGCCCAAATCAGAAGGAGAAAACCGCTCTTAGTTTTGTCCTAAGTCATCAGTTTCATCTCCTTCTTCATCCAGTGCTCCAGCTCCTAAGTTTAGGGATGTAAATAGAGATAGGGCGCCAGACTCTAAGTCTCAAGGTAGTGTCAGCAATTCTCGAACTAATACCCTTTATCAGACTTGTGGTAAGAACCACAAGGGTACTTATAGAGCTGGTAGCGATGTCTATTTTGGATATGGCAAGCCAGGCCAAAGAGTCAGAGATTGTCCCCAGTTAGGTTATTAGGGTCAGTAGAACCGTTCCTCAGCTCAGTCCGGTAGCCCAAATCAGCAGCGTGCCACTTTCAGTGCTACTAATGGGCAACACCCAAATAGACTCTATGCTCTCCAGTCCTGACAAGATTAGGAAAATTCTCCTGATGTGGTTACTGGTACGTTACAGATCTTTCATGTGCATGTTTTTGCTTTGCTAGATTCAGGAGCTTCCTTGTCTTTTGTCACTCCCTATATAGCAGTTGATTTCAGAATTAGTCCCAAAATTCTAACAAAGAACTTTTCAATCTCTACCCAGTGGGTAAAACCATTAGAGCCCGACAGGTATACAGGAACTGCCCGGTTATGATATTTCAGAAAGTTATTTCAGCAGATTTAGTCGAATTAAAGATAACTAATTTTGATGTCATTCTCAACATTGATTGGCTTCATTCCTGCTATGCCATAGTCGACTACAGAAACAAAAAGTCCAGTTTCAGTTTCCGAATGAACTCGTCCTAGAGTGGAGGAATAGTACTTCACCTTTCAGAGGTTAGCTTATTTCCTACCTTCAAGAACGGAAAATGATATCTAATGAATGTGTTTATCATCTTGTTTGAGTTAAGGACACTATTTTCAAAATTTCCAATCTTGAATCAATCCCAGTAGTGAGTGAATATTTAGATATCTTTCCCGAAGATCTCTTAGGATTTCCTCACGAAAGGGAAATAAACTTCGGCATTAACCTTCTTCCAGATACTCAGCCTATATCTATTCCACCATACATAATGGCACCAGCAGAACTCAAAGAACTGAAAGAGAAGCTGAAGGATCTCTTAGACAAGAGATTTATTCATGCGAAAGAAAGACAGTTCTCTCAGAATGTGTATAGATTATCATCAACTCAATAAAGTCACGGTCAAGAACAAATATCCACTTCCTAGAATTGATGACTTATTTGACCAACTTTAAGGTGCCAGTTATTTCTCTAAGATAGATCACAGATCCGACTATCATTAGCTTAGAGTCAGAAAATGTGACATTTTAAAAATAGCCTTCCGTACCCGGTATGGTCACTTTGAATTCCTAGTCATGTCCTTTCGTCTTACCAATGCCTCAGCAGCTTTCATGGACTTGATGAAATATGTGTTCAAGCACTAATTGGACATGTCTTTCATAGTCTTTATAGATGATATTCTGATTTGTTCCCATAGTGAGCTTGATCATGCAAACCATCTCAGAATTGTACTTCATACTCTTAGAAATCATCAGTTGTTCGCCAAATTAAGTAACTGTGAATTTTGGCTAAGGTCAGTATCATTCCTTGTCTATATCATTTTTGGTGATGGCATTAGAGTAGATCGTCAAAAGATCGAAGTGGTAAGAAACTAGCCCAGACCTGTCTCTCCATCAGACATCAAGAGTTTCTCAGGTTTGGCTGGCTATTACAGATAGTTTATTAAAGTATTTTCGTCTATTGCATCCCCTATGTCCATATTAACTCAGAAGAAAGTCAAGTTTCAGTGGTCAGATCCTTGCAAGGAGAGCTTTCAGAAGTTGAAGACTCAACTCACCTCAGCCCCAGTCGTAGCTCTTCCAGATGGTCCAGATGGGTTTGTAGTGTATTTTGATGCATCCAGAGTAGGTTTAGGTTGTGTCATCATGCAGCATGGTAAGGTCATAGCCTACGCATCCAGACAGCTTAAACCTCATAAGAAGAATTATCCTACTCATGATATTGAGTTAGCAGCCGTGATTTTTCCCTTAAAGATTTGGAGGCATTACTTGTACGGAGTTTATGTAGATGTGTTCACCAATTATAAGAACCTTTAGTATATCTTTTCTTAGAAAGATCTTAATCTTCATAAAAAAAGTGGTTAGAGATCTTGAAAGTTTATAATATGAGTGTCCTTTATCATCTGGGCAAGCCCAATGTAGTGGATGAAGCTCTCAGTAGATTATCTATGGGTAGTGTTACTCATGTCAAGGATAGTAAGAATAAGTTAGCTCAGGAAGTCCATCAGCTTACCAGACTAGGCATTCGCTTAGTCGATTCAGAGATGGGTGACATATAGGTTCAAAGTAGTTTAGAATCATCTCTAGTTTCTAAGGTAAAAGAAAAGCAAGATAGAGACCCCAGTTTAGTCAAGTTGAAAGAGTCAGTTAAGGACCAGAAAGTAAAGGCTTTCTCCCAAGGGGGAGATGGTGTATTGCGTTGTCAGAGTCGTCTCTGTGTTCCAGGTGTAGGTGACTTAAGGCAGCGAATTCTTGCAGAAGCGCATGGTGAATGCTACTCTATTCATCCAGGGGCCACAAAGATGTACCATAACTTGCAAGAGATCTATTGGTGGAGTGGGATAAAAAGAGATGTTGTAGAGTTTGTGGCTAAGTGGTCTACATATCAGCAGGTTAAGATAGAGCATCAAAAGCCTAGTGGGTCCATGCAAGAGTTCAATATTCCTACTTGGAAGTGGGAAGAAGTGAACATGGACTTTATGATGGGTTTGCCTCGTACTCGTTGCCAGCATGATTCAGTTTGGGTCATTATAGACAAAATGACCAAATCAGCCCATTTTCTTCCAGTTCATACCTCTTATTCAACCAAGGATTATGCCAAACTCTACATCAGAGATTTAGTCATATTACACGGTATTCCATTATCCATTATTTCAGATAGACCCAGTTCACCTCTTATTTCTAGAAAGTTTTCCAAAAGTTTCTTGCTACCCAAGTTCATCTTAGTTCACCTTTCATCCTCAGAAAGATGGTCAAGCAGAAAGGACTATTCATACCCTAGAAGATATGCTAAGGGTATGTGAAATCGATTTCATGGGTAGTTGGGATGACCACTTGCCTTTGATTGAGTTTGCATACAATAATACCTATCATTCTAGTATTCGAATGGCTTCATTCGAAGCTCTCAATGGTTGGAGATGCAGATCTCCAGTCGGTTGGTTCAAAGTTAGTGAGGACTAGGTGATAGGACCTGACTTGGTATTCGATGCCTTAGAGAAAGTCCAGTTGATCAGAGAAAGACTCTGGTCTGCTCAGAGCCGACAAAAGTCTTATGCAGATGTGTGTAGAAAGGATCTCAAGTTTGAGGTTGGTAACTATTTCTATCTAAAGATTTCTCCCATGAAGGGAGTAAAGAGGTTCATCAAGAAGGGAAAGCTCAGTCCCCGATATTTCGGTCCCTTCAAAATTCTCAGTCACTTCAGCAAGGTAGCTTATGAGCTTGAATTGCCTTCAGATCTAGCCTCAGTTCATCCAGTCTTCCAAGTCTCTTTGCTCAAGAAGTGCATAAGTGACCCAGTGGTTGTAGTCCCTATTTAGAGCATAGATGTTTAGAACAGCCTCTCTTATGAGGAGATTACAGTCGAAATTCTAGACTACCAGACTCGTAGACTGAGGAACAAAGAAATCCCATTATTCAAAGTTCTTTGGCGGAATCAGTCTGTTGAGGGAGCTACTTGGGAAGCAGAAGCAGACATGCATACCAAGTACCCTCACCTCTTCTCCACTGACTCAGATCAAGCTTAAGGTAAAAGTTCTCCTTAAGTTGTCAGTTTTATGTCCAGATTTTAGTTACAACTTGGTATTAGCCTCATGTTCAGGATTTCATTTCTGATATTGGTACTAAGTACCATTGCATATCCAATTATATGTTCATGAATCAGATTAGTCATGTGTTCATACATCAGATATGCATTCTCCTTGTGAGAAGACTCAGTTATTAGAAATCTTAGTCTTGTAATCAGTTTCGTCATGTATTCACGTATCAGATATGTGTGATCAGCTTATTCGTACTCTCAGTCATGCATTTATGTATCAGCTCAGTCATAAAATCATGCATCAGATATGCATGCGCTGTATGAATCTCAGAAATATCAGTTACGTAGTCAGTCTCATTCGAGGATGAATGTTCCCAAGAGGGAGATATTGCAATACCCCAAAGTTTCCTAACTAATTGTGTCTAAAAAATGTCAAGTATTAGCTTCTAATTGAATGATGGAAAAAGTTATGACTATTTCAAGTCCCCATCATAAAACAGCGCCACATTGGTTAGTGGCGCACCGCACTACAAGATAAAATGAAAATTGTCCTTTTTCCAATGTCGCAGCGTGATTTCTCCACATTGCTCCAAACTTCCTGGTCGCAAATGAAGTGGCAACATGATGGCTCCACGTCGCACCATTTCCCAATTTCCTAATTGTCAAATTCCAGTGACAAGGTGTGATAACGCCGCATCGCGCTAGAGGTCCAAGTTGAGAATTTTTTACCAATTTAAAAAGATGCGTCCAGGGTTAAAAGGGTTAATTTTCCACCCCTATTTAAGCTCTTTAACAGAATATTTAGCTATTTGAAACCCAAAATATACTAGTTTCTCTTAATTTTCTCTCAAGACCAAGCTAGGGTTTCAATTGGGGATTCAATTTCAAGAAAGTCTCTCCGTCAATATTCGCTAAATCAAGAACTAAAGTCTTTCATGTGTTGATTCATGGGTATCTTTCACCCATGAAGCTCAAGAATCTCTTTTCAAAATCAAAGATTTTTATATTTACGAATGTTCATGATTTGATTGAATTGAAAAGTGATGTTTATGTGGTTGTTTGGTTTCATTCCATGTTATAGAATATTAATTAAAAGAATTGATTCTAGTATGTGAGGAATTACGCGGTATTCGTGATAAATCCTTCAATTCACAAGTTGATTGATGTATCCTTGATTATTAGATATGTTGATGATTGTATAACCATAGCATGCTCCCCCCATGTTTGATTAAATGCCTATGTGAAGGAAAAGTGCCATACTAGTATGATAATATGAAATCTCCATTCATGTACAAGTTATGTATGTCAAGTATTTGATGAAATATCTTAGCCAATAGATTATGTATTGTTGATATTGGTCCTGTACTCAAGAATGTCATGCTTTGTCAGTTTCCTTCTATCGAGTCCTGGGGGTACTTGTACCCAAAAAATATAGCTGTGTACTTAGAGTTCATGTCATGTTTTCATGATATCCTCAGTCAAGCCATGATCTATAGAACTCAGTCAGTCATGTGACTCAGGAAAGTTCAGTAATACAATAATCTCAAAACTATTCTATCAATCAATGAAACTTAGTTAATTCAGTCTAGTTTAATTCAGTAATCCATGATTAGTGTCTATTCAAATGGGAGTAGAAATTAGCACTGAGTGAACCTAAGGATGGGAACACACACTGTCAGATAAGGGTATGATTCTTCGAAGTCATCATTGCGTTCCAGAACTATGTAGCCATCATAGGTTGATACATCAACACTGTCATATAGGGGTTAATGAGGTGGATAAGCACTGTCAGATGAGGGACACACCGTTCTCTGTTGGGGACACTGTCAGATGAGGGTCACTCACAGCTTATCCTTTCCAGTGGCGTGGTATTGACACCCTTCCCATTGGGGTTATAGATTGGACCCCAACTCAGCCATAATGGTGTATTAGGGGCATATCGATTTGATAATGACTTCCCATAGTTTTAGTTACAGAATTAGGACTGTCATATACAGTCATTCAATCTCAGTAATAGAACTCAGATAGTTCTACAGAATTCAGGACTGTCAGATACAGTCAACTCAGAATAGTTTGAAACTTAGCTAGTTCCAGCAGATTCAGGACTATTAGATACAGTCACTCATGTCATCAGTTATATCAGTCATCTGAATTCAGTTATCAGTCATGTTAGTTATCAATAAATTCATTTTATCACAATCTCCAATATAGTTACAATGTATTCATGCATGTATTCTCATGTTCATATTAGTCAGTTAGCTAGTATTGTTCATGCATATGAACCCCGTGCATTCAGCCTACCTTCTATGCATACCAATACATTCAAAGTACTGACGTATTTGCGCTCTAGTATCTTATACCATAGGTTGAGAAGCACGAGCTCTAGAGCATCAACAACATTCCAGTCTCAGCAGTCAGAGTAGCAGTGAGTCCTCATCTTTCGAGGACATGATCATTTATTTATTATCTCATTAATTAATTTATAAGTTGGAGTTAGCTGGGGACATGTCCATCAACTCCTTATCCAGACAGTTATGTTTTAGAGGTTTTTTAGACTACAGTATGTTCGGACAGTATTTCAGTTTTGGGTATTGTATTACCCCACTCATATGTTATATTTTATTAGTCATGTAGTTTTGAACCTTATGGCCTTTCACCCTCCATTTCTACATTATATTTAGTATGTTATACAGTGTACATGTACAAATATCAGTCATGGGTTAGGTTATGGTCCTTCGGAGTCATGAGTACCGTGTAGCATTTTGGGTACCAGGATTCAGGGCGTTAAAACTCTTCATAAGAATAAAGAATTGGAAAGGGACCTGGTCTATCTAAAAAAAGACCTTAACAAATCAATAAAATAGTCCAAATATTCATAGATCTTTTCTAATATAACAAGTCAGGTGATCAATAATGGTAGAGGTCTTGGGCATCAGTACAACACCCACAACTCTAAGCCTCAAGGTAAGCATATTTTTATTACTAAAAACAAAGCCAACAATCCTCTACGCACTCACTATGGGAGAGATGTTCACTTGAAGGAGTAATGCCAGGGATGGCTTAGAGTTAGAGTAAACACTACTAGATATGTTCAGCTGAAGCAGTCCTTCCACAAGATATCTAATTCCTTGACAAATTTTAAAATAAATAAATTACCTAGATGGACTATGAAAGATGTGATCACTCCCTTGTCTTCCTTTTGGGAACTAAGACTCAAGGAGGTTCCTAAATCTAACAAATACCCTCTGTATACAGGTAGGAGTATGAGAAGACAGTCAAAGTTGGATCATGGATAGTAGATGCTCTAAGCATATGACTGGTAGATTTGACAGTTTTCTCTCACTCAAGGAACATCAAGGTGGAGGTTTCTCTTTTGGAAATAGAAAGAAACAATATATTCATGGTATTAGGAAGATAGGGAAATCCTTAAATTATGCCATTGAGAATGTTTATTATGTAAATGGTTTAAAATATTGTCTTCTGAGTGTGTGGTATATGAAATGAATTAAAGTTCCTATCTAATGGGCGCATTGTGTCAAATTTAAAGAATGTAAAAGTTGCACTCAAAGCTAAAAGGTGAATGAACATTTATGATCTAGACTCAATAGCTGACTATGAATTGACCTGCTTCAGTGTTCAAGGTGAAAATGTTGATTTGTGGCACAGAAGGCTAGGACATGTAAGTTCATCTTTACTAAATAATTTGGTTGTAAAGGACCTGGCCCGTAGTGTTTCAAAAGTATAGTTTTCAGAAAATAAGGTTTGCGAGGCTTGCATCAAAGAAAAACAAACCAGACCTTTCTTTAAGCAAAAGAAGCAGGTAAGAACTTTAGACCCCTTGAATTGTTACACATGGACCTATATGGACATATTAAAATCTAAAGTAGGGGTGGGAAAAGATTTGTGATTGTTATTCTGGATGATTATTCCATATTCACCTGGACATTTTTCCAAAGAACTAAGGATGAAACTTATGAAGTTCTGGTGGTCTTTGCCAAGTAAATATAGATGAAACTAAACTGCAAAATTATAGGATTCTGATATGATCATGGAAAAGAGTTTGAAAACTCTAAAGTTGAGGAATTTGGTGTCATAAATGGCATCAATTATAAATTTTTTGCTCCTAGAACTCCTCTGCAAAATGGAGTAGTTGAAAGGAAAAACAGAACTCTAATAGAATTTCCAGGACCATGTTGATTGATAGTGGTCATCCAAAAGGTGTTTGGGCTGAAGCTACCAATACTTCCTGTTGTGTGATCAATAGATGCCTAACCAGATCTCTTTTGAACAAAACTCCATATAAACTTGTTTTCGACAAAAATCCTAAACTTGGTTATTTTAGACCCTTTGGCTGCAAATGTTTTGTTCTAAACAATAGGAAGAATGAACTTGAAAAAGTTTATTCCAAAAGTGATGAAGCTGCATTTGTAGGTTACTCCTTTACAAGTAAGGCATACAAAGTCTTCAACAAAAGGACTCTGTGTGTGGAAGAAAGTGTACATGAGGTCTTTGATGAATCAGGAAAGCTAAAAGACTCTACTGGAGCTGAAGATTTTGACATGGAAAAACTCATTCCTATTAAAAGAGATGGTATAGCTAAAGTTGAGGTTCAAGAACAGAATGATACAGTTGTAGATGAAGAAGGTGATGGTCAATCAAGTCCCCAGTTGCTAAATACGGATTTAGAAGAGGAACATCAAGAAGAACCAGCTCAAAATTCTCTGGGAGTTGGTATTAGCGGACCTTAGTCAAAAAGATCAAATTGGAAGAACAAATCCTCTTACCCCCTTAAAAATTTGACCTCACCTTTGGAATCAGAATGCAAACAAGAGCTCAAGCTAGGAATTTTATGGCTTTTTCAGCTTTTTTATCACAAATTGAGCCCAAAAATGTTAAGGAAGCCCTAAAAGATGTTGACTGGATTAATGTTATGCGGGAAGAGCTTCAACAGTTTGAAAAAAGCAAATTTTAGCACCTGGACCCCAGGCCTGTTGACAAAACTATAATTGGGACAAAATGGGCGTATCGAAACAAGTAGGATAAACATGGAACTATCAACTAAAATAAGCAAGGCTTGTTATTAAAGGATATGATCAGGTGGAAGGCAATGACTATGATGAGACCTTTACTCCTATTGGATGGATGGAAGCTATCATTATCCTTATTGCTTTTTCATTCTATATGGGATTCAAAATCTTCTAAATGGATGTCAAGAGTGCCTTCTTAAATGAAAATTTGAAGTAAGAAGTTTATGTCAAACAACCTCCAGGTTTTGAGGATGCTGATTTCCCACATCATGTGCTTATAATGGATAACACTCTTTATGGGTTTAAGCAGGCACCTAGATGTTGCTATGATAAACTATCAAAGTTTTTTCTAGTAAATAGCTTTAAAAGAGGCAAAATTGATAGCACCCTCTTTCTGAAGTCCAGAGAGAACAACTTATTGATTATGCAAATCTATGTTGATGATATAATCTTTGGGGCAACTTCTGAGTATCCGTGTGAAGAATTCTCCAAGTTAATGGCGAGTGAGTTTGAAATAAGAATGATGACTGAATTTAGTGTTTTCCTAGGTATGTAGATTAAAAAGACCTCACAAGGGACAATGATTTCTTAGAAAAAATACATCAAAGAGCTTCTGAAGAAATATAATATGGGATATGCCAAGCTAATTAATACTTTAATTAGAACCAGTTCAAAGAAGGTTAATGATAAAATTGGTCCCTCAATAAATGAGACCATATATAGAGGGATTATTGAATCCTTACTACACCTTACTACAAACAGACCGGATATTTTGTTTAGTGTTATTATGTGTGCTAGGTTTCAGATATGTCCAAAGCAGTCTCATCTAAAAGATACAAAGAGAATTCTTAGGTATTTAAAAGGGATAGGGGACCTGGTCTTGTTCTATCTATCTGAGATAGATTTGATCTAATAGGTTATTCTAATTATAATGAGTACTTAGTGGATAGAAAGGGCACCTCAGGAGTGGTTTATTTCCTAGGTTTCTCTCTAATTTCTTCGTGCTCTAAGAAATAAAACTTAGTTGTACTATCTACGGCCGAAGCTAAATATATGGCTGCAGCTTCCTGTTGTGCTTAATTGTTATGGATCAAACAACAACTGAAGAATTTTAGGATTATTTTTTATACTATTCCTATGATGTGTGACTATACAAGTGCTCTAAACATAGATAAAAACTTAGTACAACATAAAAGGACAAAGCATATTGATGTGAGGCATTATTTTCTGAGAGACAGTATTGAAAAGGGGGACATTTGCATGAAATTCTGTAGGATTAAAGATTAGGTAGCTGACATCCTTACAAAGGCTATTCACACAGAGCAATTTATGAATAATAGGATAAGGTTGATTTTAATCAAGATGAATTAACCTACTTGGTGGATTAGTTTTCCTTCATTCATTGGCTATGATTAGGAGATAGGTATCCTTGATAAAATTTGTGTTTTTTGGTCTAACTCAGTACCATATATTTGCAGGTATACACGCATGGTGAGCCACTTTAAAGGACAAAAAAAATGAGATAGACACAATAAAATATTCACTCAAGAAAAGGGAGGGACCTGGTCTTTTCCCACAGGTTAGTACCATTAGTGTGTTTTTTAAAATTTGAGTAAAGTCTCTTTTGAAAAGCCATGTCCTTTTCTGCCTGTCTATAAACTATCAAATCACTAAAGAAATAATAGGTCGCACCTATATGGACCGGACACGTCCTATAATTTTTAAATCCAAACGTTGCACCTTTTCTTTCTCTTTAAAAAACAAATCAATCAAATTTTATCACGTATTTCTTTTCAAATGTTAGTTCCAAAACTAAAATATCTTCCATTCTCAGAAAATCCTCCTTTGTTGTTTCAAAACCATCCTCAAAAACTCTAAATGGCTGACAACACCTCACCTTCAATCCCAACAAAAGACTCTAAAATTGTTCAAACTCCTTCACCCTAGTTCAAAAATCCCCCCATTGTAACCTCTTTCCTATCAATGTCCATGACTAAAAAAGATGTTCCTTTAGACCTTCTTCAAGACACTGAGTCCACTCCTATTTCTATACCCTCTTTCGAAATCACAGTAGCTGACCCTTCTTCCTCACCAACTTTCATGGATGAGTGAACTAGGGAATAAATCCCAAAAATAGTGGAACCCCTATCTGAGTGTGCTATAATGGTTGACAAAAGTGAAGCTTTTGGGTTACCCATAGAAGTTGAGTTTCCTCAAAGCTCCTCCCCATTAGAAGTCCTTAAAAAATAATCACTCCAAATCCCTAAACGAACCTGGTTCTCCCACCCCGTCTGACTTAAATCCCAACTTTTTAATGAAGAATTCTTTGTGAAAAATTCTAATCCATCCAACAGTGAGTTAGTCAGAGAAAATCCATCCAACAGTGAGTTGGCCAGAGAAAATTGGGTTGTTGAACCTTTTTTGCTCTCAAATGATCCTAAGGAGAGTTCTTTTGGTCTGGAGGAGCAATTTGTTGGTGATAAAACTGGAGATACATATCCAAAGGCAGATGAGGTTATTGGGTCATTTATTCCACCCCCAAATAAAGAAGAGGCGATTGATAAAGATGACTTACCCTTAAGGTGTTCAGTATAAAGGCAAAGAGGCAGTAAAGTAAAAGAAAAAATAGAAGAGATGGGGAAAATAACTAAGACATATACAATAAGGAGTGTTGAAAAGAAGCTTTTGAGGAATGCTATAAAGGCAAATAATTCAAAAATAATTAAGAGAAGAAAGTTGAAGAAGGGGACTGTTATTTAGGAAGAAATATCAAAGTGGTTGATGTTGGAGGGGGTGATGAAGAAAATGACCCTGATGTTGCTGTTGCAATAGAGAAAAGAGAAAAGGAGTGCAGGATGAAGGAAGGACTAGGTCCTCTTTTATAAAAGCTAGGAGTCCAACTAGGATGAGATAGAAATACATAGTTGTGAAGAAGAAGAAAACAATTATAAGAACTGGTCCCAAGAAGATAAAAGTGATATAAGTAGAACCTGATAGTGGTTCTAAAAGAATAAAGGTAGAGAAATGTGATACCTCGTACTCCTACTTAGCTTGAAATCATCCCAAGTATGTTAGAAACTTACTTTGAAAGATGAATCCACTTTTATATATCTGAAATTTTTAATATTTTCACTTTTTGTCATGTGGGAAATTGAATTAGCTTTCCAACAATACCAATTTTGTCCAAATTTGATATCGGGGTATCAAGTTATGACCGTTTTACAGAAAGCAGTCAAAACTATTCAGGTGCGATGATGAGGGTCGACGGACCATCGAGCTAGCGACGGACCATCGCCCAAACCATCGCAGAGGAGGCAGTGAGACCACCTTCTGCCTAAGGGCGATGGCTTAAGACGACGAACCATCGAGCTAGCGACGGACCATCGCCCAAACCGTCGCAGCAAAGGTAGTGAACCCCTATTCTGCCCAGGTGTGATGATTAGGATCGATGGACCATCGACCCAGCGACGGACCATCGCACCCACCATTGCATAGTTCGTTCAGCTTTTTTAAGTCATTTTTAAAAGGGGTTTTTGGTCTTTTACCACCTGTTTTAACCCCTAATTTTATCAGATCTAGGCTTATAAGTTCATTAGCCATCTACAACATCAAATTAGGGTTTTCTCTTAAAGATATTCCCCAAGAACAAGATCCAAATCATTCTTCAAGAAACTAGGAGATTCAAGTTCTTCAATTCCAAGAACTTCAAGAAACTCACAACCCAGGTATGTCATGTGTTGATTCATGGGTCCCTTTTACCTATGAAGCTCAAGAATCCCTTTTCAAAATACAAGATTTGTGCATTTATGAATGTTCATGATTTAAATAGAATTAAAATTTATGTTCATGATGTTGTGGGGTTTTTACTCATGTTTTAAATTACATATTCCAATGATTGACCCTAGTATATGAAGATTTGCATAATAATCATGATACAACCCCCCTTAAATTTACACGTTAATTAATGTATCCATGATTATTAGATGTGTTGATGATTGTATAACCAAATCATGCTCCCTATGTGTTTGATTAAATGCCTATATGAAGGAAAAGTGCCATACTAGTATGATAATATAAAATCCCCAATCATGTACAAGTTTATGCATGTCATATGTTTGATGAAATGTCTTAGTCAGTGAATTATAGATACATGTGTAGCCTTGTGGTGCTTTAGAACTTCTACTTCATGAAATCTCCAACTTATTGTATTATGGATTGTAATGTTGGTTATGTATTCAAGAAAGTACTGCTTTGTCAGTTTCATGCTAAAGAGTCTTGGGGGTACTTGTACCCGACAATTAGCTGTGTTCCTAGAGCCAGTGTCATGTTTTCAAGATACTCTTAGTCGAGCCATGTTCATAGAAATTCAGTCAGTCATGTGACTCAGAAAAACTCAATAAACTCAGTAATCTTAAAAATCTCAGAAATATAGTAATCTTAATACTATTTCGTCAGTCAATGGAAACTTAGTTAATTCAGTCCAGTTCAGTTTAGTAATCCATGTTCAGTATTTATTCAGATGGTAGTAGGAATTAGCACCGAGTGAATCCAAGGATGGGAACACACACTATCAGTTGAGGGTGTGATTCTTAAAAGTCATCTTTGCATTCTAGAACTATGTAGCCAGTATAGGTTAAGACATTAACACTATCAGATGAGGGTTGATGAGGTAGATAATCACTGTTCGATGAGGTTCCCACCATTCTCTTTTAGGGACACTGTCAGATGAGGGTACCTGACAACTTGTCCTTACCGGTGGCATGGTATTGAAACCCTTCCAATTGGGGTTATAGATTGGACCCCAACTCAGCTATGATGCATTATTTGGGGCATGTCGGTTAAATGAATACTTCCCATAGTTTCAGTTACAAAATCAGGACTATTAGATACAGTTATTCAGTCTCAGTAATAGAACTCAGAAAGTTTTACAGGATTCAAGACTATCAGATAAAGTCAACTCAAAACAGTATGGAACTCAGCTAGTTCCATCAGAACCTAGACTATCAGATACAGTCACTCAGTATTAGTTATTTTAGTTATATAGATATCAGTATCTCATGTTATCAGTACTCAGACTCAGAAATCATGTTATTACAAACCCATTTATAGTGATTATGTAGTTATGCATGTATTCTCATGTTTATGTTATGTAGTTAGTTAGTATAGTTAAGTATGTGAACCCTTTTACATTCAGCCTACCTTACATGCATACCAGTACAGTCAAACGTACTGACGCATTTGCGCTATAGTATTTTATACCATAGGTTCAGAAGCACGAGCTCCAGAGCATCAGTAGTATTCCAGTCTCAGCAGTCAGAATTAACAGTGAGTCCTCATCCTTCGAGAACATGACCATTACTTTATTTTCTCATTAATTAATTTATTTTAGTAGTTGGAGTTAGTTGGGGACATGTCCCATCAACTCCGTATTCAAACAGTTCAGTCAGTTAGAGGCTTTTCAGACTATCATGTTCAGACATTTTATTTCAAGTTTTGTTTTGGTATTATGATACCATATCATTCAGAGATTATTTTATTAGTTTTGAACCTTATGGCCTTACAACCTTTATTTTTGCATTTATACAGTATATCATGCAGTGTATAGGTACAGATATCATTAATGGATTAGCGTATGGTCCTTCGGAGTCATGAGCACCGTGTAACGGTCCGGGTACCAGATTCGGGGCATTACAAGAAAGTAGAGAATATTATGACTAAATAAGAAAGAAATGAGATTTTTAGAACTTAGAAGGTGTTGACTGGAAGAGTCTTTGACTCTAGAATTTTTGAGAAACCTAGTATGGTGGAGTTAGTTGAGTATGTTAGGAATTAATGATGGTTACATCTCCTAGAGAAACAAGTTCCCTCTGTCTTTGAATAAGAAGTGAGGCAATTTTACTATACTATAAAATTTTTAGATGATGGTCTGAGTTTGTCGACTTTAGTCCAAGGAAAGAAACTAAAACTGGATGAAGAAGTTTTGATAAAATTTTGGATGTTCTCATTATTGGTGTGAGAACTATTTCAAAACAACAACCCTCAACTGAATTTATGGTGGATGCTTAAAAAGTAGAGGGAACCTCTATTGTAGGTATGAGAAAGAAATTTCTCAAAAGTGAGTTTCAGTTGGTCTTTGAATTTATAAACAGGGATATCTTTCTCAAGTCAGAGAAGAGGACTATTGCTTCTGTTGTGGATATGTATGTGATTGAATACCTTAGTAAGTTTGAATTAATCTGCCTACCTTCTTTGATGATTGAACATATGCATAAGATTATCAATGAGAAGGAAATAAGACATAGTATGCCTTATTGATACTTCCTGAGAAGAGTATTTCATCACTTTAGGGTTGTCAATAAAAAGGAAACTCCTAAAACAGTAAAACAAATATTTAGTATGGCAACATTGATTGAAATAAATGTGTAGAAGGAGTGGGGACCATGTCTTAGGTGTTAGAACTATTGGCTGTTCGAAAAAACTTGAGCAAAAAGATGGAGGAAATTAGGATTAGTTTAGATGATAAGGATGCAGAGATTCCGTAATTAAAGATGAATAACCAACAACTTTCCTCTGAAGGACCAGGTGCTGCTAAAGCACTTTGAGCAAAAAATGCTGAACTTAAGAAAATGGTCTCAATACTCATAAAAGAGGTTCAAGGATTGAATGCAAATGTAAAGGACCTAACTAAGTAACTGTTGAACTCTCATGCTGTAGAAAGGTCTAGGATAGAAGTTCTTCTTAAGTCTCTCTCCTCGAAACCTCCATCTACCTAAGCACCCCCCTTTATTCAGTCTCCTTTTGGAACCTTGTGTCAGTTTCCTTTTCTTGATTTTAGTAGCTTTTTAGGATCAAGAATTTTATGCTAATTTTCATTGCACTGTATGGTACTTGCTATTTTCAATTAATGGAATCTTAATTTATGTCTATCAACTATCTTTCCTTCTTTATAGTTGTTCATTCACGTTAGTATTGCCAGTGGCCATGAGTTAACTAGTTTGTACTGGTTTACTATCTTGGTTTACTGTGCTTACTTTTTTATGATGCCAAGAGAGGTAAAAGTGATTCATCATGGTAGGTAGGGACCAAGTAGCATAATTAATGTGATGTGCAGGAGTGTAGGAGTGTTGATAATAGAGGGAATATCGATAGAGAAAACACACACTGATGTTATTGTGATGTATGTGATAACAGAGAGTAAAGGGATTCCACTGATAGGGGAAATGCTGGTGTAGATATAGTTGCTCTAAATCTGAATGATTTTTTATGTCCTAAGAACATGGTTTGTCCTCATCAAAAAGGGAAAAAAATTGTTGTCACATATTTTGATGATGACTAGATGATATTAGAGGACCAGGTCCTCTGCATACTTTGCCCCAGTGCAGATTTCATATCTCTGCATAATTTTGTCTGCTAGTGAATCAAACTATGTAGGTGCATAACATACCTGATTATACACCTGGTCCAATCAAAATTCTACCCTCAATTCTACACTACTATAATTACTTAAGGATGTTTTTCCTAAGTAGTTTTTACAATTCAAAGAATCTCATGGTAGCAAAGAAAACTCTCCAAGCTCAAGTTCTAAATCTTTTGTGCTTAATATCTAAGTGTTCTTGAGTCAATTCTCATTTTGTAATCGATTTACTCAAATATACGAGTAAATATTCTTTATTGTTGTTTAGTCTCTTAGGTAGAGCTATCTGAGTTGGCAAAGGTTAGAGTTAACTGATACTGAAGAGTGAAATTGATGGAGCTAGCTAGAGGTGTTTGTAATAGAGTTATTACAAATTAGAGAAACATAGAGTTAAATTATAATGGAGTCTGCAATCAAGATGAGTTTTGATTATAGTGGAGTTTGAGTGCTTGTGAATGCAAGCCACAATTTTTCCTTCCTTAATCAAGGAGGTTTCCATGTTAAATCATTGTGTTCTTTACTTTATAGTTTATTTGTTTTGTATTTGTGTATGTTGTAATATTTTGTTTGTTGGGGATCTAGTCCCTAGGTGGTGTGTAATCCCTGTGTTTCAACAAATAGGTTGAATCTTAGCTTTTATGAGAGCTTTTTAACAATTGAGTGTTTCACCCCAAGCTTGGATTTTGCTTTTCCTCAGCTACTTCCTGTTGAGTTACTTGCTACATAGCAATGGATTAGGCCATGACCAATTTACAGTATCCTACTAATTCCAGAGATTAAGTAGGTGGTGGTATTAATTTCGATTGAAATTCAACCCACCAATTAAAGGAATATGAAAGAAAATTTTAAAGGGGTTAATCTATTAACAGATTCATCTACAAAACCTAGCAAGTATAGTCAATTTGTAGTTAAACATTTAATTATTTCAATTGCATTATCAGTGTTTAGAACTTAGAAGTAAGGATGCATTTTATTCATGTACTATAGTGGTCTAGTATATGTAATGTTTTATCGCCAATTTTAGACCAATAAAATACATAACTGTAATGACACATCAAAACTTTGGATCTACAACAAGCTTTTATTGTCTCTAATATAAAGTCAAGATTCTGAATAACTACTGTTATTGACAACTCCACAGTCCCAACTAGCTCAAATGCAAAAAGACGAAGTAATCAAACTCCAATCGTTAGATTTAATTTTAAAAGAGGAGAGTATAGATCGATACTCAACTTTTTTATTTGGGCTTGTTATTGGGATGAAGGAGATAAAGTGAAACTATCAACTATCAGTACACAATTTTGAACATGACAAGCACCTCTTTTAGCCAAAAAAAAAACGAAGAAGAAAAATTAGAGCTAAAAAAAAAAAAGGAAAAACAACAATACTAATAATTTAAAAAGAGGTCAAAGTAGCCCAAAATTGAAAAGGCTATTTATGGATATTGTTTTAGCCGACAGGTCATTCAATGACCAATGTCCCAAACTTGGGCCATTTGTTTCGATATAGGCCATGTAGGGTCTTTTTTCCATTATTAAACATAAAGGAAAAAGACATTACATGACCCATCTCAAAACAAATGGCTCAAACCTATCGGCTAAAATAATACTCATAAATAGCCTTTTCAATTATGAGCTACTTTGACCTCTTATTAAATTATTAGTATTGCTATTTTTCCTTCTTTTTTTCAGCTCCAATTTTTTTGTCTTCATTTGTTTGGCTAAAAGAGTTGCTTGTCATTCTATTTTTATATAAAAAATTACAATTATATAAAAACTGTATAATTGTTGTATACCATTCATATCTGTATAAGAAATATATGAAAAGTGTATAGAATGTGTATAGAAATGGTATAATTATTGTATAATTTTAATAAAGGACGTTTATAAAGATTGTATAATTTTTGTATAGAAAATGTAGCTAAATAATTATAGTAGATAATATAGGATGTGTATAGAAACTGTATAGAATATGTATATGTATATGATGTGTATACAAAATGTAGACACATAATTTCGCTCCTTTCAAAGTCAATTTTATCCATTTTACCTCACTTTACCATACACCCCAACCTATTTAATAACTTTTCCACAAAAGAATAAAAATAAATAATTCACAATAAAATAACAACCTCCTTAATTAAATGTGAACAACTTACCTCTACCCCCACCCCACCCCTACCCATCTGCACCCCACCCCAACTCACATTTTTCCTTACACACTCTCACACCACATCACAATACAATACATACACACTCTAATAGAATAGAGAGGGGGACTTCCCTATTTTTCTATTCACAACATAATACTTACAGCTCACAGATAGACTCCAGATACACAGATTCACCACACCTCACATTATCACACGCATACTCTCATAATTCACACACACTCACACAGCTATATGCACATACAGATTTCATTTATATTTTTCAAAAGGAACACCTATACACACGAAATATAGAAAGAGAGAATAATGAAAACTCGTAGAAGATCGAGATAGAACAGAGGGAGAGATTGAGCGAGAAAGAGTGGGCGATAAAGAGAGAGAGTGAGTGTAAAAATAGTGTGATTGGGCAAGAGAAAATAGTAGCAAACTAAGGGAAACAGTTGAGAACAAGAGAGAATCGAGGGAGAAAAAAAATGCGAGAAGAAATTTGGTCGGCCTTTGAGTTTCTCGGTGAAATTTTTGCCGGAATCATTGCTTCAATACGAAATCCATCCACCAATATCCCAAATCAACCCTATCCGCCGAAAAACCCCTTGAAGTCATCAAAAATTCATCAAAATTAGCAAAAACAACCCCCCAAATCGATTGAACCCATCCCATTTCAACCGATTTCAATTAAATCTGCCAAAACAATGAGTGAAACAGTGACATTGTGCATGAAATCTTGTACGATTGCTTGTTACTTCACAATTTTGATTCGTGTTGGCGAAAAACAAATCAAAAAGGTTAGATCAAAGCGGGATTTATTTATTTTGTTGAGGTTCAGTTTGAGATTTTGATCGCGGTTCTAGTAGGAAGAAGCAATTACATATGAAAATCATAAATTTAAGGTCCATTTCTCCTCCCATTTTTTTATTTTTATCTCGAATTTTAATTATTGTTGTGGATGTGAATAACTTCTGTGCATACAATGCTTGAATTTGTTGTGGATGTGAATGACTTGTGTGCATACAGTGCTTGAATCTTTGTTGTGTGGATATGGTTGATTGTTGGATTCGAATATTGAAAAATTGAATTGATAGTCAAAGAATTAGTTAATCATTGATTGAGAACGAAATTTGGATTCGGAATTGAAAATTGATAAAGGTGAATATAGGTTATATTGATTCATTGATGGTTTTTAAATTTGGAATAAAAGTCAATTTAATTGAGCGCGATAGTATCATGTTTAAGTCAAGAATTGATAGGCAAATCTTAGATTTTGGAAGACAATCCTTTGGATTCTATATTATCGAATGTGTGAATGCTTGTTTTGAATAATTTTTCTATCACATTTTCCATCAAATGTATTTATTAGTGGGTAGATGCCCTGAGGTCACATGTATATATTCATCGGGAATTGCTCTCGACACCCTGTATTTGACAGACCGATCGTGATCAAGACCCAAGGCATCGGGTAAAGCATAGTTAGGGTAGTTAGAATAATTTAGGTTTTCGTTTCAGTATTTTTTATTTGATTTAATTGGACTGGACGCTATTCTTTTGAAATTTGGACTGTTTGATTGTTTGTTTTCTCGTTGTGTTTTTTGTGGGTTTATGCATTTCATAGTATCGTATGAGCTGATATACTCCATGAAGCGACTATGGTCAAACCACGAGACCGAGGAATGCCTAACACCTTTTCCTCGGTCAACAAAATTCGTTAACTGGAATCTCTATTCGTAGGCTAGTTTTAAAGAGTCAAAAATCATTTTGAAAAGGGATTTCCAAAGGTGACTTAGCACTCCAGTTTTATGCCAAGTGGAGACTCTAAGTTTAATTATAAAATATCCTTTTCGAAATAAGTAATCACACTTTTAGTCACTTTAATAATAAAAACTCTTTCGAACTAAAAATTAATCTTTTATGTAAAAAACGAGTGTGATAGCTTTGGCGACTCTGCTAGAGAACTTTAGAATTTGGGCTTAATAGCTGAGTTGTATCGTCTTAGTTTGGTACTATAGGTGTATAGATATTTTGTTTGTTTTATTGTTTTATCATTGTTGGATGGCCACGTGCTCTTTTTTTTAAAAAAATTTTCTTATGTGTTACCAATTTATATCTATCATTATTTGCATTACTCGACTCATCTTTTTGCAACTAGTCATGTAGTACATGTGTGTACATGAATATTTGAGTCGCCCTTATTTTAGGATGGAGAGCCGTCAGTCATATGGAGTGAATGGAAAGCTATCGCAGCTACTATCGAGCATACTCTCCCTCGAACAACCTTGTTAGTGGACTCTATCCTAAGTCAGCTTTTAGGTCATGCTTATTTGCATCATATTAAGACCTAGCGGGACCCTCTTTGGTCATTTGTAGGATACTCACTCCTAAAGCATCCCTATGTTCTAATTGTTGCATCTTTAGAGGTAACATAGTAATTTGACAGACTTATTTAGGGAAAAACATGTGCTAGAATTAAGGAAAAACGTGTGTTTAGGCAAGGAAAAGTTCAAGAAGAAAAAAAAAAGAGTCATAGTTTTTAGGAGTTTTTATGACTTTTGTTTCCACAATCAAAAATTCAAAAAGATTTTTCCATCTTTTGCACATCGTTTTCTCAAAAAGCAAAAGATCAAAAAGATTTTTCCTTTGTTTCCTCTAGCAAGCATTCATAATTTAAAAACTTCAAAATAAAAATTTAATAGGAGTTTTTTATAAAATAAAAATCCAAAAAGATGGTAGAAGTTTTGTACAATTCATCTAACGAAAAGGCCAAAAAAGATTTTTCATTTAGTGTTGTCATGTTTTTCTGCGTCAAAAATTTCAAAAATTATTATTATTTGTGGTGATGCTTTATTTTGAACAATTTCATCTGAATATATATATATATGTGTGTGTGTGTGTGTATGTATATATGTAAATATGTATATGTATGTATGTGTGTGTGTGTGTGTAAATCCTTTCATAGTTGTTGATGTAATTTTTATGTGAAGTTTCAAATTGAAAAGCCAAAAAAGACTTTATTTGAGTTTTTCATTTGTTTGTCTTGGTTGTATTCCTCAAGTCATATTCAGTCTATTTGTTCAATTTGGACAAACTACGCACACATGATTCTCCCTTTTCGAGAGTGAAATACGTAAGCAACCCTTCGTGGGTTCAATGATCTTATTTTAAAGAAAATTTAAAAAGATTTTCTTCACTCTTCATTTAGAGTTAGTGTTTCATATATATCTTTACAAGAAAACTACAAAAAGATTTTCCTTTAATAGTTTTAAGTTTCATTTTTTGTATGAAATTCAAAATCAAAAATTCAAAAAAGATTTTTGTCAATATTTTTATGAAAATAATGATAAAAGAAAAAAAGATATTTTCTGTGTTATTCATTTAGATTAGTTGTTAGCACATGTTGCTTCATCTGAAAAATACAAAAGATTTTTCTTGATAATTTTGTATGAAATTTAGAATCGAAATTTAGAAAGATTGTGTAAATAACTTTTGAAAAGGAAGAAAAATTCTCTACTATTCTTTTTGAATTAGTTGTTTCACGTGTTTCTTCATGTGAAAAAAATCATTTAATAATAGATTAGTTAAGTCGTGCATTTCTTCATATGAAATATAAAAAGATTTTTCTTTGATAATCACAATTTTCATTTTGAATGAGATTTAAATTGAAAAAATTCAAAAAGATTTTTGCCAATTCTTTTGCCAATTTGTTATATTTTTTCATCTAAAGTTTCATGAAAAAAAGAAAGAAAGAGAGTTTGATTGGCCATTTTGTGGTCAAATTTCACGAACTACGCACACCTAATTCTCCTCTCACGGGGGTGAGATACGCAGGCACCCTTCTAGGGTTTAGTGATCTTTTCAAAAAAAAGAATTTTTTTTTTGAAAAAGTGTTTAATTCCAATGCATTTGTTTCTCTTTTGTTCAGTTAGTTTAAGGTGGTTGGTTTGTGAAATTTTGGTTAGTCATCCATAATACATCAAGTTTAAGGAAGAGTTAGTCATGTCCAACAAGGATATTGAGAGTGACATCATGGATCAGACAAAGTGTCGGAAAAATGAGAGTTTAAAATAAGAGATTTAAAGACTTAGGAATCAAATGACAGAAATGCATCGAGTTTGGGCTAGTGGCTTGCCTCCTCCTCTATTCCCCGCTATTGATCCTACAAATATCTTGAGTTTTCCACCAAATTACAAAGTCAGTTTCCTACTATTGTTGATGCACCACAATGACAACTACAATAAGATCCAAACTATTCCACCAATCATTCTCTAGATCCTCAGTATAAGCCTACCATATTCACAATACCACATACCATCTGTGCTTTTGTTGCTCAACCCTCTACTGAAGCTCTCACTTTGGTTATCAACGTAATTGTTGTGCGTTCCTGTCTGCTAATGAGTCTATGTTCAATATTCTTGATGATCACTACTATACTTCAGAGCCAACATTTAAGTTAATGGACCACCAAAATTTCTTACCAAGAAGCCTGGCATGACAGAAGAGCAAGAGAAAATAGTTAGAAAAATGAAGAGTATAGAAAATAATATTAAAAGTTCCCTGGGACTTGCGGGTTTTGAATATGTTTTATATAAAAATTGGGGTATGTCTTCAAGTGTTAACCTTCCTCCAAGCTTTGATTCATCAAAAATTGAGAAGAACGATGGATATGAGGATTCTTTGAAACATTTGGAACAATATTGCAATCAATTAAAGAAATCTGAAGGAAAGAAGAAGGAAAAACCAGTTATTGTTGTTCCAAGACAAAGAAAATCTTGATAGGTCCAACCTACCAATACTGTCAGCCTCAACCCCGAGCCTATACATCAGATCCACATAATCACCTTGAATAAGGTTCCTATTTACAAAATCCAAGATATTTCATTCCACTTCCTTAGTATCCTTTGAACAATGCACAACTGTATACTCATCTTCTAATCTACAATGGCATGAACTGGTCCCTAAACATCATCCTCGACCCTATATATTTACCAAGAAACCTCTAAATCTAAGTTTCAACCAAGGTCAGAGTTTGCAAAGAGAAGGAAGTCAAAAGAATATTTTACGCCAATTGGGGAAACATATACCAATTTATTTCAAAAATTGAGATAGTGAGGCATGATCACTATAATTCTAACACACGTTCAAGTAATTTTGATCCTAAATGTGCATATCATTCTAATGTTCAGGGTCATAGCACAGAGATTGTCATACTTTGAAAAGAGAAATAGAAAGGATGATCCAAGAAAAAAATATTGGATGGAAAAATATTGACACTATTATCATCACATAGAATCCTTTATTAACACACGGTAATGCACAATACATGGAAAGCAAGGAGTTAAACATGGGGATCCAAAACTTATTTGGTGAAGGGAATATGTTTGAAAGTTGTGGAAGCTCTAGTTATGTTGATATACAAACTAGTGGCTAAGATATCAAGTTCAGCAATTAGGAAGACACTCCTCTCTTTACTAAGAAGGGGTCTTGGTAGTTTTTCTTTCCGTTATGCGAATTAATTCAGGATTGTAGTTCGAGATCTATCTTGTTTTGTCCCTCTTTCTCTTATGTTAGAACCCTTCTATTTTTACTTTTAATTAAATGGATTGTCCCTTTTTTTGTTTTTTAATGTGTTGTTTGTTTATTTTATTTTCACGGTATATTTTATGTTGGTTCTAGTGATATGACATGCTAGCGGAATTTTCAGCTAGATCTTAAAATTCAATTTAATCATGAAACTTTGAATCATAATGTTAAATATAGAAAAAGAGCATTTGAGAAAATAGATAGAGTGTTGAGCCATTAGGTGATAAAGTTAAAGCCCTCCACGAATAAATTAAGGAAATCATGTTGAGAATCTCAAGAATAACTTTGTCATCACTTGAAAGGCATATCTCAATTAGGTCAAACAGTGGATGCATGATCTCCTGTTAAGAGAAACAAAAGAAATTTGCTCTATTATAGTATGAGTCATCCTATGTGAGGTATGTACAACAAGGATGGAGTTGTATGTTTGACAAGAGCAGAAGAAGAATTAACACACATGATCAATTAAAGTTAGTGTTGTTAAAGTGTCACAAATGATCTTCATCTTTCACTTTCATATTGCATGATATGTACTTGCATTTTCAAGGATTATTATGACGTAGGCATTTCATTCTGTTATTCAAATATTGTGTTATCCTTTGTTTACCAAGTTTGAGCTTTAGTTCAATTTTTGTTCATACCCCTCTTTGGAATCAAGATAGAGTCAACAAAGTTTAAGAAAACGTGTCAAGTAAAAGAATGGAGTTAGAAAGTTTTAAAATAACAAATAAAGAAGAAAAGACAAATAGTGTGTCAAAAAGAAAGAAAAGAGAAGAATGTCAAGAAAAAATAGAGTCAGAAAACTTCCCCAAGAGAAAAAGATTCAATAAAATAAAAAAAGAAGAAAGAAATCAGAATCAAGCAAAAGAATAGTAGTTGTCGGAACTACATTTGACCTGACTCACCTCCTTTGGGGTGAGATACGTAAGCAACACTACTCTGGGTCCGGTCCAATAAAATAAATAATCTTGGATTATCCAATCAAAAGAAATCGGGGTATGAGTTAATTTCCATTGATGAGTCGATTTCAAAAGTTGTAAATCTAATTAATTTCAAGTGTCTTTTGAGCCTCATATCATCTTTTATTTTTCGCCCAATCCAAAAGCTGCATTTCAACAAAAGAAAGACCTTCAAATCTATGGCATTATATTTTGGGAACTACTTGTCTTAGTGAAAACCCCCAGGGGCAAGTAGTTCAACATTAATGTTGAACATCAACACTATTACATTTCAACAAAAGAAAGACCTTCAAATCACGGACACCATAAGACGATTATGAGTTGAAAAAAATAAAATGAGCGAGTATTATTGATGAAAACCCTTACGGGCACCATAAGGCGATTGTGAGTTGAAAAAAATAAAAATGAGAGAGTCTTGTAGGTGAAAACCCTCATGAATAACTTAAGAGATGGCGAGCTGAGAAAAATATGAATGAGAAAGACTGGTTGGCAAAAATCATTCACGGTGTCACAAGACGAATGAAGTCTATGACTTTAATTGGCCTAAGAAAGCAACTCACCTTTTAGGTTCATTAACTCAACAATTAGTGAGAGTTTGGATGGAAAGATCAGGCAATTTAGTCAAATGCATGCCACAATCATTAGAGTTAATTGTCATTTTCAGATAATTTTTTTCTTATCTCTATTTTCATAAAAAGTTACATTCATTGTCTTTTTTTTCTTCTCTATATTTTTATTTTGTTCTTTTGATTCTGTTATTCAAATAGAAAATTCTTATCATTTTTCTCATATGTTTAAGTCAAGTCCATGTCAAAACAAATGAGAAAGGATTTCAAAACTTGCTACCAAGTTGTTCATTCACACAAAGTAAGAAAAAAGGCAAACACATTAAAGAACCATGATTGTTAGTCAAAGCAAGGAATGCATAAAGTTTTATCAACAGATAGGTTTTGAGATTCGTGAAATGCCAAGGTTCAAAGGGTTTGTCTGAGAAACATAGTAAAACAGAGATAATGTGTTTGTTCAGAGTCACTTTTAATAATCTGAGTTTGGGTCAATGATGTAGCAAGACAATGACATAGGTCAATAGTTGGAAGCAAGATTGAATGTTACAAGTGCAAGGGTGACTGCCTCAAAAGCTAATGCCACAAACCATCCACCATGTTTTAAAAACTCAAAAGTTTTCTTTGTATGATACACATATTACCTTCAAATCAAGGACTTCATAGCCTAAATATCAAAGGCTGCAATTCCCCATTTCTGCAAATACAAGAGGCAATGTTACTGCACAGGTTTGATAATCACAATTATGGTAAAACTTTGTACCCCTAAGAGACACTTTCTAATTTGAGGTCTTTCTTGTTTCATAGCTAGGAGGTGTACTTCTTAATTTAAGTTGTTAATCTTAAAAGATGTACTTTTTAGTCAAAATCTTTCACTTTTACTCTTAAAAGATGCACTTGTTGGTCTTGGTCATTTAATTTTATCCTAAAAAGATGAATTTATTGATTAGAGTCTTGATTCATCTTTGCATTATGAAATTTGCAAGTAGTTGTGATTGGGTTTTACACCCACAAAATTTTTCTAATGATAAACTGGGACAAAATGTAATTCGTGTTACTGGAAACTTAACTTTAGGACCCTCTTAGAAAATGAGAATTTATTTTTCTGAAAAATGAAATCTTTCTTTATCATAATCATTGTTTGGGATAATTTTTGTTCTAGTTTTGATTTTGATTTCAGGAGCCCACCTAGAGAACAGGGTAAGAAAATTGTAAGTCGAGAGCCCACTCAGAGAACAGGGTGATGAAATTTCAGGTCGGGGGCCTACCTGGAGAATAGGGTGATGAAATTAAGAATTGGAAGCCCGTCCAAAGAACAGGGCAATGAAATTGCAAGTTGGGAGCCCACCTAGAGAATAAGGAGATGAAATTGAAAATCAGGAACCCGCCTGGAGAACAGAATGCAGAAATTATAAGTCGGGAGCCTACTCGGAGAATAGGTTGATGAAATTGCAAGTCGAGAGTCCGCCCAGAGAACAGGGTGATGAAACTAGAAGTTAGGATCCTGCTCGGAGAATAGGGTGATGAAATTAAAAGTCAAGAGCCTACCTGGAGAACTAGGTGAAAAAATTTCAAGTCGGGAGCTCGCTCGGAGAACAAGGTAATGAAATTGCAAGTCGGGATCTCACCCGAACAATAGGATATGAAATTATTGGGGGCCCTCCCAAAGAACAGGGTGATAAAATTGTAAGTTGAGAGCTCGCCCGGAGAACAGAGTGGTGACATTGAAAGTCAGGAGACCGCTCAGAGAACAAGATGAGGAAATGGCAAGTCGGGAGCCCGCCCAGAGAATAAGGTGATGAAATTGCAAGTCTGGAGTCTGCCCGGAGAACAGGTAAGAAAATTGTAAGTTGGGAGCCCACCCAGAGAATAGGGTGATAAAATTGCAAGTCGGGAGCCTGCTTGGAGAACAGGGTGATGAAATTGCAAGTCGGGAGCCCGCTCGAAGAACAGAGTAAGAGATTGCTAGTCAGGAGCCCGCCCGGAGAATAGAGTGATGATTTTCAAATTTAGAAGTGCCAGCTGCAGAACATGGTCAATTTTGAATTCATCTCCAACACCAGATTTTGTATGGAGAAAGTATCTATTCGCAAAGTTCAACCAAAAGAAGATCAGATCATTTATCACTTTTAAAAGCATTGAAGACTCAAGTCAAGAGTCAAGAGAAACTGCATAGATAGGACTTTTGTAATTTTAGTTATCTTTTTAACTTGTAATTTTCATTTCTGATGTAATGACAGAGCTGCAAATTGGAACCTCGATAGGACCTCAACTCGATTTTCCAATTTGGTATAATCCCTCTCCTTGTCAACCTTAAAACTATATGTGACCTAATCCCCGCATAACCTGAGCAGGTAGGATGCCCAAAATTAAGACTCGATTGCACTCCATCCTTCTATTTTTCCTTTTGAATAAGGACTGGGTCAAAATTTTATCTCTTCGTCTGCAAATACTTTGTGTTCACAAACAAAGAGGGGCATGATGTAGACGCATGATTTTTCTCCTCCTAAAGTCAATTTTATCCATTTTACCACACTTTACCATACGCCCCATCCCATTTAATAACTTTTCCACAAAAGGACAAAAATAACTAAATTTCAAAAAAATTAACAATCTCCCCAATTAAATACGAACAACTCACCCCTATCCATATGCACCCCACCCCACCCTGAACTCACGTTTTTCCTCACACACTCTGACATCGCATCACAATACAATACATACACACTCTAACAGAATAGAGTAGGGGACTCCTCCATTTTTCATTCACAATATAATACTCACAACTCACATATAAATTCCAGACACACAAATTCACCAAACCTCACATTCATACTCATATACTCTCATAATTCAAACAGACTCACACAGTTATATGCACATACAAATTATATTTTTATTTTTCAAAAAAAAAAAACACCTATGCACATGAAACATAGAAAGGGACAATAGTGAAAACCAATAGAAGAGAAAGAGAGCGGAGAGAGGGATATTATGTAAAAAAAAAAAGGGAGATTGAGAGAGACAGTACAAAAGTGGGATTGGGCAAGAGAAAACAATAACAAATGAGAGGGAAACCGTAGATAACAAAGGAGAATTGAGAAAGAAAAGAGATGCGAGAAGGAATCTGGTCGGCCTATGAGTTTTCCAGTGAAGTTTCTGCCAGAATCGTTGCTCCGGCGTGAAATCCAACCACCAATACCCCAAATCAACCCTACTCTCCAAAAAACCAATTGAAGTCATAAAAAATTCACCGAAATTAAAAAAAGACAACCCTCAAATCGACTGAACCCGGCCCATTTCAGTTTGATTCCAATGAAATTCATAGAAAAATAAATGAAATAGTGATGTTGTACACGAAATCTGGTACACTTTCATAACACCCCGATTTTCTGAATCGGAATGTTACACGATGCTTATGACCCCGAAGGACCACAAGCTAACCCATGACTAATATTTATACTTGTATACTGCATAATATACATAAAATGCAAAAACATAAACATGAAAGGCCATAAGGTTCGAACTAAATAAACGTCTGATAACAAAATATTTGAAAAAGGTATAACAATACCAAAATAAGTCATAAATACTAAAAATAATGAGATCTGAATATCTAATCTAACATCTAGTTTGAAAGCCTATAACTGAACTGAATAAGGAATTAAAGGACTCACTGCAAACTCTGAACACTGGAATGCTACTGCTGATCTGGAGCTCATGCCTCTGAACCTATGGTGTAACAGAAGAGAAAGCACCATAACACAAATGGGTCAGTACGTCTGAATGTACTGAGTATACGAGTGAGGCTAAATACAAAGGTTACATGCATGAAAAATGCTAGCTAATATGAAAGTGAGAATACATACATGCATAAACAACTATAACTGAACTCGTGATGATGCTGACTACTGAGTCTGAATGCTGACAACATAACTTTACTGTTACTGAGGTACTGAATAGATTATTGACTATTTCTGACATTTCAAATTATGAAGAACTAGTTTGAATGACTGTGTCTAATAGTCCTAAAACTGAATACTGATAATGTGAGCTATGGCAACTGATATAGCTGATATAACTGTAATGATTGGACTAATCGATATAATCAATACTGAGCAACTATATCTGACAGTCTAAGTTCTGATGGAACTATCTGAGTTACGTTCTACTTGGAGTAACTAAATCTGAGATCAGTCCTATCTAGCGGTGATCATGAGTATACTAATAATAAGGATGATTTGACTTAGTCTTAGATCAGTCCTATCTAGCGGGTGATCTTTAAAACTAGTGATTCTAATACTGATTAATCATAGTTCAAATCAATCCTAGATAATGAGTAATCTTGAAGTCTATTTACAGTGATAAACATTGACTGTATCTAACAGTACTAAATTTATACTACTAAGCTGAGTTGACTTTGTCTGAAAGCCCTGATTCTATAATTGAAACTGTGGAATGTGTTCATCTAATCGACATGCCCTAAGCTAAGCTGACTGAGGTTCAATCTCTGCCTTGACTGGAAGGGTGTTAGTACCGCACCACCAGTAAAGACATTTGCTGTAGAGTCAGTCCTAATCTAGCAGGTGACTCCTGGATCAGTCCTATACATATAAATGTGCTAACGGGTGACCCCTGAGTATGTCAGTACAATCTAACGGGTGAAATATCGTACCTATGCTGGCAATGTAGTTATGGAACTTAGGGATTACTTCTAGGGATCTCAGTCCTATTTTAGTGGGTGAGCCCCCATCCCTAGGTTCGCTCGGTGCTGAATCCTACTCCCATCTGAAAGACACTGAACTGAATAACTGGGCTGAACTAAATAACTTAACTGAACTAATTTGTTAAACTGATACTAATTAACTAAACTGATATTAGTGGTATTGTTTAGCGGAACTAAAATTGAGTTTACTGGATTCCGATGACGAACGAAATATAATGAGTTCTGTGGACTGATTAAGAGTACTGAAGTTAGTGAGATTTACTATGATTACTGAGGTTACTAAGCACTCAGATTACTGAGAATACTAAAATACTGAGATTACTGAGTTTTCCTGAGTCACATGACTGACTAATTTCTATAGATCATGAATTGACTGAGAGTATCGTGAAAACATGACATGGCTCTAGGCACACAGCTATATTTTCTGGGTACAAGTATCCCTAGGACTCGAAGGAAGGAAACTGACACACATGACTGACTTGATCATAAGAGTAGAATCCATAATCCACAATATCATAAATAAGGAATTTCATACTAAGCATGGTTCTCAACAATCTATTTCATGGAAGGGAATTTCATACAACATGTATATACTTGCATAGCTTTCAATATCATGCCCATTATATATTATAACTACAATCCATAATATCATAACTTGGGGAATTTCATGAAGTAAATGGGTATTCTACATCTTGTACATGAGTGGGTTTTGCAAGTAAGCATAGCATAATTCCATAAGACTAGTTCATGAGTAATCCAACAGTGTTCACAAGACACATTATCAACATGGATGACGTTGAATCATAGAGGCCTATCATGAATCCTTCACTTAGTCATAATTTAGCTATAATGTATGATTTTGAGTCTCTTAGGTATTTTATCAAACACCTTACATGCACTCTTTAAGGTATAGGTGTATTCACAAACTTACACCACTTTAATCCACCCAAATTTATGGGTTCCAACTATATGATCACAATCTTCCTGGAAGTTCATCAAATTCCCACTCTATAACACAAACCATAAACAACAACATGAATACAACCATATCACCACAAAACATTCATGATTTTGTTATGAAAGATTGATTCTTGAACTCTATGAACAAAAGGGATCCATCGATGAACACTACGCATACCTTAATGGGGATGAAATTGTTGAAAAATTAGACCTTCAAGCTTTATTATGCAACCCTAGTAGTTTTTCTCCTTCTTGTGCTCTTGGATAATGAACTTAAGATGTTAATAGGATTGTAATGTGATTAGAAGCTATAAATTTCGTGAGGTTAAGTATTGGGACGTGTAAGGAGGACTTAATTATCCTTAAAATAACTCAAAAACTAAGTGTTTTTCGTGGCAGAAATCATAAGTATGCGTCGCATATCTCATCGCACATACTATGGTGTTCACTTCACATCCTATCTCATAAGCTAAGGTGTGCGTCTCACATGCTATCACACACTTGAGGGTGTGCGCCGCACAACCTGTCGCACTCTTGTTCCAATAGCCATGTGCAAATGTTTATGCGTCACACTCCTACTTTGCAGGGCCATAACTTCTTGCTCGGGTGTCGGATTTTTATAAAATTAGAATCATTGGAAAGCTAATTCGATTCTATACAATTTGGTGGGTCTAAATATGCTAAAGTATCTCATATAAATCAAGTTATCCTCATTCAAAGGTCACTCTTGCGGAATCACACACTAAAACTTTATGGATCCAAAAGCTATTAGCTTGCCTTACTCTGAGTGACTCACATGAGCATGCTTAACATATCATAAACTATCTTATCGCTAGGATACTCATTGTAAATCATGTACTCAAATATGAATCACAGGATATGAGGTTTCATACGTAGGAGAACTGATTCATTTCCTAGCTTGGAAACATACGGGGTATTACAACTTTCTTGTTACTTTGCAATTTTGGTTTGGGTTAGCAAAAAACAAAACAAAAGGGTTATATCAAAGCGGTATTTGTTTGTTTTATTGAGGTTTGGTCTGAGATTTTGATTGCGATTCTAGCTGGAAGAAATAATTACACTTGAAAAGCTTAAATTTAATGTCCATTTCTCCTCTCATTCTCTATTTTTATCTCGAATTTTAATCATTACTGTGGATGTGAATGACTTGTGTGCTTAAAATTCTTGGATCTTTGTTGTGCGCATATGGTTGTTGTTGAATTCAGATGTTGAAAAATTAAAAAGAGAAAATTTAATTGATAGTCAAAGAATTAGTTAATCATTGATTGAGAACGAAATTTGGGTTGAAAATTGGAAATTGATAAAGATGAATATTGATTATTTTGATTCATTGATGGTTGTTTAATTTGAAATAAACGTTGATTTTATTGAGCGTGATTGTATAATGTTTTGAGTCAAAAATTGATAGGCAAATCTTAGATTGTTGGTAGGCAAGCCTTAGGATTCTATATTATCGAATGTGTGAATGCTTGTTTTGGATGATTTTTTCTATCATATTTTTCATGAAATGTATTTATTCGTCGGGGGATGCCCTGAGGTCACATATATATATTCATCGGGGAATACCCCGCGACACCCTGTATTCGGAAAACCGATCATGATCAAGGCCCGAGGCATCAGATAAAGCATAGTCAGGGTAGTTAGAATTGTTTAGGTTTTTATTTCAACGTTTTTTTTTTAAAATTTTGATTTGTAATAAATTGGACTGGACACTATTCTTTGAATTTTTGACTGTTTGATTATTTGTTTCTCGTTGTGTGTTTAGTAGGTTTATGCATTTCATAGTGTCGTACGAGCTGATATACTCTACGAAGAGACTGTGATTGAACCATGGGACCGAGGGATGCCTAACTCCTTCCACTCGGTCAACAGAATTTCTTAACTGGAATCTTTGTACGTGGACCAGTTTTAAAGAGTCAAAAATTATTTTGAAAAGAAATTTCCAAAGGTAACTTAGGACATCATTTTTATGCCAAGTAGCTACTCTGAGTTTAATTTTAAATAATCCTTTTCGAAATAAATATTAAATTTTAACACTTTAATAATAAAACCCTTTCGAACTTAAAATTAATCTTTTTGGGAAAAAGGGGGTGTGACATAAAATGTATCAGTATTGTATAGAATATGTATATGTATATGATGTACATAGAAACCATATCATTATTGTATGAAATATGTGTGTGTATAAGATGTGTATAGAAATTGTATCACTAGTGTATAGAATATGTATACATCTAGAATGTGTATAAAAATTATATAATTGTTGTATAAAATATGTATACAAATAGAGAACAAAAATTTCAATGTCATAAAATTGTATTTGATTTTTAAAAAAAATAGCATTTAAAAACTATTTCATGGAATTTGTTTAGTCTGTAGTGTCTTTTTTTATCTTTTTCCCTTTAATAGCAGCCCACTTTAATTTTTCCTTTTTTAAACATTGACATGATTTAAATAAAAAAAAGATAAAATAGTTATAAAATTATAAATTAACTCTTGATATTTTAAATAAATTAACTCTTGATATTTTAAATTAACTTAACGTCTTATATGAGTCCCACTTAAATCTTTTTACAAGTATTTTTTATAGTAAATTTGTTATATCACTTTTAATTAGTTGTTGTAAGTCATTTAAGACATGTTTGTTTCACTTCTTCAATAATGATTTTAATATATCACCCCTTATTAATTATTATGGTCATCTAAGTATCATACCACTTAAATCACAATAATTAAAAACTTAAGTTATTTTAAAAATATAATTGACTATCAATGCCATAAAAGTTTAAACAAGGAGAGTAACGTTTATTTTTGAAAATTACATAAAAAATATTATAAATTACAATAGTTAACAACTTAAAATATCTATAAAAAAAATAACTTGTTATATATTTCAAGAAAATACGTAAAAAAATACTATAAATTGAAATAATTAACAACTTAGAATATTTAAAAGATATAAGATATTTGGTTAAATCTCAAAAATATATCAATGCACTTAAATTGGGGTAGAAGAAAAGTATTATAAATTATAATAGTTAAAAATTTAAATTATTTTAGAAAAAATATTTGACTTCAATGCAATAAATGTTTGGACAATGAGAGTAACATATATTATTTCAAAATTATATAAAATTATAAATTACAATACTTAACAACTTAAATTGTTTCTCAACTTATCATACATACTTACAATTTATCATTTGTTTGGTATCAAATTTTGAGTATTTAGTTTTTAACTTCAAAACACTAAAAATATAATCGTTGTTGGGCTCGTGCGCTAACACCAGCCTTGCCTCCCCTGTATGTAAATATATTATTCGTCAATATTTCTTAGTGATATCACTAATGTAATTATAGTTAGTATACCTGTCAATGTATAATTTAATCAGTCAAGAATATTTCTAAAACATCATTAGTACACTTTATTTAGTCTATCACATAAGTTCATAACTCAATATTATTTTAATGAATATATTAAAGGTAGATATCTATTTTACTATAATTATTGACATATAAATTAATTAATAAATAATATTTTGTAGTGCAGATCTGCTTAGTGTAATTATCAAATTATAAGACGGTCAATCAATAGCATTGTAAAATAATATCATTAATTCACTTAAACTTACTATAATATCAACTATAGGCTAATTAATTACTAATAACCATTTTGTTCATTATCAAATTATAAGCTAATAAATCATCAACTTTTATTAAAAATGTCATTAAAACATTTCTACATATTCTAATTATCACTTTCTAAACTACTTATTCAATTATCTCTCTCTCTTTCTCTCTATAAGTTTTTACCAGCTACCATTTGAGCGGGACTAGCTGTATTTTTACCCGATATAGTGGGTTGTTCCATTTTTGAAGAAGATGGAGAATTCTTTAAAAAAATTTGCGTCTCATAAACTGGCTGAGTCTGTTGTGAAAGTTCAAAATGAAGAATCTTTATACGGTCTTGTAAAATATTTATATGTTCTAACATTTGTCTTTTTTCATTTACAAGGTTCTTATTATCTTGTCTTAAAGCCTCATTGGTATGATTTATTTTTTTAAAAGCTTCAGTCATGGAGGAACAATAATTACAAAATATAATTTTGTCTGTGTCTTTTTTAATATTATATTGAGGAATTTTTTGCATTTTTGGTCTTACGGCTGGGGTAATAAAGTAATTTAGCCCTAAATTTATACGGGCATAATCTAAAGCCTCTGTTAAATCATCAAAGCCTTTATAGAGAGGGGTTGCATAATCTTTTACAAAATCTATTACCTCTGTCCATGTCTGAAATACTCTTTGTGTCTTTCCCCTAAGAACAACATAAAATTTAAATCTGTTAGTGTTATTTTTCTCAGTAAAATAATAACTTACAGTATTCAGGACTAAAATAAAGTATCTAATGTCTTTTGGTGTCATTAGGCCAGTGGGGATAAAAATCTCATTCGTTCATCTCTTCCATTACCTTTCTTGCCTCTTCTTTGTCCGTACAATGGAGGCTTCCATCCTATGGCAATTATCAACTCGGGAATGAACGAAGTCGCTTCACTTCAAAGTAGAGGTTTGTGGTAATGGTGGACTGACAGATCAGCTCCAAGGTTAGTCCAGCTCAAATGGTGGCTGTGGGGGGGGGGGTGTTGCGAGAAACGAAGATACATATACTAATAATTAAATATGTACACATCTACTAATAATTTAATATGTAATAATAAGTAACGGATTTTACAAGATCGAAAGACTGGCGGAAAATCGTCGGTGATCCAGATCTTATAATATTAAAAACACAACTAAATAAAACATGAACTTGATTAATTCAAACATAATTTACAAACTTGGTAGAAAAATACAAAGATCTATGTAACGACTACTTACATGTCTTAAGAAAGAAGTGAGGTTTCCCTTTTGGGAGTTTCCTGAAAACTTGACAGCTATCAGAAAATGAAGAACTAAGGAACTAATATAGACATTTTTACACACTCTTTTTTTTTTTGAACTAACTACTTTTGAAACTAAGAACTTTAGAACAACTGCCCAAAGAAATAGCAATGAATGTTCCCGCTAATTGTGCAATAATAAAAGTAATGATTTACACTAGCACTATCATTTCCAATTACGCACAATTGCAACTAACAATTTTTGTTTCAGTATGTATACAGGCAAAGACAAAGGAAAGTTGAGTTGCTGCCTATGTCTTGATGTAGATCTTCTAATTATTCCTAATTCTAGTAGCTCTTTTATTTGTATTTCAAAGTCTTTAAGATCATCATTTGTAGCATCTATAGATGCTATCGATTTATAGTATAGACGAAAGTATAAAAGAATTTATGAAAAGTGTGGCAAGTTCCTCAAGCCCTTTCCAGAGAAAAACTGGTATGCAAAACGTACCATTAACAACAGACATAAAACCTAGAGGAAGAAGAATGTCAATAGAAGAACCCATTAGATTACAATAAGGTGGTAATAAAGGAAAAAATCTAAATTTACCAGCTCATGACCCTCAGGCATGGAATAATGTAATATACATATGGAAAAATGTAGTTGTAGCAGACTACATACAACATATACAATGTAATCAAGAATCAAATGCAGAAATTATGTATAGATATTTAAAAACATCTCTAGGAGAAAGTACTAAAGTACTTTGGGAAGCTTATAAGACAATATTCCCACAAGACTTTCAAGAATTAGTTAAACTAGGCTCAAATCCATACAATTTTATAAACAAAGTACATACTTTACTAACAGGAGAACATCCCAATAGTGGATTAGTGGTATTAAAGCCCTAATAAATTTAGAACAACTAAGTATTAATCATTGGTCAAGAATTAAAGAATTTCTAAATGATTACTTTTATTATTGCACAATTAGTGGAACTCATTTGATCAGACTCTAGGAGCTAGATTATTTAATAAATTACCAGGGGCTCTAGGAAGAGAGATAGAAGAAAAATGGTCCAAGAGAGAAAAGGTAATACAAAACCCAAATAATCCATGGTCAATAGGACAAAGAATACAACATGTAATGGATGTTTACAAGAAAAATGTACAAATATACAGATACAAAAGCAATTAAAAAGAAGTGATACAAATTTTTGTAGAAACATATATACTACACAACATTATGACCAAGATTATAAAAAGAAGAAATATAAAAAAGACTATCGCCCTAAGAAGAAATATTATTTAAGAAAATCAACTGCAAAGAAGCCATACCTAGATAAGGATAAACATGTAAGAAAATATAATACCAGTAGAACCTACAAAAAAAAAATAGAATGTTTTACCTGCGGTAGCATATAACACTTAGCAAATATTTGTCCAAAAAAAATCAATAATAGATCTGAATTTATAAATGAAATAGGATTAGAAAAGACAAACTCGGACTATTATGATTTAGTAAATTTGATAGAAGAATGTGAACATGAATTTGAGGAAGGAAAAGGATTAGACAGTAATCAGTGTTGTTTTTGTAAGTGGTTTCCAAGTAAAAATAAAAGGACAAAATGTAGGAAATGTTACAAGGAAGGATGCATAAAATGAATAGAGAAAGCATCAGAAATTTTAGAAACTCCAAAATGAACACGTAATTTAAATAAATTTTACAATAAGGAACCAATAACCAGAACAACAGAAGAAAAAATATTAGAATTAGAAGAAAGACTAAGAAAATTAGAGATAAGAGTATACAATAAAGAGATAATTAGAGAAGAAGATTTAGTAGAGGTAGAATTATTAAATACATTGGTTGAAGATAAAGTTAAACAATCATTGAATTTACCATTTGAAGGAATGGTATGTAATGAAGAAAAGAAAATTAGTATAGTCAAGGTTTTAGCAAGAATAAAAATTCAAGACTATGAGTTTGAGACTTTAGCTATAGTTGATTCAGGATGTACAAAAAGCATTTTAAATAGTAGAATTTTACCAGCAAAACTAATTAAAAAATTGTCAAAACCTCAAGAATCCATGCAAATGGACGGAACATATAATACCTATACAGACTATATACCAAAAGTAAAGATAAGTTTTATTAATACTTGTGAAAAATTCTACCAACCATCGTATATACTCAACGAAATACGAGTTAGAGATTTAAACATAAAAGCAAACTTTGTGTTAGAATTAGACTTTAGGGTACAAAATAATGGAGGATGTCTTGTTACAAAAAATTGGATTATATTCGCTAGTAATATTACTCACTCACCAGTGCAGACACAACCCCTACTAACTAAATATTGTTTCCTTAAAAATAAGATAGAAGAAAGAATCAAAAACTCAAAAGATTAATTAAAACCAGAAACAACTCTAGAATGTGATAAAGGAGAAAATTGTACATGTAAAGATAATAAAAAGGCAACAATATATGAAGAATTACAAGATTTATTAGTAGTAGAAGAAAGAGAAAAAGACTATACTTTAATAGAAATGGATACAGAATTATACAATTTTAAGAAGGGTATACAACAGATAGGAGTAATAAAAAATCAAAAAGACTTAGAAAAAATAATACAAACCCTAGACAAACTAGAGATAGTTGGAGAAAAAACTCTGCAACATTGGGACTCCAATCAAATTACCTGCAAATTAGAAATAATTAATCCAGAACATACTATAAAAACAGCATCTATAGAGGCTACAAATGAAGACCTTAAAGACTTTGAAATACAAATAAAAGAGCTATTAGAATTAGGAATAATTAGAATATCTACATCAAGACATAGGTCAACAGCTTTCATAGTAAGAAACCATAGTGAAATAGTAAGAGGAAAAGCTAAAATGGTAATAAATTACAAAAGACTAAATGATAATACTATAATGGATGAGTATAAGTTACCAGACAAAACAGAATTAATAAATAGAATACAAGGAAGAAAGATATTGGCAGATTAAAATGCATGAAGATAGTATAGAATGGACAACTTTCACATGTGCAGAAGGACATTTTGAATGGCTGGTCATACCATTCGGATTAAAAACGGCTCCTCCAATTTTTCAAAGAAAAATGGATAGTATTTTTAGAAGCTATAAAAAATTTGTATTAGTTTATGTAGATGATATTCTAGATTTTAGTAATAATATGAGAGAACATTTAGGACATTTACAACAAGTTTTTAAATTATTTATAGATAATGGAATAATAATAAGTAGAAAGAAAATGAAATTATGTAAAAATAGTATTAAATTTTTAGGAGTAGTAATTGGAGATGGTAGAGTAAAATTACAACGCCACATAGCTAAAAGAGTCTCAGAAATGTCAGATAGATTAGACAAGACTAAAGATTTGCAAAAAATTTTAGGACTTTTAAATTATGCTAGAGTTTTTATTAAAGACTTAGGTAAAGTAGCAGGACCGTTATATTCTAAAACAGGATCAATAGGCCAAAAAACCTTTAATACTGAAGACATAAAATTAGTCCAAAAACTTAAAAGCATGATACAAGACATCCCATACTTAACGTTACCATTAGAAATGGATTATTTAATAGTCGAGACAGCTGGAAGCCTCCTAGGATGGGGAGCGGTATTAAAAGCGAAGCCTAAAAAATATAGTGACAAAAAGGATGAGAAAATATGTGCTTATTCAAGTGAAAAATATAAAGAAAAAGGTAAATTAAATAGCATAGAAGCGGAGACACTAGCAGTAATTTACGATTTGAATAGTGTTAAACTTTATATATTAAATAAGCCAGAAATATTAGTAAGAACAGATTGCAAGGCTATAGTAAAATTCTATCAGAAAATAAAAAAGACGAATAGTAGTAAAAGGAGGTGGTTAAATTTCCTAGATGCCACTTCAATTTATAATATTGTTCTAGAACATATTAAAGGTAAAGATAATAACCTAGCAGATCAGCTAAGTAAACTAATAAGAGAAGACAACTTACAATTTTTGTTTAAGTATGTATACAGGCAAAGACAAAGGAAAGGCGGAAGCCTCCTCCTCTCAAGACTACTTAAACAAATTACTAAGCAACACTCGTTACAGGCCACTAACAATGTTGGAACATCCGAAATTAGAAAGACTGATCTTCGGACCTCAAAATTTAGCCAGTTATGATCCATCCAATCTGACTTTCAAATTGAAACCAGATGTAAGGGTGGACAAACGATAGATTTGCCTAATAGACAATTTATGGATCTCCCACAACAAGACACCAAAAGACATTAGATACTTTATTTCAGTCCTGAATGCTTTAAGTTATTATTTTACTGAGAAAAATAGCACTAACAAATTTAAATTTTATGTTGTTCTTAAGGGAAAGACACAGGGAGTATTTTAGACATGGACAGAGGTAATGAATTCTATAAAAGACTATGCAACCCCTCTCTAAATTATTTTATTATTCCAGCCTTAAGACCAGAAATGCAAAAAATTCCTCAATATAATATTAAAAAATACACAGACAAAATTATATTTTGTGCTTATTTTTCCTCCATGACTGAAGCTTTTAAAAAACTAAATCGTGCCAATGAGGTTTTTAAGACAAGATAATGAGAACCTTGTAAATGAAAAAGGACCAATGTTAGAATATATAAGTATTTTACAAGACCGTATAAAGATTCTTCATTTTAAACTTTCACAATAGACTCAGCCAATTTATGAGACTTAAAGTTTTTTAAAGAACTCTCCATCTTCTTCAAAAATGGAAAAACCCATTGTATCGGGTAAAGATACAACTAGTCCAGCTCAAATGGTAGCTTGTAAAGACTTATCAAATTCGTTAATGGGTGTGCATTCCCCAATGAATGTAGAAAAAACTATTGTATCGGGTAATAATACAGCTAGTCCAGCTCAAACGGTGGCTGGAAAAGACTCATCAAATCCGTTGACGACTGACACTTTGCCAAAAAGTGTAGGGAGAATACTCCCAGCCAGTTTCAAGAACACAGGTACTCAGACCACAGAAAAAAAAAGTCCTTGACAGACTAAGAAAGTTTTCTTTTTGAGAAAAAAGAAATATAGAAAAAATGGTAGTAGACTCTATAAAAAAATTGTTAGCAGAACAACTGCCTAAAGAAATAGCAATGAATCTAGAACCGCCAGAGCCAAGACCCAGAATTTCCTTAATTCCAAGAGAAGAGACAACATCATCCAGAACAGGAATAAGACTTGGACTATCAGACTGAGACAGTGACGAGTATGAACAAGACTACAACTCAGCCATGGATCAATTTGCGCAAGATCCAAATGTCAATGAAGATTCAGGAATGGAGTTTGATTCAAAAACATTACACAATAGTGATACGTAAGCAATGACGATATCCACGAAAGACAAAATTACTGACGTAAGCAATAGCAGATAAATAAATAGATGAGTAAAATAAAGACATAGCCATGTGATCGTGGCCCCCACCCAAGTTTCCAAAAGTCTTGCTAAAGTCTTATAAAATATAAATGGATTTGAAATCCATATAGTGTATTTGAAGTCCACAAATGCCACCCCCTTTTGGAAGATTTAAATATAAGTAGCTAGAGAGAAAAAATCAAGAGTGAGAAAGTTTTCATAAAGTTCTTAAAGTTCTTAGTTTTTTTAAAAAGTTCTTAGTTTCAAACGTTTGTAAGTTAGTTCAAGAAAAAAAAAAGAGTGTGTAAAAATGTCTATATTAGTTTCTTAGTTCTTCATTTTTCAGTAGCTGTCAAGTTTTTGGGGACTCCCAAAAATAAAACCTCACTTCTTTCTTAAGACATGTAAGTAGTTGTTACATAGATCTTTGTATTTTTCTCTCAAGTTTGTAAATTATGTTTGAATTAGTCAAGTTCATATTTTATTTCAGCTGTATTTTTAATATTATAAGATCTGGATCACCGGCGGTTTTCCGCCAGTTTTTCAATCTTGTAAAATCCATTACTTATTAATATATATATTTAATTATTAGTAGATGTGTACATATTTAATTATCAGTAGATGTGCCTTTAATATTATAAGATCTGGATCGCCTGCGGTTCACCGTCAGTTTCCTAGTCTTGTAAAATTAGTAAATTACTTATAAACATACCCCTAGTATATGGTTATTCTCTCAGTGTTTTAAGCAATAACGATGGATTAATCTATAAATTCCTAGGGATTTGAAATGTTCGCAAAAGATTAAAAAAGGACTGTTGTTATTCTCCTGGGTGTGATTAAAGAAGATATTGCTAAAAATACCTAAAACTAAAGAGAAAGAGATGAACAGGGTATAAAAAAATCAAAAATATAAAAAATCAAAAAATGCAAAAATATTTTATTTTTGGGAGAAAATATACTTTGATCTTTATTTCTTGGACACTTACACTGGACTAAGGACAACTAAGGAGGGAGTACTGTGTAGGACTTTACACCATATAAAAACACATCCACATTAACTCTGCTTTATTTTCTCATAACTACTTACCTGCTTTAATTACTTCGCTTAACTCGTTTATTTACTTTGCTTATAACATATACTAAAACTTGTTTATTAATTATTTGCTTTATTTATATATATTATTATCTATCTGTCCTATCTTTATTATTATATTGCTATTATTATATTTTATCTTTTTATTGTTATTATTATATATTAGTCGATTATATATTATTATCTATCTATTATATTATTTATTATCCGTTTTTATTCTATATTATATCTATTATATCTACTTGTCTATATTATATCTATCTGTTTATTATTTATTTATTATTCATTTTTATTATATCTACCTATACTACATCTATTATATCCGAATAGATGTAATATGATTAGAAAATAAAGCAAAGTTAATGTAGATATATTTTTATATGGTGTAAAGTCCTACTCAGTACTCGCTCCTTTGTTGTCCTTAGTCCAGTGTAAGTGTCCAAGAAATAAAGATAAAAGTATATTTTCTCCCAAATATAAAATATTTTTGCATTTTTTGATTTCTTATATTTTTTATTTTTGATTTTTTTATAGCCTATTCATCTCTTTCTTTTCAGTTTTAGGTATTTTAGCAATATCTTCTTTAATCACACCCCGAAAGAATACAACAGTCCTTTTTTAATCTTTTGCGAACTTTTTAAATCCCTAGAAATTTACAGATTAATCCATCGTTATTGCTTAAAACGTTGAGAGAATAATCATAAACTGGGGGTATGTTTATAAGTAATTTACTAATTTTACAAGACTAAAAAACTAGCGGTGAACCATCGGCAATCCAGATCTTATAATATTAAAGACACATCTACTAATAATTAAATATGTACACATCTACTAATAATTAAATATGTATTAATAAGCAATTGATTTTACAAGATCGGAAAACTGGCGGAAAATCGGCGGCGATCCAGATCTTATAATATTAAAAGCACAACTGAAATAAAATATAAAATTAATTAATTCAAACATAATTTACAAACTTGGAAGAAAAATACAAAGATATATGTAACGACTACTTACATGCCTTAAGAAAGAAGTGAGGTTTTTCTTTCGGGAGTCCCCCAAAAACTTGACAACTACCGAAAAATGAAGAACTAAGAAACTAATATAGACATTTTTACACTCTTTTTTTTAACTAACTTACAAACTTTTGAAACTAAGAACTTTTAAAAAAAACTAAGAACTTTAAAAGTTCAACAAACAAGTTATTCGAATAGATATCTACACTTTGAACTTTCACAACAGACTCAGCCAATTTATCAATAAACATGTTATCCGAATTAGAATATCATTTAATAAAGTATCTTAAGACTAGAAATAATAATAAATTAAAAACACACACACACATATAGAGAGAGAGAGAGAGAGAAATGTAATATAAAAGTATGAAAAGAAAAAAATATTTTTAAAAGAGTTATCGAGGGATCAAAAAATTGATATCATTGCTATTTTTTCGGTAAATATATAATATAGTTATTTATGAAATAATCAATTTTACATATTTAATTTAGTGAGAGACTTCCGTCGCTACATTGAAAAAAATCATAAAATAATTAAATGTGCCGCATCTGGGGACTCCTTGGATAACTTAATTTCATTTCTATTTATTGTTTATTAATATATTGCTGGTACTAATCCTAGAAACTAATAATTATATTTTAATTTTTATTGAATATTAATTTATTTGTTATTATTTAGCAAGAGATAGTCTCTCGTCCAAGTTAATTTAATATCAGCTTTTTATTATCATCATAATTTAACAAGGGGCGTCACTCTCTGCTTTCTCAAAAGAAATTAAAAATTAAAATATTTGACTTGTGCAAGGGACAACGTGTCAAAGTCTCCTGCAATAGTTACATATAATTTGTCCCTCGCTAACCGTGGTAGCTAATAGCCAACTTTTTAGTAGTGATGATGGAGTTGGTCCATGAATTCTACTTTTTTTGCCGTATTTCCCTCAAAAGGGTTGAAAGGAGATAGCGCATCAAGTTGTTTGCAAGGACCAACTTGATCTTCTTCCCTAGAGATCTCAGATAAGGAGCCCTGGGAGCAGGACAGATCTATATCATTTTTTTGGTACTCTGGCACCCGTTATATCCGACACATACTACGTATAATTATACAAAAAAGTATAAAAAAAAAAGGTATAAGCTTTCAAACAACACCCAAGAAACCAAGAAGATAACTGGGTGTTTCGGATTTTAATTAGGCCTAACCTTAATGCTTTGGGCATCAATATGTCTATTCGAACCTCACGAGCAACCATGACTCTTAAATTTCGGGTCCACCATTGTTAGAACAATAATGATAATTGTACAAGAAATTCAATATAAAACTTACTTGGCTTAGAGGAAAGATAATACGCTTCTTGAAGATAGTTGGAGTCTCTCCCACGAGCAAACAGAAGAACAAGTGACAACTTTATCTTCGGGATTCAACTAAGCCACAAAAAAAGTAGCATTCAAGAATGTTGCTCTTCTATTCTTGAATTGGTGATTTCACCATTTGATCAATGTCTCTCTAGTGTTTTCAAGGGGAAAGTAGTTTTGAGTGCTTGTCTTTTCAAACCAAAGAAAACACTATTTATAGGATGAAAGTTTCAAGCATGAGAAGCATATTAATTAAGTAATAGTTAATAGGTTCATGTATGTTTAAAACAAAAAATGTCATTCTTTCAAGAACCTATAATGTAAAACTTAATGAATAATGAATTTGTCAAATACATTTTCTTTGTAACTCAAAACTTATGAATAATGAATTTATCAAATTCATTTCCTTTGTAACTCAAAACTTTAAGTGATGCATTTATTTCAAAACTAATTGAAACATAACTCATAAAAAATCTCTAACCGATGTATTTGTTTCAAAATTTATTGAAACATAAAATCAACAACCCTCCACTAGTTTCAAGAAATTTTATCTTTAAAAAACAAAACTCATTTGAGACATCAATCTAGCAACATGCATCAATAATGGTGTCTTTTGGACTTGAACCATTAGCTAGTGAAGACTTTCTAAATCATTGACTACTTAGTGAACAAATCTTGAACTAAGTGGTTCATTGAATGAAGTAGAAAAATACTCCACGTATATTGCTATGTTCCGATGAAAATCAAAATCCTTTGACACCTTATGGCCATGTGTCCCAAATCCTTTTAGCTAAGTGCTTTAAGATTTCCCTGTAAATATCTTGTTGAAGCGGCCTCCACTTCGCACTTAGTGAGGTGAATTCATCAAGAGTAACTTTGCATACTCCGACTAAGTAGTCTATGAATTTCATTAAGAGAAATTAATCTCATCCTCCTTTACAACAAAGTATCAGTAAATCTATCAAGAGTGTTCCTACACACTCCAACCGAAATCGGTGTATAGACTTAATAAGAGAATATAATCCCATTCTTTTCTTTTGTAGGAATACTGTCAAATCTATCAATAGTGTTATTATTTACTCCAACCGATATCGGTCTTAGAGATTTATCAAGAGAATAAATCTCAACCTATGCACATTTACTCACTCTCTAGGGAAAAAGAAAATTTTATTGATGTGCTTCACAATTGTAACTTTACTTGTTTTTCCCTTTGAACCTAAGATTACATCATTAGGTAAGGTTACCATAAAGTACAATCAATCTACACTAGGCTTCATTCCCATCCCATTACAAGTTTGTACCACCAATTCCTTGCCTAACCCTTTAGACAAAGGATCTGCTAAATTGAGTTTGGACTTCACATATTAAAGCGATATTATGTCATCCTCCAATAATATTCTCACATGATTGTGTTTGAGACGAACTTGTCATGACTTGCCATTTTAACAATCACTTGAAGCCCGAAATATAACTGTTTTATTATCATAATATATAGTCAAATGTGGTATTGTCTTATCCCATAATGGAATATCTATCAGCATACTCCATAGCCAATCCGTTTCTTCTCCAGTAGAAGACATAGAGATAAATTCTGACTCCATGGTTGAGTGAGTAATACATGTATGCTTCTTTGATCTCCAAGATATTGTTGCTCCAACCAAGTAAAAATCCAAGCAGTAATAGATTTAGAGTCATTTGGATCAGAATTCCAAGTAGCATCACTATAGCCTTCAAGAACTACTGGAAAGGTAGAACAATGTAGGCCAACATTAATTACACCCTTCAGATACCTTAAAACACGAATTAAGGCATTCCAATGCTCAACTCCAGGGGTACCAGTTAACTTGCTCAAAGTTCCTACAGCATAACCAATATCTGGCCTGGTACAATGCATGACATACATAAGACTCCCAACAATCTGAGAATATGTCAATTGGTCAAGAATATCACCAAAGTTTCGTACTAGTTTGATGCTAGGATCAAATGGTGTAGGAGAAGGCTTTTCGTCAAAATGACCAAACCTCTTTAGAACCTTCTCAATATAACTTGATTGAGTAAGAGTCAAATAACTTTCCGATCTTACAATTTTGATGCCTAAAATTACATCAGCTTCTTCAAGATCTTTCATTTCAAACTGAGAAGCAAGAAAATATTTTGTTTCTTTGACTCTTTCGATATCAGTTCCAAAGATCAACATGTCATCTACATAAAGACATATTATAACACCAGAATTTTCTTAAAATTTACTAAATATGCAGATATTTCCACCATTGATTAAGTAGCCACTACAAAATCATAACTTTTCTAAATTTATCATGCCATTGTTTTGGAGCTTGTTTTTAATCCATAAAGAGATTTAAGAAGTTTACAAACTTTACTTTCTTGACCAGGATTGACAAATCCTTCTAGTTGTTTCATGTAGACTTCTTCATCTAGATCTCCATTCAGGAATGCAGTTTTCACATCCATCTGATGAATCATAAGACCATGAATTGCTGCTAGAGCAATCAAGAGAAGAATAGAGGTCATCCGAGCTACAGGTGCAAAAGTATCAAAATAATCAATATCTTTCAATTAAGTAAAGCCTTTATCTACCAAACGGGATTTGTACTTATCTAAAGTACCATCAAATTTCCGTTTTTTCCTAAAAATCCATCGACAACCAATTGGTTTACATCCAGGAGGAAGATCTGACAATATCCATGTATTATTAGATAATATAAAATGCATTTCATCATTAATGGCTTCACTCCAAAATGGAGCATCATGTGAAGACATAGCTTCAGCATAACTTTCAGGATTCTTTTCAACCAAATAAGCTTGAAAATCAGGTCCAAAGTCTTTTGATTTGGATGATCTTGAACTACGTCTTGGTTGACTTTCTTCCAATGGTTCAACTATTTTCCTTTTAAGAGGAGGAATAGAAGAACTTGAATCTTGTTCAAAAGAATCTTTTTTCTTGGGATATATATGCTCAAAAAAGTTAGCATGTAAAGATTCAATAATTGTGTGAGGACTTGGGGTCTCAAGATTTAAAAATCTATAAGCCTTACTGGTTTGTGAATAACTAATAAATACACAATCTACTCCTCTATAGCCAATCTTGGTTAAATATTGATTTGGTAATCGAACATGAGCCAAGCAACTCCATACTTTAAAATAATTTATATTTGGTTTTCGATTATTCCAAAGTTTATATGGAGATGCATCATGATTCCTGGAAGTAATTCTATTCAAAATATGACATGCTGAAAGCAAGGCTTCAGTCCACAAATTTTTAGATATACCAGATCCATAAAGCATAGAATTAATCATTTCTATGAAAGTCCTATTTTTGCTTTCTGATACACCATTTTGCTGTGATGTATAGGACATGGTCAATTGTTTTTCAACGCCTTCTCTCTCATAAAAATTAATAAAAACTGACTTTAAGTACTCTCCACCTCTATCAGACGTAATTGACTTAATTTTCACACTCAATTTATTTTCAACTTCTGCTTTATATGTTTTGAAAGTCTCAAATGTTTCATCTTTTATTTTCAATGAAAAGACATAAGTATATCTTGAGTAGTCATCAATAAAAGTGATAAAATACCTCTTTCCATGACGTGACAAGTAATCCATCTCACAAATATCAGTGTGGATTAATTACAAAAGTGTGGAAGTCCTTTCAACTGTCTTAAAGGGCTTCTTAGTAATCTTGCATTTACTACAAGTAAGACACTTAGTAGTATGATTCTTTCCACAATCTTTGATTAATCCATTATCCACCATAAGTTGAATGGATCGAAAATTCACATGTCCCAGACGTTCATGCCATAAGTCCAGAAACTCCACAAGATAAGCAAAAATTTTCATTTTCAGTATTGAGTTTAAACATTCCATTTGCAACATAACCTTTTCCAAAAAACATGCCATTTTTAGATAAAATAAACTTATCTGCCTCAAAAACCATTTTAAAACCATTCTTTGAAAGAAGCTTACCTGACACCAAGTTCTTTCGAATATCAGGAACATGTAATACGTCTATCAATGTAACTATATTTTCGGAAGTAAACTTCAGTTCAACAGTTCCTTTTCCCAAAACTTTAGTAGAGGAGAATTTTCCCATATATACAGTTTTACCATCCCCCACTAATTTATAAGTCTTGAAAGAATTTCGGTTACCTGATATGTGATGAGTTGCGCCAGTATCTATCCACCATTCTACTTGATCTTCCGCTACAAATACTTCTGTAACCATTTCCACAAGATCATTTTTTTATTTTTATTTATTTTTTCTTTCTTCTTTTTGGCTTTGAGAATTCTACAATCACGCACATAGTGACCAACTTTGTGACAATGATAACATTCACCAAATTTAAAATTTGCACCACTATGCTTGAAATTTGTAGTCTTCTTTGCCTTTGAAAAATTCTTATTTTCAGGTTCCTTCTTGTTTGATTTTTCTTCAACCATATGAGCTTTCATGACAGGTTCCTTCAAACTATTATTATCTTGCCATCGTGTCTCTTGTTCAATTTACAAGTGTTGCAACAATTGTTCAAGGGTCAAATCTTCCTTTTTGTGTAAGAGTTTGCTTCGGTACTCTTTCCAAGATGGAGGAAGTTTTGATATAATAGCACCAACATGAAAGTTTTCATCAAGAGCACTTTCAGATATATCAATTTTATTATCTATAAGTTGGAATTCTTGTACTTGTTCAGTGATTGACTTGTCATCAACCATTTTGAACTCCATATAATTTAAAACGAGAAATTTCTTAGAACTCGCCTCTTGGCTAAATAAATAGCTTGAAGAGTGTCCCATATCTCTTTAGCATATTTGCATTTAACATAATATTGATCATAATATTTGTTAGACATTCCTCCAAGAATATAATTCTTGCACAAATAATCATCATATTGCAATTTGGCAATTTGTTCTTTAATCAAAGTAGCCTCGTCAGATGCTACCTCAGAACCAAGAGCATTAGTGCAAGGCTCTTCAAGAACATATGCCAACTTTAATCATTTTAAAAAGAATTCCATCTTTCCACGCTATCTAGGAAAGTCTTTGCCATCAAATATTTCAAAATTACGATTAGGCAAAGATGGAATACTATTTGATATTGATGTAGAAGCCATAGACACAACTATCTTTAAATTGTTAGAACAATAATGATAATTGTACAAGAAATTTAAAATAAAACTTGCTTGGCTTAGAGGCATTACGCTTCTTGAAGATAGTTGGAGTCTCTCCCACGAGCAAACGGAAGAACAAGTGACAACTCTATCTTCGGGATTCAACTAAGCCACAAAACAAGTAGCATTCAAGAATGTTGCTCTTCTATTCTTGAATTAGTGATTTCACCATTTGATCAATGTCTCTCTAGGGTTTTCAAGGGGAAAGTAGTTTTGAGTGCTTGTCTTTCCAAACCAAAGAAAACACTATTTATAGGATGAAAGTTTTATGCATGAGAAGCATATTAATTAAATAATAGTTAATAGTTTCATGTATGTTTCAAAAAAAAAATGTCATTCTTTCAATAACCTATAACGTAAAACTTAATGAATAATGAATTTGTCAAATACATTTGATTGTAACTCAAAACTTATGAATAATGAATTTATCAAATTCATTTCCTTTGTAACTCAAAACTTTAAGTGATGCATTTGTTTCAAAACTAATTGAAACATAACTCTTAAAAAATCTTTAACCGATGTATTTGTTTCAAAATTTATTGAAACATAAAATCAACAGCCATTGCCGGGGAGAAACGCCAACTCTAATTAGTGGCCATGTATAATCCATACTAGATCGGACCAACTGTCTATCCTGCCTCTTCTACGTTCTTAACAGACCCATGAGGTCAAGAGAAGGCATGTTAAATCTGACTTTCTTTACACCCTTTACCGGTGGATCGACTATTTATGTAATGAATGATAATGCATAAAACATTAAAAAAATAAAGTAAATTGAAGATGGCAAACACAATAGCATATTGAGGCCATAGAAAGTGTCCTTAGTTAGCGAAAAGGCTTTCCATGAGATCGAAAACGTATAAACAAGATAAAAGATAAAACAACATAAAGAGAACGCAAGAGTATATGTTGTATTGCTTAGTCTGATTTTGTATTCGTTTCAAAGTGAGGGGACATCCCTATATACAATGTTAAACATAGGGGTGGGCGTTCGGTTGGTTCGGTATGATTGTTTAATATCGATTCGGTTTATCGATTTTTGGATTGACAAAAATGACAACCATAATCAAACCAACATAAAATTGGTTTGGTTCGGTTTCTACAAATTCGGTTTGGTTATTTCGGATTTTTATTTTGGTTTGAAACGTTAAAGTAGAGAGCCTCTCTTTTTCTTAATTGAGCATTTAAAATTGATAATTTTTTTAAGAAAAATGATTTTTTTTCAAATCTATTTTTATTCCCAAATATAAATAACTATAAGTAACTCAATGAAATGAATTAATGTCATCAAGTTCTTTATAGTAACAAGCAATGTTATCGTTGGGACTAACATACATTCTTGGGTGATGCAGTACTCGTTTCCATTCCAAATGCAAAATAAAGAAAATATAATAAACTACCATGTTAAGAAGAAAATGCCATAAACTCACATGAATGCTCCTCTTTAGACACAAACACGAAACACCAAATTTGTGGGTCGTAGGTTGCGGTTGTGGGTCGCCGGTCGCAGTGTCGTTGTAAAGAAAGGGAGTAGATTGGTGGTCTTTCATCTATTTTGCCGAATCTCCGGTGGTGTAAATCGAAAATGGCACCTTGGATTTACTGTTTATTGTTTGTGAGTGTTGAAACTTGAGTGTGAATGGTAATATGTTTACTGTTTTGGGATTTAGGCGCCTTGGAGTTGGAATTAGGGTTACTAAAATATATATATAATTAATATAATATACTGATAATATATATTATTTTATATATATAATAAATTAATAATAATATGTATATATATATATATATTATAATATTATTTATATAATTTTGGTTTTTGATTATTCGATTTAACCGAATTTTTTTAAGAAAACCAAAAACCGAACCATTTAACCGAAATTTAAAAATCAAAAACCGAAATCAATCCAAAACATTGAAAAACTGAAATCAAAATTAAATTTCGATTCGATTTTTTGATTTTTTTGATTTTTCGGTATTTATGCCCACCCCTAGTTAAATAGATGAATAATAACCCTGTGGAATCGATTTCCTATAGTACTCTGTCCAATGGGACGACACTAGGTGTCCTAGCTGCTTTAGACATTTGCCACTATCTTCTGCCTGTATTAGATGAGTACATTACGTATCCAGGCAGCTTTTGGTACTGATACTTTTGTCCCCTATCCCTTTCTTCCACATCACCCTCATATTCTCCGCACACAATCACCCTCAAGTCGTCATTAGTTGAAGGTACCACACTGCTACCTCATCATGAATCGTTTGTTTGAGAGATCCTATTATTTTTTTTTTGACATTCCTCGAGATCCTTTACCCAATACAGTATTATAAAGTTAAACTCGGGGAAAAGTCACTGAAATTATCCCTAAAATATGTGAAGACAGCGAAATCAATATACATACAGAAAATAATTGAAGAATATTAATGAGAAATGTTAGAGCATGATATAAAATTTTGTAAGCGTAAGACACAATGTAATATTTATCAATCTCAAAGACTAAATTTGCACAACTTTTAAAAACATGGATAAAATTTATACAGTAACCTAAAGAAGGGACATTTGAGTAAATCAATCTATTGTTTGTGTAGGCTTGTTCTACTTGGGGCTTCTCATTTTTCTTAGTGCTGTTCCAAGAAATTTTGGCACAAAACCCCTATCCTCTGACAATAGTAAAATATATATTGGTTAGTTTGGTCCAATGAGCTTGTGCTAGCCTCTACCATTGTCTAAAGATGCATTGATTGGTTAGAAATCCAGTTGGAAAGGTTTACTAAAGTTGTTTTCGCCATATTTTTTATGAAAATCATCTTCTTCAATAAGAAATTTTGAATTCAAATCTTGAAAATAGAGAAACTTCTAGTAAAAAGTGTCGTCCCTTATATGGACATTATAGGGCGTACAAATTAGAGTTAATTAAGGTAATAAAATACCGAATGATCAAAGAAAATGTTTCTTTGATCATCCCAAATCGATACTAGGTGGTTTTAGTCAATCATATCCCCTAGACTAGGTGACAATAATAGATATATAATAATAACTGTGGAGAGAAATTTGTATAGTGATGACACATAAAAGGATAGGAATCAAAGCTTATTGAAGAAAAGAAGATCCTTCTAATATCTACTTCTTGATACTTACGATCATGTTTATCTTCGGTAACAGGGAGGTATAGGCAAACTAACAAGAAAGCGAGCCATAGAGTTCACTGAACCCTTATATATAAGATCAATATTACTTTTTGCTTTTATGTATAGTATATTGAATCCTTTTAACTTCTTCGTATCTGATAATGGAATGTCCCAAATCGATAAAGGAATGGAACCTTGTTAAGGCTTGGAAATCCTTCTCTCTTTGAGCTAGCTTTTGAAGTGCGAGATTAGGTCCAAAGACTAATTTACGTGATATCAAATCCATACTAGATATGGGCTCCCAGAAAATCGGACATTTGAGAGGATGAAAATACTCACAATCCATGAATGTGCACACATTAGACCGGACAATGAATCCCTAGATAAATAATGCCTGACTCCGAATTTGGGTGTGAGTATAGACATGTAATTTTGCCCCTCTAATAGTCAATTTTATCCATTTTACCTCACCTTACCGTATACCCCGCCCTTAATAAATTTTTCACAATAAAAAATAAAAAATAACTAATTCTCAACAAAATAACAACCTCCTCAATTAAATGTGAACACCTAACCCTTACCCCCACCCCTTAACCACGTACCCCCTAACCCACCCCATGTCATATTTTTTTCCCTCACCATAACCAACCCAATAACAAAATGCACACACACCATACAGAGGAGGGGGATTTTTCCATTGACTCACTCACTCATACCCATATACGCATACCCACACTGATATTCACTCATACACACTACATCAAAGAACAGAATACACACACAGTGAGATTGAGAAAACATGAAGAAAACGAGAGAATACAGTGAGAGAATAGTGATCAAAATTAAGAAGAAAGGGAAATAGTGAGGGAGAAAAAAATGTAAAAATATAAGTGAGAAAGATAAAAACAGAGGATCAGAGAGAAGAAATCGAGAATTGAGAGAAACAAGAGAAAACAGGCAGCAAAATAGTTTTTTCAGCGAACTCTCACCGAAATAAACCAACCCACCATTGCGACATCATCGAAAATAACCTAAAATCGTCAGACATCCCACTAAAAATAGCTTAAACAACCAATCCAACCCACCCCGAGATCTTTTCTATTTTTCGATCAAAAAATCTACCGGAAATTAACCCATCTTTCTCGAAAAACAATAACAACCATGTTCCCATTAATTTCTACTAGAAACATCAAAGCCTAATCGATCCCAATGCCAAAGCACATCAAAAAATAATTGGGTTTGGTAAAAGTAAAGTTAGGGTCGAAGGGTTGTTTTGGAATTCCTATAGAGGTTGAGTGAAGATTTCAAACGCAGATTCTATCCGTTTGATTGAATAATACTTGATGAAAAAGCAATATTAAGGTCTATTTCTCATCTCATTCTTGATTATTCTTAATTGATTGATACTTTATGTGGTGAATTTATGGCGTGTGGCCTTTATTTTTATTGATTTTGATATGTTTGAATCATCATAAGTTATTGTTGATATGGACTGATTGATCGTGTGAATTGAATAATCAAATAATTTGGGCTCAATTTAGGGTAAATCTTAAGTTGGGGGTGGTATTGAAAGGTATCCAATTTATAATTTCATCTGATTTATTTAAATTATTAACTTGATTAATTTTGATGTTGTTGAATGTGATAGTATCATGATAGGTCAAAATTGATAGGCAAACGGCAGGTTGGGTAGGCAAAAATAGGAATTATGGATTATTGAATGTTTGAATGTGTGTGTATGGATGGTTTTCTACTTTGTCACATTTAGATCAATTGTACTCATTTGGCAGGGGAATACCTCGAGTATATTTGTATTGTTTTATTCAAAAAATGCCCCGAGGGAGTTGTACTCAAAGACAGTGCATGATCAAGGCCCAGAACGTCGGGTGGAGCTTAGTCTAGGACTAGTTTAGAATAGGGTTTATATTTTTTTCATTTTTCTATTTTTGGGATTGTATAAGTATTACTAGACATTATTTTATTTTGAATTTTTGTTTGTTTGTTTATTTTATGTGTTTTATTGGTTTATTTACTTCATAGTGTCATACTAGCCGATATACTCTATGAAGCGACTTTGATCGAACCATGGGATAGAGGGGTGCCTAACACCTTTTCTTCAATCAATAGATTCCTTAGCTGGAATCTCTATTCGTGAATCAATTTTAAAGAGTCAAAAATCATTTTGAAATTTTTTTTCAAAGGTGACTTGGCACACCAGATTTATGCCAAGTGGCGACTCTGAGTTTGATTGTAAAAAGTCTTTTCCGAAACAAAATTTTATTTTTAGTCACTTTGATAAATAAAACCATTCTCAAACATAAAATGAATCTTTTTTTGTAAAAAGGTGTGTAACAGCTCTGGCGACTCTACTGAGGACTTTTAGAATTCGAGCTTCATTGTTAAGTTGTATCGACTTAGTTTGGCGCTATAGGTGTCTAGACGTCTTATTTGTATTATCATTTGTGTTATTATTTTATCATTGTTGATTGTCTAGGTGTTACATGCTTACAGTTTTCTCTTATTTATTACCGTTGTATATCTGGCATCATATGCATTACCCCGAGTCAATTCATTTTTAATAAGTCCCGAAGTACACGTCGTGTACACAAACTTTAGTTGAGTCACCCTTATTTTAGGAAGGAGGGCCATCAGATATATGGGGTATGTGGAAAGCAATCTCAACCACTATCGACCATATATATGCTCCCCCGAACAGCCTTGTTGGTGGACTCCAGCCTCGGTCAACCTTTAGGTCATATTTATTTGCATCGTATTGAGACCTAGTGGGATCCACTTGGTCCTTTGTAGGAGACTTACCCCTGAAGCATCCCTGCGTACTAATTGTTGCATCCTTGAGGGTAACCGGGTCATTTAATAGGCCAATTTGAGAAAAACATGTGCTAGAATTAAAGGAAGCATGTATTTAGGCAAGAAAAAATTTGAAAAAAGAGGAAAAAAGAAAAAGAATAAGAAAAGAGTTTCGTAGCTTTTAGGAGTTCTTTATGATTTTTTATTTTCCATAATCAAAAATTCAAAAAGATTTTTCTTTTTTACCTTTTGCGTGCTTTTTTCTCAAAAAAAAAAAGATCAAAAAGATTTTCCTTTGTTTCCTTTAACATGCATTCATAATTCGAAAATTTCAAAAAGATTTTTTTTAATAGAAGCTTTTATAAAAGAAAAAATTTTAAAAGATGGTAGAAGTTTTGTACATTTTAATGAAAATGCAAAAAAGATTTGTCTTTCATAGTTGTTAGTGTCATTTTTATGTGAAGTGTCAAATTGAAAAACTCAAAAAGATTTTATTGACGTTTTTCATTATTTATCTTTGATCGTGTTTCTCAAGACAGGGTCAGTCTTTTATTTAATCCTTCATTGTCCAATCTAAACGAACTACGCACCTCTCTCGGGAGTGAGCTAGGTATATACGCATGCAACCTTTCTAGGATTTAGTAATTTTATTTTAAAAACTCAAAATAAAGTATTTTTTTCACTCTTGATTTTAGCATTAGTGTTTCATATACGCCTTGAAAAAAAAATACAAAAATATTTTCTTTAAATAGTTGTAGGTTTCATTTTTATATGAAATTCAAAATTGAAAATCCAAGAAGATTTGTTTAAATATTTTTAAAAAAAAAATAAAAGAAAGGAATTTTTTTTACTCTTCTTTTGGATTAACTGTTTCACATATCTCTTTATATGAAAAAAAATTATTTGATAATCATAAGTTTTATTTTACATAGGGGATTTAGTTGTGTCTAACAAGTGGGTTGCCTCCTCTTCCTTTCTCTACTATTGGCCCTACAAATACCTTGAGTTTTCCATCAAAATTGCAAAGTCAGTTTTCTACTATTGTTGATGCACCACAACACCAACAAGATCCAAAATATTCCACCATTCATTCTTTAGCTCCTCAATATAAGACTACCACAATCACAACACCATATACCGTCTGTGTTTTTATTGCTCAACCTTCTACTGGGGCTCCCTCTTTGGCTATCAACCCAATGGTTGTGCTTCCCCAATCTGTTAATAAGTTTATGTTCAATACTCTTGATGATCACTGCTATACTCCTGAGCCAACATTTAAGTTATTAAGACCACCAAAATTTCTTACCAAAAAGCCTGACATACCAAAAGAGAAAGAGAAAATGGTTAGAGTAGTGTCGAAAATGATATAAAAGTTCCCTGCGACTTATGAGTTATGAAGATGTTTCATATAAAACTAAGGAATGTCTGTAAGTGTTAACCTTCTTCCAAGCTTTGAGACATTAAAATTTGAGGAGCATGATGGACATGAAGATTTTGTGAAACATTTGGGACGATGTTGTAATCAATTAAAGGAAACTGAAGGAAAAAAGAAAAGAAAAACATAGTTATTGTTGTGCCTTCCAAGGCTAAAGTAGAGCTTATGGTCAGCCTCAACCCCAAGACTATATATCAAATCCACATAATCACCTACAACAAGGTTCCTCTTTTCAAAATCCAAGGTATTCTATCCCACTTCCTCAATATCCTTTGAACAATACACAACTGTATACTCATCTGTTTTCTTACCCACAATGGCATGCATTGATCCCTCAACATCGTCATCGACCCCCACATATTTATCAAAGAACCTCTAAGTTCAAGTTTCAACCAAGGCTGGAGTTTGCAAATAGGAGAAATTTTAAGGATAATTTTACACTAATTGGGGAATTGTATGCCAGTTTATTCTAGAAATAGAGATAGTTGGGCATGATCACTTCTCTCCTTGGATACACTCTTGACCCATATTTAAGAAATTTGATCCTCATGTATGATTTGTATATCATTCTGATGTTCAGGGTGATAGTATTGAAAGGTGTCGTATTTTGAAAAGGGAAATAGAAAGGATGATTCAAGAAAGAATGATCGGAGTGCAAAACATTGACACTACGAGCGTCACACAGATCATTCACAAATACATGGTAATGCACAATACGTCGGAGGCAATGAATGATTATGAGGATCCAGAACCTATTTTTTTAGGGAAATGTATTTGATGGTGATGAAAACTCTAGTCATGATGATGTGCGAATTAGTGGCAAAGATGTCAAGCTCAGCAACTGAGAAGTCATTCATCTCCTTACTATGAAGGATTTTTTTGTAGTTTTTTTTTTATTATTTTTGTTTATTGAATTATTTCAGGGTTTTAGTTCAAAATCTATCATGTTTTTTTCTTTATTGGCTTTGTTCAAACCCTTCTATATTTGTTTTCAATGAAATATGGTGTCCATTTTTGTTTGTCATGTTTTAAGTTGTTTGTTTGTCTTCTTTATAGTAATACCCCGGGAAATTTTTCGTTGAAATTTTATGCGTAAATGTGTTGGGTTCTATCTTCTAGAATGAATTATAGATTTTTCATGAGGAATGTCTTATATTATGACCCACCATTGCGTAGAGTATCTAATAAGATTTCCAACGATATGTGGATGTTCCAAAACGGACACACGAGCGACGAGTTATGGACATTCCGATCGAACCGTGAATAGTAGTGAACAGTAAAACGTGCAGGAAAAAGTACTGAGGCCTGGTGTATTTTTTGTCCAACTTTAAACAATCATAAATCCTTTTACATAATGATCTGGGTGATCTACTATATATCAATGGAAAGATCTACGAGTCATCTTTCCAATGAAATTGGTTTCATCCAATTTGTCTATCGGAGCAAAAAGTTATGGTTGATCTACTTTAGCCTATCAAAAGCGAATTTTTGGGTCAACTTCAAACGATCATCTTGGTGAGATACTATATATCAACGGAAAGATATGAGAGTCCTCTTTCTAATGAAATTGGTTTTATCCAATTTGGGTATCAGAGTAAAACGTTATGGTTGATCTACTTCAAACTATCAAAACAGTCCACCAAAGGACAGATTCGAGAATTATTTGATTTTTAGAGGCGTTTTGGTCATTCCCCCTCACCCAAAATCCATCCAAACCCTATATTAAAGTCTATTAGAAGTATTATATGTTATATTTCATCAAATTCCCTCAAAAAGAAAACCCTAAGGTCCTACATCCAACTTCAAGAACCTCCAAAGTTCACCATTAATTCTGCAAATTTATTCAAGATTCTAAATTCCTAGTGCAAGAACTCCAAGAACCATCATTCAAAGGCACGGTTAGTATCTCAAAAATGAGTATCGATCTAAAGTTCATCATTCAAAGTATGTGGGGGTTTTCAACAAGAACTCTCTTTCATTCTTGTGCCCAAAAGTAACTTTCTTTACAAAGGCATGATTTTTATTTGATTTTTTATGAATTTGAAGCATGAACCCATATCTTATGATGATTATTATGAAATCTTGATATTTATGATTTTAAAAGATGAAGTTACATGTGTGGAGATATAAAGCATGAATCTTGAATGATATTTATCATGATTTTGATATTTGGGTCATGAATTCCCATTGGAAATTGTGTTTTATTGAGAAAGTGTGCGTTATAAGCACGTTGATGTTAAATATTTGAGATATTTTGAATGATTTGACCTTTTGGTCTTAATGGAGTTGTTTTAAACTCGAGTGTGAAAGAAATCCACAACGTGGTTGATTTTGATAGATGGGAAGCATAATGGCTCCCGATGTATATTTATATATTACTAAAATTGTTTTGTTGTGGATTTTCTTTGAAATAATCTGAGCTAAGTCCGGGAGAAATCTTTAGCACCAAGTCGGCGGTATAAAGCGACCTTACTTCCCTAGAACTACGTGCCCCCATAGGAGTGAGCCTGAGGCTGATTTATATAGTGATCACTAGTTTGTGTGGATTTGATATCGATAGTCCTACTTCGATGGCAAGGATAGGTCGGCTCTCCCCAACGTGGGTTCTATGTTGGAATCTATGTAGCTCACATGGTTTAGGTCGGTTATAGGATCTCCCAGTGTGTGTGTGTTTCCTTGTGTCTATGGTGAATGGTGAAGTGATTTGAAAGTGAAATTGTGAAAGTTATTCTTTCGAAAGATTTAAATGATATTTACATTATGAGAATTGATATTCTTGATGAACTAAAAGTGATTGATGATGATAGGCGAATTTACACGCCTATATCAATATATTTTGCCCATATTTTAGCCTAGTTTTGAGAACAAACTATATATTTCATGCACTTTTAGTCCTTTTTCCTATAAATGAGCTAACGAACATGATTAGTAAAGTTTCAGGTATAAATGATGCAGAATTCAGCATTTTATGGCTTACTTGACGCAAAAGAAAGCTCACGAAGGAAGGAAAGGGAGTTTGGAAGCCTAAGGACCAAAACTGCTGCATGGAAAATCTGTCCCGGGCTAAAACAGCATTTCTGAAGACTTTGGGGACCTGGACCAAAACTGCTGCATGGAAAATCTATCCCGGGCTAAAACAGCATTTCTAAAGACTTTGGGGACCCGCAGTAACTAATTAGGATTTGGATAATGATACATTAACCTAGTACAATTGGGTTAAGTATTTCATTAGTTTATTTGGATTAGGAGAATGTTACATTAACCTAGTACAATTGGGTTAAGTATTTCCTTAGTTTAGTAGGATTTGGTTAAGTATTTCATTAGCTTAGTAGGAATAGGATATGGGTATTATAAATACCCTATCATGCTAGAGATTTTTATTCATTCCTCCCTTAGTGGAGAGAATTCATCCCTCACCACAATACATTCTTCCATCCCTCTCTTCTTCCACCACAACAATTCTACAACTCTTCTAATCTTCCCATTAATTCTATTTTTCTTCTTCTATTCATCTATTCAATTCTTAATTTCCGCAACAAGAGAAACGTTACTTTGCTAAGGAATTCACGCCTAACGCCTATCACTTGATCTACACGCCATTACTCAATATTGTGATATAATAACAATGTCAATCGTGATCTCCTTCGCATTCATGGGTAACTAAACCTCTCTGTTGGGGTTATGGAAGCCGAATGAGATACTATCTATTGCTGTGAGTTTGTGAGTTCATGACATGTATATTGCTTATATCATTATTCTCTTCATCTTAATCCACATTCTTTGCGGTTGCAAACGCAAGAATACGCCAGTCTAACATTTAACTTGTTCGAGAGAAAGGTTATTTGTCTGGAAAAGAGATAATGTCAAGGTAGTAGGACACCCTTTCCTATTAAAAAGCTAGTGCCGTAACTGGACTAACCTCTTGGAGAATTCGTACCGTTAGACACGCTTTAAGCTCGAGAGAGTTAAAGTGAAATAGTCCTTGTTTAGGTCGAGAGACGCTTGGATTTACCATAGAATACAATTCTCTATAAGCACATGCATGTCATAATTCTACACACTCATAGCCAATAGAGACGTATACCTCAGAAGGTGGACATAACCCCAACGCTTCAATTCTCATTGTTTACAACTCACGTAACAATCTCTCTCTCTTTACTTTATTATTTTCAGCTTTTGTTTACATTACTTGCACAATAAGAATTCCCCCTTCTTACGAGACTTGCACCAAAAGTTTAGTAATTTTACTTACTTGTTGGCCAAGCTATTCCCTGTGGGATCGACACCCAACCCAGGTTGGGTTCTATATTTGCTAACGACCGCTTTACACTCCTACAAGAGCTGTAGATTGAGCGTTATCAATTGACAAATTATATGATGACTCACATGTGTTATTATACTTATTTCATGCTCTCATGATTATGATGATTTTTTTTGGGCTATGTGAGTCTTTCCTTTCATACATCTTGCATATTTCATATAAATATTTATGATGATGATGTTTATACAAATGTATACACCCCCATATACTCGGTTCCTTTCCATGGTACTGACCCACATCTTCGGATGTGGGCCGCATGTTCTCGAAATGTAGGTTCAGGTGCTCAGTTCCAGGTTTGACAGTGATTCTTTGGGCATGCTGTTCTACATCCTCTGTTATGGTGAGTCCTCATATTTCGAGGACGTGGTGTCTGATGTTGGTTTCATGGAATCGTTTACGTTTGATAACTGAGTATGAGTCAGTTGGGGCATGTCTCAATGGCTTGCTGGTTTTATTGATTTTCTTAAAGTCTTGTCAGACTAGTATAGATGTTGGGAGTTGACTAATAAGTCATATTTTGTTATCTTTCTGAAATTTATTTATTCTTGGACGATGATTACTCTATTGATATTTGAGGGTTATTTATGAAAACCCTATTGATTTGTGTTAAACTAAATGAAAATGGCTTAAAGGGTTAGCTTAGGGCTACTCGTAGCCTCAAGCACCGTGTGACGCTCTGGGACTCATTTTCTGGGGCATAACAAATTTGGTATCAGAGCCTAAGGTTTTAAGGTGTCTTAGGGAGTCTGACAAGTCGCGTTAAATTGAGTCTTGATCATCGGTGTGTAGTGCACCACATCTATGAGCAAGAGGCTACAAGACGTTTTAGGAAAAAGTGTGATTATTTCTTTCAGAAGTGTATCGTGCTTAAAGTGTCTCTCTCTGCTATTGATTCGTTCTCTCCTCTTTCAGAAATATGTGTCTACGTTGAGCGAGAATAAATAATGATGTTCAGCAACCTCAACCCGCTGACCCATTGAATGAGAATGTGTCTCATGCTAAATTTGGGTAGCCTTTCAGGCGCTGGCCCAAGCTATTACTGCAAATATTCAGGCCAACCTGGCCTCGGATCCACAACAGCAGGGAGGTGATTCAGCTACTGCCAGGATTCGTGACTTCATGCGGATGAATCTGCCAGAATTCTATGGGTCCAAGTCTGATGAGGATCCACGGTTGTTTTTAGAAGAGGTGCGGAAGATTACTCAGGTGATGCATGTATTTGACGAACATAGTGTAGAGTTAGTTGCGTATAGGCTGAAAGACCTTGCTTATGACTGGGTTGTTGCTTGGAGGAAAAGTAGAGTTGAGGGAGTTGTCCCTACAACTTGGCAAGAGTTCTAGGATGCATTCCTGGATAAATTTTTCCCTTTGGAGATGAGGGAGGCGAAGGTGGAAGAGTTTATGAACTTGCGACAGGGCTCTATGACTGTTAGGGAGTACTGTCTAAAGTTTAATTAGTTGCCCAAGTATGCTCCTGACTTAGTGGCTGATAATCGGGCTAGTATGAGTAAGATTGTGACTGGAGTGTCTAGTTATGTGGTTAAGGAGTGTAGGTCTGCTATGCTGAATAGTAAGATAAATCTTTCTATGCTGATGACTCATGCCCAACAGATTAAGGCAGACAAGATTAAGGAGAGAGATAGAATGAGAGGGAATAAGAGAGCTAGGTCCGAGCAGCACGAACAGGGTCAGACTAGATCGCAGGGAGGGAGTCGCCCTCAGTAGCAGGATCATTCGTCTATGCCAGCACTGTCATCTGCTAGTGTTCCCGTGACTAGAGGTAGGAAGGAGAAAGGTAGCAGGTCATATCCATCCAGGTCCCAGTACAGTGCTAGTAGTAAGCCAAATCATCCCCTATGTCCTAAGCGTGGTAGGGCTCATTCGGGTGAGTGTTGGGGTGAGAAGATGGGTTGTTTCCAGTGAGGTGACATGGGTCACAGAGTTAAAGATTTTCCACAAGATGGACAAGGGCGTCGTGACTATCGCCCTTAGATCCAGACTCAGACTGTTAGTGCTCCAGTTTCAGCGACTCGCCTAGCGCCAGCTCAGGGCGCCTCTTCTAGCAATGCTGGCGGGCAGTGCTAGAATAGATTCTATGCTTTACCATCCTACCAGGAATAAGAGGACTCTCCCGATGTTGTTACTGGTATGCTACGTATATTTTAGTTTGATCTGTATACTTTGTTGGATCCTGGATCCAGTTTCTCATATGTTACACCTTTGATTGTTGTGAATTTTGAAATGAGTCCTGAGATTATTCCTGAGCCTATCCTAGTTTCTACCCCAGTTGGTGATTCAATTGTTGCCCAAAAAGTGTATAAAAAATGTCCTGTTACCATTTTTCATAGAGTCTTGTTGGCTAATCTGATTGAGTTAGACATGGTAGATTTTGATGTGATTATGGGTATGGACTGGCTATATTCTTCTTATGCCTCTATTGATTGTCGGACCCGAGTGGTCAAGTTTCAGTTTTTAGGTGCATCCGTGTTTGAGTGGTCTGGGAATTTTGTGTCACCCAAGAGTTATTTTATCTCTTACCTCAAAGCTAGAAAGCTTATTTCCAAGGGGTGTATTTACCATTTGGTTAGAGTCAAAGACACTAAGTCTGAGACTCCAACTCTCCAGTCTGTTAACGTCGTTAATAAGTTTTTTGATATCTTTCCGGATGATCTCCCAGGGATACCTCCTGATAGAGAGATAGTTTTCGGGATTGATCTTCTTCCCGATACTCAGCCCATTTTTATTCCTTCTTACCGTATGGCCCCTACAGAACTTAAGGAGTTGAAAGAGAAACTCAAATATCTACTAGATAAGGGTTTCATAAGGCTCAGTGTTTCTCCTTAGGGTGCTCCTGTTTTGTTTGTGGGAAAGAAAGATGGCTCTTTGCGTATGTGCATTGATTACCGCCAATTGAATAAAGTCATCGTAAAAAATAAGTACCCCCTTCCGAGAATAGATGATTTGTTTGACCAATTGCAAGGTGCAAGTCATTTCTCAAAGATAGACCTTCGTTCCGGCTATCATCAACTCAAAGTTAGGGAGTATAACATCCCAAAAATTGCTTTTTGAACTCGTTATGGCCATTTTGAGTTTCTTGTTATGTCTTTCGGGTTAACTAATGCCCTGGCAGCTTTCATAGACCTCATGAATCGAGTGTTCAGACCATATCTGGATATGTTTGTCATAGTGTTCATCGATGATATAATGGTGTACTCCCGTAGTGAGGATGAATATTCTGATCATCTCCGAAGTGTGTTGCAAACCCTTACAGATCACAAGTTGTTTGCCAAGTTCAGTAATGTGTGAGTTTTGGCTAAGTTCAGTTGCTTTTCTGGGTCATATCATTTCCTCCGAGGGTATTAGAGTTGATCCCCAAAAGACCGAAGCTGTTAGAAATTGGCCTAGACCTATTTCTCCGACTGATATCCAAAGTTTGTTGGGTTTATCTGGCTATTACCGTTGTTTTGTTGAGGGTTTCTCCTCTATAGCGTCTCTTATGACTCGGTTGACCCAAAAGAAAGTGAAGTTCTTGTGGTTCGAATCTTGTGAGAAGAGTTTTCAGAAGTTGAAGACTCGACTCACTTCAGCCTCTGTTTTGACTTTGCCTGATGGTATTGATGGTTTTGTGGTGTACTGTGATACTTCGAGAGTTGGGTTGGGTTGTGTATTGATGCAGAAGGGTAAGGCGATAGCTTATGCTTCTAGACAGTTGAAACCCCATGAGAAAAATTACCCCACCCATGACCTTGAGTTGGCTGCTGTTATGTTTGCTTTGAAAATCTGGAGACACTATTTGTATGGTGTCCATGTTGATTTTTTCACTGATCATAAGAATATGCAGTATGTGTTTACCCAGAGAGAATTGAATCTAAGGCAGAGACGATGGTTAGAATTGTTAAAGGACTATGATATGAGTGTGTTGTACCATCCGAGCAAGGCCAATGTTGTGGCAGATGCCCTAAGTAGAGTGTCCATGGGTAGTGTTTCGCATGTGGTAGAAGGTAAGAAAGAGTTGGCTCGTGATGTACATCGTTTGGCTAGATTAGGAGTTAGGTTGTTTGACTCTGCTGAAGGTAGTATAGGGGTTCAGAGTAGTTCTGAATCCTCCTTGGTTCCGGAAGTGAAGGAAAAGCAATACTTAGATGCTAGTTTGGTCAGACTGAAGGAGTCAGTCAAGGACCAAAAAGTAGAGGTTTTCTCCCAAGGGGGAGATGGTGTGTTGAGATTGCAGGGTAGATTGTGTTTCCCGAATGTTGATGATCTGAGATAGAGGATTATGGCTGAAGTGCATGGGGCGCGATATTCTATTCATCCTGGTGACACCAAGATATACCGAAACTTACGGGAAATCTATTGGTGGAGTGGCATGAAGAAAGATATAGCAGCATTTGTAGCTAAGTGTGCAACATGCCAACAGGTTAAGGTTGAACACCAAAGACCTGGTAGTATGATGCAAGAGTTTAGTATTCCCACCTGGAAGTGGGAAGAGATAAATATGGAATTCGTGATTGGTTTACCTCCTTCCCGACGCCATCATGATTCCATTTGGGTTGTGGTTGATAGGTTGACTAAGTATGCTCATTTCTTGCCTGTTCATACTTTATATACTGCTGAGGATTACGCTAGATTGCATATCCGAGAGCTATTCAGACTGCATGGAGTTCCCTTGTCTATCATTTCGGATAGGGGTACTCAATTCACTTCGCAATTTTAGAAAGATTTTCAGAAGGTTCTTGGTACCCAAGTGCTTTTGAGTTCTGTTTTTCATCCACAGACCGATGGTCAGGCTGAGCAGACCATCTAGACCTTAAAGGATATGTGGAGAGCTTGTGCACTTGACTGTAAGGAAAGTTTGGATGATCACTTACCGTTGATAGAGTTTACTTACAATAACAGTTTCTACTCTAGTATTGGCATGGCTCCGTTTGAAGCCTTATATGGGAGGAAGTGTAGAACACTCATAGGTTGGTTCGAGGTAGGTGAAGCGGCTATGAGTGGTCCTGATTTGGTATTTGAGGCTATGGAAAAAGTCAAGTTGATTAGGGAAAGGTTGAAAACTGCGCAGAGTCATCAGAAGTCATATACGGATGTTAGAAGGAGAGACCTTGAGTTTGAAGTTGGTGACCTAGTGTATCTAAAAATTTCACCCATGAGGGGGGTGAAGAGATTTGGAAAGAAGGGGAAGCCTAGTCCCCATTATGTTGGTCCTTACAAAATTCTTAGCCGTGTTGGTAAGGTAGCTTATGAGGCCGAGTTGCCTTCCGAGTTGTCCCCTGTTCATCTAATATTCCATGTCTCCATGATTAGAAAGCATATTAGCGATTTTGTGGTAGTGGATTCCTCTGTGAGTGCTGACATTCAAGAAAATCTTTCTTTTTATGAGATTCCTATTGAGATTCTTGATTTCAGTGTCCGACGACTAAGGAACAAAGAAGTTCCCTTGGTCAAGGTGTTATGGAGAAACCAATCTGTTGAGGGTGCAACTTGGGAAGCTGAGGCGGATATGCGATCCAAGTACCCGCACCAATTTTCCGCGAACTCCGATCAATCCAAACGTACCATTCTTTCCTAAATCATGCACTTTTGATAAAAGTTGCAGCAGTTCAGCTGTCATTTATTATGTGTTCAGCTGTAGTTTCTTGAATTTATACATTCTATGTTGCATTCAGAGTGAGAAACAATGTGGTGATGAGACTAACGAACGGTTTTAGCTGTATGCTCTATTCCCTATCTAATCTTGGCATGTCTAGCATCATTCAAGGACGAATGTTTCCAAGGGGGGGATGATGTAATACCCTGGGAAATTTTTAGTTGAAATTTTATACGTAAACATATTGGGTTCTATCTTCTAGAATGAATTATAAATTATTCGCGTGGAATGTCTTAGATTATGACCCACCATTGCGTAGAGTATTGAATAAGCTTTCCAACGATATGTGGATCATCCAAAACGGACACCCGAGCGATGAGTTATGGACATTCCTATCGAACTGTGAATAGCAGTGAACAGTAAAACGTGCAGGAAAAAGTACTGAGGCCTGACATATTTTTTCTCCAACTTTAAACGATCATAACTCCTTGTACATAATGATCTGGGTGATCTACTATATATCAATGGCAAGCTCTGCGAGTCCTCTTTCCAATGAAATTTGTTTCATCCAATTTGTCTATCGGAGCAAAAAGTTATGGTCGATCTACTTCAGCCTATCAAAAGCGAATTTTTGGGTCAACTTTAAACGATCATTTGGGTGAGATACTATATATCAAAGGAAAGATATGAGAGTCCTCTTTCTAATGAAATTGGTTTCATCCAATTTGAATATAGGAGTAAAACGTTATGGTTGATCTACTTCAAACTATCAAAACAGTCCACCAAAGGACAGATTCGAGAATTATTTGATTTTTAGGGGCATTTTGGTCATTCCTCCTCACCCAAAATTCGTCCAAACCCTATATTAAAGCCTATTAGAAGTATTATATGTTATATTTCATCAAATTCCCTCAAAAAGAAAACCCTAAGGTCCTACATCCAACTTCAAAAACCTCCAAAGTTCACCATTAATTCTGCAAATTTATTCAAGATTCCAAGTTCCTAGTTCAAGAACTCCAAGAACCATCACTCAAAGGCACGATTAACATCTCAAAAATGATTATCGATCTAAAGTTCATCATTCAAAGTATGTGGGGGTTTTCAACAAGAACTCTCTTTCGTTCTTGTGCCCAAAAGTAATTTTCTTTACAAAGGCATGATTTTTATTTGATTTTTTACGAATTTGAAGCATAAACCCATATCTTATGATGATTATTATGAAATCTTGATATTTATGATTTTAAAAGATGAAGTTACATGTGTGGAGATATAAAGCATGAATCTTGAATGATATTTATCATGATTTTGATATTTAGGTCGTGAATCTCCATTGGAAATTGTATTTTATTGAGAAAGTGTGCGTTATAAGCACGTTAATGTTGAATATTTGAGATATTTTGAATGATTTGACCTTTTGGTCTTAATGGAGTTGTTTTGAACTCGAGTGTGAAAGAAATCCACAACGTGGTGGATTTTGATAGATGGGAAGCATGATGGCTCCCGATGTATATTTATATATTACTAAAATTGTTTTGTTGTGGATTGTCTTTGAAATGATCTGAGCTAAGTCCGGGAGAAATCTTTAGCACCGAGTCAGAGGTATAAAGCGACCTTACTTCCCTAGAACTATGTGCCCCCGTAGGAGTGAGCCTGAGGCTAATTTATATAGTGATCACTAGTTTGTGTGGATTTGATATCGATAGTCCTACTCTGATGGCAAGGATAGGTCGGCTCTCCCCAATGTGGGTTCTATGTTGGACTCTATGTATCTCACATGATTTATGTCGGTTATAGGATCTCCCAGTGTGTGTGTGTGTGTGTTTTTGTGTCTATGGTGAATGGTGAAGTGATTTGAAAGTGAAATTGTGAAAGTTATTCTTTCGAAAGATTTAAATGATATTTACATTATGAGAATTGATATTCTTGATGAACTGAAAGTGATTGACAAATTATATGATGACTCACATGTGTTATTGTACTTATTTCATCCTCTCATGATTATGATTATTTTTTTTGGGCTATGTGAGTCTTTTTTTTCATACATCCTGCATATTTCTTATAAATATTTATGATGATGGTGTTTATACAACTGCATACACCCCTATATACTCGGTTCCTTTTCATGGTACTAACCCACATCTTCGGAGTTGGTCTGCATTTTCTCGAAATGTAGGTTCAGGTGCTCAGTTCCAGGTTTGACAGTGATTCTTCGGGCACGCTATTCTACATCCTCTGTTGTGGTGAGTCCTCATGATCTGAGGAAGTGATGTCTGATGTTGGTTTCATGGAATCGTTTATATTTGATAACTGAGTATGAGTCAGTTGGGGTATGTCTCAATGGCTCGCTGGTTTTATTGATTTTCTTAGAGGCTAGTCAGACTAGTATAGATGTTGGGATTTGACTAATAAGTCGTATTTTGTTATCTTTCTGAAATTCTTTTATTCTTGGACGATGATTACTCTATTGATATTTGAGGGTTATTTATGGAAACCTTGTTGATTTCTTTTGAATTGAATAAAAATGGCTCAAAGGGTTAGCTTGGGGCTACTCGTAGCCTCAAGCACCGTGTGACACTCCGGGACCCGTTTTCCGGGGTGTTACATTTATATAATACATTTTATGTTGGTTCTAGTGATATGACATGTTTGTGAAATTTTCAGCCAGATCATAAAATTCAGTTTATCATAAACATTAAATCAGAGGGCTAAAGTTTGAAAAAAAAAATATCTGAGAAAATGGGTAGAGTGTTGAGACATATGGTGACCAAGTTGAGGCCTTCTTTGAAAATTAAGGTAGTTATTTTGAGGATCACAAGAATAATTTGGTCATCAATTAAAAGGCATATCTGAATTAGGTCAAGCAGTGGATGCGCAATCCTATATCAAGAGGAACAGAAAGAAAATCAGCTCCACGGAAGCATGGGTCATTTGATGTGAAGAATGTACAACAAAGGTGGAGTTGTATGCTGGACAAGTGCAGAAGAAGTAGTGACACACAGGATCAGTTAGATTTAGTGTTGTAAAAAAATGTCACAAATGATTTTCATCTCCCACTTTCACATTGCATGCTATGTTCTTGCATTTTTAAGGACTGATATGACGAAGGCATTCCATTCTGTTATCCAAACATGGTGTCATCCTTTGTTTACCCAATTTGAGCTTTAGTTTTATTTTTCTTTCATACCCCTCTTTTGGAATTAAGATAGAGTCGGCAAAGTTTATAAAAAAAAAGCATCGAGCAAAAGAATAGAGTAAGAAAAGTTTCAAAAAAATAAAAAGAAAAAAGTGTGTCAAAAAAAATGAAAAGAGAAAAGTGTCAAGAGAAATAGAGTTAGAAAGGGTCCCAAAGAGAAAAAGAGTCAATAAAAGAAAAAAATAAATCAAAATCAATAAAAAGAACAAGTTGCTGAAACTACATTTGATCTGATTCTCCTCTTTCGGGGGTAAGATACGTAGGCAGCCCTACTCTGGGTTCTGTCTAATCAAATAAATAATTTAGAATTATCCATTCAAAATAAATTGGGGCATGAGTTAATCTTTGTTGTATGAGTCGATTCCAAAAGTTGTAAGTTCCACCCCACTTCAAGTGTTGTTCGGGCCTCATGTCATCCTTTCTTTCTAACCCTATTCGAAAGTCAAGTTACAACCAAAGAAAGATCTTCAGATCAATCTTTGAGAATGTTAAGGCTAAGCATGCAATGGAATATGATGATGCATTTTCGGAACTACTTGTCTTCCTTAGCATAAGGAACTAGAAGGAAAATGAATGAGAGTCTATTGGTGAAAATCCTCACGAGCACCGTAAGAAGATTGTGAGTTGGGAGAATGATATGAGAAAGTCTTATTGGTGAAAACCCTCACGAGTACCATAAGATATTGTGAGTTATAAAAAATAAACTGGGAGAGTCTTATTGGTGAAAACCCCCATGGGCACCATAAAATGATGGTGAGTTGAGAGAATGAAATGAGGAAGTCTTATTAGTGAAAACCCACACGGGTACCGTAAGATGATTTTGAGTTAAGAGAATAAAATTATAGTGTATTGTTGGTGAAAACCCTCACGGATACCATAAGTGATGGTGAGTTGAGGAAAATATGAATGAGAGAGGCTTTTTCATGAAAATCCTTCAAGGCGTCACTAGCCGAATGAAGACTATGAGTGCAATGGATTCGAGGAAACAACTCAGTTTTAGGATTATTAACTCAACGACAATTGTTAAAAGTTTGAATAGAAAGATCAGACAGTTCAATCCAAATGCATGTCACAATCATTAAAGTTGACTGTCATTTTCAGATAATTTTTTTCTTCTTCTTTTTCTTTTCTCTATTTTCAAAAAGAGACATACATTGTCTTTATTTTCTTCTCTATTTTTGTGTTTTTGAGTCTGTTATCCAAATAAAAATCATTATCGTTTTTCTCATGTCTTTGAGTAAGTCCATGTCAAAACAAGTGAGAAAAGATTTCAAAACTTGCTACTAAGTTCTTCAATTGTACAAAGCAAGGCAAAAGGCCAACACATGGAAGAAGCATAATTGTAAGTTATAACAAGGCATGCAGAAAGTTTTGTCAACAGACAAATTTAAGGATGTGTAAAAATACCAAAGTTCAAAGGATTTATTAGAGAAGCATAGAAAAACAGAGATTCTTTATTTATTTCAAAGTCATTCTTAATAATTCGAGTTTTGATCAATGGTGCATCAAGACTATGATATGCTAATAGTTGGAAGCAAGTTTAAATGTGATAAGTGCAAGAACGATTGCCTCGAAAGCTAAAGCCACAAACCAGCCACCATGTTCTTAAACTCACAAATTTTATTTGTATGAAACAGGAACACATGTTACCTTCAAATCAAGGATTTCAGATCCTAAATATCAAAGGTTGCAATGCCTCACTTACATAAATGCGAGAGACAATTTTGCTACACAGGTTTGGTAACCATAGTCATGGTAAAAACTTATCATCTTACACCCCTAGTAGATTTACTTCCTTGTTTGGGTATGCTTGTTAGGTGACACACTTCCTAACTTAAGTCTTGATTCCTAGAAGATGCACTTTCTAGTCGAGTCATTCCACTTAAACCTTAGGCAACACACTTTCTTGTCTGGATAATTCAAGCTTCTCTTGTAAGGTGGTTCACTTCCTAACTTAAGCCTTGACTCCTAGAAGATGCACTTTCTAGTCGAGTCATTCCACTTGACCCTTAGGATACACACTTACTTTTTTGGGTAATTCAAGTTTCACTTGTTAGGTGGGTCATTTCCTAACTTAAGCCTTGACTCCTAAAGATGCACTTTCTAGTCGAGTCATTCTACTTGATCCTTAGGAGACACACTTCCTTGTCTGGGTAATTCAAGTTTCTCTTGTTAAGTGGTTCACTTCCTAACTTAAGCCTTGACTCCTAGAAAATGCACTTCCTAGTCGAGTTATTCCACTTGACCTTTAGGAGACACACTTCCTTTTCTGGGTAATTCAAGTTTCGCTTGTTAAGTGGTTCACTTCCTAATTTAAGCCTTGACTCCTAGAAGATGCACTTTCTAGTTAAGTCATTTCATTTAACCCTTAAGAGATGCATTTCCTTGTCAAGGTATTTCAAGTTTCATTTGTCTGGTGACAAATTTCCTAACTTAAACCTTTATCTCTAGAAGACGCACTTTCGAGCCGGAATTCCTAGTTTTTACTCTTAAGAGAGAACTTGTTGGTCTTGGTCATTTAATTTTATCCTTAAGAGACACATTTATTGATCAGAGTTTTGATTAACCTTTGCATTACAATATTTTGCAAGTAGTTGTGATTGGGTTTGACGCCCACAAAATTTTTTTGATGATAAATTGAGGCAAAAGTTTAATTCATATTATTTGGAACTTTACTTTAGGACCTTCCTAGAAAATGGGACTTTATTTTTCTGAAAAATGAAATCTTTCTTTATAATATAGTTTTGATGTTGATTTTAGGAGCCCGACTGAAGAATAGGTGGATGAAATTGCAAGTCAGGAGCCCGCTCCGGAGAATAGGGTGATAAAATTACAAGTCAAGAGCTCACCCGAAGAATAGGGTGACGAAATTGCAAGTCGAGAGACCACCCAGTGAATAGGGTGACAAAATTGCAAGTCGGGAGTCCACCCAGAGAATAGAGTGTTAAAATTACAAGTCGGGAGCCCGCCCGGAGAATAGGGTGATGAAATTGCAAGTCAGAAGCCCACCCGGAGAACAGGGTAATGATATTGAAAGTCAGGAACCCACCGGAAGAACAGGGTGAGGAAATTGCAAGTCGGGAGCTCACTCGGAGAATAGGGTGATGAAATTGAAATCAACAGATTAAAAAAATAGCAAGTTAGGAGTCTGTTTGAAGAACAGGGTGAAGAAATTGAAAGTCAACAGATTGAAGAAATAATAAGTTAGGAACTCGTCTGGAGAATAGAGTGAAGAAATTAAAAGTCAAGCAACAAGGTAACAAAATTGAAAGCCAACAGATTAAAGAAATAGCAAGTCACGAGCCCTCCTGAAAACAGGGTGAAGAAATTATAAGTCAAGATCCCGCCGGGAGATTAGGGTGAAGATTTTCAAATTTAAGTTCAAAGTTCAGAAATTCCACATGAAAGAAAACGTTCAATGTTTGAGCTCATCTCCAACGCCAAATTCTACATCGAAGAAGAATTTATTTGCAAGTTCAGTTCAAAGAAAATCGAATATGTTACTACTTGAGAAGGCATTGAAGACTCAAGACAAAAATCAGGAGAAGCTGTATGGATAGAACTTTTGTAATTTCATTTATCTTGATAACTTATATTTTTATATTTAATGTAATGACAGAACTACGAACTAGAAACTCGATAGGACCTCACTCGACTCTCCAACTTGATATAATTCCTTTTTTTTTCAACTGTAGAACTACATGTGACCTTATCCCTGCATAACCTGGGATATGTAAGATGCCCAAAATCAAGGCTCGATTGCTCTCCATCCTTCTATTTTTTTAAAATAATTATCGGGTCAAAATTTTGTCATATTGTCTACTTTTTTGTCTGCAGTGTTTGTGTTCACAAACAAAGAGGGGCATGATGTAGAAACATAATTTTGCCCCTTCAAAAGTCAATTTTATCCATTTTACCTCACCTTACCTATACCCCACCATATTTAATAACTTTTTCACAAAAAAATAAAAAATTAACTAATTCTCAATAAAATAACAACCTCCCCAATTGAATGTGAACACCTTACCTCTACCTCCACCCCCTACCCACGTACTCGTCACCCTACCCCCTATTATATTTTTTCCCTTACCATAACTAACCCAATAACAAAATACACACACTATATAGAGGAGGGAGATTTTTCCACTGACTCACGCCCATATATGCATACACACACCGATATTCATTCTCACACACTACATTGGAGAAAAGAATACACACACATTGTGATAGATAAAACATGAAGAAATAGAGAGAATATAATAAAAATATAGAGTGATTGAAATTTAGAAAAAAGGAAAACAGTATGGGAGAAAAAAGTGTAAAAATATAAATGAGAGAGAGTAAAATAGAGATATTCGAGAGGACAAATCGAGAATTAAGAGAGAAGAGAAAAAAGGCGGCGAAACAGTTTTTCCGACGAACTCTCGCCAAAATACACTAAATCACCACTACCACATCACTAAAAAAATAAAAATCACCGGTTAACCCACTAGAAATGTATTAAACCGCTGATCCAACCCGTCCAAGATCTCCGCTGTTTTTTGATTGAAAAATTCGTTGGAAAATAACCCATCTTCGCCACAAAACAATAACAACCCCATTCTCGTTGATTCCGCCAAAAATAAAAATAACCAGTCAATCCCAACCCCAAAGCACATCAAAAAATAATTAGATTTGGGCAAAATGAAGTTCGGGTTGATTTGGAATTTGTATTGGGGTTGAGTCGAGATTTTCAACGTGGAATCTATCTGGTTTAATTGAATAATACTTGATGAAAAAGCGATATTAAGGTCCATTTCTCTTTTCATTCTTGAATAATCTTAATTGTTTGATACTTTTTGTGGTGAATTTATGGTGTGTGGACTTTATTATCGTTGATTTTGATATGTTTGAATCATCATAAGTGATTGTTGATATGGATTGATTGATCGTGTGAATTGGATAATCAAATAATTTGGGATCAATATGGGGGCAAATCTTAAGTTGGGGTGGTATTGAAAGGTATCTAATTTGTAATTTCATTTGGTTTATTTAAATTATTAACTTGATTAATTTTGATTTTGTTGAACGCGATAGCATCATGATAGGTCGAAATTGATAGGCAAATGGTAGGTCGGGTAGGCAAAAATAGGAATTGTTGATTGTTGAACATTTGAATGTGTGTGTGTGAATTTTTTATATTTTATCACATTTGGATCAATTGTACTCATTTGGCCGAGTAATGCCCTGAGAATATTTGTATTGTTTTATCTGAGGAATGCCCCGAGGGAGTTGTACACGAAGACAGTGCGTGATCAAGGCCTAGAATGTCGGGTGGAGCTTAGTCTAGGATTAATTTAGTATAGGATTTACATTTCTGCATTTTTTTATTTTTGGCACTGTATAAGTCGGACTGGATTTTTTTTTTTTTTAATTTTTGGTTGGTTTTGTTTGTTTGTTTGTTTTAAGTTTTGTTGGTTTATTCACTTCATAGAGTCATACTAGTCAATATACTCCGCGCAGCGACCGTGGTCGAACCACGGGATCGGGGGGTGTCTAACACCTTCCCCTTGATCAATAAAATTCCTTAGCTTTAATATCTGTTTGTGAATCAGTTTTAAAGAGTCAAAAATCACTTTGAAAAAAAAAATTCAAAAGTTACTTGGGGCACCGGATTTATGCCAAGTGACGACTCTGAGTTTGATTGTAAAAAGTCTTTTTCGAAATAAAATTTTATTTTTTGTCACTTTGATAAATAAAATCCTTTTTGAACTTAAAATATTTTTTTTTTTTTGATAAAAAAGGGTGTGACAACGAGTGTATCCCACATGCATCGGTGAATGAATGAAATCTGGATATCCTTATAAGGTTGACAATCCTCCTCCCTTTGAGCTAGCTTATTGAAATGTGAGTAAGCCCAAAGTGTAATTTGACATTTTCTTCTTTCTTTAATTAGTGAAATTCCTGAGTTCACCACTGAGAAAAACGAGCTGATAAACCCACTCAAGTTTTTAATTAAAAAAAGAAAAACAAGTGGGTTCCACAATATTACTTAGTTAAAAAATAAAGTTGCTTAAATAATTGGGACAGTTGTTCGACAATTGCATTAGTTGTCTCAATAACTATCAAAGTTGTCGAACAACTTTGCTAGTTGTTGAGACAACTTCTATAATTGTTGAGACAATAATGTAAAATATTTTATAAGGCGGGTCACAAATTTGCATGTTGTGATCTGACCTAGATCTAACGTAGCTCAAGGGACAAATCATGAGTCTATAAGGATAGTAAAAACAATACATACCATGAACTCGAGTTGTACTTACATGAGATAGATTGAGAAAAGTAGAATTTCATTGGAATATTCTCTAATCTTTGCTACAGAAGCAGAATTTCATAGTGAAGTGTGCATTCTGGTGATCAACAAGAACATATGTACAAATGACAGATATTAATAAAGCAAATAAATGCATTTGCAGTTTATCCATCGATGTACAATATTTGTTTAGGAGAAGAATAGTACTACATATACTGAAGCAGCCGATCCCTATATATTTTGTTTCACAAAATAGTAACCCCCCCCCCCCCCCTTCAATTTATGGTACCTTTCTAATTTCTAGAGTTAAATAAGGTTTTTTTTCATTGCAACTTATTCAAAGGCCTTTTAAATATTTTGGCTTGTCAATTATTATGATTATGATACTTCCTCTGTTTTATTTTATTTATCATAATTTAACCGGATATGGAATTTAAAAAATAAGAAAAGACTTATGATTCTTATTAAATTGTCTTTTATTAATAAATGTACTACTACTATTTTTAATTAAGTGAACCTTTTAGGTGGGATCAATGAGGGTAAAAATGAAATTGTGTCTTTAAATAGTTACCAAATAAAGAAAAGTGACATTCTTTTTGAACGAACAAAAAAAGAAATGACAACATATAAAATGAGACGGAAAGAGTATTTTTTATGCCATTTTCAAATCTGAAAATTTTATATTAATAAATTATTAAAAAACCCTATCATAATCTATAGTATATTAAAAGTGTGAAGACCTTTAGAAAAGTGATTTGAACTTTTTGTCATTCATTAAAATATCAATAGATAAGATCGTCTTTTTACTTTTTAAAATAATTATTATTTTAATTATATTTATTATAATTTAAATTAAAGAGTCCTAAATTATATGGTAAGTTTTACAAATTAAGGAGTAGTAACAGATATGGTAAGAATTATTAAGAAAATTAATAATACCGAAAAAAGGACATTAGATGTTTCCTTCCTTTTAAAGAAGTTAACATTGTGTAATGTTCAAAAATGCAAAAAAATAATTAAATAACTAAAAGATTTATTACTATATAAATAACTTAAAACCAACTAAATATGCTATTAAATTATCACTCACGTGTCTTTTTAATTTGATAATTTTTTTCTCCGTAATTTAATTATTTCTCTAATAGGTTTGAAATCAACTAAAATAATTTATTAATTTTTCCTTATTTGAGTTATGAAATTTAGAACTTTCAAACTGACTAATATTGTATATTAATTTTTCCTTATTTAGAACTCTCTTATATATGAGATGAAAAATACCAACATCACAAAATTCTCGAGGTATCGAATATTTTTTTTGTTAGGTGAATTTTAAGCTTTTTTTTCGTCAAGATTCAAGATATTTGTTTTCTCTTCAAAATTTACTTGCATAACATAAAAATTTTAATATTTGTTTTTCCTTTGACATCTATAGTGGTTCTTCTTCTACTTTATTGTTTCCCCTTCGCCATTGATATTCGTTCTGCTTCTACTTTATTATATTTTTTTCGTCATTATTTTTGTTATAAGCAGTTGTGTTATATTATTATACTCATATATAATATAACTTTATTATTTAGAATATGTTTTAGTGCATCAAGACCAATATAATTTTAACTTTTGATATTAGTAGTGAAATTTTATTCACTATATTTAATTTGCTACTTAATTATTAATGTGATGATGAATTATCATTATATTAATTTGAGATTTTTGTAGGAACCTTGCATATTTCAAAATCTGCTCTATGTTTATATAAATACATCCATATTTATATAGCTAATTATAGTTATGACTTTTATCCAAAAAAAATAGTTGTGACTACTTAAATATATTAAGTAGGATTCTATAATTGTAGAGACACCAAATCTCCAAGCATATTATTAATCGACGAAAACATTTTATAAAAAAGGGGACATAAAACCTTACATCCCAAGGTAAATATTTTATATTTACACACATTCAAAAGATAATTCAATCATTATATCTGTATAATAACATTAATTTTCACTATTTTAACAAATATTACATTTCGTGTAACATTAATAAGTTCTTTCTAAATAAATTTTTATTTTTTTATTATATATTAACTGACGCAATATACACGTGCAAAGCACGTATAATGGACTAGTTTTTTAAAAGTTGATTCTTAAAATCCTAATATTGCTATATAAATTGGGACAGATAGGGATATAATATGTTATAAATCAAACGGGAGAGTCCAACCCAAAATTGGGACAGATAGGAATATAATATGTTATAAACCAAATGGGAGAACCCAACCCAAAAGACTACCTGATAGGTGGGAGAACTCATTTGGCCTATAAACCTCTTCATTGGTTCATAACAATCGCCTCCGTTTGAGAACCAACGACCTCGCTGGTCACGGCTGAGCCCAGTTGGTTACGGTTGACACCCCTCTTAGGTCCAGGGCACCACTCTTGGTGCATAGGCCACCACTCAGAGTCGGGCTCCACGCGTGGATCGATTCTCGTTGATCACGGCTACGCCTAGTTGGTCACGACTCGCACTCCTCTTGGGTCCAAGCCACCACTCCTAGCATACAGACCATCACTCCGAGTCACGGTTCAACGCGTGGGACTCTCAACGAAAGCACCAATGTTATAAACCAAACGGGAGAGCCCAACCCAAAAGACTAGCTTGATAGGTGGGAGAACTCATTTGGCCTATAAACCCCTTAGCATTTCTCTATTTTTCCAATGTAGGACACTTGGCTCATAACATAATATAAGGTTAAAAGTGTACAAAAAGGGCTCGTGAATACAGTTGGAATCTTTCTAAATTCCAAATTATTGCGTATTAAAGTCTGAAACTGAAAGCTTTGTCTTAAGTAATTGGCAATTTCCCTCCCATTTAATTTGTACTGAAGCAAGTCTCCATAAATGTCGCACAGGAAGTTACAATAATTTAGATGTGTTAAATGGGTGAACTGGACTAAATTTAGATGGATTAAAATGAGTTGAGTAAATAAGTGAGATGATTAAACACCCATTCAAAAGTTATTTGTGCTGAATGGTTAAAGTGCATGTCATAACTCAAACAGTTCAGCTTTTTACCTAAGTTTTAATCATTTTATTTGTTCTTTTATAATTTTCTTAGCATCTAATTTATTTTTTTTAATTATGAATGTGTATATAGAACATATCAAATTAGAAAAAAAATGTCTTTTTGAAAATATTATACCAAGATTTTTGATGGATCAATTTAGGATAACTTTCAAAAATAGCTGCATTAAGTAGAAAATAGGCCGTGATAAATTATATTACAAAATTACAATCCGAGCCTTTTCTATAGTTGACATCTGTTATATCAATCATATGCAATTGATTGTATTTGATATAAACTATAAATACAATAACTAATTAGAGGCGTTGAATACAAGTGTATCAACGATTACGGTTTGTATGCAAATGTATCATTTGTATTTGGATGGTTCGAGTTGTATCAAAAAATACAATTCATATCAATGAATACAATTTGAATCAACGAATACAATTGTATACAAAGGTATCATTTGTATGTGGATGGTTCAAGTTGTATCAACAAATACAATTCGTATTATGAATACAATTGTATCATCGTGTATCAATGAATATAAAATATAATTCGTTATTAGATTCTTAAATCTAGAGAAAAAGAGAAAGAGAGAGGGTGGGAGGGGAGAGGCACTGAAGGGGGGGGGGGGGGGAGGGAGGAGAGTGGCAAAAGAGATTATGAATTGTAATTAATTGAAACCTAAGCTAAGTAGGTTAATTAGATGCTTATGTTTACTAAGCGTGGTAATTATTTCATCAATTTATGTTATATATATAACCCAATTATATACAAATTGAACTGAAATAGACTGAGTTAATAAATGAGCGATTTAATATCCCACTCAATCATAAACAAATTAGATGAACTATATTAGTTTCATGAGCTAATTTTATCAGCTCTACGTAATTACATCTTAATAGATATAGCTTCTATAGCTCAAGTCTCCTTGCAAAGTACTTGGACCAGATCGATTATACCTACTATATACTTCACTACCAAAAAGCAAGTGCAATGAAGAGTGGATATTTATGTAGCGCCGAATTTAAGCTATCATAATAAGCAGCAATTCTATTAATACTAGATATCGATTGCCCGGGTTAATATGAACTCAATATAAGTTATTTTTTAGTTTCAAATTATGTGACACAAATAGAATTTAGATAGTGAATTATTAAAATAATTTAAAATTTTAATTATTATAATTTATAATACTTTTTCTTCTATCCAATTTAAGCAAAAACTGAAATAATTTTGAGAGTCAGTCACATATTTTATATTTTTAATTTTTTTTAAGTTGTTAATTATGTGATTTATAATATTTTTTACATAATTTTTTAATAAAATATGAATATTCTCTCCGTTTTAGTTTGTGGCACAGATAAAATTTTGAAAGTCAATCAATTTTTTATATATATTTTTTGTATTAAGTTCTTAATTATTGTGATTTACAATACATTTTATCTCATTTTCAAATAATATATGTTACTTTTTGTCTTCCTTTGTCCCATCCGAATATATATGCACTAATATAAGTTTGATAGTCAACTAAATCTTTTATCTTGACATATTATTCTGTGTCATTTTACCTTTTTTTTAGAAAATATTATTAATTTTTAATGCTTAAATGATTATAATAATTAATTAGGGGTGATATAGTAAAATAACTATTGAAATTGCAAAGCATATAGGTGTTAAATGAATTATAATAACTAATTAGAAGTAATATAGCAGAATTACTATACAAGATTACTTGTGAAAAAAATTTAAGTGAGCCTCATATATATATAAGACGTCAAGTTAATTTAAAACATCAAGATTTAATTTATCATTTTATGTCTATTTTATCTTTTTTATTAAATATTATTAATTTTTTAATACTTAGATGACTCATAATAATTAATTAGGAGTGATATCGTAAATTACCGCTGAAGCAATTCAAGCAGACATGTTAGAAATGTCTAATTTATTTATTTTGATTAAATATTATTAATTTTCTAATACATAAATGACTTATAATAATTAATTAGGGATGATACAGTAAAATTATAGTTGACGCAGCTGAAACGGGAAGCACAGGTAGGCATGTCGACCTACTGCTCGCTTCATTATGAAACTCCCTCTTAAAATGATATAATTTCGAGAGTCAATCAAATATTTTCAATCTTTTAAATTTTATAAGTTGTTAATTATGTGATTTATTTACATAGTTTTTCAATAAGATATGAATATTCTCTCCATCCTAGTTTATGTGGCACAGATAAATTTCGACAGTCAATCAATCTTTTTATATACATATTTTTTATATTAAGTTCTTAATTATTGTGATTTATAATACAATTTATCTTAGTTTCAAATGATATATGTTACTTTATATCCTCCTTTGTTCCGTCCCAATATATATGCACTAATAGAATTTTTGATAGTCAACTCAATTTTTTATGTTGACATATTATTTTGTGCCATTTTACCTTTTTATGAAATCTTATTAATTTTCTAATGCTTAAATGACCATAATAATTAATTAGAGGTGATATAGTAAAATCACGATTGAAGTCGCGAAGCAGACATGTGTTAAATTACTTATAATAACTAATTAAAAGTAATATAGTAGAATTACTGTAAAAAATTACTTGTGAAAAAAATCTAAGTGAGCCTCATATAAGACGTCAAGTTAATTTAAAATATCAAGATTTAATTTATCATTTTTATGTCTATTTTATCATTTTTATTGAATATTATTTATTTTTAAATACTTAGATGACTCATAATAATTAATTAGAAGTGATATAGTAATACCGATGAAGCAGTTGAAGCAGACATGTCAGAAATGCCTATTTTACTTATTTTTATTAAATATTATTAATTTTCAAATACGTAAATGACTTCTAACAATTAATTATGGGTGATACAGTAAAATCACGATTGAAGCAACTAGCAAACAGCACAAGCAGACATATCAACCTCCTGTCTGCTTCATCGTGAAACTCCCTCTTATATGTATAAGTAATAATCAAGAGGCAACATAAGGGCGAAACGAGCATTCTGATTATGGACGAGTCTAGCAAAATTAAATAATTTTGATATAGATTTTATATTTGTATTAAAAATTATAGTATACACAAAAATTAATTTATTAAGAATCCAATGATTTTAAAATTAAAATTCATTAAATCAAAATTTTGACTCCACCTTATTACAAATACATCTGAAGGTGTAGGTCGTCTTTTTTGGGCTGTAAAGGGAGATGGAGACTGCCCTTAGATATTATTGGACCCTCAAATTAAATTTTGTGTAGCATTATTTACTATACTTGTTTAAATTATCTATAATGATTGCCACAAAATACAAATTATACTTAAGGAGGCCAGAAAATGCGGTCCTCTGCCAAAATGGGGAAATTGCAAAATGAAATTCATTATTGCACATATACTATATACAGTGTGCCAATTCTCTTGTTGAATAATTGATAAATTAAAGAAGATAAAACAGAGATGAATTTAAAATTTTAGATTAATATTGTGTTTATATATGCATACGTTTAAAATTTGTGTTTACATATGTTGCAAAGTTTAGACTGAAGATACTAGATTCAATTGAATCCACGAAATCTCGCCGGATAGATGGAGAGGACTCTTTCATAAGCAGTATTGAGCAAGTTTGGCTGACAATTTGGAGGTCATGCTGCATGAATACCCGTGAACAACCGCATATCTTGTGCCTTAAGATCTTAGCTTATGGACAAAATGTGATATATATTATATATATTTAACTCCAATTAAGGTTCACGAGACTCTTCTATTCATTATGCTATTACATTCAAGACATCACTCTTTGGTCCCTCCAATCCTTTTGTTATTATTCTATTTGGATATTTTTGGCAGGAAGTGCTTACTCCTTTTATTCACATGATGAAACTTGAGAGATGTTAGTGTATGCAAGTAAGAAAGTTTTAGAATTTGAATTTTAGAAATGCGTTTTAAGGTCGTGCAGTTTTAGATTCGAAGCATGCGATATCACTAGTGAGATGGACAATTACATATCAATGTCACTCCATGTGCAACCTTGAATGATGGGGGGATAAACCTCAATAAGGACGTTGACTCTTTAAAAAAGGGTGGTGTTGTGTATTTAATACCTTAGGCAAATTCACATCAACAAAACACGAGAGATATGTTGGGTAAATAAGGAAACAAACCATATTAGATCCAAAGTCGTGTGGACTAGGACCAAAGTAAGGCTGTTGATTGAGTTGGGTCGGGTCAACCCGGAACCGGCCCGTCAAATTTAGCCGGTTTGTGGGCCAATCCGGTTCCAGACCAGTTTAAATGGGCTGGTCCAGTTTCGGGCCCAACAATAAATTTTAAAAAAACAACCATGGACCGGCCCACTAAACCTAACCCGGTCCAACCCGCCTAAACCTGGTCAAAATCGATCTAAAATCCGATCAAAACCGATCAAATGCTAAAAAATAATTTAAAAAAATTTCTTCAATATACACTATATATATACCCACCTATATACATTTTAAATACGTTAAAAAATATATATACACTATATAGTATATACTACATTAAAATTTAAAAAACATATACACATATACACAATTACACATGAAATCGTGTATATGACTATACCTTAGTTAAATATATATACTACTCTAAATAAAACATATAATACAAGATATATACTACAATATAATGATATATATGCTAATTTATAAAACATATATACATGTATACGTTAAATATATACTACTTTAGAGTCTATAGAAGATATACACACATGTATACGTACCGTTAAATATATATGTACTACTTTAAATAAAACATATACTACAATATATATACTACAATATATATACTACAATATACACACACACACTATATATAGTTATATATTAATTTATAAAATATATACAGATGTATAAATTAAATATATACTCTTTTAGAGTCTATATTCTATTTATATATGTATCATTCAATATATGTACTACTTTAAAAATATGCTCCAGGATATATACTACAATATAGTGATATATATACTAATTTATAAAACATTTACACACGTATACGTTAAATATATACTACTTTAGTGTCTATAGAAGATATATACACATATATACGTTCCATTTAATATATATGTACTACTTTAAATAAAACATGTACTACAATATATACACACACTATATATAGTTATATACTAATTTATAAAACATATACACATATATACGTTAAATATATACTACTTTAGAGTCTATATTCTATATATACACATATATACGTACCATTCAATATATGCACTACTTTTAAAAATATTCTAAAAGATATATACTACAATATAATGATATATATATACTAATTTATAAAACATATACACATGTATACGTTAAATATATACCAATTTAGAGTCTATAGAAGATATATACACATATATACGTACCATTCAATATATAGGTACTACTTTAAATAAAACATATACTACAATATATACACATACTATATATATAGTTATATACCAATTTATAAAACATATACACATGTATATGTTAAATATATACCAATTTAGAGTCTATAGAAGATATATATACATATATACGTACCATTCAGTATATGTACTACTTTAAAAAATATGCTACAAGATATATAATACAATATAAGGATATATATACTAATTTATAAAGCATATACACATGTATACATTAAATATATACTACTTTAGAGTGTATAGAAAATATATACACATATATATGTACCATTCAATAGATGTACTACTTTAAAAAAATATGTTACTTAATATAATAAATTAATAATAATTGATAGTAAATTAGTAATATATTAAAACTAAGTATTTAATTTAAAATAAAAATTCAATTTAAATCATTAGATAGAAAAAATTACAAAGTAAGGAATAAGGAGTGAATGAATGTTATATTTTATTGATTGCAAAATAATTCAAAATTTATAATGTACATGAATGAAAAATCTACAAAGTTTTTATTATTTTTTCCAACTCATCCATATTAATATTAACGGGAACTTCCATAGGATAGTTCATAGGATAGTTCCAATCTCTAAGGTAAATTAGAATATTCATAGTATTGCTTCCTAATGAGTGTCGGTTGTCTCCAAGCTGTTGTCGTCCCTAACTAAAAGTGTTCTCTGATGCAACGGTTGACATTGGAACATTCAATATATCTCTAGCTAATCTTGATAGAACAGGATATTGTGTTTCATTATTCCACCAATCCAAAACTTTGATCCGTTGTCTTTGATCCTCTAGCAGCGTTCGAAGATAATACTTCAGCTATTCCCGATAAGTTGTTGTGTAAGTTTCTGCCTCAACACTGTTCCAAAAATTTAAATCATAAAAGTAATCAGGAAAATCACTATGTGCCTTTTAAAAGATGATGACTCCTCGGGAGGATGAGGAGCGACAGTTGGAGTGATATTTTTCGGTACGACTAAATCAAGTAAATCAACATAATGATTATATAATTTATCTATCTAAGCGTTCGCATCACCCATAGCCGTCCACAAATCTAGTTGTTCTTGTTTTTCATTATCAGAATCATTGTTAGTATTTATCTCTAAGTTAGAATAAATAAGAGCACTAAAGTTGCACATAGTAGTATATTTCATACACGGATTTAGCATAGCACCAACCAAGTAAATAGGGGGAATCGGAAAAAATATTTTTTAAATTTAGCAAACATAGAGCCAACAACTTCTTTGTAACTTTTTTTATTCTTATATTCTTTGAGTAAACCAGAAATATTGGTTATATATGCTAAAATATTACAAACAGTAGGATAATAAGCATCGAAAAATTCAACTGTAGCTATATAAATTTTTTTAAAAAACTTAACAAGATCATCAATTACAACCCAATCAGAATCATATAACATACATTCAACCGAATCAGGAAATGAACCATAATGTTAGTTAAAAGTTCGTGTAATAGGAACTCTATATTTATGACAAGTTCTTAAAAAATCATACGTAGCACTTCATCTAGTATCACATTCTTCAGGCATCAATATCGGTGCAAGTCCATTTTGTTCACATTTAACTTTAAATTATCTAATTTTTTTTCTTCGATTATTTTCTTGAATAAAACTAACAGCAAGTCGGATTTTTTTAATATAAAGCTCAAAAAACTCAAGACCATCTCTTACAATTAAATTATATATATGACTAGCACACTTAACAAAAAATATTTTAGGCAACGACGGAGATAGCTTAGCTTTTAACTTTGTAATAGCAGTCTTGTTGTTAGAAACATTATTAAAAGCAATACATAAGACTTTATTTTCGATACCATAAAATTTTACAACTTTACCAATCGAATCAGCAATAGAATCTCTAGCATGTTTACGATCTTCATCATACAAAAAAGGTAGAATACGTTTTTGCATAACAAAATTACTATCTATCCAGTGCCAAGTAATGGTTAAATAATTATTTTTATTAAAAGCACGATCAAGATCAGAAGTTAGAGTTATTCTACATTGAATACTTTTTAACAATATAGAAAAATAAAAATAATATTGTGAATGAATTCTAAAAATATCGGTCCGACAAATACTTATAGGAATACCATTAAACATTGAATTATAAATTGCTTGAATATAATGAATAAAAGGATCAGAAGAAGGAAAACTGAAAGGAAAACAATCCACAACTACCATTTTTGCTATTTCTTCCCGGTCCCTCAATTTATTATACTTCTTAATTACCTGATCGATTGTTGGGTCCATTCTAGTTTATGTTGCACACCAACATCCTGACCACCTTTTGCAATAAATAATTCTCTTTCGTGATTATCACTTATATGTCTCATTAACGTATCTGTACCCCCTTACTTGCCTCCTCTTTTATTCTTATGTTTTTGTTGACAAATATTGCATTACACCTCAGTATCTGATATACGTGTAAAAAATTACCATGCAATACTAGTTATTTTACGAGCTCTTTGGGGACGGGGAGGACGAGGAGGGCTATTAACTGATTCAGATCTAATATTAACATTTTTTACTGCGGGTGTCTCACTAATATTTTCATCATCTTCATCTAAATCAACCGCATCTACTTCATTTTCTTCTTCTATACCATAATTTTTCTGAGCTTCTACATAAGCCATATCGTGAGCACCTACACCTACTTCTTCCTCAAAAGGTTGACTAAGCGGTACCAGAGGCGGAGACACACGGGTATATCTACTACTTGAACTTCTTCTACCACCAATAATTCACTTTTTACTACCACTACCACTTTCGGGATGATTTTTTTTTACACTTTTAGTGGCGAGGTTTCTTAATTTATCCATAATATAAATCAAATTAAAATAATTCAAATTACACAAATATAATAAAATTAAATATTAAACAATTAATACACTAATTAAAAATTAAAAGTAAGAGATGAAACAACAATACCAAATTTTGAAAGTATCCGAAGGTTGCGACTTTAGAAACTTTCACTCGTACTTTGTAATCGCAAAATTTAAAAAATTAAATTGAGCACTTTAGAAAATATATAGAATATTTGAATTTTGAGAATTGAGATTCGAGAGAGAATGAGATTTGAGAGAATGAAAATTGTGTGGAAAATGATTTGAAAGTGTAAGGTATTTACAGAAATTTTTTTAGGTTTAAAAAAATATTTTAATTGAATTTTTTTTTTAATTAAAAAGGGCATATAACCGTTTTGGGGCCCCAAACGATCATATAGCCGATGGACCCAATGGCTATAAAGTCCAAACGGTCAATTTTTTTTAATTAATTGGGCCGGTTAACCGACGGGCCTAGACCAGGACGGGTTAACCGAGCCCAAAAAAATAACCTAGCCCGGGACCCGAAACTCTACTCCTCGTGGGTTGACCAGGTCGGGCCGTTTCGGTGGGCCGGGTCGGGCCAGATCAGATCTACCTGTTTGACAGGTTTAGACCAAAGCAAACAATATCTATAGTGGGCTGAGCTGTTACATAAATCTTACATAACGTGAATCAAAATTAATCGATGTTGCACATCGGATGTGAAACCCTAAAAAAATATAACGGTAACACTAGCGTAAGGCAATAGACATACATTTGCTATATGAAAATTAATCATATCCCATAAATTTAATTTGAGGTCATATTATACTTAACAAACTCATATTTCTTTTTAGTTATGAAAAAAGTTTTAAAGTAAATCAACGATATATTCATGTAAAAAATCATGCAACAAGTTAGGACAATGATCACTTTAGTTTATGCTGCAAAAATTGACTTCTCTTTAGTCCTTTATGGATCATCGCTAGCTAGCCTAGATATTGTACAATTATCCTAAAATTTATCCCCAAAAGAAAATAAAAAAAATCACGTGAAAATTTATTTTCGGTTTCCACCAATAATTTCACACCTTTTTTGGATCTATATATACAATGTTTAATTTCACCACTCTATAGTCATTTTCTTCAAACCTATTAAAATTTATAATGGCCTTATCCAATGTAGCAGCTTATTTCTTCCTCATCATTCTTCTAATTTCTACAAGAGTTTTTGCTTTTGATTCTTGTGTTTCTAATTCTAACAAAGGAAATTCAGACCTTTCAGTCATTCACATTTATGGAAATTGTTCACCTTTTAACCCACCAAAACCTTCATCCTCATGGATCAATACTGTCATCAACATGGCCTCTAAAGACCCACGAAGGCTCTCTTATTTATCCAGCTTAGTTGTGTCCAAAAAACCCACCATTGTGCCCATTGCTCCAGGCCAACAACTCTTCAATATAGGTAATCATAAAAACATTGGCCAAACTTTTAGAATTTCCTTATCTTTAAAAATTATTTTTTGTTAAAAGTAAAAGTACCTGCCATAAAAATAATTTTGAACAAAAATAGTTTGTTTTTGACTTAATCAATTTAAAAACACTTTTATAATATTAAAATAATAATTTGTGCTTGACCAAGATTTTAAAAATATTTCCGGAGATAATCATTTTTGGCTTCCTAAAGTTGTCATTTTTGTACTTATTCACTACTTTTACAACTCTTTACTTCCAAGTTCCAACATCTACCATGTTTAAAATTTAAAGATTCATACAATATTCTCATAGGTTACACATATTTTTAGTTTAAGAACACACAATAAAAAAGAGGGAGTAGCTACAAACTTCGTCGCTAATCCATCTAAATTGCTCGTAGATAACATAATATGTTGACAATTCTTTGCTAAAGAATTAGCTACCTATTTTGTTGTTTAACTGTAAAATTTTTTCGTCACCAATTCATTCTTTCAACAGTCATGACAAAATTCAAAAGTTTATTAAATTTCATGATGCTAAGTCAAGTTAAGACACATAAATGGAGATGATGAGAGTATACAATGTTAATTCTTCACCGTACATGTAATTTACAATATCAATATTGCTATACATTGTTACAGGAAATTATGTGGTTCGGGTCAAGATGGGTACTCCGGGTCAGCAAATGTACATGGTCATGGACACAAGTAATGATGCTGCATGGGTACCATGTAGTGGTTGTGTTGGTTGTTCATCCACTACATTATTTGCCCCAACAACTTCCTCTACATACGGGTCAGTAGACTGCTTCGTACCCGAATGTACTCAACTCCGTGGAAGTTTCTCTTGCCCGTCTACTGGGTCGGTTTCCGGGTCAAGTGCTTGCTTCTTTAACCAATCGTATGGTGGAGATTCGTCCTTCTATGCCACGTTGTCACGTGACTCACTAGGGTTAGCCAATGATGTTGTCCCGAATTATGCTTTTGGGTGCATAAGTTCCATATCTGGAAACTCAATTCCACCCCAAGGGTTGTTGGGCTTAGGCCGGGGCTCCATGTCTTTAATGTCGCAGTCCGGATCACTCTATTCGGGCGTATTCTCATATTGTTTGCCTAGTTTTAAATCTTATTATTTCTCTGGGTCACTTAAGCTTGGCCCGGTGGGCCAACCCAAGAACATCAAAACCACCCCATTACTTAAAAACCCGCGCCGCCCTTCTCTGTACTATGTGAACTTGACAAGTGTAAGCGTGGGACGAGTTCAGGTTCCAATCGACACCGAGCACCTAGCATTTGACCCAAACACTGGCGCGGGCACCATCATTGACTCGGGTACGGTCATAACCCGATTTGTCCAACCGGCTTACGAAGCAATTAGGGATGAATTTAGGAAACAAGTGAATGGGACATTCATCTCATTAGGTGCATTTGACACATGCTTTGCATCACCAAATGAAGCAGGGGCACCAACCATCACATTGCATTTTGAGGGAATGGATTTGAAATTGCCGATGGAGAACACATTGATACATAGCAGTGCCACTCCCTTGGCATGTTTGGCAATTGCAGCAGCACCAAATAATGTGAATTCAGTATTAAATGTGATAGCCAATTTGCAGCAACAAAATCTCAGGATTTTGTTTGACACTGCTAATTCTCGTGTGGGAATTGCTCGCGAAGTTTGTAATTAAATTACAAAACAACATATTGTTATCATACACGCTGCTCGGACTTCAAAAAATGGTGTTGGATCCTCTAAAAATGCATTAATTTTGTAGGATCTGACATGCTATCGGTGATATTTTTGAAGGAGTTAGAGCAACATATGTTGTTATTAAGTCTCTGCTTTGATTTATGTTGTTTGGAAGAGAAAATTAACTCTTCAGTTTATCTGAAATAGGACCCTGTAATTCAATGTAGTGCACTTGGTGAAAAAGTTCAACTAATTTCCTTGTCTTACTATTTGTAATGAATTATTTTTTTTGTATTTTTTTGTAATGAGCATGAAATAATTTGGTTCCTTTTTAAAAAAATTATAAATTCGTTTAATTTTGCTGATATTTCCTCAAATTCAATTAAAAAAAACTGTAGAAATTTGACAATCTTGTGTATGGTATTTAACTTTTGATTCTGCTTGCTTTATGAATTGAACCTCAAGGTCGAAAGTTAACAAGTGTTGCTCATATAAGCAAGCGAGGGGCAACACTTGTTTAAGGTTCTGTCTACAAAGCAAGTGAAGATAAAAATTTAAGGCCACCCACTTTGAGGGTTGTTTGTATACTTCATCCAACTCAATTGTGGGTTAAATCTGTTCCAAAGTAATTATTACATTGAGAATTTTCATTTTTGTAAAAGTTATCCATGCTGCCATTACTCATTATATCTAATAGATAATTCTTTATGGGTGTGTTTGGTACGATGGAAAATGTTTTTCTATTTTCACTTGTTTGGTTATAATAACATGTTTGGAAAATATTTTTCATAACAACTTATTTTCCTCAATTCGAGGGAAAATGACTTTCCTTATGGGTCAAGGGAAGTCATTTTCCAGAAAATGACAAATGTGACTTATGATCTCACCCCACCCCTCTTCCCCACCCCAACAACACTCATATTCACATGATTCAAAAAATTCATATTTCTCAAAAATTTACATTACTCGGAAATTTTTTTCACCGTGTTTTGCTTCAATTTTTGACTATTTGAAATAAAAAATAGCGAAGCCCGAATTTTTTCCATTTTCAATGTTCTTTGAATGCATTGTTATTTTTTATATGCATAGAGGAAGACTTACCTATGTTACTTTTGCTAATTGCATATTTCATTTTGTCATCGATGTAACTTGTTTCACGAGGTTGAATAAGCTTGTCATTCCGTTATATTTCTATTGATTGTAGTATCTTGAGATTGTCTTGACAAAATATTGAAAAGTGTCTTCTATATTTGTTAATTAATAGTTGCTTAAATTTAGTGATTGTAATATTTTAGTATTCGATATTGATATTATTTGTTATGCTTAAATTAGTTCTTATAAATTGTTGAGTTGCTAGAGACACTGATATACTAATTAACAATTAGTAGTATTTTCTAAAAAATATTTTTTCACTCACCAATCAAATACTAGAAAATATTTTTCTAAAAATAGTCTCTACTCACCAACCAAACACCATAAAGTATTTTTCGAAAAATATTTTTCACTCACCAATCAAACATGAGAAAATAAATAGAAAACCAACTTATTTTTTAGAAAAACATTTTCCATCATACCAAACACACCCTCTGTCTCAAAATGCTTTTCATATTTCACTTCTCAAAAGTTAAACTACAAAAACTATAATCAACATCTTAAGATATATTCGTTCACATCATACACTACTTTTTAGACATAGAAGTGTAGAACCAATAACCCTAAAAATGAGCTTCTATCTCCATACAAATTAAGAGTGTTTGTTTGATCACTATATATTAAACACGATTGATAGATGATGGAAAAATTAATATATACATAGAATTAAAATTTTAAAAGGAAAGAACACAAACGTATAAAGAGTGATTGCAAGAAAGTAAAGAAAAAGAAACAAACCACAAGAAAGTATCTTTAATACAGTTCCCTTTGTATATACCCCATATTATTTGCTCAAAGTACAGTACATCAATAGACACAAGCAAGTGAATACATATAAAACCAATAAGAAATTAAAATTAAAAAACCTCAATATTCTATTATGCTCACCCCACCTATCTTTTTTTTAAAAAATATTTTTTATTCATTATTTATTAATTTTGCAATTTTTTCAACCCCACCATTGGTGCACAGCAATACCCTCATCTCTCAACAATCCATACAATGATAGACATTCCCAATATGGCCTCCTATGTTTCTTACCACTTTTTTTAATTCCTTGATGTTTACATTCCAAGAAAAGCTCATCAATTAACCTAATACTCTTACTGTTCATCATTTTTTCAATCACATCAGCCTCTGCCTTCATTACCACATACTCATTTTCTTTTACATTTTTACTTAACCAATCAGACATGTTATTAATAGTCAATGGTACCTCTTTTCCAGATGATTTTTCAGTCACAGTCTCAATCTTCAATATCTCAAATTTTGTGTTTTTTGTGGGATAATGCTTTGAAAACCAAGTAGAATGAGAATTGTCACTTGATTTTTGATTCTTTTCTTGTAAACTAACATCAATGAACACCCTTCTTGGGTAACTCTCTAGGGAAACTCCCATTAAATCAGGTAAAAAATGTGTCTTTTTTAAATATCTACTCGATTTTCCAGATGCTGCTCTTGGTGGTTCAAGTAGTACATCTTCAAGTTTCTTTAGTGCTGCCTCTTTTGCATTTGTAAATTTCCGATATTCAGAATCAACTAATCTGACTAATTTAGAATCGTGCTGAGCAGACTGACTAAGGGAAGTCAAATGCTCCTTATCAAAAAGTTTTCTGTTCCCAGAGCTCGAACCAGAGGCATTTTCTGTATTAGTTGCAAGAGCATTGAGACGTCGCCGCATAGAAGAGTTGAGAGAGGCATTCTTTAGTTTCTTCATGGCTACAATAGTTGAATCAAATTTTCTAACATAGACAATCTTGTAATTTGATGGATGTGGGAATTCATCAACCAAAGGAACGTCACTTTGTGGTACAACTAGAATACCACCTACCTTCAAAGCTCTTTCAATAAAATTTGATGATTGAGGGTAATCATAAGCAAATACAAGATCAAAAGTCTCACTAGGGACAAGATTTTGTTTTGCAGAATCTGAAAAAGAAATCAAATCTGGATTGTAATCTTTAACAACTTGAGAATTGTCAATTTCTTTCTCATTGCAATTGCTAATAAAAAGGGACCTATCACCCGTTCTTAGAAGTCCTTCATTAACCAAATCTTGAAACATCGCAGGCAAAGACTCCAAATTAGCTGGTTTATTAGCCATCTCATGATCAACTTTGTAAGCATAATTAGACTCGAAGCGCGATGATAAGTACCCCATTATTGTATTAATCCAAGGTAATGACACAATTACCAATGCCAAAATTGTTGCACGAGCCATAAACTTCAAAACCCAAGAATGGTCTACTCTTATAATCACCAACTTTGTGTCCCATTGGTAATCCATTAATCCATCAATGTATAGACCTCTCATTTTGTTATGTTGCTTGTTGCAAAAACCTTGTAACATATTATTCATCGATTTGTACCTCATTTTTGTATGACAAGTTATGAAAATGAACACTGAAAAACTAAAGATGCATGCAAGCTAGCCGAACACCAAAAAGAAGCTGGTTGAAGAAAACTCCCGAGATGAAAAAAGAAGGTTGAACTATTATTAATTTTTTAAAAAAGAAAAAATAAAGAGGGATGGCGAGGTATAATAATAGAGAATTATAAATTTAGCGGGTGCAAAACCTGGCTGCGGTGTGATTTCCACCCACGAGGGCAAGTCTATTTGTTTGCACTTTTGCCCACAATAACAATAAATCTTTTAACCTCTGAAATTCCATTTGTTAATAATTTTTCTACTCTCCTTCCTTCTATAATTTCCAGATCGATGACATCAATTAGGAATATTAACACTATTCCATGATCCACTTTTTAACGATACATTGGAAGAAAATCCAATAATATATTCGCCATCGATCGGAAAAATTAAAGAAGGAAGGAGGAGGTATAATAAGATCAAGGATTATTGTATTTTTTTTTAAAAAAAATTTAGGAATTTTTTTTCTTTAATAGTTTGAAATGCTTTTGTTTCTAGGCTATATAGATGCTGATATTAAGTGGTGTTGATTGAAATTGAGGATGGTTGGTTATGCGAACATTTCTCTCTAAAAAGAATGGTGAAAAGTTGTCAATTAAATTTGATGGGTGACTTAATTTCACCATACAACCTTGATAACAATAATCAACTTTACATTTTTGTAAGAGGTGAGGATGATATAAAATATTTCATTGGTTAGCTCTTTTAACAAGGTTTTATTTAACTTTGTAGTTAGCTCGAGTAAAATTCCATGAAGTACCTATTATTAGCACATGGATGGACTCATCATGACTTAAAATCCGATGAAAAGAAATAAATCAAAATGTGTTTTCCAAAAGGGGAAGGTGATTTAGGCTTTAGAAGTATTTTGATGTTAGTAAAGTTTAATGATAGAAAGATATAATAGATGGTGGAGGCTTAGAACTTGTAATTCACTACAGAGTACTTTTATTATTGCTAGATATTGTGCTACTCATCCTGTTGCTTCTACTATTCGGCCTACTCGTTCCCTTGCTTGGAAATAGTTGGTCAATATTAGAGATCAAGCAGACGAACTTTTAATTCGAAAAATCAGTAACAAAAACATACCCAGTACACAGTCCATACCACTACCTCAAATGTGAGAATTCGGAAAATCAGTAAAGACAATAATAATTTGTGGTGGATAACTAGTGTGAAGTGGGAGCAGTAGCCCATATTATTCACATAAGTGATTTTAATTATGCTCAAAGTGTCAGTGACATTATTACTTATGAAAATTGGGATATGAATCGTTACAGGCTTACAGCTTTCTGAATATCTCGTTGAACACATGAATTTCATTGACATAGGTAATCATAATCTTTTTGATACTTCTATTTGGATGGAAACAATAATGACATTTTTTCTGTGTGGAGACATATTAGATAGAAAAATGAGGTTTCTGATTTCTTAAAGAAGATTTGGGATAAATATTGGCCTTTTAAAATGTCCTTAATATGGAGATTTTTGAAAAGAAACTTGCTTTTTAATGATACTGTTGCTTATGTATTTGGGATTGACAGTGGTGCAAGATGTTCTTGTTGTCCTATTGATGGAAAAGATACTATGCACTACACTTTCATTGGTGGTAAAATTGCTGAACAAATGTGGAATTTCTTTCATAATCTGTTGGAATTATTTGGGTGGATATACCTATCAGGTGTATGCTTAAAAAGTGGTGGAATATCAAGCCAAATGACTTACTTCACTGGATTATTCTAGAAATCACGTCAGTTGTTATTCGTTGGGAATATAGAAAGCAAGATTCTTAGTCATTTATGGAGGAAACAGATGTTTTACCAAGTTGATTCAATATGAGATTATTTCTCATCTGAAATGAGTTGTTTCCAAAGTAAAGAGTAATACTGAATGGAGCTCTAGATGGAAAGTTATTTATCAACAGGTTACAAGCCTCATTCCTACGATTGAGAGTATTGTAGTTACATGGTTAAAATCACCTAAAAAGTGGGTAATTAAAGATTAACACTGATAGAAGCAGGAATGCAAATACAAGTGCTAAAATTAGAAACTTTTAATCCCCATTAGAAAAACCCTAATAACGACGCATGCAAACAGCTCACTACGTACACTGATCCTCGGAGAAAATGGCTATGGGGGAGCTGACCCACCGAATGAATCTATGAAATATAAGCACGTAGAAGGAGAGAAACAACAATGTGTGGCACCAAAGTATGCAGATCTATTGAAGAACAAACCCTACGTGCATGACAACAATAAGGTCCCTCCTAAACCGGTCATAATGGTGCAAGGGGGGCCAATAGTGACATGGAAATCATCTGAAGTGAAAGCTTTGATATTACAAGAGAATTTACAGTATGCAGTCATTGGTAAGTTCTCTTATGGTAGGCCGGAGATTAATGCATTGCGAAAAATTATCCCTACTCAGTGTGGTATAAAAGGAGAATTTATAATAGGGGTAATGGATTCACGACATATTTTGATAAGATTGAATCAGTTCGAGGACTATGTGAATTTATTATCGACAGTAGCTCATCATATTAAGGTTAATGATGTGTATTAGAAAATGCAGACTCTCAAATGGGACCCTTGGTTCGAACCAGATGTTGAAACAACAATAGGCATTACATGGATCTCCATGCCAAACCTACCACCAAATTTCTTTGCCAAAGAAGCAATATTTTCAATTGCTTCAGTAAATTGGAAAGCCTTTAATGGTGGACATGGCGACAAAAAACCACACAACGCCAAGTTGTGCTAGAGTGAAGATTGAAGTGGAACTTGTAGCAAAGTTATCTCATAGGGTGAAGATCAATGAGGAAAATGATACAAGTGGACAGATAAAGTCAAAGTGGATCAATATTCAGTATGATCATAAGCCAAAATATTGTCAGGAATGTTGCTTACAAGGTCATGATGAAGCCTCATGCTGAAACCTTCATCCAGAGATGTATAAGAAGAGCCAGGAGCAAAGGGAAGGAAAAGAATATGACAGGGAGAAGGAACAACAGAAGGAGCAAATCCAGATAACAACAACAAAAGCAAACTATAAGAACCAATGGCTACAGAGAAGAAACAAATACAAAAAAGATAGATATGGATATATAGTTGGAGAGATAGTTGACAAGGCAGATAATGTTCAGACATTAAATACATTTGATGTTTTAAATCAAGAGCAGCCGGAAAATAAAAAGAAAGCTTCTAATATGCAGCATCATGAAAGTACTAAAGATTGGGTGAAGAGATGCTTTGGCAAAGGAGAAACATGAGAGTTGGTAAATAGTGGTGTTAATCAAGACCAAGATGAGAGTAAAATCAAAGAAAGTGATGAGAAAAGGGAAGTAACACCAGAAGCACAGAACAATAATGAGGAATCTCAGCAAGGTCAAATTCACAATCAGAAGGAGGAGGAAATGCAAAATTATGCAACAGTAGAGAATAGTAAGAATGTAGATTTGGCCTTAGTACAATATGAAAGTGCAAACAAGAAGGAGTTGATAATGGAAGGTGTAATACCAATTGTAGTGAATGTAGCCAATCTATTGGGGATGGTAAATAGTAAGAATGCAGATTTGGATGATGAGAACCTGGAACATAATATTGAAAATACTACAATTGAAAGGGATTTATCACTAGAGCAAGCTCAATCTATGAATTAAATGCATAGGAAAAAATATAAGAAGAGCAAGAAGATTAGTGCAAGCACAATGCAGACAAGAAGTCATATGCTGAAATCATTATCAAAATAAATACATTAATTTGGAATATCAGATCAGTTAACACATATAAAGCATTCACAAGATTGATTATAATGCATAAAAGGTTTCATTTTGGCTTCATTGGTCTAATGGAACCTTTTTAGGAGAGTCATAGTATAGAGGAGTATAAAAGTAGGTTGGGGATGCAATATGCAGTGGTGAATTATTCAGGAAAAATATTGGTTTTCATGGATAATTTTATTGAATATACCATTATCAAGGATTAAGAACGGCTAATTACTCTCAAGATGGATAATCAAAATATAGGAGTAGAGATGTTGTTACTTTAGTATATGTAAAATACAGCCAAAGTAAAAGGCTATTGTAGTGGGATTCATTGGGGGAGATTGCCTACAACATGCAACGCCCTTGGTTAGTGGGGGTGATTTTAATGTGATTAGAAGGAAAAACTTGGTGGATTACAAGTCACAGTGGATGAGACTGATGATATTAACCATTGTATTAGCATGTACAATCTGGAGGATTGTAATTTCAAAGGAAGTAAGTTTACATTATGGAATGGTAGAGTTGATGAAGATTGTATTTTTAAAAGATTAGATAGAGTGCTGGATAATGACAAAATGTAGGAATTATTTCCAGTCTTGGAATTGAAAAATCTAGTGAGGAGTGGATTTGACCATGCCCCAATGTTGTTGCAGTTTAGCAAATTAAGCGAGCAGCTGATCAGACCCTTTAGATTTCTTAACTTTTGGTTGAAAGAAGATTCATGCTTAGATGTTATTAAGGGAAATTGGAATAGTGAATGTCAAGGAAATCTCTTTATCAAAGTTCACCAAAAGCTGAAGAAAACAAAGGCTGCGCTGACTAAATAGAGTAAGCAAGCTTTGGAAATATTTTCCAAGATATTTCCACACTGGAGGAGGTCATTAAGGTAAGGGAACAACAGTTTAAGCAAGATCCATCAGGTACTAACAGAGATAAGTTGTCACAAGTACACACAGAACTAGTAATTCAGCTGAAAACAGAGGAGGAGTTTTAGAGGCAGAAGACTGGTTTTAAGTGGTTTAAAGATTGAGAGAAGAATACTAAATTCTTTTATACTGTAGTCAAAGGGATAAAGGCTAGATTAAAGATAAAAAGAATACAAACAGAGGGGAATTGGTTGGACAAACAAGAGAAAATAGCTGAGGCAGCAGAAGTTTTCTTTCAAAAGCAATTGGAAAAGCAAGAGGCTGCATAAGATTTTCAATGCTAGATAAGTTAACAAAGTTAGCACAGATTCTCAGAATGAATTTTGAAGAGAATACCAACATTGGAGAAAGTACAGAATACAATTATGCGTTTAAATAGAAATAGTGTTGGGGTCTTGATGGCATGCCAATTGTATTTTTTCAGGATGCATGGAATATTATCTCAAATGACCTTCACCATATGGTTATAGTTTTTTTTTCTGTAGTTATGATCTTCCCAGATTTATCACTCATACTAATTTGGTATTATTTTCAAAGAAGTTAGTGGTAAATACCTTCTCAGATCTAAGACCAATATACCTCAATAACTTTGTGAATAAAATCTTTTCTAGAATTATTCATGAAAGAATTAAGGGTATTCTTCCTCACATAGTATCTGAAAAATAAGCAGGTTTTCTGAAATGAAGGAGTATAGTTGAAAATATTTTGGTGGTTAAAGTGTTTGTATTTGAGATTAGGAAGAGGGGTAAACCACCAAACATGGTTATGAAGTTAGATATGATGAAGGCATATGACAGGGTAGAATGGTTGTTTATGACCAAAGTTTTGAGGAGGATAGGTTTTTGTGAAAAACTGATTGATATGGTGTTTAGATTACTGGCAAATAATTGGTACTCCATTCTATTAAATGGACAACCAAAGGGTTTCTTTAAATCCACTAGAGGCCTTAAACAAGGTGACCCCCTGTCACCTATACTGTTTAGCATTGCAGCAGAGGTATTATCAAGGGGCTTAAAGAAACTCATGCTTAAAAAGGAGTTCAGGCTATTTGGGATGCCTAGAAGAAGTCTTAAAATCAACCATCTGTCCTTTGAAGATGACATGTTAATTCTTTGTAAGGCAAAACTAGGTACTTTACAGTTGGTGACAAATACTTTGGAAAGATATGAATGTGTTTCAGGGCAGAAAATTAATAAAGAAAAAAATGCCATCTATTTGCATAACAGTGTTTGAAATGGAGTAGTAGTGATGGCAGAATTTGCAACAAGAATATTAAGACAACAATTTCCTTTCAACTACTTGGGATGTCCCATATTCTACATGAGGAAGAAGAAAGTATACTATCAACATATCATGAATATAATTAGTTTCAAGTTGTAAACCTGGAAAGGAAAATTGTTGTTATATGATGGTAGAGCAGTCCTTATTAAGCATGTGCTAAAAAGCATACTAATATACTGTATATTTGTGATGAATCCACCTAAGAATGTGCTTAGTACTATTCAGAATACAATTGCAAAATTCGTTTGGAGTAGTACTATAGGAGGAAGAGGAAGACATTGGGTATCTTGGTCATCAATGTGTTTACCAGAAGCAGAAGGGGTGCTGGGTTTTAGAAGGTTGCAAGATGTGTCAACAACTTTTTTTTGTAAGCTGTGGTGGAATATTAGAACACAAAATTCCCTATGGAGTGACTATATGGTGAACAAGTAATGCAGGAAGTACCATCCTAAGGAAGTTATGTGGAAAATAGGTTCTGGCCCTCAAGTTTGGAAAAAAATGTTGCAAGTAAGGGACTTAATAGACCATCTTATCTTTTAGCAAGTTAGGAAAGGAGATGCTCGTTTATGGTATGATAAATGGAGTGGACTGGGAGACTTGTACTTTATTATTGAGGAAAGTTATGAATGGGATGAAATGTTTCAGTGTATGAAGGACTTAATGACTAATGGTAGTTGGAATGAGGATACCTTAAAAAGTATGTTTGTAGATGATATTGTGGCTCATGTAATGAATAAAGTAAGGAATGGGGGAATAACTGACCAACAAAATAAGCCAATTTAGAGTTTGAAGTCAAGAGGAAATTTTACAGTAAAGTCTGCATGACACTATGGCAGGTAGAGGGGAGAACCTAATGACTTTTATAAACAACTATGGATAAAAATACTGTCTTTCAAAATTGTATTTTTTATGTGGGGAATGTGGAAAGGGAGGATCTCAGTTGATGATACAGTTAGAAGATGGGGGATACTTGGTCCTTCCAAGTGTTGGTGTTGCCAAAACCCAATACAAGAGACCATAGCGCATGTGCTACTGAGATCATTTGCAGCTAACATGACCTGGTCCTACTTTTCTTATTTTGCAGGTATAAGCATACAAGGGAGGAGCCTAAGAGAGAAAATTTATTCCTAGTGGAATGCTCAAGTAAAACAAAGGGAGAATGCCTATTTTAGAGCTATACCAACAATCATAATGTGAAAACTATGGAGGAGAAGGAATAGCAAAAAGTGTGAAGGCAAGAAGGTCAGTATGCATAGATTAATATTCAATGTCACAAGACAGCTAAGGATGCTACTGAAGGTGAGGAAACCAACTTTGGAATTTTCCACAAATTGTCCAACTATATTGCATCAGCTAAGTCAACTAAAACCTAGAGTCACAGCTAAGGTTGTACTATAGGATTTCCCAGAACATGGTTGGTGTCAATATAACACAGATAGTACATCAAAAGGGAATCCAGGGAACAGTTCATGGGCTTTTTGCTTAAGGGATATAAAGGGGGATCTAATGGATGCAGAAAAAGAAACTATGAAAGACACAGATAACATAATTGCAGAAGCTGAAGCCATTATGCAAGAAGCATATCATTGTATTCAGTCAAAACATGATATACAGAAGTTCTTAAATCAAGAACGAGAAATACCATGGATGATTACAGATACAGTAAACAGGATAAAGATGTTTTTACAACACAAGCAAGTACAAATTATATACATATTCAGGGAAGGCAACCAACTTATGGATTACTTAGCTAATTTAACATTTGAGTAGGAAACTTATATTTATAGCATTCAACCAGTTACCAAGTTCAGGTAGAAAGATACTAAACAGTGATAAATAACAATATCCATATCTGAGGCTAAGAGTAGAAAAAGGTTAAAAGGACTGGAAAGGCTACAACAAGTTCTTTCACTTATAACATATATACAAATAGGGAAGCTAAACAAAAAAGTGAAAATGCTAGTTTACCTATCTACACTAGCCAATAAAAAAGTTATCTCAGTAGATTGGGGGTTACTAAGTCAAATCAAATTCAAGCGACTGAGATCCTTGTTCCTCTTCAGCTATCAACGTGTCCGAGCATCCCAGTATCTCTGTCCCAGCTATAGCTACATATGGAAAAGAAACAGAGGGTAAATTTCAACATACAAATCAAGTTGCAAGCTCCTAAATACAAATGACTTACTAGAAGAAGGATTCAAGGTTCAGAAGATGAGACCCAAAGTTTTAGCACAAAAAAATAATGGAAATGTATGAAAGATTTCACCTAAAATAGAAATGAAGTCAGGGTATCAGTCACCTGTTGAAAACCACAGTAAGTATGAAATAAGGAAACTCACTCATGAAGGATGAAATCAACAACTTGGAGAAACAATGGCAAGGTATTCACTACCCACAACTAAAGAAGAATGAATTAGAGATTAGTGAAGCTGAACTGGATGGAGGAGGCAGAGGAAACAAAAGTTCAACTCTAATGCTGAATTTGGAAACCCTACTTATCTTATGTGAGTTTCCCAGACCGGGTCAATTAGTTGGGCCAGTCCATTTGGTTTTTAGTTGGGTCATTTTATAGTTGGGTCAATTGTGTATTGGTATTATAAGTTGAATTTCCCATTCATGTTTTAGATTGATTTTATTAATAAAATTCCAAATTAAACCAACAAAATGCTAAAATTAGAGGGATATGTAGAGATCACAAAGGAACAATTATCATGGCCTTTGCTTGGGTGGATAATGATACTAGTATATGGCTGAAGCCAAAGCTGCTTTAAATTGCCTAGAATGGTGTTCTTAAAATGGGCATAGCAATGTAATCTTGGAATGCAATTCAATGATTATGGTAGAGATGATTAAATTAAACTATAATATCCTTCGACAAATGAAGAATATCATTACTAAACTAAAACCCTAACAACTCTTGAAAAATTTGGAGAGGCCATTGTCTTTTTTGAAGAGTCAGTATCCCATTAGACTACTGATATTCAAAGAAACATATGTTGGGTTCAAGTTAAAAGTATGAATGGAAAATGGAGGAAAAAATGAGATAATGCTTAAAAAGAAACGTGTACTAAAAAATAAGGAAAGTCTACCAATTCTCCCACATTGGTGGGAGAATGAAACTTTCTTGTGTTTTTATTAAAAAAAACAAATTCCACATGGATAGTGAGTCAAGAACCAAGAGGTGTCTCGCGCTGTTATTGTCGCTCGCTCGACTCGTCTTTGGCTTTGGATTTGTCAAATAACTCTTGAAAAATTTGGAGAGGCCACTGTCTTTTTTGGAGAGTTAGTGTCCCATTATTATCATGGGGAAGATTGAATATAATCTTGATAAAGTTTCTATTGATTAGATTAATGATATTCAAAGAAGCATATGTTGGGTTCAAGTTAAAAGTATTGAATGGAAAATGGAGAAATTAAGTGGAGGAAAAAATGAGATGACACTTAAAAAGGAAAGTGTACTGAAAAATAAGGAAATTCTACTAATTCTCCTACATTACTGGGAGAATGAAACTTTCACGTGTTTTTATTAAGAAACATAAACTTCACATGGACAGTGAGGCAAGAACCATGAGGTGCCTTGCACTGTCATCATCGCTAGCTCGGCTCGGTTTCAGCTTCAAAAAATGATCGATTGATGAATTAAGTGGAGGGAAAAATGAGATAACACTTAAAAAAGAAAGTGTACTCAAAAATAAGAAAAGTCTACTAATTCTACCACATTGGTGGGAGAATCAAACTTTCATGTATTTTTATTAAGAAACACACACTCCACATGGATAGTAAGGCAAGAACCAAGAGGTTCCTTGCGCCGTCGTCGTCGCTCGCTTTGCTTAAAAATGGAAAATGGAAAATCAAGTGATCCAAAAATCCAAAGAAAAGCTCAAATTATTTTTTATGCTTCCTCGGAAGGGACCCAACCCTTTGAGGAAAAAACACAATATTTTGAATGGACAGATATGACTGTTTCAAAGCATATACCTTTTCGAATGAACCATTGCCTCCTTTATGAAGGGGAACTTCTTCGCTATATAAACCTGCATTTTTCCACAGGTTTGTAACAAAATTTCTGCACTTGAAAATTATTTCTCTTGCTTCTAAAAACTCTATGTCATCATCTCCCATTGAGTGAGTTCAAAGAAAATCAGAAAGTTTGAGGCACCGCTATAGTCTGGTTGTGAAGCCATTTTATCCTGGAAGAAAAATTACGCAACCTCGGGTACTTGAAGGAAATTATTTCCTTAAGGACACTTCGTGAATTCGAAGTACTTGGCTTATTCTGTTTTATCTTATTTCTTTAAAATAATAATTAACACACTTCTATTGAAAGGTCATTTTTGATCTGGTGTTGAAAGTGTTAAAAACTTTATAAGTGTTCTTGAATTAATCTTGAACATGTGTTGAAGTGTTTGAACTAACATACAGATTTGTGTACCCGAACAACAATCTTAAGGAAATAAATCGTAATCCGTATTGCTTTTTATTTCTGAAGATTAAAGCTTTAGGCTTTCTACTTCGTTTGAACTTAACAAATGATTTGAAGAAATTAAATCTTCATCATAAGTTAAAGGTCATTCGGTTAACGATTGAAAGACACAAAAATTTTATCATTAAATTAGAAACAAGTAGTGTTAATATGTTGTTACGAAATTAAAACTAGTATATTTTTATACTAAAAGTTGACAGTATTTTTGTGACAGGAAAAATGACTACAGAAGGTCATGTAGATGGTGTGACAAGTGTACCAACGACTAATGTTGCCACAACCAGTCGCACAAATGCGCACCCGCTATGGCACTAACAGAAAAAGCTACAAAAATTTCTGGATTTGATTTCAAGAGGTGGCAACAGAAGGAGTTTTTCTATCTAATAACCTTATGTATTCAAAGGTTTATTTTAGAAGATACTCCAGAAGTGCTGCGAAGGAACTTTGAACTAGGAGCGAGTCGTTATAACAGAAGCGTGGAAACATTCTGATTTCCTATGTAGGAATTACATCCTAAGTTGCCTCCAAGATGACATACAACATCTATAGTGTAATGAATACATATAAAAATTGTGGAATGCGCTGGAAATAAAATATAAGACTGAGGATACGGGAACTAAGGAGTTCGATGTTGTGCGATTCCTAGAGTGTAAAATGATAGATAATAGGAATGTCATTTCTCAAGTACAGTAGTTGCAAGTCATCATCCATGATCTCCTTGCGGAAGGTATGAATTTAATGGATACCTTATTTGAACATACTAAACATGTTCGTAATGTTCACATAAACTTTCTTGTAGGTTTGGTTGTGAATGAGGCATTTCAAGTTGCTACAATTATTGAGAAGTTTCAACCTTTGTGGAAGGACTTCAAGAATTACTTGAAACATAAATGAAGGGAGATGACAGTCGAAGACCTCATTGTGAGGTTTCACACTGAGGAAGACAATAAAGCCGCAGAGAGGAGGTCTAAATAAAATTCTGCAATAATGGAGCTAACATTGAAGAAGGTCACTCCAACAACTTAAAAAAGAAGAAGAAAGATGGACAACAAAGTAATCAGACTAAGAAGAAATTCAAAGCAAATACTTTAATTATGGAAAGATTGGCCATAAGTCTACAGATTGTCGTACCCCTAAAAAAGGCAAAAAGAAGGATCAAGCAAATATGGCTGAATCCAAGAATGAAATAGACAATTGATGTGCCATGCTTTTGGAATGTAACTTGGTGAGAAATACTCGAGAATGATGGATGGATTCTGGTTCCACCCGCCACGTTTGTTTAAATAAAGAGTTGTTTGCTGCGTTCGCTCTGTCTCAAGGCAAAGAGAATATTTACTTGACAAGCTCCACAACTGCAAAAATTGAAGGGGCGGGAAAAATATGCTTGAAAATAACTTCAGGAAAAGTGTTGACTCTCACCAATGTCCTGTATGTACCGAAGTTAAGAAAGAACTTGATTTCTGTATCACTTCTTGACAAAACCAGATCCAAATATGTATGTGTTTCTGGAAAAATTGTAATTAGCAAAGGGTAAGTGTACGTAGAAAAAGGCTATCTCACTGAGGGCCCATATAAGATGAATGTAATGACTGTTGAAATCAATAAAAGTTCTGTTTCTTCTTACTTGCTTGTGTCTAATGATTTATGGCATGAACGATTAGGACATGTCAATTATAAAACTTTACGAAAATTGATTAGCTTAGAAGTTTTGCCAAACTTTGAGTGCAATAAATAAAAATATCAAACGTGTGTGGAATCAAAGTATGCTAAGCATCCGTATAAGCCCGTTGAAAGGAATTCCAATCCCTTATACTTAATCCACACTAACATTTGTGATATGAAGTCAACACCATCTCATGGTGGAAAAGTATTTTATAACTTTTATTGATAATTGCACTAGATATTATTAGGATGAAGCAATAGATACATTTATACAATATAAAATAGAAGTTGAAAATCAGTTAGAGAAAAAGATCAAAATAATAAGAAGTAATAGGGGTGGAGAATATGAATCTATCTGTGCAAAAATATGCATAGAGAATAGAATTATCCATTAAACTATAGCCCTGTATTTACCTCAATCTAATGGAATTACGGAAAGAAAAAACCGAACCTTAAAAAAATGATGAATGCCTTACTTATAAGTTCAGGTTTACCGCAAAACTTGTGGGGAAAGACTATCCTTACAGCCAATCGAATACTCAACAGAGTTCCCCATAGTAAGATATAATCAGTTCCATATGAAAAATAAAAAAGAAGAAAATCCAACTTGAAATATTTCAAAGTAAGGGGGTGTCTAGCGAAATTTCAAGTTCCTATGTCCATAAGGATAAAGATAAGACCGAAGATAGTGGGTTACGTGCTCATAGGATATGCTAAAAGTAGTAAAGCATGACAGTTTTTGGTTCATAAATTCAAACACCTAAATATAAATAAAAATACGATAATTGAATCAGATAACACTGAATTCCTTGAACACATTTATCCGTATAACACTAGACATGAACAGTCTAGTTGGGAGTCTAAATGACCTCGAGATGAACCAAGTGAGGACGTACATAATGATGAGAATCCAAGATGTAGTACACGTCAAAGAACGTCAACTTTGTTTGGATTGAATTTTGTAATATTTCTCTTAGAAATGAGCTCAAACATTCAAAGAAGTGATGTCGTCTTCAGAATTATCCTTTTGGAAAGAGGCAGTCAATAGTGAGATTGATTCAATCTTAAGAAACCATACGTGAGAGTTGGTTAATCTTCTTCTAGGAAATAAACCTTTAGGTTGTACATGGATCTTCAAAAGGAAAATGAAAGTGGATGGTATTATTGACAAATACAAAGCAAGACTTATAGTAAAATACTTCAAACAGAAAGAAGGTCTTGATTACTTTGATACATACTCTCATGTAATAAGGATAATGTCAATTCAAATGTTAATTGCCTTGGCGGCGGTATATGGTCTTGAAATCTATCAAATGGATGTAAGAACAACATTCCTAAATGGAGAACTAGAGGAATAAACTTACATGGAACAATCCTAGGGTTTTGTGATTCTTGGTAAAGAAAAAAAGGTGTGCAAACTAGTTAAGTCACTCTATGGACTAAAACAAGCACCTAAATAATGGCATGCCAAGTTTGACCAAACTATGTTGGCAAACGGGTTTAAGAAAAATGAATGTGACAAATAATTTTAAATTAAAGACACTCCAAGTCACAAGGTCATTATTTGGTTGTATGTGGATGATATGTTGATCATCCATAGATAATTAAATTCTACAAAACAAATGCTTGAGAACACGTTTGATATGAAAGAACTTGTAGTTGCGGAAGCGATCTTAGAAATAAGAATCCATAGAACTCCACAAAGGTTGGCATTATCACAGTCTCATTACATCGAAAAGGTACTTGACAAATTCAAGTATTTGGAATTCGGTACTGCCAAGACTCCATTAGACATGAGCTTCAAACTTCAAAAGAATAAAGGTGAAAGTGACTCACAATTGGAATATACAAGAGTGTTGGGATGTTTAATGTATATAATGAATTGTACACAGACAGACATATCATGTGCTATTAGTAAGTTGAGTCGGTACATGAGTAATCCCAATAAAACTCATTGGATGGCAATGAAAAGAGTTTTGGGGTATCTTAAATACACTCAAGACTATGCTTTGCATTATAATAAATATCCCTTGGTAATTAAAGGTTATAGTGATGCAAATTAGATTACTGGATCGAATGAAGTAAAATCCATAAGTGGATATGTATTTACTATAGGTGGAGGAGCAGCCTTTTGAAAATCTTCCAAAAAGACATGTATTACTCACACTACAATGAAATCAGAATTTACCGCATTAGATCAAGCTGGTGAAGAAGTAAAATGACTTTAAAATTTTTTGGAAAATATTCCTTATTGGCCCAAACCATTAGCACCAGTATGTATATACTGCAATAGTCAAGTGACAATAGGTAGGGTAGGAGTATGATGTATAATGGTAAATCTCATCACATAAGATGGAAACATAATACCGAGACCTTGTCTCTAGGGGAATTATCACTGTTGACTATGTGAAGTCAAAGGATAATGTGTTGGACCCACTCACAAAAGGCCTATCTAGAGAGAGTGTTGAGAGAACATCCAAGGGAATGGGTTTACGGCCTAGGACAAGTCAATATGGAGGTAACTCTACCTAGCAGACTGGAGATCCCAAGATCTAGGTTCAAAGAGATCAAACAAAGTTGTGTCTGACAGGTTCAACATTGTCAATATACCCAACCCATTCTCATGATGTAGACAATATTTAGTAAACAAGGATAAGACTTATGATGTGAAGTCTTTTAATGATTATCTACATTTGGTAGATTTTACTAAATAGATTAATCTATAGGATTGAACATTTAGAAATCACCTATATGAGGGCGAAGTAGAAGCCGCTTCAAGGAGAATGTTAGTAAAGGCATGTTCTCTAAGCTTTCATGAGACCGAGATATGTTTATGGCTAAAACGAACAAAACCATGAGAACCATAAATGATAAAAGGTTGGTTGTATGACATGTGTTTTTCAGGTGTATATTAAAGCCGACAGTTCAAACATATCAAATCTACCGATTGACCGAGTGCATCTGATGCATGTTCACTACGAAAAGTTCAAAGGAAAACCCACTTTTCCAAATGTAACCAGTCTTTGCTTTTTATGATCACATACTTGTCCATGAAATTTTACAAAGAATAGACATTCCCCATTCATATGGGGGATTATTGGGTTCAAGTTAAAAGTGTGAATGGAAAATGGAGGGAATTAATTGGAGGAAAAAAATGAGAGAACACTTAAAAAGGAAAGTGTACTAAAAAATAAGGAAAGTCTACTAGTTCTCCCACATTAGTGGGAGAATAAAACTTTTAGGTGTTTTTATTAAGAAACACAAACTCCACATGGATAGTGGCGCAAGAACCTAGAGGTGTCTCGCGCCGTCGTCGCTCACTCTGCTCTGCTCGACTTCGGCTTCAGCATTGGATTTGTCAAATGATCGACCGATAAAATTAATTTTTTAGATAAAGTTTATTCAAAACTTGGAAAATCAGGTGATCAAAAAGTCCAAAGAAAAACAAAAAATATTTTATCCTCCATGAACGTGCATACATGCAGTGTAGCAACGACTGCAAACACGAAATATACCCTTCGAGGAAAAGACACACTATTTTGGAAAAAGGGATGACTGTTTGGATGGTTGTGACTATTCAAAGAAAGACACACTATTTTGAATGGACAGACATGACTGTTCTAAAGGACACAGCTTTCCAAATGAACCATTACCTCCTTTCTGAAGAGGCACTTATGGCTATATAAACCTGTATTTTTCCACAGGTTTGTAATGAAGTTTCTGCACTTGAAAACCATTTTTCTTGTTTCTAAAAATTCTGTGTGATCATCTCCCATTGAATGAGTTCAAAGAAAATCAGAAAGTTTAAGGTACCGCTACAGTCTGCTTGTGAAGCAATTTTTATCCTGGGAGAAAAATTTTGCAACCTCAGGTACTTTAGGGGAATTATTTCCTTAAGGAAACTTCATGAATTCGAAGGACTTGGCTTATTCTGTTTCATCTTATTTCTTTAAAATATTGAGTAACACACTTTTATTGAAAGGTCATTTTAGATCTTGTGTGAAGGTGTTAAAAACTTCATAAGTATTCTTGAATTAATCTTGAACCTGTGTTGAAGTGTTTGAACTAATATACAGATTTGTGTACCCAAAACAACAACATATACATGACTGATGGTACAACTTATCCATGTTCAATAAAGGTGTTTCCCCCCTTTTCTTAAGCAATTTAAAGGAGCTCATCTTATAGCTCATGGATTCTTTAATTTAAAAGATAAAAATAACGGAGGTCAAGGAGGGTGGTAATAATGGAGCCAATGACTTCACGTGTTGACACTTGGTTAGAAAAGGAGGAAAAATTGATATGTGGAGGTATAATAAAAGTAGAAAAAAATGTTTTGGTTTAGGGCAATTTTCATAAATCTCACCAGGTTTCTTCTTAATTACCTTCTCTCCCAATTTTTTTAATAAATTTTCTCTCTTTTAGATTTTAATTGTTCATATACATAACTGCACGTTTATATACATAAGTATCTTATGTATCATAACTAACTTTCTTAACGATATTTAAGGAAATAAATCAAGTCTAATAATTATACAAAATGATATTTAAGAAAATAGTCAAGTCTAATAATTATTCAATATTATACCTTATTAATTTGTGATTAATGAATCCCTTACTTATACTTTTTTTTCAAAAATATACTCCTAAAAGAAAATTTACCACATAAATCACCTAGAAAAATTTAAAATTATAAAATAAAGGGACATAGAACATTTTAAAACAAAAAAAAGGATCGAATAAAGGAAATTTTACTACGTAATTCTGTGAAAATTTTTACTACCTAGTCTACATATAAAGAAAATTTTACTACATAAGTATGAAAAAATTTGAAACCAAAAAAAATGAAATCCTATAAGATTTGAAGAATATGACAATAGTGAATACTAACCCTTATACATATAGGTTTGAAAAATACACACCCCAAGCATCATATATATACATAGAAATATGAAACAAAATTTGAAAAATAAAAAGATAGCACATCATATACATGCCTAACATTCTTTTATATACTAAACACTGCTAAGTATATGTGCCGAAATACACACAACTAGTCTTGTCTAACAGAGTCATATACATAAGTGTGCTATGTATAATACTATTGATGTATAACATATACATAACTCTGCAATTTATATGACTTGAAATTAAACAACTCAACAATGTCTTATTTCAATACATATACATAAAAGGGTTGAAATAAAACATCCAACAAATGACATAACTACAAATATATACATAACTCGCTATTATCATAGTTCAAAATAACAACATGGATTTACTAAGTAATCTGATAACATACATAATAAATTTAATGTATAAGAAGACGTCTCTAATACTATACATAACTAGTTTATGTATAAGATTGAAATAACGACAAAATTCTCTTATATAACAATGTATAAGAATGCATAAATTGAAAAAAAAAATACATGTTCAACAACAAATTACTATACCTTTAGAAGACCCAGTCATGATGATTCTTCAGTTTTTATCTTACTTGAAGGTTTAACAACAAACTTTTTAAAGCTTGTACGAGAAACTTCCTCGACTTCTTCTTCTTGGCTAGGTTGTTTTGGTGTTTTGATCTATTTTATCTAAAACTTGAATCAGACTCTATTACTATGCTTAAATTTTAAGAATTACGTACATGCAACAAGTAACTCGTAGATTTTTGATTTAGTAAAGTTGAAAAAATTAAGAAATTAAACTAAAATCAAAAATAAATTGAAGAAGATAATGATGTTCAACAATTTGATAAGATAAGGTTTGTAAATTCAAACCTTGAAATCTCTTAATTATGGTTGCTTGATTTTAGGCATAAATTATGAAGGTGTGATATGTATATGGGTATATATATGGAGCTTACAGAGAAAAAGTGTAAAAAATGGGATATTTATAATTAGTTTTGGTAGATAGAATTTTATGTAATAATAGAAAGTTAGGATGTACATTTATGTAAATTTTTCTTTTTTTTTTTTAATCAAATTGGGCCAACACTTCAAAGTCTTAACAAAGTGGGGGTTGCCCACACGGACATTCAACATGAAATCATTTTTGACAGTGATAACAATATTCTAGTGTGTAATTTTTTGGTTGAGCCCATTACTGACAACAAGGAGAAACTAGCTCAAGCTAGCCAGTAGCATACGACAAGGAGATACTACCTCCTAGACGACCTAGAAAAATAAAATGGACTAATGATGATTAGGGGTGTTCACAATTCGATTTGGGTTGATTATTGGTCAAAATCTAAATCAAAGACAAATCAAGTCTAATTAATTTTGTAAATAGTTTAAAAAAATAAAACCAAATAAAATACATAATTATCAAGTTGGTTGTTATCAATTTTTATTTAATTTAGTTTGATTATTCTATTATTAACCATACATGAAAATAAAAGAAATAAAGAAACATATTATGCAATCAATAAAGGAATTTAAGGACTTGAACATCTTCCCAATGGTGTAAAATTCTAGAACAACTCACTTTTTCTCCAATTACAGATTAGGTCTTTTTGAAGAAATAAGCATTTAGCCCATGATGAATGGCAAATTTGCCACTCATTTTCATCTAAACTCTTGCACACTATTATGAGTTAATTTCATATATGCGACTTATTATTTAATGAAATGCCAATGTTTGTGATCTTAGACAAAAATCTGATGAAAAAGAATTGAGGCAAAGCTGAAAAGGAAGAAAAGTGAGTAAAGTTGGAAAAATGGTGAAAGTGCAGCTCAAGATCGTGACCCAAATGTTGCAATCGTGAAATGACATAGTGCGATCGTACTTCATCGCGACAGGCACAAATGTTGCGATCGCGAGTTGATGCCCTATGATCACAGCATGAGGACAGAAGTTCTACGATTGCAAGCCAAACCACCACAATAGTGAGGGTGCGATCGCGACTAAAGGTGGTGATCACAACCCTTGGGAAATCTTGTAGAGGTATTGCTGGAATTTCACAAAGCGTAATCCCAAGATAAAAAAGGCTAAATCCTTTGTGTTTCTAGAATCCATTTTTCCATTTTTTGAGAGAGAAGTACACTATTATTGAGTGGAGACAAATTATGGTGTATTCCTAAAAGATATTTCGGTTATTTGATTTAATTTAAAGCTTGGAGAATATATTTACTTTGCTTTCAATGGATAAGTTGAATGCCAATTTAGGTATACATCTTATGTTTACTTTCACGAGTAGTGAAATTTGGAGTTATGCTTGATTAGATGGTGATTAATGCATAGGTATTGATTGTTTGTCCAATTAATTAGTTATTTGTGATGGGTTTTGCTTTGCTCCACGTTTAATTGAGAATTAGGGGTTGTAAACCCTAATTATCCTTTAACTCACACCATCCTTGAAAGAGGAGATATGAGTGAAGAACCCTTGAACCCATACCATCCTTGAAAGAGGGGATATAGGTAAGAAAAAATTGGGAACAATAACTTGAAATTAACTCATTTAATAACATTATCTTAGAAATAACAGTGCTAATTGAGAGAAGTAAATTGGTAGATTTGATATACTCGTCAGGTGTTCGAAAGAATCCACGAGTACGATTTGGTGTTTTATTAAAAGGTTGACACCGATACGCCTAAATCTAGCTTGCCCAAAATCCTTAACTAAAACTTGGACTAATTATTGACAACATATGCATGAATCCTACTTAGGATAGCATAACCCCAAGGCCTCTCTCAATTTGATAACACATCTCAATTTTTCAATCTCGCAATAATGTCACTTATTGTTGTGTTCAAATCGTTCAAATCAAACCCCCCAATTTATTTTTATGTACTGTTTAAATTTTGCACTATGGGTTAACACATAGTTAACTTTAAACACTCATAATTTGTGAATTCTACATCTTCACTCCTCATGGATTCAAACCAAACTCATAGTTGGGTAGTTATATTAACGACGATCGTATTGCACTTGAGTTTTGGTGTAAGTTTGGATGTTATAAAATGATGTTGTTACTGGGGAGTGAAACATAGTTTTGGTGTAAGTTTGGGCGTTATAAAATGATGTTTTTGCTGGGGAGTGAAACATAGTTTTTACTATTGTAGTATTGTTAGTAACCTTAGGTTAGCCTTAGTATTTTTGTTTACGCTGTTTGTTGTTTTTGTCTTTCTTGGGTGAAGATCATAGCATACACGACACCATAAGCCTACACGGTAGTAATGATAGCTCTTTTGATGGGCTTGAGGATATGGATCAACTTGGAGATGTGGCGCAAGCTAGTACCATGCATATTCCACTAGAATAAGAAAATAAGGTGTTTCACGTTACTAGCGTGATGCTTCATTTTCTTCAAATGAAGAGGTTACTAAGAGGCTAAGCCCATGAGGATGCTAATCTCCACTTTGAAAACTTCATTGATGTGTCCATGCCATTTGATATTTCTCTCATTTCTCAGGATTTCATTCGATTGCGTCTCTTCCTATTTTAATTGACTGGAGAAACGGTTCTATGGTTGCGATCTTTGCCTGCGAGATCTATCACTTCATGGGCCGAGCTCACGGAAGCATTCTTGGATAGGTACTTTCCTTATTGAATGATACAACTAAGGTATGAAATCACAAACTTTTGCCAAATTAGTGGTGAACCATTGTATAAATCTTGGAACCACTTCAATGATATATTAATGCAATGTCCAAATCATGAGGTTTTAGATAAAATGCTTTTTCAAATTTTCTATAGGGCATTGGACTAATTAAACAAAATGGTGGTTGATAATATATTCGATGGTTCTCTTGTCAAATTGTCCTATGGTGTTGCTTCAGCTTTGTTAAATCATGTGACAAAACAAAATAGAGGATGCATACGAGGGACACTAAGGTGGCCGTAGGGTTCCCCATGACATATTTTGTAAGAAAAGAGCAAAAGAAGAAGGATGAAGAAAGGGTGAGAATATGGCCAAGGTAATGACCCAACTTGACCTTCTTACCAAACATGTGATAGGGGAACCTCCTAAAGCGGTCAATGTCCTTGCTTCAAAGAGTACTGGAGATTATGATGATAAAGAAGGGGAGAAGCTTGATGAGGAGATTAGATTTTTATCAAACCATCTAGGGGGTTCTCTCCGACCTATCAAAGGAAAAGAAGAAACCAAGGTTGGAAGTATCAAGACAGAGATAAAGATTAGGAGTGGAGAGACAAAAAGAGAGACTATGTCTGATACATACCCCCTTATGAAAATAGATATAAAAAAATTCAAGCATGAATATGTCTTATCTTGAATTTTAATGCGTGTATAAGGGACCAACAAAATGGAAAGGGAGATAAAGAGTGACTTCTCTCAACTAAGACAAATGGTGATATCCTACTCGGCCTCCATCAAGCAACTAGAAATGCAAAAAGGCCAAATTTCAACTGAACTTAATGCTAGGGCAAAAAGAGGTTTACCTAGTGATACGGTGGCCAATCCTAAAAATGATGCTCATGTTATGGATAACGTCACTAGAAGTAGCCAAGATCTTGGTGCAGATATAGTTGAGGTTGATGAAAATCCCAATGAAAAGACATGTGATGAACAAGAAAGTGCAAAAAGAAAACGGATAGTAAATCCAAGTGATAGTGCCCTAAAGTCCAATAAAATGGTTGTTGAGAAACCAACGGTAGTTTAAGATAAGGTAACGATGAGGAAATTCCTAAAGTGATCAATGGTGATGTGTTAAAAGTGAATGAACCTACAATTTCTCCATTACCATCAATCAATATTCCTCAACCCTTCCTACAAAGGCTTAAGAAGAAAGATGATAAGACTAAGTACAAACAATTTCTTGAAAACTTTAGCAACCTTTTACATTCCATTATTAGAAGATCTTTAAGAGACATGCTAAAGACATTAAGAAATTGATCTCAAAGAAGCAACTTATGGACTGTGAAACTATTGAGGTGATGCATAGTTCTAGTACTATAATTTCAAACACAATGGCAGAGAAGAAAGAAGACCTGAGAGCATTCACTATCCCTTGCACTATTAAGGTGTACAAATTTGAAAAAACTTTGTGTGATCTTGGAGAAAGTATTAAATTGATGCCATATGCCGTGTTTTAAAAGTTGGGATTGGGTGTTCCTACACCCACCACCATGAGTCTTTTAATAGCCGATCATTCAATCAATAATCCCGTGAGCGTGTTGTATGATGTGTTGGTAAGGGTTGGCCGATTTTTCCTTCAGACCGATTTTGTTATTATCAATTGTGGAATTAATCATAAGATACCAATCATTCTTGGTAGGCCATTATTATCCACCAAAAGAGCCTTAGTTGACATAAAATATGGAGAGATAAAGTTCTAGGTAAACAAAGAATTGGTCTCCTTCAGTATATACAAGACTAAGAAGCGATCAATGGAATTGCAAGTGGTGCCTGTGATTTATATGGTGAATGAGGAAGTGAACAATTCTATAGAGGCGGATCTTGGGTCTCTTTAGGTCAAAGATCCAAATTGATCCCTAGTAGACGTCCTGCCGTGACGTTATATCAAGCACTAGATGGGAGGCAACCCATTACTGCCATGAATTTGGCTTGTATCCTTTGAATTTTGATAAGTCACCAAAGTTTTTATTTTTGATGAATCAATGAAATATTGACACTCTGAAGGTGTATGTGGGCAATTGAAAGATCATAAGTGGAGTGGAATTGAGTTTGGAGGGGAAACAACTAGAAAATAGGGGAACTAAGGAATCTCAATTATTGTGGTTGTGACGTGAAGTTCATGATCATGATCTGGGCTCTCAAGGATCGCTTAGTAGAGCCTCAATTCTTGTGATTACGGAACCTTGTTGCGATCGTGACCCGATCAGTTATAAAAGGGTCTTAACGACCTTTAATTATTTCCACTTCTCTCTTCCATTTTAAATACCCAAAAGTCACTTATTTCGAATCATCGTAACCGATTATAAAGGGATGATCATTTTCATTTGCACAACAGTAGGTATGCTCTTTAAATCTTCTCTTTACTTGTGCAAAATTGATCCTTAGAAGCATGTTTAGGGTCAAATTTGGGTTTGTAATTCTTGTACATAATTAGTGTTTAAATTGATGTTATTTTGTATGGGTTTTGTTATATTTTATGTGCTTGCTTTTGAGAAGTCTTGAGTTCCCAAATATGTTCAAAACACGTGTTAATTTGAGATGCATACCCAGTGTTTGGTAAAATATCCGAACGAAATTTTAATAGTTTTATTGCGTTTTAGAGGGCATGTTTGAGTGATTATGAGTTGTGGTTCATATGCTTTGTTTCATACATCTTTAGTGAAAATGTTTGTTGAAGAAGTTGCAGTTTTTTATGTTTTGAATACCTAGGGACGATGAAGCCTCAAGTGTTGCGACCGCGACTCAGCAGTTCGCGATCGCAATACCTGAGATCTACCCGACAGGGTCCTTAGTTATTGGGATAGTGACTCAGTAGAGTTACGATCACAACATCCGAGGCGTGTCTACAATGCCTTTAGATACCGTGATCGCACTCAGTAGAGTGCGATCATAATATCTTAGGCCTGCATGTAGGTTTGTCCAAAAGTCTAAAACTTGATCTTTATGCTCAAATTTGATCCTCGAGCGATTTCTTTAGTAGTTTCCATTCACATAACATTGTTTTCATATGCTAACTTTAAAAGTTCATGCTTGTATGTTGTGTTCAGGTTCTCAAATTGCTAAAGATGATCGATTTTGATCAAAACTAATTCCTCTCTGCCGACTGTCAAGCTATATATTATCTAAATTCGGCCAGGAAAAAGCTGCTGCCTGAGTGCGGCATCTCATTAGAGTAGGTGCCTGAGAGACTTTTGGCCTTCCACCAAAGATTGATGGCGACTGGTTGGATGTGTTTTGCCCTAGAGCTATGTCGGGCCAATAAACAGTAGGTACAAGAGTTCTATGCAAATCTCAATACTGTAAAACACTCCACCCAATTATGACGGTTTGGGGCAAAGTAGTCCCTTTTGGACATGAAGAAATCAATGAAGTTATGCAGGGTTTTCAATTGCCAATCTGAGAAAATTTGAGGCCAAGGACTGTGCTCCTAGTAGCTGGTTGGCTGCATAATTATGCCCGGAGAAGGAAGTGACCTGGGCAAGCACAAAACATGGATCTTTCTGAATGATTTCATGGTGGGGGCAAGAATCTGGCTAACAATTATCTGCAATCGTGTCTCCTCGAGCACGAACATGACAAAAATCCCTATGATGCGGGCTCAGATGGTAGCTTGCATATTAGAAAACATTTCTTTAAATGTTTGTGCTTTTGTTGTCTTTGAGCTCAGGGTTTATAAGTTTCGAGGTGAACCCATATTGATATTCTCATCTCTGATCACCAAGATCTGTAAGCGGGAAGAAGTTGAGAAATATCAGGAGGACAACTGGATAGCCCCTAATACACCAATCTACCCTTTGAATATGCGAAGTAAGGGTATAGCTACTAAGAGCAAAAAAATAAAAATTGAGGAAAGTCATTTAAGGATGACGTAGACTCTTACAGACCATCATCAACTGGGCCATTTGAGGAGATCTGGTTCCAGATGCAGATAGTGCGGGCACTGGTGTCGAACTTGCCCACAGAACTAGGTGGATTTTCCTCAGGTCGCACTTTATATGTCTCCCAAGGTAAGTATGAGAAGATCCTCAAGGATTAGAGGACATAGGAGGCCACCATATCTAGGATGGAGAAAGCTTACACATCCTTGTCCCAATCACACCAAAATTTGTGTGTGTCTCATGAAAAAATAAAGAAAAGAGAAAAGAAGTGAGACAAGTTCTTCACCAGGATGTGGAAAGGGGTGGAGGGCTTGTGAAAAGTCCTAAAGTGAAAGAAGTGACTTCCTTCTGCATGAGTAGATTCTGATGATGAGATCCCAGCTAGGTGGTCAAAGGACACTGAACTGAATGTTGTTGATATCGATGAGGAGACAGACAGTGATGGCAACACTTGATGCGGTTTCAGGGAGCCCCTTTAAATTTCTTATGCCTTCATTATATGGAGTGAGGACACTGCAACTTTTTAGTTGGGGTTCCTCTGTCTCCATATTTTATATTACTTATTTGGCCTATATTATTTGGATATTTATTCGAATGTTTTATGTTTTATTTAAATGATTCAATTTTTATTTATTCTGGATAATTTGATAATTTGGGTTATAATATCGGGCATCCTGATGGTGCCTATGTTTTGTGGATTAGTCATTTTTATTTTTCATTTCTAGATTATTATTTTTCTTTTTAAGGAGGATGTTGGACAAGACTTTCCCTATGATAGATTGAGTGACGACATTATTAAGGAAAAATCATTGAGTTGAGTTGTTGCAGTCGTAGATCAGGGGAAAATTTAAGTACTCATGGCATCACAATTGGGATTGACACGATATCTATGTGAAGTCTGAGAAGCCATAACTATTTCCTTCATTAGAACTCGAACGTGAGATGGTGGCTTACTTGGTGCTATAAAAAGTTGATCCTACGTGGTGAAGTACAAAATAAGCATCCCCCTCTGTTCAAAATTTTTTGTGAAAATCAAGGGCATAGATTTGAATGGTTTTGTAACAACACTTTGCCTCTTTTTGTGACTCTAAATTCTTTAGTTGGAGTAATGGGATGAATGACTCCTTTTATTCTCATGTAGGAAATGCAATTGGTCCTCCTAGAATAGTTTGCATGCCATGTATGGTGGGTATTAGTTGAATAGTTCTTGTGCTTACTTATGTCATCTAGAACCTGCTCCGTTGGTCTTTCAAACAAATCTCGATTACATTTTCACTACTAGAAATTAGCCCTATGACAACAGTTTAAAAACCATTGCGATAGATACAGAAACCATTGCGATAGAGCTACCACAATAGTTTGGCAGGTGGAGCTACCGCAATGACTTTTGCGACAGTTTCAACAACTGTTGCAATAGATAGACCTATTGCAACGGTTTATTTTAGCTCCTATGAGGACGCTTCATATTGTCTATAGCAACGGTTCTTAATTGCAATGCTAGGAAACCATTTCAATAACCCTATTGCAACAACTTTCAAATATCTACTGTAACACTTATTGGTCTTTTGCAACTACTTTTAACTATCTATTGCAACACTTTTTGATACCTATTGCTATATTTTTTGACACCTATTGTAACATTTTTTTCTACCTATTGCAATGCTTTTTGACACCTATTGCAACATATTTTTTCTACCTATTGCAACGCTTTTTGATACCTATTGTAAGGATGACTATATATATATATATATATATATATATATATATATATATATATATATAGACAGAGAGAGAATTAGTGCTAACAGATGAAAATGAGAGTATCCAAAATAAAAAAGAATTAACCTTCAAAAGGTGATATTCTTAGCACATCATTACTCTGGACTCATCAGTTCCCATTAATCGATGTATTAACAGAAAAGAGGATTTATAATAACACTTGTTATTGAAGATGATGCAAAATGTTGTACAACAACTATTTACACACACACAAGCATAATGAAAGTTCACAATTAATCGTTGGAAATTTCAGAGCTAGCAGCCAACGTGTGCCATAACTTACTGAAAAAAGACATTAAAAGACACCACACCGTCTCCATCCTTGCAGCATTGACCAATAGAGCCTTGTCATCGAAGGAGGATCTCTGATATCTAACATCCAAAGAAATTTCATAATCGGAGAGAACGTAGCAAACGCCTAGATCACTATTCTATGCAAAAGCTATGGACAATATCTCTAGCTTTTTAGTATGGGCCCTGATGTAAAAAATAACCAATCTGTAAAGCGGCCACCTTGAGTTGCACATGGTCATTGTGGAAGTAACTATTGCTTGTCGTAAATCACAAAGCGGATTCCTCTTCGATGATTTAGGAAGATTCCAGGCTGACATATTCTCGCTGCACTAGACACACTTGAATAATTCTGAACAATAGGTTCTTCATCCCTGTTTGAACCTTCCTGCATCAGATTTTTAATGAGATTCCTAAGTTACCAAAGAAAGAGTAGCAGCTAACTGCAAAAGCATCCAACATAACTTTTCCTTAGTAATCAATAAGATAAGTTTTGAGTACATCTAAGTGACATGAAATTCTAATTTGAAGTTCAAGGGAACACTTCCAAAACAACATGACAAAGGCCAGATAGTATTACTTGGAACACTAACTATATGGATCAAAAATTGGAAGGAGATAGGCTTCCATTGCTTTGTACATTAAGGACTGCTCAACCTTCACTTTATTAAACTCATCAATCCTAAATGCTTAATATGGACTTAAAGGTACGACCTAAAAAAAATAAGTCATGGTTAGACGATATTAAAATGAGAGTAGTTCTAGCAAAAAATGAAAAAGAATTACCCTAGACAAATTCATTACATTTGACTACAATCACTTAGATTAGTTCAATCTCATAGCTCACACTACCTTTGCTGAAGTTGTCGTAAAACTGGTCTATCATGCTGTAAATAAGGTTTTTGATATGGTTAGTGTTTTACCAGTACTATCAAGGTAATGAAGGGAGTTGGAATACTTATGCTTCCATTGCAGGATGCAAATGCTAGTTGTAATAGCAGTGGGTTGTAACATTTTGATAAACCAAATTAAAACAATTTTCCCAAAATCAATAGGTCTAAAGTTTTCAAGATCTTTTAGTTAATGTCTCTCATTTACTTCTTGATTGTGAGAGTAGAAAGCTAGAAAATTGAGTTCATCATCTGTAATCAAATTAAAAAGTTATCAGAAGTGACTTTGTAATGCTTACATATCTCATCTTAATCTAGCATTTTAAAATCTTTACTAATAACCAGATTTTGTGTTTTAAATACAATTATAAGGACATATTACTCTTTGCTTCTAGATAAAACAGATACAAGCCTATTTAAGCTCTCTTGAACTTTATGTTGATAAAAATAAGGCATGGAGAACATGTTGTATGGAGGATAACTCAAACCTTTATCACCTTTATATCATTTAAATTTGGAGAATAATCTTTCTCTTTTCATTAAACCAAATTGCTATCTAGTCTAGTAAATACATAACCAAGTTGGAAAGTTCACTAATGTATCTCAACAAACAAATGCAGGTTGCCGAGTGGATGACAGAATCAGCAAGCTAGTGTTGTATAAAAAGAAATTCTTTAAGGGATAGTATGTTCCTAAAACATTGACATTTATGTCAATGTACTTATAGAATCTTATGTTGTTGATATAGTCATGAGTCGATTTATATGCAAGACCATGCTAATATAAGGTAATAAACTTACTGTTTGGAATTACGACTTCTGATCCAATCCAGAATTAGTCCAGTAAGTTTATTTCCTATCAGATACCTAGAAAAGGAAAATCTTATGTACGTCAACTCCATGATCAGTCACCTCCATCTCTAAGTGCTAGTTGTTACAATTAATTATCTTCGTGTTAATGGGGAAAATGTGAGTAATAGAGAAGCTTTTCATATTGGCCATGCGGGTGGAGCTTTTGTAATAAATACATTAATTATGAAAAGTGTTGTTGAATTCCTTGAATTCTTTGTATATCTACTTTATATTTTGAATCTCCTTAGTGAAAATATTAGTTCACAACTACTCTTAGTGTAGAAGTGTAAGGGAACCACCCATTCTTCCAAGTATAGAAAAATTATTAGGAAATACTACCAGGTATATTCATTAATAAGACATACAAATGAACAAAACAACAATGAGAACATTTAAAGTTAATCAGACACATTAAAGATACAATCTTTACAAATGAAACAGCTATAAGAAATACTAAATCCAACTTAACTTCTTTCTAATTCCTAATTAGATCTATTTATTTGCCTAAAATCACCTTTAGATGAATCAATTAAACCACTAAAATGGATTAAACCAAATGATTTTTTGTAAATATATAAATGATAATAATAAATAATGCTAAAGAACATACATACCCTTTAATCTTCAGAAACTTTCAGATTCCAATCAAAAACAATTTTATTCTCCAATCTCAGCTAAATTGAAGAAAACACCCCAATATTGCTCGAAAATTGAATTGCAAATTTAAGAGATGAAATTGAAGTGGCGGTCAGAGTAGTGATACGGTCTAACTTTTGGTAACAGCTCCGAAGTAGTTTTTTCAAGAGGTGGTCGGAGCAGCATAGGAGCAGTGGTGGTCGGAGCAACTTCCAAATGATAGTTTGCAGTGGTACGGTGGTTGGAGTAGTGGTAATGGTTGGAGAAGTGGTACGCTCATCGGAGCAGTGGTACGATGGTTGGATGGTCGAAGCAGTGATATGGTGGTCGGAGGAAATCATTTGAGAGAGAAATCTTGCGATTTTGTTATATTATATAAAAAATGTGAAAAGACGACTTATGAAATATTATGGTGTTAGAACCATTGTTGTTGAAGAATAACCGATGCAATAGATTTTTTTTCCAATGAAGTATTGTCATAGCTACTTTATGGCAATGGTTAAAGTAACAGTTGCTGTAAGATACCCTACTGCAACGATTATTCTACAACAGCAATGGTTCTAACACCAAATCATTCTAATGCAATAATTTTCTTAACAATGGTTCAAGCCATTGCAGTAGACCCTCTATTGCAATGCTTTTGAAACTGTTACCAAAAGTCCATTGCAATAGGGGTAATTTCTAGTTGTGGTGGTTGGTGAAATGATCTTAGGCCTTCTTTGTCATTATTAAAAATCACTTTAGCCTAAAAAGCCTACCCGTGCATGGATGGTATCCCTAGTCACCCCTTTTGAGCCTATTAACCTTTCTTTAGCAACCACATTACAAGCCTCTAACCATTTGAAAGTTATCCCTCCATTGAACCCTACCCTCCTTGAATTTAAAATTGCTAACTTGAGTCTAAAATCCTAAGTTGGGGATGTAGTGGAACTTGAAGGAGGTGATCATGGTTGTGGTATTATAAATGAGTTCCCAAAAGCAAACTAATGATGGAAAAAAAAGGAAGGAACAATAGAAAAAAAGAATGAAATCATGAAAGGAAAAGAAATGAGAAGAAAATACTTTCAAAAAATGGGTGAACTAAAGTGATAGGCAGGCACATATGTGAATTAAAAAAATAATGGAGTGGCTAGTGATCCAAGTTTGATCTAGTTAGTGTTATACGTGGAGTCCAAGGAGGGTGTAGTCACTTCTATCCCAAATGTTCATTCGACCCTTCCCCAAAATCTACATTACAATCTTGAAAAGTCTTTCGAGATCTCCAACTAAGTGTCTTTGATTTGGTAGCGATCAAAAATAAGAGAAAGTATATAATATGATGCTTGTTTGCATTGAGAAATTCTTTGTGAGTGTGAGTGCTTGCGCATTCATCCCTTTTTGCATGATTGAAAATTTGGTGTACTAGTATTTCCTTTTGTGGGGAGACATGTAAACTATTATAGGTTGGTAAAGTTGTCATATTCCAAAAGTGAGGCGAACGAGTGTAGTTGAGTTACTATTGATAGAGAGTCACCTCTTAAGAGCTAGTTGTTGTTACTTGATTATTCTTAAAAGTCTCTTGCATCCTTGAAAATGTGATTGATTTTGAGGGGAGTTGTACGGATAACACTTCTCATGTTTGGTGACTAACTATTAGTGTTAATCAAGTTCAAAATCATGGTGATCATTTGGTTAAAAGTGTGGGCTTTAAAGTTGAGTAGTCTCATTGCGTGTGAAGTATTGTTTCTTGATGATAAGCAAGATCTTTAAGTTGGGGGTGTTGATGAGTGGCAAATTTTCCACTCATTTGCATCTAAACTCTTGCACATTATGATGAGTTAGTTTTATATACGAGACTAATTCTTTAATGAAATGCACTAATTTCCAGTGTTTTTGATCTTACAGGAAAATGCGATAAAAAAGAGTTGAGGCAAAGCCGAAAAGGAAGGAAGTGAGCAAAGTTAGCAACAAGGTGAAAGTGCAGCTCAAGATCATGCCCTGAATGTTACAGTTGCGAGATGACAGTGTGCGATCGCGATTCATTATGACAGGAAAAAGTGTTGTGATCGCAGGTCGATGCCCCACAATCATGGGAGTCTGTGCAGACAGAAGTACTACAATCCCAAGCCAAAGCACTACAATAGTGAGGGTACGGTTTTGACTAAAGGCAACGATTGGGATCCTCGGGAAATTTTGCAGGGGTAATGCTGGAATTTCACAAGGCCAAATGCCAAGATAAAAAAGGCTAAAACCTTCACATTTTCAGTATCTAATTTTCTAACTTTTTAGAGAGAAATACACTATTATTGAGTGGAGAGAAATTGTGGTGTATTCCTAAGAGAGATTTTGGTTATTTGATTGATTTTAAAGCTTCAAGAATATATTTACTTTGCTTTCAATGGATGAGTTGAATATCAATTTGGGTGTACATCTTCTCTTTACTTTCATGAGTAGCTAGATTTGTTTCTTGGGGTTTTGCTCGATTTGGTGGTGATTAATGCATGGATGTTGATTGTTTTTCCTGTTAACAACTAATTTTTGTCCTGCACAACTAAGCTTAATTTCTTCGATTGTGAATAAAATTACAACATTTATTTTATCCGAATAAAATCTTTTCAAAGTATTTATCTAGATAATTTTATCTTTTTTAGTAACAATTATATATTTTCATATTCGTATATACAAAATCGTATAATTTTTTTTATTTAAATTATTATTTCACATAGAATTTAAATTTTAATCGATGGTTATCTTGAAAGTAAATTCATATGATTAAAATCTTGATTTGAATATGATTTGGTTTCAAAAATAATTCATTTAAAAAAATATTTATTTGATTTTATTTAACCAAGAAACTCAGGATTAATTTGATACTTGATTCGTATCGGATTGCGATTCAATTTATCCATCTCATTTAATTTGACTTTAATGGAAATTAAATTGGCTATAACTGCGATACAATTGTCCAAATTGATATTCAATTTGGCCAAAATTTAAATTGAATCCAAAATCCTAAATACCTTCCCTGCCAGTCTTTTCCCTTTTAAAAATTTCCCATAAAAATACCTAATCTACTCACAGCCCAACAACCAGCCACACAAGATCGGCCCAACAGTAATCGACCCACCCCACTCCTTCTCCCTTTCCTTTATACACTTTCAGCGGGTGAATCTAAAAAATAGACCAAAATTGGGGTAACTTTCAAATTTTAGCCCCAAATAAAAAAATTTCCTTAAAATAACCTTTATCTATTAACTAATATTTTTTTGGACAAAATTTCCCTTGATCAATGGAGTAAATTACACAAATGATCCTCATAATGGATAACAACTCTATATTTATATCTTTCAACTTTTATTTTTTCTCTTTTTAATTTTAGTTTGATTTTTATTTTTTATTTTCACTTTTTATTTTTAATTTTCTCAACCCTTACTTTTTTTTTTCTCTCAACTTCTTTTTTTTATTTTATTTTATTTTTAATTTGTTATTTCCTTTTTTTTATTTTTAATTTTTCTCAAACCTTATTTTTTTTTTTACACCTTCAATGTCTACTTTATAAAATAAAAACTTTTTTTGAGTTTTTTCTTTTTAAATTTTTCTCGACCTTTATTTTTATCTAATCTTTCTTTTTTATCAACCTTAATTTTTTTCTATTCTGTCTCAACTTCTACATTTTCTTTAATTTTTATTTTTTAAATATTTTTCTTCATTTTCTTTTTTTTTCGCAATTTTTATTATTTTTGTTCTTTTCTTCGATTTCTTCCATTCAAGTTATATCTCATGAGCAAGAGTTAACGCTATCACATTATAAAGGCAAGACCTACTACTTTCGAACAATAAACTACGTTTCATGGGCAAGAGTTGACACTACCAAATTGTATTTTGATTTATGAGATTTTTATAACTCTCACCTTAGAGGAAAGACTTAGCTCAGGGACTTTTAAACAACATATTATACCTACAGGTAAGAGTTGACTCTACCACATTATGTTTTCATTTATGAGATGTTCTACAACTATTGCCTTAGAGGCAAGACTTAGCTCAAGGACTTTCAAACAACAAATTATGCCCCACGAGCAAGAGTTGACTCTACCACGTTATGTTTTCATTTATGAGATGTTCTACAGCTATTGTCTTAGAGGCAAGGCTTAGCTAAGGACTTTCAAACAACAAATTATACCCCATGGGAAAGAGTTAACTCTACCACGTTATGTTTTTATTTATGAGATATTCTACAACTATTGCCTTAGAGGCAAGACTTAATTAACTCAAGAATTCAAACTACAAATTATGCCCCACGGGCAAGAGTTAACTCTACTACATTATGTTTTCATTTATGAGATGTTCTACAACTATTGCCTTAGAGGCAAAACTTAATTAGCTCAAGTACTTTCAAACTACAAATTATGCCCTACGAGCAAGAGTTGACTCTACCACGTTATGTTTTCATTTATGGGATGTTCTACAATAATTGCCTTAGAGGCAAGAATTGCTCAAGGACTTTCAAACTACAAATTATGCCCCACGGCCAAGAGTTGACACTACCACGTTATGTTTTCATTTATGAGATGTTTTACAACTCTTGCCTTACAGGCAAAAATTAATTAGCTCAAGGACCTTCAAACTACAAATTATGTCCTACGGATAAGAGTGGACTCTACCACGTTATGTTTTCATTTATGAGATGTCTACAACTATTACCTTAGAGGCAAGACTTAGCTCAAGGACTTTCAAACTACAAATTATGCCCCACGGACAAGAGTTGACATTACCATGTTATGTCTTCATTTATGAGATGTTTTACAACTCTTGCCTTAGAGGCAAGACTTAGCTCAAAGACTTTCAAACTACAAATTATGCCCCACGGGCAAGAGTTGACACTACCACGTTATGTCTTTATTTATGGGATGTTCTACAACTCTTGCCTTAGAGGCAAGACTTAGCTTAAGGACTTTCAAATAATACATTATGTCCTATGGGCAAGAGTTGACACTACCACATTAGACCTTTATTTATGAGATATTTTACAACTCTTGCCTTAGATACACGACTTATCTCAAGAATTTTCAAAAAACTTCATAACAACAATTCATGCCCTTAAATTTGCTTTGATGTAAAAAAAAGAAGGTACCTTTGCGGATTATTCAATTTTTTATTTATTAGCAAAATATACTAGAAGTTGAGAAAAAAAAGAAAAAAACGATCAAATAAAATAGAGAAATAAAAAAAGATTGAGAGAAAAAGGAAAGAAAAAAAATAAAGATCAAGAAGAAGGTGAAGAATTTTAAAAATTGAGAAAAATAAAAATGAGAGGAAAAATAAAAATAAAATTTGAGAAAAATGAGGGAAAAAAGAGAACTGAAAAAGGAAAAAAATGATCAAACAAAATAGAGAAATAAAAAAAATAGAGTGAGAAAAAAATAGGCTAGAAGAAAATAAGGATTAAGAAAAAAACGAAGAATTAAAAAAATTGAGAAAATAAAAAATGAGCGAAAAAAGTAAAAATAAAGTTTGAGAAAAATTAGGGAAAAAAAGAGAACTGATAAATGAATTAAAAAAAAGAAAAAAAAGAAATAGATAATGCTTGAGAAAAAAAATAAAGCTTGAGACATATGAATTAAAACATGAAAATAAAATTAAAGGAAAAATGCATAGCGGTTATACATGGCTCAGGAGACAAATGACTCAATGGCCAAAATGGAGAGCCATGTGGTGCAAAGCTAGCATTGCGAAACATCAGTTTATTTGTTGGCTAGCAATGCACAAGAGATTGATGACAAGAGCTAGATTAAAGAGGTTGGGTTTGTGTGATGACGAGACATGTGCTTTATGCAACAATGAACCTGAGACAATTAATCATCTATTCTTTCATTGTGCTTTCTCACAAGCTTGTGGCAGAAATATGTCACTGGCTACAAATCAGGATGTAGAATTGGACATTACAAGGCTGGTGGACTAGAATTGCAAGAAAGGTTCCAGGTCAAATGAGTCGAGCGCTGATTTGGGCAATAAAAGCAGCATTAATCTACCACATTTGGTTTGCTAGGAATGAGGCAGTATGGAGCTACAAAGTACCACGTCCCACAATCACATGTAGAGATAAAGTTTGAATACAAGATGAAATTAGTTGATAAGATATACAGAAGATATGATAGAAAAGATAGAAGTTAGGTTGAGAAAATTGTACAGAAGGTGGGGAATAGATTAGGGATGCATAGTTTTTCTTTTTCTTTTCTATTATTTAAGGCGTAATGTAGCAAGCATATTCTACACTTGATGTAATAGGTTCTGTTTAATAAGAATTTGTTGGCCTGACCAAAAAAATTAAAGGAAAAAATAAAAGTTGAAAATAATAAAAGATGAAATAATAAAATTAAAGGAAAAAAATAAAAAGTGAAAATAATAAAAAATAAAATATGAGAGACAAATAAGTATGGAAAGTTTAAAAAGTATATTTGAGGTGTAGAGGGACAAAATGATACTTGTATTATACTTAACAACAACAACAAACCCAGTGTATTCCCACCTGGTGGGGTCTGGGGGGGGGGGGGTAAGATGTACGCAGTCCATACCTCTACCTCTAAAGAAGTAGAAAGGCTGTTTCCGATAGACCCCCGGCTCAAAACAAGAGACACCACGCAAATACATAGTACATAAATACAGAGTGAAGCACCGAACAAGATTACAAGATTACATAACATAAATACTGCAGCCATAAGTAAAAGAAAACAGAGTAAAGCGCCTAGCTTCGTACTAAACAAGGAACACGAAATCAAAATAAGTATACTACCCCTAGCAAATAATTTCCTACACTAGCAACCCAAACTTGCCCTAGTCTTCTGCCCTAATTCGCGTCCTCCAGACCTTCCTATCTAGGGTCATGTCCTCGGTGAGCTGTAACTGTTCCATGTCCCGCCTAATCACCTCTGCCCAGTACTTCTTCGGCCTACCCCTACCCCGCCTAAAACCATCCAACGCTAGCCTCTCACACCTACGAACCGGGGCATCCATGCCCCTCCTCTTCACGTGTCCGAACCAGCTCAATCGGACTTCCCGCATCTTGCACTCCACTGGAGTCACACCAACTTTCTCCCTGATAGTCTTATTCCGAACTCTATCCCCTCGATTCAGCCCACACATCCAGCACATCATTCGCATCTCTGCCACCTTCATTTTTTGGATGTGGGAATTCTTAACTGGCCAACACTCTGCTCCATACAACATGGCCGGACGGATTACCACCCTGTAAAATTTGCCTTTAAGCTTGGGCGGCACCTTCTTATCACACAGCACCCCCGACGCAAGCTTCCACTTCATCCATCCCACCCCGATACGGTGCGAGACATCCTCGTCAATGTCACCGTTCCCCTGGATCACGGACCCAAGATACTTGAAACTATCCCTTTTACAAACCACCTGTGATTCCAGCTTCACTACCACCTCATCCTCCAGCCTCGCGTCATTAAACTTGCACTCCAAATACTCTGTCTTGCTTCTGCTCAACCTGAACCCTTTAGACTCAAGGGTTTGTCTCCACACCTCTAATTTGTCCTTCACACCCTCTCGAGTCTCATCAATCAGGACAATATCATCTGCAAAAAGCATACACCACGGCACATCCCCCTGGATACGCCGCGTTTACACATCCATCACCATAGCAAACAAAAAGGGACTAAGCGTGGAACCCTGATGCAAACCTGTCAAGACGTTGAAATGGTCTGAGTCACCTCCCACCGTCCTCACCTGAGTTTTTGCTCCCTCATACATATCCTTAATTGCTCTGATATATGCCCGCGGGACTCCACTCACCTCCAAGCACCTCCAAAGCACCTCCCTGGGGACTTTGTCGTATGCCTTCTCCAGATCGATAAACACCATGTGCAGGTCCTTCTTCCTTTCCCTATACTGTTCCACCAGCCTCCGTACCAGATGAATTGCTTCCGTCGTCGAGCGGCCAGGCATAAACCCAAACTGGTTTTCCGAAATAGACACTATCCGTCTCAGCCTCACCTCGACTACTCTCTCCCAAATCTTCATAGAGTGACTCAATAACTTAATCCCCCTATAGTTATTACAACTCTGGGTGTCCCCCTTATTCTTATAGAGAGGGACCATGGTACTCCACCTCCAAGCCTCGGGCATCTTTGCTGTCTTGAAGATTTCGTTGAATAATCCAGTCAACCACCTCACACCCGCCTCTCCAGCGAACTTCCAAAACTTCACCGGTATCTCATCCGGCCCCGTCGCTCTACCCCTTCGCATCCTGCGCACAAACTCTCTAACCTCTCCTACCTGAAAAAGTCTACAATAACTAAAATCTCGATACTTCTCTGAGAGCTCCAGTTCCCCTAACTCAATATCTCTATCCCCTTCGTCATTTAAGAGCTTATGAAAGTACGACTGCCATCTATCCTTAATGTGGCCGTCCTCCACCAACACTCTGCCGTCCTCCCCCTTAATGCACCTCACCTGGTCGAGATCACGCCCCTTCCTCTCCCTCGCCTTAGCGAGTCTAAACAACTTTTTCTCCCCGCCGTTCCCCTGTAACCCTGCATACAAGCTCTCAAAAGCGGCCGTCTTAGCTGCCGTAACAGCTGACTTAGCCTCCTTCCTTGCTAGCTTGTACTCTTTCCTGTTTACCCGTTTCTCGTCTTCGTCCTTACACTCCACCAACTTAGCATACGCCCCTTTCTTGATCCCTACTTTCTTCTCCACCTCTTCATTCCACCACCAATCCCCCCGGTGGTGCCCGACTCGGCCCCTAGAAACACCCAACACCTCACTTGCGGTCCCCCTGATGCACGTAGCCGCCCTATCCCACATACTATCCACGTCCCCCCTACACTCCCACACCCCTATCCCTGGCAACTTCTCCCCTATCTCCCACGCCTTCACTGGTGTCAAGCCGCCCCACTTAATTCTAGGTCTACCCTCCTCACTCCTCCTCTTTCTATTCTTCTTTATACTCAAATCCATAACCAATAGCCTATGCTGGGTCGAAAGATTCTCACTCGGAATGACCTTACAGTCCTTGCACAATACCCTTTCCTCTTTTCGAAGCAACAAAAAGTCAATCTGGGTTCTGGCTATCGCACTTCGAAAGGTGATGAGGTGATCGACCTTCTTCGGGAAGCCCGAGTTCACCACCACCAGTCCAAAGGACCTCGCAAACTCCAGTAGAGTAGTTCCCTCTTCATTTCTGTCCCCAAAACCAAAGCCACCATGCACATCCCCAAAACCAAAGCCACCATGTGGAGAAGGCATACGACAAAGTCCCCAGGGAGGTGCTTTGGAGGTGCTTGGAGGTGAGTGGAGTCCCGCAGGCATATATCAGAGCAATTAAGGATATGTATGAGGGAGCGAAAACTCAGGTGAGGACGGTGGGAGGTGACTCAGACCATTTCAACGTCTTGACAGGTTTGCATCAGGGTTCTACGCTTAGTCCCTTTTTGTTTGCTATGGTGATGGATGTGTTGACGCGGCGTATCCAGGGGGAGGTGCCGTGGTGTATGATTTTTGCAGATGATATTGTCCTGATTGATGAGACTCGAGAGGGTGTGAAGGACAAATTAGAGGTGTGGAGACAAACCCTTGAGTCTAAAGGGTTCAGGTTGAGCAGAAGCAAGACAGAGTATTTGGAGTGTAAGTTTAATGACGCGAGGCTGGAGGATGAGGTGGTAGTGAAGCTGGAATCACAGGTGGTTTGTAAAAGGGATAGTTTCAAGTATCTTGGGTCCGTGATCCAGGGGAACGGTGACATTGACGAGGATGTCTCGCACCGTATCGGGGTGGGATGGATGAAGTGGAAGCTTGCGTCGGGGGTGCTGTGTGATAAGAAGGTGCCACCCAAGCTTAAAGGCAAATTTTACAGGGTGGTAATCCGTCCGGCCATGTTGTATGGAGCAGAGTGTTGGCCAGTTAAGAATTTCCACATCCAAAAAATGAAGGTGGCAGAGATGCGAATGATGCGCTGGATGTGTGGGCTGAATCGAGGGGATAGAGTTCAGAATGAGACTATCAGAGAGAAGGTTGGTGTGACTCCAGTGGAGTGCAAGATGCGGGAAGTCCGATTGAGCTGGTTCGGACACGTGAAGAGGAGGGACATGGATGCCCCGGTTCGTAGGTGTGATAGGCTAGCGTTGGATGGTTTTAGGCAGGGTAGGGGTAGGCCGAAGAAGTACTGGGCAGAGGTGATTAGGCGGGACATGGAACAGTTACAGCTCACCGAGGACATGACCCTAGATAGGAAGGTCTGGAGGACGCGAATTAGGGCAGAAGACTAGGGCAAGTTTGGGTTGCTAGTGTAGGGAATTATTTGCTAGGGGTAGTATACTTATTTTGATTTCGTGTTCCTTGTTTAGTACGAAGCTGGGCGCTTTATTCTGTTTTCTTTTACTTATGGCTGCAGTATTTATGTTATGTAATCTTGTAATCTTGTTTGGTGCTTCACTCTGTATTTATGTACTATGTATTTGCGTGGTGTCTCTTGTTTTGAGCCGGGGGTCTATCGGAAACAGCCTTTCTACTTCTTTAGAGGTAGAAGTATGGACTGCGTACATCTTACCCCCCCAGACCCCACCAGGTGGGAATACACTGGGTTTGTTGTTGTTGTTGTTGTGTATTTAAGATTGGAAGGAAACCAACAAGACTATTTGCTGGAAAAAACAAACTGGAAAAAACATCTCTTAATACTATTTTTAACTAATTGACTATTTGCTGTTTAAACAAAATAAACCAATATGTGATGAATGGAAATAATATTACGCAAGCCATAATACATACCCCAAATAAAATAAACTGGAAAAGACATCTTAATATGCAATTTAACTAATTGACTAATTGTTGTTTAAATAAAAGTAAACCAATATGCAATGAAGAGGCAGAACTATTTTTACATAAAAAGAGCTTATTTTTGTTACTGCATGCCACAAACTTAACAAAGATATAAAGAAAGAAGAGAGATAAAAAAAATGAAAAAAAGGAATATACTCGAAAGAAAACAATTTAATATATTCTAATTTCTCTTGTGAGCTTAACTTAGTATATAATTGGATTTATTTGATTAATTTATTAGTTATGATAAAATCAGATTTAGATATCCACCAAAATATTATAAATATTGTTTAGATGAATAACGTACAAAAATCACAACAATATAAAGAATTAAAACAAATAATATCTGAAAAACGTAAAGAATTAAAAATAAGGATAGAAAGATTACAGTATAACATAATTGCTGGAGTTAGTAAAAACTCAATAAATGGACAAAAAGAAGAAATATCAAATTAAGAATCAACAATAGATAGTCTAGAATATATATATCAACATAACCTATATACAATTAAATAAAAATGAACAAAGAAGAATTTATAATAGATGAAAAAACATATGAAAATCACGGAGGATTAAAAATAAAAATAATATTCTCTAATTTAGGAAGGAGATATAAGAAAATAGGTGAACATTTATATTTAACATTAGAAAAAGAAAAATTAAAATTAGAAGATAAGTTGGAAGTCCTGGAAATAATAGAAAGAGAAAACGAAGAGATAGACAGAAAAAAGTAAATAGATAAAATAAAACAACAAACCACAAAAGAAATACGAAAAATAGAAGAAACTAAAAATAGTAGGATTGCTGAATTAGAAAAAGAACTACAAATGCTAAAAGATTTATATGAAAAGAGACAGAAAGAAAGAGAAGAAAAAGATAAAGAACAAAAATTATTAAACGAGATAAATCAATTTAAATAAAAAATAAAAAATAACGAACCAGAAACCAATGAATTGGAAATAAATACAATAGATGCTGAAGAAACATATAATTATGATTCGGAAGATAGTGAAACATATACAGAAATTCTAGAAAACATAGGAAAACTAGAAATTAATGAAAAACAAGAAGGAATTAATAAAGAAAATCTATAAATAATAAATACAGAAGTAAATACTATAGATAAAAATATAATACCTAATACATCAGAAATAAGAAAACCAACCTATAATTACAAAAATAAGTGTAAAAGATATAATCCAAAGGATGAATATAATAAATGGACACCAAAAGAAATAATTAATTACAACTTTTTAGATTTAGACTGTGTAATAGACACAAATAAAACAATACGACTATGGGTAGGATACATGTCAAAATAATTATTAGATAATAAAATAGATACAACAAATACGCCAGAATATATAGAAAAAACATTAATAGGAACAGTAAAATTATGATTTTTAAACCTAGCCGAAGTAAGTAAAAAAGTACTAAGATCTGATAATAAAGCAGAAGGAACATCAATACCTACTAAAATACTACCAACAGAAATATTGAAAAAATATGAAATAACTATAAGAGAAGAATTTAGTAGTATAACAACAGAAGAAGAAGAGCAAAATAAAGAGAAAGATACGAATAGAAATTTAATGTTAAAATTAGCAATATGTAATATGAGCTATATAGATGAGTATACGTGCGCATTTAAAGAATATTATTATAAAGGAACATATAATATAGAAGAAAGTAAAGAAATACAAAAATTATATTTTAGTAAATTACCTAAACCATTTAGTTCAAAAATAATAAAGAGTTGGGATGAAACAAAAATAGTAGATACCCTAGGAGCAAGAATAAAATTTTTACAACAATGATATAGAAATCTATGTGAAAAATATAGAGAAGAAATAAAAATGGAAAAAACATTAATAAGAAATTTAGCATGTTGCAAAGATAAAATAGCACCTCAATTTGGATGTGAAGAAAGATATTATAAGAAAAGAAAAAGACATAAGAAATATAAGAAATACAAAAAATCAAAATATAAATATAATAAACCAAGAAAAAGATATTATGTAAAAAATTATAAACATAAAAGACCATTTAGAAAAAAGAAATCTATAAAAGAATGTACTTGTTATAATTGTGGAAAACTAGGACATTTAGCTTAGAGATTGTAAATTACCAAAAAATCCAAAAAATAAAAAAATATCAGAAATAAAAATAGAAATACAGAATATATGCAAATAGATTATATAGATTATGAATTAGAAAGTGAAGATAGTATATATGAAATTTTGAAAAATGAAATAGATAGTGAATTAGATGAATCAAATGACCGAAGAAGATATAAAAATGAACCAAATAACTGAAGAAGATATAAAAATAATAACAAAGGAAGAATATTTAAATGAAGAAGGAACAAATCAAAAAATAATATTTGATGAAATAAAAGGAAAAGAATTAGATTTAAGTGTAGAAAAAATATTTAAAATACCAACAATAAAAAACATATTTAGTGGAAAAAAGGAAGAATACTACGTAGTAAGCCAAAAAGAACATGTAATAGATTGTAGATATGCAAAAGGAAGAGCTAGTATACCACTAGTAACAAAAAGAATAATTAATAAAGAAATAAACGATATAAAAAGTAAAGACCCAATAAAATATGTACACCTTGGAGGAACAGAGATATTAATAAAAGCATGTTTTAGAGAAGGAATAGATACTCCAATAGAACTATATTTAGCAGATGATAGAATTATAAAACATATAGAAAAAAGTATAATAACAGCCATAAAAGGAAATTTAATATTCAGTAGCAATAAAAGATAAAAATATATATAAATCATTAGTATTATATTGGAATATATCAGGAATAGAACTAACATATATCAGGAATAGAACTAACCCCAGAAAGTAAAATATTTACAGCAAGATGTAAAAATCTATATGTATTAACAACAAAACATAAGATAACAGGAAAACATAAAATTAATAAAATACAAATAGAAAGTTCTTTTGAACAATTTGTAAAAAAAATTGATAATAATGATTATAGTTACAAAGACATAAATATAGAAGAAGATTTAGAAATAATAAATGATAGAATAAGTACAACAAAAAGAATAACTCATGAAAACCAGAATCGTCAAGCTCATAAAAAAGAACAAGTTATGAAACAACTTCAACAGTTAATTTAAATCAATATTATATAACAGGAACATTAAATGAAAGAATATTTAATACTCTTAAACACAGGATAAGAAGAAAATTATATAGCAAAATATCTAGTAAAAATTGAAGAAATAAAATCTAATAGTGATATATGCCCAGATCTACCTAGGAGTCTAATAAACATTAAAGATACGACAGAAAAAGAAATAATAATAAGAGTCAGAAAAATAAAAATAAAATTTGAAATAAAGGAAGAAATGCAAAAAGAAGATATAATATTAGGAATAAAATGGTTAGAACAAGTAAAACCATACAATATAGAACATACACAATTATCTATAACATATAATAAAGAATGATTATTCATAAAAAGAACTTTAACATGATATGAAAATATATGTACTTGTAAAAATAATAGTAGAAGGATATTATAATAGGTATTATACACCTATGATAGATACAGGAGTAGAAACAAACTTATGTAGATACAACTGTTTACCAGAAAGTAAATGGGATAAATTAAAAATATCAATTGTAGTCAAATAATTTAATAATGAAGGAAGCTTAATTACATATAAAGCTAAAAATGTAAAAATACAGATATGAGATAAAATAATAACAATAGAAGAAATCTATAATTACGAACTAACATCAAAAGATATGCTTTTAGGAATGCCATTTTTAGATAAATTATACCCACATATAATAACTAAAATAGATTGTTGGTTTACAACACCGTGTAAACAAAAATTAAGGGCAAAAAGAGTTATTAATAAAATAAGAAAGAAAACTGATTGGATAGAAGGAAGTGAAAAAATTACACAAAAGTTAGAAAATGTAAAAAATATAGAAGATACAGTAGAACTAGTTGTATTTTCAATAAATAAAAAAGAAATAACTATATTTTCAATAAATAAGGTAGAAATAATAAAGAAAAAAATTAAGGCAGTTATATAGTGAAGATCCATTAAAAGGATGGGAAAAACATAAAACTACAATAAAAATTGAATTAGTAGATAAAAATAGCATAATAACTCAAAAACATTAACATATAATTTTAACGATTTAAAAGAATTTAAAATGCATATAGATGAATTATTAGAAAAACAGTATATACAAAAAAGTAATAGTAAATACAATAGTCCAGCATTTATAGTAAATAAACATAGTGAACAAAAAAGAGGTAAATGTAGAATGGTTATTGATTATAGAAATTTAAATGCAAAAACTCTGACATATAATTATCCAATACCAAATAAGATATTAAAAATAAGACAAATACAAGGATATAACTATTTTAGTAAATTAACTGTAAATCAGGATTTTATCACTTAAAGTTAGAAGAAGAATCTAAGGAATTAACCGCATTTACGGTACCACAAGGATTTTATGAATGGAACGTATTACCATTTGGATATAAAAATGCACCAGGTAGATATCAACATTTTATGGATAGTTATTTTAAACAATTATCTAATTGTATAGTATACATAGATGATATACTACTATATACAAAAACTAAAGAGGAACATTTAAAATTACTAGAACAATTTACAGATATAATAGAAAAATCGGGAATAAGTTTAAGTGAAAAGAAAGCCGAAATTATGAAAAACCAGATAGAGTTTTTAGGAATACAAATTGATAAAAGTTGAGTAAAAATGCAACAGCATATAGTACAAAAAATAATAAATTCAATAGATAAATTTTAGATATAAAAAAGAAATTACAATCATTTTTATGATTAGTAAACCAAGTAAGAGAATATATACCAAAACTAGCAGAAAACCTAAAGCCTTTACAGAAAAAATTAAAAAAGGACGTAGAATATAATTACAACGAAGAAGATAAAAAACATGTTCAGAAAATAAAAATACTTTGTAAAGAATTACTAAAATTATAATTCTCAGACGAAGATAAAAAATTTATATATATAGTACAAGTAGATGCAAGTGAACATCGTTATGGAGGAGTACTTAAATATAGGTACAAAAATCAAAAATTAGAATATCATTGCAGACACTACTCAGGTACGTTTAATGAAACAAAAATAAAATGAGAAATAAATAGAAAAGAATTATGTTCATTATATAAATGTTTATTAACATTTGAACCATATATTGTATATAACAATTTTATTGTGAGAACAAATAATACCCAGGTTCGCTGGTGGCTAACAAAGAAAATACAAAATTCAGTTACAACAAAAGAGATTTGGAGACTAGTATTGAATATATTAAATTTTACATTTACGATTGAAGTAATTAGTACTAACAAAAATGTTATTGCAGATTACATATCAAGACAAAGCTACACAGACTGGTATAATAGAAGATGCTTTAGAAAAGATACTCAAAACCCTAACTATGCTTTCAATAAAAGTGGACAGTATAGGTAGTGAAATAGATAAGTTAAGGACTAATGAAGTTAAACTGAAGTCTGAAGCTACAAATCAGCTAACTCAGCAGTGTGCAGAGCTATGTCGATCGGAAGACATTAAAATTGCAGAGCTAAAAGGAGACATTGGGACACTTCATAAAACCCATAACGTTTATCAATCTACAATTGCAGGTACAGGCAAAGGAGTTAGTGGACAAAAATACCAGAACATGAACATGAATAAGATATTTGAAAAACCATTTATAACAAAAGCTCAAAAAGACCCCTTGTACATACCCCCACAAATTACCATATATCGAGATAGTTTGAACCAAGATAAAAAAGCTTATAACCATATAGCTCGAGGATATATAGAAAATATCTACAAAGTACAAACTTTTCTAAACTTCAACCCTAGAGCTACAAATATCCAAGAACCAAACACAAACTACATAACCCAAAACTTACAAGGTTACAACAAGCTAATCGCACTACCCAAAATCAATCCAAGCTTAATAAAAACATGTTTCAACTATGGATTATTAAATACCGTATATACCCAAGATGGAGAAGAACTAACAGCTATAGAAGAATTACATAAAGTATTCACCACCTATAAAAGAGTAACCAAAGGAAATCTATTTCATATAAAGTTTTATACTGCACCAGCAGAGATATTATATGATGAGATCAAACCAGTTATATAAATTATAAAAATAGGATTAACCAGAGATATGATTATACAAAAAGATATAGTGCAGCAACTAGAGATACCTGTTTTTTACGCAAATAAACGACTTATTGGAATAGCTACAATTATTTAAGAATTAGCAAATAATTATATCAATGGAAACCCAATATGGAGCTATTATTCAAGAGACCATAAAATAATTTATTCAAATTCAAGAGAACTACGACAACAGATATGGAAGATGTCAGACAATGGATAATGACGTTACGTAACCCAGAAAAAGAATCTACTGCAAGAGCAATTAGGAAAAGATTTATTTCAGACGGATTATTAACAAGATATTGCAAGATAATTGGACACAAATATCCAGACCATCAATGTTCGAGATGTAATGGAGGAGATAATATTATCCCAGAAGTCCTACTAGAATAAAAGAAAAAATCAACCAAGAAGATTAGGACGCCAGCTAGAAGATAACAACGGAGCGATAATGAAAAAATAAAAGACAAACTATTAAATCATGAAAGCGACATGTAGATAACTTTCTTGATTTCCTTTATAAATAATGTATAGGAACTATTGACTTTTTGGCACTTGCCATAATTGCCTTTTTGTCTTTGTAAGACTTTTGTAAAAGATGTAATTATTAAGTAGGAGACGTGTAAAAATATATTAGGACAGGTGTAAAGTAAAATAGTATACACACTTTCATTCGTAAGTTATAAGTAGACGAGCATTTTGCTCAGTTAGATGCAGGTTTTCATGTGTTGAAGCAAGCCTCCTTCTTTGTAAAATTTTTTTTTTTAAATATTTAATAAAAAGCATATATATTTATGAGCAAAAGCTATGGATGAAAAAAGCCCACAATTATCAAACCTACCAGAACAGGTATATTTATTTATGATTATAAATAGCTAAATTCATAAATTCCTAACAATCATGATATGATAAAATAGGTTCATATTAGTTACATTATTGTAAAATTATTCAAGAAATAACATGTTAAGAAGTTTATTAGCAAAGTGAAAAAGGAGAAAAATTCCTAACTATGCCATCCTAAAGGTTAAACTGGTGAGGCAAGAAAGCCGTGATTGGGGAGTAGCCAGAGTAGAGGCACTATTTAAGGGAAAAGTATCCAGATTACTATGCTAATAGTGATCGAAGAACATGTTATTTAAGAATAATCTAGTATATAGTAATCTAAAATGATCATATTTTGTTATGCGTATGATTGAAGGGAATATTTTGAAAACGCATCATATGAAAAATGAATACTTATTTATCTTACGAAATGATAGATAAATTTAAAATACTTGTTTTGTATGTACTTAAGGATATAGAAATTGTAGATAAAAGAAAAAACATTGGAAAGAATATTTGATAAATATTTTATGACTAGAATAAATTACATACCTCACCTACCTAACTACACTTATAAATACTTACATACCAAACCTACACATCAACCATGATAAATTACGTATATTTAGAATATTGGAAAATGGATATGAAAAATATACAATTAATAGAAAAATTAATGAAAAAAAATTTAGAAGAATATATGAGAACCAAAGATATAAAATATATAGAATACCTTAATGAAAATATAGAAGAATTAATAAGATTAAAACAAACAACTAAAGAATATTATGAAAAAGCATTTAATTAACCCACCTAAATGACAGATAATTTTGAAGTACTAGTTTTATACATACTTAGAGATATAGAAATTATAGATGTAAAGAAAATAATATGGGAAAAAATATTTAACATTGAAGATGAAGAGTTAGATATAAATCAGATAGAAGACGAGTTAGGAGAAATATACTTGAGTGATGACAATCACTATTACTACCTAGATAATTATTCAGATGGATATTATACAGATTAAGAAATGCTAGAATATATTCAAAGAGTTAGAGAAAAACAAAGTTGGCTATACGAAGAAATTAATTATAGAAACCAGGTTAGAAAAGGAAGAGAACAATTAAAAGAAAGATTAATTTGGATAAATAAAACCATAAAACAACTAGAATTAAAAGACAGTTTAGAATATGATTTAGACATAGAATTATTTATAGACAAAAAAGACAGGATAATTAACGAAATAGATAACCTACAATTTAATATTAGATATAATACAATTAGAATAAATTATTACAAAGAAATTTACAGTATCACAACAACTTTAGGATAAAATGATAGACTATGAGTATTCAAAATATTGGAGACAAGATATGAAAGAAATAAGATTGACAGAAATACTTATAAAAGAGAATTTAATTGAATATTTTAGAACAAAAGATATAGAATATTTAGAATACCTCCAAAATAATATACAAGAATTACAAAGACTAAGAGAAAAAACTAAAGAATATTACAGTAAAGCATTTAATCAAATACCATCTAATCACCCCCCCCCCCCCCCCCCCCCCCCAAAATATGAACATTAATAAAATTAAAATAAATACACTAAAAATAAAAATGTTTAGAGAAGTTAAGGAATATCCACACACAAATAAAAATAGATCCATTAGAGATATAATAGATTTATTTGAGTTATCCGATTTATCCTCACCCCATCCAATTGGTATGAGAGCCTATGCTAACTAAAGTTACGGAAGTAGTATATAATTGAATTTATTCTATTAATTTATTAGTTATGATAAAATTAGATTTAGATATCTACCAAAATATTATAAATATTTTTTAGATGAATAACGTCCAGAAACCACAATAATATAAATAATTAAAACAAATAATATCTGAAAAACGTAAAGAATTAAAAATAAGGATAGAAAGATTACAGTACAACTTAATTGCCGGAGTTAGTAAAAACTCAATAAATGCACAAAAAGATGAAATATCAAATTTAGAATCAACAATAGATAGTCTAAAATATATATATCAACATAACTTATATACATTTAAATAAAACGGACAAAGAAGAATTTATAATAGATGAAAAAACATATGAAAATCATGAAGAATTAAAAATAAAAATAGTATTCTCTAATTTTGGAAGAAGATATAAGAAAATAGGTGAACATTTATATTTAATGTTAGAAAAAGTAGAATTAAAATTAGAAGATAAGTTGGCAGCCATGGTAAGAATAGAAAGAGAAAACGAAGAGATAGACAGAAAAAAAGAAATAGATAAAATAAAACAACAAACCACAAAAGAAATACGAAACATAGAAGAAACTAAAAATAGTAGGATTGCTGAATTAGAAAAAGAACTACAAATGCTAAAAGATTTATATGAAAAGAGACAGAAAGAAAAAGAAGAAAAAGATAAAGGACAGAAATTATTAAACGAGATAAATCAATTTAAAGAAAAATTAGAAATAAAAAATAAAGAACCAGAAATCAGTGAATCAGAAATAAATACAATAGATGCTGAAGAAACAAATAATTATGATTCGGAAGATAGTGAAACATATACAGAAATTCTAGAAAACATAGGAAAACTAGAAATTAATGAAAAACAAGAAGTAATTAATAAAGAAAACCTAGAACTAATAAATAAAGAAGTAAATACTCTAGATAAAAATATAATACCTAGTACATCAGAAATAAGAAAACCAACCTACAATTACAAAAATAAGTTTAAAAGATATAATCCAAAGGATAAATATAATAAATGGACACCAAAACAAATAATTAGTTACAACTTTTTAGATTTAGACTGTGTAATGGACACAAATAAAACAATACAACTATGGGTAGGATACATGTCAAAACAATTATTAGATAATAAAATAGATAAAACAAATATACCAGAATATATAAAAAAAATATTAATAGGAACAGTAAAATTATGGTTTTTAAATCTAGCCAAGCAAGTAAAAAAGTACTAAGATCTGATAATAAAACAGAAGGGACATCAATACCTACTAAAATATGTAACGCCCTGAAATCGGGTCCCGAGATGTCACACGGTGCTTAGGATCACAAGTGACCCCAAGCTAACCCTTCTACTGGCATAACTCATAAGCAACTGAACAAAAAGTATAAATCTATACAAATCTGCGGATAATAACTCTTTTCTGAATATGATAGATACAAAACTAAATTTACAAGATTACAACTCTGCTTTTACAACCAAAACTGAAACGGAATACATCAACTTCTACTGACTGTCTATGAAACCTCTACTAGTACTGACTGTAGGTAGCTGGGTCATGACTCCCGACTATCCCAACTCAATACGACTAGATAAAGAAAATACAACACTTTTCAAACTGTATAACTAACTCAAGCCCTTGAATCAAAAGGACTCATTACCTGCTGACTGGATGCCGCGAACTGACTGGATCTGAAGATGTACACTATACCTTGTACCTACATTTCGAGAAAATGTAGCCCATATACGAATATCATGGAAACGTACCGAGCATATGGGGGTGCAATGCATATATAAAATAATATCGTAATATCATCACAGTTTATAAAATTATGCATGCTGATATAAATGACTCACTTAGCTCGAATTAAAATCATCATAATCATAAGAGAGTAAAATATATCGGGTGAAACATGTGAGTCATCATAATAAATCTCAATTCACTTCTATCTCGATTCCAAATCATCAAAGCAATCAAATCTCATAACAGTTCTCTTTGGAATATATGTTCATTAAATCTTTCAAAAACAATGACTTTCTCAAACTCAATCTTTCAATCAAATATGTTGTATTAGATAGGAGAATACACACACACACATTGGGAGTCTCTCATAACCGATATAAACCATGTGAGCTACATGGAGTCCAACGTCTAACCCACATTGGGGAGAGATGTCCTATCCTTGCCATCGGAGTAGGACCTTAATCTTTTATTCACTAGTGATCACTATATATAAATCAGCCCCAGGCTCACAACCTATGGGGGCACGTAGTTCTAGGAATGTACCAATCCTGCTATACCTCCCGCTCGGTGCTAAAGATTACTCCCGGACTTAGCTCAGATCTTTTCAAAAGAAAATCCACTAATAAATATTTCAACAATTCACAACGGGAACCATCATGCTACCCCTATCATAATAAATCAATAAAAGTGGATTTTTTTTCTCATCTTGATTTCAAAAATAACCCTTTTTACGACCAAAAGGTCAAAGCTTCTTTATCATCTCAAATTATTTAAACTCAAGGTGTTTATAACACATGATTTTCTCAAAATAATAATCTCAAATAGGGTTCCAAAAATCCATACATCAATATCACCATAAAACCTTCCAAAGTTTCATACTTTATGACATAAGCACAAAAATAATCACTTAAAACTTAAAATTTCGGCTTTATAATCATACATCTTGGTAAATAAAATTAGCTTTGGGATTCAAATCTCATTGTGCTTATAGCACATAATTTCCCAAAGTACAATCCCAATTAGGACTCAAGGTCTCATACATCAAAATCATATTAAAGTTTCTCAAGATTCATGCTTTTCATCATAAATATATGTAACTTACTTTAAAATCTGGAAAATTCAGCTTTATGTACAGAAATATCATCATTCTCATTCAATTCAACTTCCAAAACATAGAGTGTATCATAATTTCATGTAAAACCATACAGGGTATAAATTCATGCTTCAAATTCATATCAAAACATGTAAAATCATGTATATTCATAAAAGAAAAATCAATTTGGGCACAAGAACGAAAGGGTGTTCTTGTTGAAAAACCCCACATACCTTAAACATGAAGCTTTGAATGAACTCTTGACCTTGGGACTCTATTCATGAAAATAATGAGTGTTTCTTGTAGCCCTCGGCATGGGAATTCCGAATCTCGAAGAATTATTGAAAACTCATGGTTGAATCTTGAGATATTTGAATTTTTTAGGTTGAAATCCTAATGAATGTTCTTGGTGATTTTGAGAGAAAGTAAACTTATTTTGGTGTTATAGGAGTTTAATCCCATGTTATAGACATATATAGGGGTGATTTTGGCACTTGGAAGTAAGGTATGCGGCGCATAACCTGTGGCAGACCTTAAGGTGTGCGTTGCACACCTTATGGCAGTCATTTAAGTATGCCTCATACTCCCAATCACACATATTTGATTGGGCGGCGCATTGGCCATCGTACACCCTTACTGCCTCTCACGAAAATGGGCATAACTCTTCGCTCGGGTATCGAATTTTTGCGAAATTGGTATCGTTGGAAAGCTAATTCAATTATCTACAATTTGATAGGTCTTAGGATGAAAAATTCCATGTATGTTAAGAGATATACACGTTTGAAGTTGACCCTTGTAGAATCGAATGTCAAACTTTGGATGAATCAATTGGTCTTAGCTCAACCTTGTTCTATGTCATTGCTATAAACATTTTCTACCTCTAAACTACTCCATAGACTAGGATAATGATCATACAACTTGTATTCACGTTAGAATCACTTGGATTAGAGCTTAGACGCGCAGGAACGATGGTTAGAATGTTAGCACGAAAATACGGGGTATTACATTATCTCCCCCTTGGGAACATTCGTCCTCGAATGTGGATAATTAACTTGAAACATAGAGGAATCTTAGTCTTCAAGCTATCATGTGTAACTGATAGAACTGAATCACTGGATCTCAAGAATAATGAGCTACTGAACTGGTCTGCAAGTGCATGAATCCTCAAGAAAAATAACTATATTGTTAAGATAGAAACGTGAGTGTCAACTTATGAGTAACCATTACTTTGCACTGGATCTGATCTCATGAGAAAGGATGAGAGGTTTATGACATGAAAACTAGGGGTATTACAACAGCCCTCTCTTGGGATCGTTCGTCCCCGAATAATAATAATTTGATGAAAATACTAGGAAGAGACTGTGATACTACATAGGATACTTACGAACTGAATCATGACTTAATATCTGAAACTGAAACTGATGCATAAATTGAGCTGAATTCATAATTTAATTGGACACAAACATATTGCCTCTTGGAATGTACATACGTATAAGGCTGCGGATAGTATGACTAGCTGGAAAATTAAGAATCTATAGGAGCTTATCTCCTTGCTTGCTACACTAGATTACAGGCTATATGGACTAGATCATACTGACTACCCATACTCAAATGGAGTATTTCTTTAGCACTTTTCTACGAAATTCTATTGACATTAGGGGGAAAAGAATTTTCGGCATACTCTGAACAAGACATTTGACTAAGGAATTACAACATTAATATAACTCTATAGCATGGAATATAATTATATAACTCATAAACTAGGATAGGATTGCTAGGCCGCAGGCAACACAACTTCTTACTTTCAAGCGTAGCATCACTTCTCAAATGCTCTCTCAACTATACTATTCCCCTTAAATACCATACTCATTTGATTCAACTTATAATTCTCATATTGGCACTGCAAAATCTTTCTACTAATGTCTACACTAAACTAAGTTCTCTAACCATGATCAAGCCTAACACTAAATCACAAGATACAACAAGCCAAACCACAATACTAGTCTAAACCATAATACTAGTCTATATTCTATATCTTCTTAGAGCTCACACCCTAAGCATAACATGGCTTACTACTTCAATGACTAATTTAAAACTCTTGATATGGATTCACTAGTGCATATTGCATTCATCATCTTACACCCAACATGACATTCAAGCCTATCATTAAAACCACATATAACTTTAAGGAAAATACCCCTAAAGGCATACTCTACATATTCTCTAAACCTTTATCAACAACAATATTCTTGCACTCTTCTTAAAAACATACACACAATTTCTAATTAACCATGACATGTATCAAAGACTTGACCTCAATCTTACTTCACACTTTAGCCTTAGATAGAAAAACATAAATAATCTTTCTTAATGAGGGTCATCAACTCTCTCACATATAAACCATTGCTTATCCACTATCATCACCACTATCTTAACATAGGAAGAGGTCACCGAAGGGCTAACACATATGAACCAGAAGCACGAAAACTACAATACATTACATTAACACTTATCTTTGTCCTGAGGAATAAAATATCAAAGGCATGGATTCATTAAAGAAATCTAAGCTAAGGACATGCATGATATAATGCGAACTTCACTAGTATCATGAGTTTAAAAACTGGTCATACTCTGAAACATGAGTTTAAAAACTGGTCATACTCTGAAACATGAGTTTATACTTATCATGAGCTATTCAACATAAGACTGGAGTTCATAGATTCATAAGAGATAACTCGAATCACAGAGTGAAGATGTTACATGCTTGCTAGAAGCTGAGAATGAGCTTGAGCACACATGATAGGTATAAGCATAGGCATATGGCATGGATTTGTCAAGCAAGTGATGAATTTGGTGTTGTAATGACTGCAATCCAAGGAATACTCTAGAGTAAGAAGGGATCACTATCTCATCATAACTCATTATTGACATGTATCACAATCTAATTCTCAAAACTCGATTTGGTTCTTCACTAACCATCTCCCCTTTAGGTCAAAGTTGGTATTCTAAGTATAATAGTCTACTCCATATCCTCGAGATTAAGCCATAATTTCATCATTCTGTTAGCTACACATAAATGCTAAACTCACAAGAATAAACTAATTTTGAACTTACCGACTTCATTCTTGAACAACCCATCCATATGCCATCCTTAATTCCTAGCTTCAATAATCATCATCAAAGACTTACACTCTCATTTGCAACCATATCTACATCTCTAATCACATAATCATAGCCTACCAAGATCACACTTCTATACTTATATTTTTCCCAAACCATGAGAATAAAATCATACTAAAAAAGACTCAACATCTTCAATCATAACTCCTTAACTTATCTATCAAGAACAACATAAATTATCTAACTAGCCTTTCTCTAGCTAGCAACTCAACGTTACTACTAACCACACAATATGCAATAATCCTAAAAAAATAATGTAGCCCCATAGCACCTTAGGCATACCTCTACACCATACTTAATTACGAACACATGATCTTATACTCTTGCATACACTGTTCAGGCCTACTAGATCACCTCTATATAACTAGCATCAACAACCAAACTATCAACTGTTCAAACTTAATGTCTAGAGCTAAACATGATATACAACCCAATCTCATACACAATTTTCACTTCAAAACTATAGAACATAGCATTAAGAAAAACTAGTACACAATGACAATCGATCATAATCATATGGCCTATCTTATTCATAATCTGTTAACACATCCTCCTTCTTCACATCATTACTATTTACCCATCTTCACACCTAAATTACTTTCATAGCTCTATAAATTTCAACTAAACTTCCTCGTGCAATCTCAGGAAAGCCTAAATTAACAATACTCAACCACCAATTACTTTCATCAAAATCTATACTTTCCTAGCATAACAAATACCATCAATAACTCTTTTCATACTTCAAGAAAACGACAATCCACCTTAACTAATAATCTCCTTCTCTAACTTCAATAAACTAACAAACAAGGGTATATCACTTCATTACTAATTTAATCATAAGCAAAAATTCAGCTATACATATTCAATACATCGCCCTTACCACCATTCTTGCCACTACACTTCTAAACCCACAAGTTCAACTAACAAAATACTTTCAACTAAATGTTACTACTTTTGTCACTACACAGAAACCCATACTTTCAACTAACACTAGAACAATAAGATAAACAAAAAGTTGCTAGTGAATCGAAATAGGCCTCACACGGCTTCACTAGCCTTTAGTTTTGTATTTTGAACAAGAAAATTAGATGAATAACAAAGCAACTATGCTAGTGAATCAAAATAGGCCTCACACGGCTTCACTAGACTTTGATTTTTCACAAACATAATGATAACAAAATTACATAATACAAGAGATAGAAACTTGGCACGCAACATTCAACGATCTAAGAATACACCTTACTCTTTCTTAATTAAATAACTCATAAGAACAAGGGTATAACTTCAAATCTGATGGACTTATAACATACTAGAAGGCTCCTCTCAAGCCGCTTTATGAAACTTTTGAAACTTCTGCTAGCAATTATAAAATCATTATCTGGGGAGGAACTGGAACTTGTCGAACATGTTACTTCAAGAACATAGATAGAGAAGTATAGATTATCATTATGGATTATGAGGAGAAATTCAAAAGCACATCTGACTCAGGCTTAGTGCATGATTTCTACAGGCCTGATAAAGCACTTCAGTTTTCGGAACTCAAAAGTACTAATAGGATACTTTTGTAGCTCTCTTACAGTCCCATAACTATCTATGGAGAATGAAGCTTAACTATTTCTGATACCTTGGAAATAAGACAGAGATGGCCTGACTAGAGTAAGATGAGAATATGTATAAGTTTCTTGAAGAACGTTTTTATAGCACGATTTAAGACTTGAAAGAATGAAAACATTTCCTAAATGCCCTGTAGCCTCTTGAAGAAAAGTACAGACGTCTCCGTACTATTTTGCAAGACTCCACTAGACACGGCTTCATAGACACCCTAGGATACTTGAACTCTAGGCTCTGATACCAAATTTGTAACGCCCCAAAATCGGGTCCCGATATGTCACACAGTGCTTAGGATCACAAGTGACCCCAAGCTAACCCTTCTACTGGCATAACTCATAAGCAACTGAACAAAAAGTATAAATCTATACAAATCTGCGAATAATAACTCTTTTTTGAATATGATAGATACAGAACTAAATTTACAAGATTACAACTCTGCTTTTACAACCAAAACTGAAATGAAATACATCAACTTCTACTGACTGTCTATGAAACCTCTACTAGTACTGACTATAGGTAGCTGGGTCATGACTCCCGACTATCCCAACTCAATACGGTTGGATAAAAAAAATACAACACTTCTCGAACTGTATAACTAACTCAAGCCCTTGAATCAAAAGGACTCATCACCTGTTGATTGGATACCGCGAACAGACTAGATCTGAAGATGTACACTATACCTTGTACCTACATTTCAAGAAAATGTAGCCCACATACGAATATGTGGGTTAGTACTATGGAAACGTACCGAGCATATGGGGGTGCAATGTATATATAAAATAATATCTTAATATCATCACAGTTTATAAAATTATGCATGCTGATATAAATGACTCACTTAGCTCAAATCAAAATCATCATAATCATAAGAGAGTAAAATATATCGGGTAAAACATGTGAGTCATCATAATAAATCTCAATTCACTTCCATCTCGATTCCAAATCATCAAAGCAATCAAATCTCATAACAATTCTCTTTGGAATATATGTTCATTAAATCTTTAAAAAACAATGACTTTCTCAAACTCAGTCTTTCAAACAATATGTTTTCATCTCAGATAGAAGAATAAGACTTTTCATATTAGATAGGAGAATGCACACACACACATTGGGAGTCTCTCATAATCGACATAAACCATATGAGCTACATGGAGTCCAACGTCCAAGCCACGTTGGGGAGATCTATCCTATCCTTGCCATCGGAGTAGGACCTTAATCTTTTATTCACTAGTGATCACTATATATAAATCAGCCTTAGGCTCACAACTTATGGGGGCACGTAGTTCTAGGAAAGTACCAATCCTACTATACCTCCCACTCGGTGCTAAAGACTACTCCCGAACTTAGCTCAGATCTTTTCAAAAGAAAATCCACTAATAAATATTTCAATAATTCACAACGGGAGCCATTATTCTACCCATTTCATAATAAATCAATAAAAGTGGATTTCTTTTCTCATCTCGGTTTCAAAAACAACCCCTTTTACGATCAAAAGGTCAAAGCTTCTTTATCATCTCAAATTATTTAAACTCAAGGTGTTTATAACACATGATTTTCTCAAAATAATAATCTCAAATAGGGTTCCAAAAATCCATACATCAATATCACCATAAAACCTTCCAAAGTTTCATACTTTATGACATAAGCACAAAAATAATCACTTTAAACTTAAAATTTTAGCTTTATAATCATACATCTTGGTAAATAAAATTAGCTTTGGGATTCACATCTGATTGTGCTTATAGCATATAATTTCTCAAAGTACAATTCTTATTAGGATTCAAGGTCTCATACATCAAAATCATATTAAATTTTCTCAAGATTCATGCTTTTCATCATAAATATATGTAATTTACTTTAAAATCTGAAAAATTCAGCTTTATGTACAAAAATGTCATCATTCTCATTCAATTCAACTTCCAAAACATAGAGAGTATCATAATCTCATGTAAAACCATATAGGGTATAAATTCATGCTTCAAATTCATATCAAAACATGTAAAATCATGTATATTCATAAAAAAAAATCAATTTGGGCACAAGAACGAAAGGGTGTTCTTGTTGAAAAACCCCACATACCTTAAACTTGAAGCTTTGAATGAACTCTTGACCTTGGGACTCTATTCATGAAAATAATGAGTGTTTTTTGTAGCCCTTGGCATGGGAATTCTGAATCTCGAAAAATTATTGAAAACTCATGGTTGAATCTTGAGATATTTAAATTTTTTAGGTTGAAACCCTAATGAATGTTCTTGGTGATTTTGAGAGAAAGTAAACTTATTTTGGTGTTATGGGAGTTTAATCTCGTGTTATAGACATAAATAAGGGTGTTTTTGACACTTGGAAGTGAGGTATGCAGCGTACAACCCATGGCAGACCTTAAGGTGTGCATCGCACACCTTATGGCAGACATTTAAGTATGCCTCGCACTCCCAATTGCACACATTTGATTGGGCGGCGCATTGCCCATTGTACACCCTTAATGCCTCTCACGAAAATGGGCATAACTCTTCGTTCGGGTATCGAATTTTTGCGAAATTGGTATCGTTGAAAAGCTAATTCAATTATCTACAATTTGATAGGTCTTGGGATGAAAAATTCCATGTATGTTAAGAGATATACACGTTTGAAGTTGACCCTTATAGAATCAAATGTCAAACCTTGGATGAATCAATTGGTCTTAGCTCAGCCTTGTTCTATGTCATTGCTATAAACATTTTCCACCTCTAAACTACTCCATAGACTAGGATAATGATTATGCAACTTGTATTCACGTGAGAATCACTTGGATTAGAGCTTAGACGCGCAAGAACGACGGTTAGAATTCTAGCACAAAAATATGGGGTATTAAAAATACTACCAACAGAAATGTTAAAAAAATATGAAATAGCTATAAGAGAAGAATTTAGTAGTATAACAACAGAAGAAGAAGAGAAAAATAAAGAGAAAGATACGAATAGGATTTTAATGTTAAAATTAGCAATATGTAATATGTGCTATATAGATGAGTATACGTGCGCATTTAAAGAATATTAAAGGAACATATAATATAGAAGAAAGTAAAGAAATAAGAAGATTATATTTTAGTAAATTACATGAACCATTTAGTTAAAAAATAATAAAGAGTTGGGATGAAGTAAAAATAGTAGATCCCCTAGAAGCAAGAATAAAATTTTCACAACAATGGTAGAGAAATCTATGTGAAAAGTATAGAGAAGAAATAAAAATGAAAACAATATTAATAAGAAATTTAGCATGTTGCAAAGATAAAATAGCACCTCAATTTGGATGTGAAGAAAGATATTATAAGAAAAGAAAAAGACATAAGAAATAATAGAAATACAAAAAATCAAAATATAAATATAAGAAATCAAGAAAAAGATATTATGTAAAAAATTATAAACATAAAAGACCATATAGAAAAAAGAAAGCTATAAAAGAATGTACTTGTTATAATTGTGGAAAAGTAAGACATTTAGCTAGAGTTTATAAATTACTAAAAAATCCAAAAAGGAAACAAATATCAGAAATAAAAATAGAAAATACAGAATATATGCAGATAGAGTATATAGATTACGAATTAGAAAGTGAAGATAGTATATATGAAATTTCAGAGAATGAAATAGATAATGAAATAGATAGTGAATTAGATGAACCAAATAACTAAAGAAGATATAAAAATAATAACAAAGGAAGAATATTTAAATAAAGAAGGAACAGATAAAAAAAAAATATTTGATAGTCATATATTTGATGAAATAAAAGGAAAAGAATTAGATTTAAATGTAGAAAAAATATTTAAAATACCAATAATAAAAAAACATATTTAGTAGAAGAAAGGAAGAATACTATGTTGTAAGTCAAAAAGAACATGTAATAGAATGTAGATATGCAAAAGGAAGAGCTAGTATATCACTAGTAACAAAAAGAATAATTAATAAAGAAATAAATGATATAAAAAGTAAAGACCAATAAAATATGTACACCTTGGAGGAACAGAGATATTAATAAAAACATGTTTTAGAGAAGGAATAGATACACCAATAGAACTATATTTAGCAGATAATATAATTATAAAACCTATAGTAAAAAGTATAATAAAAACATTAAAAGGAAATTTAATATACCAAAAATTTAAATTTATAATAAGTGCAAATTATTCAGTAGCAATAACAAATAAAAAAATAGATAAATCATTAGTATTATATTGGAAAATATCAGGAATAGAACTAACCCCAGAAAGTAAAATATTTACAGCAAGATGTAAAAATCTATATGTATTAACAACAAAACATAAGATAACAGGAAAACATAAAGTTAATAAAATACAAATAGAAAGTTCTTTTGAACAATTTGTAAAAATAATTGATAATAATGATTATAGTTACAAAGACATAAATATAGAAGAAGATTTAGAAATAATAAATGATAGAATAAGTACAACAAAAAGAATAGCTCATGAAAAACCAGAATCATCAAGCTCATAAAAAAGAACAAGTTACGAAACAACTTCAACAGTTAATTTAAATCAATATTATATAACAGGAACAATAAATGAAAAAGAATATTTAGTACTCTTAAAGACAGGACAAGAAGAAAATTATATAACAAACTATCTAGTAAAAAGTGAAGAAATAAAATCTAATTGTGATATATGCCCAGATCTACCAAGGAGTCTAATAAACATTAAAGATACGACAGAAAAAGAAATAATGATAGGAGTCAGAAAAATAAAAATAGAATTTGAAATAGAAGAAGCAATGCAAAAAGCAGACATAATAGTAGGAATAAAATAGTTAGAACAAGTAAAACCATACAATATAGAACATACACAATTATCTATAACTTACAATAAAGAAAAATTATTCATAAAAAAAACTTTAACATGATATGAAAATATATGTACTTGTAAAAAATAATAGTAGAAGGATATTATAATAGGTATTATACACCTATGATAGATAAATGAGCAGAAACAAACTTATATAGATACAACTGTTTATAATGAAAATCCATTAAAAGGATGGGAAAAACATAAAACTACTATAAAAATTGAATTAATAGATAAAAATAACATAATAACTCAAAAACTATTAACATATAATTTTGACGATTTAAAAGAATTTAAAATTCATATAGATGAACTTTTTGAAAAACAGTATATACAAAAAAGTAATAGTAAATACAATAGTCCAGCATTTATAGTAAATAAATATAGTGAACAAAAAAGAGGTAAAAGTAGAGTGGTTATTGATTATAGAAATTTAAATGCAAAAACTCTGACATATAATTATCCAATACCAAATAAGATATTAAAAATAAGACAAATATAAGGATATAACTATTTTTGTAAAATTGACTGTAAATCAGGATTTTACCACTTAAAGATTGAAGAAGAATCTAAGGAATTAACCGCATTTACGGTACCACAAGGATTTTATGAATGGAACGTATTACCATTTGGATATAAAAATGCACCAGGTAGATATCAATATTTTGTGGATAGTTATTTTAAATAATTACCTAATTGTATAGTTTACATAGATGATATACTACTATATAAAAAAATTAAAGAGGAACATTTAAAATTATTAGAACAATTTACAGATATAATGGAAAAATCAGGAATAAGTTTAAGTGAAATAAAAGCCAAAATTATTAAAAATCAGATAGAATTTTTAGGAATACAAATAAATAAAAGTGCAGTAAAAATGCAACAACATATAGTACAAAAAATAATAAATTCAATAGAAGAATTAAATACAAAAAAGAAATTACAATCATTTTTATGATTAGTAAACCAAGTAAGAGAACATATACCAAAATTAGCGAAAAACCTAAAGCCTTTACAGAAAAAATCAACCAAGAAGATAAGGACGCTAGCTAGAAGATAACAACAGAGCAATAATGGAAAAACTAAAAGACAAGCTATTAAATCATGAAAGCGACATGTAGATAGTTTTCTTGATTTCCTTTACGTAAATAATGTATAGGAATTGTTGACTTTTAATTTTGTTGACTTTTTGACACTTGCCATAATTGCTTTTTTGTCTTTGTAAGACTTTTTGTAAAAGATGTAATTATTAAGTAGGAGACGTGTAAAGATATATTAGGACAGGTGTAAAGTAAAATAGTATACACACTTTCATTCTTAGGTTATAAATAGACGAACATTTTGCTCAGTTAAAGGCAAGTCTTCATGTGTTGAAGCAAGCCTCCTTCTTTGTAAACAAAAAAACTTTTGAATATTTAATAAAAAGCAAATATATTTCTAAGCAAAAGCTATGGATGAACAAAGCCCATAATTATCAAACCTACCAGAACATGTATATTTATTTATGATTATGAATAGTTAAATTCATAAATTCCTAACAATCATGATATTATAAAATAAGTTCATGTTAGTTTCTTTATAGTAGAATTATTCGAAAAATAGCATGTTAAGAAGTTTATTAGCAAAGTGAAAAAGGAGAAAAATCCCTAAGAACTATGCCATCCTAAAGGTGAAACCGGTGAGGCAAGAAAGCCGTGATAGAGGAGTAGCCAGAGTAGAGGTGCTGTTTAAGGAAAAAGTATCTAGATTACCATGCTAATAGTGACCGAAGAATATGTTATTTAAAATAATCTAGTATATAGTAATCTAAAATGATCGTATTTTGTTATGTGTATGATTGAAGGGAATATTTTGAAATCGCATCATATGAAAAATGAATGCTTATTTATCTGACGAAATGATAGATAAATTTAAAATACTTGTTTTGTATGTACTTAAGGATAAAGAAATTCTAGATATAAGAAAAATCATATTGGAAAAAATATTTGATAAATATTTTATGACTAGAATAAATTACATACCTCACCTACCTAACTACACTTATAAATACTTACATATCAAACCTACACATCAATCATGATAAATTACGTATATTGAAAAATGGATATAAAAAATATACAATTAATAGAAAAAATAATGTAAACAAATTTAGAAGAATATATGTGAACCAAAGATATAAAATATATAAAATACCTTAATGAAAATATAGAGGAATTAATATGATTAAAACAACCAACTAAAGAAAATTATGAAAAACATTTAATTAACCCGCCTAAATGACAGATAATTTTGAAGTACTAGTTTTATACAAACTTAGACATATAGAAATTATAGACGTAAAGAAACTAATATGGGAAAAAATATTTAGCATTGAAGATGAAGAGTTAGATATAAATCAGACAGAAGACGAGTTAGGAGAAATATACTTAAGTGATGACAATCACTATTACTACCTAGATAATTATTTAGATGGATATTATACAGGTTAAGAAATGCTAGATTATATTCAAAGAGTTAGAGAAAAACAAAGTTGTCTATACGAAGAAATTAATTATAGAAACCATCTTAGAAAAGGAAGAGAACAATTAAAAGAAAGATTAATTTGGATAAACAAAACCATAAAACAACTAGAATTAAAAGACAGTTTAGAATATGATTTAGACATAGAATTATTCATAGACAAAAAAGACAGGATAATTAACGAAATAGATAACCTAGAATTTAATATCAAATATAGTATAATTAGAATAAGTTATTACAAAGAACTTTTCAGTATCACAACTACTTTAGGATAAATTGATAGACTATGAGTATTTAAAATATTGGAGACAAGATATGAAAGAAATACTTATAAAAGAGAATTTAATTGAATATTTTAGAATCAAAGATATATAATATTTAGAATATCTGTAAAATAATATACAAGAATTACAAAAACTAAGAGAAAAAACTAAAGAATATTACAGACATTTAATCAAATACTATCTGGTCACCCCCAAAATATGAACATTAATAAAATTAAAATAAATATACTAAAAATAAAAACGTTTAGAGAAGTTAAGGAATATCCACGCACAAATAAAAATAGATCCATTAACGCTATAATAGATCTATTTAAGTTATCCGATTTATCTGCACCCCCTACAAATGGTATCAGAGGGGGGTGCGGATGGTATCTATTTAAATCCAATTATTTACTACTTCCGTAACATTAATTAGCATAGGCTCTGATACCATTTGGAGGGAAGTGCAGATAAATCGGATAACTTAAATAGATCTATTATAGCTCTAATGGATCTATTTTTATTTGTGCGTGGATCTTTCTTAACTTCTCTAAATATTTTTATTTTAGTGTATTTATTTTAATTTTATTAATGTTCATATTTTGGGGGGTGATTAAATGATATTCGATTAAATGCCTTACTGTAATATTCTTTAGTTTTTTCTCTTAGTTTTTGTTATTCTTGTATATTATTTTGAAGATATTCTAAATATTCTATATATTTGTTCTAAAATATTCAATTAAATTCTCTTTCATAAGTATTTCTGTCAATCTTACTTCTTCCATATTGGAGACAAGATATGGAAGAAATAAGATTGACAGAAATACTTATGAAAGAGAATTTATCCTAAAGTAGTTGTGATACTTTAAATTTCTTTGAAATAATTTATTCTAATTGTACTATATCTGATATTAAATTCTAGGTTATATATTTCGTTAATTATCTTGTGTTTTTCGTCTATTAATAATTCTATGTCTAAATCATATTTTAAACTGTCTTTTAATTCTAGTTGTTTTATGATTTTATTTATCTAAATTAATCTTTCTTTTAATTTTTCTCTTCCTTTTCTAAGCTGGTTTCTATAATTAATTTCTTCATATAGCCGACTTTGTTTTTCTCTAACTCTTTAAATATATTCTAGCATTTCTTAATATAGATAATATCCTTCTGAATAATTATCGAGGTAGTAATAGTGATTGTCATCACTTAAGTATATTTCTCCTAACTCGTCTTCTATCTGATTTATATTTAACTCTTCATCTTCAATGTTAAATATTTTTTCCCATATTATTTTCTTTACTTCTATAATTTTTATATCTCTAAGTATGTATAAAACTAGTACTTCAAAATTATCTGTCATTTAGGCGGGTTAATTAAATGCTTTTTCATAATTTTTTTTAGTTTTTTGTTTTAATCTTATTAATTCCTATATATTTTCATTAAGGTATTCTATATATTTTATATCTTTGGTTCTCATATATTCTTCTAAATTTATTTTTATTAATTTTTCTATTAATTGTATATTTTTCATATCAATTTTCCAATATTATAAATATACGTAATTTATCATGGTTGATGTGTAAGTTTGGTATGTAAGTATTTATAAGAGTAGTTAGGCAGGTGAGATATGTAATTTATTCTAGTTATAAAATATTTATCAAATATTTTTTCCAATATGATTTTTCTTATATCTATAATTTCTATATATCCTTAAGTACATACAAAACAAGTATTTTAAATTTATCTCCCATTTCGTCAGATAAATAAGTATTTATTTTTCATATGATGCTTTTTCAAAATATTCCTTTCAATCATACACATAACAAAATATGATCATTTTAGATTACTATATACTAGATTATTCTTAAATAACATGTTCTTTGGTCACAATTAACATGGTAATCTGGATACTTTTCCCTTAAACAACGCCTCTAATCTGGCTACTCCCCTATCACGACTTTCTTGCCTCACCGGTTTCACCTTTAGGATGACATAGTTCTTAGGGATTTTTCTCCTTTTCTACTTTGCTAATAAACTTCTTAACATGCTATTTTTCAAATAATTCTACTATAAAGTAACTAACATGAACCTATTTTATCATATCATGATTGTTAGGAATTTATGAATTTAGTTATTTATAATCATAAATAAATATACCTGTTCTGGTAGGTTTGTGAATTCTGGGCTTTGTTCATCCATAGCTTTTGCTTAGAAATATATATGTTTTTTATTAAATATTCAAAAGTTTTTTGTTTACAAAGAAGGGGGCTTGCTTCAACACATGAAGACTTGCCTTTAACTGAGCAAAATGCTCGTCTATTTATAACCTAAGAATGAAAGTGTGTATATTATTTTACTTTACACCTGTCCTAATATATCTTTACACGTCTCCTACTTAATAATTACATCTTTTACAAAAAGTCTTACAAAGACAAAATTATGGCAAGTGCCAAAAAAGTCAACAAAATTAAAAAGCCAATAGTTCCTATACATTATTTACGTAAAGGAAATCAAGAAAGCTATCCACATGTCGCTTTCATGATTTAATAGCTTGTCTTTTATTTTTTCCATTATTGCTCTGTTGTTCTCTTCTAGCTAGCGTCCTTATCTTCTTAGTTGAATTTTTCTTTTATTCTAGCTGGACTTCTGGGATAATATTATCTCCTCAATTACATCTCGAACATTGATGGTCTGGATATTTGTGTCCAATTATCTTGCAATATCTTGTTAATAATTCGTCTGAAATAAATCTTTTCCTAATTGCTCTTGCAGTAGATTGTTTTTCTGGGTTAAGTAACGTCATTATCCATTGTCTGACATCTTCTATATCTGTTTGTCGTAGTTCTCTTGAATTTGAATAAATCATTTTATGGTCTCTTGAATAATAGCTCCATATTGGGTTTCCATTGATATAATTATTTGCTCCATATTGGGTTTCCATTGATTCCATCGATCTTGGGTATCTCTGGTTGTTGCACAATATCTTCCGGTATAATCATATCTCTGGTTAATCCTATTTTTATAATTTGTATAATTGGTTTGATCTCGTAGTATAATATCTCTGCTGGTGCAGTATAAAACTTTATATAAAATAGATTTCCTTTGGTTACTCTTTTGTATGTGGTGAATACTTTATGTAATTCTTCTATAGCTGTTAGTTCTTCTCCATCTTGAGTATATACGGTATTTAATAATCCATAGTCGAAACAAGTTTTTATTAAGCTTGGATTGGTTTTGGGTAGTGCGATTAGCTTGTTGTAACCTTGCAATTTTTGGGTTATGTAGTTTGTGTTTGGTTCTTGGATATTTGTAGCTCTGGGGTTAAGTTTAGAAAAGTTTATACTTTGTAGATATTTTCTATTTATCCTCAGGCTATATGGTTATAGGCTTTTTTATCTTGGTTCAAACTATCCTGATATGTGATAATTTGTGGGGGTATATACAAGGGGTCTTTTTGTGCTTTTGGTATAAATGGTTTTTCAAATATCTTATTCATGTTCATGTTCTGGTATCTTTGTCCACTAACTCCTTTGCTTGTACCTGTAATTGTAGATTGATAAACGTTATGGGTTTTATGGAGTGTCCCAATGTCTCTTTTTAGCTCTGGAATTTTAATGTCTTCTGATCGACATAGCTCTGCACACTGCTAGGCTAGCTGATTTGTAGCTTCAGGCTTCAGTTTAACTTCATTAGTCTTTAGCTTATCTATTTCATTACCCTCTGTCCACTTTCTTTGAAAGCGTAGTTAGGGTTTTAAGTATCTTTTCTAAAGCATCATCTTCTATTATATCAGTTTGTGTAGCTTTGTCTTGATATGTAACCTGAAATAACATTTTTGTTAGTACTAATTACTTCAATTGTAAATCTAAAATTTAATATATTCTATACTAGTTTTCGAATCACTTTTATTGTAACTGAATTTTGTATTTTCTTTGTTAACCACCAGCGAACCTGGGTATTATCTGTTCTCACAATAAATTTGTTATATACAATATATAGTTCAAATGCTAATAATCATTTATATAACGAACATAATTCTTTTTTATTTATTTCCCATTTTATTTCTGTTTCATTAAACGTACCTGAGTAGTATCTGCAATGATGTTCTAATTTTTTATTTTCGTACATATAATTAAGTACTCCTCCATAACTATATTCACTTGCATCTGCTTCTACTATATATATAAATTTTTATCTTCGTCTGGAAATTATAATTTTGGTAATTCTTTACAAAATATTTTTATTTTTTGAACTTGTTTTTTATCTTCTTTGTTGTAATTATATTCTACGTCCTTTTTAATTTTTTTGGTAAAAGCTTTAGATTTCTGCTAATTTTGATATATATTCTCTTACTTGGTTTACTAATCCTAAAAATGATTGTAATTTCTTTTTTGTATCTAATTCTTTTTTTGAATTTATTATTTTTTGTACTATATGTTGTTGCATTTTTACTCCACTTTTATCTATTTGTATTCCTAAAAACTCTATCTGATTTTTCATAATTTCAGTTTTCTTTTCACTTAAACTTATTTTTGATTTTTCTATTATATCTGTAATTAATTTTAAATGTTCCTCTTTAGTTTTTGTATATAGTAGTGTATCATCGATGTATACTATATAATTAGATAATTATTTAAAATAACTATCCATAAAATGTTAATATCTACCTGGTGCATTTTTATATCCAAATGGTAATATGTTCCATTCATAAAATCCTTGTGGTACCGTAAATGCGGTTAATTTCTTAGATTTTTCTTCTGTCTTTAAGTGGTAAAATCCTAATTTACAGTCAATTTACTAAAATAGTTATATCCTTGTATTTGTTTTATTTTTAATATCTTATTTGGTATTGGATAATTATTTGTCAGAGTTTTTGCATTTAAATTTCTATAATCAATAACTATTCTACATTTACCTCTTTTTTGTTCACTATGTTTATTTACTATAAATATTGAACTATTGTGTTTACTATTACTTTTTTGTATATACTGTTTTTCTAATAATTTATCTATATGCATTTTAAATTCTTTTAAATCTTCAAAATTATATGTTAATGGTTTTTGTGTTATTATGCTATTTTTATCTATTAATTCAATTTTTATAGTAGTTTTATGTTTTTCCCATCCTCTTAATGGATCTTCACTATATAATTGTCTTAATTTTTTCTTCATTATTTCTACCTTATCTATTGAAAATATAGTTATTTTTTTTTATTTATAAAAAATACAACTAGTTTTACTGTGTCTTCTGTATTTATATTTTCTAACTTTTGTGTAATTTTTTCACTTCTTTCTATCCAATCAGTTTTCTTTCTTATTTTATTAATAACTCTTTTCGCCCTTTACATGGTGTTGTAAACCACCAATCTGTTTTAGTTATTATATGTGGGCATAATTTATCTAAAAATGACATTCTAAAAGCATATCTTTTGATGTTAGTTCATAATTATAGATTTCTTCTATTGTTATTATTTTATCCCATATCTGTATTTTTACATTTTTAGCTTTATATGTAATTAAGCTTCCTTCATTATTAAATCCTTTGACTACTGTTAGTGTTTTTTTAATTTATCCCATTTACTTTCTGGTAAACAGTTGTATCTACATAAGTTTGCTTCTGCTCCTGTATCTAGCATAGGTGTATAATACCTATTATAATATCCTTCTACTATCATTTTTACAAGTACATATATTTTCATATCATGTTAAAGTTCTTTTTATGAATAATCTTTCTTTATTATATCTTATAGATAATTGTGTATGTTCTATATTGTATGGTTTTACTTGTTCTAACCATTTTATTCCTAATATTATATCTGCTTTTTGCATTTCTTCCTTTATTTCAATTTTTTTTTTATTTTTCTGACTCCTATTATTATTTCTTTTTCTGCCGTATCTTTAATGTTTATTAGACTCCTTGGTAGATCTGGACATATATCACTATTAGATTTTATTTCTTCACTTTTTACTAGATATTTTGCTATATAATTTTCTTTTTGTCCTGTGTTTAAGAGTATTAGATATTCTTTTTTATTTATTGTTCCTGTTATATAATATTGATTTAAATTAACTGTTGAAGTTGTTTCATAACTTGTTCTTTTTAATGAGCTTGATAATTCTGATTTTTCATGAGCTATTCTTTTTGTTGCACTTATTCTATCATTTATTATTTCTAAATCTTCTTCTATATTTATGTCTTTGTAACTATAATCATTATTATCAATTATTTTTACAAATTGTTCAAAAGGACTTTCTATTTGTTTTTATTAATTTTATTTTTTCCTGGTATTTTATGTTTTGTAGTTAATACATATAAAATTTTACATCTTTCTGTAAATATTTTACTTCCTGGGGTTAGTTCTATTCTTGATATTTTCCAATATAATACTAATGATTAATCTATATTTTTATCTGTTATTGCTACTAAATAATTCACACTTATTACAAATTTAAATTTTTGGTATATTAAATTTCTTTTTATGGCTGTTATTATACTTCTTTTATAGGTTTAATAATTCTATAATCTGCTAAATATAATTTTATTGGTGTATCTATTACTTCTCTAAAACATGCTTTTGTTAATATCTTTGTTCCTCCAAGGTGTACATATTTTATTGAGTCTTTACTTTTTATATCGTTTATTTTTAATTAATTATTTTTATATTACTAATGGTATACTAGTTCTTCCTTTTGCATATCTACAGTCTATTACATGTTCTTTTTGGCTTACTACATAGTATTCTTCTTTTCTTCTACTAAATATATATTTTATTGTTGGTATTTTAAATATTTTTTCTACACTTAAGTCTAATACTTTTTCTTTGATTTCATCAAATATATTACTGTTAAATATTATTTTTGATCTGTTCCTTCTTCATTTAAATATTCTTCCTTTGTTATTATTTTTATATCTTCTTCAGTTATTTGGTTCATTTTTATATCTTTTTCAGTCATTTGATTTATCTAATTCACTATCTATTTCATTATCTGTTTCATTTTCCAAAATTTCATATATACTATCTTTACTTTCTAATTCATAATCTATATAATATATTTGCATATATTCTGTATTTTCTATTTTTATTTATGATATTTGTTTATTTTTTGAGTTTTTGGTAATTTACAATCTCTAGCTAAATGTCCTAGTTTTCCACAATTATAACAAGTACATTCTTTTATAGATTTCTTTTTTCTATATGGTATTTTATGTTTATAATTTTTTATATAATATCTTTTTCTTGGTTTCTTATATTTATATTTTGATTTTTTGTATTTCTTATATTTCTTATGTTTTTTTTTTCTTATAATATCTTTCTTCACATCCAAATTGAGGTGTTATTTTATCTCTGCAACATGCTAAATTTCTTATTAATGTTTTTTCCATTTTTATTTCTTCTCTATATTTTTCACATAGATTTCTATACCATTGTTGTAAAAATTTTATTCTTGCTCCTAGGTTTCTACTATTTTTGCTTCATCCCAACTTTTTATTATTTTTGAACTAAATGGTTCAGGTAATTTACTAAAATATAATTTTCTTATTTCTTTACTTTTTTCTACATTATATGTTCCTTTATAATAATATTCTTTAAATGCGCACTGTATACTCATCTATATAACACATACTACATATTGCTAATTTTAACCTTAAATTCCTATTCGTATCTTTCTCTTTATTTTGCTCTTTTTCTTCTGTTGTTATACTACTAAATTCTTCTCTTATAGTTATTTCATATTTTTTCAATATTTCTGTTGGTAGTATTTTAGTAGGTATTGATGTTCCTTCTGTTTTATTATCAGATCTTATTACTTTTTTACTTGTTTCAGCTAGATTTAAAAACCATAATTTTATTGTTCCTATTAATGTGTTTTCTATATATTCTGGTGTGTTTGTTGTATCTATTTTATTATCTAATAATTGTTTTGACATGTATCCTACCCATAGTTGTATTATTTTATTTGTGTCTATTACACAGTCTAAATCTAAAAAGCTGTAATTAATTATTTGTTTGGTGTCCATTTATTATATTCATCCTTTGGATTATATCTTTTAAACTTATTTTTGTAATTATAGGTTGATTTTGATGTACTAGGCATTATATTTTATCTAGAGTATTTACTTCTGTATTTATTAGTTCTAGGTTTTCTTTATTAATTACTTCTTGTTTTTCATTAATTTTTAGTTTTCCTATGTTTTCTAGAATTTCTGTATATGTTTTTACTATCTTCTGAATCATAATTATCTGTTTTTCAGCATCTATTGTATTTATTTCTAATTTACTGGTTTCTGGTTTTTTATTTTTTATTTCTAATTTTTCTTTAAATTGATTTATCTCGTTTAATAATTTTTGTTCTTTATCTTTTTCTTTTTTTTCTTTCTGTCTCTTTTCATATAAATCTTTTAGCATTTGTAGTTCTTTTTCTAATTCAGTAATCCTACTATTTTTAGCTTTTTTTTTCGTATTTCTTCTGTGGTTTGTTGTTTTATTTTATCTATTTACTTTTTTCTGTCTATCTCTTCGTTTTCTCTTTCTATTCTTACCATGACTGCCAACTTATCTTCTAATTTTAATTTTTCTTTTTCTAAAATTAAATATAAATGTTCACCTATTTTCTTATATCTCCTTCCTAAATTATAGAATACTATTTTTATTTTTAATCCTTCATGATTTTCATATGTTTTTTCATCTATTATAAATTTTTCTTTGTCCATTTTATTTAAACGTATTTAGGTTATGTTGATATATATATTTTAGACTATCTATTGTTGATTCTAAATTTGATATTTCTTCTTTTTGTGCATTTATTGAGTTTTTACTAACTCTGACAATTAAGTTGTACTGTAATCTTTCTATCCTTATTTTTAATTCTTTACGTTTTTCAGATATTATTTGTTTTAATTCTTTATATTGTTGTGGTTTTTGTACGTTATTCATCTAAACAATATTTATAATATTTTGGTGGATATCTAAATCTAATTTTATCATAACTAATAAATTAATCGAATAAATTCAATTATATACTACTTCCGTAACTTTAGTTAGCATATGCTCTGATACCAATTGGAGGGGGTGCGGATAAATCGGATAACTCAATTAAATCTATTATAGCGATACAATTCAATATCCAAAGGAAGAGAAAGTAGCAAGTGAAATATGGTGAGAAATTTAAGGTTTCACAAATAAACACGAAGGCATGCATATGCTGCATATAATACCAATACAACAGTGGGCCAATCTTTTTAATCTATTCTAGATGAAGCAGGCCCAAAACACATGCTATGCATAGTCAAATTAATGTCAAGACGAGAATAAAAATTACAACAAATAACCCAACGAAAAAGATATTCGATTGAGAAAAGTAATTGAGCTGAAACCATATTGAAAGACGACGAATGCTAGCAAACGACATCAAGCATATTATTTACAAAAATGAGAAAAAGAAATTAGGTGACAGAAACAAAACAACAAGAACATCTGTACATTAATCATCTCAAAACCTATGGACTTCAGATCCTTCTACAACAGATAATCCCAGCAACATCATTACTACGATGCTAATAAAGAAGTAACTACAACAAAAATAAAACTAAGAGAGTAAAATCTTTACCCTTTTTAGGGCAGCAAATTGGGACGACGAGCTTTTAGTCGAACGAAATTCCATCGGAATTTGAATTGCTTTCACTGAAATTTCAACCTAGACCTGTCGGAGTTTCAATTTCTTGTCGGATTGAGTTTTTGATAGAGTTACTTTTTTTTCAAAGTTTTTGTTACGTAAGATTTGGAGCATGCTCTCCCAGAATCTTCAAATTTCCCCCAAAAATTTCCCCCTTCACCCTTATCCCTCACTATTTATTTATAGGGAAGTTAGGGTTTTGAAAGAGTGGATTTTAAATCCAAATTTTGGGATTGATTTCTGGGACAATTCCAGGTCCACAGTAAGACAAGGAGCATTAAAGGTCCCATGTCCTTGAATTTGAGAGAGACAAAGAGAAAGACATTGCTCTGATGAAGGAAATTAATTTCCTACCCAAAATCGCGAATCACCAATTGAAAATGACGAACGACTATCTGATTTTAGCCATAGATGGCTGTACCAAGAGGGCAAATTGGTAAATGGAGGGGAAAAGACTAGTTTGACTTGTTGGTTGTCCTTATTACTAGGTATTATTGTTGTTATTATGCGGTTGCAGTTTTGAACGCCATTGGTTTTTGGTCAGTTTCTGTGTTGTTGAAGTTATTGATATTATTGCTGTTTGTGCGTGTTTTTGTTGTTGTGTACATTGAAAGCGTATAAGGGAAATAGAGAAGGAGTGGGACGGGTCGATATCTGTTGGGCTGGTCTTGTGTGGCTAGTTGTTAGGATGTGGGTAGATTAGTTATTTTTTGGGAAATTTCATAAATAGCAACTATAAAGCCTTAATTGTAACTTTTCTAGCAATAGTTTCAAAATTACAAAAATTAGCAATATGTATTTTGTATTTGAGTAAACTGTTGCTAGTTAATTACATATACAACAGAATATTATGTTCCTAATATAATGCTAATCAGTTTCAATTTAAAATGGTAAAAAACGGTTCCCTAACTTATGGCACAATTAATTGACAGATTCCCTTACCTTTTAAAAATCTTTTTTTACATCACTATTAAATTACAACAAATAATTCAAATTCAAAAAACTTTTTCCATAAAAAGAAACTAAAATCAAAACCCAAAATAATATTCAAATTAAAGAACTACTGGTTAAGCGTAATTTTTTTCTCATCGACTAGCATTCTGAAGCACATTTAAAAAAAACTGTGCAATTACAGGTATTGATCTTAAAACTTTATACTATTTGTATTTTCAGTATAATTATATACTGAAATTTACTGAAGAAATTGTACCAAATATGTGTAATTTTTGCGGAATACAAAAATTTGATATAATATGTAAATTTTAAAAGTTTTCGGAATAAATTGTTGAAGAGTTTTGTTTACAATTTCAAATATGGAGTTGTTGTTATAAAGTTTGAAAGTTGAGAAGCAATTATAAAACGTTAATTTGAATTTTATTTTTTGATAAGCTGGTTTCGATTAAATTATTTTTGTTTGAATTTGCTTTGGAGCTTTGTATTAACGAATTTGTTGTTGTGTATACTACGAATTAGATATTTAATTTGTTTTTTACTATTTTGTGGTTTTCTACTGATTGAAGATGGAAAGCATTACTGTTCTTGTTAAACATTCAGGAAGATGGAATTATGAGCAACAATATGAAGAGTACATGAGTGATGCAATATTATTGAGCGTAAACTCTACATATGACCAACTGTACACGGTACTTGCGTCTCATGTTGATGTTGATTTGACGTGCAAATGCATTGAAATTGAATATCAATTAATAGATAGTGCGGAGAAAATACATATACGTAATGACATGGATTTGAAGGTCTATATTACGCAGAAAAAAGAGTTGAAGGATTTGAGTAATTTGCCTTTATATGTGAGTATTTCTGACAGGGATAATTTCAGCAGAATAGTAAGTTCATCATTGTGTAATTCGGAAAGTCTAAAGATGTTTGTCAATGCGAGTAAAGTGGGAAATACAAGTACTCAAAGAGCATTAATAGTTACTCCAACAGAAGAATGTTTGGATTTATTTGAAATGGATATAAGTAGAGTTATTATCTCCGACCCACATCACAAACATATTGAGGTTGATCAAGTTTATATCTTAAAAAGAGTATTAAAATCAGTTATGAAGGACTATTCAATTCGTGAGAAGTTTCAAACACTATCTGTAAGATCGAGTAAAACCTGGTAAATGTATTATGCATTTAGTTATTTGTTTTTTCAGATGGTTAATTGTATATGAGCACATGCATTTTTTTTGCAGTTACATGTTGTTGTACAGATCCGGTAATTGTGCTTTTCTATTTCGTGCATCTGGTATTGGTGAATCTAGAATGTTTAATGTCAGAGAATTTTTACCAGAACATACCTGTCCGATCAAAGATAATATTTATCCTAAATTGCATGCTACTAGTAAGTTGATTAGTAGAATAGTCAAACCAAAATTTAAATGCCATAAACGAAAATACAGTTCAACTGAAATCAGAAGTGTTATGAAGGAAGACATGGGTATGGATTTAACATATATTATGTGTTGGCAAGCCAAGGAGCAAGTACTTGAAAAGTTAAGAGGGAAACCGGAAGCATCATATGGGAAACTACCTGCATACATTCATGTGTTAAACACTAGTTATCCCGATTCACATATAAGAATGAAAAAGAATAAAGACAATGAGTTTTTGTATATATTTATTGCACTAACTGCCTTCATTCAAGGATTCGCTCATTGCAGACCTGTCATAGTTGTTGATGCAAGTCATCTAAGAGGACTGTATAATGGGATTTTCGTAGCTGCATATACCATGAGTGGAGCTGGTAAGATATTTAATTATAAATATATTTGATTTCAAATATGTTTCCAGCTGTATGTATTTAGAATATACATATATATTTTGTTTATGTAATGATATTCAGTTACTATTTTGAAAGCAAATTGTATTTAAAATATACATATGTAGTAGTTTTAGTTATCCTCTGGAAGTTTAGAATCTTTGCAGCTGTATGAAGTAATAATATAAATGTGCATTATTTGATTTGTCAAAAATGATGTATGCTTATATGAATTTTTTGAACATGCAGGACCTATATTTCCTTTGGCCTATGGTGTTCTTGATTCTGAAAATGATGCTTCTTGGACTTGGTTCTTTGAAAATCTGAAGGAAGCATATGGTGAAAGAAAAGAAATGTGTGTAGTTTCTGATCGTAATGCAAGCATCATAAAAGCTGTAAGTGAGGTGTATAATGATGTACCACATTATGCATGTATGTGGCATTTATGAGGAAATGTGAAAAAAATTTAGAAAATCACATGATGCATTATCCGATATCTTCTATATAATGGCAAAATCATATTCAAAGACTAAATTTCACCGTTTAATGGAGAAGGTGGAGGAAGTTGATGTTAGAGTGAAGAATTACTTGAATTTGGCAGGATAAGTGAGCTAGATCATATGTGTCAGTTCATAGGGGATGGACGTTGACATTAAACATTGCCGAATAAATTAATACTGCACTAGTATCGGCTAGAGAACTACCAATATATGATTTTCTAGAGGAAGTTAGATTGATATTTAGTAGATGAAACTGTGAAAACAGACAATAGGCGTTGTATACTTTTACAGATCTTATTGGTAAATTTCAAGATATTCTACAATAGAATGAAGTAGAGAGTACACGTATGAAGGTATGATGAAATTTAGGTATTTATACTAAATATAAATATATTAGTTTTTTCATTTATTTTGTGGATATATTTTCATATACACATAAAAAAATAAATAAATTATATTCTGTAGTAAAAATACATATGAATGACAGAAAAATACATATGCAGAGATGGTCAAATACATTTGCCAAATTGTTTCTGATATAACTTTGCAAATTATTTTTTTTTGAATAATTATTTTTGTTTAATAATTTTAGGTTATACCTGCATCAGAATATATCTATACAATCCATGACAAGGAGAAACATTTTATTGTTTGTCTTAAGGAAAAGAAATATTCTTGCAATGCATTTCAGTTGGATGAGATACCGTGTGTTCATGCTTGTGCAGTTCTTGATAGCAAGAATTTTAAGAAGGGACTATATTGCTCTGATCTATACAAGCCAAAAACAGTCTTGAGAACATATGATGTTCCAGTTTATCCTCTACCACACAAAGATGACTGGATAATTCCAAATGAAATTTTGGGTGAGGTAGTTCTGCCCCCAAAATACAAGCGACCCCCTGGAAGGCCTGCAAAGAAGAGTCGTGGAAAGTCTGGACGAGATATGTTTGGAAAGAAAAGTAAAAATTGTTGTAGTTCATGCGGATGTAAAGGGCACAATAGGCGTTCATATAGAAAATACAACAAATGATAAGTCGGTTGATGTATTTAGTTAATAAACAATTGAAGATTTTTTTCCTTGAAGAAAATATATTTGATTTTTTACTTTTAAAAAAATGTTTGATCTTATTGAAGTTGCTATGCTTAATTTGATTGGAAGTTTTTGTTTTTTCTTTATTAATAAAATACATAAAGTAACTTTTATATTATGGTAATACATGAAATACATAGTGCAGAAATATATATATATATATATATATATATATATATATATATATATATATATATATATAAATGGATATCTATGTAAATACATATATAAATATGTGTGAAGAGTAAATACATAAATACATATGCGTTAAAGACATATATACATTTCATTATGATTAAAATATATTTGATTTTTACTTTTAAAAAAATGTTTGATCATGTTGAAGTTTTTATGCTTAATTTGATTGAAAGTTTTTGTTTTTCTTTATTAATAAAATACATAAAAAATCTTTTTTATTATGATAATACATGAAATATGTTATGCAAAAATCCATATATACAAAAGGGTATGTATGTCAATACGTATATACATGTGTGAATAATAAATACATAAATACATATGCGTTAACTGTATTTATATATAAATTTTTACTATGCTTAAAAAAATATATGATGTTATTGAAGTTGTTATTCTTAATTTTTTGGAAAGTTTTTATTTTTTTTATTAATAAAATACATAAAGTATCTTTTATATTATGATAATACATGAAATACATTATGCAAAAATACGTATATACAAATGGATATCTTTATAAATACATAAATTCATATGTGTGAATATTAAAAACATAAATACATATGCGTTAAATACATAGATACATTTTCATTATGCTTAAAATACATATGTTTTTTTATATATTTATTTATGTATGTATGCATAATAGTAAACTAAACTAAATATTGTAATATAAACAACACAAAAACTAAATATCACAATAATTAAACATTTAGGAAAATATTGCCATTGATCATTGAATTAACATATGAAACCTAAAATATATTCAACAAAAAGATCATCCATAAAATGTTTACTGTTATAAAAAACATCCATCTCAAAATAAAAGTCAAATATCATGTACTTCAGTAACTTCTGTTATCTGAATTTTCCTACGAGGCCTACTTGGTGCTTCATCATCACTTTGTGCCTTCTCTTCTTGTTTTCCATAATGCCACAACATTGAAGCGTATCTTGTGCAGAGAAGATCTAGATCAAAGTCAACTTTTGGAATACTTTCACCAAATGTAAGGCACTCAGCATATGTAATCATATATAACCCACAATCCCTGCATATAGAAAAATTAATAAGTGTTAGTATAACATGAGAATATATATATATAAATAAATAATATGTATATTCAAAACTTACAAGCTACCACATGGTTATTGAGACAAATCTTCCATAATGTAAACATAAAAAAGATCATGCTTATCATTTAATTTGTATTTTGGATGATTGTCAATATCAATACCCTTCTTCTCATAGAATTTACATGCCAAAAGACCGTAAGGTATAACCTCAACTAACTTCTCAACTTCAGCAAGCACAGCAGAATCATGACCAGTAGATGACAGTGAGTCGTATACGTATATGCATCTACTGTTGAAAGAAAGTACAACCAGAACCCAGTGATGTTTGAACGTTATGTTGATAGGAATGAATATATGATCAACTGTATGCCATGGAACAACAACATGCATGTGAAATCCACTTATGTACTCATTCAAATGGTATTCCTTTCCACCAGCATTAAGAGTTGGATCATCAATTGAATACACAGCTAACACAACTCTTACAATGTTCATGAAATTGTAGTCCACTGTGCCATATATATATGAGCTATTTGGTTCATACTTGGATTTATTTCTCAAATAGTATAGGAAAACATCAATTTGCTGCATCAAATAAAAGAAGATTTGTAAAATCAACTAGCCAAAATTAAATTTTCAATCTGTAAACCTCTACATGTATGTACTCATGTACATATATATCTGGACATATGATATACTGCATATGTATATAATAAAATACGTATTGTAGATAATCACAATAAGTAATTATAATATAAATATGTAACTCACCTCATCTGACCATGACTGTCCAGGAGTACCTATAACGTAGAACCACTTCTTGTCTTCAACTGATAGAATGCCAAAATTCAAAGCTAATATCCTGGACTTGTTTTTCAGATAATGTTCGCTTTGTTGCTTTTGTTAATTAATTAAATATAATACTTAATAATAAACAAAAAATGTAAATGAATAATATAATTAAGTTGTAAATTACTTACTTCTTTGCATGATATTTGAGAAGGTCCACTGAAAGCCACGTCATGAACTTACTGGTGACCTTAGTGTCTTCAATATAAAAAATTGAATGAGATACAAATAGATGCTTCAGTTTGAATTTTTTTGTCTGGATTTCTGTGATTCCTTTATAATTACAATAAAATGGAAAAAATAATAAATAAATAAATAAAATAAAGAAGTTTGGTATATACAACAAAAAAAAAAGTTAAAAGCACAAACCTTCTGCTTAACCAAATTTTGTAGTGAATGATGACTTCTTGAATTTAGATAGTCTCTTATTCTTGGAACATTCACAGGAGTTTGTTCTTTATTTGCAGATGGATGAACAATAATATTTCATTCCTGCTTCACATATTCATTAAGACTGGGTAGCAACTCATCAGGAATTGTTACTTGGGAATCACGTAAATCTGGTTGAGACTTTCCTTCTCCAGAAACTTATTCATGGGTGTGGACTTCTGGATTAATTTGTTCATCCAAATTTGGTTTCTCACAATCATCCATTGATGTATTTTCAATTATTTCTGCAGCCGCTTCTGTGTTCTATTTAAAATATACACAAATCTTGTAAAGTTGATATAATAACAAAGAAAGCAAACATAAATTATGCACGAATGAAGCATACCTTTGAATCATCTCGAACTCTCAAGTTTTGTTGTATGAAATCAAGATTGATACTTCTAAGCACCTCATCTGGAAATGTGTTTTGTGAATCTGAAAATTGAGATTCACCCAAAGTTTCATCAATAATTTTTTTGTTCTGTTCAACATGTTGAAACATATTAAATAACATCAATATTTGTTCAGGAATTAAAATACAATATAAATTTATTCATCATACCGTTGAATCACAAACATCTCTTGCTTCATGCACGGAGGTATCACTTTTGTCCTTTAATAAAGGAAACAATAAAACATTGAAAATATTAATAGTCACCTATATTAATATACATCATAAAAATAAGAATCAACAAATTACCAAAGCAACATCATTATCCGCATTATACAACTCCGTAAAATTGATTCTTTATTTTTCTGTGATCTCTTCAATAACCTGTTCCTAAACATAAACAATGATCACATGTATAGTTCATATATGTAAATAAAAATTTCAATAGTATTAAAAACTAATATACATATGAATGAAAATAATTTACTTACCAACGTGCCTTCAGGATTCTTATCAAAATCATGACGTAAAATTGGTGTGGATTCATGGGGTGAAGTATCCTTATCAGCTTCATCCAATTGTGACTTGACAAATTCATAATCTTTAACCTATTTGTTCGCGTTAAAAAATATTAAATACGTGTGATGATCAAAATTAATATAACATTTGATTAGTTTGGTACTACATATGTATATCTGAGTGCATATGTATTTATTTAAATACATAATTAATATGTTTTATATTTATTTAACAGATCAAATATATTTAAAACATCAAATGAATAAAAAATTACTTACCAATATGCCTTCATGATTCTTATTAAAACCTTCCACAGTCGTTGGAGTTGATTGATATGGTGATGTATTCTTATTACCTTCCTCCATTTGAGCCTTGTCACAATCTTTGTCCTTTTCTTGTTTCTTGTCGTTGAAAAAAATATAAATACATATCATTAGATATGTATTTATACAAACATAAACACATACTAAATATGTGTTTACTCTAACCTAAATACATATTAAATTTGTATTTATTCAAACATAAATACATATGTTTGAATTTGTTATATGTATATAACAAATCAACTGTATTTATTCAAACATAAATGTATACTAAATATGTATTTATTCAAACATAAATACATGTTAAATATGTATTTAGTAAAACCTAAATACATATTAAATATGTATCTATTCAAACATAAATACATATTAAATATGTATTTATTCAAACATAAATACATATGTTGTATATGTATATAACAAATCAACTGTATTTAACAATTATTCTTTATAAAACTAAAAATTTTGTACCTTCATGTCATTTATTGAATTCATTATTTGATCGCACCTTGTTGATACTAAATTTCGAATGTCATTAAACTCTTTGCGAACTTGAATTCAAAGAATTGCAATCAGATATGAAAGAAACAAAAATACCAAAGTCTTACGCATAAATTACCTCATCATGAAACTTTTCAAACACTTTCTTAGAAAGAACATCATCTTTGTCTTCACGATTGAAAAAAGACATATCGGGCGACTGAGCCAGAATGTCTTTCCTATTTGAAGGCACTATTTCTTTTGATTGAATCGCCTTGAAAATTGGTGTCTTCACAGAAGACATCTTCACAACATGACTTGGAGGAGTCCTTTTTACTGTATGCTGATCTACACCTTTTGATTGATTCTTCAACTTTTTCTTGGCAGGTGAATTTGACGAATCACCCTGATAATTTTTTCTGCTGATTGAAAGCTGGTGTTTAAGTGGAGGATCCTAAAAATCATCATCAAAATCAACATAATCTTCTTTATGACTTCCACCTCTATGGAAAACCTTCTTTGGTATCTGAAAGGTTGAAATCTCCTTTCGTGTCGGCTCAATGTTCTTAGAAAGAACCTACAACAGACATTATAACCAGTTAACCTTGACAATAATTCAAATCATTAAACTACTGTTTTTTGTAAATTAACATATATGAATACAGTAAATGTATTTACAACATAATCAAAACATCACATAAAACACTATATTTTCAGGAAACTAACCTTATCATTTGAATCATTAAACAAACTTTCCATCAATGATTCATATCGTGGGTGAATAACATTTGTCTTCCAATTTAGAAAACGTGAAATTTGAGAATCCACCTTGGAAGAAACAGTACGAGGGACAACAGAACAACACTCGTACAACCAAATCTGGATGGCAAATGGCATTCCATGAATCATGTAAAACTTCCCTGTGGATTTTAAATTTTTATTCAAACTTTTAGCTAATTCTTCATATGCAACCAATCCCCAAGGATAGTTTATGTAATGATCACTCTCCACCAGATCAAAATAGAGGTGTGGAATAATGACAGTATCAACAGACGACAACAAAAATCCATGAATAAAATATAAATTAGCAAACTTGAATGCATCTTCATCATTCTCATTCCCCCATATTTTTTCAGTAACAACAACAAATAATTCCTTCTTCTGAATAAATCTGGAACCATTTAAATATTGGTCAATAATTTTGCTTGGAACGTCTTCATCAAACCCAAAATCATCCCTGTTTGAATGATAAATCAAACCAATTACTACAACAATTTTCTAAGACTAAAATGCAAAGTTATGCCCTTTGCACGAATTACTATGTCACTTGTTGAACTTTCCGTAGTCTCCAGTGACATAATGCATCTCCCTAATTGCGCTTGCACAACACAATTCTTTTTCTTCATGAAAACACCAAAAATACTATTAGTACAAAACTTCTTGAATTGATTCTTCGTTAGCATTGCCTTAATACGTTCTTCAATGTGATTGACCGTATTACAACCGATATGTGGTGCAAATTTAGGCAATACTCTTGCCATATATATTTTATCGCGAAAAACCTATAAAAAATAAAAATACAATTATATTTCTAAAAAGGCCACATATGTAATTATACAAATACATCTTCAAAGTTGGATTACAACATAAAACAAAAATTAGCATATGTATTATATGAATACATCATTGCTAGAATTTAAAGATAACAATCATCAAAATACATACATTGTGATCATATAAAAAAAATAAGTGATCAAAAAATATAAATTTTATCAATAACAAAATACAAAATACATAACTATCCAGTAATAAATAAATTTCATGTAATCCTAACATACAAAATACATAGATATTCGATAGATGGTCACAACAAATGAAAAATACATATACAAATTATCTAATGAAAATATATACAAATACAAATCTTAACATTATCAAATACAATATGTAACACAAGACTTGAATACAAAAATACAAATTATCTAATCAAAACATATACAAATACAAATACAAATCTTAACATTATCAAATACAATATGTTACAAAAGACTTAAATACAAAAATATAAATTATCTAATAAAAATATATATAAATACAAATCTTAAAATTATCAAATACAATATGTTACACAAGACTTAGATACAAAAATACATATCTTAAATATCTAATATAGAATAAATACAACTCTAAAACTTGTAAGTAACAAATCCCATAAATTTTCACAATTACATATCTATAACATATGAAAAATACATATACAAATACAAATTATCTAATGAAAACATATACAAATACAAATTATCAAATACAATATGTTACATAAGACTTAAATACAAAAATATAAATTATCTAATCAAAACATATACAAATACAAATCTTAACATTATCAAACATAATATGTTACAAAAGACTTAAATACAAAAATACATATCTTAAATATCTAATACAGAATAAATACAACTCTAAAACTTATAAGTAACAAATCCCATAAATTTTCACAATTACATATCTATAACATAACATACATATATCTTCACATTAAGAACTACAAATTTCATAACTTGACTGAAAGCTAAAATAAGCACACAATTTATTAATTGCATATATAAAATACATATATTAACATATTGTACATAAACTACAAAATTTTGCAAATGCAACAATACCTCCTCAACTTTCTCTTCTTCAGATGACGATTCATAATCAGATGAAATCGGGCTTGAATGAGATTTTTCATCTGACTTTCTCTTTTTTGCTGTTTTTTGATTTTTTTTTTGGATTTGGGGGACAAAGATTCCCTTACTACTTTCTGTTTCATTATTTCAATAGATTTTTGGGGATCATTTCACTTTTTCGTACTCAACTCTTGTAAGTTAACACTTCCTTTTGGCTGATTATTACAAGAAACCAAGTTAATGTTTTCATTTTGGGTTAAACCTGGGCTAAAAGATGATATTTCATCAAAATTCATAGAAAAATTTGCATGCTTTGACATTATAGCGGTAAATAAGAAAAAAATCAACACACGAAATTAAACTCAAAAAACCCCCCCAAATTAAACACACACAATTATATGGAAAAAATAGTGATGAACAAGAAAAACATGAAGTCATAAGAAAAATTTAACACGCATTAATTGAAAAATCACTTACCATAAAAGGTGAAAACAAGGTTTATCAAGATTTAGGGAGAAATTTGCCGATTTTTAAAAAAAATAGCCTAAGGAGATATTGGAGGGAATTGAATCTTTATTTGTGGTGTGAAAATAGGTAAACAGAAGGTAAAGAGGCGTGAAAAACATATAGTGAAAAACAGAGAGTGGATGGCATGCGTCAGTTAAATAGAAATATAAAATATTGCTACTTTTTCTAATAGTTGTAATTTTGGGAAACTATTGCTATTACTTGTAATTACTGTCTTAAAGTTGCTAGTTTATGTAATTTTTCCATATTTTTATGAGTTATTTTTGAACGGAAAAGGGCAGGTAGGGAAGGTATTTAGGATTTTGGATTCAATTTAAATTTTATTCAATTTGGCCAATTGTAGCACAGCTACAACCAATTTGAGTTCGATTGAAGTCAAATTTAATGAGATGGCTTCATCGAATCGCAATCCGATACGAATCAAGTACCAAATTAATTTTCAGTTTCTTGATTAAATAAAATCAAACAAATATTATTTAAAATAAATTATTTTTGAGAACAAATCATAGTTAAATCAAGATTTTAATCATATAAATTTACTTTCAAGATAACCATCGATTAAAATTTCAATTCTCTATAAAATAATTATTTTAATAACAAAATTATACGATTTCGTATATACAAAAATATATAATCTTTACTTAAAATGAAAAAATTATCCAGATAAATACTTTGAAAAATTTTTATACGAATAAAATAAATATTGTAATTTTATTTACAATCGAAGAAACTCGAAATTAAGCTTAGTTGTGGAGAGTAAAAATTAGGTGTCAATATTTATCCCTTGTTTTAGCTAAGAGTATTTCCTTTCTTATTCTCGTTGATCATTCATCACTTTTACATCAAGTGTCATTTACCTAACTCTCACTGTTTTGATCCCAATAGTTATTAATCATGGCAAATGATTAATAATCATAACCTTGTAACAAATAAAATTATGAACACACAGTATGATAAGTACCTTAAGCTTATGACACTTAGCCTTTTCAAGTAACTCTACAACTTTATTAAGTACAAGTCAAGAGACAACAAGTCAAGTAAAACAATGACTTTATTAACAATCCTTACGCAAACAATATCTGAGTCAACATACCATGACTCTAACCATATCCAAGTCAACAAACCATTAATCAAATATCAAGAATCCTAAAATATATGTCAAGTAATCGAACCCACAACAATTCTAAATATATCAAGCGACATCATAATTCGATTCACTCAAGAAACCCAAAATAACCACACTATAACTTGGTCCACTCATGCAACCAATATAAGTAATAACAATAACAATAATCATATACCTGGTCTACTCAAAGAACTATCACACTCATACATACTTTGTACAAATATGCTTAGGGTCTTATGGTTGCCACTAGTCATGACCTACAGGGGACGAACTCTTATTCATGTATTGTACTGGTGTGGTATTCGATCTAACCAATGAATCATATCAATTAATCCCTTGAAGATAATTTTTACGTATCCTACAATAGTAATCGATATCACAATAATCACAACCATAATGAGAATAAGCAATCATACTTATACAATCGACAAGCCATCAATAGTATCTCATTTATGTGATTAACACTTAGTATATCATTTATCAATTTCATTTCTTAAGTATTTAGTAGACCACCACCCAAATACTTGATCGACTCAATTTAATCAACACATGTAAACAACAATCATATTTAACACACTAAATAACAAGTAGATATGAACCATTGGTTTCATCAATTATAGCATATCCCAAGATCAATTTTTGACTTATTTATGTAAGCATTTCAATCCATATTCATTAGATTCAAGTAGTTATTTTAGAAGCACATGCTCAACCAAATAGAGTCTTAATCTAGTAATTAATTCATTATTTAATCCTCCTTTATTCATATTGAAAATAGAGATTCTTCCATTATCTAGCAACCTTTACATTCAAGTCATTACTAGGTTTAAGACCTACTCTATTAGTCAATTATTCAACTCTATTCAACTTATAATCTAGCTGTAGTTATACAACTTTATATATTTTACTTCCTAACCCTTAGCTTAACTTGACCTTAGTCCCTTAAGTTAAGTCATTTCCCTCTTATACCATAATCAGTCTTAGTCACTAATCTTAAGAAAAATTATCCCATTTTCCAACAACACATAATGCCAAGTACACGCTCTTGTGGTAACTAGGCTAAATAAATAGATTATGAGCTCATACAATGTTGTTGTCATCTATATTCATATATTTCATATTACAATTGACCATGGAGTCATACAAATAAAAAAAATCTATAAAGGATTCATACATTAACATATCAACAAACAATTAGGTCTTTAGTATATTAAATTTTTGTTTTATCCACCCAAACTTGATGTCCAAAGTCCAAAGCTTGATTTATCCTATCAAATCTATATTATAGATATGATTAGTAACTCTAGTTTACTACTTATAAACCATAACCTACTTTGATGCCAAGCTGCTGCAATAAGTAAGTTATGCCATGATGATCTTTCTTCTTCTTCACGTTTTCGATGGATAAATCATCTAATCATACCAATTACAAGAGTAACTAATAAACTACTTGTAAGACCACATAAATTTTAACTCATTGATTTTGGATACTCCCGTGTGTGTAATGATATTTTTTGAAACTTAAATCATGAAAAGGGTATTAAAAAAGTGATTTGGGTAAGTTTTGGAGTTTTAAGAAAGGGTTTGGGATAATTTTAAGACTCCAAACCAGTGAGGGTCCGCAATAAGGGTATGGCATGCTTCTTACACCCCGCGATAAGGGTGTGCCATGCTACTGGGAAAAAATCACCAGTCAGTTTTTTTAGTTTGGGTTGGAGTTTTTTTGATCTTTTTTACTTTAAAAAATTCCCCAACTCCAATAAACCCAACATTCATTGAATTTTTACATTGTTCTTCCCTTCTTCAATATTCAAGAGAAGCAAACCAAGGGTTTCTCAAGGATTTCATTGTACGAGATCTAAACTTCAAAATCCTATCCAAATTCTTCCATTTTTAGGCATGTTAGACACTCCCTACTTTAATTATTATATTAATACATCAATTTACTTGATATTTATGTGTTTGTGAATGATTGATTAAACTAGGATTGAGGGTTTTTGGTTGTTAACTCTTGCATTATTTTTCCTTATTTTAATGGTTTATTCATGATTTAAATGGTAGATTATGGACTGAATTTATGTCTCATGGTAATGGTGAAATTGGCAATTTGTTTTTTCATAAAGTTATGGATTCTATATGAAACATGGTAAAGGAATAAATAGGTTTTAAAATGCCATTGGGGCCTATGGTCTTAGCTTTTAAATGGAATTTAGAGTCAAATTGGTTAATTGGTTACTATTTAGCGTAATTGGAATTTCTAACAAGTCTATTGGTATGATGATACCAAGTAGGGAATGCCTTAATAATGACTTCATGGTTGATATTATGTGCAACTATTTTAATTTGGGATTAAAGAGAATTGTGTTATTCACTGAGAAGGTGTAGTACTAGGGGGACCAGTACTGAAAACCACTTTTGTCAACATTGGGGTCTATGACCACTATTCCATATTTGCACAATATATTTTTGGAAAGGCTAATTGACTAGTGGTGGATTTAGCCTATTTCTCTGGTACATGCGACTAACATAGATTGGGGCCCTTCTAGGTGGGGGAGCCAGACGTATATAGCCTGTAGGTGCTTCTAGGTCTGTATGAGCTAGACAGTTCAGGACTAAATCTTTAAAAGATTATGTTTCATGTCCCTTGCCCTTATTTCAGTATCCTCTATATATGTATGATTGTTGTGTATGGGATTTTGACTGGTTTTTGGTAAATGCATATATTTTATCCCTTTTCTTAGGTTACATACCAGTACTCTCTCGTACGCTACATCATTTATTGATGTAGGTTTTAAGGGATTTTTTGTTACCTTATGCAGTGTTAGGTGGTTCAATACTCTTGTTGATTAGTTGTGAAGTAGTGAGCCTCTATCTTTCGAAAGGCCTGGACCCTCTCTTAGTTTTAGTTATATTATTTTGTACTTCTGGATTCCTTTTGTTATAGTCGGGGGCATATCCTGACTTAGTTGGTATACTTTGGATTAGGAGCTTTTGTGGATAGTATTGGGATACTATCGTTGTTTGTTTTGAATCTCAAAATTCCTTCTTCATTTATATTCTCTTTTATTACCTTGATTGGCTTTTGCTGTTTATTATTATTGTGCTCTTGAGATAAGGCTAAAGGGTTTGTATCCGACCTTGGTTGGCTCGATATATCCATCACGACTAGGCCCTAGTTTGGGTCCTGACAAGATTGGTATTAGAGCACGGTTTAGGGTCATTTGGTTCTACAAAATCGTGTTAAGTAGCGCTCCTTTTATGGGCGTGTAGATGCCTTACTTATAAGAGGGAGGATACAAGGAATTTAGGAACCTTCCCCTTATTTAAGTTTAATTTCATGCTAGAGAGTCTAGTTACTTTGAGTTTTCTCAAACTCACAGTTTACCCGCATTTTAGATCATGCCTCTCTAAAGATCTGATGGTCGTAGAAGTTCAGCTGGAACCTCCATCCTAACTGAGGAAAATATGAAAGAGGTTTGTCTTAGTCATGGAATTCAGACTCGATATAGGGCTCACTCTCCTGACTCCACTATTCTACCTAGGGTTCCATCGATCCCTAGCAGTCCTCCTCAGGCTGGTGCTTAATACCTTTAGGGAGATGTCTCGAATGATGAGTTTTGTTGGTCCAATCACTTACTTAATAAGATCGTGGTGTTATAGTTTTTTTATTTTGATAATGTTGGGTCCTTCCCTCAATTCATCTGAGGTTACTCAGGTGGGCTAGTTTATGAGGATGAATCCCCCAACCTTTATAAGCTCTAAGGTTGAGGAGGATCCTAGGGGTCTATTGATGAGATTGAGAAGATATTTAGGGTAATGCATGCTAATGATTTGGAAAAGGTTGAAATTATAGCTTATCAACTATAGGAATAGCTTGTCTTATGGTATGAGGAGTGAGAAAAGTTAAGGGGTGAAGATGCCAAGCTAGCGATGTGGAATGAATTCTCAGGTGCTTTTCTTAATCACTTCTTTCCTCATGAGTTTAGCAAGGCTAAGGCCTAGAGTTTGTGAATTTGAAGTAGGGTAAGATGAGTGTTAAGGAGTATGCATTGAAGTTTACCCAATTGGTGGTTTATATGCAACAGGTGGAAAATGAGAAGAATAAGCAGGTAGAAATGGGATGAAGGTACAACAAAAAGTTCAAGTTTGCATACCAAGGGGTAAAATAACAGAACAGTGAGGGAGATAGTGGGAAATGGCCTAAGAAAAAGAATTAGGAAAATTATTATTCGTCAGCTAGTGTTCCTTATCCTAAGCCTTTATGTAATCAATGATTTCAACATAGCAATGATCCTTGGGCACAGGGTGCTTAGTCTCAGATCAGTGCAGCTCAATCAACCCCACCTTATTGTCATACCCCTTTTTTATCGAAAGAGATTGATTTTATATACGAAAAGGGTTTTTATCATTAAAGTGAAAAAATGAAAATTTGTTTTGAAAAGGATTTTTTACTATAAAACTCAAAGTCGCCACTTGGCATAAATCTGGTGTGCCAAGTCATCTTTGGAAATCCTTTTTCAAAATGATTTTGACTCTTTAAAAACTAGTCTACGAACAGAGATTTTGGTCAAGGAATTCTATTGACTGAGGAAAAGGTGTTAGGCATCCCTCGGTCCCATGGTTCGACCACGGTCACTGCATGGAATATGTCAGCTAGTATGACGCTATGAGATGCACAAACCAACAAACACATAATAAGAAAAAAAACAACAAAAACAGTCAATTTTGAAAAATAATGCCCAGTCCAATTAAAACAAACCTAATAAAAAATGTTGAAATAGAAACCTAAACTGTTCTAACTACCCTAAACTATGCTTTACCCGATGACACGAGCCTTGATCACGACCGGTCTTCCAAATATAGAGTGTTGCGGGGCATTTACTGATGAATATATACACGTAACCTCAGGGCATCCTCGATGAATAAATACATCTGATTGAAAAATGCGATATGAATAGAAAAATCATACATAACAACAATTGACATTCGATAATATAGAATCCTAAGGCTTGTCTACCCAACCTACCATTTACCAGCCATGACCTAATCATGATACTACCAAATTCAACAAAATTAATATTCATTTCAAATTGAACAATAGCTAATAAATCAAGCAAGGCTATTGTAGTTACTTTTACCAAGGTCAATCTCTCCCCGAATTTCAGTTTCAATCAATGATTAACTAATTCATCGACTATCAATTCAATTTTTATCTTTTCAAATTTTCATTATTTGCATCCAACATACATCATATACATACAACAAAGATCCCAGCATGCTAAACACGAAAGTCATTCAAACCCACAAAAATAATTAAAATTCAAGATAAAAATAGAGAACGAGAGGAGAATTAGACCTCAAATTTAAGATTTTCAAGTGTAATTGCTCTTTTCTACTAGATTCATAATTAAAATCTCATACCAAACCTCAACAAATTAAAAAATCTAGCTTTGGATTACCCTTTACTATTTTTTGCCAAAATGAACCAACAATTGTGCGAGAGAGACTAAACCCGCGCTTGCTTATGATGCTTGATCGCCCATTTTTGTGGGTTTTGCTGGTTTTGAGCTGTCACATATTTTTTTGGTAGATTTTTGGTGACGATGTCACCATAACAATAACAAGAAATGATTGGTAGTGCTTTCCTGTGGCAATTCCAGTGATAATTTTGCCAAAAAAATTCTCTCTCACCTTTCTCTCTTTTCTCACTATTCTCCCCCTGGTTTATCCTTACTCTTGCTCACGTTTCCTATATTGATCTGGTTTCTTCTCTCCACATTTTTTTTCTTCTCTCAAGTTCCTTTCTCTTATTTTTCCTTCTCAATTCACCTTTGTTTCTTTCACTATTTTCCCTAAAAAACCCCTACTATTTTTTACTCTTTTTATACCCCATTTTTGTCTCTATTGAGTGTGTCTATTCTCTATGTGCAATAGTAAGTTGTTATCTCTGTGGAAATAGGGGAGTATGTGAGTGTATATGTGCAAATTTTTTTGGTGAGGTGTGCATTTATGTGTGTAATATATTCTGTGTATCCATTGCCTTAAGTGCATGAGTATTATGTGAGGTGTGAGTTTGTTATAAAAGGGAATAAAATACAGGGAGGGGGCTAGGGGGTGGGGTGAGGTGGGTGAGTTTTCCAACTTTAATTGGGGAAGGTGGTTAATTTGTTATAAATTTGTATTAAATAAGGTGGGGTGTGTGATATGAGTGTGGGGGAATGATATAAATTGACATCTAAAAAAGGTCGAATTTACATGTCTACATCATACCCCTCTTTGGCTATAAACACAAAGTGTTTTCAGACAAAAAAAGTAGACAACGAGACAGAATTTGATCCAATCATTATTATAAATAAAGGAAAAAAAGATAGAGTGCAACCGTAACTTATTTTTGGGCACCCTACTTATCCCAAGTTATGTGGGACTCAAGTCACATGTAGTTTGCAAGTTGAAATGAGAGAAACTATACTAAGTTGGAGAATCGAGTGAGGTCCTGTCAAGGTTCTAGTCTGAGAATCTGTCAGTACATCAAAAATGAAAATTATAAGTTAAAGAGATAAATAAAAGTACAAAAGTCCCATCTATGCAGTTTCTCTTGACTCTTGACTTGAGTCTTCAATTCTTTCAATAGTGATAAAATATCTGATCTTCTTTGAGTTGAACTTGAGCATAATTCTTTCTCCATACAAAATCAGGTATTGGAGTTGAACTCAAAATTTAAATATGTTCAACAAGTGGTACTTCTGAATTTGATCTTGAATTTGAAAATCTTCACCATATTTTTTAGGCAGGCTCCTGACTTGTAATTTCTTCAACCTGTTCTTTGGGCGGGCTCCCGACTTTCAATTTCCTTAACTTGTTCTCCAGGCGGGCTCTTGTCTTTCAATTTCATCACCTTATTCTTTGGGTGGGCTCCTAACTTACTATTTAATCACCCTGTTCTATAGGCGGCCTCCCGACGTGCAATTTCCTCACCCTATTCTCTAGGCGAGCTCTTCACTTTTAATTTTATCACCTTTTCTTTGGGAGGGCTCTCGATTTGCAATTTCATCATCCTATTCTCTAAGCGGGATCCCGATTTACAATTTTATCACTCTATTATTCGAGTGGGCTCCCGACTTTGAAATCTTATCACCTATTCTTTGAGCGGGCTCCCGACTTGCAATTTCATTACCTTGTTCTCTAAGTGGGCTCTCGATTTACAATTTCATCACCCTATTATCTGGGTAGTTTCCCAAATTATAATTTTCTTACCCTGTTCTCCAGGTGGGCTTCTAACTTTCAGTTTTATCACCCTATTCTCCTAACGAGATCTCGACTTGAAATTTCATCACCTTGTTCTTTGACTGAGCTCCCGACTTGCAATTTCATCTCCTTGTTCTTTGAGTAGGATCCTGACTTGCGATTTTGTCACCTTGTTCTCTAGGAGGGCTCCTAACTTTTAATTTTATCACTTTGTTCTTTGGGCAGGCTCCTAACTTTTAATTTCATCACCTTGTTCTTCGGGTAGGCTCCCAAGTTTTACTTTCATCACCCTCTTCTATAGGTGGACTCTCGATTTACAATTTCATCACCCTGTTCTCCCCGTGGGCTTTTATCTTGCAATTTCATCACCTTATTCTCCAAGAGGTATCACGACTTGAAATTTCCTTACCCTATTTTCTCGGCGGCTCTCGACTTTTATTTCTTCAGCTTGTTCTCCAGGTGGGCTACTGACTTACGATTTTTTCACCCCGTTCTTTAGGTGGGCTCCTGAAATCAAATAAAAACTAGAACAAAAGTTATCTCAAATAAACATTATGATAAATAAAAATTCTATTTTTCAGAAAAGAAAATCCTATTTTCTAGGAGAGTCCTAAACATAAAGTAAAGTTTCAAGCAACATGAATGCAATTTTTGCCCTAGTTTCTCATTAGAAAAATTTGTAGTGTCAAACCAAATCACCACTACTTGAAAAATGCATAATGCAAAGGTGAATCAAAACTTTGACCAATAAATACATCTCTTGAGGGTAAAATTGAATTACCAAGACCAATAAGTGTGTCTCTTAAGAGTAAAAATGAGAGATTATGACTAAAAAGTGCATCTTTTAGGATTAACAACGTAAACTAGGAAGTGCACTTCCTTTACTTGAAATATGAAAGACCCAACTAGAATGTATGTCTCTTAGGGGTATAGGATAATGAGTTTTACCATTATTGTGATTGCCAAACCTGTATAGCTACATTGCCTCTTCATTTGCAGAGGTGAGGAGTTGCAGCCTTTAATGTTTGGGCTCTGAAGTCCTTGATTTAAAGGTAAGATGTGTTCCTATTTCATATAAAAAAACTTGTGAGTACAAAAATATGGTAGTTAGTTTGTGGCTTTATCTTTTAAGGAAATCACTCTTGCACTTGTCACATTTAGCTTACTTTAAACTATTTGCATATGTCATTGTCTTGCTGTACCCTTGATCCAAACTCAGACTTTTAAGAGAGAATCTGAAACAAACATAGTATCTCTATTTTGTTATGTCTCTTAGATAAACTCTTTGAACCTAGGTATTTCCCCGAATCCCCATACTTTTCTATTGACAAAAACTTTTTGCATGCCTTATTTTGGCTTACTATCATGTTTCTTTCATATGTTGGCCTTTTGTCTTGCTCCATGCAATCGAAGAAGTTGGTAGCAAGTTTTGAAATCATTTCTCACTTGTTTTGACATGAACTTGACTAAAAAATGTAAGAAAAATGATAAGAATTTTCCATTTGAATAACAGACTCAAAAGAATAAAAATAGAAATAAAAGACAATGAATGTCCCCATTTTGAATATGAAGAAAAGAAAAACTTATCTAAAAAGAACGCCAGTTCTAATGATTACGACATGTATTTCAGATTAAGCTGTCTAATCTATCCATCCAAACTCTTACCAATTGTTGTTTAGTTAATGACCCTGGAAATAAGTTTCTTCTTAGGCCAAGTGCATTCATATACCTCATTTGGCTAGTGACGTCTTGAAGGATTTGTTTCAAGAAGCCTTTCTTATTTTCTTTCCCTCAGCTCACCATCGTCTTATGATGCCTATGAAGGTTTTCACACAGTTAGACTCATATATTTTTATTTCCCTTATCTCACCACCGCCTATAATTTTTGTAAGGGTTTTCATTGATAAGATTCTCCCCTTTCCATTTATCTCATCTCACCATCGCCGTATGGTGCCAATGAGGGTTTTAACCAATAAGACTCTCCCATTTTTATTTTTCTAAGCTCACTATCACCTTTTGATGTCTGTGAGGGTTTTCACCAATGTGATTCTCTCAATTTAATTTCTCTCCTGATTTCATACCGATGAAGAAAAGTAGTACCCAAATCATAACATTATATATTCAGTGCTTGCTTAGCCTTAACATTCTCAAAGATTGATCTGAAGGTCTTTCTTTGATTATAACATTGCTTATGGATAAGGTTAGAAAGAAATAATGACATGAGGCTCAAACGACACTTAAAGTAGGATGCTAATTACAACTTTTGGAATTGACTTAAATAACAAAGGTCACACCATATCCCAGTTTATTTTGACTAGGTAATTCAAAATTGCTTATTTGGTTGGACCAAACCCAGATTAGGGTTTCCTACATATATCACCACTAAAAGAGGAAAATTAGGTCAAACGTAGTTCCAAAAGCTTGTTCTTTTGCTTGGTTTTGATTTCTTTTCTTTATTTTTCTTTTATTGACTCGTTTTCTTGTTGGGACCGTTTCGCCTCTGTGTTTCTTGACACTTTTTGGACACACTATTCTTTTGAACTTTAACTCTATTTTTTTTGCTAACTCTATTTCTTTGTTGGATACCTTTCTTTTTGAACTTTGATGACTCTATTTTTATTCCAAAAGAGGGGTATAAAAGAAAATTAAACTAAATCTCAATGCATAAAGAAAGGAGGACATAATGTTTGGATATCAGAATGAAATACCTTCATCATATCAATCCTTTCGAAATGCAAGTACAAAACATGCCATATGAAAGTGGAAGATGAAGATCACTTATACCATTTCTTCTACAACACTAACTTTAACTGAGCATGTGTGTTACTTCTTCTTCTGCTCTTGTCAAACATACAACTCTCTTTTTATTGTACACACCTCACATTAGATGACTCATACTTTAGTGGAGTAAATTTTCTTTTGTTTCTCTGGATAGAAGATATCGTTCCTCTATTATTTGATCCGATTCAAAATGATTAAGATATGCCTTTCAGTTAATGACCAAGTTACTCTTATGATTCTCAAGGAGATTCCCTTAATTTATTCAAATAAGGCTTCAACTTAGTCACCCAATATCTAAAAACGCTCTATCTACTTTCTTAGATCCTTTTTTTCTACTTTTAACATTCTGATTCAATGCTTAATGATTAAATTGAATTTTAAGATTTGACTAAAAATTCCACAAGCATGTCATATCACTAGAACCAACATAAAATATTCTGTGTAAATATAAAAAACAAACAACACATATTAAAAAGAAAAAGAAAAAGGGACACTCCATATAGTTGAAAAAAGATTGAAGGGTTTGGACATAAATGGCAGAGAAAAAAATTAGATTCTGAACTATAACTTTGAAATAATTTGGATAACAAAAAATATAAAAAAACGAACTACCAAAACCCCTTCCTTGTAAGGATAGGAATGACTTCTCAATTATTAAACTTGACATCTTGTCCACTTCTTTGCTTATCAACATGACCAGAGCTTGCATCATTGTTAGATATATTTCCCTCAATAAATAAGTTTCGGATCCCCATGCTTAACTCATTGCTTCCCACATATTGTGCATCATTATATGTTGGTGATGGATTTTGTGACACTCGTAGTTCAATGTCCTACACTACAATTAATTTTTCTTGAATCATCCTTTCTATTTATCTTTTCAAGGCATGACAATCTTTAATACTGTGACCCTGAACATCAGAATGATATGCATATCATACACTAGGATCAAAATTTCTTAAATATGGATAAGAAGTATATCCAAGGAGGGAACTGATCATGCCCCAATGCCTTAATTTCTGAAATAAAGTGGTATATGATTCCCTAATTGGCATGAAATTATCCTTTGACTTCCTTCACTTTGGAAACCCGGTCTAGGCTGAAACTTGAATTTAGAGGTACCTTGATAAATATGTAGGGGTCAAGGACAATTATGAGTGATTGGTGCATGCCATTATGGATACAAAGATGAATGAGTATACAATTGTATATTTTTCAAAGGATACTAAGAGAGGTGTAACGACCCGATTTTCTAAAATCAGAACATCAATCAGTGCTCATGATCCTAAAGGACCACAAGATAAACCTCTACTAATGTCTATACCGATCACTGCATAATATCTACAATAAATATGGAAAAATGGCAAAAAAACTAGGCATAAGGTTCAAAACATCTAAAAATACTCAAAACTAAAAATTGAATACTGATACAGCTATCCGAAAAGCCACTAAAGTGTCTGAATTGTAGAGTTGATGGGACATGTCCCCAAATAACTCCATCTACTAAAAATAAACAAAACTTGATGCAATAACAAACAAAGGATCATCCTCGAATGAAGAGGACTCACTACTATAGCTACTGCTGCTGACTGGTACTGAGCTGCTAAGGGTACTCTGGATGTCGTACCTCTGAACCTATGGTGTCAATAAAACACCATAGCGAAAACGCATTCGTACGGGAATGTACTGAGTATGAAGATGAGGTAAGGCTAAATGCAAGGGCTTATGAATGAACAATTACTTAATTGAATAATCATAAGAATACTGAATGCAAACATATGCATGAATGCACAAACCATAACTAAAATCATCATGACTCTGAATACTGAAACTCGAATACTACTATACTGCCATCTAAACTCACTACTAATACTGAGATATTAAATAACTGAATTTTTTGATACTGATAACTAAGTACTGAAGTGGAGATCAGTCTTATATAGCGACTGATCTAAAAAACTGATAATACTGAAACTGATTAACTGAATCTACTCATATTAATGACTGAACTCCGAGCTTGCTACTTTCGAATGACTGAATCTAAGATCAAACCTATCTAATGGATAATCCCTTAATCTACAATCAATGATAAGAAATAATCATGTCTGAGATCAAACCTATCTTGCGGAAGATCTCTGAATTTGATAATGAGAATAATCACTGAATCTGAGAATAAGATCAGGCCTATCTGATGGGTGATCTCTGGATGTGATAATGAGATTACTCAACTAAATTTAAGACTGACGGTCTATCAGATCATTCATCGCACATCGTTTAACAAAATAATACATTGCCTCGATGCGATGGTCTCAGGGATGGTCCGTCACAAACCCAATGGTCCATCGGATCATCCGTTGCACGTTGGCCAGGATGAGGCCACACTGCTTCAGTGCGACAGTCCGTCATCCTGGCCATTGCACTTGGGCCAGTCACTACCTTGATTGTGATGGTCTGGGAGATGGTCCATTGCAAATTTGACGGTCCATCAATTCAGCCGTCGCACCTGGGCGGTTCCAACTGCTTTCAGTAAAATGACCATAACTTCCTTGTCCGATGCCGGATTTTGACGAAATTGGTATCGATGGAAATATTATTCAATGATATACATGAAAAAAAGTCTATATTATGGAAATTATATATGGTTCAAAATATTTCTTTCTTGTAAAGACACTTCTCTATCTTTTAGGGATAGATTTACACTTTACTGCACATGCTCTAAGGATCAGACTACGAGAGAATTTTGTGGGGTATTATAGGATAGGATTGGAGTATCTTGGATTTAAAAGATAGGAATCTTGTTGAGGGTGAGTATGCGAATATGATGTATAACCTTGTTGCTGACAGTGTTGGCGAGTTGGCCCTCTCGAGCTCTGTTATGGCCCCGACACAACAAGAGCTATATTTTTATACTTCTTTCCTTCAGTTCCCCTCAATTGATTGTAATATCTTCATAAGTGTTTCACAGAATCCTGTGCCCATCATGCCCCTCAAGGTTTTATATCTCAAAGTTAGGAGGAAGGTTAACAATTGAAGACATGCCCCAGTCCTTAAATGAAACATCTTTATAACCTATAATTCTCAAATAATTTTTCACAAAATTTTTAACGCCCCTTATTTTTATAGCCATTTTCTCTTGCTCTTCTGCCATGTCATACTTCTTGGTAAGTAATTTTGGTGGTCTAGTTAACTTTAATGTAGGTTCAGGAGTATAGTAGTGGTTATCAAGAGTATTGAACATATACTCACTAACAGATTGGGGAAGCACAACCGTTGGGTGGATAGACAAAGTGGTAGTCTAAGAAGAGGGTTGAGCAATAAAAGTATAGACGGTAGTTGGTGCTGTCAATGTGGTAGGTTTATACTTAGGAGCTAGAGAATGAGTAATGGAAGTATTGGAATGTTTTTGGCATGAAGTAAATTCTGATGCATGTTGTGGTGTGTCAAAAAAGTAGGAAACTGAGTTTACAACATTGGTAGATAATAAAAGGTATTTGTAGGGTCAATAGTGGGGAATGAAAGAGGAGGCAACCCTCTAGCCCATGTTTGGTTTATTTCTGTCATTTGATGCTTTAGTCTCAAATTCTCTTACTTCAAACTCTCATTGTCCCAACTATTTGTTTGATCCATAATGTTACTCTCAAAATCCTTGTTGGACAAGACTAACTCTTTCTTAAACTTCATGTAATATGGATGACCAGCCACCTTAAACTAACGGAACAAAAGAGATAACAAATGCGTTAGAATTCAACACTTTTTCAAAACCCCTTTTGTTTTTTTTAAATATCACCAAACCCAAGAAGGGTGCCTACTTATCTTACCCCCGAGAGAGAAGAATCAGGTGTGCGTAGTTTGGAAAGTTTATGGCCAATCAAACTCTCTTTCTTTTTCTTTTTCTTTTTCTTGAAACTCTAAGAAGAAAAGAAAATAACTAATTATCAAAAGAATTGACAAAAATCTTTTGAATTTTTCAGGTTTAAATCCCCAATGCAAAATGAAACTTATGATTATCAAAGAAAGATATTTTTATATTTTCATATGAAGAAATGCATGGATTCGCTAATCTATTACCAAATGATTTTTTTCTTCTGAAAAAACATGTGAAACAACTAATTCAAAAAGAACAGTAAGGATTTTTTTCCTTTTTTCAAAGGATATTTACACAATCTTTCTAAATTTTGATTCTGAATTTCATACAAAAATGAAACAAAAAATTATCAAAAGGAAAATCTTTTTGTATTTTTCAGATGAAACAATGCATTTTAACAACTAATCTAAAACGAAGATCAAAGAAAATTTCTTTTTTTCCTTTAGCATTATTTCCAAAAGATATTGATAAAAATCTTTTTTTGAGTTTTCGATTTTGAATTCATACACAAACGATACCTAAAACTATTAAAGAAAAATCTTTTTTATATTTTTTTTAAAGATGTATATGAAATACCTACTCTCAATGAAGCAGTAAGAAAATATTCTTGGATATTTAAATAAGATCATGGAATCCAAATGACTGCCTATGTATCTCTCTCCTGAAAGAGGAGAATCAAGTGTGCATAGTTCATCCAGATTGGACAGTTAAAGATTAAGCGACTGACTGGACTAGACTTGAGGCATGACCAAAACAAACAAGAAAGTACGTGAACAAAATCTTTTTTTGAGTTTTTGATTTGAAACTTCATACAACAATTAAACAATACAAAACATGAGGGATAATATTTTTTGGTATTTTCGCATGAAATTGTTCAAAATAAAGCACCGATAAAAATAAAATTATTTTTTGAAATTTTCAACATACATAAAACATGAAGACTCTAAAATAAAAATCTTTTTAATATTTTCACTACATGGAATGTACAAAACTTCTAACATTTGTTTTGAATTTTCTTCTATAAGAGTGTATAAAGATCCAAAAAAAATTAAAATCTTCTTGGAATTTTCAGCGTTATGAATGTATGCTAAAGAAAAAAAAGTAAAATTCTATTTTTGATTTTTTTGGTTTTTGTAGGAAAAACATGCAAAAGGTAAAATCTTATTTCAAAATTTTGATTGAGGAAAACAAAAGTTATAAAAACTCCCATAACTATGAAACTCTCTTTTTTTCTGACACACCCTTTTTCATTTTCTTTTTTTTTACTTTTCTATTTCTTTTTTCCTAAATTTTTCTTTCCTAAACACACACTTCTAATTTATTCTAGCATATGCTTTCTCTAAATTAGTTCATCAAATGACCATGTTACCCTCAAAGAGGCAACAATTAGCACATAGGGATGTTTTAGGGGTGAGTCTCCTACAAAGGACCAAGAGGGTCTCAGTAGGCTCAATATGATGTAAAGAAGCATGACCTAAAGGCTGACCTAGGCTGGAGTTCAGCTAGTATGCTGTTCAAGGAAGCATATGGTCGATAGTAGCTAGGATAGTTTTCCTACTATTCCATACATCCGGCGTCTCCCCCTCCTAAAATAAAGGTGACTCAATGAATGTTCGTGTACACACATGTAATTTGAGACTTATTGTAAAAGTAATAACTCGGGGTAATGCATATGATAAAAGATATAAAGCGGTAACACACAAGGAAAAACTGTAAACAAAGAGCACGTAGGCATCCAAGAACAATAAAATAATAACACAAACGATAACACAAACAAAATGTCTATACACCTATAGTGTCACTCTAAGCCAATACAACTCAACAATGAAGATCAAATTCTAAAAATCTCCAATGGAGTCAGCGGAGCTGTCACACCCCTTCTTTTATAGAAAGCAATTAATTTTATATTCGAAAATGGTTTTTATTATTAATGTGAAAAAAATGAAAATTTGTTTTAAAAAGTATTTTTTACAATTAAATCCAGAGTCACCACTTGGCATAAATCTAGTGTGCAAAGTCGCCTTTGAAAATCTTTTTCAAAGAAATTTTGACTCTTTAAAAATTAATCGACGAATAGATATTCTAGTTAATAAATTCTGTTAATCGAGGGAAAAGTGTTAGTTATCCCTCGGTCTTGTGGTTTGATCACAGTCGCTTCATGGAGTATATCAACTAGTATGACACTGTAAGATGCACAAACCAACAAAGAAATAACTAGAACACAAACAACCTAAATTTTAAAAAATAATATCCAGTCTAATTAATACAGACCAATTAAAAAATGTTGAAATAGAAACCTAAACTATTCTAACTACCCAAAAATATGCTTTACCCACTGACACGGGCCTTGATCATAATCGATCTTCTGAATACAGGGTGTCGCAAGGAGAAATGGACCTCATATTTAAGCTTTATAAGTTTAATTACTCTTTTCGACTGGAACTGCAATCAAAATCTCTGACCAAACTTTAAAAAACAAACAAATCCAGCTTCAATATACCCTTTACTATTTTTTACCCAAACGAACTAGTAATTGCACAAAAAATATGAACCCACGCCTAATTATGAGGTTTGGTCGCTGGTTTTTGTGAGTTTTTGGCGAGTCTCCACCAGTTTTGAGTTGGCTGATATTCTTGCTGGATTTCTGATAAGGGTTTCACCGTAACAGTAACAAGAAATGATTGGCGGTGCTTTTTGGTGGTGATTTCGATGACAATTTGCCAAAAAAACTCTTTCTTGCTAGTTTTCTCTCTTTCTCACCTTTTTTCCATTTCTCACTATTATGCTTCTAGTTTTTCCTTGCTCTCTCTCATATTTTCTCTCTCGATCTCTTTTTTTCTCTCTATACTATGTTTTTCTTCTCTCAAATTTTATTCTCTAGTTTTTCCTTCTCAATTCACCTCTGTTTCTTTCACTGTTTCACCTTAATCCTTATTTTTTACTCTTTTTCTACCTCTTTTTCATCTCCGATTGGGTGTGTCAATTCACTATATATGTCAGTGAGTTGTTTTTATCCCCATAGACATGGAGGAGTATGTAAGTATGTATGTGCAAATTTTTTGGGAGATATACATTTGTATGTGTAATATATTATTTGGGTCTATTGCCCTCAGTATGTGAGTATTATTTGAGGTGTGAGTTTGTTATGGAAGGGAATAAAATATGAGGGAGGCCTAGGGGGTGGGGTGAGGTGGGTGAGTCGTCCACATTTAATTAAGTGAGATGGTTATTTTTTTATTTTGTTTTCAGTGGGGGAAGTATTAAATAGGGTGGGGTGCGTGATATAAGTACAAGGAAATCAAATAAATTAACGTCTAAAAAGGATAAAATTTACTTGGATACACTTATCTGCCTTGCCATGGTTTTGGAAATCTTCATCGTGGTTATCGTGAGGAGGGGAGAAATTGGTCCTTTAACTTTGGCTATCTTGGTCATATTCAACGGGATTATCCTTCAGCCAGGATTTCCACAGGAGCTAATAGGTCCCTATTGCCACTTCATCAGCCCCTACAACTAAGGGTGCTTTTTCAGGGATGAGAACTATTTAGAATGACCTTTATGGTCTTTCCACTCATTAGGAATTTGAGACATCTCCAAATGTTCTCACTGGTTTGTTACAAGTAGGAATTTGAGACATCTCCAAATGTTCTCACCGGTATGTTACAACTCTTCTCTCATGATGTTTATTATTTTCTTGATATGGTTCTTCCTTATCTTTTGTGAATCCTTATATGGCTGTACACTTTAATTTTGGTCCTTAAAGTGTACCATCCCCTTTTCTATTTCTACCCCCGGTGGGTGATTTTATTATTACTAGAAAAGTCTATAGGGGTTGTCCGGTGTCTATCTTTCATAGGAAGACCCTGATGGATTTAATAGAGCTTGACATGGTGTATTTTTATGTGATCTTGGGGATGGATTGGCTTTATTTTTTCTATACTTCTCTATCTTGTAGGACCCAAAAGGTCATATTTCATTTTCCTAATAAATTGGTATTAGAATGGGAGAGAACCTTAGTACCCAAAGAGAAGTTTATTTCTTATCTTAGGGCTCAGAAGTTGATATATAAGGGGTGTTTGTGTCATCTAATTTGGGTCAATTATTCTAACTTTGAAAGTCTCTCCTTACAATCAGTCCCTGTGGTTAATGAATTTCCTAAAGTTTTTCCCGATGATCTTCCTAGAATTTCTCCCAATAGGGAAATAGATTTTGGGATTTATTTTTGAATGTATACTTGTTCTATTTCCATTCCTCCTTAATGGATGGCTCCGAAAGAGCTAAGAAAAAATAAATGAGTAATTAAAGATTCTCCTTGATAAGGGTTTCACCCGTCCTTGTGTTTCCCCATGGGGTGCTCCTGTGCTTTTTGTGCGAAATAAAGATGGTTCACTTTAGATGTGTGTAGACTATTATCTGTTGAATAAGGTCACCATTAAAAATAAGTATCCCCTTCATAGAAATAATGACCTCTTTGATCAATTTTAGTGTGCTAAGTGTTTTTCTAAGATACATCTTCATTCGACTTATCACCAGTTGAAAATTAAGGAGGTTGATATTCCCAAGATGGCTTTTGAACCCAGTATGGTCACTATAAGTTTTGGTTATGTCATTCGGGTTAAATAATGCTCTGACTGCTTTCATGGATCTTATGAATTGGGTATTCAGGAAGTTCTTGAACTTTTTTGTTAAAGTCTTCATTGATGACATCTTGGTGTACTCTAAAAGTGAGGAGGATCATCCAAATCACCTATGAATTATGTTGTAGTCCCTTAAGGATCAAGAATTATATGCCAAATTTTCTAGGTGTGAATTCTGTCTTGGTGTCATGACTTTTCTTTGGCATGTTGTTACTTGTGAAAGGATTAAAGTGGATCTATAAAAGATTGAGGCTGTTAAGACGTGGCCTAGAACAATGACTCCAACCGATATTTGGAGCTTCTTAGGACTGGCTGGGTACTATAGGAGGTTCGTGGAGAGGTTTTTTTCCATTGCTGATCGGCTGATAAGGTTGACTCAGAAAAATGTAAAGTTCTTGTAGTTTGATGGTTATGAGGGTAATTTTTAGAAATTGAAAGATAAGTTAACTTTTTCTCCTATTTTGACCTTATCTAAGGGTATTGAGGAGTTTGTTATGTACTGTGATACGTCTTGTATGGCGCTAGGTTGTGTTTTGATGCAATATGTCTAAGGTTGTAGCTTATGCTTCCAGGAAGCTTAAGGTTCACTTGAGTAATTGCCCAACTCATGATCTAGAGTTAGTGGCTGTGCTTTTTGCTTTCACAATTTGGCATCACTATTTGTATAGGGTGTACATGGACATTTATCTAGATCTTAATAGCTTGCAGTATATGTTTACTCAAAAAGAATTTAATCTTAGGCAGATAAGGTTGCTCAAATTGTTTAAAGATTGCAACATGAGTCTACACTACCACCAAGATAAAGTTAATGGTGTTGATGATGCTCTTAGCAGGTTGTAAATGGGGAGTCTATCCTATGTTGAGAATGAGAAAAGAGGATTGGTGAAAGATATTCATCATCTGGCTAACTTAGGTTTTGACTTCTGGACTTTGAGGGTGGAAGAGTAATCATTCAGAAAGTGGTTAAATCATCTCTTGGGGATAAGGTCAAAGGTAAGCAGGTTCTGGATCCCATCCTTATGTTAATCAAAGAAGATGTAGGTCAGCGAACGGTTTTGTATTTTTGAGATTGGGGGAGATGGTATCTTGAGATATCAAGGAAGGTTGTGTTTTATTGATATAGATAAGTTGTGAGAAAGGATCTTTACTGAAACTCATGTGTCCAAGTACACACTTTATCTGGGTTCTACCAAAATGTATCATGACTTAAAAGGAAATTTATTAGTGGTATAATATGAAAAGAGATGTGGAAAATTTTGTTGCCAATTATATGGTCTGTCTGCACATCAAGGTTGAGCATTTGAGGCTGGGTGGTACTTTGCAAGAGATAAAATTGCCCTTGTGAACATGGGAGATAATTAACATGGAATTTTTTTATTAATTTTCCATGGTTTCGAAACCAATATGATGCTATTTGGGTTATTATGGATAGGATCACCAAGTCTATTTACTTTTTGCCTATTAGAATCAATTACTCAGGACAGGAATATGCTAATCTATTCATTCAGGAGATAGTTAAGTTGAATAGGGACCCAGTGTCCATTATTTTTGATCGAGGTACACAGTTCTCTTCTCATTTCTAGAATTTTTTGAGAAGGGGTTGCGTACTCAGGTTGACCTTAGCACCACTTTCCACCCACAAATGGATGGGCAAGCGTAGCGCACTATTTAGACTTTGGAGGATATATTTAGGGATTATGTAATTAAATTTAAAAGAAGTTGGGTTGACCATTTTTCTCATATTGAATTTGCTTATAACAATAGGTAGAATGTGTAGGTTTCCTACTGGATGGTTTAATATGGGTGAGATTAGATTGTTTGGGCCTGACTTGGTTCATCTAGAAATGAAAAAGGTAAAAGTGATTTGATATATACTTAGGACTGCCCAAAGCTGCCTGAAGTCTTATATGGATGCGAGGCAGAGGGAGTTGGAATTTAAAGTTGATGATTGAGAATTCTTGAAAGTTTCTCCTATGAAGGGAGTCATGAAGTTTGGGAAAAAGGGGAAGCTCAGTCCTCGTTATATTGGTCTGTATCAAATTATTAGGAGTATTGGGAATGTCACTTATGAATTAGACTTATTATCAAATTTAGCCTCGATTCATCCCATTTTTCATGTGTCTATGCTTAAGAAGTGTGTTGGTGATGCTTCCTTTGTTGTTCCCATTGAACATGTTGGCGTTAAAAATTCGTTGTCCTATGAGGAAGTTTGGGTTGAGATATTAGATAGGCAAGTTCAAAAATTGAGGACTAAGATATAGTCTTAGGAAGATTCTTTGGAGAAATTAAAAGGTAGAAAAAGATAAGTGGGAATCAAAAGAGGATATGAAATCCAAGTACCCATACTTGTTCTCAATGATGGATGAAAGTAAAGGTGATTTTCATTTCCCCTTTTGCGGAATTTCAAATTTCCCTTGAATTCCACTATACTTTTTCTATTATCGTGCTTAGAGTGTCCTAACTTCTCATTCAGGGATGAATGATCTTAAGGGACGGATAATGTGAGACCCCAAAATATTTTGACTCATTCAATTTGGATACTTCGGTATGTGTAATGATAATTTTTGACTTGAATCATGATAACAGATGTTAAAGAAGTGATTTGGGTGACTTGAATCATAAAAAAGGATTTTAAAGGAGTGATTTGGGTTAGTTTTAAAATTTTTCAAAAGGGTTCAGGGTCATTTAGGGACCCTAAACCAGTAAGGGTCTCTAATGAGGGCATTGCTCACTACTTATGCCCTGTGATAAGGGCATGGTATGCTGCCTACGCCTTGTGATAAGGGCATGCTATGCCGCTGGGCAAAAATTGCCCAGTTTATTTTTTTAGTTTGGGTTGGGGGATTTTTGGTCCTTTTCACTTTAAAATGACTTAAAACATTCCCCAACCCCAGTAAACCCATTACTCGTTTACGTTTTACATTGTTCTTTCCTTCATTAACATTTAAGAGAAGCAAACCAAGGATTTCTCAAGGATTTCATTCTCCAAGATCTAAACATGAAATTCCTCCCCAAATTCTTTCATTTTTAGGCATGTTGGACACTCTCTACTTTAATTATTATATTAATGCATCAATTACTTGATATTTATATGTGTTTGAATGATTGATTAAACAAGGGTTGAGGCTTTTTGGTATTTGAGTCATGGTTTAATGGCAGATTGTGGACTGAGTTTGTGTCTCGTGGTAATAGTGGAATTGGCAATTTGTTTTTTTACAAAGTGATGTATTTTGTATGATGTTGTTGACATGAACATCACCCATGTTGTTAATTTGGCTTTAAATAAGGATTCAACATAGATTTTAACTTACCATTTGAAATATTGCATTGCATTACATGGTAAGGGTACAAAGAGGTTTTGGAATGCCTTAGGGGCTGTGGTTTTGTATTTTAAATGAAATTTGGAGTCAAATTGGTTAATTGTTTATGGTTTGGCATATTGGAATAGCTTGCAAGTCTATTGGTATGACAATACCAAGTTAGGAATGCCTTAATAATGACTCCATGGTTGATATTATGTGCAACTATTTTAATTTAGACTTAAAGGGAATTGTGTAGTTTATCGAGAAGGTGTAGTCCCAGAAGGACCAATACTGGAAACCACATTTGCCGATGTTAGGGGTTTATGACCACTGCGCCAAATTTATACAATATGTTTTTGGAAAGGCTAATTGACTATTGGTGGCTTTAGCCTATTTCTCTAGTACATGCGGCTAACATTGACTAGGGTCCTTCTGGTAGAGAGAGCTAGACCGATATATCCCATTGGTGGAGTTTGGTCGGCATTAGCTACACAATTTAGGAGTAAATCTTTAAAAGATCATGTTTGATATCCCTTGCCTTATCCTGACATCCTATATATATGTATGATTGTTGTGCATGGGATTTTTGACTATTTTTTGAAAATGCATATATTTTATCTCTTTCCGTAGGTTGCATGTCAATACTCACCGTTTTGAACATCTTTGGATGCTACATCATTTCATGATATAGGTTCCGAGGGCTTTTCTTGTGATCTTATGTAATATTAGGTGGTTTGGTAATCCTGTTAGTCAACAGTGAAGTGGTGAGACTTTATCTTTCGAAAGGCTTGGTCCCTCTCTTAGTATCAGTTATTATTATTCAATACTTTTGAATTTTATTTGTTGTAGTCGGAGGCATATCCTAACTTAGTTGGTATTCTTTGGATTAGAGGCTTTTGTGGACAGTGTTGAGATACTTTTGTTGTTTGTTTTGACTCTCAAAATTCCTTCTTTATTTGTAGTCTTTTATTTCCTTAGTTGGCTTCCTTTGTTTATTATTATTGAGCTCTTGTGTTAAGGCTAAGGGTGTTGTATCTGACCTTGGTTGGCTCGAGATTCCCATTACGATTAGGCCCTGGTTTAGGTCGTGACACTACTCTGCAAACAAATACCTTGGGAATTCAAACCCACTAATTCCATCCTAATTTACTACCTTCAATGTCAACCAAGGGTCAATTAGTCATTAAAATAGTTCCTTCAAGCTCAAGCCAACTCCATTAATAGAGCTTTTAGGCTAAAGGTTCCACCTTTACTTACTTCAAGGTCCCTAACTGTTATTTTTTATGTTTTAGAATCACTAACTCATGCTAGAAATTGTTAATTAACAATTTAGAAATGATTTTAGGTGATATTAACCCAAGCTATAGGTTTTCCCTAAAATATCCTAAACTTAGGGTTCAATTCTCTAAAATTTCACCATTAAAGTTTGTTCTAATGATTCTAGGATATTAAAGGATTGAAAAATGAAGAAGATGACAGAATAAACTTACCTAAACAAAGAATTTCCAACCACATCAAGAGAAAAACACTCGAATTTCCACCCACACCAAGAGAAATCTCCTTTCTAGAGCTTAAAAATAAAACTTCAGTGTTTGGAAGGGGGGTGAAACATGTCAAAAGTAGGATATAAACTATTTTAGTGTCTCTACAGTTCCTTTGACCGCTATAACGACCTTAACTTTCTCAACATGAACAATCTTTAGTAAAATGATCAGAATATTTTGCTTAGGAAGTGGATTAACAAATGGTTGATTGCATTGGAAATAAGACTTAGAATCCTTAATTTGGTGGGAATTAGTACCCCTAACTCCTTATATTCAGGAGGATTTCTTGTTTGAAGTAGATCCTAGTTTAAGCTTATCTCAAACTAAATCAACAAGGATACTTTCAACTTAAATTTGTGCTATAGGAATTTTATGACCTTATTACATATGACATATTCTCTCATACTAAATAATTGATTCTAAAACATAAGATGAATGACAATCATATACCTTTATCATTATTAATGAGACATTATCTCTCAAATTAGTAATATGATTTAATGAGTACCTCTGTTTCATACTATCAAATAAATAAGAAGTATTTGTAGCTCCTTCTTGAAGACAATGTACGCTTCATTTCTATCTAATTACACTCTCTTCTATCTTACCCTTTTGCTAAGTTGATTCTTAAACTCATTCTCCTCACTAACAAGTGCATAATTTAGTTTTTACTTCCCATTTTTTCATGTATTCTTCGTAATATTTCCCTGGCATTAGTGTGATTTTCTAAAACCTCTTGAACTTGATTGGTGTTGAGCTCTTTAAGTGACTGTATAACCTTCTTCAACTTGGTCCACACTTTGTACATTAATGTAGCATTAGTAGTAATGTCCATCACCTATTACTATGCCAATAAACTACTCATGATCAGCTAAGAAGTTAAAGCACTTAAAAGGTCTGGCCTTGTGTGTTTGTGCTCCATATATTTTAATCTTGAAAGGTGAGTGATCCTATAATCTAGGATCCAAAATTGCACCTGAATAGTAGGAATATGGAACATCAATAAACATTTGCAATAACCTTTTGTATCCTACTATAGGTATGGTTATTTGCCCAAGTATATTTTCTCCAATTAGCCTTGACTTCCGTCATGCCTACATACTCCAAGAGCTCCTCAAACTCTTTAGTTTCCATATGCAATACTGTAGACCAAATCACTCTTATCATCCATATCTAACATAACATTAAAGTCCCTCTTTGTAATCTAGAGACCCTGTACTACAAGTTCGATCTTTTTCAAATGTTCTTGTAAATTCATTTTGTCATGAATAGTATGGAAACCATCGATAGTTCAGAAGTTGAAGCTGAGATTTGTTGCATAAACCATGATACACCCACGTACTATTTGAGGCCCCATATCTAAGACAGTGAAATCTAAAACTTTGGTACTTCATAGCAACCATATTCTACCCTTTGAGTTGGTTTTAGCATTAAAAACTCAACTCAACCCTGGTACTATATTTGGTAATATATCTATAATTCCCTTTTAGTGCTTATATCTGTGCTTTAGAACATCTAGGAAACTCATTTTTTCTACCTTATAGCCATTCTTAATTCCTTTACTTTATGAGCTTTTACGGATACTCCTCACTTTCTATGAAACAAAAATCATACAGATATATCAGGTTCCTTAGGTACCTCTTTTACTCCAGTGGTACTACAGACTTTATGATGCATTTTTCTACCTTGTTGAGTTCCTAATTCTATTAAGGATTAAAATTCATTCTTCATACTTAGTGTCTCCTCCCCCATATGTATGTTCAACTTTTACAGAGGGTATATTTTCCACCACATGATAACCCTCCTCATGTTTTCCAATACAATAGTAATTTGTTGGCTTCTCAGATAGAGTCTACACTACTTTATTCCCTTCCCCTTATTATAATTGGAATTTTCTTTTGTGGAGGCTTTATTCTCCCCCTCTTCTACCTAGTTCAAGCTACTTTCATTCCTAGGCTTTTTAGTATCCTATACTTATTTTGTCACCTATGTAGACTGGAAATGCTCTTCTTTCTTACAATCAAGTCTTATCATCAATTAACTATCAATATTTCAGTTCCCTTTCACATGACACCACCTGCTTATATGTTTCACCACTATGATCTTGTATCCTTATAGTTTTAGGAAAATGCTTTGTAATATCAATCTCCATAAATATCCTAACATATGTTATCCTAACTTTATTTATAGAGCAGTCATCAACAAACCAAGGTGTACCAAGTATGCTATCAATTACTAAGGAATTTCTCCCCCAACAACTCAACGACAGGTTCTACATGGTCACTTAGATGAATGATGCTCCAAACTTCTTCATAGAAATTTAAATTATTTTCCATGGCTTCATGATTATTGTACTATTATTAATAGCATAATAAAACACCCTAAGTTTTGGACCCTTGCAAAATTTCATGGGTTTTGGACTTATTAGACTTGGTATGACTTAAGTTTACCATTCGTACCCTTGGATACGGGTTGGGGGATGGCTTATGGGTTCACTCATATGTTGGGTAGTAGGGTTGGCTTGGTTACTGTCCAAGATATGACTCAACATTGTATGAGTTGTATGCTTGGATATGAGGGGTACAATGCCAAGTTTTATAGTGCTTGATTGGTTGGTCTTATAAAAACTGTCCATGATACGGTTTGGGGGTACGATTCGTGGTACTACTTGTGCCTAAGGTACAAGTTGGGTTGGTGTAGTTGTATAAGAACAAGTGTAGAGGGTGTTGGGGAGGTCTAGGGTATGAGTTCAGGTACTGCTCATACCCTAGGGTGTGGATTGCATGGGTTAGTCATACCCTCCTATGTGACTTGTTTTTAGTTTTAAGTAGAGGTAGTTCCGATATTTCCTACCCTAAAACCCTAATGTCCCCACATTATATAACCCTTTGTGATCTCTCATATCATTTGTTACAGAATAGAAATACTCCAAATACATTCTTTAAACACTCTCTTGAAGAGTGGAGGCTAGGGTTTCTCAAGTGTTCATCTAGAGGCTAAGAGGGATCAAGTAATTTCCATGGATCTTCTTGTATAAGGCATGTAATTCTTTCCTTATTGTTAGTTCCAACTAAATTCATGATTTAATGTGTTTTAAACATTGATTTGGGAAATCATAAATAGTGGTTTTGAAACAATGTTGAGTGTCTTGATGCATGTTGTTTGTTATTGGTTTAAATTATGTTTTTACATATTTTTGGTAATGGTTTGCACATGTGGGTGGTTTTTGGTTATGGTTTAACAAATGGGCCACGAATAACCCTAGTTATGATAGTTTATGCTTTGGTTTTGGTCTTGGTAAAGGTATGCCCTCAATATGTTCGATAAAATGCCTAAAAGAATGTTTCACTCTATTGTTGAACTTTTATTAGAACTATTGCATTGTATTGTTTGGTAATGGAACCCTAAATGGATATGGATGGTTTTGAATAGTTTAAATGGTATAAATGCTTGAAATATTTGGAGCAGTTTAAAGTGGTTTAAATGATGTGAATGGTTAAAGGGTAAGGTCTTGGTGGTTCATGTTGGTTTAAATGAAATTTTTTGGGGTACGTTGGAATCTCCCAAGTGAATAAAATAATGAAATTGGTTCAAGTAATGGTTATGGCTTAATTGAACATCCTTGTGGGGTACAATAGAATCCCCCAAATAAACATATTAATGGAAAACTTGTGGGGTATATAGGACCCCCCAAGCAAACATAATAATGGACCACTTGTAGGGTATATGGGACTTCCCCAATTTAACTTGGTAATTAGGTACCCGAAAATTCCTTTACCTTAAAAGGTTTGGCTAAGGACAATACTTGCACGTTATACTCAACATGATGATACCACTATTAATAGACTTGATAAATAATAAATGGAATAGTGGATTGGTTGGTTGGAAATAGTTTTAAGTGGGTAATAATGGCTGGGTGTGATATCTAGCCATGAAGGTGGGATTTCAATGAACAAACACTGGAAACTCATGTTTGTTGATATGAGAGGCCGAGCATATCGACCCTTTTATAATACTATGAAGTGCGTGGGAATCCTATACATATGTATTATGGAGGATAAAGGTACTCGAGAATCCCTTACTCTTATGAAATTTCTGGTTCGTACGGCTACAGGCATCAAGGGTCATTCAGGGGGTTATATTAGACCCATATAGACCATGGGTGGTTAAGGATGGTTAAGCTTCATATACCAAGGTTAATGGTTTTAAATAAATGATAAATCCAGTTCCCTTTCTCGGCATGGTTATATATATGTATGTATGATTTGTATGTTGGATGGCATTATATGGTATGGTTTGTTTTACTAGATGGTATTATTTTATCCTTATGTTGACTACATGCTAACATTCACCCACTAACCCATCTTCAAGCGGCTGTATCCCCAAGTGATGCAGGAATCAACCATTCTACTCCTCCTGCTTAGTGAATGGATTCAGGATCAACTATTAGATTAAAGTGCTGAGATTTCATAGTTCAGAAGGGATCTATTTCATATCATCGATTACTTATGTACTTTTGTTATTCATAGACTTAATTTATGGCTATGTTGGGGGCATGTACCGACTAGGTACACTTTGGTTTAGTTTAGAGACTTTGTAAGGATAACTGTGGACTTGGGTACGGTATGGATTGGTTACATTATATATATAACATTGGATTATTGTCTTGGTTTTAGTTTATGGTTTTTGTTTAGGTTGGATTGGTTGGCTATTGGTGTGATTGACTTGGTTGGGTTGGACTCGGATATAGGCTTATCCCAAAGTCACTACATGGTGGATATGCTATCTTGTTACATATTCAGAGTTCATCCAACTCAGGGTACATATGGTTGGTTGGGTTAGGTATCGGGGTTGTTCTTTGGTTTGGGTTGGACTTAAGATTGCCCATTACGACAAGGCCCCGATTCGGGTCATGTCAAGTTGGTATCAGAGTATTTAGGTTTTGGTTTCATGGGGTGTCCACAAAACCGTGTCGAGTAGAGTCTTACTTATGGGTATGTCGTGCACCACAAGCTGCAAGGCATTTAGGAATGTTTCACTTTCTAGTTGTTCTACTTTTGGGCTATGGATTCTAAGGTCATGAACCTTTCCATGGAACTTCTTTGATTCACTTTTCAAATCATGTCCTCTTAATGATCCAAAGTTTGTGGAGACTCACCCATCCCACTCAAGGACAACATGGATTTCTAGTCCAACTAATGGGGCACAAACTCAGTTAAGGGTCGCAGCCTCTAGTTTTCCCCGTGGAGTCCCACCGGTCTTTGCTGACCCTATTATGGAAATTGACACTCATAATCTGTTACCTCAAGAAGAGGTTACCAATGCCGAGTTTTGTCATCCTATTAATCTATTGACCCAAATAGTGATAACTCTATCATTCCAATCTGGTCTTATGGGTAAGGAGAGGAATGAGGAAAGATTAGGAAATAGGCAAAGTAAGATGTCTCAATTTTTTGAACAAATAGGAGGCCAATGATATAGTGGTAAGTGGTCCAAGAGGAAGATTTGGGTGGGTCCTAACTCTTTTTCTATGGATAATGATCCTGCTCCCTACCTAAATCTGTTGGGAGACTGATGTTCTTAAAGTGGTAATTCTTCTAGGGAACAAGGTGCCCAATCTTGGTCTATTGGGTCCTAATCCATATCATCCCGTTCTCCTTGTGGATTTTATTGTCAGTCACGCCGTGGTTAGTATATGGAAAGGAGGAATTATTTTTTTAACTGTGGTCAGTTGGTTCATATACAATGAGAGTGTCCCATAATAATTACCGGTTGGTCAATTAGGGTACCAGTTTCCACTTCTCTAGCTCTTGCACCAAGGAGTGATGCTTCTAGTTTTGACATTTGTCGGGATCTTCTCAATGACTTTAATATCCCTCGGGATTTTAAGACAACTTCTGATGCTGACACTGATACGCTGAAAACTCTTTTCTTAATAAGAGTATTGGTTATTTGGTTCGGGATTCCTTCTCTTTTGTGGCCCTACTTATGATTGTGTATATCAGTTTTGGTCCCATGGTTATTTCAGATTCTTTTCTTTCTACCTTGGTAGGTGACTCCACAATTTCTAAAGGAGTCTATGGGGGTGTGTGGTATTTGTTGGTCTTGGTGGATTGGTTTGACTTAGATATGGTGGATTTCGATATCATTCGAGGAATGAATTGATTATAATCATGCCATGCATTATTAGATTATTGAATCCATATGGTGATCACCAGGCTCCATAGTGAATTGGTTATGGAATGGGAGGATGGTTTCCATCACTAACTATTAAGGTGAATGGTTACATTATATCTAGAATTTGGAGATTATTCTCCAAAAGGGTTTCTCTATCATCGTTTGGTCCTGGTTAAAGGTTCTAACTCAGAAGCTCTTTCTTAGCCTTCGATTTTGGTGGTGAGTGGGTTTCTTGGGGTTCCTTCTAATGACCCTCGTGAGGGTCTTTCTAATGGGGAGGTTGGTTTAGGATTGGTCCTATTTTGGACACTTGTTTAATTCCTATTCTATCTATATAGAATGGTTCCTATTGGGTTAAATAAGCTTATGGGAGATTAAGGAATCTCTTAAGTAAATGGTTTCATCTTTCCCAGTGCCCTCATTATGGGTTGGACTATGTATATGCATATTTTATATGGGTTGCTTCGTTAGTTATGCGTGGTGCTTGATGAATGCTAGGTTTGATCCTAGGTGTTGATTTTGATAAAAGGAGTATGTTAACTCAGGGATAGCAATATGGGTGTGGTAGAGCTAAATTGGTAGGTTGGATGAGGTATACAAAATGGGTAAGATTGGTGGCTTGGAAAACATAATAGTGGTAAAGTGTGATATATAGACTAGAAGTTCAGGTTAAACAGAGGGATTGGAGGTTTAGTCATTGGATAGGTTAGAGCATGAAGTTTATATGACTATGCTGTGCTCTAGGTAGCATATGGATGAAAAAGGTTTTGGTTATAGAAAAACCAAGTGTCCTTTGTATACATCCTTGGTGATACCCATTAGAGTAGAATGTTGTGCTTATAGGTGGCATGGGATGAAGGTTGGTTGTTAATCTAAAAAAAATATTTCCCTTTAATGGTGGACTTTAAGGGAAGGCCGGGTCGCATATTCTATTAATTCTCTTCTACCTCGGTTAAGAGAGTACTCTACTAGTATTTCATGTGCTCTATTACAATATGTGCCTAAGGTTCACATTTTGCATTCTCCTTGTTTCCTGGATTTGAGTCTTGACCTTATGCTATGTTGTCTATGGTATATGCGGTTATGTTTCTCTTGGTGTCCAATTCTAAGGAATCCTTTTATGGTATGGTTATGTTGGGATAGTTCTTCATTATAGTGTAAATGGTTTGTATAAAGTACTTTGTACCGGTGGTGCCGTGTCTTGTTTCGGGGGTATTGCCTAGGGTGGCATGGATAATTCTTGTAATTTGGTTCCTTAATGACCCTTCCTATGATAAGGGTGGTAGTGACTTGAAAAGCAAGGTGATGTTTTGAAAACGAAGAATGTAGAAGTCCCTAAGTGGGTGAGAGTCTAGGGCGACTATTAGAACTAAAGTTTTTTTAGAGAGTAATATAAAGTTGTTTTCATGAGAAATGGCTAGGAAAAGAATAGGTGGTGGAAACCTTATAGAAATTATAAAGGGTACTAGATCTTTGGAAGGATAGATCATACCATGGGTATATAAGAGGGAGGCTTGAATGTTGTGATCGGTAGATATAACAATAGTTGTATTGGGTACTTAAGAAGCCTTTGGAGGCATGTTTTATGAATTATTTTCATGGCATGATTGTGTTATGGTGTTGGGTTTCCAATTATAGGTTGGGGTTTCTGATTATAGTGGCTGGTTATGGTTTTCTCATGTCTTTTACTTATAGTTTTTATATATAATAGTGATGTAGAAGGGGAGCCTTGGAGTAACTGGTAAAGTTGCTGCCATGTGACCAGGAGGTCACGGGTTCAAGCCTTGGAAGCAGCCTCTAGCAAAAATGCAAGGTAAGGCTGCGTACGATACACCTTTGTGGTGGGGCCCTTACCCAGACACCGCGCATAGCGGTAGCTTTAGTACACCGAGATGCCCTTTATATAATAGTGATGGACACATAGTAGTGTTTTGAGATGGATACAAGGAGTAGAGCCCGGTGGCCTAAGTTAACTCCTTTTAGCTTTAGATAGGTTTGAACATGGAAATGGTGGTGTACAGTTAGACTCAAACTCCCATAGTGATGTGTCTCGAGAAATTGTATGTTTATTTGGACTTGCTCCTTAGCATGAGTCCATTCATCTGGTACTCCATGTGGTTGTGTGGCGGTAAGGTGTGGATAGTCCTTCATTGGTTTGTTCCTTTGGTTGGTATTGGTATCTTAGATTCTTTGTTCCTTAAGGAGGTAACGGTGAGGATCCTGGATCGGTAAGTCAGCCAGTTGCAAAGGGAAGGTGTGGCTTCGATAAAGGTTCCATGGTGAAGCAAAAAGTACGTAAAAGCCATTTGGGATGTGGAAAGGGACATGGAATCCAATGATCTGTGTTGGTTCTTCATTTTGAAAATCTGTGCGAAGGGGTATGTGTTCTTCGAGGCATCTTTGCTTTCTAACTTGGTTAAAAGTAAGGAATGGTTCATACTGCATCTTTCTTTTCTAACTTAGCTAGAGGTCTGAAATGGGGTATGGAGGTTTAAATCGTGCTTGGGTTATGTGATGATTTTCTCACCATGGTTTATGTCCTTGTCTTCTATTTTGGATGAGGGAAGGTCTAATATGTGCAAATGTGTTATCTCATTTTTGTTCTTGCCCTTACCCCTCATTTGAGGCCGAATGATTCGAGGCCGAATGATCTCATTCTTCGAGGGTTTGGATATGGGTTGGGGGAATGGATTGAGAGTTCACTCGTATATTGGGAAGTAGGGTTGTCTTGGTTACTATACAAGATACTAATCAACATTGTACGAGTCATATTCTAGAATACGAGGGGTATAATGCCAAGTCATATGTTGCTTGATTGGTTGGTCTTGTGGAAACAGTCCATGATACAGTTTGGGGTACCACTCGTACCCTAGGTACGAGTTGGGTTGGTGTAGTCATATTAGAACCAGTGTTGAGGGTCTTAGGGAGGTCTAGGGTATGAGTTAGGGTACCATTCGTACCCTAGGTGTGGATTGCATAGGTGAGTCATACCCTCCTACGTGACTTGTTTTTCGTTTTAAGTCGGGGGTAGTCCAAACAATTCCTACCTTAAAAGCCTTATGTCCCTACGTTATATAACCCTTGGTGGCCTCTTATAACACTTGTTAAAGAATAGAAACACCCCAAATACTAACACGAACCAAACCAGGACCTTGTCTTAATGGGCAATCCCAAGCCCAACCAGTATCAGGAACCACCCCCGTTACCCAGCCCAATCACCAAACGCATACCTTAAGTCAGTTGAAGTACGAACATATAACAAGATAGCATATCCTCCCATGTGGTGACTCTGGGATAAGTCTATATCCGAGACCAACCCAACCAAGTCCAACTGCCCAATAACCAACACAAATCAATGCGGATACCATAAGCCAATACCATGATAATAAGCCAATGTATGTATGTAAATCTATATAAAAGAACAATCCATACCATATCGAAGTTCACAGTTGTCCATACAAAGCCTCTAGACCAATCAAAGATTACCTCATCGAGACATGCTCCCGACCATAGCCAAAATCGAAAGTCTATGAACGACAAGAGATATGTAAAGTAATCCATAAAAAATAGATGCCTTCTGAACTATGGAAGCTCACCACTTCAAATCAGCATAGACTGTCCGTGAATCCTATCACTAAGCATAAGAAGTAGAATGGCCGGTCCCTACATAGCTTGGGTATACAACCTCCCAAAGATGAGTTTGTGGGTGAACACTAGCAAGCAGTCAGGATAAGGATAACATAATTCCATTTATAAAACCTACTAAAATCATCCATATGCACACAAACCATGCATATATATATCCATGTCGGGAAAGGGAATTAGGTTCAGCATTCCATTAAAACCTTTACATAGGCGTAGCTTTGTCATCCTAAACCACCTATGGGCTATATGGGTTCATCTCCCCTGCTGAAAGGACCCCAACACGTGAAGCCGTAGGACCAGGGAAGAAACCTGGGATGACTAGTACATCCCCCAAATATAAAGTGTGACATCATGCACATGGTCCCTTGGACCAAACCTCACATTGGCAAATATGCATTTCCAGTTTTGGTCTCTCCAGGACCTCCACCTTCCATGGCTTTGCTACATACCCCACCATTATTGCCTAATTAAAACCATTACGAAGCAACCAACCAATCCCTTAACCATTTATTAACCAAGGCCATTAGTAGTGGTATTGTCATACCCACTATAAATGCAAGTACTATCCATAGCCAACCATTTATAGGTTTATAGGATTCCATGTACAGTTCCATGAACCATATTAAATCACTTGGGGAATTCCCATGTACCCCACAAGCATAACCAATTTCATAGCCACTAAGGCTTTACCATTTAATCTTTCCAAACCTTGTACACCATTTATTTCATATAAAACCATTAAAATAATTTACGACCATGCCAAAAATTTAAAGCATGCATATAATTTAAACAATTTAAACCATGCAAAACCATCCAAATTCATTTAGGGTTCTATTACCGAACCAAACCATGCAAGCATTCCAATGAAAAGTCAACAATAGAGTGGAAACATTCATCTAGGCATTTTATCAAACATGTTGAGGGGATACCTTCACCGAGAGCAAAACCAATGCATAAACTACCATTATTAGGGTTTTTCAAGCCCCGTTTGTTAAACCATAACCAACAAGTACCACCATATGCATACCATTACCTAAAACATGTAAAAATATAGTTTAAAACAGTACCAAACCATATGCCTTTATGATTTTGAAAACCACCAATTATGATTCATAAATCAATGTTTGAAACACAATACACATGCCTTTAGTTGGAAATAAAAATAAGGAATATTATACAGGAAGATTTCAAAGAAAAACATGACTCTTGAGCCCTTTGAAGAACACATGAAAAAACCCTAGCCTAATTTTCAAGAGTAAGTTTGAGAGACTATTTTCAGTGTTTCCATCCTTTAATAAGTGTTATAAAAGAACACCAAGGTTATATAACGTAAGGACATAAGGGATATGAAGTAGGAAATGACTAGACTACCCTTGATTTAAAATTACAAACAAGACTCATCCAGGGGTACAACTCACTTATACCATATGTATCCTAGGGTACGAGTGGTACACCAACTCTTACCCAAGACCTTGCCAAGACCCTACCTACTGGTTTCTATTAGACTCACACCTCCCTAACTTATACCTTAGGGTACGAGTGGTATACAAAATCGTACCCACCAATCATACCTTCGGCAGATTCCATAAGATAACTTAAACAAGAATCATACGACTTGCCTTGCACCACTCGTATGTTCCTATACGACTCATACCATAATGAGTCATACCTTGGGCAGTAACCAAGCCAAGCACACTGCTTAGCATATGATTGAACCCTCAAGCCACCCTAAAAATCATATCAAAATGTACAAATGGTACCCTTGAGTTGTAACAAGCTTAGTGAGTCCAAAACTAAAGGAAAATTTTCAAAGGTCCTATTACTAGGGTGTTTCAGTCTCCCCTACTAGGATCATTTGTCCTTGAATGACAGGTAAGGGTAAGAATAAGCATTAGATATCACACTAACACCCATAAAACTTTCCTCAACCAAAAAAAATAGAAGATAAGGACGTAAACCAAGATGAGAAGATCATTGCATATCCTAAATATGAGTTAAACCCTAACACTTTCATTTCGACCTCTAACTAAGTTAGAAAATAAAGATGAAAGAGGAACCATTCCTCACCTTTAACCAAGTTAGAAAACAAAGACGTGTCAAAGAACACATGCCTTACACACGAATTTCTAGAACAAAAAACCAATGTGGATCCTTGGTCTCCATGCCCTCTTCCGCTTCCCAAATGGATTTCTCAGACTTTTGGTTCAACCATAGAACCTTTACCGAAGCCATACCTTTTGTTCACAACTGGTGAACTCTCCAATCCAAGATCCCCATTGGGACCCCCCTAAAGAACAAGGAATCTGAGATACCAATACCACCCAAAGGAGCCAACCAAGGACCATCCATACCTTACCCTAATGCAAACTCATAGAATACCAACTGAATGGACTCATTCAAGAGCAAGTCCAATTCAACTTAGAATTTACCAAGACACACCACTATGAGAGCTTAAGTCTAGCTATATACCCCCTCCATGTTCAAGCCTATATAAAGCTAAAAGGAGTTAACTTCAGTTACCGGGCTCTACTCCTTACATCTATCCTAAAATACCACTCCGCTTTTATTACCATTATAATATGGAAAGTATGAGTAAAGAACATGGACAAACCATATCCAACCATTATAACTGAAACCCCCAGCCTATAATTGAACATATAAAACCATACACTACTATGCCATGAAAATAATTCATAAAACCATGCGTACGACTTATATACTCGTGGTATGATCTATCCATCAAAAGATCTAGCACCTTTAACAATATTCAAAAGATTTTCACCATCTATTCCTTTCCTAACTATTTACCATGACAACAACCTTACCTTAACTTACCTTTTAAAACCTTATTCCTGGTAGTCACCCTAGATTCTCCCTTACTTAGGGACTTCTATATCCCCCATTTCACAACATCACCATGCTCTCTAATGCTACTACCCCCTAACATAAGAAGAGTCATTTAAGTAACCAAACTACAAGAGTTATCCATACCACCCAATGCAAGGAACCCCCCCCCCCCCCCCCAAAAAAAAAGGTACCATAGGCACAAAGTACTTTATAGTCACTACATAAGCCATAAATGAAGAAACATCCCGACCAAACTAGACCATAAAAGGAGTTCTTAGGCTGGATACCAAAAGAAACATAACCACCTATACCATGAGTAACTTAACACAAAGTCAAGACTCATATCTAGGGAATAAGGTAAATGCAAAATGTGAAACTTATTCATAGGTGCTATAAGAATGCATGCAATACTTGTAGAGTAATATCTTAACCTAAAGAGGAGAGTATCACTAAAATATGCAATTCGACCTTTCCTTGAAGTCCATTTCTAGAAATGAATTCTATATTAACCACCAACCTTCACCCCAAGGCTACCTAGGGCCCAACATAGACATGTAAAAGCCATGAGACCAAATTGACTCCAAGGTCTCCAATTAAACCAAAACTATTTAAAATCAAACCATGGCTTTTCAAAATCATTTGAATCCAACTAAAACCAATTCATGTTCCTTTAATCATTTATGCAATGCAAAGATATAATAATAGTCAAACTATACGACAAAATTATATTCGAGGACAATTTCACCAATAGTTTGAGGGAATATAATTTTCAAAACCAAAACCAAGTAATTGGGGAATCCATAGTACCCTAAAATCCATTTAACACTCTCATGCATCCCATAATGTTCATTCATAAACATTTGTAAAGCATGAATAATGTATTATAATCCATGGAAAACCACTAAAATGAGTAATCATGACAAAGACATCAATTGTACCAAAACCCAATTTCAAAATCATAAACTTAATAATTAATTTCATGCCAAAAATAACATATAAGTATAGGGACAAAGATACATGCAAGCTCCATGATCTAACCTATCGAATGACTAGATCCCCAATCCAGCTGTTCAACCTGAACTCCCAACCTATATGGCACAACTCTTCCACTATTGTATTTCCCACATCATCAACCTACTCCAACCTACTAGTTTACCTTTACAACTTCAGCATTGCTCTTTCTGAGCTTATCATACTTCCTTTTATCATAATTCTAGCCTAGGATCTACCAACCACCATGTACTACTAGCAAAGTACCCTTATAGAATATACATAAGCATGGTCCATCTCACAAGGTGGACGCCCCCAATTTCTTAGTCACCCACCGATAACCTATCCATTCCAGGAAAAACCATTCCCCTTATGCATGCAAAAATAAAACACTCCATAGAGAAATATTAAGACAGATGAGACCTTCCTCTAAGAGATCCCTTTCTTACTCCTTAAGATCCTTTAACTCCACTGAAACCATTCTGTAATAAAGGAATAGAAATTTGGACAAATGTCTAAAATAAGACCAATCCCAAACCACCTCCCCATTAGAAAGACACCATGAGGGGCATCAAGAAGACCTCAAGAAATTTATCTACCACCAAAACCAAACTAAAGAAAGACCTTTCGAGTAAGGTATTTAACTCAAACTACCTAACAAGGACATCCCTTTAGAGACCAATCTGTAAGATCTAAGATATGATATAACCTTTTCTTTAATAGCTAGGGAATAAAACCATCCTCCCATACTATAATCGAATCACCATGGATCCTAAAAATAATCTTTTTTTGGATCTGATAGCCCAATGACACATATAATGAGTGAAACCAATCCATATCTAAAAGACATCAAAATCCACCATATTTAAGTAAATAATTTCACCAAGATCCCTTTGTCATCAGCAGATACGACACACCCCCATATACTCTTTTGGTAATTGTAGAGTTATCTACCGGGGTAGGAACAGAAGAAAAAAAGAGTCCAAAATAACCTTAGGACCATAAATCAAAATACACAACCATAAATGGGGCCAAAAAAAGAGGGAAACCTAAATTAAGAGAACCACACAAACTACAAAGAAATGAGTTTTCAACATACCAATGTCAGCAACATAAGATACCTCAGACTCCAGAGGAATAATAAGAACATTGAGATAATCCTGACCACTGCTAAAGCTAGAAGTAATACCCCTCAGTGCAATAGCTAAAGAAGTAGCAACCAATATCATATTTTCCCCAAGAGACAACCCTTATGGGATACTTTTAACGTGTGTGACACACTTGACCATAACCATGACACCAATTCCTTCCTTTATCGCAAAAACCATGGTGAGGATGACCACAAAAGCTATAAAAAATGGGATAATATAGAATGGGCCTCATTAGCTCGAGATTGGGCACCTTGTACCCAAAAAAATTTACAAATATGAAATACCTTCCTCCTAGTTGGATCTGGGTAGGGAATACAAGACATAAAATAGGAGTTAGGACTTGCCCAACTTTTCCTTTTTGGACCATTTACCACCATACCATTGGCCTCTTCTTTTGTTTAAAAGACCGAGTGAGATATCCTCAGTTTTGACCCTTAGAAAATTTCCTGGAAATCAATTCTTCAGATCCAATATGACTCATGGGTATGAGCCATATGATGGGGTATGAATGGTATGATCCTATCATGTGATGAACAATGTTAGTTGGTGGATGGTTTTGGTCACTAGAATAGGTACAACTTAGGGGTATGAGTCGTATTGGTGGTTACAAGTTATTTGGTTCCTTAACTTAATCTTAGACTTGGATACTTAGGTTGGATCTGAGTATGAGTGGCTCACCATGAGCTTTAAGCCTGGGTAAGAGTCTTACATAAGACTTGTATGATAAAAAATATTTAATTCTCCAAGTATTCCATTCTACCTGGGCTACGAGTTATGGGTATAGATCGTATACTATGGTCACGACTTGGTTGGATGAGTCATATACTGGATAGTTTTTGATACAAGGGATGAGGTTAGGATATGAGTGGTGGATACTAATTGTATAGGAGGGTATGACTCGTATGGGTCATTCGTATCCCTGTGATGGGTTTTAAGGGATTTAAGTGGGGGTATTCTGAATATTTTTCTACTTACCCTAATTATGACCCACAACTTCTAATACACTTAGGAGGTTATTTTACCTATTATTCTATTCATTAACACTTAGAAATTATTCCAAAACATCAAATAATTCTCTTAAGAGCTTTTGGGGAAGGAAGCTAGGGTTTCAACTAAGTGATTGCTTTGGTAATTTCTTTCCATCAATTATTTGGTTTAAGGAATGATTCTATTACGTAATTATAATTTTAGATAAAGGCATGGTTTATATGATTGATTTAATGGTTTTTACTATTTCATGATTATGGTTTTTCAACTATTATTGGGGGTTTTCATATTGAGTGCTTTATTATGGTTTCCTATGGTTTTAATTATGCTTTTGTAAGAATTAATGGTGTTTTAGGACAATTAGATTGCATGGTAATGATTTAATGATCGTTGGAATTGGTTTTGATTATATTATTCCCCCAAGGTGTTTGATGAAATGCTTATAAAGATGTGTTTACTGCGTTGATTTCTTTTAATAGAACTCTTGTATGTTTTAATCTGGATAAAGGAATTTATGCATGGTTTAAATAGTTTGAAAGGGTAAAATCTAAATGGTTATGCTTATGGAGAACATGGAAGTCTTCCAAGTGGATTTTGATATGGTATATGGAATGGGCACCAAAGGTCCCATTAACCTAAATGGTTTGGATATGGATATTACTTGGAAGTAATGGGATGGTATGACGATACCACCAATATTAACCTTGGTTAATAAATAGAAAATGAATTATTTGGACATGGTTTTAATTGGACATTAATGGTGAGGTGTGTATCATAGTGGACAGAGAGAGATAAGAGATATCGAGAGAGGAAAAAGAGAGGCGAATAGAGGTTGGATTAGAAAATAGTGAATGAAACCGACTGGTTATTGAGATTTCCGACAATTTATTCTCTGAAATCATCTATCTCTTGACAAAATTAGTCTCACAGACCTAAAACCATTGACCAATGGCTCTAATCTCATCAAAAAACCGACCCCCATTCCAGTTCTTCAACCAAGAAGTCGTGGGGTGTAAAATTGGATCTCTCATTTTCTTTGTGATTTTTGGTCTGGATTGGTGAAAAACAGAGCAAAATGAATATCGATATAGGTGTGGTTCGTGTAGAGGTTCGTTTCATGGTTCATTCGTTCCTGAGACTCCATATTTCAATTGTGAAATTTAACACATGAAAATATCATTTGAGGTCCAATTCTACTCCTTCTCTATTTATATTTTATTATTTAGGATAATGATAAATTGAATAAAATATTGTGTGTTGATTGATCCTCATCAGTGGTGAATAATTGTTTAGTGTTGATTTGTCGTTGGTTACCTTGGTTATGAAAAATGTGATGAGATTGATATCTCGTTTTATAATTAAAATTGATTATTTGGGGTGGAATTGAGAAGTTGATAAATGAGTAAATTTAGATTAACTTTGGTTTATTGTTATTTTATTTAATTCAGAATGAGCATGAATATTGTTGGAACATTATAGAATTATGATATATTGAAATGGATAGACAAACATAGGTTTGGGTAGGCAAAATTTAGGAATGGCATTTAATTAAATGTTTGAATGTGCGTATGAATAGTTCCTTTTACTTTATCTAACAAGATTTTGAAAAATGTATTCATTCGCCGGGGAATGCCCCAAGGTTATATTGTACTTATTCACCGTGGAATGTCCCAAAGTATTTTGTATTCAGAGGAGGCTCGTGATCAAGGCCCGAGGCATCAGGTAAGGCATTGGAGCGTAGTTTTAGGATTAGCTTAGAATAGGATTTATATATATATATATATATATATTTTGAACTGTATAATTGGACTAGACACTATATTTTGAATTTGTTTTATTTTGTGTGTTTGATTGATTATTTTATGTGTTTTGTGTGGTTTATAAATTCACAATGTCAAATTAGTCGATACGCTCCACCAAGTGACCGTGGTCGAACCACGGGATCGAGTGGTGCCTAACAACTTTCCGTTGGTCGATAGAATTCCTTAGCTGGAATCTCTGTTCGCGGATCAGTTTTAGAGTCACACTATTTTGAAAAAGGATTTTCAAAGGTGACATGGCACACCCGATTTACGTCAAGTGGCAACTCTGAGTTTAAATGTAAATAATCCTTTTTGAAATAAATAATCATTTTTGTCACTTTATAATAAAAACCCTTTCAAACTTAAAATCACAATTCTTTTGGTTAAAAAAGAGTATAACAACGTGCGAGTGTTATATTTTATACTAGAGGGATGTACTAGTTATCCCATTGGATGTTGCCCGGTTGTTTGGTGTAACACCCCGATTTGCTAAACCAAAATGCTACACAGTGCTCATGACCCCGAGGGACCATAAGCTAACCCATGACTGATATCTGTACCTGTATACTGCAAATCATAATATAATAATATGGAATACATGGAACTGTAAGGTCATAAGGTTCCACTGAATAAAATCATGAGGGCGAAAATACCCAAAACAGCTAAATCTGAACGTAAATCTGAAAACCTCTAACTATCTGAATAAGGAGTTGAAGGAACATGTCTCCAACTAACTCCGTAAAACTAAACTGAAGAAATAAATAAATTAATCAAATTATATTGTCCTTGAATCAATGAGGACTCACTGTGTCTCTGCGACTGGCATGCTACCGCTACTGCTGGGCTGGAGCTCGTGTCTCGGAACCTATGGTGTAACATGCAAAGAAAGAACCATAGCGCAACTACGTCAGCACATCTGGAGTACTGAATATATGAGGAAGGTAGGCTAAACATAAAGGGTTTCGTGCATAAACAACACTGACTGACTAATATGAACGTGGGAGTGCAAACACACATATATAGAAACTGGGACCGTGAATACATGATAGCATGATCTATAAGCTAATACATGGTTTACTAATAACTGTCATGACTGCTACTGAAACTGATAACATGGACGACATTATCTGACAGTTCTATATATACTAAAATCTGAAGAACTATGTGAGTTCTTTTACTGAGATTGATACTGAAACTGTGGGAAGTAGTGTTTAACCGACATGCCCTATGTATGCCGTTATAGCAAAGCTGGGGTCCAATATCTGCCCTGACTGGAGAGGTGTCAATACCATTCCATGGGTAAAGACAGCCTATGAGTGACCCTTATCTGGCAGGTACTCAATGAGAACGATGGGAACCCTAAACTGACGGGTTAAGATGTCTGAACCTACGCTGGCTACGTAGTTCTGGAACACAAGGATTGCTACTAAGAATCAAACCTTGAACTAGAGGGTGAGCTCCTATTCTTGGGTTCACTCAATGCTAACCTCTACTCCAATCTGGAGGGACTGGACAAAAATAACTGACTATGTATGACTTAATCATACTGAATTCCATTGATTGGCTGAATGTTACTGATATATGACAACTGACTAAGATCATGAGGTTTTCCTGAGTCATATGACTGACTGAAGTCTATGGAATCATAGCTTGAGTTCGGATATCGTGAAACATGACATGGATCTAGGCACATAGCTATAGTTTTCGGGTACAAGTACCCCCAGGACTCGATGGAAGGAAACTGACACACATGACTGACTTGATCATAAGAGTAGAGTCCATAATATATAATATTATAATTAGGTATCTCATACTATGCATGGTTATCAACAATGTATTGGATGGAAAGGATTTCATATCACATGGAAGTACTTGCACAATCTTAATATCATGTTCGTTGCATAATGATATTGGCAACACATACTAATAGCATGGAAGTTCATGTGGGTTGCATGGTTATCATACATCTTGTTCATAAGTAGGATTTGAAAGTAAACATAGCATAATCTCATAAGAATAGTTCATAGGTATTCCAACAACATTTACAAGGCACATTAGCAACATAAAGTCATTGGAACATAAGGGCATATCATAAATCCTTCACTTAGTCACAATTTAGCTATATTGCATGATTTCTAGTTCCTTAGGCATTTTATCAAACACCTTACATGCACATCTTAAGCATAGGTGAATTCATCAAATTATACATCATGAACAACCAAATTTACATGTTTCCAACTCATATAATATCATGAATTCATAAAAACATATAAAGATTCCATCTTGGGAATCACCCAATAGCAACAACATGATCATCAACACCCAACAATATAGAAATCATACTTTATAATGAAAAAGAGGAAAACAAACAAGCATCAACATGGGTATGATCATATCACCAAAATCAACCAAGTTTTTGTATTTTAAAGATTGATTCTTGAACTCCACGGGTGAAAGGAATCTGTGGATGAACACTACGCAACCTTAGAAGGAAGATTCTTGATGATTGATGGAGGAATTTCCTTAAAATCGGATCTTCAAGCTTAATTATGCAACCCTAGTTGTTTTTCTTCCTTAGAGCTCTTGGATGATGAGCTTTGAGATGAAAATAGGATTGTAATATGTTTAGAAGATATATATTTCGTAGGGTTAAGTTTAGGGACGTGTTTGGAATATTGAAAGACTTAATTACCTTTAAAATAACTCAAGACGGAGTGTTTTTGACACCTAGAATTTACTTTGGAGGCGCCCAAGTGATCGCCTATACTTGGGTTGGGCGGCCTAACCAATCGCTTATGCTTGGGTTAGGCGGCGCCTAACCAATCACCTATGCTTACTGTCTCTCACAAAAATGGGCATAACTTTTTGCTCGGGTATTAGATTAAGGCAAAATTGGTATCGTTGGAAAGATAATTCAATTCTCTACAATTTGGTGGGTCTAAATCAGCCAAATTACCATAGTAGCATCGAGTTATACTCTTTCAAAGATTACCCTTGCAAAATCAAACACTATAACTTGATGGATTCAAAAACTCTTAACTTGTATTACCTTAAGTGACTCATATGAACATGCTTAATGCATCATAAGCTATCCTATCACTAGGATATTCGTTGTAAGTCATGTACTCAAGTATGAATCACAGGATAGGAGATTTCATACGTAGGAATACTTATTCACCTCCTAGCTTAAAAACATGCGGGGTATTACAATATCTTCCCCTTGGGAATATTCATCCTCGAATGAGAATTTACTGAGAAGAGATACAAGACAATAGAACCTGAATTGAACATGAAGAACTGAAAATTGATCTCATGACTGACATGCTAAACATATTGAACTCATGCATATCTGATGCATAGACAACTGACACATGAAAGCATGACTGAGTATGAAACGGTTAATAGGTACCAAGTTTATACTAGAAACATAAACGTGAAACTGAATAAGATTAAGGAGAACTATTACCTTGAGCTTGATCTGAATTGGTGGGGAAGAGGTGAGGATACTTGGTATGCATATCTGCTTCTGCTTCCCAAGTAGCTCCCTCATGAGACTGATTTCGCCAAAGAACCTTGACTAGAGGGACTTCTTTGTTCCTCAATCTACGAGTCTGATAATCTAAGATTTCGAGTGGAATCTCTTCATAAGAGAGACTGTTCTGAATGTCAATGGTCTCAATAGGGATAATAACTCCTGGGTCACCTATGCACTTCTTTAGCAAAGAGACATGGAAGACTGGATAGACTGAGGCTAGATCTGAAGGCAACTCAAGATCATAAGCTACCTTGCCAAAGCAACAAAGAATTCTGAAGGGACCGACATACCGGGGACTTAGTTTTCCTTTCTTGACGAACCTCTTCACTCCCTTTATGGGAGAGATCTTAAGATAAACATAGTCATTGACCTCGAACTTAAGATCCTTTCTACGAACATCTACATAGGACTTCTGTCGGCTCTGAGCAGCCCAAAGTTTCTCTTTGATCAACTGAAATTTCTCTAAGACGTCGAATACTAAGTCAGGACCTATGACTGAGGCCTCACTAACTTCAAACCAACCAATTGGAGATCTACATCTCCTACCATAGAGAGCTTTAAATGGAGCCATCTGAATACTAGAATGATAGCTATTGTTGTATGCAAACTCAATCAAAGACAAGTAGTTGTCCCAACTTTCCTTGAAGTCAATTGCACACGCCCTTAGTATATCTTCAAGAGTCTGAATGGTCCTCTCTGCTTGACCATCTATTTGAGGAAGAAATGCTGTGGTGAGATGGACTTGGGTACCGAGACCCTTTTGGAATGCTTTCCAAAAATGAGAAGTGAGCTGGGTACTTCTGTCTGAGATGATAAATAGTGGAACACCGTGTAATCTGACTAACTCCCTGATATAGAGTTTGGCATAATCCTCAGCGGAATAAGAAGTACGAACAGGAAGGAAAAGAGCAGACTTGGTCATTCTATCTATAATGACCCAGACTGAATCATGCTGATGACAGTTCTAGGCAAACCCATCACGAAGTCCATGTTAACTTCTTCCCACTTCCAAGTAGGAATGGTGAACTCTTCCATGGAACCACTAGGTTTTTGATGCTCTATCTTAACCTGCTGACATGTAGAGCACTTAGCCACAAACTCTACAACATCTCTTTTCATCCCACTCCACCAATAGATCTCCCGTATGTCGTGGTACATCTTAGTGGCCCCTGGATGAATAGAGTATCACGCACCATGCACTTCTGCAAAAATTCGCTGCCTCAATTAATCTATATCTGGAACACATAGACGACCCTGACAACAAAGAACACCATCTCCCCCTTGGGAGAAAACCTCAACTTTATGATTCTAAACTGACTTTTCAAGCTTGACAAGGCTAGGATCCCTGTCTTGTTTCTCTTTCACCTTGGAAACTAGAGATGACTCTGAAATACTATGAACACATACACTACCCTCTGAAGAATCAACTATGCGAACGCCTTGTCTGGCAAGCTGATGGATCTCTTGAGCCATCTTTTTCTTACTATCCTCAATGTGAGAAATACTACCCATGGAGAGTCGACTGAGAGCGTCGGCCATAAAATTGGACTTGCTTGAATTATAAAGAACACTCATGTCGTAATCCTTCAAGATCTCTAACCAACTTATCGGGCGAAGATTGAGATCTTTCTGAGAAAAGACATACTTGAGGATTTTATGGTCTGTGAAGACATCTACATGAACTCCATAGAGATAATGCCTCCAAATCTTCAAGGCAAAAACTACCGCTGCTAACTCAAGATCATGAGTAGGATAATTCTTCTCATGTGGCTTTAACTGTCTGGAGTTGTAGGCTATGACCTTACCATGATGCATGAGGACACAACCTAAACCCACTCTGGATGCATCACAATAGACAATAAAATTATCTAAACCATCTGGAATAGCTAGAATTGGAGCGGAGGTGAGTCGAGTCTTCAACTCTTGAAAGCTCTTCTCTCATGAATGTGACCACTGAAACTTAATCTTTTTCTGAGTAAATCTGGACATGGGACATGCCATAGAAGAAAATCCCTCGACAAATAGTCTGTAATAGCTAGCCAAACCCAAGAAAATCCTAATGTCTGATGGAGATACGGGTCTGGGACAGTTTCTTACTGCCTCAGTTTTCTGAGGATCTACTCTAATGCCATCACCGAAAACAATATGGACAAGGAATGCTACTGATCTTAGCCAAAATTTGCAATTGCTAAACTTTGCGAATAACTGGTGATACCTGAGAGTCTAAAGAACAATCCTGAGATGGTCTGCATAATCATGCTCTGTGCAAGAATAGACCAGAATATCATCTATGAAGACTATGACAAACTTATCCAAGTACTGGTTGAACACACGGTTCATCAAATCCATAAAAGCTGGAGGGGCATTGGTAAGACCAAATGACATGACTAAAAATTTGAAGTGATCATATCGAGTACAGAAAGCTGTCTTTAGAATGTCACATTCTCTAACTCTGAGCTGATGATAGCCTGATCTGAGGTCTATCTTGGAGAAGTAACTGGCACCCTAAAGTTGGTCGAGTAGATCATCAATCCTGGGAAGAGGATATCTATTCTTGATGGTTACCTTGTTGAGTTGACGATAATTAATACACATCCTGAGAGAACCGTCTTTCTTGCATACGAATAACACTGGGGCACCCCATGGGAAAATATTGGGTCTAATGAATCCCTTATCTAATAGATCCTTCAACTGATCTTTCAGTTCCTTAAGTTCTGCTGGTGCCATTCTGTATGGCGAAATAGAAATAGGTTAAGTATCCAGAAGAATGTCTATGCCAAAGTCTATTTTTTAGGAGGAATGCCGGGGAGATCTTTGGGAAAGACATCTGAGTATTCATTAACAACAGAGACTATTTTGAGGCTGGGAGATTCAAAACTGGAATATTTAACATGCATGAGATGATACACACACCCCTTAGAAATCATTTTCCTTGCCCAAAGGTAGGAAACAAGTTGACCCCTGAACGTTGAAATGCTACCCTTCCACTATAGGACAGGCTCATTCGAGAACTAAAATTGAACTATCCTGTTTCTGCAGTCAGCTGTGGCATAGCAAGAATAAAGCCAATCCATGTCGAGAATGACATCAAAATCGGTCATCTCTAACTCCACTAAATCTACTAACATAGATTTCTGAGATATCATAACTAGGAAGTTCCTATATACCCGCTGAGCTATGATGCTTTTACCCACTGGGGTAGAGACTGAGAAGGGCTCTGTTAGGACTTTAGGACTGATTCCGAAATTGCCTGCTATGTATGGAGTAACAAAAGACAAATATGCACCTGGGTCTAGCAAAGCATAAACATGAACATGGAAAATCTATAACGTACCAGTAACGACATCAAGAGAATTTTCCTGATCCTGCTGGGATTGAAGAGCATAGAGTCTATTTGGGCGTTGCCCACTGGTAGCACTGCAATTGGCACCCTACTGGTTCGGGCGACTGGACTGAGCTGTAGAATAATTTCATTGACCCTAAAGACTTGACTGCAGACACTCCCTAATTCTGTGGCCTGGTTTGTCACAACTAAAACAAACATCACTACCGGCTCTACAAATGCCCTTGTGGTTCTTACCACAAGTCTGACAAAGGGGATTCCTTCGGGCACAGCTAACACTGCCCTGATATTTAGAGCCTAGCGCTTTGTCTCTATTGTTGTCTCTGAACTTCGGCACTGGAGCACTGGCATAGAAAGGAGATATAGTTGTTAACTTGGAGCGAAATTATGAACGGTTTCCTCTTTCTGACTTGGGATGAGCAAAGTTGAAGTTACCTGACCTTGCTCTTTTGTTCTGCCTCTCCCTAGTCTTAAACTTCTACTCTTCTACTTGCTGGGCATGGGTCATGAGTCATTCTAAGGTCATATCACCGATCAACATCACAGACTTACACTCATTTACCATGTTATCATTGACCCCTGACATGAACTTGCTCATCTTAGCTCTATTGTGTGCAACCACATGAGGAGCATACCTGGCTAGCTGAGTAAATTCGAGAGAATGCTCCCTAAATATCATATTCCCCTGCCTGATCTTGATGAACTCAAGAACTTTGGCTTTCCTCAGCTCTTGGGGAAAGAATCTGTCTAAGAAGGCCATGACAAATTCCTCCCACTCGATATGGCCTATATCATCTAACCTCTCAGACTTCCACTGTTTGTACCAATCATGAGCAACATCCTATAATTGTTAGGAAGCTAACTTAGCACTCTCAATAAAAGTAATACCCATGATGTCGATGACCTTCTGGACTTGGTCAATGAACTCCTGAGGGTCCTCATCAGACTTAGACCCATGGAAAGATGGAGGGTTCATTTGGGTGAAGTCCCAAACCGTAAATACTTTGGGAGTGGCCACTGGATTGGTTGGAGTGACTGGTGGCTGTTCATTCTATGCAGCCACGGACTGAGTAAGTGTGGTAAATGCAGTTCTAAACTCCGTATAGGAAACATGTTTGCCCAAAGGATCTTCCGGCTGAGGAGCTGGCTGGTTTCTTATCGTTGGGACCATGGTCTAGAATAAGAGAAGAATGGATTAGAATGAGAGTTTAACTTATGATTATGCTCACTAGCATGACATGAATAATGAAGAAAGAGGACTGTTCCTAAAACATCTTATAGCCTCCCGCCATAAATGTGGCGCGCAACACAACTATGTACAAGACTCTACTAGATGCAGCTTTCAAACTTCTTAAGACTCTATTGAACCTTAGGCTCTGATACCAAGTTTGTAAAACCCCGATTTGCTGAACTGAAATGCTACACGGTGCTCATGAACCTGACGGGCCACAAGCTAACCCATGACTTATATCTTTACCTGTATACTACAAATCATAATATAATAATGTGAAATACATGGAACTGTAAATCCATAAGGTTTAACTAAATAAAATCATGTGAGTGAAAATACCCAAAATAGCTAAATCTGAGCGTAAATCTAAAAGTAAATCTAAAAGCCTCTAACTGTCTGAATAAGGAGTTGAAGGAACATGTCTCCAACTAACTTCATAAAACTAAACTGAAGAAATAAATAAATGAATCAAATCATATTGTCCTCGAATCAATGAGGACTCACTGTGTCTCTGCGACTGGAATGCTACCGCTATTGCTGGGCTGGAGCTCGTGTCTTAGAACCTATAGTGTAACATGAAAAGAAAGAACCATATCATAAATACGTCAGTACATCTTGAGTACTGAGTATACGAGCAAGGTAGGCTAAACATAGAAGGTTTCATGCATGAACAACACTGACTAACTAATATGAACATGAGAGTGCAAACACACATATGTAGAAACTGGGACCGTGAATATGTGATAGCATGACCTGTAATCTAATACATGGTTTACTGATAACTATCATGACTGATACTAAAATTGATAATATGGAAGACTATATCTGATAGTCCTATATATACTAAAATCTGAAGAACTATCTGAGTTCTTTTACTGAGACGGATACTGAAACTGTGGGAAGTAGTGTTTAACCGACATGCCCCATGTATGCTGTTATGTCTAAGCTGGGGTCCAATATCTGCCCCAACTAGAGAGGTGTCAAAACCGTGCCATGGGTAAGGACAGCCTATGAGTGACCCTTATCTGGCGGGTACTCAATGAGAATGGTGGGAACCCTAAACTGATGGGTTAATCCACCTCATCAACCCTAATCTGATGGGTTAAGATATCTCCACCTACGCTGGCTATGTAGTTCTAGAACACAAGGATTGCTACTAAGAATCACACCCTGAACTGGCGGGTGAGTTCCCATCCTTGGGTTCACTCGGTGCTAACCTCTACTCCTATCTGGAGGGATTGGACTTGAATAACTGACTATGCATGACTTAATCTTACTGAATTCTGTTGACTGTCGGAATGTTACTGATAGCTGACAACTGACTAAGATCATAAGGTTTTCCTGAGTGACATGACTAACTGAAGTCTATGGAATCATAGCTTGAGTTCGGATATCTTGAAACATAACATGGATCTAGGCGCACAACTATAGTTTTTGGGTACAAGTACCCCTAGGACTCGATGGAAGGAAACTAACACACATGACTAACTTGATCATAAGAGTAGAGTCCATCATATATAATATCATAAGTAAGGATCTTATACTATGCATGTTTATCAATAATATATTGCATGGAAAGGATTTCATATCACATGGAAGTACTTGCACAATCTTAATATCATGTTCGTTGCATAATCGTATTGGCAACACATACTAATAGCATGGAAGTTCATGTGGGTTGCATGGTTATCATACATTTTGTTCATAAGTACGATTTGAAAGGAAACATAGCATAATCTCATAAGAATAGTTCATGGGTGTTCCAACAACATTTACAGGGCACATTAACAACATAGAAGTCATTGGAACGTAAGGGCATATCATGAATCATTCACTTAGTCACAATTTAGCTATATTGCATGATTTCTAGTTCCTTAAGCATTTTATCAAACACCTTACATGAACATCTTAAGCATAGGTGAATTTATCAAATTATACATCATGAAAATTTACATGTTTCCAACTTATATGATATCATGAATTCACAAAAACATATAAAGATTCCATCTTAGGAATCACCCAATATCAACAACATGATCATTAACACTCAACAATATAGAAATCATACTTTATAATGAAAAAGAGGAAAACAAAGAAGCATCAACATGGGTATGATCATATCACCACAATCAACCAAGCTTTTGTATTGTAAAGATTGATTCTTGAACTCTACGGACGAAAGGATTCGATGGATGAACACTACGCATACCTTAGAAGGAAGATTCTTGATGATTGATGGAGGAATTTTCTTGAAATCGGATCTTCAAGCTTAATTATGCAACCCTAGTTATTTTTCTTCTTTAGTGCTCTTGGATGATGAGATTTGATATAAAAATAGGGTTGTAATATGTTTAGAAGATATATATTTCGTAGGGTTAAGTTTAGGGACGTGTTAGAAGTTTTTAAAGACTTAATTACCTTTAAAATAACTCATGACGGAGTGTTTTTGACACCTGAAATTGATTTAGGCAGCGCCCAAGTGATCGCCTATGCTTGGGTTGGGTGGCGCCTAACAAGTCGCCTATGCTTGGGTTCGGCAGCGCCTAATCAATGGCCTATGCTTACTGTCTCTCACGAAAATGGGCATAACTTTTTGCTCGGGTATTGGATTAAGGCGAGATTGGTATTGTTGGAAATATAATTCAATTCTCTACATTTTAGTGGGTCTAAATCACCCTAAATACCACCTTATCATCGAGTTATACTCATTCAAAGATGAACCTTACAAAATAAAACACTATAACTTGATGGATTCAAAAACTCCTTAACTTGTATTACCTTAAGTGACTCATATGAACATGCTTAATGCATCATAAGCTATCCTATCACTACAATATTCATTGTAAGTCATGTACTCAAATATGAATCACAGGATAGGAGATTTCATACGTAGGAATACTTTTTCACCTCCTAGCTTAGAAATATACGGGGTATTACATTTGGCTACACGCACTGGGAAATTTTTAGTAGGGGCATATGAATCCATATTGCCTGCTGGTGACTTGGAAAAAAAGCTACACAACCCAGGTAAAGGTTTTATGTGCTTGCTAAACCCAGTCCCTTTTCCCAACTCTTTTAGATGTATGATTGTATGAATTATGAATGGTTTTATGACTGACATATTTTATCCTTACCTTAAGATTCATGCTAGCAAATTCGCTAACCCCATCTACTGGATGTTGTATACCCACGCTATGTAGGAATTGACCATTTTACTCCTCCTATTTAGCACGTAGAATTGATATCAGCATTTGGACTAAAGTGGGGAGCTTCCATCCTTTTGAAAGACATCATTTTATTTTATGGATTCTCTTTAGACACTTTTATTTTATTTTAGATATTAGTTTTGGCAATGGTTGGAAGCATGACCCAACTAGATTTATTTACTCTTTTGGATAGAGGATTTGTGGCACTTCTGGGGGTTGGTATGTATGGGATTGATGTTGGCATTGGCCTTGGCATTGGAATAAATTGGTGGGCTGACATTATTAGACGATATTGTTGGTTATTCCATCTTATTACATTTGGGATTGATTTTTATATTATGTTTTATTATTCCCATTGGTTTATGGTCTATGGTTTGGCTTGGTATGTTGGGCGATTAGTCCTATATGGTTGTACTAGGTTGGGTCGGTTATGGTTGTGACCCTATCCTAAGTCTAGATGAGAACAATATCGCTATCTTGTTATATGTTCAAAATTCAGCCTATTTTTGGCTGGACATAGGTGGTTAGGTCGGGTAATAAGGGGCGGTCCCCGATCCTAGTTGGACTTGGGATGCCTATTACGACAAGGCCCGGGGTTGAGTCATGTCAAGTTGGTATTAGAGCTTTAGATTTATGATAAACTAGGAACTTCATAAAGCTGTGTCGAGCAAAGTCTCTTTTAGGGGTGTGAAGAGCACCACATTTATTAGAGAGAGGGTTAAAGACATTTAGGAATGTTTAGCTTTCTTGGTATTCTATCTTTATTCTTGAGTTTTCAATCCTAGAATCTTCTCTAATCCTTGTTTGTTCATCTTTCAAATCATGCCTCCTAGATCTGAAACACAAGGAAATTTTGCTATCCCATCTGGGGATAATGCTACAGCGGTACATCCTATGTCTAGAGTACATCTTTGATCTCATGTTCCTATTCCTGATTGTGCTGGAGTTCCTTTTTTTTTTGGAAAGTTCTCCTTAGGTCCCTCAAGAAAACATGACGAACGTAGAATTTTGTCAATCTATTCATGTCGTTACCCAATTAGTTGCTACTGAGGCTGAGCGGGGTGTGACTGTTTCTTTGTCTACTGAGGCCATAAGGGTTGGTCAATTTATAAAGATGGGTCCTCCAACTTTTACTAGAGTAAAAGTAGAGGAGGATCCATATGGCTTCTTGGATGAAATGGAAAAGATCTTTCGAGTAATGCAAGCTACTAATTTAGAGACGGATAACTTTGTAGCTTATCAACTCAAGGATGTTGTTTATCAGAGAAGTGGGATAGGGGTAGAAGTGATATGGAAAAGGAATGATTATGGGAGGGTTTTTCTAATGCCTTGATGGATCGGTTCTTTTTGTAAGATTTGAGGAAAGCAAGGATGGAAGAATTTGCGAAGCTTATGTAGGAGAGGATGTCTGTAAAGGAATATTCTTTAAATTTCCATCAGATATCAAAGTATGCTCCTAACTTTGTGGTTGATATGAGGTCTAGAATAAGGAAGTTAGCTTCTGGGTTGAATAGAGATTTGATTCTGGAGAGAAAGATAGACTTACTAATTAAAGATATGGATATCTCAAAGTTGATAATTCATTTGTAGCAGGTTGAGAATGAGAAGAAGAACAGGCAGAGTTTGGGGTTATATAGGAAAGCGGAGCGAGTTTTCTAATCAAGGAGATGCTCAGTCTCAGGATGGTAGAGATGGTGGCAAGTGGTAGAAAAAGAAGTGGGAGAGTTTTGAATCCTTTTTTGCCAGTGCTCCTTACCCACAATAGTTGGGAGATAGGCATCACTAAGGTGTTGATAATTCTCAAGCACAGGTTGCCCAATCTCATACGAGCAGAGTTCAGTCAGTTTCTTTGTGTCCTTCTTGTCTCTTCTGTGTTCTTCTATATCTAGGTTATTATGAGGAAAGAAGGGACAAGTGCTTCAAGTATGGCCAGGTAGGCTATCGGCTCAGGGATTGTTCGATCAATAAGGTTGCAATGGAGGCAAATAAGATTTTTATGGCTTCATTTTCTGCTCCTGCACCTGGTAGTATGACATCTTCTCCTGTTACTTCTCCTAGTTCTAGTGTTGGTTGGAACAGGTTGTCTGCTTTAGCATCTCAACAAGATTTTGAGGCATCAGCTAATATCATTAATGCTATGTTACAACTTTTCTCTTGTGATATATATTGTTTACTTTATCTAGTTTTAACACTTTTTTATGTAACTCCATATATGGTTGTGTCTTTTTGTTTTAATCTTAAATTTATCTCAGATCTTTTTTATAGTTTCTACCCTGGTAGGTGACTTAATTATTACTAATAGAGTCTATAGGGGGGATGTGGTATCTATTGGTAGCAAGAGAACCTTGGTAGATCTATTTGAGAGGGATGTGGTAGATTTTGATGTAATCTTAGGTATGGATTGGTTGTATTCTTGTTATACATCTATGGATTACCAGACCCATAGGGTTATATTTAAGTTTCCTGGTGAATCAGTTATAGATTGGGTAGGTAGATCCTTAGCTCCTAGGGGGAGGTTTATTTATTATCTTAGAGCTCGGATGTTAATCTCTAAGGGTTGTCTTTATCACTTGGTCTAGGTTAAATATTCTAACTCGGAAGGTCCTTCTTTGTCTTCGATCCTTGTGGTTAATGAGTTTCCAGAGGTCTTTTTGAATGATATTCCTGGTGTTTCTTTGGATAAGGAATTTGTGTTTGGTATTGATTTGCTTCTGGACAGTCATCCAATTTCTATTTCTCTGTATAGGATGGCTCAGGCTGAGTTGAGAAAACTCAAGGAGCAACTTAAGGATCTTTTGGATAAGGGGTTTATTCATCCTAGTATTTCTCCATGTGGTGCGATGATGTTGTTTGTGCGCAAGAAGGATGGTTCCCTTCGGATGTGCATTGACTATAGGAAGTTGAACAAAGTGACCATCAAGAACACATGTTCTCTTCCTCAAATAGATGATCTGTTTGGTCAGTTACAGAGTGCCAAGTTCTTCTCTAAGATAGATCTTTGGTCTGGGTACTATTAGATTAAGGTTAGGGAGGTGGATATCCCTAAGACAACTTTTCATACTCGGTATGGGCATTTTAAGTTCTTGGTGATGTTGTTTAGGTTAACTAATGCTTCAACAACATTTATAAACTTGATGAATAGAGTGTTCAGGCATTATTTGGATCTCTTCATCATTGTGTTTATTGATGACATTCTGATTTATTCAAAGAGTGAAGTGGATCATGTTAGTCAGCTCCTTATGGTGTTACAGACCTTAAAGAAACATCAATTGTATACCAAGTTCTCTAGGTGTTAGTTCTAGTTTAATACTGCGACTTTCTTATGTCATGTTATTTATATTGAAGTTATCAGGGTGGTTCCGCAGAAGTTTGATGTGGTAAAGAGGTAACCTAGGCCAATGACTCTATGATGTATGAAGCTTCTTGGGTTTGGCCTGGTATTATAGGAGATTTGTGAAAAGCTTTATTTGATAGATGCTTCTTTGACTAGGTTGACTCAGAAGAAGGTTAAATTTTCTTGGTTGGATGCTTATGAAGGAAGTTTTGAGAAGTTGAAGGATAATTTGACTTCGGCTCCAATCGTGTCTTTGCTGGAGGGAAATGATGGGTTTGTGGTGTATTATGATGCATCTTGGGTAGGTCTTGGTTATGTTTTGATGCAGCATGGGAAGGTGATTTCCTATGCTTCTAGGCAGTTAAAGGTACATGAGAGAAATTATCCTACTTATGATTTGGAGTTGTTGGCAGTTGTGTTTGCTTCGAAAATATGGAAACATTATTGTATGGTGTTCATATGCACATCTTTTCTGATCACAAGATTTATCAGTATGTGTTTACTTAGAAAGAGCTTAATCTTAGACAGAGAAGGCATCTTAAGCTTCTTAAGAATTATGATATGGGTCTTCACTGCCACCCAGGTAAGGGTAATGTAGTTGTTGATGCTCTTAGTAGGTTATCTATGGGGAGTTTGGGTCGCATTGTAGAAGGCAAGTGAGAATTGGTAAAGGATATTCACAGCTTGGCTAATCTTGGAGTTTGTCCCTTGGACTCTAAGGATTGTGGTGTGATAGTGCAAGAAGTGGTTCAATAGTCTCTCGATGTGTATATTAAGGAGAAGTAAGTGCTAGATCCTATTCGTATAAAAATCAAGAGTGACATTTATGGGAAAAAGGTAGTAGTGTTTGAGATCAGTGGTGATGGTACTTTACGGTACCAAGGGAGGTTGCATGTTCCTTATGTCGATGGGTTGCATCCAAGGGTTTTGGCTAAGGCACATGAGTAAAACTATGTTGTTCATCTCGGCTCAACTAAGATGTATCATGTTCTCAAGGAGATCTATTGGTAGAATAGCATGAAAAGGGATATAGCTGATTTTGTGGCCAAGTACATGGTATGTCAACATGTTAAGGTTGAGCACATGAGGCCAGAAGGTTGTATCAAGAAATTGATTTTCTCGAATGAAAGTGGAAAGAGATTAATATAGACTTTGTTACCGGTCTTCCTCGAGGTCAAAATTAATATGATTTGATTTGGGTCATCGTGGATAGGATGACCAAGTCTGTGCATTTCTTGCCAGTGCAGATTACCTTTTCGGCAAAAGATTATGTGCGATTGTATCTTCAGGAGATTGTGAAGTTGCATTGGGTACTTGTTTCAATTATTTTTGATTGTTGTACGCAGTTTATGTCTCACTTCTGGCGGTCTTTCCAAAAAGGTTTGGGGATTAAGCTTAGTCTGAGCATTGCTTTTCATCCATAGTCAGATGGGGAAGAGGAGAGAACTATTTAGACTTTAGAAGAGATGCTTCCAACCTTTGTCATTGACTATGGTGGCAATTTGGTTGAGCATCTGCCTTGGGTGGAGTTTTCTTACAATAATAACTATCATTCGAGTATTGCTATGTCAACTTTTGAGGCGTTGTATTGTAAAAGGAGTAGATCTCCTATCGGGTGGTTCGAGCTTGGAGAATCGGATATGTTTGATCCTGATTTGGTTTATCAAGAGATGGAGAAGGTAAAGGTGATTCAGGATAGGCTTAAATATGCCTAAAGTCTCCAAAAGTCCTATGTGGATGTTAGGCGTATGGACCTGGAGTTTGAGGTTAGGGATATGGTGTTCCTCAAGGTATCGCCCATGAAAGGAGTGGTGTAGTTTGGAATAAAGGGGAAACTCAGTCCTTGGTTCATTGGTCCTTATGTGATTTTGCAAAAAGTTGGAAACATTGCTTATGAGTTGGAGTTGCCATCTAGCTTAAGTTTGCTTCATCCGGTCTTTCATGTTTCTATGTTGCGGAAGTGTCTTGGTGATGTTTCATTGGTTGTTCCTTTGGAAGGATTAGGTATTTTGGATTCTCTATCTTATGAAGAAGACCCGGTTGAGATATTAGATAGGTAAGTTCGTCGGTTCCAAACCAAGGATGTGGCTTCGGTTAAGGTTCTATGGTGGAACCATGAAATGGAAGAAGCTACTTGGGAAGTGGAAGAGGACATGAAGTCCAAGTATCCGCATTTGTTTTCTGATACTAGGATTTGTGCAGAAGGTATGTGTTCTTGAACACATCTTCATTTTCTGAGTTTGTTAAAGTAAACATTAGTATCTTTGCCTCTTTGTTTTCAAACTTTGTTAAAGGGATGTTTGATAATGCAAATGACTTTGTATGTGGTTATCCCCACCTTGTCCTTCATTCGGGGATGAATGTTCTTAGTGGGGGAGACTGAAATATCCTGGGTTTTGACCCTTAGAAAACTTCCAGGAAATTCGTTCTCTAGACCCAATATGACTCATAGGTATTAACCATATTCTGGGGTACGGATGGTATGGTTTTTACGTATGCTGATCAGTGTTAGTTAGTAGGATGTTTTTGGTCATTGGAATAGGTAAGACTTAGGGGTACGAGTCATATTGGTGGTTACGAGTCATTTGGTTCCTTAACTTAATCTTATACTTATGGCTCACCATGAGCCATAAGCCAGGGCACGAGTCATACCCAGGACTCGTATAGTAAAAAATATTTAATTCACCAGGTATTCCACTCTATCAGGGATATGGGTTATGGGTACTGATCATATACTATGGTTTTGAGTTGGTTGGATGACTTTTATACTGGACAGTGTTTGATCCAATGGATGAGGTTGGGATACGAGTGGTGCATACCAATCATATAGGAGGGTACGACTCGTATGGTTCAGTCGTATCCCTGTGATGGGTTTTTAAGGGATTTAATTGGGGGTATTTTGGACATTTCCTTACTTACCCTAAATATGAACCACAACTTCTAATACACTTAGGAGGTTATTTACCCTATTTTCTATTCATTGACACTTAGAAACTGTTCCAAAACATCCAATAATTTTCTCAAAAGATATTGGGGCAAGAAAGCTAAGGTTTCAACTATGGGATTGCTTTGGGGCCTGCTTTGGTGATTTCTTTCCATCAATTCTTTGGTTTAAGGCATAATTCTTCTGGCTCATTTAAATTTTAACTAAAGGCATGGTTTATATGATTGATTTCATGGTTTTTACTATTTCATGATTATGTTTTTTCAACTATTATTGGGGTTTTGATATTGAATTCTTGGTTATGGTTTTCTATGGTTTTAATTATTCTTTGGTATGCATTAATGGTGGGTTTGGACTATTGGATTGCATGGTAATGATTTAATGGTCTTAGGAATTGGTTTTTGTTATATTATGGTCGCAAGGTGTTTGATAAAATGCTTATAAAGATATGTTTATTGAATTGACTTCTTTTAATGGAACTCTTGCATATCTTAAACTGGATAAAGGATTTATGCATGGTTTAAATGGTTTGAAAAGGCTAAACGCTAAATGGTTATGCTCGTGGAGAGCTTGGAAGTCTTCCAAGTTGATTTAATATGGTATATAAAAAGGGAACCAAAGGTCCCCTTAACCTAAATGGGTTGGCTATGGATATTACTTGCAAGTAATGGGATGGTATGGCGATACCACCAATATTGACCTTAGTTAATAAATGGTAAATGGATTATTTTGGACATGGTTTTAATTGGGCATTTATGGAGAGGTGTGTAGGTAAGCTGTGGAAGGTGGTGGCCCTAGGGGGACCAAAACTGGAAACTCATAGTTACCGATATGAGGGGTACTTGATTACTACATGAGAGTGTCACATTTTACATTATAGGGATGTAATAGTCATCCCATGGGATATTGCCCGATTGTGCGACTACATGCACTGGGACCCTTTTAGTAGGGGGCTAAAATCATATCGTCCACGGGTGGTTAGGAAGGAAAAGCTACATAGCCCAAGTAAAAGTTTTAAGTGCATTCTAAACCTGATCCCGTTTCCTGACACTTATATATGTACGGTTGTATGCATTATGTATGGTTTTTCTTGGTTTTATGAATGGCATTATTTCATACTTACCTTGAGATTCATGTTAGCGATCATTCGCTAACCCCGTGTACTAGAAGTTGTATACCCACGCTATGTAGGAATCGGTCATTCTACTCCTCCTATTTAGCATGCGAACTCTGTATCAACAATTGGACTATAGTGGTGAGCTTCCATCCTTTGGAAGGAATTATTTCATGTTGTGGATTCTTTTTAGAAATGTTTCTTTTATTTTGGATATTGGTTTTGGCCATCGTTGAGGGCATGTCCCAACCGAATTTGTTTACTCTTTTGGATATAGGCTTTGTGGTACTTTTGGGGGTTGGTATGGCCAAAATCAGTAGTGGTGTTTTCCTTGGAGTTGGAATATGTTGGTGGCCTGACATCATTGGTAGATATTATTGGTTGCTCCATCCTATTACATTTTGGGATTGATTTTCATATTTTGTTTTTGTATTCCCTTTGGCTTATGGTCTATGGTTTGACTTGGTATGGTTGGGTAATTGGTGCGGTACGGTTGGGACGGTTACAGTTGTGACCCTATCCCAGAGTCTTTATGAGAAGAATAATGTTATCTTATTATATGTTTGAAATTCAGTCCATCTAGGCTAGGCTTAGGTGGTTAGGTCGGGTAACAGGGGTCGGTCCCTGGTCCTAGTTGGACTTGGGATGCCCATTATGACAAGCCTTAGGGTCAGGTTGTATCACCGAGACCCCCTTACCTTGTCCATTTACGAATCTTACCTCATTCCTCCCCATATTAATAGGAAAGGATTGGCGTGATAGAGTTTTCACTATTTGGGTCAAGCTCAGCATTGGTAACTTCTCATTGAAGTAACCGAGTATGAGTATCACCTTCTGAGATAGGGTCAGTGGAGATCGGTAGGACTTCACGAGGAAAACCAGAAGCTGCGACCCTTGGCTGGGTCTGTGCCCCATGAGTTAGACTAGATCCATCCATGTTGTCCTCAAGTGGGACAGGCTAGTTTCCACGAACATTAGATCGTTGAGAAGACATGATCTGAAGAGTGAACCAAGGAAGTTTCAGAGAAAAGTTCAAGACTTTAGACTCCATAGCCCGAAAGTAGAATAACCAAGAAAGTGAAACATTCCTAAATTCTCGTAGCCTCCTGAATATTAGTGTGGTGCACGACACACCCATAAGCAAGACTCTACTCGACATATCTTTGTGGACTCCCCATGACAACAAAACCTAAGGCTCTGATACTAACTTGACATGACCCGAACTAGGGCCTTGTCGTACTGGGCAACCCTAAGCCTAACCAGGATTGGGAACCGCCTCCATTACCCAACCCAATTACCAAATGTATACCTTGAGTCATCTGAAGTCTGAGCATATAACAAGATCGCGTATCCACCCATGTGGTGACTCTGGGATAAGTCTATATCCAAGACAAACCCAACAAAGTCCAACCACCCAATAACCAACCCAAACCAATGTGGAAACCATAAGAAAATACCATGATGATAAGCTAATGTATGTATGTAGATATATATACAAGAACAATCCATACTATACCCAAGTCCATAGTTGTTCATACAACATCTCTAGATCAACCAAAGATACCTAGTCGGGACATGCCCCTAACTATAGCCAAAACCTAGAGGCTATGAAAGACAACATATATGTAAAGTAAACCATGAAATGAAATAGATGCCTTCCAAACTATGTAAGCTCACCACTTCAATCCAACATTGACTGTCCCCAAATTTGATCACTAAGCAGGGGAAGTAGAATAGCCGGTCCCTGCATAGCATGGGTATACAGTCGCTCGAAGATGGGTTATTAGGTAAACACTAGCATGCACTCAGGATAAGAATAACATAATTCCATTTATAAATCCAATTAAAATCATCCATACGCACAAAAACAATACATACATAAATATATATCCATACGGGGAAAGGGAATCGGGTTTAGCATGCCATTAAAACCTTGACCTGGCTTGTGTAGTTTTGCCGTACTAAACCACCCATGGGCTATATGGGTTCAACTACCCCTACTTAAAAGGCCCCAGTGTGTCAAGCCGCACGACCAGGGAAGAAAATATGGCATGACTAGTACATTCCCCAAATATAAATTTTGACATCAGGCACACGGTCACTTGGACAAAACCTCACCTCGACAAATATGAGTTTCCAATTTTGGTCCCCCGAGACTTCCACCTTCCATGGATTTTCTACACACCCCGCCATTATTTCCTAATTAAAACCATTTCCAAAGCAACCAACCTATCCATTAACCATTTATTAACTAAGGCCATTAGTAGTGGTATCGTTATACTGACTATACTTGCAAATACTATCCATAGCCAACCATGTATAGGTTTAAGGGATTTCCATGTACCCCACAAGCATAACCAATTTCATAGCCACTAAGGCTTTACCATTTAATCATTCTAAACCATGTACAACATTTATACCATTTAAAACCATTCCAAACTATTTATAACCATGCCAAATATTTAAAGCATTTATAAAATTTATACCATTTAAACCATTTAAACCATCCAAATCCATTTAGGGTTCCATTACCAAACCAAACCATGCAAGAGTTCTAATGAAAGGTTAACAATAGAGTGGAAACATTATTTTAGGCATTTTATAAAACATGTTGAGGACATACCTTTACAAAGACCAAAACCAATGCATAAACCACCATAATTAGGCTTAATCAAGCCCCATTTGTTAAATCATAACCAACAAGCGCCAACATATACAAACCATTACCCAAAATATGTAAAAACATAGTTTAAACAAATACAAAACCATATGCATCAAGACCCTCAACATATATTTTGAAAACCACCATTCATAATTCATAAATCAATGTTTAAAACACAGTAAGCATGTATTTCGTTGTAACTAACAATGAGGGAAGTAGTACATGCCTTATACAATAATATTCCAAAGAGAAACATGACTCTTGGGCCTTTTGAAGAACACATGAAGAAACCCTTGCCTCCAATCTTCAAGAGTAAATTTAAAACAGTATTTAGAGTGTTTACATCCTTTAATAAGTGTTATGAGAGGCCACAAAGGGTTATATAATGTGAGGAAACAAGGGATTTAAAGTGGGAAAATTCTTAGACTACCCTTGACTTAAAATTAAAAACAAGCCACGTCAAGGGGTATGACTCACCTATACCATCCGTATTCTAGCGTACCAATTATACCCCAACTCATACCTAAGACCTTTCCAAGACCCTAACTACTGGTTTATATATGGCTCACAACTCCCTAACTCGTACCTAGGGGTAGGAGTGTTATACCAAATCGTAACCACCAATCGTACCTCAGGCAGATTCCACAAGATAACTCAAACTAGCATTATACGACTTTCGTTGCACAACTCTTATATTCATATATGACTCATACCATAATGAGTAATACCTTGGTTAGTAACCAAGCCAAGAACAGTTCTTAGAACATGATTAAACCTTCAAGCCACCCCAAAATTGTATCAAAGGTTAAGAATGGTACCTTTGTGTCATATCAAGCCTAGTGAGTCCAAAACTAAAGGAAAATTTGCAAGGGACCTATCCTATGGTTTTTTAAATATATTACTTAAACACTCTCTTAAATATTGGAGTCTAGGGTTTCTCAAATGTTCATCTAAAGGCTAACAGGGGTCAAGTACTTTCCGTGGATCTTATTGTATAAGACATGTATTTCTTCCCTCATTGTTAGTTCCAACTAAAGGCATGATTTAATATGTTTTAAAAATTTATTTGTGAAATTATAAATAGTGGTTTTTAAACAATATTGAGGGTCTTGATTCATGTACTTTTGTCATTCATAGACTTGGTTTATGTCTATTTCAGGAGCATGTCCCGACAAGGTGCTCTGTGATTTAATTTAGAGGCATTGTATGGAATATTGTGGACTTGGGTATGGTATGGATTTTTTATGTTATATATACACACACACAAACACATTGGATTATTGTTTTCGTTTTGGTTTATGGTTTTGGTTTGGGTTGGAATAGTTGTCTATTAGTGGGATTGACTTGGTTGGGTGGCCCTTGATATAGGTTTACCCGAAATTCACCACATGGTGGATGTAGTATATTGTTACATGTTTAGAGTTTATTCGAGTTATGGTAAATATGGTTGGTTTGGTTGGGTATCGGGGGTGGTCTCTGATTCGGGTTGGACTTGAGATTTCCCATTATGATAAGGCCTCGATTCAGGTTGTGTCATATAAGGACCAGAGAATATTACCATGTAAAGACCATGATTTAGTTACAAAAAATATATTCTATAAAGGGAGAATAAACACATACCTTATAGATTATAATATCAATTATTTAGTATGGGAGTGTATTATACATGAACGAAGGTCATACAATACCCTTAGCACCAAGTTAAGGTAGAAGTGTTCTTAACGATTGAGTTGTAAGCTAATTTCAAACTAAGGTCAACTTCAAATAAGAAATTCCTCCTATAACATACCATGTTATTTGGTCCAATATCCACCAAATAAATATCTTTGAGTCTTTTTTCCAATTCCTCAATTGTTTATTAATATGCTTTTAGAGTACAAAGTTATGACCGTGTTACTAAAGACTATTCATGTTAAAAATTTGTCCAATGAAGCAATGTTGCTTCTGTAATAGTCAGGTCATTTTAGTGATAGAAAAATAGTACATAACCTTATTTTTATGTTTTTTGAATCTTAAACTCAAATATTTTGTCTTAAAGCTATAGGAGTAATTTTCTAAGTATTTTGATGAAAATCTTTATTGAGGTAAGTCTTTTGTCATGTTCTTCATCTTTCTATCTCATAACTCAGAATTATTATAATAATATGTAATGATGAAATTCTTGGGGATTAGACCCCTAAGTTCATGAGATTTTGAGGGAAAACTATAGGTTGGGTTATATCACCTAGAATTACTTTGAGATTGTTAACTAACAATTACTAGCATAAACTTGATATCATAAAGCATGAATTTTGATTATTAGGAACCTTGAATTCAATTAAAATAGAACTTTAGTTTTAAAACTCAATTAATGGAGATAAATTGAGTATGATAGAATTAGTTAATATTAAATTGACCCCTGAGTAATGTTATAGACCATGACTAAGGATATAATTGATGATTTGAATTTCTAAAGTAATTGAATAGTTACTTGTAACGCCCCAGATTTTGAACACTGGACACTACATGGTGCTTATGACCACGAAGGAGTACAAACTAGACCATGACTAATATCTGTAACTGAGTATTGAATAATATACTGTAAAATTATAGAAAAACTAGTGGAAACTTTCCATAAGGTTCAATACTGAAATAAAACTGAATAAAGTATAGAAATACCAAAACTAAAACAACTGTCTGAAAATGTTCTAGTCTGAAAAAGCCTCTAAACTATTTGAATAGGGATTTGATGGGACAATCCCCTAACTAACTCCATCTACTAAAAAACTAAATCTAATGCAATAATAAAATAAGGATCATCCTCGCATGATGAAGACTTTACTGCTAAGTCTACTGCTGCTGGCTGAATCTGAACTGCTAAGGGTACTCTAGATTTCGTGCTTCTGAACCTATGGTATAAAACACCATAGTGCAAGCGAAAAATATGTGTCAGTATATGAGAATATACTGGTATTCTAGGTGAGGTAAGGGTAAATGCAAAGGCTCATATGCATGAACTATAGCTGAATGGATAACATGAGACTACTGAATGAGGATACATGCATGAATGCAAAAACTATAACTGAAATTGTAGTAACACTGAATACTGAATTCTAATAATTGGATTATTGATAACTGGTTTTACTGATAACTGCTATCTGAGTTTACTGATACTTAATTCTGATAACTAAGTATACTAATACTAAAATTTGAGATCAGGCTATCTAGTAGGTGATGTTTGAATTAGCTGATACTGATACTTATTGACTGAAACTGACATTAAGCCTATCTAGCGGGTGATCTCTGAATCTACTGATAATGAATATAATTTAATAAAAATAAGATCAAGCCTATCTAATGGGTGATCTCTAAATTTCTGGAACTATCTAAGTTCTTTACTAAACTGATTAATTGTATTTGAAAATCCTGATTTCTATATAGCTGAACTGAGTTCTATTACTGAGACTGAATCTGAATCTGAGACTATAGGAAGTTATTATCTAACCAACATACCTCTTAATATGAGCTAGTGGGGTCCAACCTGTAACCCCAGTTGGAAGTGTGTCAGTACCGTGCCACGGGTAAAGACACTTCCATGGTCAAGTCTATCTAACGGGTGAACCTAAGCAGAAAGTCAAGCCTAATTTAACAGGTGACTCCTAAGAGGTATCCAAGCATTAATCTAATGGGTGACTCCTTATCCTGCATTGGCTATGCAGTTCTGGAGTATAGGGACTGCTACTAATGACTTTGCCTCTCTAATGGGGAAGCTGTCATCCCAGCCCTTGCTCGGTACTGAATCCTACTCTCAACTGAATATATGCTAAAATGATTCTTAGATTGTACTAGACTGAGCTGAATCTTTTACTGATCATACTGATTAACTGAACTAGACTAAGTTTACTGGGTTTCGTTGACTGATAGAATACTGCTGAATTCTGCTAACTGACTGAATTCTATTACATTCTGGACTAAATACTTAAACATTATTGAGGTCAGAACTGAGTACTGGACTGGACTTAGAATGATACTGATCTTACTGAATTTTCCTAAGTCATGTAACTGACTGAGTTGTACAGAATTCTGTTACTAGCTGAGAATACTATTGATCTTGACATGATTGAAGGTACTATAACTGAAACTAACTTTAAATTGCCGGGTATTAAATACCCCCAGGACTCAATAACATAAATAATACAAGACATGGCAACTCTTGAATATCATGACTATGGACTATCATTCACAATACAATCAATGAAACATCTCTTCAAGTACTTGGAAGTCTTGATCTTGCACATGTATAGAGATGCATGCAACATATCATAATTCATTCACTAAAGTCTTTCAACAAACACTTGGCTTGCATTGACTTATACATAATTGGGGATTTTATGCTAACATGCTAAAATGACACTATCTCATTCAAATAAACATTCCTCAAACATATGGGGATCATGCTTTGGGTTATACAATGATTATAACATCTACATCATCAAGGCTATATCAATAAACTTACAACTTGAAGGAGTTTATCATGAATATCATAAAATTCATCTCATACTAGAATCAAAACTTGGAAATTGTAATCTAGAACATGAATCACAACTCAACAATCACATAAACATGAACTTTAAGTCACATAAATCATGAAAATCATAAGTATTCAATCTTTATAATTTGAAAAGGGTTCTTGAAATTCTTAGTTGGAAGGAACCCAAGAATCAACATCCAACATACCTCAAAAGCTTAGATCTTTAAGGAGATTAACTTTTCTTGAAGGAACTTGAATGGTGACATTTGATTCTAGATTTTTATTGGAGAGGGTTTGTATCTAGTTCTTGGGTTTTTGATCTTGAAAGAAACCCTAGCTTTTGATGTTATAGATGAATAAAGTGTTATGAGCCTTGTCTGATATAAATAGGTGTTAAAAAGGGTGGAAAAAGACCCGAAAATCCTTCTAAAAATGACTTTAATTCACTGAACGGAAGTGTACGACAGCTTGAGTGACGGTCCATCGTAGGCTCGACGGTCCATCAGTCTGCCCGTCACACATTGCCCAGAAAGTAGGGTTACTACCTCAGTTATGACGTCTTGGGCGATGGTCCGTCACTAGCTCGATGGTCCATCGGCCTGAACGTTGCACTTGACCACTAAATGATTTTAATGCCTTAGTTGTGACGGTCGAAGCGACGGTCCATCGCAAACGTGATGGTCCTTCCTCCATCCCTTCGCTCGTAGGCTGCTCGGACAGTTCTCTGTAAAACATCCATAACTTTTTACCCCGATACCCGAATTTGACAAAATTGGTATTGTTGAAAAGATAATTCAATTTCCCATATGATAAAAAGTTGAAATTGGAGAAATTTATCTGATTTTTACATTATTAACTTAGGATGTCATCCCTAAATCTTTTAGAGACTAAATTAGACTTAAATAAAGTTTGGGGTATTACATTACTCCTATTATTTTTTTATTTCTAAATGATTATACTAACATAAACATTCAGAAAAGAAAAGAGGAACTTTTGTGTGTCTTTCTCATTCTAAGATTTTTGAGAGAAGTAGGTTACAAATTAATGTGTAGTAGACTTGGGCTATAAAGGTGTAGTAACTATAGTTTGATGGGAGACTTCATGCGTAGGCTTATAGATATGGATTTTGGATGGATACAACATGAAATTAATGCATAAGGATCTATCTTAGTGTTGTTATATTTTGTGTGGATTTCCTTTGGGTGTTTGTCTTTGTATTGCCTGATGATTTACACGTTCAATATGTGAATATGGATGATAATAAAATAATTTATTTGAACTTGTTAACTGTAAAACTACCTTTTTAATATATTAAAAAGGTGAAAATGATGTTGTGTGTGTTTGGAATATCAAATTTTCTTGTTGGAAGATAGTTGAGAGAATTGATCGTGATAAGAGGTTGTGGTGTCATAATTTAAAAATCTAAAGTCATGTTTGGCTAAGTGTTAGGAAGTATGATGTTTAAAGGTGTATGACTCAATATTAAATTATAATTTGAGTAGAGGTGAGTTATGGAATAATCAACAAATATAATAGTATCCTGCACTTAGTGACGAATGAGATGTAAGGGTTAATAGTTAGTGACCAAATTTACCGATTTTAATAGAAATTAATGAGGCTTAGATTGATGAATAAAATATGTTTGCTAAATTGGAGTTTAGAAATCAATTTTTGTAGTACGTTAACTCCAAAAATAAATACTTTATTAGTTGGTCTCCAAACATATTTGTGATTGATATTGGGTTTAACTATTGAATATTGTTGTCTTTGATTATTGACTTAATATGTCTAAATGTAAATGATGTATATGAATAACTTGAATTGGATTGATATAAAGAAGATTATTTTTTGTTCTACGAGTTGAAGTGTTATGAATAGATATTTAATTATCAACTAATTATGAGTTGTGTTGTGACCTTTCTTACTTCCATTTAAATATATATATATATATATATATATATATATATATCGGCTAATTATGAGTTCTGATGTAACCGTTTCTTACTTTCACTTAGCTCATCTATTTGTATAGTGTTAGGTTAAGTATATTATAGACTTAATTTGATCTATTCTTATATTTGAGCTGGATATTTGTGACCAGATTTCGGCATACTTGTGATTTATTGATTTTCATAATACACGCAGCATTATGATAAGATTATTTAGTGAGACTATCATTGTTATGTAGATTGGGTGTTATACCGACATTATTATTTAAATTAGGTATCATGCTGGTATTAGTATATGGATTGAGCTTATTTCTTGCAATTCATAACTAAGGATCCCTGTTGACACTTGTATGTGTGTACACCTTACATTGCACATATGATTGTTTATGGACTATTGTTGACTGGATTGCTTGATTATGAGTGATTTGATATGAATAATTTGTATTGGAAGGATATAAAAAAAGCTCGATGGTTTGCAAGTTGATAGTTCTAATTGTGCATTCCAGCAAAGTATGAACAGTTGGTCTTGAATTCTGTATAAATGTTATTCTCCTATGTGTATAGTCATATACATGATTTGTATTGTAGTTTCCCTCCTTACAAAATTGTTGATATTTTATTAATTTTCTTGATTGTTGTAATTCCTATAGTTAATGATAGTAGAATAAGGAGCGAGGACTATTAAGAAAGAGTATTAATGAGAATGAGAAGTTTAGAGTTGTTGTAACAAGGTGAGTGCATAAGAAAAATGGGCTAGGTTGATTTATGGAATCGTGTCAGTTAGTCACACTCTAAGGATAAATTGATAATACTATAATAAGAAATGTGGTAAGGTTGGAAGTTGAAGTAGGTTAAGTATGATAAGTTGTTAAGTATATATTATCAATGTTCTTTTCTTGATTGCTATATGTTTCTAAATATTTCTAATCTTGGTCGGCCGATAATACATACCAACATGTGGTTGTACTGATACTACATTTACTATATGCCCTTTTGGGTATATAGCCATGTTGCAGGTCAGTTGGTGTTTTTATAGGTGTAATGGTGATTTCAGGAGCTCCTATTATTTTATTCTTACATGGAAGTTGTGTCTTGAGTTGCCGTCCTTCCACTACAATATTTTAGGCCTATGACTACATTTAATCTAGACAACGCTTGTTAAGTATTTCCAAAACACATGCAAAACTCTTAGAATTTTGACTATTTCCTGTCAATTATGGCTACTAATTCCAGTAGGACTGACCCACCGGAGGAATATCCAAAGAAGAATAGTGGACGAGAGTTTAAGCTGAATCCGTTAGTTCCAAAATATGCTGACTTATTGAAGAATAAGTCATGCGTGCATGAAGCCACTAGGGTTCCTCCAAAACCCGTCATAATGATACTTGGGGAACCAATTGGTACGTGAAAATCCTTAGAGGTAAAGAACTTAATATTACAGAAGAATCTACAGTACACAATTATTGGTAAATTCTTCTATGGAAAACCTGATGTTAGTTCATTACACAAATAAATTCCTGCTCAATGTGGTATAAATGGAGAGTGTACTATCGGGGTGCTGGACATATGACATATATTAATAAGATTGAATTAGCTTGAAGATTACGTTCAATTGTTATCAATAGCCACTTATTACATTAATGCCAAAGATATATTTTAGAAGATGAGAACTCTCAATTGGGATCTATGGTTTGAACCAGATGTTGAAACAATAAGAGGCAAAGCATGGATCTCAATGCCAGTTTTACCACCAAATTTCTTTGTTAAAGAAGCTATCTTTTCTATTGCATCTGCATTGGCAAAGCCATTAATGGTGGACATGGCTACAAAAAATAATACAAGGCTAAGATGTGCATGAGCGAGATTGAAGTGGACCTTTTTTCTAAGTTACCTCACAGAGTGAAGATCAATGAAGAGGATGATATAAGTGGGCAAATAAAATCCAAGTAGATCCATATCTAATATGATCATAAGCCTAAATACTGTAAGGAATGTTGCTTACAAAGCCATGATGAAGAATCTTGTTGGAAAATTTATTTGGGGATACATGATATGTTGCAAGGGTAAAGAGAGGTAAACTAAGGCACTAAATAAGATGCAAAAAATACTAAGCAAGTGAAGAAAGGTGCAACAATTGATAACAACAAAAATCAATGGTTATAAAGGCAGAACAAATATAAAAGAGAAAAATATGGAAATATAGTAGGAGAAGCAGATGACAAGGTAGAAAAATTGAGACATTAAATGCTTTTGATGTGTTGAACAAGAGGATAATGTCATTCAAGAAAAATCCAGCATCATGCATAACAAGGAAAGTACAAAAGACTGGGTGAATAAGAGCTTTGGCAATGTATGAAAAAAACATCAAAGGATTATCCAAACAAGGAGATTAATAAAGACCAAGGTAAAGTGACAACACCAGTAAACAGAATAACAAACAAGGAGAAGCAACAATAGTGAAAAATAAGGACAAAGACAAGCATCAGCCATAGGGTTAGCAACAAAGACAAAATGAAGAGGTTTTACAGAACAATGCAAATAAATTAGTTCTATTATATCATGATAAGGCTGAGGCAAGATATGATACTAGAAGGGGTTTTACCACTAGCAATGGAGGCAAGAAACATGATAGAAATTGTGAATAATAAGAATGAAGACCTGGATCCTTATGATTTTGTTGATAATATTAAGAGGGTTGTAGGTTAACAAAACCTATCTCCAAAGAAAATACAGTCACTAAATGCAAAGCATGGAAAATAACAGAAGAGAAGCAAAAAGACATGTGTAAGTATAATGCAGACAAGAAGTCATATGGAAAAATCTGTATCAAAATGAATACTTTAATTTGGAACATCAGATCAATTAACAGATAGAAAGCATTCACAAGGTTGATCACAATGCATCAAAGATATCAATTTGGTTTCATTGGTTTAATACAACCATTTCAGAAAAGTCAAAACATAGAAGAGTATGAAAGAAAACTGGAATGCAATGTGCAGTGGTTAATAATTCCAGCAAAATTTAGGCTTTTATGGATGCAATAATAGAGTACAGTATCATTTGAGATGAAGAACAATAACTCACACTTAAACTGGAAGATCAGCATGTAGGAGTAGTTATTTTTGTTACACTGGTGTACACAAAGTGTAGTCAAAATCAGAGATTAGTTTAATGGGAATCATTAGGTCAAATGACTAGTATAATACAAGATCCTATGCTAGTGGGTGGTGATTTTAATGTGATAAGAAATGAGGAGGAGAAACTAGGAGGATTGCTTGTCATAGTAGATAAGACAAATGATTTAATCATTGCATTAACATTTGTAATTTGGAGGAAAGTGCTTTTAAAGGAAGCAAATATATATATGGTGGACTGGTAGAATAGATGACAAATGTATCTTCAAGAGGTTGGATAGGGTATTATTTAATGACAAATTACAAGAATTTTTTCTTATTATGGAATTAGAGAATCTGGTAAGAAGTGGTTCAGACCATGCTCCAATGTTGTTACAGTTTAGCAAGTCAAGTGAGTAGTTGATCAAACCTTTTGGATTTCTTAACTTTTGGCTGAAGTAAGAATCATTCATGGAGATTATTAGGCAAAATTAGACTGCTAATATTGAAGGAAATCCCTTTGTTAAGCTTCATCAAAAGCTAAAGAAATCTAAGGTTGCTTTGATTGAGTGGAGTAAACAACTTTTGGAAACATTTTACAAGAGATTGCCATACTAGAGGAGGTGATAAGTAAAACAGAAAAAATTTGAAGAAGAGCCTTCAAGGATCAATAGAAGTAAGTTGTCATAAGCATAGGTAGAATTAGCAGTACCATTGAGAAGAGAGGATGATTTTTGGGGGCAGAAAATAGGTTTTGAATGCTTTAAAGATGGAGAAAGAAATACAAGATTTTTGTATGTAGTTATTATAGGAAGAAGTTCCAGGTTCAGAATTCAAAGAATTTAAGATGCAGAAGAGAGTTGGCTGGATAACCAGGAGGAAATAGCAGAAACAGCAAAAACCTTTTTCCAAAAGAAATTTGAAAAGAAAGAGGATGCTAAAGATTTCTCAATGCTGGATGTACTACCAAAGTTAGTGACAAAATCTCAGAATGGAGAGTTGAAGAAGGTCCCAACTATTGAGGAAGTATAAGTGGCAGTAATGGGGTTAAATGGGAATAGCGAAAGTGGTCCAGATGTCATAACAGATGTATTTTATTAGGATGTATGGAGTATAATTTCAAAGGATACACATCAGATGATCACAACTGTCATCTGTGGATATGAACTTCCAAGGTTTATTACTCATACAAATTTAGTTTTATTACCAAAAAATTTAGTGGTAAACACCTTTTTAGATCTTAGACCCATCTCACTTAATAATTTTATGAATAAAATATTCTCTAGAATTATTGATGAAAGTATTAATGTTATTTTTCCTGATATTGTATCTGAAGAACAAGCTAGTTTTGTTCAGGAAAGAGGGTAAAAATTGATATGATGAAATCATATGATAGGGTAGAGTGGTTGTTTCTGACTAAGGTGCTGAGGAAGATTGGTTTTTGTGACGAAATCATTGATATAGTTTTCAGATTACTAGAAAATAACTAGCATTCTATATTGCTAAATGGACAGTCTAAAGGTTTCTTTAAATCATCTACGAGTATAAAGCAAGGTGATCCACTTTCACCTACATTGTTCATCATTGCAGCAGAGTTATTATTAAGATGTTTGAATGAACTACTTTTCAGGAAAGAATTCAAAACTTTTGGGATACCTAGAGGGAGTCCAAGAATCAATCATCTAGCATTTACAGATGGTATGATTGTACTTTGTAAGGAATAATTGGATAATTTGGAGCTGGTCACATCAACTTTGGAGAGGTATGGAAGGGGTTTAGGTCAAAAGACTAACAAGGAGAAAAGTTCCCTCTATCTACATGGGAGTATTTCCAATGGGATGTCCTGTCTTTTATATGAGAAAGAAAAGGTGTACTATTAGCAGATTATGAATAGAATTAGCAACAAGTTGCAAGCATGGAAAGTAAAGTTGCTGCCTTTTGGAGGTAGAGCAGTATTGATTAAACATGTGTTGCAAAGCATCCCCATACATTGTCTCTCTCTTATGAATCCCCTTAAAAATGTCCTAAATACTATTCAAAAGATATTTTCTAAGTTATTTTGGAGTATTACCATAGTTGATAGGGGAAAACAAAAGTTATCATCATCTAATATGTGTTTACTAGAAGCAGAAGGAGGCTTGGGTTTCAAGTTTCTTCATGATGTATCAATAGCCCTTTTTTGTAAATTGTGGTGGAATCTTAGAACTAATATGTATATTTGGAGTGAGTACATGTTTAATAAGTATTGCAAAAGATATCCTAAAGAAGTTATGTGGAAAGTAGAAGGATGCTCTCAAGTATGGAAAAGGATGTTGGAAGTCAGGGACCTTATTGATCATCTTAATATATGGCAGATTAGAGGAGGAGATGCTCATATTTGGTATGACAATTGGAGTGGTTAAGGTGGTTTTTATTCTATTATGTAGGAAAGCAAGAAATGGGATGATCAATATCAATATGAATGATTTAATGACTTATGGGTACTAGAATGACGAGCTAATGAAGAATTAGTTTTACTAAAGAAATAGTGGATCATGTTGTAAATAAAGTAAGACCAGTACAACAATCAGCACAAAAAGATAAAGCAATATGGTGTGTGGAAGCAAGAGAAAATTTCACAATAAAATCAGCATGGCAATATGTGGGACATAGAGAGGAGCCTAATCAATTTTATAAGCAGTTATGGATTAAAGGGCTGCCTTTTAAGATTGTATTTTTTATGTGGATAATGTGGAAAAGGAATATTTCAGTGGATGGTATTATAATGAGATGAGGAATACATGGTCCTTCCCAATACCGGTGTTGCCGAAATCCAGCACAAAAGACCATATCTCTTGTGCTACTAAGAACTTATTCTGCTAACAGGACGTGGTCCTACTTTTCTTCTTTTGTAGGAATTAACATACAGAGGCTAAGCTTAAGAGAGACAATACTTGTATGGTGGGATGCTCAGGTGAAGCAAAGGGAGAAGGTATATTTTAGAGCAATATCAGCAATCATATTATGAGAGTTATGAAAGAGGAGAAATCTTTGAAGCATGAAGGAAAATGGGTGATAGTACATAGGTTGATCTTTAATGTGACAAGGAACCTAAGGATGCTATTGAAAGTTAGAAATCTATGATTGGAATTTTCTATTGAATGGCCATCGATTCTACAATAGCTAACTCAGTTGAATCCTAAAGTTAGAGTTAAAGTAGTTTTATGGGATTTTCCAGAGAAAAGTTAGTCTAAATACAACACTGATAGAGAATCAAAGGGGAACCCAGGGAGCAGTTCATGGAAGCAGAAGCCAAGACCATACTACATACAACTTTTCATTGCAATCAATCAGGTCAGGACAAGGTAATGATTCAGATTAATTCTTTATCCATGCAAAAGTTTTTAAATAAGGAATGGGGAAGTCCATGAAGAATAGCAGACACAGTTTGTAGATAGGAAATTACTGTCGGATAAGAAAGTACAAATATATCATGTTTTTAAAGAAGGCAATCAACTAGCTGACTACCTAGCTAATCTTGCATTTTAACATGGGAAATTCACATTTACAACATTCAACCAGTTACCAAGTTTAGGCAAAAAGATTCTTAATAGTGACAAGCAGCAATACCCATATTTGAGGTTAATACCAGCAAAGAGGTAAGGGGACCGAAAGAGAAACAATAAGTTATTTCACATACATCATATTTACAAGCTGAGAAGGTAAACGAAAAAATGAATTTTCTACTTTTCCTATCTACACCAGTTAACAAAAAAGGAATCTCAGCATATTGGGGGTCACAAAGTCAGATAAACTTCAAGCGACTGAGTTAGTTGATACTATCCAAATATCAATGAGTCCAAGCATCCCATAATCTCCATCCTAGTTGTACCTACAAATCAATAAGGATAATTTAATTAAATGCAAGATTTAGGGTAGTTAGCAAGCTCAAAGGTGGAAATAACTTACTTAGAAGAAGGAAGAAGCCTCAGTGGACTAGACTCGATATGTTAGCATAAAAAAGCACTGTCAGAATCTATAAACTAGAGATCTCAACTGTGACATTAGAAAGGAAAGCATAAATTCATAAACTTAGTACAAGATCGAGAAACAAATAGAGCAACGGAGGAAATTACTTACTTATGCAAGCTGGAAAAAGCTTCAATCCAGTGCAACTATGGCACGATGTTAAGCACCCAGAGCTGAAGAAGAAGGAATTGAAGATTAACAAAGATGAACATGATGAAAAAGGTGGAGAGGAGAGGATCTTAGCTCTAAGATCTAATCAAGAAACCTTACGCACAAATTTATGTTCTTTCATTTAGGGCTAGGTCAAATTTTTAGGCTGATTTATCTTTACTTCTAGGTACTATTATTTGTTGGTTTGTTTGGATGATTTGTTCCATTATGTTGTAGATATTTTGTTGATTAAGAAGACCACAAATTAAACCAACAAAAAAAGTGTTGCCAAAAGTGTTTTTGACAATACTTTTAAAGTGTGTCCATAACACTAAGCTTTTGGCCATGAAAACATTGGCAATATTTAAAAGTGTTGTCTTTGAAGTTATAGACTACGATTTATAAATATTTCTAAAATATAAAATAATTGGAAATGTATTCTTATATATATATGTGTAATACCCCATATTTCCATAGCTTATTTTAACTCTCAGTAGATGAGTTATTCTGTATAATTTTTTTCTAAATACTCTGTATTTTTTAGTTTAAAGCTTAGGAATGAGTAGAAAATTTAGTCATCTTTCCAACGAAATAAAATTCGCCCAAATCTGATACTCGGGTGAAGAGTTAGAGACATTTTAGTGAAACAACGTACTACCTGGTACCTCAGCACATTGCGGAGGCTGTCTAAATCACAATTGTTATTTTCTAGTGAGCCAATACGGTACCACTACATTACGCCACCAGTTAATTTCTCAATTGTCAAAATCTAGTATTGTTCTGCAATCCTTGCGCTCGTGCCAAGGGATAAATTCCCATGCAGTGAAGCAACGCGATTGTACCACATCGCACCAAGCCTCCAGTTTACAATTGTCGAATTCTAGTAACACAGTGTGATAGCTCTGCATCGCGCCAGGTGCCCAAATCAAGTTTTTCCAGTGAAGATTTTTAAATCATTTCTAGGGGTAATTGGGTATTTTTCTATGACCCAAGTCAACGTTTAACACGTAAATTACCCCTAATTAACCTAGATATACTATTACTCACTCAATTTTGCCCTAAATTAAATCATTCTCTTTCAATTAGCAAACCCTAGCTCTCAAGAATTAAAGAACAAACTCACGGATTTCCCCAAGGACACTCAAGAATTAACATTCCCAGGCATGTTAGGTGTTAATCTATGGGTTTCTTTCACCCATAGAATTCAAGAATCCAATTTAAAAAAATACAAGATTGAGGATTTATGATTTACATGCTTGAAATTGGACTGTATTCATGTTCATGAATTAATTGAGTTTCAATCCATGATTAAATGTAGATTCCATGAAATTTAAGTAGCATGTATGTTTAATTCTATAATTCCTATGTTATAACCCATGAATTTGCAAGTTTGGGCATTGTAGTTGCAATGTTTAAATGATATCCATGATTATGTGCATCAAGTTGTGCTCCCCAAGTGTTTGATAGAATGTTCATGTGAATTAAATGGTGAATTTATGACATGGTAGTATTTGTACAAGCTTATTCCCTACAAGTGTTAGATAAAATGCCCCTATGAATGAATTATGGACTAGTGTACATTGTTATGTCTTTCAAGATCATGTTATGCTTGATATTATTTTATTCTATCGAGTCCTGGGGATATTTAATACCCGACAATCTAGTTGTTTACCTAGAGCCAGAGTTAGTTACAGAATAGTATCAGTCATGTCATGATTAATAGAATTCAGTCAGTTACAGAACTCAGAAGCACTCAGTCAGTGACAGAACTCAGAAAAACTCAGTAAACTTAGTATCAGTCTATTCTAGTTCAGTATAATTAGTTTAGTGTCTATTAAGTTGGGAGTAGGATTCAATATCGAGTGAACCCAAGGATGGGGGCCCACCTGCCAGTTGAGGGTGTGACCTGTAGAAGCAATCCTTGCATTCTAGAACTATGTAGATAGCGTAGGTTGAGAAATCAACCTGCCAGTTGAGGGTTGATGAGGTATTTTAACTTGCCAGATGGGGGTTCCAACATTCTCATTAGAGTACCTTCCAAATACGGGTAACTCTTCAGTGTCCTTACCCCTGGCACGGTACAGACGACCTTCCAACTGGGGTTACAGGTTGGACCACAACTCAGTTATCTTATCTTAATTAGGGCATTTTGATTAGATGATTACCTCTCATAGTTCTGGTTTTAGTCTTTGATATAGAACTCAGATCAGTTCTACATAATCAAGACTGTCAATTGCAGTCAACTAGTATCAGAAACTTAGAATATCAGTTACTCAGTATCAGAACTCATTTTGTAGCTTCAGAAAAGCTCAGTTATAGTATATATGTATATGCATAGTATTGCATACTTAGTATTTACAACAGTTTTTAGTTATCCATGTACTATTAAATTCAGTTATTCTATATCATTCAGTCAGTTATTGTTCATGCATATGAACCCTTGTATTCAGCCTTACCTCATCTAGTATGCTAGTACACTCCACGTACTGAGGCATACTCTTTCATTGTGCTATGATATCTTATATCATATGTTCGGATGCTTAGGTTCCCCACCAAGCTAGACAGATTCAGATTTAGCCGGCAGTGTCAGATTTAGTAATAAGTCCTCATCCATCGAGGATATTTTTTTATTTTATTATTTTAGTAGACTCAGTATTTCAGTAGTTGGAGTTAGTTGGGGGCTTGTCCCATCAATTCCACTTTTTGAAAATTTTAGTTAGAGGCTTTTCAGACTAAACTTTTAGATAGTATTCAGTTTTGCAGATATTATTATTAGATTTTACTACTTTTAAGTATTCAGATTTTGAAACTTATGTTGTTTAAGACTATTTTCCATATTTATTGCAGTATTATTATTCAATGCTCATAACAGATATTTATCATGGGTTAGCTTGTGGTCTTATAGGGCTGTAAGCACCATTTAGCATCTGGGGTACAGACTTGGGGCATTACAAACTTGGTATCACAACCTAAGGTTCAACAGAGTCCTAGGGAGTCTGAAAGCCGCATCAAATAGAGTCTTGTGCATGGGTGTGTAGCAGGCCAAACTTATGGATAGGAAGATATGAGATGTTTTAGGAAAAGTTTCTCTTTTTTTAGTATTCATGTCATGTGAGTGAGCATGAGCTTGAGTTAAACTATCAATCTAACCCATTTCTTCCTTTTATTTGTAGAATATGCCTACCAAAAAGACTAACGAAAGAAGAACTGAAAATGAATTAGCACCTCATCCCGTTCAGGAAAATCCCCTAGACGAGCACGTCCCTAATGTAGAATTCAGGGCTGCATTTACTACTCTAGCCAATTCCATAGTAGATTATAGTGAATGACCAGCTACTATTCAGGACAACCTAGTGGCCAATATTGTGCAGCCAAGTTTTGGGTTTTCACCCGAATGAATCCTCTCGTATTCTCAGGATCTAAGCCAGAAGAGGATCTGCAAGAGTTCCCCGATTAGGTTCAAAAAGTCACAGATATCATGAGAGTGACTTCTAGTGAGAGTGTTGAGTTAGTTGACTATCAGCTAAAAGATGTAGCTCATATGGGGTTTAAGAAATAGAAGGTAGACAGGGGTACAGATGCGGAGCCCCTAGGTGGGAAGAGTTTGATACTGCTTTCCTAGATATATTATTTCCCTTAGAGTTGAGAGAAGCCAAGGTGTTAGAGTTCATCAATCTAAGGCAGAGTAGTATGAGTGTAAAAGAGTATTCCCTCAAGTTTAATAAGTTAGCCAGGTATGCTCCCCATGTGGTGGTAGACTATAGGTCCAAAATGATCAAGTTCGTGTCAGGGGTATCAGATAGTGTGATTAAGGAGATAGAAATATCCAGGATCATGGTCCATGCCCAATAGATAAAAGAGGCTAAGATAAGAGAAAGAGAGAGGAAGAACAAGAGAGATAGAATACGTAGCTTTAATTTCAATCAGCCGAAGTCAGAGGGCAGTAACTAAACCTAGTTTCATCAAAAGTCTTCAGTTCCAGCTCTGTCAGTAGTACTCGAACAGATTTTTTTTGTCAGACATGTGGTAGGAACCATCAGGGTATCTATAGAGCTGATAGTGATATTTGTTTTAGGTGTGTCAAGCTAGGCCACAGAGTTAGATATTGTCCTTAGTCAGGTTCTCAGGGTCATTATAATCGTCTTTCAGCTCAGTCAGGTCACCCGAATCAGCAGGGTGCCACTTCCAGTGCCACCAGTGGGCAACACCCAAATAAGCTTTATGCACTTTATTCTAGGCAAGATCAGGAAAGTTCTTGTGATATGGTCACTGGTACATTAAAGATATTCCATTTACATATTTATGCTTTGCTAGATATAGGAGTTTCCTTATCTTTTATAACTTCTAATATAGCCGTTAACATCAGAGTTAGTCCCAAAATACTAGCAGAGCCTTTCTCATTCTCTACCCTAGTGGGCAAGTCTATCATATCCCAACGGGTATACAGGAACTGTCCGATTATTATATCTCAGAAAGTTACTTTAGTAGACTTAGTAGATCTAGAGATGGTAGATTTCGATGTCATTCTCGACATAGATTGGCTCCATTCATGCTATGACTTAGTTGATTATATAAATAGAATAGTTAATTTTCTATTTCCAAATGAACCAGTCATTGAATGGAGGGGTAGTACTATAATGCTTAAGGGTCAGTTAATTTCATACCTTAGAGCGAGAAAAATAATATCCAAGGGATGTGTCTATCATCTTGTGTGAGTCAAAGACTCCCAGTCTTAAGTCAGTTCCAGTAGTAAATAAATTCTTAGAAGTGTTTCTCAAAGATCTTCCCATAGTTCCTTCCATTAAGGAAATTGACTTCGGAATAGACCTTATTCTAGATACTCAGCCCATTTTTATTCCACAATACAGAATAGCTCCAGCAGAACTCAAAGAGTTAAAGGAATAGTTAAAGGATCTCTTAGATAACGGATTCATTAGACCCAACATTTTCTCATGGGGTAAAACAGTTCTATTTGTATGTAAGAAAGACGGTTCCCTCAGAATATGTATAGCCTATTATTAGTTGAACAAATTCACAGTCAAGAATAAGTACCCACTTTCTAGAATCAATGACTTATTTGACCAACTTTAGGGTACCAGTTACTTTTCTAAGATAGACCTCAGATCAGGCTATCGTCAGCTCAAAGTCAGAGAATATGACATTCTGAAAATAGGCTTCAGAATTTGGTATGGTCACTTCGAGTTTCTAGTCATATCCTTTGGTCTTACAAATATCCCAGTAGCCTTCATGGACTTGATGAAATGAGTGTTCAAGAAGTACTTATACATGTTCGTTATAGTCTTTATCAATGAGATTCTTATCTTTTCCTATAGTGAGAATCATCATGCAGATCACCTTAAAATTATTCTTCAGACTCTCAGAACTCATCAGTTGTTCACCAAATTTAGTAAGTGCAAATTTTGGCTAAGGTCAGTAGCGTTTCTTGGTCATATTATTTTCGGTGATAGTATTAGAGTTGATCCTAAAAAGATCAAGGTGGTGAGAAATTGGCCTAGCCCTATTTCTCCATTAGATATCAGGAGTTTCTTGGGTTTAGATAGTTATTGCTGTCGGTTTGTTGAAGTGTTTTTGTCTATTGTATCCCCCATGTCCAGATTAACTCAGAAGAAAGTCAAGTTTCAGTGGTCAGATTCCTAGAAGAAGAGTTTTTAGGAGTTGAAGAATCAACTCACCTCAGCTTCAATTTTGACTCTACAAGATGGTTTACATCGGTTTATTGTGTACTATGATGGATCTATAGTAGATTTAGGTTGTGTCCTTATGTAGAGAGGTACGGTCATAGTCTATGCCTCCAGACAGCTTAAGCCTCATAAGAATAATTACCCGACTTATGATCTTGAGTTAGCAGCTATAGTATTTGCCTTAAAGATTTGGAGGCATTATTTATATGGGGTGCACGTAGATGTGTTCACAGATCACAAAAGTTTGTAGTATGTATTGTCTCATAAAGAGCTGAATTTGCATTAGAGAAGATAGTTAGAGTTGTTGAAAGAATATGACATGAGTATCTGGGCAAGGTCAATGTAGTGGTGGATGCTCTCAGTAGATTGTCTATGGGTAGTATTGCCCACATAGAGAATGATAAGAAGAAGTTAGTCTAAGAATTTCATTAACTTACCCGACTAGGTGTTCGCTTAGTCGATTCAGCAGAAGGTAGTGTGTGAGTTCAGAATAGTTCAGAATCATTTCTAGTTTCTGATGTGAAGGAAAAGCAGAATGGAGATCCCAGTCTAGTTAAGCTGAAAGAGTTAGTCAGAGATCAGAAAGTAGAGATTTTCTCCCAAGTGGGAGATGGTGTGTTGCGTTGCCAGGGTTCACCATGTGTGCCAGGTGTAGATGACCTAAGGCAATGAATTATTACAGAAGTGCATGGTGCGCATTACTCTATTTATCCAGGGGCCACGAAGATATACTGCAACTTATGAGAAATCTATTAGTGGAGTGGGATGAAGAGGGATATCGTAGAGTTTGTAGCTAAGTGCCCTACATATCAGCAAGTTACGATTGAGCACCAGAATCCTAGTGGGTCCATGCAGGATTTTAGTATTCCCACCTTGAAATGGGAAAAGTGAACATGCACTTTATTACGGGTTTGCCTCGTACTCATTATCAACATGGTTCTATTTGGGTCACTGTAGATAGGATGGCCAAATCATCTCATTTCTTTCTAGTTAATACTTTCTATTGAGCTGAGGACTATTCCGAACTCTATATGAGAGATTTGGCCAGGTTACAAGGAGTTCCAATAATCATTATCTTAGATATAGGTACCTAATTTACCTCTTAATTCTGGAAAACAATCCAAAAGGGTCTTGGTACCCAAGTCTAACTCAGTACAACCTTTCACTCTCAGACAAATGGTCAAGCAGAAAGGATCATTTAGACTCTAAAAGATATGATGAGAGCATATATTTTTTATTTTAAGGGTAGTTGGGGTGACCACTTGACTTTGATTGAATTTGCATACAATAACAGCTATCATACTAGTATTTAGATGGCTACATTTGAGGCTCTCTATGATAGGAGATGTAGATCTCCAATTGGTTGGTTTGAGGTAGGTGAGGCTACAGTAGTAGGGGCTAACTTAGTGTTTGATCCTTAGAGAAGGTTTAGTTGATCAAAGAAAGGCTTAGGACAGACCAAAGCTGACAGAAATCGTATGAAAATGTGAGGAAAATGGATCTTGAGTTTGACATCGCTGATTGTGTGTTCGTAAAAATCTCTCCCATGAAAGGGGTAAATAGGTTCAGCAAGAAGGAAAAGCTCAATCCTTGATATGTCGACTGAGGAACAAAAAAGTTCCCTTCAAATCTGGCTTTAGTGCACCTAGTATTCCACATCTCCTTGCTAAAGAAATGCATTAGTGACCCAACAGTCATAGTCCCCTTAGAGGAAGTAAACATTCAGAATGATTTTTCTTTTAAAGAGGTTCCAGTCCAAATCCTTGATCATTAGATTCGCAGACTGAGGAACAAAAAAGTTCCCTTAGTCAAAGTTCTTTGACGGAATCAGTCAGTTAAGGGAGCTACTTAGGAAGCAGAAGCAGATATGCAGACTAAGTATCCTCACCTCTTCTCCATAAAATTAGATTTATCTTAAGGTAACAATCTTCCTTAGATTTAAAAAGTTCCATGTTCAATTACAGTTATGATCATAGTATCAGTCACCATTGCATATTCAATCATTCTTTCATGAATCAACTCAAACATGTACTCATGCATCAGATATACAAGTTCATTATAATAAAATTCATCTTATCAGTAGCTTTAGTCATGTATTCTATGTATCAGATATGCATATTCAGTGTGTAAGCTTAGTCTATTAGTGTTCCTCAGGTTAATCAGTCTCATTCGAGGATGAATGTTCCTAGGGGGGATATTGTAATACCCCATATTTTCATAGCTCATTTTAAATATCAGTACATGATTTATTCTACATTAATTTTTTGAAATACTCAGTATTTTTTAGTTGAGAGCCTACCAATGCATAGAAAATTCAGTCAACTTTCCAATGATATAAAATTCTCCCAAATCCGATACCCGAATGAAGAGTTAGAGATATTTTAGTGAGGCAGTGTACCACCTAGTACCTCAGTGCATCGCGGAGTCTATCTAAATGAAAATTTTTATTTTCCAATGAGCCAGCGTGATACCACCACATCACGCGACCAGTTAATTTCATAATTATCAAAATCTAGTGTTGCTCCACGAGTCGGGCGTATCGCGCCAAGGAATAAATTCCCATTCAGTGAAGCAACGCGATTGTATCGCATCATGCCAAGCCTCCAGTTCGCAATTGTCAAATTCCAGTGACACAATGCGATAGCGCCGCTTGCGCTAGGAGCCCAAATTGGGTTTTTCCAGTAAAGATTTTTAAATCATTCCCAGGGGTAATTGGGTATTTTTCCATGACCAAAGTCAGCCTTTAACACGTAAATTACCCCTAATTAACCTATATATACTATTATCCACTCAATTCCCCCCTCCCCCTAATTGAATCATTATCTCTTAATTAGCAAACCGTAGAGTTAATATATGGGTTCCTTTCACCCATAGAGTCCAAGAATCCATTTTTAAAACCATAAGATTATGGATTTATTATTTACATGCTTGAAATTGGACTGTATTCATGTTCATGAAATTAATTGAATTTCAATCCATGATTAAATGTAGATTCCATGAAATTGAAGTAGCATGTATGTTTAATTGTGTAATTCCAATGTTATAACCCATGAATTTGCAAGTTTGGGCATTGTAGTTGCAATGTTTATATGATATCTATGATTATGTGCATCAAGTTGTTCTCTTCAAGTGTTTGATAGAATGTTAATGTGAATTAAATGGTGAGTTTATGACATGTTAGTATATGTACAAGCTTATGCCGTACAAGTGTTAGATAAAACGCCCCTATGAATGAATTATGGACAAGTGTACATTGTTATGTCTTTCAAGATCATGTGATACTTGATATTGTTTTATTCTATCGAGTCCTGAGGATATATAATACCCGACAATCTAGTTGTTTACCTAGAGCCCATGTCAGTTAAAGAATATTATCAGTCATGTCCCGATTAATAGAATTTAGTCAGTTATAGAACTCAGTAGCACTCAGTCAGTTACAAAACTCAGGAAAGATCAGCAAACTTAGTATCATTCCAGTTCAGTATAATCAGTTTAGTGTCTATTCATTTGGGAGCAGGATTCAATACCGAGTGAACTCAAGTATGGGGGCTCACCTGCCAGTTGAGGGTGTGACCTCTAGAAGCAATCCTTACATTCTAGAACTACGTAGATAGCATTGGTTGAGACATTAATCTGCCAATTTAGGGTTGATAAGGTTTTTTAACCTACTAGATGAGGGTTCCACCGTTCTCATTAGAGTACCTCCCAGATGAGGGTAACTCTTCAATATCTTTACCCGTGGCACGATACTAACACCCTTCCAAATGGGGTTACCAGTTTTACCTAAACTCAGTTATCTTATCTTAATTGGGGAATGTCGATTAGATGATTACCTTCTACAGTTTAAGTTTCAGTCTTCAGTAAAGAACTCAGATCAGTTCTACAGAATCAAGACTATCAGACGCAGTCAACCAGTATCATAAACTTAGAATATCAGTTACTCAGTATCAAAACTAAGTATGTATCTTTATAAAAGATTAGTTATAGTATATACGTATATGCACAGTATTATATACTCAGTATTTACAGTAGTTTTCAGTTATCATTTGGTCAGTTATTGTTCATGCATATGAACCCTTGCATTCATCCTTACCTCATCTAGCATACTAGTATATTCCATGTACTAGAGCATATTGTTTCTTTGCGCTATGATGTCTCATATCATAGGTTCAGATGCGCAGGTTCCTGACCATGCATAGACAGATTCAGATTCAGACAGTAGTGTCAGATTTAGTAGTGAGTCCTCATCCGTCGAGGATATTTTTTTATTTTATTATTTCTGTAGACTCAATATTTTAGTAGTTTGAGTTAGTTGGGGGCTTGTCCCATTAATTCCCCTTTCAGACAGTTTTAGTTTGTGGCTTTTCAAACTAATCTTTCAGACAACATTCAGTTTTGTAGATATTATTATCAGATGTTATTACTTTTCTGTATTCAAATTTTGAACCTTATGGAAAATCAGCCTATTTTCCATATTTATTATAGTATTATTATTCAGTGCTCACATCAGATATCAGTCATTAGTTAGCTTGTAGTCCTATAGGGCCGTAAGCATCGTGTAGCGTCTGGGGTGTAGACTCGGAGCGTTACAATATGGCTACACTTTTTAAGTGTGGTATCATTATAATTTATCAGTTACTAAAATTTTAGACCAAAAAATTTAGTTCCCTCTATATTTTCTTATTTCCCTTACATCTTAAAGAAAAAATATAGGCAACCCCAAAATTTCAACCCGATCGAATTTTAGACCAAAATATTCTCTTTGCCAGTTGCTCTGTTAACTCAATCTCTCATGCAATTTTCTTTGAATCTATCAAGTAGTTTTTTTCAATCTCTATATGTTTTTCTTTGACCTAGATAGACGTGTCCCTTTTCCATTTCTTCTAGCTAAATTCTTCAGTGTTTTTTGTGTTTTGCACAGACTCAGATAATAGTTGACTCCACCAATTCCCTTTGAATCTACTAGGTAAGTTCTACTTTCTTGATTTTTAGTTGAACCTACCAAGTATTTGGTTGATTAATGTTTCTTTCATTTGTATTTGTCTCAGGTAATTACACTTGTTTTGTTTGATTTTGTTTTGTCTCACATAATTACCCTAGTTTAGTTCGATTTGGATTTGCCTCACGTATTTACCCTAGTTTGTGCTTCACTTCTCTCCTCTAGTACATTCAAAGATGGTAGTGGAGAATGAATATTTTTGGTATGTATTTCTTTTATGTGAAATCGTGATAGAAAGTGAAGAGTAGAAATATTGGTGGCTGAGGACGTTTGATTGAAGGAACAAAGTTTATAGTAGAAAGTAGAGAAGATGGAGTTGTGGGTTAGTTCTGTTCTTCCCCTTTGAAGTTTAAACACCATTTGTCAGTAACTTTTCTTCCTCTATCTTAATTTATGTGGCACCATTTGACTTCACACAAAGATTGATATAATTTGCTATAGAAACTTGTTTTATAGGTATTGAAAACTTTGTTCGATAACACTCCAATTAGGGTCAAATTTATTATAATGGTGGAATATCTACCATAATGCTTGAAAGAACTTACTGATCTTCCTCAAAATATTTCTTGAGGGACTTAACCCTAGGTTTGAAAGTTGAATTTTTACTGCTAGATAAGATTGTGAATACTAAAAGAAAAAACTCACTTTAGGACTGATAATGAGTTATCTCATGCTATCCCTAGGCTTGGGACACTATTTTTTTTTTCAGTCAGTGGATTTAGTGATATTAGATAAGGGACATAATCTTGGATAGAATATTGATGCGATCTTGCAGAATTAGGCATGAGATAATAGTTATTGACAATGTCAGTGCCTCCAAGAGTCATAAGAACAAGAGCTGGATTTACAAGTCTCTAAGTACTTGTTTCTCCTATTAGTCCACTCACTCTTCTCTGATATTGTCTGAAGTTATCCAACTACTACCTGATTCAAATGACATTCACCTTCACATTAAACAAACAAATTTAACAATAGAATTTAGCATGTTAAACGTAGAAATAGTTTTAGTTTATACTAGTGTTTTTGTATGTACAAATTGGATGGTAGTGTTATTTAGAATTCCAATTCCAGCTGATGCAAAGTTAGAACCATCAAGAAGACTTTGTCCATTAAGCTGCGAACTAAAGTAAGGCAGTGGTGATTCTAAAGAGCTAATTAGCTGACCTGAAAACATAAAATAACGAAAGTTGATTAAACTATATTTCTAACATGTAAACCAAGAAACACTCATGTCAAGCTAATTTTGTACTTAATGTTACAAGTGCAAGCCTTTTGTACAATAGGGTAAAATTGAAAAAAAATTTACAATTAGTGTATATATGTTAAATCTTTTCACAAGTTTAACTTGTGTACATTGACAGCGTAAAATGAAACTTTTACAATACCAGGTCACTTGAAAGAAATATTTACCTTATATACATTTCTAGTGAAAAGAATTGGTATGCAAGAAATAAGTACTCAAAACATATTATGACAAGCAACGTGTCATATTTCTGGGCTAACTTAGTCCTACTATTTTTGTGGATGGTTATCACTAGTATATTTAGATTAATCTTATAATGAGAAAATTTTCTACATTATCGGTATATTGAAGTTAAGCCCCAAAATAAAATTATAGATAAAACCTCTTAAAAAGTAGGATAAATAATCCAAAAAATAAGACATGTTATCTTCTATAATATGTTAAAATTATAAAGTTAGTGTTTATAAGTTAGATCTCTTATTAAAAGAGGCAAACACATACAATTAGGTGCTAGTTGGAAAAACAATTTGGTGCACCAAGCATCCCAAATTCATGTAGTGTCTGAAAAGGGCTACATCATAAGAGAGGCTGACGGATTATAACAGCATCAGACCATTGAAAACTTACTTAACCGATCAGGAACTAGACAAACCGCAGGTCTGTCTTGTAGGTTATCTATATATTCCTGAGCAAGTATTAGTGACCAATTTCACGACTCAAATTTGTGACTTGTAGGTTATACAGTGATAACTTTAAAGTAATTGCTCCATAGCTCCCCTGATACCAAACTTTACCATTAACATACTATATTTCAAAAGTAATGGGTTTATATCTACTATTTATTATAGATTTAGTGGAAATTTACACATAAATTTATACACCACGTCAAAAGTAATAGGAACAGGGTCTTCCCTAGTCCCCCTTCATCTTACAAGGATCCAAGTATGTCTAAAATAACCACAGGGTCATCTATTACTTAAAACTATACCAATAGCAAAAAGTGGTAATGCAGTTCATTTTCATTTAGTATAGTGGGCTGCTCTTATTCTGTAACACCCCTCATTTTTTTGAGCTAGAAAATGAACCATCATTCATTCGTTTGTAAAATCTAATCCCATGATTTGTATTTGATGACATATTTCATGATCTTTATCCTAGTTTAAATAATGCTTATGAGGTGAAAAATGTTCATAGAAATCACTTAGAGCAAAGTTGAGCAAAGAGCCTTTGATTCATCTAAAGTTTGGTATTTGATTCCACAAGGGTCTACTTTAAACATATATAACTTTTTATATCCATGGAATTTTTCAGCTCAAGACCCATCAAATGATACATAGTAAAGTTAGCTTTCCAACTATACCAATTTTTCTTTAATCTGATACCTGAACAAAAAGTTATGGCCATCCAAAGGGGTGTGCATCACAGTAATGCCCCGAGTCTGTACCCTGGATGCTATACAGTGCTCATAATTTCGAAGGACCATAAGCTAACCGATGTCTGGTACCTTCTACAGTAAATGATGAATAATATTGTAACTTTGCGGAAATAGGCAAAAATTTTCCATAAGGTTCAAATATGAAATAAATACTGAATATGGTATCACAATACCGAAACTGAACATCAATACTGAAAACTGAACAACTGTCAGAAAATACTCTAGTCTGGAAAGCCTCTAGACTTTCTGAACTGTGGATTTAATGGGACAAGCCCCCACCTAACTTCAACTACTGAAAATAAACTGAAATGCTGAAAAACATTTATCTCCTCAAACTGTGAGGACTTTCCACTAACTCTGTCTGCTGAAAATCTGAGTTGTAAGGGTTCTTTGGAGCCTGTGCGTCTGAACCTATGATATAAGACATCATACTGAAAAAGAAAAACGTATGTCAGTATTTTGAATGTACCGGTATGCTCAGTGAGGTAGGCGGAGATGCATGGGTTCATATGCATGTACATTACTAACTAAATAACATGAGAGTGATTAATGAGAGTACATGCATAAATATGTAGACTGTAACTGAGATCGTAATAATACTGAATACTGAGTCTGAATACTGATTTACTAATATCTAATCTTACTGATACTATATTACTGATAACTGAATTACTGTATCTGACAGTCTAAATTCTGTGGAACTATACTGAGTTCCGTACTGAGCTGAACGACTGTAACTGACAGTCCTGAATATGTAGAACTAAACTGAGTTCTACACTGAGAGTGAATCTGAAACTGAGACTATGTGAGGTAATCATCTAACCAACATGCCCTTTTCTAAATAGATTAGGGTGTAACCTGTAACCCAGTTGGAAGGGTGTCAATATAGTGCCATGGGTAGAGACAAGATGTGAGTTAACCCTCCCTGACAGGAAGCTCTTTTGTCAACCCTCACAGGCAGGAAAACTCAAATAAGATATATTAACCCTCATAATATCTGGCAGGAAGATATCTCAACCTACGCTAGCTACGTAGTTCTTCAACACAGGGTTGCTACTAAGGTTAAACCCTCTATTGATAGGAATTCCACCATCCCTGGGTTCGCTTGGTGCTGATTCCTACTCCCAACTGAATAAATACTAAGATGATTTCTAGTCTGTACTAGGCTGGACTGAACTGTTGCTGAATTTACTGAGTTTTGTTGACTGACGGAATATCACTAAATGAGTTTATTGTGGTCTGAATTGAATAATGAACTAGACTGGACTAGTACTGAGTCTACTGAGTTTTTCTTGAGTCGTGTAACTGACTGAGAGTACTATTGATCATTACATGACTGAGATTATCTTTTAACTTATTCTTTCAACTCGACTAGACTGAGATCCCTGTCCTGCTTTTCCTTCACCTCGGAAACTAGGGATGATTCTGAACTACTCTACACCCATACACTACCTTCTGCTGAATCGACTAAGCGAAGACCTAGTCGGGCTAGCTGATGAACTTCCTGAGCTAACTTCTTCTCATCGTCTTCAACATGGGCAACACTATCCATAGACATTATATTGAGAGCGTCAGCTACTACATTAGCCTTTCCCGAATGATATAGAACACTTATGTCATAGTTTTTCAACAACTCTAACCACCTTCTATAATAGAGGTTTAGATATTTCTGAGAGAATACGTACTATAGGATTTTATGATCAGTGAAGACATCAACGTGCACACCATACAAATAGTGCCTCCAAATCTTTAAGAAAAACACTACTGCTGCTAACTCAAGATCATGAGTAGGATAATTCTTCTGGGTTTAAGCTTTCTAGAGACATAGGATATGACTTTACCCCTCTACATCAAAACACACTCTCAGACAACTCTGTAGGCATCATAATACACAAAAAAGTTGTCTGAACCATTTGGTAGGGTCAAAACTGAAGCTGTAGTGAGTCGAGTCTTCAACTCCTGAAAACTCTTTTCACAAGAATCTGACCACTAGAATTTAACCTTCTTCTGAGTTAGTCTGGACATAGGAGATGAAATAGATGAAAATCCCTCAATAAACCTTTGGTAATGGCCGACCAAGCCCAAGAAACTCCTGATATCTAAAAAAGATATGGGTCTGGGCCAGTTTCTTACTGAATCAATTTTTTGGGGATCAACTCTGATCCCATCACCGGAAATGATATGATCGGGGAATGCTACTGACCGTAGAAAAAAATTGCACTTACTGAATTTGGCAAATAACTGATGATTTTTGAGAGCCTGTAATACTATTTTGAGATGGTCTGCATGGTCGTGCTCACTGCGGGAGTAGACAAGAATGTCATCTATGAAGACTATAATGAACATGTCGAAGTACTGCTTGAACACACGATTTATCAAGTCCATGAAGTCTGCTAGGGCATTGGTAAGACCAAAGGACATATCTAAGAATTCAAAGTGACTATACCGAGTTTTTAAAGATGTCTTCAGGATGTCACATTCCCTAGATCTGAGTTGATGATAGCCCGATCTGAAGTCTATCTTGGTGAAGTAATTGGCACCCTGAAGTTGGTCGAACAAGTCATCGATTATGGGAACTGGATACTTTTTTTGATTGTGACTTTCTTTACCTGATGGTAGTACATACACATTCTGAGAGAACCATCTTTCTTACGCATGAATAAAACTGGTGTGTCCCACGAAGACACATTGGGTCTGATAAATCCCTTAGCTAGGATATCCTTCAATTGTTAGTTTAATTATCTGAGTTCTTCAGGTGTTATTTTATATGGCGGAATAGATATGGGTTGAGTATTTAGAAAAAGGTCTATTCCAAAGTCGATTTCCCTTTCGGGAGGAACTCCGGGAAGATCATCGGTAAACACATCTAGGAATTCACATGCGACTATCACTGATTCAAGATTAGGGGTTTCTGAACTAGAGTCCTGGACTCGAATGAGATAGTAGACACATCCCTTAGATATCATTTTTCTCACCCGAAGGTAAGAAATAAGTTGACCCCTAAGTGCTAAAGTACTACCCCTCTACTCTAGGATGGGTTCACTCAGAAAATGAAATTGGAAAATTCTATTTCTGCAGTCGACTAAGGCATAGCAGGAATGAAGCCAATCCATTCCAAGAATAACATCGAAATCGGTCATCTCTAGTTCGACTAAGTCTGCTGAAGTGACTTTTTGAGATATCATAATTGGGCAATTCCTTTGTACCCGCTTAGCTAAGATGGATTTATTCACAAGGGTAGAGATAGAGAAAGGCTCTGCTAAAATTTTGGGACTGATTACAAAATCAATTGCTATATGTGGAGTAACAAAGGACAAAGAAGCTCCTAGATCTAGCAAAGAATAGACATGTAAATGGAAAACTTGTAATGTACCAGTGACCACATCAAGAGAGCTTTCCTAATCCTGTGGAAACTTAAGAGTATAGAGTTTGTTTGGGCGCTACCCACTGGTGGCGCTGGATGCAACACCCTGCTGATTCAGACGACCGGATTGAGCTGGAAGACGTTATACTGACTCTGAAAACCCACCTGGGGACACTGTTTGACCCTGTGGCCTGGATTGCCATATTTAAAACACATATAACTGCCAACTCTGTAGTTACCCTGGTGGTCTTTTCCATACTTCTAACAAAGGAGATTGGTTCGGGAACTGTTGACACTACCCTTGGGTTTAGGCCTGACGCCCTATCCCTATTGCCATCTTTGAATTTTGGAACAGGAGCAATGGCTGAGGACAGAGTTAGAACTGAGGATTTCAGGAAGAACTAGTAATGATTCCCACCCTCTGACTTAGGATGAGTGAAACTAAAACTACGTGTTCTCGCTCTCTTGCTTTCCCTCTCCTTATCTTTATTCTTAGCCTCCTCTATCTGCTAAGCATGTACCATGATCTTTGATATATCCATCTTCTTAATAAATATTATGGTTCTACACTCTTTGACCACACTTCTAGATACCCCAAACACAAACTTACTCATATTCGCTCTACTATCTGCTACTACATTCAGGGCATATCTGGCTAAACTTGAGAGAATACTTTTGTACTATCATATTGCCCTGATTTAGGTTTATAAACTCTAAAACCTTTGCTTCTATCAACTTTAGTGAAAAGAGCCTATCCATAAAAGTAACTGCAAACTCCTTCCATTGTATGGGCCCTGCATCTATGATCCATTCTGCTTTCTAATGTTTAAACCACGAGTGTTCCTTATCTTATAACTGATATATAGCTAACTCAGCGCTCTCAATATCAGTTACCCCCATAATATCTATAACTTTTTGCACCTGATCAAGAAATTCCTAAGGGTTCTCATCTGACTTAGACCTGGTAAACGATGGAGAGTTCATTCTGGTGAAATCCCAAATCCTGGCAGCAGCAGTATTGGCCATAGGGTTGGCCAGAATAATAGCTGGGCATTTATTCTGGACTGCCAGAAAATGAAATAGGGTGGTAAATATTGCTCTGAACTCAGCGTGAGAGACATGCTCGCCTAGAGAATCTGGATGGACGGACTGAAGGGCTGGCTGGTCTCACATTCCTCTTCCTTGAGTCCTCTTTGGAGGCATATTCTGTAAATGAAAGAGAAACTTGGATTATACTGAGAATTTAATTGGAGCTCATGATCACTCGGACGACATGAATGCTGAAAGAAGGGAAACTTTTCCTGAAACATCTCGTAGCCTCATGTCCATAAGTGTGGTGCACTACACACCCATGCACAAGACTCTACTTGATGCAACTTTTAGACTTCCTACGACTCTATTGAACGTTAGGCTCTGATACCAAGTTTGTAACACCCCAAATCTGTACCCTAGACGCTACATGGTGCAAATAATCCCGAAGGACCATAAGCTAACCCATGTCTGGTACCTGCTGCAGTAACTGAATAATATTATTATAACTTTATGGAAATAGGCCGAAATTCTCCATAATGTTCAAATATGAAATAAATACTGAATATGGTATCACAATACCAAAAATGAAGATCAATACTAAAAACTAAACAACTGTCGAAAAATACTCTAGTCTGGAAAGCCTCTAGACTGTCTGAACTATGTAGTTGATTGGACAAGCCCCCAACTCACTCCAACTACTGAAAATAAAATGAAATAATGAAAAACAATCATGTCCTCAAAGTATGAGGACTCACCACTAACACTATCTGCTAAAAATCTAAGTTTCTAAGGGTTCCCTGGAGCCCGTGAGTCTAAACCTATGATATAAGACATCATAGCACAAAAGAAAAGCTTGCGTCAGTATTTTGAATGTAATGGTATGCATAGTGAGGTAGGATGAAATGCATGGGTTCATATGCATGAACAATACTTACTAAATAACATGAGTATGACTAAATGAGAGTATATGCATGAATACGTAGACTGTGATTGAGACAGTAATAACACAGAATACTGAGTCTAAATACTGATTTAATGATATATAAGCTTGCTAATACCGTATTACGAATAACTGAATGACTGTATCTGATAGTTTTGATTCTGTGAAACTATACTGAGTTCCATACTTAGATGAGTGACTGTAACTCACAGTCCTAAACCTGTAAAATTGAACTAAGTTCTATACTGAGACTTAATCTGAAACTGAGACTATGGGAAGTAATTATCTAACTGTCATGTCCCTTTCTAAATAAATTAAGGTCTAACCTGTAAACCCAATTGGAAGGGTGATAGTACTGCTCTAGGGGTATAGGTAAGCTATGAATTAACCCTCTCTAATAGGAAGCTCTTTTATCAACCTTCGCTGGCAGGAAAAACCAAATGAGATGTATCAACCCTCATAATATCTGGTAGGAAGATATCTCAACCTACGCTAGCTACGTAGTTCTGTAATACAGAGATTGCTACTAAGGGTCAAACCCTCTGCTGGTAGGAATACCCCTATCCCTAGGTTCTCTTGGTGCTGAATCCTACTCCTAACAGAATAAACACTAAGCTAATTTTTAGTCTATATTAGGCTTGACTGAACTGTTATTGAATTTACTGAGTTCTGTTGACTGATGAAATACGACTAAATGAGTTTACTGTAGTATGAACTGAATACTGAACAAGACTAGACTAGTACTGAGTTTACTGAGTCCTGTAACTGATTGAGAGTACTACTGATCGTGACATGACTGAGATTATCTTGTAACTAACACTGGCTTTAAGTACACAGCTAAATTATCAGGTATTAAATACCCCCAGGACTCGATAGCATGAAAGTAAAGCATAACATAGTCTTGAAAAATATAAAAATATGCACTTGGTCACAACTCATTCATGGAGGCATTTTATCAAACACTTTCATGATACAATTCACACATAAGCTGACATGACATGATTTCCTTCTCTTATTGGTTCATATGAGCAATTCATAAAGCACTTAATGAGCATGATACATGTACATAATATTAAACACAAGTAAACATCATAATTCAACTCCAACTTCACAATTTTAAGGGTTCAACATGGATTCAAATGATATTACATATATATTAATTAATCCTACATGAAACTTATCTTAAAACATGGATTAGAATCCTAATTAACAATTATAAACATGAATATAATCAAACCCAACATAAAATTCATGAAATCCATACACTTGAAATTTAAAAATAGTTTCTTGGACTATAAGGTTTGAAGGAACCCTTGGATGAACACTTCACATAAGTTGGTGAATTCTTTAAAATTAACGATGGAATTTGAAGCCTTGAATTTAAATTTAATTTACTAGGGTTTTTTTTTTGAGCAATTTGTGAAAGAATGAATATAACTTGCTAAAAGAGGGCTAAATTTTATGTTAAGGGGGGTAGAAGGGCATGGGAAAAAGACTTAATTAATCCTGAGGATGCGTCATTTTGATGATTGGAAACTGTGTTATCGATGCGCAGACCAATACGCCACGTCGTTGGCATCAACACGATGGCCAACACCGCGTCGAGTCCATATCGGTTCATTGGAATTTGTACTGAGATGAGGGAAAAATTATCTATCGATACGATGGATGACGCGATGCACCGTTATCGCGTCGACTCACTATTTTGATACCCGAACATGGTCCAAACGAGGTCCAAAATATCCAAAACTTGTCTGGGAACACGTATTGACCTTCCTGATCATGCAATGACTCAAATATCAACATTTAATGGACGAAAAGGTTGTAAAATAAGATTTCCAACTTTCGAAGGCTAAAATTACACTAAATCTAAAAACTTAGCTAGAATTTTCTAAGTCTGGGATCCCCTTAACTAGCTCAAAGAAATAAATAATGCTAAGAATTATATGGGATCTTACAGTCACCTAACAATCGCCTAAGGCTACTGGAATGGGTGTGCGATTGTCTAGGTGTTTCCCAACTTTTTTGGGCGATTGACTGGGCATCGCCCTGTGCCAAAAACACTTCATTTTGACACTAATCAAGCGTGTTGAATTCATTTCACACCGCTAAATCGTCCCTAATCACTTTAAAATGTTTTGATGATGTATTAAACTTATTAACTTAATTCTCTTAACCCTAAGAAATCAGTAAACAAATAAAAAAACCTCCTCCATTCCCAAGAACAAAATCAAAGTGTCATATCTCAAGAATCAAGAAGTTAAGTTCCAAATTCCAAGTTCTCTCCAAAGATTCTTTAAATCAAGGTATGTGGGGTTATGAACAAAGGTATCTTTAACCCTTGTGCCAAATTTGCTTGATTTTAAGATTTTATTTACTTGTTTTGAAGTAGGGTTAATACCCAAGTTCTATAATCTTTAAGCATGTGATTATCATGAGATTTAAAGCTTAAAGTATATCAAGAAGTGCTTATGTTTATGCTTTTAACTTATAAATTTAATATTATGAATGATATTGAACCATCTTGACTTGATGTTATTGAGTATTTTAAGATTGTTATTGAGCATAAAGTTTTATTGTGAATTTCCATTATTCAAATCATGAAATTTTAAGCCCTAAGTTTAAGTGTTAAGATTTCTAGAAAGATCACGCGCTTAAGTTTTATTTGATGAGTTTTGTCACATCCCTAAAACCTCATGGGCATAACTGGGTCCCACTAACAACACTTGTCGGGAGAACCAATTCCTTATATATTCACAATGTCTATACACGCTGAAATAAAAAAAAAAAAAAGCAAAACCAAATGCATGAAATAACCATTATCGCAAGGTAATTATCCAACAAGAGATCACATAACAATTTATGAAAACAACGATAGTTTAGATAACAAATCTCTAACCCAAACCCCACACTAGATCATGGAGCATTTAAACAAGTTACATGAGTTCAGCGTTCGGGCATACAAGCCCAATGAAAAGAAATACAATCTAAAAATGGCTAAAGCTAGATGAAAACTTCTACGAATAATGAAAAGGTTCACCTCAACTATAGAATCCACAAGTAAAGACCGTCAGCCACAAGTCTCTCTCTCCACAACTGTATCTGCAGATATGCAAGTAAGGAGTGAGCTATATGTAAATATAACCCAGTAAGATCCTCGACCCACTACTTTAATACCCCTGGAACAAGTGTTAGAAAATAAAGGATACACCAATAATATGTACATAATATCTGTCATAAGGTAATGTTAATAACATCCAAAAGGAAGTTCAAAAATGTCACTTTATATCTCGACTCAATCCACTCTCACGACTTGTCATAAAAGGTAGTGAAGGTGATCGGCCTAGCACCCCAACAAGTCCACGACAGAATATATTATGCCTCAAAAGTCTACTACGGCAGCATCTATAAGCTCTTAACATATTACGACAACATAAGTAATGCCCCTAACATATTACGGCAAATATGTATGTCCCTAGAGACTATAATGGTAGCGAAGAAAATATATTCAACACCCCAACCTCACCTGACATTACACCTCTAACTGATTCTCAATACACTTCACAAAATAAATATCCACAGCTTGTCAAAGGCCACATATTCTACCGAGTTCACGATTGTCCCAACACATGGACTAGCCAGAAAAATATAATTTTTATAAAGAAAATTTGAAAAGCAAGCATCAAAGCTCAAAGTCTCACTTACCTTGCAAATGACAAATTATCCAACTTTGCAGTGTGTAGGACATCAACCAAATAACAACCAATATAAGTCTAAACAAAATACTAAATAATAATATCAATTAGACTTTCCGAGATCAATTTGCAATATCCCTATTATATCTATCCAAACATCTTATGTTTATCTCTTTCTTTGTTCTACCACTAAAAAGTTGTACAGATTTGCCTAGTCATCTTCATGTTACAAATTAACTTTATCTTTAGAAAGTGAACAAATTAAGGAGAAAATTGCATTTATCTAGCAATAAAATGATTAAAGAATCTTAATCATCATCCATTAGGACTACTAACCATCACTACAGGGTTGGTCACGACTATTACAATAATGTAGTGCTTAGAGTTTTGAAAATAGTCAAAAGAACATTCTGGCAGTCCTTTGAAATGGAACATTGCGTTTTATCTTATATCAAATACAATCAAACTTTGTAGTAGAACAATAAGGAAAAAGGTAAAAAAAATGTTTTTGAATTATCACAAAAGATTTAACAACATTTTTATATTTAATCTACTATAAATTCTGATTTTTCAATTCACATATAAGGAAGGGTTTATATAGGAAGGATTCTGTTGCTGTACTGGTTAGTTCCTACCAACTCATGCTATTGAATACATTCAAATCTATATAAAAGAATAAGAAGCCATTATCTTTATTTTAAGTCATAATTAATAACACTTCTTAAACAAGAATCATCAACCTCTATGTGGAGTACAAAATAACAATAAGATTTCATACCTGACTATGAACTTGCAACTATATGAGCTTTCTATCACCGCACATGAACAACCAGAAACTCTCTTCAAAGCTATTTCTGTCCAGTTTAAAAGAAAAAAGAGGATTGAATAATTTTTTTAGTTGCTTTCTGTTTTTATTTTTCTTTCCTACGCAGTTTGCTGCTACTCTCCAAAATAATAGGATTAGAAAAGCCCTAGTAGCAAACTTATAACGTTATTAGTTGAAACTGAAGAAGGCTTTTGGCTTGTCCACTTTTAATTCCCTTAATTACCATTAATAATCGGTTATAATTACCAGTTAACCCTTCATTAAAAAGAAATAATAAGCTGGCTATTATATTCTCCTCAACTTAAAAAAATGTTCGTCCTCGAACTGATCTAGAATCATACCTGAAGTGTTAAATAATTGAGGATATCAAACTTGCATCTCCTCCTCGGACTCCTAAGTAGCTTCTTCGGTTAGATGATTACACCATAATACCTTGACTGAAGCTATCTTCTTCGACCTCAACTATCGCACTTGCCTATCAAGAATAGCTATCAGGCTTTCCTCATAAGTCAGATTCTCATCAAGCTCGACATCCTCTGGCTGAATCTTATGGCCATTATCACGAACATACCATCTAAGTATAGACACGTGAAATACAGGATTAAATGCAGACAATATTGGAGGTAAAGAAAGCCTATACGCCACTAATCCAAATTGGTTCAAAATGTCATAAGGACTGCTATATCTAGTACTTAGCTTACCTTTCCGGCCAAACCTCATAACTCCCTTCATAGGAGAAACTTTCAGAAATACTTTTTCCCCTTTTTCAAACTCCAAGTCACGGATCCTCTTATCTGCATAGGACTTCTGCCTGCTTTATGACGTCTTAAGTCGGTCTCATATCACTGCAACCTTCTCCAATGCTTGCTGAACTAAATCAAGACCCAATAACTACGCTTTACCTGGCTCAAACCAGCCAACTAGTGAACAATACTTGTGACCATATAGAGCCTCATATGGTGCCATTTGAATGGTTGACTGATAGCTATTATTATAAGAAAACTCTGCTAAAGGCGACTGGTCATCCCAATGGCCACCAAAATCAATAGCACGAGCTCTAAGCATGTCCTCCAAGATCTAAAAAACTCGTTCAGAATGTCCATCGGTCTGCAAATAAAAAGCTATACTCAACTCAACTTGTGAACCTAATGATTTCTGAAAAGATCTCCAGAACTCAGCAGTGAACTGTGCACCTCGATAAGATATGATTGAGATAGGCATACCATGAAGCCGAACTATCTCCCAAAGGTAAATTTCTGCCAACTGCTTTGTGCTATAAGTAACCCAAATTGGTATGAAATGGGCAGATTTTATAAGTCTATCCACTATCACCCAAATAGAATCATGCTTTCTGAAAGTATTTGGAAACCCGACAACGAAATCCATCATGATCCTTTCCCACTTTCACTCTGAAATAATCAATTTTTGCATCATTCCACCATGTTTTTTATTTTCATACTTAACCTGCTGACAATTTAAGCAACTAGTCACATGTTTCAAAATATCAACTTTCATACCTTTCCACCAGTACAATCCACGCAGGTCTTGATACATTTTCATAGCACCAGGGTGGATGAAATATTGCGAGCTATGAGCCTCATCAAGAATTAACTGTGTCACATCAGCCACAATGGGAACACACAATCTTCCATGACGACTTAGCACACCTTCTCCATCAATAGTAAAAGACTTAACACCGCTATTCAGCACTCGATCTCGAATCCTAACAAGGTAGGGATCATCATATTGAAAATTCTTGACTTGCCCAACTAAGATGACTGAACCACCATAACTCAATTAAGTTTCTAGTTACGGTGTGATCAATTCAAACTCCATGATTGGCCAAAGATTGAATATCCATAACCAAAGGTCGCCTTTCGGCAACAAATCAAGCCAAGGTGCCCATAGACTTTCTACTCAAAGCATCTATTACTACATTAGCCTTCCCAGGATGGTACAAGATAGTGAGATCATAATCTTTAAGTAACTCTAACCACCGTCGTTGTCTCAAATTCAGATCTCTTTACTTGGCTAAGTACTACAGACTCTTGTGATCAATATAGATTTCACATTGCTCACCATAAAGATAATGATGCCAAATCTTGAGTCCACATACAACTGCGGCTAATTCCAAGTCGTGAGTCAAATAATTTTTCTCATGGACCTTTAGCTGTGTAGAAGCATATGCCACCACTTTACCATTCTACATTAAAACATAACCCAACCCAATTCGAGATGCATCAGAATAAATAGTGAAACCACCCTCTGCCATAGGTAAGGTGAAAATTGGAGCTAAAATAAATGTCATCTTTAATTTCTGAAAACTTTCTTCATATTCACCCGACCATTGAAAAATGACACCCTTTTGAGTTAAGCGCGTCAATGGAGCAGCTACTTTTGAGAAGCCCTTTACAAACCTCCTATAATAATTAGCTAAAACCAAGAAGCTATGTATCTCTATAATAGTACTAAGTCGAGGCCAATCTCGGACTGCTTCAATCTTCTGTGGATCAATATGAATCCCATTTCTTGATACCACATACCCTAAAAAAGAAACCATGCCAACTAAAACTCACACTTTGAGAACTTGTCATACAACTTATGTTCTCTAAGTGTCTGCAGCATAACTCTCAAGTGTTGTTCAAGTTCCACCTCACTTCGTAAGTAAACCAAAATATCATCAATGAACACAATAACAAATTGATCTAAATTCGGCTTGAATAACCTGTTCATGAGGTCCATAAATGTTGCTGATGCATTAGTCAGTCTAAAAGACATCACTAAAAATTCAAAATGTCCATACCTGGTCCGAAAAGCTATCTTAGTGATATCTTCAGCCTTGACTCTCAGCTGATGATAACCCGATCTCAAGTCAATCTTAGATAAGTAGGTAGCACCCTATAACTCATCGAATCAATCATCAATTCGAGGCAAGAGATACTTATTCTTAATTGTCACCTTATTTAACTGCCTATAGTCAATGCACATTCTTATTGTGACATCTTTCTTTTTCACAAATAACACAGGTGTACCCCAAGGTGACACACTAGGCCTGATGAAGCCCTTATCAAGCAATTCTTGAAGTTGAACCTTTAATTCCCTCAAATCATGAGGAGCCATACGGTATGGTAGAATAGAGATAGGTTGAGTCCATGTCACTAAATCAATGCTGAACTCAGTTTCTCTCTTTGAAGGTAACCCGGGGAAATCATCTAAAAACACATCAATAAACTCCCAAACAATAGGAACATTATTTATAGAAACTTCCTCTACTCGAGTGTCATGAACAGTAGCGATAAAACTCAAACACCCACGGTTAATCATTCGGTGGGCTTTTATATAGGATATTATCTTTCCCTGGGTCGCAGGAGTCATACCTTTCCATACAAAAGGTGTTTGTACAAGAATATCAAAATGTATAAGCTTAGCATAATAATCAACCAAAGCGTAACATGACGCCAACAAATTTATACCCATAATCACATCAAAATCAGTCATTGGAAACACAAGTAGATCAACTATAGTATCCTTACCCTGAATAGATATCACATAATCTCTATAAACTCTATCAACTAATAAGGTCTCCCCTACTGGGGTCATAATGATATATGACTCAACAAGAGTCTTAATCCTTCTCTCTAAGAATAAAGAAAATGATGGGGACACGTACGAATACGTAGAACCAGGATCAATAAGAGAGTAAGCCTCATGGGAGTTTACAATGATAATACCTGTGACCATTGCATTCGATGGCTCAATGTCCTGTCTAGCCATAGCAATGAATCTCAGTGGTCCACCTGCTGCCTGCATACCCTGTTGACCCTGTCCATGAGCACTCTGTGGAGTGTTCTTAGCTGGCTAGGTGTGAGCATGAGTTCCAACAACATCTCTCTGTATCTGAGCAGTAGTTTGACTAGAACCAGAATTTCCTTTAGGACAAAACTTGGCAATATGCCCTCTTTTACCACAAGTATTGTAACGCCCCAAAAAATGAGTCCCGGAGCGTAACACGATGGTTGAGGCTATGAGTAGCCCCAAGCTAACCCTTTGAGCCATTTTTATTCAGTTCAATACAAATCAATGGGGTTTCCATAAATAACCCTCAAATATCAACAGAGTAATCATCATCCAAGAATAAAAGAATTTTAGAAAAGATAATAAAATACAACTTTTTAGTCAACTCCCAACATCTATACTAGTCTGACAAGCCTCTAAGAAAATCAGTTAAACTAGCGAGCCATTGAGACAAGCCCCAACTGACTCATACTCAATTATCAAATGTAAACAATTCTGTGAAACCAACATCAGACATCACATCCTCGGAACATGAGGACTCACCACAATAGAGGACGTAGAACAACGTGCCTGAAGAATCACTTTCGAACCTGGAACTAAGCACCTGAACCTACATTCCAAGAAAATGCAGCCCATATCCAAAGATATGGGTCAGTACCATAGAAAGAAATCGAGTATATCGGGGTGTATGCAGTTGTATAAACATCATCATCATAAATATTTATAAGAAATATGCAGGATATATGAAAGACTCACATAGCCCAAAGAAAATTATCATAATCATGAAAGAATGAAATAAGTACAATAACACATGTGAGTCATCATATAATTTGTCAATCACTTTCAGTGAAAATCAATTCTCATAATGTAAATATCATTTAAATCTTTTGAAAGAATAACTTTCACATTTTCACTTTCAAATCCCTTCACCATTCACCATAGACATAAGGAAACACACACACAGAGGGAGATACTATAACCGACATAAACCATGTGAGCTAGATGGAGTCCAACGTACAACCCACGTTGGCCAGAGTCGTCCTATACTTGCCATCAGAGTAGGACTATCGATATTAAATCCACACAAACTAGTGATAACTATATAAATCAGCCTCAGGCTCACTCTTATGGGGGCACGTAGTTCTAGGGAAGTAAGATCGCTTTATACCTCCCACTCGGTGCTAAAGATTTCTCCCGAACTTATCTCAGATCATTTCAAAGACAATCCACAACAAAACAATTTCAGTAATATATAAATATACATTGGGAGACATCATGCTTCCCATCTATCAAAATCAACCACTTTGTTGATTTCTTTTACACTCGAGTTCAGAACAACTCCATTAAGACCAAAAGGTCAAATCATTCAAAATATCTCAAATATTCAACATCAATGTTCTTATAACACACTTTCTAAAAAAAAAACAATTTCCAATCGATTCAGGACCCAAATATCAAAGTCATGATAAATATCATTCAAGATTCATGCTTTATATCTCCACACATGTAAATTCATCTTTCAAAATCATAAACATAAAGATTTCATCATAATCATCATAAGATATGGGTTCATGCTTCAAATTTGTAAAAATCAAATAAAAATCATGCCTTTATAAAAAAAATTACTTTTGTGCACAAGAACGAAAGAGAGTTCTTATTGAAAAACCCCACATACCTTGAATGATGAACTTTAGATCGATCCTCATTTTTGAGATGTTAATCGTGCCTTTGAATGATGGTTCTTGGAGTTCTTGAACAATGAACTTGGAATCTTGAATAAATTTGATGAATTAATGGTGAACTTTGGAGGTTCTTGAAGTTGGATGTAGGAGCTTAGGGTTTTTTTTTTGAGGGAATTTGATGAAATATAACATATAATGCTTCTAATAGGATTTAATATAGGGTTTGGATGGATTTTGGATGAGAGAAATGACCAAAACGCCCCTAAAGATAAAAAAAATTCTCGAATCTATCCTTTGGTGGAGTGTTTTGATAATCTGAAGTAGATCAACGATAACGTTTTGCTCCGATATCCAAATTGGATGAAACCAATTTCATTAGAAGGAGGACTCTCATATCTTTCCATTTATTTATAGTATCTCACTCAGATAATTGTGTACGAGGAGTTATGACCATTTGAATTTGACCCAAAAATTTGCTTTTGATAGGCTGAAGTAGATCGACCATAACTTTTTGCTATGATAGGCAAATTGGATGAAACCAATTTCATTAGAAAGAGGACTCGCAGATCTTTCTGTTGATATATAGTAGTTCACTCAGATCATTATGTATAAGGAGTTATGATAGTTTAAAGTTGGAGAAAAAATACGCCAGGCCTCCGTACTTTTTCCTGCACGTTTTACTATTCACTACTATTCACGGTTCGATCGGAATGTTAATAACTCGTCGCTCGGGTGTCCGTTTTGGATGATCCACATATCGTTGGAAAACTTATTCGATACTCTACGCAATGGTGGGTAATAATCTAAGACATTCCATAAGAAAAATTTATAATTCACTCTAGAAGATAGAACCTAACACGTTTACGCATAAAATTTCAACGAAAAATTTCTCGGGGTATTACATCATCCCCCCTTGGAAACATTCATCCTCGAATGACGCTAGACATGCCAAGATTAGATAGGGATTAGAGCATACAGCTAAAACCATTCGTTAGACTCATCACCATATCGTTTCTCACTCCGAATGCAACTAGAATTGATAAATTCAAGAAACTACATCTGACCACATAATAAATGACAGCTGAACTGCTGCAACTTTTATAAAAAGTGCATGATTTAGGAAAGAACGGTACCTTCAGCTTGATCGGAGTTCACGGAAAATAGGTGCGGGTACTTAGATCGCATATCTGCCTCAACTTCCTAAGTTGTACCCTTAATAGATTAGTTTCGCAACTACACCTTGACCAAGGGAACTTCTTTGTTCCTTAGTCTTTGGACACTAAAATCAAGAATCTTAATAGGAATGTCATCAAAAGAAAGATTTTCTTGAATGTCAGCACTCACAGAGGAATCCACTACCACAACATCGCTAATATGCTTTCTAAGCATGGAGACATAGAATATTGGATAAATAGAGGACAACTCGGAAGGCAAGTAGACCTCATAAGCTACCTTACCAACACGGCTAAGAATTTTGTAAGGACCAACATAACGGGGACTAAGCTTCCCCTTATTTTCGAATCTCTTTAGCCCCCTCATGGGTGAAATTTTTAGATACAATAGCTCACCAACTTCAAAACTCAAGGTCTCTCCTGCTAACATCCGTATATGAATTCTGACGACTCTGCGCAGTTTTTAACCTTTCCCTAATCAACTTAACTTTTTGCATAGCCTTAAATACCGATTCAGGACCACTCACAGACGCTTCACCTACCTCGAACCAACCTATGGGTGATCTACACTTCCTCCCATATATGGCTTCAAACGGAGCCATGCCAATACTAGAGTGGAAACTATTATTGTAAGCAAACTCTATCAATGGTAAGTGATCATCCCAACTTTCCTTAAAGTCAAGTGCATAAGCTCTCAACATATCCTCTAAGGTCTGGATGGTTCACTCAGCCTGACCATCGGTATGCGGATGAAAACCAGAACTCAAAATCACTTGGGTACCAAGACCCTTCTGAAAAGCTTTCCAAAATTGTGATGTGAACTGAGTACCCCTATCCAAAATGATCGACAAGGGAACTCCGTGTAGACTGACTAGCTCTTAAATATACAATCTAGCGTAATCCTCAGCAGTATATGAAGTATGAACAGGTAAGAAATGAGCAGACTTAGTCAACCTATCAACCACAACCCAAATGGAATCATGATGGCATCGGGAAAGAGGTAAACCAATCATGAAGTCCATATTTATCTCTTCCCACTTCCAAGTGGGAATACTAAACTCTTGCATCATACCACCAGGTCTTTGGTGTTCAACCTTAACCTGTTGGCATGTTGCACACTTAGCTACAAATGATGCTATATCTTTCTTCATGCTACTCCACCAATAGATTTCCCGCAAGTCTCGGTACATCTTGGTGGCTCTAGGATGAATAGAATATCGTGCCTCGTGCGCTTTATCCATAATCCTCCGTCTCAGATCATCAACATTCGGGACACACAATCTACCTTGCAATCTCAACACACCATCTCCCCCTTGGGAGAAAACCTCTACTTTTTAGTCCTTGACTAACTCCTTCAGTCTAACCAAACTAGCATCTAAGTATTGCTTTTCCTTCACATCCGAAACCAAGGAGGATTCGAAACTACTCTGAGCCCCTATACTACCTTCAGTAGAGTCAAACAACCTAACCCCCAATCTAGCCAAACGATGTAAATCACGAGCCAACTCTTTCTTACCTTCTACCACATGCGAAACACTACCCATGGACACTCTACTTAGGTCATCCACCACAACATTGACCTTGCCCGGATGGTACAACACACTCATATCATAGTCCTTTAACAATTTTAACCATCGTCTCTTCCTAATATTAAATTCTCTTTGGGTAAACACATACTGCAGACTCTTATGATCAGTGAAAACATCAACATGGACACCATACAAATAGTGTCTCCATATTTTCAAAGCAAACACAACAGCAGCCAACTCAAGGTCATGGGTGGGGTAATTTTTCTCATAGGGTTTTAACTGTCTAGAAGCATAAGCTATCACCTTACCTTTCTGTATCAATAGGCAACCCAACCCAACTCTCGAAGCATCACAGTACACCACAAAACCATCAATACCATTAGACGAAGTCGAAACAGGGGTTGAAGTGAGTCGAGTCTTCAAATCCTGAAAACTATTCTCACAAGATTCGAACCACAAGAAATTCAGTTTCTTTTGGGTCAACCGAGTCATACGAGATGCTATAGAGGAGAAACCCTCAACAAAACGGCAGTCATAGCCAGTTAAACCCAAGAAACTTCGAATATCAGTTGGAGAAATAGGTCTAGGCTAATTTCTAACAGCTTAGGTCTTTTAGGGATCAACTCTAATACCCTCGAAAGAAATGATATGACCCAGAAAAGCGATTGACCTTAGCCAAAACTCACACTTACTGAACTTGGCAAATAACTTGTGATCTCTAGGGGTTTGCAAGATAGTTCAGAGATGATCAAAATGTTCATCCTCACCACGGGAGTACACCAATATATCATCGATGAACACTATGACAAACATATCTGGATATGGTCTGAACACTCGATTCATGAGGTCCATGAAAGTTGTTGGAGTATTTTTTAACCCGAAAGACATAACGAGAAACTCAAAATGGCCATAACGAGTTTGGAAAGCGGTTTTCGGGATGTCACAATCCCTAACTTTGAGTTGATGATAGCCGAAATGAAGGTCTATCTTTGAGAAATAACTTGTACCTTGAAATTGGTCAAACAAATCATTTATTCTCGGAAGAGAGTACTTCTTTTTTATGGTAACTTTATTCAGTTGGAGGTAATCAATGCACATACGCAAAGAGCCATCTTTCTTTCTCACAAACAACATAGGAGAACCCCAAGGAGAAACGCTGGACCTTATGAAACCCTTATCTAGTAGATTTTTGAGTTTCTCTTTCAACTCCTTAAGTTCTGCAGGGGCCATACGGTAAGGAAGAATAGAAATGGTCTGAGTATCGGGAAGAAGATCAATCTCGAACTCTATCTCTCTATCAGAAGGTATCCCTGGGAGATCATCTAGAAAGATATCCGAAAACTCATTGATGATGTTAACAGACTAGAGAGTTATAGTCTCAGACTTAGTGTCTTTGACTCTAACAAATGGTAAATATCATTTAAATCTTTCAAAAGAATAACTTTCACAATTCCACTTTCAAATCAATTCACCATTCACCGTAGACACAACGAAACATACATACACTGGGAGATCCTATAACCGACATAAACCATGTGAGCTACATGGAGTCCAACGTACAACCCACGTTGGGGAGAGTCATCCTATCCTTGAAATTGGAGTAGGACTAGCGATATCAAATCCACACAAACTAGTGATCACTCTATGAATCAGCCTCAGGATCACTCCTATGGGGGCACGTAGTTCTAGGGAAGTAAGATCGCTTTATACCTCCCACACGGTGCTAAGGATTTCTCCCGAACTTAACTCAGATCATTTTAAAGACAATCCACAACAAAAAATTTCAGTAATATATAAATATGCATCGGGAGCCATCATGCTTCCCATCTATCAAAATCAAGCACGTTGTGGATTTCTTTCACACTCGAGTTCAAAACAACTCCATTAAGACCAAAAGGTCAAATCATTCAAAATATCTCAAATATTCAACATCAACATGCTTATAACACACACTTTCTCAAAAAATACAATTTCCAATGGGGATTCACGACCCAAATATTAAAATCATGATAAATATCATTCAAGATACATGCTTTATATCTACACACATGTAAATTCATCTTTCAAAATCATAAACATTAAGATTTCATAATAATCATCATAAGATATGGGTTCATGCTTCAAAATCGTAAAATCAAATAAAAATCATGCTTTTGTAAAGAAAATTACTTTTGGGCACAAGAACGAAAGAGAGTTCTTGTTGAAAAACTCCACATACCTTGAATGATGAACTTTAGATTGATACTCATTTTTGAGATATTAATCGTACTTTTGAATGATGGTTCTTGGAGTTCTTCAACTACGAACTTGGAATCTTGAATAAATTTGAAGAATTAATGGTGAACTTTGGAGGTTCTTGAAGTTGGATGTAGGAGCTTAGGGTTTTCTTTTTGAGGTAATTTGATGAAATATAACATATAATTCATCTAATAGTCTTTAATATAGGGTTTGGATGGATTTTGGGTGAGGGGGAATGACCAAACCGCCCCTAAAAATAAAAAGAACTGTTGAATCTGTCCTTTGGTGGACTGTTTTGATAGTCTAAAGTAGATCAACCATAACGTTTTACTCCTATATTCAAATTAGATGAAATCTATTTCATTATAAAAAGGACTCTCATATATTTCCATTGATATATAGTATCTCACCCAGATCATTGTGTACGAGGAGTTATGATCATTTGAAGTTAACCCAACAATTCGCTTTTGATAGGATGAAGTAGATCGACCATAACTTTTTGCTCCAATAGAAAAATTGGATGAAACTAATTTCATTGGAAAGAGGACTCACAGAGATTACCATTGATATATAGTATATCACGCAGATCATTATGTACAAAGAGTTATGATCGTTTAAAGTTGGAGCAAAAATACGTCAGGCCTCATTACTTTTTCCTGCATGTATTACTATTTACTACTATTCATGGTTCGATCGGAATGTTCATAACTCATCACTCGGGTGTCCGTTTTGGATGATCCACATATCGTTGGAAAGCTTATTCGATACTCTACGCAGTGGTGGGTCATAATCTAAGACATTCCATACGAAAAATTTATAATTTATTCTAGAAGATAGAACCCAATATGTTTACGCACAAAATTTCAACAAAAAATTTCTCGGGGTATTACAATTATAACAAGGAATGCCAATTTCAAAACAACGTCCACTATGATTCGTGCCATATTTAGAATATTTTGAGTGCTGCTCGAACTACAAGAAATTGCTACCATTTCTCTGTATCTACTGTTGCTTCCCCTGTCTAGTTGGATAACTATTTCTTGAAGATTGTTCCATTGACTCTGACTGCGTAGGCCTAGACTATCCATGATTAAAACCACTCTTGCTCCCAGACGTAGCACCACTAAACCCACTTGAGTTATACGCCTTTTTGTTTTCTTGATTAATCCTTTCCATCTCATAATAGGACTCAGAATGGAGAGCAGTGTCAAACACCTCAAAATAGGATACATTACGCACATCACGTATCACTGGACCATGATAACGAGCCTCAAGTCCATCCACAAATGATATTACTTTCTCCCTCTGATCTGCAACTAAAGACGAGACATACCTGGATAACTCAGTAAACTTAGCTTCGTACTTAGTTATTATAATAGATCCCTATCGTAATTCATTAAACTGGCGTCTCATGTCATCTTGTTTACTTAAGGGAACAAATTTGTCGAAGAACATAGCCGAAAACTCTGACCAAGTGATTGGTGGTAGTCCTGCTTGTCTACCCCTCAAAACAGAAGTCCACCAAGCCTCAGGCGACCCTGAGAATAGAAAAGTGGTAAATTCTACACCACAAGTCTCCTTCAGTCCCAAGGTAGTCAATATCTTCTCGCAGTGATCTAAAAAATTTTGAGGCTCAACAGAAGATAGTGTAGCATCAAACTCTGGTGGCTTAAGATCCATGCAATTCTTCAGATCCTTGGGTTGCCCTCCAGCAACAACTGAATGATTAACTGGTAGAGGTGTTTGAGAGGTTGCAACATTCAACTAAACTTGTGCTTGTGTCTGCGAAATAGTCTGAGGAACTGGGGTTCCACCCTGACTAAGAACCAATGCCTCAAGTACATTCAACATTCTTACCACTACGTCTTCCAGTCATGTAACAGTAGGTGCAATAACTAACACTACAACAGGAGTATCTCGATAAACCTGGTCCTGCTCTTGTTGAGAAGCCATAATTTGGGGCTGGCCCTCATTCCCAACTCCAGACTGAGCACCTTTCTGCATCCTTGTTCGAGGCCTAGTTGGATAAGACCTAACTCGACAACCCCTGCACGTAGGATCCTGACCAGCAGCACATCCAGCAGGTGCATTAGATCGAATAGCAGAGGAAAAACCACGTCTCTTAACCATCTACGAAAGAATACTTAAAGGTGAGAATTAATTCAACATAATGCACAAATAATGAATAAAAATGGAGACTTCCTAGATGTTTCGTAGACTCAAGTTCATAAATATGAGCGCCTACGTACCCATGAACAAGAATCTACTAAACCTTACTCCATGACCCTGGACCCAAAGCCTAAGCTTTGATACCAACTTTGTCACATCCCAAAAACCTCATAGGCGTGATTGGGTCCCGCTAACAATACTTGTGGGGAGAACCAATTCCCCATACGTTCACAATGTCTATAGATACCGAAATAAAAAAAATAAGACACACCAAATGCATGAAATAACCATTATCACAAGGTAATTATCCAACAAGATATCGCATAATGATTTACAAAAACAACGATAGTTTAGAGAACAAATCTCTAACCCAAACCCCACACTAGATCATGGAATATCTAAATAAGTTACATGAGTTCAGCTTTCGGGCATACAAGCCCAACGAAAAGAACTACAATCTAAAAATGGCTAAATCTGGATGACAACCTCTACAAATAATGCAAAGGTTCACCTCAGCTATAGAGTCCATAAGTAAAGACCGTCAGCCACAACTCTGTCTCTCCGCAATCGTATCTGTAGATATACAAGTAAGGAGTGAGCTATATGTAAATATAGCCCAGTAAGATCCTCGACCTACTACTTTAATACCGTTGGGACAAGTGTTAGAAAATACAAGATACACAAATAATATGTACATAATATCTCTCATAAGGTATTGTTAATAAGATCCAAAAGAAAGTTCAAATATGTCACTCTATGTCTCAACTCAATCCACTCTCACGACTTGTCATAAACGGCAGTGAAGGTGATCGTTCTAGCATCCGAACAAGTCCACGACAGCATATATAATGCCCCAAAAGTCTACTACGACAGCATGTACACCCCCTAACATATTACGGCAGCAAAAGTAATGCCCCTAACATATTATGGCAGCTATGTATGCCCCTAGAGACTATAACGGTAGTGAAGAAAATATTTTCAATGCCCCAACCTCACCTCACATTTAACCTCTAACTCATTTTCAATACACTTTCCAAAATAAATATCCACAACTTGTTAAAAGCCATATATTCTACCGAGATCACACTTGTCCCGACACATGGACTAGGCAGAAAAATATAATTTTTATAAAGCAAATTTGAAAAGAAAGCATCAAATATTAAAGTCTCACTTACCTTGCTAACGATAAATTATCCAACTTTGCAGTGTGTAGGACATCAACCAAATAATGACCAATATCAATCTAAACAAAATACTAAATAATAATATCAATTATACTCTCCGAGATCAATTCTCAATATCCCTACTATATCTATCCAAACATCTTATGTTCATCTCTTTCTTTTTTTTGCCACTCAAAAGCTGTACAGATTTGCCTAGTCATCTTCATGTTACAAATTAACTTTATCTTTAGAAAGTGAACAAATTAAGAAGAAAATTGTACTTATCTAGAAATAAAATAATTAAACAATCTTAATCACCATCCATTAGGCCTACTAACCATCACTACAGGGTTGGTCATGACTATTACAATAATGTAGTGCTTAAAGTTTTGAAAATAGTCAAAAGAACATTCTGGCAGTCCTTTGAAGTGGAACATTGCGTTTTATCCTACGTCAAATACAATCAAACTTTGTGGTAGAACAATAAGGAAAAAGGTCAAAAAAATTGAATTATCACAAAAGATTTAACAGTATTTTTATATTTAATAAACTATAAATTCAGATTTTTTAATTCACATGTAAGGAAGGGTATATATTGGAAGGATTTTGTTGCTTTGATGGTTAGTTCCTACCAACTCATGCTATTGATTGCATGCAAATCTATAAATAAGAAGAAGAACAAGAACAAGAAGCCATTATATATTTATTTTAAAGCCATAGGTAATAACATTTCTTAAACAAGAATCATCAACCTCTATGTGGAGTACACAATAACAATATGATTTCATACCTGACTATGAATTTGCTACTCTACTAGCTTTCTATCACCATGCATGAACAACCAAAAACTCACTTCAAAGTTATTTCTTTCCAGTTCAAAAGAAAAAGAGGGATTGAATAATTTCTTTAGTTGCTTTCTATTTTTTTTCTTTCCTACTCAACTTGCCGCTGCTCTCCAAAATAATAGGATTGGAAAATCCCTAGTAGCAAACTTATAATGTTATTAGCTAAAACTAAAGAAGCCTTTTGGTTTGTCCACTTTTAATTCCCTTAATTACCATTAATAATCGGTTATAATTATCAATTAACCCTTCATTAAAAGGAAATAATAAGCTGCCTATTACAAGTTTGTACCAAGAATGAGTTTGAGATTTCAAGAAGACTTTGATCTTAAGTTTCTTTGATGGTTTTATACCAAGATTTCAAGCAAGAATTTATCTTTTGATCCTTAGTTAAGAGATAGAATCCACATTTATTCAGTTTGATTATAGTTTAAAGCAAAGAGAAGCATAACTGGTTTGTCTTATAAACTTTTATATTATTTTAAGGTAGATTTCCTAAAGAGAGAGCATATAATTAATATAGGATTAGTATTTAGGTTGAAGTTGGATATGATTCCAAGGTCTCATGCACCAGAACTACGTACCAACATAGGTTTTAATACCCATAAATGGGTTTAGTATAGTGATCACTCTGGCTAGGTTCTATTCTGATGGCAAGGGTAGAATAAATCTACCAATGTGGGTAAGAGACGTTCAACTCCATGATATCTCACATGGTTTATTTCAGTTAGAAGAAACTCCCAAAATAAAGATTATAAGTACAAATTTTAGAACTAAGTGTTATGACTCACATGATTTATACAGTATGCTTTATTATTCAAGATTTATGATTTTTACTTTCAGTTATTCAAGCTCAAGGTGAGTCATGTACACTTAGCATGCATTATTTTAAAGTTTATGTATACATTGAGTTATTGTTTTACTTATGCATTCAACCCCACATACTTAGTACATTCTAGAAGTACTGATCCACATACATTGTCTTATAATATAGGTACTAATTATAGCCCATACATCATAATCAGACAGTGTGTAACTTTCATCCAGCAGGTGATGAGTCCTTTTTCTTCAAAGGCTTGAGACGGTCATAGTTTGAGTAGCATCTTATTTTCTTTATTCAGTCAAATTGATTAGGGATAGCTGGGGGTCATGTCCCGGCTACCTATAGTCAACATTAGTAGAGTCTTCATAGACATTCATATAGATGATGTATTTAATATCAGTTTGGTTCTGTGTAACCAGAGTTGCAATCATTTTATACAATTTTATATTGAACCTACTTAGTAAAAACATATCTTCCACTTATTCCTTTCAGATTAAAGTATCTTATTTAGTTGCTCATGAGTTATGCTAGTATAAGGGTTAGCTTGGAATTACTTGTGGTCCTAAGCACCGTATGACATCCAGGGGTAGTCTCAGGGAGTTACTGTAGTGCCCAAAAAGTTTTCAAGCTAAAATTTCTCCCAAAAAGTATCAAGAATGGGATTATAGAGTGAATTATACTCAAATCCTTATGTAATTATTTAAATTTTAACTTTTCGTTATGCAGATGACTGAACAAGATTTCCGTTGATTTAAGATTCGTCCAAAACAGACACCCGGTGAGAGTGTTATGGCTATTTTATGTGCTAGTCATAAAACATCGTCATTCAGGTGTTTAGCGTGTCGTGGAGGATCCCAATTTCTCATTCGACAATTTCAAATGAGACTCCATAATTGTGGCACATTGCGGAGTGAGACAAGTTCCCAATTGGCAATTTCCAGTGAGCCACTATGATTGTGATGCATCACGGTGGCCTATTAAATTGGGCACTAGTTATATTCTTACGCTGTCTCATTAAGGGTAAAAATGGTACTTCTCCAACCCCTTATCATCTCTAACACAGGGTTTAATCCCAAGAACACCAAAGTAAGTTTATTTTCATCAAAATCTCTCAAGAAGCTCCATTAGGGTTTCAAACTAAAAATCCTCATAGCTCAAGATTTAACCATAGGTTTTAGAAGATAATTGGAGATTTGTACTCCTTGTAGCGTAGGCTCCAAGAATCATCCATTTACTTTTTGAAATACAGGTACGTGGGGTTATCCTAAATTTCATGGGCATGATTTTTGAAAAGAATTTACACAAGACCTTACTATCTCTACGCATACATATATTTTTACATGTGGGGTTTTGTTTTAATATCAATAACATGTTTTGAGATATGGTTTTGAAAGAAATATTAAAATATCATGAGGTTTTTGGCTTGCATATATTTCAATTGTTGAATTGTGAATATGTGATCTGAATTTCGAAAAGGTACGATGTATATGAATTGTGAATTCCTTAAATCCCCATGACAATGTTCTATACCCCACACTATACTTGTGTTAAACTATCGAGAGCATGAGTTTTTGCAATTGACATGATATTACTCATAAATGATAAAGTTTCTTGAAACTATTACATGATGAGAACCATGTTGCATGTGTTTGATGTGTGTGAAAGTTTTATATATTTGCATGTTTTAAATGGCATGAAAAGTTAGAGAATTGATGTGTTACTGTCACTTGTAAGTCCATGGTATGACGATAAAATGTAAATGTATGCCATGACAGTGTTAGAGTTTGATTTAAGAGAGTTAGATGGTTACCCGAAGAACGTACGAGTTGAAAGACTCTATGCTAGAAACCCTGATTTGATCACACGAGATTATGGTACCATGCTTTGTGATCTTGCATACCTTGATTCATGTTGTCACAAATTGGAACTATTGTTAGGTTCCCTGCATTATGATCTTGTGCAGTACCATGACATGTTGACTTGATTAGGGATTTTGGCACCCTACTGTGTGATCTTGTGTGTCCCCCTTATACTTACTCCAATCCTTGCGGTAAACTTCAATTAGGGGCTTGGCCTCTAGTTCAAGAGTGGATTCCATATATCCAATAGAATTACAGATTTTAGGGTGTACCATCTAGCTAATAAGTAAGACAAAGAGTGAGTCATGGTTTCAAAGACATGCTTCAAAGTCTTCAAAATGCCCATGTGATTTCTTACAATATGATATGTTTATGAACTGTTTTAAATTGCTCATATATATTTTGATTATAAATGACTATTTTGGATTAACTCTACGTATAAGTTCATATGTATTGACCCCCCTCCCCCTCTAATCTCTCAGGTTCTGAGGCATAGTCTAGGGGTCAAGATAAGCAGTAGATAATTTAGATAGCAGAAGAGATTATGTTGTGGTGAGCCTTCCATAATCCAGAATGCCTATGTCTTACAGATATTCATCATTCTGTAGTTTTGGTCTACTAAGAGCCTTGTCCCAAACTTCATATAGTATTATTTTAAGATTTAGTAGAGATTTCACAGACTAAGTCAGATGTTATTTAGATGTTGTTGGAGTTTTCCTTTATTGTTAAACTAATTTTAGAGTATGACCATGTTTTCCTATTTGATTTATTATTCCATATTTTTATTTTATTATATGAATGTTGTGTATGATTACCAGATAGAGTAGGACATCCAGGCCTTCATGGGTCTGATGTCTGTCATGGCCAGGCCCTAGTTTGGGTCGTGACAAACTTGGTATCAGATCACGGTTCATGGTCCCAGGGTATCTGCGAAATTGCACCGGGTAGAGTCTTGTTTATGGGTATGTATCATGCCATATTTATAAGAAGAAAGGTACTAGGCATTTAGGAAACTGTTTCCCCTCTTTTTGATTTAGTTCATGCTTTAGAGTCTGAATTAGAATTGTCTTCTAAACAGTGATCCATTGTATTTCAGGAAACAGTCATGCCTCCTCATTTTTCCAGCAACCAGGATACACAGGATGATGAAGTCCACCCACTCATGGCATGCGGACCCATAACTGAGCCCATACCCCAGAACTTGTTCCTACTCCGGGAGTACCTCCAGTCCCGACCAATCCTCCTCGAGATTCGAGGAAAAATGTTAACCATCCCCAGTCTTCTCAGAGGGACATATCGAATGTAGAATTCAGGCAATCCATTAACATGCTTGCATAGCTGGTAGCCGTATAGACTCAGAGGTTTAAAGATACTAGGTCTGCATCTATCACTTTTGTGGCTACTATGGTGGGCCAGTTCATGAGAATGAACCCACCCACATTTTCTAGAACTAAAGTAAAAAAGTACCCCTTAGGAGTTCATAGATAAAATAGAAAAGATTTTCAGAGTTATGAATATGGATCAGGTGGAAGGGGTTGAGTTAGCAACATACCAACTTAAGGATGTAGCAAACCAATGGTACAACGAATGGGAGGATGCGAAAGGGGTGAGTCCTGAGCCCATAGTTTAGGATGAGTTTGTGGGAGCTTTTCTTGACTGATTATTTCCTCTAGAGTTGAGGGAAGCCAAAGCAGAGGAATTCATAAATCTTAAACAAGGAAAGATGAGTGTCTATGAGTACACTCTGAAGTTTAATCAACTGGCTTGTTATACACCAGAAATGACAGGAAATATGAGGGCCCGAATGAGGAAATTTGCATTCGGCCTTTCTGATGATCTAGCACTTGAATGTCAAGGGGTGATGCTAAATAGGGAGGTGGACTTTTCTAGTCTGTCAGTCCATATACAACAGGTAGAATAGAAGAAAAAGAAAATGTATGAATTTAAAGAGAAAGACAGGCAGGCGAAGAGAGCTAGAACAACGAATCAGAACAACAATCATCCATAGGATGGTATCTGGGGCGGTAAATGGCAAAAGAAGAAGTTTTGGGGCAAGGAACAGTCTGCAGCTAGCGCCCCAGTGCCCAGACCCCCAGTTAATAGGCGATCTCTTAGTTTTCAAACTAGTCAGGAACCCAAAGCTCAGGATACTCAGTCGTAGGGCACTGGGGCATAGCCTGCCAGATCTTTTCCCCATTGTAACACCTGTAGGATGAATCATCCTGGAAAGTGTTTCTTTGAGAGGTGAAATTGTTATTCTTGTGGTTAAGTGGGGCACCTTCAGAGAGATTTCCCCTATACAGAAGGTAAGGTTGGTGGAGCCAAGTCACAGGCGAATTCTTCTGCACCAACACCTCAAAAGGGAGACACTTTAGCTGCCGAGAGCGTTTGGAACCGGCTATATGCTTTGACCAACTGCCAGGAGGTAGAGGCCTCTCCAGATGTGGTCATGGTATGTTACAAATATTTTTCCATGATGTATATATGATGCTTGATCCTGGGTCTACCTTATCTTATGTGACCCCATATTGGCTGTTGATTTTGGGTTTGAGCCCAAAGTCATTACCAATCCTTTCTTTATTTCCACTTTGGTGGGTGATTCTGTTCTGGCTAGGAGGATATATAAAAATTGTGTAGTGTTTATTGTTAGTCGGGATACTGTGGCAGATCTCATAAAGCTTGATATGGTTGATTTTGGTGTTATCCTAGGGATGGACTGGCTCCATTCATGTTATGCTACACTAGACTATAGAACCCAGAAGGTTACCTTTTATTTTCCAAATGAGCCAGCAATAGAGTGGGAAGGGCACTCTTTAGCACCTAGGGGGCACTTTATATCTTATCTTAGGGCCTGTAAACTCAATTCCAAAGGTTGTTTATATTATCTTATTCGGGTTAAATATTCTAACACCAAAAGTCTTGATTTTTAGTCTGTTCCTGTAATGAATGAATTCCCAGAAGATTTTCAGATGATCTCCCAGGAATTCCACCAGATAGGGAGATAGATTTTGGCATTGAAGTATTGATATATACCCATCCTATTTCTATTCTGCCATATAGAATGGCTCCTACAAAGTTAAAAGAATTGAAAGAATGGCTAGTAGATCTCCTAAATAAAGGTTTTATCAAACCTAGTGTTTCTCCTTGGGTGCACTTGTACTCTTCGTGCGAAAGAAAGATTGTTCCCTATGTATGTGCATAGGTTACCACCAGTTGAATAAGGTCACAGTGAAAAATAAATATCCTCTTCCTAGAATCGATAACCTTTTTGATCAGCTTTAGGGTGCTAAGTATTTTTCTAAAATAGACCTTCGTTCAGGCTATCACCAACTGAAAGTTAAGGAGTCAGACATTCCTAAAAAAACTTTTTGAACTAGATATGGTCATTATGAATTCTTGGTCATGTCCTTCAGGTTGACTAATGCTCCTGCAGCTTTCATGACCTAATTAATAGGGTTTTCTATCAGTTCCTAGACCTATTTGTTATAGTTTTTATTGATGACATCTTGATCTACTCCAAAAGTGAGGAGGACCATGCCAATCACCTTCGGATTATTCTTCAGACTCTCAAATATCATAAGTTGTATGTGAAATTCTCCAAGTGTGAATTCTGGATGAATGTTATTGCTTTCTTAGGGCATATTGTATCTAGTTAGGGAATTTGGGTTGATCCCCAAAAGGTTGAGGCAGTGAGGAAATGGCCTAGACCTATAACTCCAACGACATTCGGAGTTTCTTGGGTTTGGTGGGTTATTATAGAAGATTCATAGAGAGTTTTTCTTTCATAGCTGCACTACTTACTATGTTGACTCAAAAAAGGGTAAAGTTTTTGTGGTCTGACTCTTGTGAGAGTAGTTTTGAGAAGCTGAAAGACAAGTTGACTACTGCTCCTATTTTGACTCTTCCAGAGGGTATAGAAGGTTTTGTAGTATACTCTGATGCGTCCTTAGTGGGACTTGGGTGTGTTCTTATGCATCAAGGTAAGGTAGTGGCTTATGCATCTAGGTAGTTGAAGGTGCATAAGATAGCCCAAAGTCGTTAGAAGTCCTATGCCGATGTTAGGATTAGAGGTTTAGAGTTTGAGGTTGGAGATTGGGTGTTTCTTAAGGTTTCTCCCATAAAGTGATCCATGCGGTTTGGGAAGAAAGGTAAGCTGAGTCGTCGCTACATAGGACCATATCAGATTTTGAGAAGGGTAGGTGCAGTCGCGTATGAGTTAGAATTGCCTACCAGTTTGGGTTTCGTTCATCCGGTATTTCATATATCTATGTTGAAAAAGTGTATTGGAGACATATCAATTGGGTGGAGCATTTTCCCCTAATAGAGTTCACGTATAATAATAGTTTCCATTCCAGTATTAAGATGGCACCATTTGCGAAGTTGTATGGAAAAAGTTGTAGGTCACCAATAAGATGGTATAAAGTGGGTGAGACACAGATGTTTGGGCCTGATCTTTTTCATCATACAATGGAGGATGTGAAAGTCATTAAAGAATGCCTTAAAATATCCCAAAGTCGTCAGAAGTCCTATGCTGATGTTAGGAGAAGAGGTTTAGAGTTTGAGGTTGGAGATTGGGTGTTTCTCAAGGTTTCTCCCATAAAGGGAGCCATGCGGTTTGGGAAAAAAGGTAAGCTGAGTCGTCGCTGCATAGGACCATATCATATTTCGAGAAGGGTAGGTGCAGTCGCATATGATTTAGAATTTCCTGCCATTTTGGGTTTCGTTCATCCGGTATTTCATATATCTATGTTGAAGAAGTGTATTGGAGACCAATCTTTAGTGTTTCCTATTGAAGAAATCAAAGTGACAGACTCATTATCCTATGAAGAAGAGACTATAGAAATTTTGGATCACTAAGTTAGAAAATTGAGAAACAAAGAGGTTGCCTCAGTTAAAGTGTTGTGGAGAAACCAAAAAATTGAAGAAGCAACTTGGGAATTCGAAGTTGACGTAAGAGCTAGGTACCCAAACCTTTTTGACCCAATGGATGACGAAATAGAAGGTACAATCCTTGCCTTATTCTTTCTATTCCTTAGTATGCTTGAAGTCATGCTTGTCTGTGTTCTGCATTAACATTCGGGGATGAAGGTTCCCAATGGGGGGATATTGTAACGCCCCAAAAGTTTTCAAGATAAAATTTGTCCCAAAAAGTATTAATCATGGGATGCTAGAGTGAATTATACTCAACTCCTAATGGAATTCTTTAAATTTTAACTTTTTATTACGTAGGTGACAGAATAAGCTTTCTATTGATATAAGATTCGTCCAAAACGGACACCCAGTGAGGGAGTTATTTGCTATTTTATGTGCTAGTCATAAAACATCATCATTCAGGTGTTTAGCGCGTCACGGAGGATCCCAATTTTGTATTCGTCAATTTACAGTGAGACTCCACGATCATGGCATGTCACGAAGAGAGACAATTTCCCAATTGGCGAATTTCAGTGAGCCACCGCGATTGTGGCGCGTAGCGGTGGCCCATAAAATCGGGCACTAGTTATATTCTTACTCTGTCTCATTAAGGATAAAAATGGTACTTCTCTAACCCCTTATCATTTCTAACATGGGGTTTAATCCTAAGAACACCAAAGTAAGTTTATTTTCATCAAAATCTCTTACGAAACTCCATTAGGGTTTCAGACTAAAAATCCTCATAGCTCAAGATTTAACCGTGGGTTTTAGAAGATAATTGGAGATTTGGAATCCTCGCATTGTAGGCTCCAAGAATCATCCATTTACTTTCTGAAATAGAGGTACGTGGGGTTGTCCCAAATTTCATGGGCATGATTTTTTAACAGAATTTACACAAGACCTTACTATCTAGACATATACATATGTTTTTACATGTGGGGTTTTGTTTTAATATCAATAACATATTTTGTGATATGGTTTTGAAAGAAATATTGAAATATCATGGGGTTGTTGGCTTGCATATATTTCAATTGTTGTATTGTGAATATGTGATCTGAATTTTGAAAAGGTGCGATGTATATGAATTATGAATTCTTTAAATCCCCCATGATAATGTTTTACACACCACACTATACTTGTGTTAAAACATCGAGAGCATGAGTTTTTGCAATTGACATGATATTACTCATAAATGATAAAGTTTCTTAAAACTATTACATGTTGAGAACCATGGTGCATGTGTTTGATGTGTGTGAAAGTTTTATATATGTGCATGTTCTAAATGGCATGAAAAGTTGGATAATTGACGTGGTACTGTGACTTGCAAGTCAATGGTATGACGATACCATGTAAATGTATGTCATGAAAGAGTTAGAGTTTGATTTAAGAGAGTTAGATGGCTACCCGAAGAAAGTACGAGTTGAAAGACTCTATGCTAGAAATCGTGATTTGCTGACACGGGATTATGGTACCATGCTTTGTGATCTTGTGTACCTTGGATCACAGCATCCCAAATTGGGACTATGGTAAAGTGCCCTGCTTTATGATCTTGTGCACTACCATGACATTTTGACTTGATTAGGGATTTTGGCAAACTGCTGTGTGATCTTGCGTGTCCCCCTTATAGGTACTCCAATCCTTGAGACAAACTTGGATTGGGGGATTGGCCGCTGAGTGAAGGGAGGATTCTATATAGCCCGTGGAATTACAGATTGTAGGGTGCACCATCTAGCTAAAAAGTAAGACAAAGAGTGAGTCATAGTTTCCAAGAAATGTTTCAAAGTCTTTAAAATACCCATGTGATTTCTTACTAAAGGATATGTTTATGAACTGTTTTAAATTGCTCATATATATGTTGATTATAAATGACTATTTTGGATTAGCTCTGCGTACCAGTACATTTGTATTGACCCCCCTCCCCCTCCAACCTCTCAGGTTCTGAGGCACAGTCTAGTGGTTAAGATAAGCAGTAGATAATTCAGACAACAGAAGACATTATGCAGTGGTGAGCCTTCTATTTTCTTGAAGGCCTAATGTCTTACAGATATTCATCATTCTACAGTTTTGGTCTACTAGGGTCCTTGTCCCATACTTCATATAATATTGTTTTGAGATTTAGTAGAGATTTCGCAGACTGAGTCAGATATTATTGGAGTTTTTCTTCATTGTTAAACTAATTTCAGAGTATGACCATGTTTCCGTATTCGATTTATAATTCCACATTTTCCATTTATTATATGAATGTTGTTCGTGATTATCAGATAGAGTGAGATATCCGGGCCTTTATGGGTTGGATGTTCGTCATGCCCAGGCCTTATTTTGGGTCGTGACAGTTACATTTCTCAAAACATCTATAATTCCTCTCCTTCCATATTATCCACCAAATAACTGTTGAGATAGTTCTCCAACGACTCTTGTTAGAACTACCACTGCCTTTTATATTCCAGCTTACTAGAGCTGTTTTGCTCTTTCAGGAATAGTCCAGCTTATGTCTCTGAAACTAGTAAATAGATTCCACAATTGTCTAACTGGTTTGCAGTGTAAAAACAAATAGTTGATTGTCTCTGCATACTCCTCACAAAACAAAACATCTTGGACTCAATTGGAAACCCTCTTCATGAGATTCTATTATGTAAGTTTCTACATAAAAACCTGACTTGATGAAACGAACTTTACCGAAACCCTGGCCGTGATGGTTATCCCGAACCATGAAGTCCCGAGATCCCTCTTATCTTGTCTTCACAAGCATACTTATCTAGTAAAATTTATGCGGAAGTAAACTAGAAACTTGATGGTCCTATTATTTAAACTTAGCAGATACGAAACATAAGTCCATAAGACAAATTGTAACCACCTATAACAAGTTTGCAAAATCTCTACTAAACTGAAAACAACAATCTGTCTGAAACCGGGACAAGGCCCCTGGTCGGACTATGAACTAAATTAAATGAAATAAACACATGTGAACTAAACACCTTCCAAATTAAGGGAGGCTCGCCAACTTGGAATGTCTGACAACAATCTATTGTTTAGCAAGACTTTGAGACTGGGCCTCAGAATCTGAAATATAGGGGGAAATACACAATGTACTGGTATGTAGAAAGATCCAAAAAAACAAAATATATTTTTACACAACATAGGTGAGAGAATTTCATAAAAATGTGTCAGCATAAAACATTTGAATACACATAGGCATAATTTGATAAATTTCAAACACTTTCTTGGGATCATGACTCTACTCATTGTTTCTCTTCTGAGCTAGATGGTTCACCCTAAAATTTGTAATTCCATGGGCTATATGGAATTCTCCCTTGACTCGATGTCCAAGCCCCCAACCCAAGTTTGCCTCAAGGGTTGGAGCCTCTATTTCTTTACTATGCCACAGGGTCATCACCAGCGTACAATCCCTATTTTAGGGCAACATAAACCCATGTCGGCAAATTACGGTTTTGAGAAATGAGTTTTCTAAACTCGTGCCTTCTTCGTGTAACCATCTAATTATCTTAATCCCAATTTTAGACTCTCAAAAACATGAATTCTTATTATTATCCATTTCTTTCTTATTCTTTTGAGGGCACATTCATAATAGGGTAACGTCATACCCAGACTTAAAAGTCCTTCATTCATACCACAACATATCTACTACCTTTCTTATCTCATAAAACATTATCGACCACCAAAACATTTGAACAATGCAAGAGAATTCATACTTCAAAATATGTGAGAACTTATGCGAAGATCTTCCCTTTTCAACACCTTAACAAATAATGGTCAACACCCTTATAACAACCCATGCAATTCTTTTTATTGTCATATTTAACATTTATAAACAAAAAAATACCCTTTATTCAATTCATAACCAATGTTAAGTCCATAAATAATATTAAAACATTTATCTCATGCTTCTAAACAGGCAATTGAATAACCTATAACATGTTAAATAAAGAGCTATCATAACACGAGAGGAAGTTTCGTTATTCATGATCTTAATTCATCTTGCAAAACTAAATATATATATATATATATATATATATATATATATATATATATATATATATATATGCGAACATATTTCAATCTACGAAAAGGAAACTAAATACCAAAACACTATATCATTGAAATGGGTGCATACTTTGGCTATTCAAGCTGATCTTTCGAAACCCTTTTATAAACATAATAACATACTTCAAATCTTAGTAAAGAAATGAATTCAGGCACATGAAATTTAGGATAGCCCCACGCACCTTAAGTTTCTTAACTTGGAGGATAAAACCCTAATCTTGCTACTTTCTTGAGATTCTTGAATTTCAAAGGTTTGAATTCTAGATTACTTGACGGAAAAGGATTGAATTCTTGTTCTTGGGAAAAATAGAAGGATTTTTTTATAGAGTTTATTGGAGAAAATAGGCAATTTATTCTCTAACTAATGATATTAATCGTGATTTGATTAACTGAATTAAGCTGAAAAGAAACAATTATCCCTCATGCATTTGAATTCGTAGATAGACTACGTTTTGGATGATCACCGCAATGCGGTAGGAGTTCCATCGCCATTGGCTCTGTGATGCGGTACTATCTCAGTGGGCTGCTGGAATCGGGATCCAAACGTGACCCAATCCTCATCCAAAAAATTTGAAAATCCTCTTAGACATATTACCTCCTTCCTTAAACATGAATTAAGCCAAAAACCAACACCTTGGGGTCGAGAAGACCAATTAAAAAACTCTCAAAGTTAAGAGGCTTAAAATATAATTAAGTCCCCAACACTTAGAAAAAATTTTAGGCCTTAACTCTCCATGCATGCAACTAAGAGCTGAATCAAGCCATGAATAATACTTGGTGTTACATTATCCCCCCTTGGGATCATTCATCCCCGAATGATGACTCGATACATAACAAGCATGATTTCATGTACTACATAGAAAGAAAAAAGTAGTATAAGATTTATACCTTTCATATCATCGTCCACAATTTTAAGAAGTGTCAGGTATCGCATACACATGTCATCCTCTGATTCCCAAGTAGTTTTCTCAGCTTTATGATTCCTCCACAGTAATTTAACTGAAGCTATCTCCTTACTTCTCAACTTTTGGACTTGGCAATCTAAAATAGAAATAGGTTCTTCTTCATATGACAATGATTCATTTACATTAATTTCTTCCATATGTAACACGAGGGAATGATCTCCAATACACTTCTTCAGCAAGGATACATGAAATACAGGATGAACAGTAGCAAGACTTATGGGCAAATATAACTCATAAGCAACTCCATTGATCCTTCTTGTAATCTGGTATGGTTCTATACAGTGAGGATTGAACTTTGCTTTCTTTCCGAATTGCATAACTCCCTTCATAGGAGAGACTTTTCAAAATACCCAATCATCAACCTCAAACTTTAAATCCCTTGTTCTAATATCGACATAAGACTTTTGGCGACTCTGAGCCATCTTAAGTCACTCCCTAATGATTTTCACTTTCTCCATTAGCTGATGAACAAGGTCAGGCCCAAATAAATTGTTTCCTCCCACTTCATACCACCCAATCGATGACCTATATCACCCCCCATAAAGAGCTTCAAAAGGAGCCATCTGGATTCTAAAGTGGTAGCTATTGTTATATGCGAATTCTATCAATAGAAAATGATCTACCTAACTACCTTTAAAGTTAATAATGCAATCTCTAAACGTATCTTTTAAGGTCTGAATGATGTGTTTTGCTTGCCCATCTATTTGAGAGTAGAAGGTAGTACTAAGGTTTACCTGGGTAATTAAACCCCTCTGGAATGATCGATAAAACTATGAAGAGGATTGCGTACCTCGATCAAATATAATAAACACTAGATTCTCATGAAAATGAACTATTTCCTAAATATACAACTTAGCATAGTCATCCCCCGAATAATTTGTCCGCACAGGCTGAAAATGGGCAAACTTGGTCATCTTGTCTACAATCACCCAAATGGAGTCATATTGGTTTCGAGATCATAAAAGTACTGTAATAAAGTCCATGTTGATCATCTCCCATTTTCACAAAGGCAAAGCTATCTCTTAGGAAGTTTCTCCTGGCCTCAAATGTTCCACATTAACTTGTTAACAATTCAAACACTTAGTTACGTAGTTAAAAACATCTATTTTCTTTTCATTCCACCAGTAAATCGTATTAAGATCATGATACATTTTAGTATAGCTGGGGTGAACCACATACCTGGAAGTGTGATCTTCATCAAGAATTCTTTCTCGCAACCTATCTACATTCGGCACACATAGCCTACCTTGATACCTCAAAATCCCATCACCTCTGATATCAAAAGCCATCACCTTTTGCTGACCAACATCTTTCTTAATAGGCATCAATATAGGTTCCTTGGCCTGCTTCTCCTTAACTTCTGCACATAGGTAGGATTTAGCTACCTTGTGACTGATTACCTCTCCTTCTTCAGAATCCATGAGTTGAACTCCCAAATTTGTAAGTAAATGAATATCCTTCACCATATTCTTTTTTTCTTCCTCCACATGAGAAAAACTGCCCATTGACAATCTGCTAAGGCTTTCAACCACCACATTGGCCTTACCTGGGTGATAATGCAGGCTCATGTCATTGTCTTTCAATAATTCCAACCACCGCCTCTGCCTGAGATTTAGTTCTATCTATGTGCAAACATACTGCAAACTTTTGTGATTAGTAAATATATCAACATGCCCCCCATAAATATAATGATTCCAAATCTTTAATGTGAATACCACAACCGCTAACAACAAATCATGAGTGGGATAGTTCTTTTCATGCACCTTGTATTACCTAGATGCATAGGCCACCAACCTACCATGATGCATATGCACACACCCAAGTCCCACCTAGGACGTATCACTGTACACAACAAAGCCCTTTGTTCCCTTAGGTAGAGTCAAAACTTGTGTGGTAGTCAACTTGTCTTTCAGTTTCTAAAAACTATTCTCACAAGAGTCAAACCACAAGAATTTTGCCTTTTTTTTTGAATTAATCTAGTAAGTGAAGCATATATGGAGGAAAAACACCACCAATCTTTGGCAATACCCTGCCAAACCCAAGAAGCTCTAGATGTCGCCATTTTCTCACTGCCCCAACCTTTTGGAGATCAATCTTAATTTCCTCACTAGAAATAATGTACCCCAGGAAAGCAATGGCACTAAGACAGAATTTACAGTTGGAAAACTTTGCATACAACTTCTGATCTTTAAGAGTCTGAAGGATGGTTCAAAGGTGATTGGCATGATCCTCCTCACTCTTAGAGTAAATCAAATGTAGTTGATAAAGACTAAAGCGAATAGATCTAGAAATTGATGAAACACCCTATTCATTAGGTCCATAAATATTGTTGGGGCATTATTTAGCCTGAAGGACATAACTAAGAATTCATAGTGACCATATGGGGTTTGAAAAGCTGTTTTAGGTATGTAACCTCTCTAACCTTCAACTGATGGTACCCTGAATAAAGCTCTCTCTTGGAATAATATTTGGCACCTTGGAGTTGGTCAAAGAGATCAGTAATTCTGGAAAAAGGGTACTTATTTTTAACGGTAACTTTGTTTAGATGATCGTAATCTATGCACATCCAGAGGGAGATATTTTTCTTATGCATGAAGAGTACTGGAGCACCCCAGAGAGAGACACCAGGATGTATAAAACCTTTGTCAAGAAGGTTCTTTAACTACTCTTTTAACTATTTTAATTTTGCGGGAACCATTCTGTATGGCAGAATAGAGAAAGGTTGGGTGTCTGGCAATAGGTTAATGCCAAAATCTATCTCTCTATCTAGTGGTATCCCATAGAGATCATCAGGAAAGACTTCCAAAAATTCATTAACTACAGGAACACAATGGAGGAAAGGACTTTCAGTGCTAAAATCTTTGAACCACACAAGATGGTTCAAACAACCCTTTGATATGAGCTTACAGACCCTAAGATAAGATATGAATTTCCCCTAGGTGCTAGAGAATATCCCTCCGACTCTATCACTGGCTCATTAGTAATAGAGAAAGAGACCTTTCTAGTTCTACGGTTTAATATAGCATAACATGAAAGAAGCTAGTCCATTCCAAGTATAGCATCAAAATCAATCATATTCAGTTATACAAGGTCAGCCACAGTATCACCATTAAAAATAGACACAAAACAATTTCTATAAACTCTTTTAGACACAATAGAATTTCCAATAGGAGTGCAAATATAAAATGGTTTTAGAATATTTTTAGGATCGAAACCAAAATAACTGCAACATATGGGATCATATAAGACAAGGTAGACCCCGGCTCAAGTAATACATACACATCATGGGAAAAAATCTATAACATACCCATAACCACATATGGTGAAGCCTCTGAATCCTGGTAGGTAGACAAAGCATATAACTGGTTACAACCACCTCCAGTAGCAGAAATAGTACCCTTAGGTGGTAAAGCTGTGGAATTCGACGAAGACTTTGCACCTCTAAAATTTCCTCTCGCTGAGTGACGGTCCCTCTTGATATGGCCTGGATGGCCATAGGTATAGCACACAAGACTACTAAATAGACATATTATGCGATGATCCTTTCCATACTTTCTAAAGCGCGGGTATGATCGGAAGGTTTTTACTACACTCTCTTAGGACTGAGTACCCTACACTCTCATCCCACTATTATGCTAGAAATTTTAAAATTGTTGATCGACTAGAGCTTGACTACTGGGGTGCAAGCTGAAGATTGTGCATTGCTCCAAAATTTCTTCTTGGACCACCTCTGGTCCGACCTGCCACCTTGCTGCTGACTGGTATTCTAATCCATAGACCTAGATCTCTTTTCCTACCTTTCTTTCTCCTTTACCTCAACCTACCTCTTCTTTTCCTCTTCTACCAGTTGTATATGCACCGATAGCTGAGAGAAATCTATGTCCTTATTCAATATTAATCCCTTACATTCTAGCATCAAAATATTTGAGTGACTAAATGTGAACTTACTCATATGATCCCTTATGTTTCCCTCTAAATCTTGAGAATAACAAGACAACTGGGTGAACTTTAATGCAGATTCTTTGACACTCATCATTCCTTATTTCAGGTTGATGAATTCTTTAGCTTTTGCTTTTCTCAGTTCCCGGGGAAAGAAATGATCCAGTAAAGCCTCTACAAACTCATGCCACATAGGACATTCAACATCTCTACCCCTTAAATCTACCCACTTATTATACCACTGGTTATCTATATCCCTCAACTGATAGGCTGCCATCTCAACCCCTTCAACCACATTAGCATGCATGACTCTAAAAATTTTCTCCAGTTCATCCATAAACCCTAGGGGGTCCTCCTCAAACTTTATGCCAGTAAAGGTGGGTGTGTTCATCCTCATAAATTAGCCAACCATGTAATTTCAGAAGAGCTAGACACAGAGCCTACATCTTTAGACTGATGAGCCTGAGAAGCCAAAAGCTTAGCAATCATATAGAGGAACTGTTGAAACTCAGTATTTTAGACTTTTCTCTAAGAAGGCTCGGTACGATTGACTCTGGACTGGGGAGCTCGAGGTGGAATAGTTTGAACTGGAGGAACAAATAAAGTAGCTACAATTTCTAGAGTACGAGCTCTATTATGAGTTCGCATCTCATGAGTAGGGTGGACATCATGACCATGGGTATTCTGCTTGTTGGATCTATGGAGAGGCATGATCAATCTCTAAAATATAGGAAATCATGATTAGGGACATTTAGACTCTATAGTACAAGTTAGAACATGTAGAAAAGAGAGCATTCCTAAATGTCTAGTAGCTTTCTCCTTATAAGTGTGACGCGCTACACACTCATAAAAAAGAACTCTACCCAATATGACTTCGCAGACACCCTGGTACCATTAATTGTGATCTAATACCAAGTTTGACACGACCCAACAAAGCCCTAGGCGGAACGAGCATCCCGAACCATGAAGAGCCGAGAGCCCTCTTATCTTGTCATCATAAGCATACTTATCTGTTAACATTAATACAAAAGTAAACTAGAAATATGATAGTTCTATTATTTCAACTTAGGAGATACAAAACATAAGTCCATAAGAGAACCCGTAACCACCTATAACAAGTCGGTACAATCTCTACTAAACTAAAAACAATAATCTATATGAAACTAGGACAAGGCCCCTGGTCAAACCATGAACTAAATGAAATAAAATCAACACATGTGAACAAAATACCTTCCAAAATAAGGGAGGCTCACCAACTCAGAATGTTTGACAATAATTTGATATTTAGTAGGAATGCGAGACTGGGTCTCAGAACCTGATATATAGAGGGTCAATACACAATGTATTGGTAATACAACAATCCAAAAAAACAAAATATATTTTTATACCATAGGTGAGAGCATTCCATGAAAATATGTCAGCATAAAACATTTGAAGACACATGGGAATACTCTGATAAATTTTAAACACTTTATTGGAATCAGGGTTCTCTTCTTTGTTTCTCTTCTAAGCTAGATAGTTCACTCTACAATCTATAACTCTATGGTCTATATGGAATCCACCCTTGACTCGACATCCAAGACCCAACCCAAGTTTGCCATAAGGGTTGGAGTATTTTTATCTCTACTATGCCATAGGGCCATCATCAGTGTACAATACCTATTTCAGGGCAACACAAACCTGTGCCATCAAATCATAAGTTTGGGCAATGATTTTTCTTAAATCGTGCCTTCTTCGGGTAACGATCTAACTCTCTTAAGCCTAATTTTAGGTTCTTAAAAATATGAATTCTTCTTATAATCCATTTCTTTCTTATTCTATTAAGGGCTTATTTATAATAGGGTATTGCCATACCCAGAATTGAAAGTCCTTCATTGATCCCATAATATATATACTACCCTTCATATATCAAAACACATTATTGACCACCAAAATATTTGAACAATAAAAGAGAGTTCGTACTTCAAAATATGTGAAAACTTATGGAAAGAACTTCTTTTTTCTACACCTTAACAAATAATGGTCAACTCCTTCATAACAACCCATGCAATTCTTTCAATTGTAATATTTAACATTTATAAACAAGAAAACACCCTCTCTTCATGCATAACCAATATGAAGTCCATAAATACTATTACAACATTTATGCCATGCTTCTAAATAGGCAATTGAATAATTCATAATATGTTAAATCAAGAGGTATCATAACACGAGAGGGAGCTTCTTTATTCATTCTCTCAATTCAAATTGCAAAACTGAAAAGGCATACATATATACATACATACACACACACATATATATGCATATATGAGACCATAATTTAATCTATGAAAAAGAGCCTCAATACCAAAACACTATATCATTGAAATGGGTTCATAGTTTGGCTATTCAAGATGATCTTTCAAAACTATTTTATAAACATAATGAAATACTTCCAATCTTAGTAAAATAATAAATTCATGCCCATGGAATTTAGGATAGCTCCACATACCTTAAGTTTCTTAACTTGGAGGATGAAACCCTAATTTTGCTACTTTTTTGAGATGTTTGAATTTGAAAGGCTTAAATTCTAGATTACTTAGGGGAAAAGGATTGAATTATTGTTCTTGGGGTAAGAGGAGTGTTTTTCTTTAGAGTTTATTAGAAAATATGGACAATTGATGACCTAACTGATGATATTATCATGATTTGATGAATTGAATTGAGGGGAAAAGAAATAATTACCCTCGGGCATTTAAATCCATAATTGGTCTACATTTTGGATGATCATCGCGTTGCGGGAGGAGTTCCTTCGCCATTAGAACCGCGACATGGCTCTATCACAGTGGGCTATTAGAATCGAGATCTAAACGTGACCCAATCCTCATTTGAAAAATCGAAAAATCCTCTGAGACATACTACCTCCTTCCTAAACATAAAATAACCCAAAAATTAATGCCTTGGGATCGGGAAGACCATTTAAAAATCCTCAAAGTTAAGAGGCTTAAAATATAACTAAGCCCCCAGACACTTAGAAAAATTTTTAGGCCTTAACTCCCCATGCATACAACTAAGAGCTGAATCAAGCCATGAATAATATGGGTTGTTACATTTGATTTTCCAACTAGTTCAGATCTCTATATGCAAAATTGATAGTGAAGTAACATTTACTTTGATAATTCCATCTGAGGTTGTCTACTTCTTCCTTGAGGCATGAAAATTTGTCAAGTTTGCCATAGAACTCAGCTAATATCTCCAATTACTAGTCTTACATTAATTTTCTATAGGTCAGGTTCCATCCATGCTCAAACCATACTTCGTGAAGTATAGATATTTTTTTTTGATTTAGTTGATAGATATATTGGAATAATCACTTGAAACATCCATTTCCTAGACTATTATCATCCCAAAAATTGTTCTTCCTGCCATTATTCACCTTGAAACTACTATTCATAAAGAAATCATGCCATAGATTCCTAATTGATCTCCACAAACTAGTTCCACAGACAGTACTTACTTTCTTTGTTTTTCCAGGACCTTTCCTTTTTATTATTTGGCTTGGATCACCTTCTCTTATAGAGAATGATCTTCTAGAGTAAACCCCCACAACCACTTCATGATTAAATGAGAGATCCAAGTTCTTAAGATTATGAGCTTATTGAGTGTACCCGTGATAAGTTGCTGCAACTGAGGGAGGTATAGTCATAGATTTTAAATTTTGCCTAAATAGTGCATCTCCTTTGGTGTCTAATTTTTCCAATAATAAAGTATTCATTTGAATCATGTATTATTTGAACTATTGCATGGACTGTTATCTTTTCGTTTTTCCTTACAAGAGTTAATTTCTCTTTTAAAAAATGTCAAATTTACCTGATATCCATATTATAGAATATTATTATCTAGGTTGTTGTACGGTCTATATCTATTGATCTGTTCCATAATATTGTATATGTAACATTCATTTACAAAAAAAATCAGTCCTCACTCTTTTGTTACTACATGATCTATGTCATGCCATTGAGTCTTCTTCAATAATAAGGTCTACCTCTTTTTAATAATTCATCATCTAAATATACGTATATTAATAGTTCAACATGATCTAGATTTCATTGGGCTGAAAATGTATATATTTTATTTAGCTATACGTGTGTTCAATGAACTAAATGGACTGAATATTTGTTTCTATATTTTAATTTTCATTTGTGTCCTACTAAAGTTTATAAAGTGTTCTTTTGCATCAATATTTCTTGAATCTATCTTTTCCTATTTGATCACCTTTATCTCTATATTTCCGTATTTACTTGGATAAGATGTTAACTCTTTGCAAATTATCTTTGTTACTGCAACTTATTGATTTTATTTATATTTTGTTAGTACATTTAGAAAGATCTGATGATGCCCATTTAAACTTGGGTTCAGCTTATCATAAGTGCCATAAATTTTTAAGAAATTCTTATCATCAGCCAACACATAATTTTGATAACTTACTCGTGTCTTTTAAAATTTACTTGTAAGTAATTAATGATTTTGTATATTACGAGATCTAATTTTAATATTGACTTTTCTTAGAAATACATATTTTCCATCCAAGGATTGGGTGGATTTACCTATGTATAGAGAAGAGTATAAATAGGGTGTTATATCTTTCTTGGATTTTGCTTACACTTGTGGAGATGCTCAAGGCGAAAAAATTTTATGCCCATATGATAGGTATTGTAATCTTCATTGCAATTGAAGGGCTATAGTGTATAATCATCTAATAGACCATGGGTTTGTTGAAGGTTATAAAAGATGGATTAATCATAGAGAATGGAAAATCCATTTGAATGTTCACACTCATATGGATGACTCGTATGATGATATTGAGGGGTTGTCTAAAGATCAATTTAGACATGTTGAACAAGCTGAAGGAGTTTATGAAGGTCCAAATAAAGATTTCAAGAAATTCTATAACTTAATTGATGAGGCAGGACAAGAGCTATATCTCAGTTGTAAAGGATTCTCTAGATTTTTATTCACAATCCATTAATATTTGTTGAAGTGTCGGCATGGACCAAGCAATGAATCATTTACTTATCTTTTAGAATTATTATAAAAGTAAATACCAGAATTGAACATTCCTCCATCCTACAATAAAGACAAGTCTATGGTCAAGGGTCTTCGTCTTGATTATGAGAAAAGTGATACTAGTCCTAATGATTGTATGTTGTTTAGGAATGAGCATAAGGATGATGAATTGTGTCATGATTGTGGAGATTCATGATATATTAAACCTCTTGAAGTATATTATAGGGTTTTTAAGCCTTATAAAAAACCACTCATGTTCCACAAAAATTTTGAGATACTATTCATTAATTCTTAGACTCAAAGAGATATTTATGTGCTCAAAGACGACAGATTCATTGAGGTGGCATGACAAGGAGCGTTCTAAAGATGGAAAGTTAAGGCATCTCACTGATTGAAAAGCATGAAAATATTTTGATAGCTTGTATCCAGATTTTGCACTAGATTCTCTTAATTTGAGACTTGACTTGGAAACTATTGGATTCAATCAATTTCGGACCATGAGTGTATCTCATAGCACATGGAAAGTTATAATGATGGTGTATAATTTGAATCCTTGGATGTGCATGAAACCAAAATATTCTATGCTTTCCTCACTTATTCCTAGGTCTCGTTCGCATGGAAATGACATTGATATTTATTTACAACCATGAATTGATGAGTTAAATTTATCATAAAAAACTAGTGTTATAACATATGATGCTTCAAGAAATCAAGACTTCCAAATGAGAGCAACTCTTATGTGGACAATTAGTGACTTCTCTATATATGGTATGTTATCTGGTTAGAGTATAAAAGAAAAGTTGGCTTGCCCTTATTATAATTATGACACTAATTCTTGCTAACCTAAACATAGTAGAAAGATGTTCTATATGGATCATCATGTTTTTCTACCCATGGATCATCTCTGGAGATCTAATAAAAGATATTTCAATGGAAAAATAAAATTTAAATCTCCTCCATGTTTTTAAAAGGGAACTGATCTGCTTAATAGCTTACAAACATAAAGAATATGTTTGGGAAGAAGAGAAAGAGATCAAATAATGGGACGTGGAATAAAAGGCCAATATTTTTTTGAATATTGGGAGCACAAATCATTACCTAACAACCTTGATATGATAATGTAATTAGAACAATTTTTTGTTATTTCTGGCAGAATAATAGATCATGCAATGATTTGAAAGAGATGGTAATTACAAATATCCTTCATCTAAAAGACACCCTAGATGAAAAGGGAACTAAGATTGTAAAAGCATGATTCTCAATGACTAATAGAGAGAAATCATGTTTTTATGGAGTTTTATAGTCAACAAAGCTAATTGATGGTAATGCCTCCATCATATCTAGGGGTGTACATCTAGTTGAAAGAAAATTATCTGGATATAAGACTCATGATGTTTATTTTATGTTACATTACTTTCTGCCAATACCAATTAAAAGCATCATTCTTGATTATGTTTCTATTGCTTTGATTCGTTTGAGCTTCCTCTTTTGTTGTCTATGTCAAAAAGTTATCACAATGGAGGAAATAGATTTCTTAGAAGTTGAGATCATAGAAATATTAAATTATTTTGAAAAAATCGTTTCTCCTACATCTTTTGATATAATGATTCATTTTCCTAGTTATTTGGATAATGAGGTGAGATTAGGAGGTCAGGTTCAAAATCGATGGATTTATCCCTCTAAAAGAGATATGCATACATTTAAATTGTATGTTCGTAACATAAACTATCTAGATGGATCTATAGTACAGGTATACCTGATTGAAGAGTGTTTAACTTTATATGCTCTAAATATTTGAATATGGGCATACATACCAGATTTAATAAAAGACCTCAAAATGATGATGAGTATGGCTTAGATGATGCACAAATTTCTAGTTTGTTCCCTAGCACAGGTTGTCCTTTAGGATCAAAGAAAAAATCATTAACTTATTTAGATAACAAGTCACTGAATCTAGCGCATGCATGCATATTAGGCAATTGTGATGAATTTCAAGACTATATTAGGTACTTTAATATCTTATAGCATTTTATTTTCATGAATATTTTTAACTTGTTGAATTTATTATTCTAGCATTGTGTAAAAATAATGAACTTGAGGTTAATAGACAGCTGCAAATATTCAATTGGAGCAAGTCTAGGAGTCATTGTCAAAACTTCTCAGAATGGTTTGAAAATCGTGCTTCGCAAAATGATATGCCTGATCTGATAAAAGAATTTCCAAAAGGATCAAATTCAGTTGTTAAAAGATGTTCTATTTATCTCATTAATGGATATAGATTCCATATTAGGCAGCGTGATGCAAGGCGTAAACCACAAAATACTGGTGTTACATTAGTTGTCTCAACTACAAGCTTTGTAAGCTCAAAGGATCAAAATCTAGTTGATGTAGATTCAACTTATTATAGTAAAATAGCTGATATACTTGAGTTAGACTACTATGGCCATTTTAAGATTGTTTTATTCAAGTGTGACTGGTATGAGGTTGAAAAACATATTTATGGTCTTACTTATGTCTACTTCAACAGAAAATACTCTCTAGAAGAGCCTTTTGTTTTACCATCTCAAGTACACCAGTGCTTCTATGTGCAAGATCTGTATGATCAAGATAGACATTATGTTATGAAAACTATTTAAAGAGACTTGTTTAACATAAGTGATTAGGTTGAATCTAATACCTCAGAATGTTATAAAAATTAGCTTTGCGAACAATTTATGGGCCCATCTATATTAGATAATAATGATGAAGTTGTCTTATTAAGGAATGATGTAAAAGAAACAATTATTGATATGATTCTTGAAGGATCTCTTGTTAAACAACTTAAAGTTGAGAATGACAATGAGTCTGAAGATGAATATAAAGAAAAGTTTGTAGAGGAGTTTGCAGGTGAGTCTGATAAAGAGTCTCAAGATTATATTGATTTTGAGGATGAATCATAAGTTTATTATTTTTTTGATGACCAATAGTGTTAGCTTACTCTTCTGTTATGTGACTATTTGCTAGTACAAAAGCTCTTTGACTTCTAATAAGCAAAAATATAGATGAGATTGAAAATCTTTATGCATTTTATTGTCTTCTTTTTTATACTTGATTATTATTTAGTTAATTACTTACAGTGCTAGCTTACTCTTTTTGTTATTTAACTGTTTTCTAGTGTAAACACTCTAGTACATTTATTATGCATGCACATGATATTATGACAATCTTTAAGTATTTTGTTGGCCTCTTTCTTGAGCCTAATTATTTTTTTTTAATGACCCTATACTTCTATCTCACTTTTAGCATGATGTAGTTATATGTGTTAGTTAATGACTTTTTTGGGTGTACCCTACACTGATTTGACTTAAATGACAATTTTATTCTATTTTTATCAGGTAATGGTTGTCCTAATAAATATAGCGGACTAACGAATTTTGAGGATACTCTATGATACTAACCAAGTATACCTTCATTTATCTCTACACTTACTCCTTTCATTGAAGACTACTTATATAAAATATTGGAGATAAATTAATGTATACTTACCTGAATTTAACCTTCTTATCTATTCTTGGCGACTTCACACTTCTCAAATTCATATAGCCTATCCTAATATTTTTTTACTTGAGGAGTAATTGTTGTTGTTGATCATTTATCTTACTAGCTTGAGGATTAGTAATATCTTAAGGAGTTTCTAGATGATAGGTGATAGTAGATAATATAATGCACTTGTTGTTTCTTATTTTTTTCATTTGGTTAATCCTTTTTTCTCATTTTTTCATGCGACATGTGTTAACCTATACCTATCTTGGGTGGATAATGTTTTTTTTGTTTTTTTGAGTGGGTAGTATTTTTGTTAAATATCCATATGATATCCTACAAAAGTATGTCTATCAGAAGGTCAAAGAGCACAAATGTTTGCTCCTATCCTGTAGGGTATATATGAAATTTATCGTTCTTTCATGAGGTATTGTCCAACATATTACTTGATGTATCAGGAAATACATGTATTTTCTTGATTCTTAGTCATGTATATCTACATACTTAATTAAATATGTAATACCCCATACTAATCTTAGCTCAATTCGACTCTTAGTTGCATGTATAAGGGGCTTAAGGCCTGAAAATTTCACTAAGTGTTGGGGATTTAGCAATTTTTAAGGCTTCTAAACTTGAAGGATTTTGAAATTGGTCTTTCCGACCCGGAGATGTTTGTTTTTGAGTTAATTCATGTTCAAGAGTATGAGTAGCATATCTCATAGAAGTTTTGGATTTTTCAGTCTAGGTTTGGGTCAAGTTTAGATCATGAAACCAGAGGTTTACCATGATTAGACCGCATCGCAGTAAGCCTATCATGTCCAGTTTTGAATTTAAATTCTTGGGAGCAATTGAGCTTTTTCCCATCTACCCAATCATTCATAACACGACTTAGGATTCGGTTAGGGCATTATTTTGCCCTTCTTCTCCAATTTTCCTCCCAAGAAAACCATTCCATTTCCCCAAGAACACAAATTCAATTCCTTTTTCCTGAAGAAATCAAGAATTCAAGTTCCCTAAGTTCAAGAACCTTCAAGAAAGCATCAATTTTGGGTTTTCTCTTTCAAGTTAAAATCCTAAGGTATGTGGGAGATCATCCACGGTCCCCTTAACCCATGGAGCTCAAGAACCCTTTTTGGTTTAATATTATGAGTTTTACATGATTAAGTCGAACTATCTCCATGAATCTCTTGTTAATTCAATTTCAAGCTATGATTATAAGTGTTTTCAAGTGGAATAAGTCATATTATGTTTCAAATTTTATAATTCCCATGTCACGTTCAGCTTATTCAGGATAAATCCTCAAGTTATGATTTTTTCGTGAAATCTTATTGTTTCCCTCATGTTTATGATATTCTCATGAATAAGTTTATGATTTTCAAATGTTTGATGAAATGCCCATGTTTGGGTCTTTGAACCATAATCACTTATTACAGTATTTCAAATTTGACATCATATTGTATACTTATTCAATGTTGGTGGGTTATGAACACCCAATACCAGTGATTTAAATAAATTTATCTTTTCAAGTACTCAAACAGTTAATCCATGAATCATATCAGTATACTCAGATATTCAAATTCATGATGAGCATTATCAGTTTATATGTTAATAATTACCTCAAAATCCATATGCACTATTATTTTCAAAATACCATGAGCTGAGCTTATCAGGTATCAATATTGTAATGCCCGTACCTTTTCTTAGCTTGAAAATCTTCTCAAAGATGTTAGAACTTTCTTTGAAATAAGAATTCATTCTTATACACATTTCATTTCCATACTTTTCACTTCCAATCATGTGAAAAATTGAATAAGCTTTCTATCGATATATAATTTGCCAAAATCCAACACCCGGGCGAAGAGTTAGGTCCTTTTGTGAGACAGTGTTTGGCCTAAATGTTCAGTGTGTCGCGAAGATATCTCAAATGGAAATTTTCAAATTCCATTGTTGCTCTGTGAAACTGGCGCATCGCTCCAAACTTCCAAGTTGTAGACAAGGTAGCAACGCAATAGCTCCATGTCGCGTCACCATGCAATTTCCCAATTGTCAATTTCCAGTGACACGGTGCGATAATGCCGCGTGGTGCCAAAGGCCCAATTCGAGAAATTTTACTAAAAATTAAATTATGTGTCCAAGGTTAAAAGGGTCAATTTGCCCCCTATATAAGCTTCCAAACATGGGATTTAGCCCTTATTCGTCCAAAATATTGATGTTTCTCTCAAATACTCTTAAGAACTCAAGCTAGGGTTTTCATAGAAGGTCTAATTTCAAGAAGGTTTCACCATCAATCTTCACGAAATCACAAAATAAGGTATGCATAGTGTTTATTCATGGACTCCTTTCATCCATGAAGTCCAAGAATCCCTTTTCTAAACTCAAGTTATGGATTTTCTATATATTTTCATGTTTTGGCTGCTCATGTTCATGTTTGATAGATGTGAAATTGGATTCTACTCCATGATTGTTGATAGTTTCTACGTGTGTTTAATTACTATAGCCATAGATTCATGCAACCCTAAGATTTAAACCCTTGAATGATGAAATTAGAATTGAATAATGATGTTTACATGTACCATGCTTGTCATATGTTTGATTAAATGCCTAGATGAAGGATATTGTCTAACTAGCATGACATCATAAAATTCCCATGTATGAATAAGATCATGCCTATTACATGTTTGATGAAATGCTCCTATGAAGGTAGTAAGTATTATGATGATAGTCAAGTCTTCAAGTAAATCATGTTATGTCAGTTTCCTTCTATCGAGTCCTGGGGGTACTTATACCCAAAATATGAGCTGTGCGCCTAGATCCATGTCATGTTTTCATGATACTCTCAGTCTATCTATGAACTATTACACTTCAGATAGTCTTATGACTTAGGAAAAATCTACATGATCTCATGACTCAGTTAGTTGTCAGATATCAGTAGTATTCCGTCAGCTATGAAAATTCAGTAACTCAGTCCATGCTCAATTCAGTTCAGTAAATTATGTTCAGTGTCCATTTAGATGGGAGTAGGAATTAGCACCGAGTGAACCCAAGGATGGGGACTCACCTGTTATACAAGGGTGTGATTCTTAGAAGCAATCCTTTCATTCCAAAACTATATGGATAACATAGGTTAATACATTGTAGCCTACTATATGAGGGTAGATGATGTGGCTTAACTTGTTATGTGAGGATTCTCATTGTTCTCGCTAGAGTTACCTATTATATGAGGGTTACTCACATGTTGTCCTTACCAGTGGTGCGGTATTGACACCCTTCCAATCAGGGCATAGATTGGACCCCAGCTCAGCTATTATAGCACATTTGGGGCATATCAGTTAGATACTACTTCCCACAGTTTTATGTTACAAAATTAGGATTGTCAGATACAGTCAATCAGTCTCAGTAATAGAACTCAGATAGTTCTTCAGATTTTAGGACTATCAGACATAGTCAACACAGACATAGTACAAAACCTAGATTGTTCTATTAGATTTAGGATTGTCATACATAGTCACCCATGTTATCAGTTATATTCAAATATAGTCATTCATGTTATTAGTATTTTCATGTTATCAATATCAAGACTGAGTAGTCATGCTACCATGGTATCAGTATCATATTATTATATTGTCAATTATAGTTGCGTATTTATGCATGCATTCTCATGTTCATGTTAGACAGTCAGCTAGTATTGATCATGCATGCAAACCCTTGCATATAGCCTACCTCACATGTATACTCAGTACATTCCATTGTACTAATGCATTTGCACTATGGTGCTTTTTTATGTTACACCATAGGTTCAGAGATATAAGTTCTAGATCAATAGTAGATTCCAGATTCAGCAGTCAGAGTAGAAGTGAGTCCTCATCCTTCGAGTACATAATGATTTTTTAGTATCTTATTGATTAGCTTATTAGTTGGAGTTAGTTGGAGATACGTTCCATCAACTCTTTATTCAGATTCTTCAGACAGTAGAGGCTTTTAGGCTAGATGTACACTAGATGCAAACTAGATACAGACTATCATGTTTTAGATTTCAGTTTTGTTTTGGGTATTCTATTACCCCACACAGATGATATGTTATTCAGTTATGTTCATGATCAAACCTTATGGCCTTTCAGTGCATGTTTTTGCATTATTATGTTATCTTATGCAGTATATAGGTAAATGTATCAGTCATGGGTTATCTTGTGGTCCTTTGGGGTAATAAGCACCGTGTAGCATTCTAGTTCAACAAATCAGGTTGTTACAAATACATGCGCCAATTAATATTTTAGTGTCATTTAGTTAGGAGTAAAATTTAGCACCGAACGAATGTAGGGATGGCAGATTTTCCGTCAGTTAGGCAAAGTCATTAGTAGTATTTCATGTGTACCAGAACTACGTAGCTAACGTAGGTATGAGGGGCCACCCGTCATTTTAGGCTTGATTCTCTGATCATTTGGGACACCATTTTAGTGACTACTATAGTTAAGGTTCTATTCCAATGGCAAGGATAGAACATCTCTCCTCAACATGGGTCAAACACTAGACTCCATGATAGCTCACATGGTTTATGTTAGTTACATGATAGCTCTAATAGTTTCAGTCAGTATTCAATGTATTATCAGTTTAGGTTTGCTTGGCTAAGTGTACAGACTTTTAGATATTTAGTTATACAGATTTTTGTCTTCCAAAATTATAGATTGTCTCTATGACATAATAGATTTACACTTAGTCTTGCATTCTTAGATATTATAGTTTTCACGCATTCATGCTCAGTTATCCATGTAGTTCAATTAGTCTTTATCTTAGATGCATAGTACCCTACAGTTTTAGTCTAGTTATTTAAACTAAGTACAATTCAAATTTACATGACCAATATTCAGTTATCACTTAATTAGTATGTAGTTATCCGTTAATCAGTCTACAAATACCAGTTAATCAGTATCTAGATACTAGTTATTTTGTATTCAGACGTCAGTTCTTTAGTACTCAGTTATCAATCATTCAGTTGATCTGATCAACTTAGTATATGTTATGTTTGGTTTTGTATGTTTATTCCTCCGTGCTCAGTATATTTGTGTATTTAGATCCTCGAGTTATGTCAATTTCCATCACGTAGTTTCAGACCCAGTATTCATATAGTATCCATGTTTTACTATTTTCCAACTTCAGTTCTACTTATTCTAGGAAAGTAAAGTTTTAAGAAACTAAGTATAGTGATTCACCAACTTATCAGATTTTGTTTATTAATCATGTTTTAAGATATATCAACTTTCAGCTTATTTTAGTGTCTTGGTGAGTCTACTTATATTTAGCATGCATGTTTCAGATTACGCATGAACTTAGTTTTACTTATTGCATTCACCCCCACTTACTCAGTACATTTTAGAAGTATTGATCCATATATATGTCTGTGTGGCTACATTTTTTAATAATGTAGGTACGAGTTGTATCCTAAACATCATGATCAGACGATTACAGTTTCTAGCCAGCAGGTAATGAGTTCTCCTATTTCGGGGACTCCAGTCAAATTTTGACCATGTACTTTATTTTTATTATTATTCTTATGTGTTGATTAGTGGTAGCTGGAGGCAAGTCCCATCTATCTATAGTTAGTATAGTAGAGGCTTCATATATAGCAGTTAGAGTCGGTCATGTAAATTTTAGTTTATCTCTTTAGATTTATCATATTGTAAACTTTATTAGTTATGTATATATTTATATTTCATTATGCTTATATTTCCACACAGTAGAACTAGTTATTTAATACATATTAAATCAGTTGCTCAAGAAGTATGCCAATTTCATAGTTTAGCTTAGGATCACTTGTGGTTTCAAGCACCGTGCAATGACTAGAGGGTAGCCTTGTGTCGTAAAAAACTTAGTATCAGAGCCCAGAGTTCAATTGTCCTAGGGTGTGTATGATGCCATGTCTAGTAGAGTCTTGTAGAATGGTACAGAGACGTCTATACTTTCCTTTGAGAGGCTACAAGGCATTTAGGAAATATTTCCCTTCTTTCATATCTTAGATCGTGCAGTAGAGGTGTTCCCTTAGGAACTTATGCAGACTCTTACATTAATTCATTCACGCTAAATTTACCCTATTCTTGAGGATATAGAAATAGCCAAGCTTTAGTCCTAACAGATAGAGTTTTCTTAGACAGTTCATATGGATAGTTATGGATTGTATGCAGGCTCAAAAGTATCCCATCAGTACCTTTATATTCCAAAGCATAAAGTATTTCATTCATATTCATGAAAATCATGCACTAAGATAAAGTTAGAGGTATTTTTAGATCCCTTCTTAGAATATTTTGATAGCATATGATCTAGAATTAGAAGCATGAACCCAAAAGTTTAAAAGCAGCAAAGTGGGTATAATGTTTATCTAGATTCAGTAGATTTTGTATCCATGGGGCTAGTTGTATGATAGGTGAATCAGTAGGCTTGAAATAGTGTATGCAAGAATTTAAGTTAAGTATGATGGTGTGGGTATGCTTAGATTGTGCCCTTGAGTTGCTAAGTGTGAATGAGGCTAGTAATGAAGTATGTGATATTCTTACTAGCTAAGTTATGGACTATAGAAAGTTAAGAGTCATATATCATAAGGAAGTACTAGCAGCAAGTCTTACATTTTCAAGTGTAGTCTTTCGGGGTGAGTTCTTATTTATGTGTATTGTTATATCTTAGACTCTAGAATACAGTGGTCGTAGTTCAATTTAGAGTTATTTAAAAGGGTCCTGCAGACTTGGAGTGATGGCTTTAAGCTAAGGGGGAGATGATAGAACAAGTAACCAAGTTAGACTCTCAAATTCTAGTAGTGATGCCAGTGTATTATAGAAAATCAGTAGGGGAGGAATATGCCTGACCCATTATTATCACGGTGTAAAGTTTTCAATTATCATGAAATCTACTCATGTCTTACATATCAGCTCCATGATCATAGTTCATGTTCCTGCACATCATAGAGAATCATGTGCACTTCCAGATCCTAGTATAAGGAGTTTCAGTTTGATCAGCAGTACGAATTATGTTCCATGAAATCATGAACTCCAAACTTAGGTCATGCAACTTATGACTCATGTACTCATGTTTTATAGTATGCTCAGTCCCCATAACTCATGCTACACTCTTAATGGCCAGTGAAATTTAGATTTTGTAATGTATGTTCTCAAATTAGATCTCTTTGATGCATCGATGATGTTGATATTCTATTCCTCAAGCCTCAGCTAAGAGTTAAAGTTATGCATAGTATCCTTTCATATTTCAGGTCCTCATGTTTTAACCATTCATTGAGATTTTCTTATGAAATGATAGTAGCAATGAGTAATTATTTAATGGAAGACAGTGAATGTTCCTTGATGATGAAATATTATTGTATGCATATTTTAGCTAAGGCTATAAGTGTGAAGTAAGATAAAGGCAAAGCTTTAAATATATGTCATGGTTAGATAAGATCATTCTAGTGTGTTTCATTGAGGATAGTATAGGGAAGTTATTATTGATAGAGGTATTAGAGAATATGACAAAGATGTTTTTATGTGTTGTTTGCCTAGAAGTTCGTATGTGCTTATGAAGATAGGCTTGAATGTCATGTTGGTGTGTAAGTGGATGAATGCATTGCATATTAGTAAATTCCTAGTAAGAGGTTGAATGTAGTTGTTAAAGTGGTACTAAGAATTATTCATGAGATGAAAGTTGTGAAAAGGAATGGGGTATTGAATTCATGATTCAAACTAGTATTATAGTGTTACGTTTGTACTTTGTAGATTCGAGTAGGCTTGAACACAGTGGAAGAATTTAGTTTAGCTCTGACTTCAGCAAATAAAGTCATCAATGCCCATGTGAAGATTTTAAGTAGCCTCAAGAGAGGTGCAGTATTGAAGTATAATGTATAGTTGAGGGAGTATTTAAGAATTGAAGATAAGTTTGAATTGATCAGTTGCATTGACTAAGGCCTAGTAATTCTATTCCATCTTATGTTTTATAGGCCTATGTTCCATGTTACAGAATTATAGCCATGCTATGATGACTTATTCAGATATCTAGTTCAGATCATGCCCAAGATTCTTTTATCCCTAATGTTTTTAGAACTTCTTAGAAAGAGTGTTGAAGAAATACTTCAGTTTAGTATAAGCTTTCAGTATGATTCAGTCTGTATAGCCAGCAATTTAGTTTAGCAGTCAGATAGATAAGTTCCTATGGTTTTCCCTTTTCTATCTAGTCATACTATCCAAAGTCTCATGAATATGGCTATTCCAAGAGGCAATTTGTTCGCATCCATGTAAATTATGAATTCATCTCATTTCATGCATCAGGCATCAATTTTAGATTCTACATATTTAGTCATAATTCAATTTATAAGTATTATATGCATCATATCAGTCTTTCCTTAGTATGTCCAGCAAGTCAGTATGATTTGGGGGAACAAAATATCCCAAGGGGGAAATGTTGCAATACCCTGAGTTTCCATGTCCTTAACCTCTCAACTTTTCTTCACAAAACCATATCCACCATGAGGTAATGGTTATTCATAAGTTGTCTCTCCCATTTCAGTATTTGCTTTATAACCATTCTAATGTCACAACATGTATTCATGAAATCAATTCAGGTCAGGTATCATGCTCAGACTCAGTTATGCAATCATGTTCTAAGTCATGCATGTTAAGTATATGATCTTAGTTGTCTTAGTCCAGTACTCTCATTCTAACCAGTTTTATTCGGGGAAAAATGTTCCCAAGGGGGAGATATTGTAATGACCCATACTAATCTTAGCTCAATTCAGCTCTTAGTTGCATGCATAAGGGGCTTAAGTCCTAAAAATTTCACTAAGTGTTAGGGAATTAACCATTTTTAAGGATTCTTAACTTGGAGGACTTTTAACTTTGTCTTATTGAGCCCGATATGTTGGTTTTTGAGTTAATTCATGTTTAGCGGTGTAAGGAGCATGTTTTAGAGAAGTTTTAGCTTATTCTGATGGGGTTTGCGTCATGTTTAGATCAAAAAACCAGAGGGTTACCGCGATAAGGGTGCGTCAAGGCAATAGTCCTGTTCTAATATTCATCGCAGCGTGGTAAGGGAATTCAACTACCGCAATTAGACTGCATCGCGGTAAGCTTATTGTATCCAGTTTTAAATTTAAATGCATGAGGGTAAATTGGGTCTTTTCCCCCTTAACCCTATCGTTCACAACATAACTTAACATAAATTGGGGCATAATTTTGCCCTTGTTCTCTAATTTTCCTCCCAAGAAAACCATTCCCTTTCACTAAGAACACAAATTCAATTTCCTTTTCCCAAAGAAATCAAGAATTCAAGTTCTCTAAGTTCAAGAAACTTCAAGAAAGCACCAATATTAGTGTTTCGCTTTCAAGTTAAAAGCCTAAGGTATGTGGGAGATCATCCATGGGTCCCCTTTCACCCATGGAGCCCAAGAACCCTTTTTGATTTTAAATTATGAGTTTTATATAATTAAGTTGAACTATCTCCATGAATCTCTTGTTAATTCATTTTCAATTTATGATTATAAGTGCTTTTAAGTGGAATGAATCATATCATATTTTGAATGTTATAATTCCCATGTCATGTTCAGTTTATTTAGGATAAATCCTTAAGTTATGATTTTTTCCATGAAAACCTATTGTTTCTCTCATGTTAATGATATTCTCATGAATAAGTTTATGATTTCCACATGTTTGATGAAATGCCCATGTTTGGGTATTTGAACCATAATTTGTTATTACAGTATTTCAAGTTTGATATTGTATTTTATATGCATTCAGTGTTGGTGGGTTATGAACACCTGATACCTGTGTTATTTACATAAATTCAGCTTTTCAAGACTCGAAAAGTTAATCCGTGAATCATATTAGTATACTCAGATATTCAAATTCATGTGAACATTATCGGTTTATATGTTAATAATTACCTCAGAATCCATATGCACTATTATTTTCAAAATACCATGACATGAGCTTATCAGTTATCACTTATCAGTGCATGCACTAGTTAGTATTTCAAGGTCTTTTAATTTGGAGTAGGACTTAGAATCGAGTGATTACAGGGATGGTGGCTTTCCCATCAGTTAGGCAGAGTTGTTAGTAGCATTCCCTATATTCCAGAACTACGTAGCCAGCTTAAGGTATGAGTGGTCACTCTTTATTTTATGCTTGACTTCCTTTTACGGGTCACCCATCAATTTAGGCTTGACACCCTAGTCCTTTGGGACATCAGTTTAGTGATCACTACATTTCTTGTTCTATTCCGATGACACGGATAGAACAACCCTCCTCAATGTGGGTTAGATGTTAGACTCCATGATATCTCACATGGGTTTTGTTGGTTATATGATAGCTCTAATAGTTTCACTCAGGATTTAGTGTATTTTTAGTTTAGGTTTGTTGGCTAAGTGTACAGACTTTTAGATATTTAGTTATATAGATTTCAGTCTTTCAGAATTACAAATTGTCTCAATGACATAAAAGATATACACTTAGTCTTGCATTATCATATATTATAGTTTTTACACTTTCATGCTTAGTTATCTTATGTTGTTCAGTTAGTCCTTATCTCATATGCCATGTACCCTACAATTTTAATCCAGTTATTCAGCCTAAGTATAGTTCAATTTTGCATGACCTGTATTCAGTTATTAGTTAATGAGTATACAGTTATTAGTTAATTAGTATACATATACCAGTTAATCTGTATCCAGATACCAGTTATTTAGTATTCAGATGTCAGTTCTTTAGTACTCAGCTATCAGTCATTCAATTAATTATATTAGCTTAGTATATATTATGTTTGATTTTGTATGTTTATGCCTTCGTGCACAGTATATGTGTATATTTAGATCCTCAAGTTATGTCAGTTTTCATTACGTAGTTTCAGACCCAGTATTCATACAGTATCCATGGTTTACTCTTTTCTATCTTCGGTTCTACTTATTCTATGAAAGTTCAATTTTAAGAAACTGTGTAGTAACTCACCAGCTTATAACATTTTTTTTATTATTCATCTTTTAAGATATATCAGCTTTCAGTTTATTTCAGTCTCTTGGTAAATCTGCTTACATTTAGCATACATATTTAAGATTATGAATGAACTTAGTTTTACTTATTGAATTCACCCAGTAACGCCTCGAGTATGTACCCCAAATGTCACACAGTTCTTACGACCCCGAGGGCCACAAGATAACCCATGACTGGTACCAATAATAAGCACTATAAAATAATACTAAAATAATGCAAAAGTTACGCTGAAATGCAATAAGGTTCATAATCTGAATACTGATAAATATAGTACTGAAATAACATCTGAAAATTGAATACTGTCTGAAATAGCCTAGTCTGGAAAACCTCTAATAGAACTATCTGAAAGTGGAGCTGATGGGACAAACCCCCAACTAACTCTAAATACTGAAATACTGAAGCTTTTGAAAATACTAAAATAAATTCATATCCTCGATAGAAGAGGACTCACTACTGAATCTACTACTACTATCTGAATTTGTCTATATGCGGTCAGGTACCTGAGCGTCGAACCTATAATATGAGACATCATAGCACAAAGAGAAAGTATTAGTCAGTACGTGGAATGTACTGGTACGCTAGATGAGGTAAGGCTGAATGCAAGGGTTCATATGCATAAACAGTAACTGACTGAATGATATAGAGTAATTGAATAAGAGCGCATAAACTGAAACTACTATAAAATACTGAGTATGCAATACTGTACATATACATGTATACTATATCTAAGATTTTACTGAAGCTGAGTAGTGATTTCTGATACTGAGGAACTGATATATGTAATCACTAATAATAGAGTAACTGATACTGAGTTACTATTTTTGGCAGTCCTGATTCTGTAGAACTGAACTAAGTTTTATACTGAGACTAAATCTGAAACTGTAGGAGGTAATCATTTAGCCGACATGCCCCAAATAAGATAACTGGGGTCCAACCTATAACCCCAGTTGTAAGGGTGTCAGTTTCGTGCCATGGGTAAGGACAAAATAAAGAGTCACCTCATCTAGCAGGTGCCCTAAATGAGAATGGTGGTACCCTCAACTAACAGGTAAAATACCTCATCCACCCTCAACTGTTAGGTTGATGTCTCATCCTATGATGGCTACATAGTTCTGGAATGCAAGGACTGCTTCTAAGGATCACACCCTCTACTGACATGTGAGCCCTCATCCTTGGGTTCACTCGATGCTAAATCCTACTGCCAACTAAAAACACTGATTACTATACGGAGCTGAACTAGACTGATAGTTCCACTGAGTTTTGTAATTGACTGATTAATACTGTTTGTGAAGTTACTAAGATTGTTCTTTAACTACTGTATCTCTCGGTAAACAGCTAGATTTTTTTGGTATTGATTATCCCCCGGACTCTATTGCATGAAAATTAAAGCATGTCATGATCTTGAAAGCATGATAATACTTTCTTGTTAACAATACATTCATTTAGACATTTTGTCAAACACTTAATAAACATGAGCTTGTACATGAATGGGACCTCATAATAACATGTTCATTATTCAATTCACATAAGCATTTTATCAAAACACTTGGGGAGCATGATTATCTCACATAATAATAGTAAACACATGAACATCATGGATATAATAATCAATTGTAAATCAAGGGTTTATCATGATAATCACATAGTCATCACACATACGATTTAATTTCATGAAACTTGCAATTTAATCATGGATTGAAAATCTCATTTATATCATGAACATGAATACAATCAATTTCAAGAATAGAAATCATAAATTTATAAAATTGTACATTTAAATAGGGTTCTTGGACTCCTTGGGTGAAAGTAACCCAGGATGAACACCTAACATACCTGAGAAGATGAGTTCTTGAAATATTTCTTGAGATTTGTTTTTGACTCTTAAAGCTAGGGTTTTGTTAATTTGAGATAGAGGGCTCTTTATTTTGGGGAAACTTCAATAAAATAATGACTAATTAGGTTATTTAGGGCATAAATCTCATGTTTAGGATGATTAGGGGTTTTTTAAATTAACCAAACAGTCCCTAAAATAAAATCCCAGAAACTGAAAATCCTAACTTTTCACTTCGGCATGACGTCGTACTATCGTGTCAGCTCACTGGAAAATAGACAACTTGGAACTGAACTGATGGTGCGATGTGGTGCCATCGTGGTACCTCACTGAACACAAATTTAGTCCTTGGTGTAATTCACCATTATTGAGATGGACCACTGGAAACTGACAATTGTCATTTGGACACTAACTGCGATGCGGTGATACACGCTTTGGCACACTATTTTACTAAAAATGTTATAACTTCTCACCTGGGTATCGAATTTGGGAGAATTTTATATCGTTGGAAAGTTGACTAAATTTCCTACAAAATAATAATCTCTAAACTGAAAAATTCTAAGTATTTTAAAAATTTTATATAGGAATACTCATTTACTAAAAGTTAAACTTAGCTAGAGAAATACTGGGTATTACAAACCCCCACCTACTTAGTATATTCCAAAATTATTGATCCATATATATTTTTGTGTGGCTACATTATTTCATATTGTAGGTACCAGTTGTAGCCCATGAATAATGATCAGACGATTGGAGTTTTCACCCAGCAGGTGATGAGTTCTCCTATTTTGGGGACTCCGGTCAGATGTTGACCATGTACTTTATTTTTTGTTATTATTCTTATGTATTGATTAGTGGTAGCTGGATTCATATCCCAGCTATCTACAGTCAGTATAGTAGAGGCTTCATAGATGTCAGCTAGAATCAGTCATGTATATTTCAGTTTCTCTTTTCAAATTTGTCCGATTGTAAGCTTTATCAGTTACATACTTATTCAGTTTTCATTATGCTTATGCTTTCGCACAGCAAAATTAGCTATTTAATATTATTAAATGAGTTTCTCAATCAGTATGCCAGTTTCATGGGTTACCTTAGGATCACTTATGCTAATTTGTGGAATTCTAGCTATAAAGGCATTGATAGAGAATGATCAAAAAAATTTTGATTAATGAAGTTGAATATGCTGGATATGGGAGCATAATCTTTGAGTTTCAGACCAATTTCTTTAACGGAGCCTATAATTATAAGGCACTTTTATGAGTAATCTAATTTATTGAGGTCATCTAGCAGCAACCTTGCAAGTAGGAAATGTCCAAGATGGTTGGTTTCCAAACTAATCTTAAATCCATCAGCAGTGAAAGTTTGCTCTCTAGCAGTTGTCAAGTACACTGTAGCATTACAGACTAGTGAATCTAGTGGCTTCCCTAAATGTCGAAAGGTATCTACAAATTAGTGGATACTTTCACAAAAAGAGAGGCCCAGATGCATGACTATGTAGTTCTCCTTTAAAATGCCCATTTATTTTGTTGCTTTCTCAACTTTGAGAAAGTCTCTACAAGTCATTGTAATGTGCCACTCTCCTGATTCACCTATGGCCTTTGTTGGAACTAGTCCTAAAGCAGAGGAGGATCTAGTAATTATCAAATTGCCTTTCTTGAAGGTTTTCTCCTATCCTAAGGTAGACTGGATGATTGTGGGAGTGGTAGTAGCCTTTTGTGCTCTAATATTACCTATTCAAGCTTTACTTGGGTCAAAAATGCAACTCCTTGGTTACATTTATTCAATAAACTAGCATATCCTTTCCCATCCTCCTTAACACCAATATTAACAACATCAAGGGGTTGAGGGGATAGGACAAGTATTCACTACTTCATTTGCAAATTTCCACCACTAGAAATATCACCAATAAGATCAATATTTTATAGGGAAATGGGAGGACTGAAGTATATATCTGACAATTATAGGTCTTCTGAATTTACTCCAATATAGGTGACATAATCTGGATTTATGTTGAGTTTGGGATTTTGAACCATTTGTTCATTTGTACACTTTGTATTAGAGTTGTCGCTAATTTAGTTATTGTTAATATAGGTCATTATTCCACTTTTCTCTTTGAGTTTTACATTGGTCTGATTCCTGCACCTTTAAGTTGCCATTTTATAGTGTTATACCCAGTTGAACATGTTTGTTTTTGTATTAGTTATTTGATGGTTGATATTTGGTGTTTCTCAATTTTTCTACACCAGTATATCTCCAAATTTAGTTTCTTATTCTTGATATTTCCTCCACTTAGCCTTCCCATCTCTGTTTTTATTGGTATAGTTCATATTATCATATCATAACTGTTTGCTGTAGTTGTAAAATAGTGGTACCCTGAAATGCCCTAGATTTCAATCCTACAAAATTTCTTGAGATTTGAGATCACTGACCTATTGATGACTCATCATACGAGTTTGTAATACCCCATATTTCACAAGCTTATCTCTGATTCCTTGAGTGATCCTATATAAAATTTTTGAAATACCCATTATTTTTAGTTTATAGCCTCCCATTATGTAGGAAATTCAATTAGCTTTCCAAGGATATGAAATTTGCCCAAATTCGATAATTGGGTAAGAAGTTATGGAGATTTTAAGTTTCATTCATTAAACACCGTCATTCAGGAAAGTAGCGCATTTCGAAAAAGACCCAATTCATATTTTTCAAATTCCAATGAAGCTCTATGATACCGTTGCGTTGTGCCACTAGCCAAAATCCTAATTATCCTTTTCTAGTATCCTGTTACGATAATGGTGCATCGCGCCAATGGTGAATTTTAGATTCAAAGGGGTACTGCGATCCCTCCGCATTGTACCAAGACCTCAATACCAAGTTGTCAATTTCCAGTGAGGGTTCGCGATCCTGGCACATCGCGTCAGAGCAAAAAATTGGGATTTGCAGTTTTCCGGTTTCGAGTTTAATTTTCCAAGGGGTTGTTTAGTCATTTTCCTAAGCCCTAAACTCGTTCTAAACATGAAATTAAAGCCTAATAAGGCATCATACCCATTATTCTCAAATTACTCAATAGGGGATCCATTCTCTTCAAGAACATAAAAGCTCTAGTTCTCAAATTCAAGACCAATCCTCAAGAATTCAACAAGAACTTCAAGAAACTTATCAATTAAGGTATGTTATATGTTCAATCATGGGTTCCTTTCAGCCATGGAGTCCAAGTACCCACTTTAATTTCAAAATTTATCATCTTTTTAAGATTCATGATATTAAATTATGATTTTAAACTATAACTCCCCATGAACTTCCATAAATATTAATTTTTATACCATGTTTCAATGCAATTAATGTTGTTATTCAGGGCTGCGTTCACCACTCTAGTAAATTCTGTAGCAGCTCACAATGAATGACCAAATGTTATTTAGGCCCCACTGGCCAATACTGCTGCAACCAGGATTTGGGACTTCACCCGGATGTATTCTCCTTCCTTTACGGGATCCAAGTCTGAATAGGATCCACAGAAATTCTTAGATATAGTTCAAAAGGTAACGGATGCTATGGGGGTGACATCCATTTAAAGTGCTGAGTTGGTTGTATATCAGTTACAGGATGTAGCCCATACTTGGTTTAAGTAGTGCAAAGTTGATAAGGGTGTTGATATAGGGCCTGTAGAATGGGAAGAGTTTGCCACAACTTTCCTAGATAGATTCTTCCCATTAGAGTTGAGGGAGGCCAAGGTGTTAGAATTTATTAACTTGAGGTAGGGAAGCATGAGCGTGAAGGAGTATTCCATCAAGTTTATTCAATTAGTAAGATATTCTCCTCATGTAGTAGCTGATAACAAATCCAAGATGAGTAAGTTTGTTTCTAGAGTATCTAATAGTGTAATCAAGGAGTGCAGGACCGCAATGCTGATTAGGGAGATGGAATTGTCTAGTTTGATGGTCCACGATCAACAAATTAAGGAGTATAATATTAAGAAGAGGGAGAGAAAAAACAAGAGAGTTAGGACGAGTAGTTTTAATTTCAGCCAGCCAAGGTCAGAAGGTGGTAGCCGTCCATAGTTTCATCAAAGGTCTTTATCCCCAGCACCCTCTTCGGCCAGATCCTCTGAACCCAAATGTAGAAATGATAATAAGTATAGATCACCAGGCTCTAAGTCCCAAGACAGTGTTAACAGTGCCCGTATGAACCCTCTATGTCAGAAATATAGCAAAAACCATCAGGAAGAGTGTAGAGCGGGCAGTGATGTGTGCTTCGGGTGTGGCAAGCCAGGCCATCGAATTCGAGAGTGTCGGATAGTTGCTCAAAAAGGTAGAGATTTGTGCCAATAAGTCCAGTCCCATCAATTATCAGTTCCATCTGGTCGCCTAACTCAGCAGGGTGTCGTTTGTAGTGCTACCAACGGTCAGCTTCTGAACAGATTATATGTTCTTTAGTTCTGCTAAGATTAGGAAAATTCTCCTGACATAGTTACTGGTACATCACGGGTCTTTCACTTACATGTTTATGATTTACATGACCCTGGAGATTCTCTTTCTTTTGTAAATCCATATATAGCCGTTAATTTCGATGTCATTCCCGAAACTCTAGTAGAGCCTTTTTCAGTGTCCACTCTAGTAGGTGTTTCCATAGTAGCCAGGCAGGTATATAGGAATTGTTTGGTCATAATATCTCAGAAGTTACTTTAGATGATCTTGTGGAGTCAGAGATGACAGATTTTGACATCTACTTGGCATGGATTGGCTCCACTAATATTATGCCTCAATTGATTTTTGAAATAGAATAGTTCATTTTCAATTCCTAAATGAACTAGTCATTGAATGAAGGGGTAGTACTACAGCACTTAAGGGTCAATTGATTTCATACCTTAGAAAGAGAAAAATAATATCCAAGGGATGTGTCTATCATCTTGTGCGAGTCAAATACTCTAGCTCAAAAACTCAAACTCTTGAGTCAGGTTTAGTAGTCAGGGAATTTCTAGATGTGTTCTCTGAAGATGTTCCCGGAGTTTCTCCCAAATGGGAAATCAACTTCAGAATAGACCTTCTTCCATATATTCAGCCTATATCTATTCCGCCAAACAGAATAGCTCTAGCTGAACTCAAAGACTTGGAAAAATAGTTGAAGGATCTCCTAGATAAGGATTCATCAGGCCTAGAATCGTGCACCTATTCTATTCATTCATAATAAAGACGGTTCTCTTAGAATGTGCATAGACTATCGCCAGTTGAATAAAGTTACAATCAAGAATAAAGATTCACTTCCTATAAATGATAACTTTTTTGACCAACTTTAGGGTGTCAGATACTTTTCCAAGATAGACCTTAGATCAGGCTATCATCAGCTCAGGTTCAGGAAATGTGACATTCTGAAAACATCTTTCCGAACTTGGTATGGTCACTTTGACTTTCAAGTCATGTCCTTTGGCCTCACTAATGCTCCAGCAACCTTCATGGACTTGATGAATCGAGTGTTCAAGCAGTACTTAGATGTGTTCATAATAGTCTTCATTGATGACATTTTTGTTTAGTCCCATAGCGAAAATAATCATGCAGATAACCTCAGGATAGTATTGCAAACTCTTAGATCTCATCAGTTGTTTGCAAAATTTAGTAAGTGCAAATTTTGGCTAAGGTCAATAGTATTTCTTGGTCATTTTATTTTTGGAGATAACATTAAAGTTGATCCTCAAAAGACCGAGACAGTGAGAAACTGGCCTAGACCTATCTCTCCATTAGATATTATAGGTTTCTTAGGTTTGGTTAGCTATTACCATCGGTTTGTCAAAGGTTTTTCATCTATTGCATCCTCCATGTCCAGATTGACTTAGAAGAAAGTTAAGTTTTAGTGTTCATATTTTTGTGAGAAGAGTTTTTAGGGGTTGAAGACTCAACTCACCTCAGCCCCATTTTTGACTCTACCAGATGGTTCAGATGGGTTTGTTGTGTGCTGTGATGCTTCTAGAGTAGGTTTGGGTTGTGTCCTTATGAAGAGAGGTAAGGTCATAGCCTATGCCTCTAAACAACATAAGCCTCATGAGAAGAATTATCCAACTCATGATCTTGAGCTAGCAGCTGTAGTATTTGCCTAAAGGATTTGGAGGCATTACTTGTATGGGGTGTATGTTGATATGTTCACAGATCACAAAAGCTTGTAGTATGTGTTCTCTCAGTAAAACTTGAATTTGTGTTAGAGGAGGTGGTTAGAGTTATTCAAAGATTATGACATGAGTGTTTTGTATCATCCAGTAAAGGTCAATGTAGTGGCTGATACTCTCAGTAGTTTTTCTATGGGTAGTGTTTCTCTTGTTAAGGATGGAAAGAAGAAGTTAGCTCAGGAAGTTCATCAGCTCACCCAACTAGGTGTCTGCTTAGTCGATTCATCGGAAGGTAGTGTATGACTGCAGAGAAGTGAAGAATCATCCCTGGTTTCCAATGTGAAGGAAAAGCAAAATAGAGATCCCAGTCTAGTTAAGTTGAAAGAATCAGTCAGAGATTAAAAATGGAGGTTTTCTTCCAAGGGGGAGATGGAGTTCTGCATTGTTAGGGTCGGCTATGTGCGTCTGGTGTAGATGACTTCAGGCAACAAATTCTTATAGAAACGCAAGGTGCACATTACTCTATTCATCCATGGGCTACTAAGATGTACTAATATATATGGGATATCTATTGGTGAAGTGGGGTGAAGAGGGATATTGCAGAGTTTGTAGCTAAGTGCTCTACATGTCAGCAAGTTAAGATTGAGCAGCAAAAGCCTAGTGGGTCCATGCAGGAGTTCAGAATTCCCATTTGGAAGTGGGAGGAAGTGAACATGTATTTTGTGATAGGTTTTCCCCGTACCCGTCATCATCATGATTCTATTTGGGTTATCATAGACCGAATCACCAAATTAGCTCATTTCTAACTAGTTCTTACCTCCTATTCAGTCGAGGACTATGCCACACTCTATCTCAAATAGAGGTACCCAGTTTAACTCTTATTTCTGGAAAGCATTCCGAAAGAGCGTTGGTACCTAAGTCCACCTCAGTACAGCCTTCCACCTTCAGACAGACGGTTAAGAAGAAAGGACCATTTAGACTCTTAAAGATATGCTAAGAGCATGCATAGTTTATTTTAAAGGTAGTTGGGATGACCACTTTCCTTTGATTGAATTCGCATATAATAACAGCTATATTCCAGTATTCTAATGGATCCGTTTAAAGCTCTTTATAGAAGGAGATGTAGATCTCCAATTAGTTGGTTTAAAGTGGGTGAGGCCACAGTGGAAGGGCCTAACTTGGTGTTTGATGCCTTGAAGAAGGTTCAGTTAATCACAGAAAATATTAGGGCTTCCCAGAGCTGACATAAATCATATGCAGATGTGAGGAGAAAAGATCTAGAGTTGAGGTCAGAGATTTTATGTACTTGAAAATATCTCCTATGAAGGGGGTAAAGACATTCGGTAGGAAGGGAAAGCTCAGTCCCCGATATGTCAGCCCCTTTAAAATTCTCTGCCATTTTTGAAAGGTAGATTACGAGCTCGAGTTACCTTCAGATCTAGATTTAGTACACCCAGTGTTCTATGTCTCATTGTTGAAAAAGTGTATTGGTGATCCAGCTGTAGTTGTTCCCCTAGAAAGAGTAGAATTTGGGATCAGTCTTTCCTATGAGGAAGTTCCATTCGAAAGTCTTGATCATCATGTTCGTAGAATAAGGAACAAGGAAGTTCCACTAGTCAAAGTTCTGTGGCAGAATCAGTCTATTGAGGGAGCCACTTGGGAAGCAGAAGCAGATATGCAGACCAAGTACCCTCATATTTTCTCCACAAATTTAGATTTCATTTAAGGTAGTAATCTTCATAAGATTTCTCACTATCATGCTCAGTTTCAATTTCACATCATGTTCATGTCAGTCGCCCATATACAAATCAGTTCAGTCATGCATTCTATGCACCAGATATGCATGTTCAGTGTGTAAGCTCGATCTATTGGTTTTCCTTAGCTTAATTAGTCTCCTTCAAGGACAAATGATCCCAAGGGGGAGATATTGTAATACCCTATATTTCTCAGTCTTAACTTAGCAATAAGTCCTTGAGTGATCCTATATAAATTTTTTTGAAATACCCATTATTTTTTAGTTTATAGCCTTCCATTGCGTTGGAAATTCAATTAGCTTTCTAATGAAATAAAATTCACCCAAATCCTATAACCGGGTAAGAAGTTATGGCAATTTTAAGTTTCATTCATTAAACACCGTCATTCAGGCCAGTAGCTCATTGCGGCAAGGAACCAGTTCACATTTGAAAAATTCCAGTGAAGCTCCGCAATACAGCTGCATCGCGCCACCAGTCTCCTATCGCGATAATAGCACGTTGCTCCAAGGGTGATTTTCAAAATAAGAGGGGTACCGCGATCCCTCCATGTCACCCCAAGCCCTCAGTTCCTAGTTTTCAATTTCCAGTAGGGTCTGCGTCATGGCGCGTCATACTAGGGCAAAAAATTGGGATCTACAGTTTTCCAATTCCGAGTTTAATTTTCCAAGGGGCTAGTTAGTCATTTTCCTAAGCCCTAAACTCATCCTAAACATTAAATTAAAGACTAATAGAGCATCATATGCCCATTATTCTCAAATTACTCAAAAGTAAATCCATTCTCTTCAAGAATATAACAACCCTAGTTCTCAAATTCAAGATCAATCCTTAAGAATTCACCAAGAACTTCAAGAAACTCATAATTAAGGTATGTTATATGTACATTAATGTGTTCCTTTCACCCATTGAGTCCAAGTACCCAGTTTAATTTAAAAAGTTATCATCTTTTCAAGATTCATGATATTAAATTGTGCTTTTGAACTATGAGTCTCCATGAACTTCTATGAATATTAATTTTTATACCATGTTTCAATAAAATTATTGTTGTCATTCAATTTCCATGTTTTAATGTTCCCATTCGCTGAATTAAACCATGATTTAGTGCTATTATCTTGAATTGATGCTATTTCTATAGGTTCCATGAAATTTCTATGATTTGGTTAAGACATGAACTACAAGTGTTTGATTAAATTCCTACAAGACTAATTGATTTAATAAAAGCCTTCATGTTTTGTTCTCCAAGTTTTAGTATCATTTTACTATTGTTATTTTTTAAGTCCTGGGGTATTGAATACCTGAAAACCATAGCTTTTTATTTAGTCTAGTCTTAGTACATTAAAAAATAGTCTTCAGAACATACTATGAGCTTATCAGAATAGTCAGATATCATAATCAGTTAGGCTCAAAACTGTCTAGTATTCAAGTTTCATTCAGTTGGGAGTAGGATTTAGCACCAACTGAGTGCAGGGATGATAGCTTCCCCGTTATATAGCAGAGTTGTTGGTAGCACACCCTATACACCAGAACTACGTAGTCAGTGTAGGATATGAGAAGTCACCCGTCAGTTATGTAATATCCGTGCCTTTTTCCTAGGTAGAAATTATCTCAAGGATTCTAGGACTTACTTTAAAATGTAAACCTATCTTTGTACACGTGATATTTTTGAGATTCTCACTTTCTATCATGTGAGAAATTGATTTAGCTTTCCAACAATACAATTTTTTGTCCAAATCCGACAACAGACAAGGAAGTTATGGACGTTTTACTTGGAATTGTCGGAAAGGCCCAAGTATGACGGCCAAGTTAAAGGACTGCCATATAAGTGACGGACCACCACTTTGACCATCACAGCCAAGGCAGTTGAGCCACGTACTGGATAAGGACTGACGAACGAGTTGAAAGATCATCAAAGTTATGACGGACTGTTATCCAGGCCATCAACTCTTATCCAGTGAACCTCATTTCTGGTCCATGTCTGACGGGCTAAGTGATAGACCATCAAGCGTCTAACGTACAGTCAGTCGGACCATCATATGCCACGTTCAATTTATTTCCAGGTCGTTTTAACAGGGGTATTTTAGTCACTTACCACTCGCCTACATATACCCAGATAAGTTCGAATTCAGCCATTATGCTCATTATTATTTCACAAACAAAAACTAGGGATTCTCTCTAAATTTAATCTCCAAGAACAATACCCAATCTTCTTCAAGAATCAAAGCATTTCAAATCCTTCAAGTTCAAAAACATCAAGAACCTTGAGTCAAGTATGTGTAGTGTTCATCTATGGACCCCTTTTGTTCATAGAGTTCAAGAACTATTCTTTTAAATGAGAAACTTTTATTTCCTTGTTGTTATGTGATGTTGTTCATGTTAATGATCATTATTTAAGCTTCAAGATATTAATATAAGTTGACTTCTATGATGTATGCATGCTTGTAGTTAAAACCCATGAATTTGGGTGGTTCAAGATGATTAAAATTATTGAGAAAACCTATGCCCCAAAGTGTGCATGCAAGGTGTTTATTTAAATTCCTAGAATGCTACAAATTGTGTTCCCATGACCCCATAGTATTTAAATAACAAGCTATGTCAACTCTTAAGAAGATTCCACATGAACTTCCATGCTATTGATATGTGTTGCTAGTATCATTATGCAATGAACATGATATTAAGGTTGTACAAATACTTCCATGTGATATGAAATCCTTTCCATGCAATACATTGTTGATAACCATGCATAGTATGAAATCTCTTATGTACGATATTATGAATTGTGGACTCATATTTTATGATCAATTTATGTCATGTGTGTCAGTTTCCTTCCATCGAGCCCTAGGGGTATTCGTACTCAAAAAATAAAGTTATGAGCTGAGAGCCAAGTCATGTTACCCCGATAATCTCAGTCAATCCATGATCTATAAAACTCAGTCAGTCATGTGACTCAAGAAACCTCCAAATTCTCATGATCTCAGCAAAATCTCATATAGTAGTGCTATTCCATCAATCAACGGAATTTAGTTACTCAGTCCTTGTACAGTCAGTTAAATCATGTTCAGTCTCTTCAGATAGTAGTAGAAGTTAGCACCGAGTGAACCCAAGTATGGGAACTCACCAGACAGTTTAGGGTGTGATTTTTAGCAGTCATCCTTGTGTTCCAGAACTACTTAGCCAGCGTAGGTTTAGACATCTTAACCTATCAGACTAGGGTTGATGAGGTGGCTTAACCTTTCAGTTTAGGGTTCCTACCTTTCTCATTTGAACCTACCAGTTGAGGGTCACTCATAACTGTCCTTACACTATACGTTCAGAGACACAAGTTCCAGACCAGCAGTAGCAGTTGCATTCCAGTATACAGAATTTTAGTGAGTCCTCTTCATCTGAGGACGATATGATTTAATTCATTTATTATTTCATATAGTTTTAGTTTACGAAGTTAATTAGATACATGTTCCTTCAACTCCTTATTTAGTCAGTACTTTGAGGCTTTTAGATACAATTCATATTTAGTTCAGATTTGATTCAGTTTTTAGTTGTTTTGGGTATCTTTCACCCCATATGGATGTTATTTTACTAGATTCTTTATTCAGTTGATCCTTATGGCCTACATGTTCATGTTTTCTGCATATTACATATATGTTAAGCAATATACAGGTACAGATATCAGTCATGGGTTAGCTTGTGGTCCCTCGAGATCATGACCACCGTGTAGCATTTCGATTCAGAAAATTAGTTACAAACTTGGTATCATAACCTAAGGTTCAATAGAGTCCTAGAAAGTCTGAACGATGCACCTAGCAGAGTCTTTTGCATGGGTGTGTTGCACGCCACATTTATGTGCAAGAGGCTATGAGATGTTTTAGGAAAAGTATCCCTTCTTTTAGTATTCATGTCGTGCTAGTAAGCATAATATCAAGTTAAACTCTCATCCTAATCTGTTCTTCTCTTATTTCAGAATATGCCTCCAAAGAGAAGAAACCGGCCAATTCCTCAGCCCGAAGACCCTTTGGGCGAGCATGTTTCTCATGCGGAATTTAGAGCTACATTTACAACACTTGCTCAGTCCATGGCTGCCAAGAATGAACGGCCACCAGTTATTCCGGCCAATCCAGTGGCTAACTTTGTACCATCTAAAATTGGGGACTTCACCCGAATGAACCTTCTATCTTTCTTTGGGTCTAAGTTTGATGAAAACCTTCAGGAGTTCATTGACCAAGTACAGAAGGTCATTGACATCATAGGAGTTACTTCTTTTCAGAACGACGAGTTAGCCACATACCAGTTACAGGATATTGCTCACACTTGATACAAATAGTGGAAGTCTGAGAGGTTAGAGAATGCAAGTCCTATAGAGTGGAAGGAATTTGTCAGGACTTTCTTAGACAGATTATTTCCCCAAGAGCTGAAGGAGTCCAAAGTTCTTGAGTTTATCAACTTCAGGCAGGGAAATATGACAGTTAGGGAGTATTCTCTTAGATTTACTCAGCTAGCCAGATATGCCCCTCAAGTGGTTGCAGACAACAGGGATAAGATGAGTAAGTTTGTTTCAGGAGTGAATGATAGCATGGTAAATAAGTGTATATCTACAATGCAAAAAGGCGATATGACTTTAGCCAAGATCATGACCCATGCTCAGCAAATAGAGGAGCAAAAGGTTAGGGCTAGGGAGAGGTAGAATAAAAGGGCAAGATCAGGTAGTTTTAGTTTTTCTTAGCCCAAATCAGAGAGAAGAAATCATTCCCAGTTTTGTCCCAATTCATCAGCTCCAGTTCATTCTTTAGCCAGTGCTCAGCTCCTAAGTTCAGAGATAGAGCACCTGACTCTAAATCTTAGGACAGTGTTAGCAATGCCTAAACTAATCCCCTATGTCAAATTTGTGGTAAGAACCACCAGGGTGTTTGCAGAGCAGGTAGTGATGTTTCTTTTGGTTATGGCAAGTCAGGCCACAGAGTCAGAGATTATCCTCAGTCCAGTTATCAGGGTCAGTAAAATCATTCCATAGCTCAATCTGATCGCCTGAACCAGTAGGGTGCCACTTCTAATGCTACTAATGGACAATGCCCAAATAGACTCTATGCTCTTCAGACTCAATAGGATCAGGAAAATTCTCCTGATATTCTTACTGGTACGTTACAGATTTTCCATGTTCATGTATACGCTTTACTAGGTCCAGGTGCATCCTTGTGTTTTATTACTCCGTACACAGCAGGCGATTTCAGAATCAGTCCCAAAATTTTAGCAGAGCCCTTTTGAGTCTCTACCCTAGTGGGTAAAACCATCATAGCTCAATGGGTATACAAGAACTGCCTGGTTAAGATATTTCAGAAATCCACATCAGCAGATTTAGTTGAATTACAGATGACTGATTTTGATGTCATTCTCGGCATGAATTGGCTTTATTTTTGTTATGCCACAGTTGACTGCAGGACCCAGATAGTTCAATTTTAGTTTCTGAATGAGCCCATCCTATAGTGGAAGGGTAGTACTTCATCTTTCAGGGGTCAGCTTGTTTCCTACCTTCGAGCAAGGAAAATGATTTCAAAGGGGTATGTGTATCATATCGTGCATGCAAAGGATTCCATCTCCAAATCTCCCAGTCTTGAATCAGTTTTAGTTGTTAATGAATATTTAGACGTCGTTCCTGAAGATCTTCTAGGCATTCCTCCCAAAAAGAAAATAGACTTCGGCATAGACCTTCTCCCAGATACTCAGCCTATTTTATTCTGCCATAAAGAATGGCACCAGCAGAACTCAAGAAATTGAAGAATCAGTTGAAGGATCTCTTGATAAGGGATTCATCAGGCCTAGTGCATCCCCATGGGGTATACCAATCTTATTCGTGCACAAGAAAGATGATTCTCTCAGGATGTGTAGTGATTATCATCAGCTCGACAAAGTCATGGTCCAGAATAGGTATCCGCTTCCTAGAATAGATGACTTGTTTGAACAACTTCAGGGTGATAGTTATTTCTCCAAGATAAACCTCAGATTAGGCTATCATCAGCTCAAAGTTAGAGAACATGACATCCCAAAGATAGCTTTCTGTACTCGGTATGGTCACTTCAAATTTCTAGTCATGTCCTTTGGTCTTACCAATGCCCCTGTATATTTTATGAACATGATGAATCGGGTGTTCAAGCAGTACATGGACATATTTGTCATAGTCTTCATAGATGATATTCTGGTCTATTCTCGCATAGAGCATGATCATTCAGACCATCTCAGAATTGTTCTTCAGACTCTCAGAGATCATCAGTTGTTCACCAATTTTAGTAAGTGCAAATTTTGGCTAAGATCAGTAGCATTCCTTGGCCATATTATTTCTAATGATGGCATTAGAGTAGATTCTCAGAAAATCGAAGCAGTAAGAAACTGGACTCGCCCTGTCTCTCCATCTAATATCAGGAGTTTCCTGGTTTTGTCTATCTATTACAGATGCTTTGTCAAGGAATTTTCTTCTATTGCATCTCCTATGTCCAGATTGACTCAGAAGAAGGTTAAGTTTTAGTGTTCAGATTCTTGCGAGAAGAGCTTTCAAGAGTTGAAGACTCGACTCACCTCAACCCCAGTTCTAACTCTTCTAGATGGTTCAGATGGTTTTGTAGTATATTATGATATGTCTAAAGTAGGTTTAGGTTGTGTACTCATGCAGCATGGTAAGGTCATAGCCTACGTCTCCAGACAGCTAAAGCCCCATGAGAAGAATTATCCTACTCATGATCTTGAGTTAGCAGCCATAGTATTTTCCTTAAAGATTTGGAGGCATTATTTATATGGAGTTTATGTAGATATCTTCACAGATCATAAGAGTCTCCAATTTGTATTTTCTCAGAAAGATCTCAATCTTCTTTATAGAACGTGGTTAGAGCTCTTGAAGGATTATGACATGAGTGTCCTTTATATCCCGGGCAAGGCCAATATTGTGGCCGATGCTCTCAGTAGACTTTCCATGGGTAGTGTTTCTCACATAGAGGATGGTAAGAAGAAGATAGCCCAAGAAATTCATCATCTTTCCAGAATAGGCATTTGATTAGTCGACTCTTTATAGGGTGGTGTATGTGTTTAGAGTAGTTCAGGGTCATCTCTAGTTTCCAAGGTGAAAGAAAAGCAAGACAGGAATCCCAGCCTTGTCAAGCTAAAAGAGTCAGTTTAGAATCAAAAAGTAGAGGCTTTCTCCCAAGGGGGAGATAGTGTTCTTCATTGTCACGGTCATCTGTGTGTTCCAGGTGTAGATGATTGAGGCAGCAAATTCTTAAAGAGGCACATAGTGCATGATACTCTATTTATCCAGGGGAAACTAAGATGTACCGTAACTTATAGGAGATTTATTTGTGGAGTGGGATAAAAAGGGATATTGCAGAGTTTGTTGCTAAGTTCTCTACATGTCAGCAGGTTAAGATAGAGTATCAAAAACCTAGTAGGTCCATGCAGGATTTCACCATTCCTACTTGGAAGTAGGAAGAAGTGAACATGGATTTTGTGGCGGTTTTGCCTCAAACTCATCATCAGCATAATTCAGTTTGGGTTATTGTAACCAAAATGGCCAAGTCATCTTATTTCCTTCCAGTTCGTACCTTTTATTCAGCCGAGTATTATGCTAAACTCTATATCAGGGAGTTGGTCAGATTACACGGTGTTCCATTATCTATCATCTAAGATAGAGGTGCACAGTTCACCTCTCACTTTTGGAAAGCATTCCAAAAGGGTCTTGGTACCTAAGTCTATCTCAGTATAGCATTTCATCCTCGGATAGATGGCCAAGAAAAGAGGACCATTGATACTAATAAAGATATGCTAAGGGCGTGTGCAATTAATTTCAAGGGAATTTGGGACGACCATATGCCCTTGATTGAGTTTGCATACAATAAAAACTATAATTCCAGTATTTAGATAGCTCCATTCAAAGCTCTCTATGGTAGGAGGTGTAGATCTCTAGTAGGTTGGTTTGAAGTTAGTGAGGCCTTAGTCATCGGTCTTGACTTGGTATTTGATGCCTTAGAGAAAGTTCAATTGATTAGAGAGAGACTTTGGGCTGCTCAGAGACGATAGAAGTCTTATGCAAAGGATCTCGAGTTCGAGTTAAATGACTATGTCTATCTCAAAATCTCTCCCATAAAGGGAGTGAAGAGGTTTGTAAAGAAAGGGAAACTCAGTCCCCGCTATGTCAGTCCCTTCAGGATTCTCAGTCACTTTGGCAAGGTAGCTTAGGAGCTCGAATTGCCTTCATATCTAGCCTCAATTCATCCAGTTTTCCATGTATCGTTGCTCAATAAGTACATAGGTGACCCAGCAGTTGTAGTCCCTATTCAAAACATTGATGTCCAGGACAGCCTCTCTTATGAAGAGATTCCAGTCAAAATTTTAGACTATCAGATTCTTAGGCTAAGGAACAAAGAAGTCCCTCTAGTAAAAGTTCTTTGGTGAAATCAGTCCGTTGAGGGAGCTACTTGGGAAGCAGAAGAAGATATGCATACCAAGTACTATAACCATTTCTCCGCCAACCCAGATCAAGCTCAAGGTAACAGTCCTCCTTAAGCTGATTTAGTTTCATGTTCAGCATTCAATACAAGTTGATATTATATTTTATGTTCATGTTCCATCACAAATTTGGTATCAAGTACCATTGCATGTTTAGTCATGCATACATGTATCAGTCCAGTAAATAATCATGCATCAGATATGCATTCTTATTGCGAGAACCTCAGTCATGCATTCATGAATCAGTTACACGTGCATCAGATATGAATGTTCATTATAACGCGTTCAGTTTGTCAGTCATAAGATCATGTTCTATCTACTCATGTTCGGATTATTATTTCCCTTCTCAGTCAGTTCCATTTGAGGAAGAATGTTCTCAAGGGGGAGATATTGTAATACCCATGCCTTTTTCCTAGCTAGAAATCATCTCAAGGGTGCTAACACTTACTTCAAAATGTAAAACTATCATTGTACACATGGTATTTTTGAGATTTTCACTTTCTATCACATGGAAAATTGAGTTAGCTTTCCAATGGTACCAATTTTTGTCCAAATCTGACAACAGACGAGGAAGTTATGAATGTTTTACTTGGAATTGTCGGAAATGCGCAGGTATGACGGCCAAGTTGACGGACCACCACATAAGTGATAGATCACCACTTTGACCATCACAGCCAAGGTAGTTAAGCCACGTACTGGATAAGGACTGACGAATATGTTGACAGATCATCAAAGTTGTGATAGACCGTCCAGGCCATCAACTCTTATCCAGTGAACCCCATTTCTGGTCCATGATGTATGCATGCTTGTAATTAAAACCCATGAATTTGGGTGGTTCAAGATGATAAAAATTGTTCAAAAAACCTATGCCTCAAATTGTGCATGCAAGGTGTTTGTTGAAATGCCTAGAATGCTAAAAATTGTGTTCCCCTGGCCCTACAGTATTTAAATAACAAGCTATGTCAACTCTTAAGATGATTCCACATGAACTTCCATGCTTTTGATATGTGTTACTAGTATGATTATGCAATGAACATGATATTAAGGTTGTGCAAGTACTTCCATGTGACATGAAATCCTTTCCATGCAATACATTGTTGATAACCATGCTTAGTATGAAATCCCTTATGTACGATAATAAGAATTGTGGACTCAAATCTTGTGATCAAGTCATGTCCTGTATGTCAGTTTCCTTCCATTGAGTCCTGGGTGTATTTGTACATAAAAAAATATAGTTTTGTGCCAAGAGCTAAGTCACGTTACCCCAAAAAGCTCAATCAAGCCATGATCTATAGAACTCAGTCAGTCATGTGACTCAGGAAACCTCCAAAATCTCATGATCTCACTAAAATCTTAGATAGTAGTGCTATTCCGTCAGTCAATGGAAGTCAGTTACTCAGTCCTTGTACAGTCAGTTAAATTATGTTCAGTCTCTTCAGATGGGAGTAGAAGTTAGCAGTGAGTGAACCCAAGGATGGGAACTCAAATTCCAGTTTAGGGTGTCATTATTAGCAGTCATCCTTGTGTTCCAAAACTGCATAGCCAGCGTAGGTTGAGATATATAAACCTATCAGACTAGGTTTGATAACGTGGCTTAACTTATCAGTTTATGGTTCCCAGCATTCTCATTTGAGTACCTGCCAGTTGAGGGTCACTCACAACTGTCCTTACCAGTGGCGCGGTATTGACACTTCTCTAGTCGAGGCAGATATTGTACCCTAACTTAGCTATATGCATTATTAGAGCATGTCGGTTAAACAACTATCTCCCACATTTTCAGGCTTAGTCTCAGTGAAAGAACTCAGAAGTTCTTCAGATATTAGTATACCAAGACTGCAAAATACAGTCAAATTTAGTTATAAGACGAAACTCAGTTAGTTCCATCAGATGCAGGACTGTCAGGCACAATTACCCATGTATTTAGAACTAAAGTATTAGTCATGATTAGTTATCAGTAAACTATGTATTAGCATACAGATTTATCTATCATGCATTCGCGATCTCAATTTTTATGTATGCATGTTTGCACTCTCATGTTTATATCAATCAATTAGTTAGCATTGTTTATGCATGCAACCCTATTTATGTCTAACCTACCTCACTCATATACTCAGTACTCCAGTTGTACTGATGCATTCGTGCTATGGTGCTTTCTCTTTATGTTACACCATAGGTTCAGAGACACGAGTTCTAGACCAGCAGAAGCTGTTGCAGTCCAGTATACAGAGTTGCAGTGAGTTCTCTTCATTCGAGGATGATATGATTCGATTCATTTATTATTTCAGTTAGTTTTTAGTTTACGAAGTTAGCTGGAGACATGTTCCTTCAACTCCTTATTTAGTCAGTACTTTGAGGCTTTTAGATATAGTTCAAATTTGATTCAGTTTTCAGTTGTTCTGGGTATTTTTCACACATACGGATGTTATTTTACCAAATTCTTTATTCAGTTGAACCTTATGGCCTATATGTTCATGTTTTCGCATATTACATGTATGTTAAGCAATGTACAAGTACAGATATCAGTCATGGGTTAGCTTGTGGTCCATTGGGGTGATGAGCATCGTGTAGCATTTCGGTTTAGGAAATCAAGGTGTTACAAATTAAGGCTTGACTATCTTGCAGGGGTCACCCATCAGTTTAGGCTTGACACCCTTTATCCTTCAGGATAGTACATTACTATAGTAGATTTACACAGTCAGTGTTAGTACCCGTGGCACAGTATTAACACCCTTACAACTGGGGTTACAGGTTGGACCCCAATTAGCTCAGATTGGGGAATGTCGGTTAGATGATACCTCCCATAGTCTCAGTTATAGTCTTAGTTATATTATTAGTCTAGTAATTAGTTCAGATATTCTGTCTTAGTTGTTTTTGACCAAAGCATACAAATATCATTTATCTCAATATTTCATTTTACAGATTTTATTTAGTTCATGTCATATGCATAGTCATGCATCCTCAGTATCTACAGCTTTCACATATCTTCAGTATTTACAGACTTTCATTCATACACAGTTTTTGTAGATTTTATATTTCTAGTATCTATAGATTCCGTACTCTCTATTTAGTACTCTATGTTTTATATGTATATTCAGACAATTACTATTGCTATTTATTAAACCATGCAGACCAGCCTACCTCAGTTAGCATACCATTATATTTAAAGTACTGATTGCATACCTTTCTTACACTATGGTGTACTATATCATAGGTTCTGACGCCTAATTTCTGGACCACCCTTAGACATTTCAGACTCTCAACAGTACTAGTGGTGAGTCCTCATATTTCAAGGACAGATTATTTTACTTCATGTCTTTATTTTAGTCTAGTAGTTAGTTGTAGTTAGTTGGGGCATTTCCTATCAACTCACAGTTATTCAGTTTAGAGGCTTTTCAGACACTACAACTAGTTACATAGAATTTTTCTATTTTAGTATTTCATCAAATTCAGATAGCTACTTTGTTCTGATTTATAATTCAGTTATTAAAACCTTACGGCATATTAGTTATTCTTCCATATCTATGATTATGATATTTAGTGCTCACTGCAAGTACTAGCTCATGGGTTAGCTTATGTTCCCTCAGGACTGTAAGCATCGTGTGATTCCCAGGGTATACTCTCGGGGCATTACAAACTTGGTATCAGAGCCTACAATTTTAAAGTGTCCTAGAAAGTTTGAAAGCCACGTCAAGTAGAGTCTTGTGCATGGGTATGTAGTGTGCCACACTTATGAATGAGAGGCTACAAGGTGTTTAGGAAGAGTTTTCCTTCTTTTAGTATTCATTTCATACGAGTGAGCATAATCTCAGGTTGAACTCTCTGTCTAATCTATTTTTTCCTTTCGTTTATAGAATATGTATCCCAAGAAGAACAGAAGAAGAATAGGAAACCAGCCAGTACCTTCGCCCGTCCAGGCAGATCCTCTAGATGAGCATGTCTCTCATGTAGAATTCAGGGTTGTGTTCACCACTCTAGCAAATTCTATAGCAGCTCATAAAGAATGACCAGCTGCTATTTAGGCAAAACCAGTGGCTAATACTGTTACAACTAGGATTTGGGACTTCACCAAGATAAATCCTCCTTCCATCACAGGATCGAAGTCTGAAGAGGATCCACATGAATCCTAACATACGATTCAAAAGGTAACGGATAATATGGGGGTGACATCCAATGAGAGTGCTGAGTTGGTTGCATATCAGATGTAGGATGTAGCCCATACTTGGTTTAAGTAGTGTAAAGTTGATAGGGGTATTGATGCAGGGCCTGTAGAATGGGAAGAGTTTTCCACAACTTTCCTAGATAGATTCTTCCCATTAGAGTTGAGGGAGGACAAGGTGTTAGAATTTATTAACTTGTGGCAGGGCAACATGAGCGTGAAGGAGTATTCCCTCAAGTTTACTCAGTCAGCTAGATATGCTCCTCATGTAGTAGCTGATAACGGATCCAAGATGAGTAAGTTTGTGTCTTGCATATCTAGCAGTGTGGTCAAGGAGTGTTGGACCGCCATGCTAATTAAGAAAATATACTTGTCTAGGTTGATGGCCTATGCTCGAAAAACTGAGGAGTGGAAGATTAAGGAGAGGGAGAGAGAAAATAATAAATCTAGAATGGGTAGTTTTAATTTCAGTCAACCAAGGTCAGAAGGTGGTAACCATTCTTAATTTTATCAAAGGTGTTTATCCCCAGCACCCTCTTCGAATAGTGCCCCTATACCCAAATTTAGAAATGATAATAGGGATAGTGCACTAGGCTCTAAGTACCAAGGCAGTGTTAACAATGGTCGTACGAACCCTCTATGTCAAAAATATGGCAGAAGCCATCAGGAAAAGTGTAGAGCGAGCAGTGATGTGTGCTTCAGGGGTAGCAAGATAGGCCATTGGATTTGGGAGTATAGGGTAGTTTCTCAAAAAGTTAAGGATTTGCGCCAACAGGGCCAGACCCATCAGTTGTCAGTTCCATCATATCGCCCAACTCAGCAGGGTATTGCTTCCAGTACTACCAGTGGTCAGCTTTCAAACTGATTATATGCTCTTCAATCCCACCAAGATCAGGAAATTCTCCTGACATAGTTGTTGGTATGTCATAGGTCTTTCACTTACATGTTTATGATTTACTAGACCCTGGAGCTTCTCTTTCTTTTGTAACTCCATATATAGCCGTCAATTCTAAGTCAGTTCTGAAACTCTAGCAGATCCCTTTTCTTTGTCCACTCAAGTAGGTGTTTCTATTATAGCCAAGAAGGTATACAGGAACTATCAGGTCACGATATCTCACAAGTTACTTTAGTTGATCTCGTGGAGTTAGAGATGACAGATTTTGACGTCATTCTCAGCATGGATTGGCTCCACTCATATTATGCCTCAGTTGATTGTAGAAACAAAATAGTTCATTTTCAGTTCCCAAATTAACCAGTTCTATAATGGAGGGGTAGTACTATGGTGCTTAAGGGTTAGTTGATTTCATACCTTAGAGCGAGAAAAATGATATCCAAAGGATATGTCTCTCATCTTGTACAAGTCAAAGACTCTAGTTCAGAAACTCCAACTCTTGAGACAGTTTTAGTAGTCAGAGAATTTCCAGATGTACTCCCTTAAGATCTTTCTGGAGTTCCTCCCGAAAAGGAAATCAACTTCGGAATAGACCTTCTTCAATATACTTAGCCTATATCTATTCCTCCATACAGAATAGCTCCAACTAAACTCAAAGAATTGAAAGAACAATTGAAGAATATCCTAAATAAGGGATTCATCAGATCCAGCAACTCCTCGTGGGGCACACCAGTTCTATTCATGTATAAGAATGATGGTTCTCTTAGAATGTGTATATACTATCGTCAGTTGAACAAAGTCACAGTTAAGAATAAACATCCACTTCCTAGAATTGATGACTTGTTTGGCCAACTTCAGGGTGTCAACTAATTTTCCAAGATAAACCTCAGATCATTCTATCATCAACTGAGGGTCCGGGAATGTGACATTTCAAAAATAGTTTTCCAAACTCGATATATCACTTCAAATTTCTTGTTATGTCCTTCGAACTCACGAATGCCCCAGCAACCTTCATGTACTTAATTAATCATATGTTCAAGCAGTACTTGAACATATTTGTCATAGTCTTGATTGATGACATTCTTGTTTACTCTCATAGAAAAATGATCATGCAGATCACCTCTGGATATTATTGCAGACTTTTAGAGTTCATTAGTTGTTCGCCAAATTCAATAAGTGTCAATTTTGGCTAAGGTTAATAGCATTCCTTGGTCATGTTATTTTTGGAGATGGATTTAGAGTTGATCCTTAAAATATCGAGGCGGTGAGAAACTAGCCTAGACCTATCTCTCTATCAGATATCAAGGGTTTCTTGGGTTTTCCTGGCTATTATCGTTGGTTTGTTATAGGTTTTTTGTCTGTTACATCCCCCATGTCCAGATTGACTCAGAAGAAAGTCAAGTTTCAGTGGTCAGATTCTTACGAGAAGAGTTTTTAGGAGTTAAAGACTCAACTCACCTCAGCCCTAATTTTGATTCACCAGATAGTTCAAATAGGTTTTTTGTGTACTATGATGTATCTAGAGTTGGCTTGGGTTGTGTCCTTATGCATAGAGGTATGCTCATAGCCTATGCCTCTAGACAGCTTCAGCCCCATGAAAGCAATTATCTGACTCATGATCTTGAGATAGAATTTGTAGTGTTTGCCTTAATAATTTGGAGACATTACTTGTATAGGATGCATGTTGATGTGTTCACAGATCACAAAAGCTTGTAGTATGTGTTCTCTTAGAAAGACTTGAATTTGCGTCAGAGGAGGCGGTTAGAGTTTTTGAAAGATTATGAAATGAATGTTCTGTATCATTCGGGCAAGGCCAATGTAGTGGCTGATGCTCTCAGTAGATTGTCTATGGGTAGTATTGCTCATGTTGAGGATGGTAAGAAGAAGTTAGCTTAGGAAGTTCACCAGCTCGCCTGACTAGGTATCCACTTAGTCGATTCAGCAGAAGGTAGTGTATGGGTGCAGAGAAGTTTAGAATCATTCCTAGTTTCCAAAATGAAGAAAAAGCAGGATAGAGATCCCAGTCTAGTTAAGTTTAAATAATCAATCAGAGATCAGAAAGTGGAGGTTTTCTCCCAAGGGGGAAATTGTGTGTTGCTTTGTCAAGGTCAACTATATGTGCCTGTGTAGATGACTTAAGACAATGAATTCTTCCAGAAGCGCATGGTGCAATTACTCTATTCATCCAGGGGCCACAAAGATGTACCGTAATTTACGGGAGATCTATTGGTAGAGTGGTATGAAGAGGGATATTATAGAGTTTGTAGCTAAGTGCTCTACATGTCAGCTAGTTAAGATTGAGCGCCAGAAGCCTAGTGGGTCCATGCAGGAGTTTAGTAATCCCACTTAGAAGTGAGAGGAAGTGAACATGGATTTTCTTACATATTTTCCCCATAATAGTCATCAGCATGATTCTATTTGGGTTATCCTTGTAACACCCAATTTTCTAAACTGGAATGCTACACGATGCTCATGACCCCGAAGGACTACAAGCTAACCATTGACTGATATCTGTACCTGTATACTATACAATATAACTTGAAAATAAGAAAAATATATACTACAAGGCCGTAAGGTTCAACTAAATAAACATCTAATAAGAATAATATTTGAAGACGATATAATAATACCAAAACAAAACTGTAATAACTGTCTGACATGCTGTAGTCTGAAAACCTCTAAACTGTTTGAATAAGGAGTTGATGGAACATGTATCCAACTAACTCCATCTAACAACTAAAATAAACTGAAATGATAAATGAATTAATAATCATATAGTCCTCGAATGAGAAGGACTCACTGCAACTCTGAACACTGTAATGCTACTGCTGATCTAAAGCTCGTGCCTCTTAACATATGGTGTAACATAAGAGAAAGTACCAGAGCGTAAATGCGTCAGTACATCTGAATGCACTGAGTATACGAGTGAGGTAGGATAAATGCAAAGGGTTATATACATGAACAATACTGACTGATATTAATGTGAGAATACATACATGCATATGTAACTGTAACTGAACTCGTGGAGATATTGTATATTGTGTCTAAATACTGACAACATGAGTTTACTAATTCTGAGATACTAAAAGTCTGAGTTTACTAATATTGATATGTAAATCACTAATAAGTGATGGATCTAATAATGTATTACTGAATATTGATAGACTGATATTGCATTATTGATAAGGAATGATTGTTTCTGATTGTTCAAATTATGAAGAACTGGTCTGATTAACTATATCTAATAGTCCTGATATACTGAAATCTGAAGAACTATCTGAGTTCTTTTACTGAGACTGAGACTGAAATTGAGACTGCGAAAAGTAGTTATCTAACCGACATGCCCCAATAACGCATATAGCTAAGTTGGGGTCCAGTATCTACCCTTACTAGAGAGGTGTCAATACCGCGCCACTAGTAAGGACAACTATGAGTGACCCTTATCTGGAAGGTACTCAAATAAGAATGGTGGGATCCCTAAACCGATGGGTTAAGCCACTTCATCAACCCTAATCTAACAAGTTAAGATGTCTTAACCTACACTAGCTACGTAGTTCTGCAGCACAAGGATGACTGCTAAGAATCACACCCTAAACTGGTAGGTAAGTTCCTATCCTTGGGTTCACTCGGTGCTAACTTCTACTCCCATTTGAAGATACTGAACATGAATAACTAAAATGAACTGATTCTGAGTTTACTGAGTTCCGTAGCCGATGAAATATACTGATGTATGAGGATTTACAGAGAGTACTATAGTTACTGAGATTTTACTTGGAATAATGTGTAATTCTACTTTCTATCTAAATAAGGCTGACTCTACTAGCTAATGAGGTTACTGAGGTTGTGAATTAAATACTACTGATACATGATAACTAGCTGAGAATACTGCTCTTTTTTAGTACTGAGTTCATGAGATTTCTGAGAGTAATGAATTACTTAGATTACTGAAGTTACTAAGAGCACTAGAATTTCTGAAGCTTTCGATATCACTAAGTACTGAGATTACTGAAATTTACCGAGATTAATTGGGTTACTGAACTTTCCTGAGTCACATGACTGACTGAGTTCTATGGAACATTGCATGACTGAGAGTGTCGTGAAATATGACATGGCTCTAGGAACACAGCTATAGTTTTTGGGTACGAATACCACCGGGACTTGTTGGAATGAAACTAACTCACTCATGACACGACCTGATCACAAGATCGGAGTCCACAATTCACAATATCATAAGTAGGGGATATTATGCTTCATGTATTTATTTAATATCTCAAACATGGTAGGGGAAAGCATGGATATATTTCATGCATATAATTCATATCTCCATTAGCATACATGCTTCATACCACAACAAAAACAACACACAAATAGCATGGAAATCCATATTTAAGTGTATAGCTAACATGGACTTGTCATTTAGATATCATGGAATCATGTAAATATGAATTTCTAGCATCCTAGGCATGTTATCAAACACCTTGCATGCATTATTTAAGGCATAGGTGGATTTCATAATTGCATCATATGAAACAACCAAAAGTTTGTGCTTTTCAACTAACAACCATATATATTCCATGAAAACACCTTTAGATATCATCTTGAAACTTAAACAACAATCATCAACAAGTACATGCTCATATCACCACAAAACTTTTACAAAATAACATTTAAAAGCATGATTTTTGAGCTCTATGAACGAATTGAATCCATAGATGAACACTACGCATACCTTAGATTAAGAATTCGTGAAGATTGACGGTAAAATTTCCTTAAAATAGACTCTTCTATGAAAACCCTAGGGCTTGTTCTTGAGAGTCTTGATCTTGAGAGGAAACCCTAATCTTGTGGTTGAGAGTGTATGAGAAAGATTTTTGAGATATTCAACTAAAGAGAATGGAAAATAATATGCTCCTTGAGGGGTCTAAGTTGTGGGAAGTGAAGAAAAAGGACCAAAATACCCTTACTAAAATAAATTCCCAGTTGCTGAAAATCATAGATGACAACATTTGTGACAAGGCATCAAAAATATGACAAGCCATCAAAAATGTCGTCACACAGGAGCTGGAATTGATGGTTTCTGCCTAAGTCTAACGACATTTGTGACAAGGCATCAAAAATAAGACAGGCCGTCAAAATGTCATCACACAAGAGCTGGAATTGATAGTTTTTGCCTAAATCTGACGATCTTTGTGATAGGTCATCACAAATGTGGTAAGCTACCACGAATGTCTTTATTTAGGATCTGGTTTCTGCCTAAGGCTGACGACCTTCGTGATAGGGCGTCACAAATGTGGTAAGCTACCACGACTGTCGTCACACTATTTCTAGCCTGACATGCTGGAGTAAAATAGGAATAACTATTTTCTCCGATATCGGATTTAGTCTAAATTAGTATCGTTGGAAATCTAATTCAATTATATATCTGTTGATAGTTCATAAGCTCAAAACTTCCAAGTATAATGAGAGATATGGTCGTTTGAAGTTGACTATACCAATATCTTTCTCAAGAATTCAATCGATAAGGAATGTTTTGATTCGTCTGATAGTTGTGAATTATTTAAAGCCTAAATATACATCTATTTCCATGTCAATAAATCCTGCACCAAAGGGTGACACTTCTAGTACTGGCACTGGTCGAAGTCGCCTATACGCTCTTACTACTCATCAGGAGTTTGAGGCATCTCCTGATGTCGTCACTTGAATGTTAAAACTCTTCTCTCATGATATGTACAATTTACTTGATCTGGGGTCTACCCTTTCTTATGTGACCCCATTTGTGGATGTGCATTTACTTTTTCTCCCGAGTGTATTTCAGACCCCTTTTTTATTTCTACCCTAATGGGTGATTCAATAGTTTTTAGAAGGGTCTATAGGGGTTGTGTGGTATCTGTTGGTGATAGGAAAACTTTGGTGGATTTGATTGAACTAGACAGCTAGATTTCGATGTCATCTTGGGGATGGATTGGTTGCATTCTTGTTTGCCTCTTTAGACTTTCAGACCCATAAGGTCATTTTCAAATTCCCTAGTGAGTCGGTTATTGAGTGTGAAGGTGTTTTCCTACTACCTAAGAGAAGTTTCATATCAAATCTTAGAGCTCAAAAATTGATTTCCAAGGGGTGTCTTTATCATTTTGTTAAGGTTAAAGATTCTAACTCGGAGAGTCCTTCTTTATAATCCCTTCTCATGATTAGTGAATTTCTTAAAGTTTTCCCTGATGATCTTCTGGGAATCCCTCCCGATAGGGAAATTGAGTTTGGAATCGATCTTCTTTTAGACACTCATCCTATCTGTATACCTCCTTATAGAATGGCTCTAGCTGAGTTGAAGGAACCTAAGGTGTAGTTGAAAGATCTTCTTGACAAAGGTTTCATCCGTCTTAGTGTATCCCCGTGGGGTGCTCCTATTATTTTTATGCATAAGAGGGATGGTTCTCCTCAGATGTGTATTGATTACTGTAAATTGAATAAGACGAGGGAGAAGAATGCCTTCCTTATTTGGTATAGACATTTTGACTTCTTGGTCATGTCTTTTGGGTTAACCAATGCCCCGGTGGCATTTATGAATCTCATGAATAGAGAGTTCCATCAATTTTTGGATTTGTCCGTGATTGGTTTTATATATGATATTTGGTATATATTTAAAGAGTGAGGTGGATCCTGCTAATCACCTTTATATTATGTTGTTGACCCTAAACGATCAGTGATTGTATGCTAAGTTTTCAAAGTGTGAATTTTGGTTCAATGATGTTATTTTTTAGGTCATGTTGTTTCTAGTGAAGGGATTATGGTGGATCCATAGAAAGTTATGGTGGTTAAGAAGTATCCTAGACCTATGAATCTAACCAATATTTAGAGCTTCTTGGGTTTAGCTAGTTATTATAGGAGGTTCGTGGTGAGCTTCTCATCAATTGTCGCACCTTTGACTAAGTTGACTCAGAATAAGGTAAAGTTTTTGTGGTTCGATGCTTGAGAGGGGAGTTTTGAGAAGCTAAAATATAAATTGGCTTATTCTCCAATTTTGACCTGCCCGAGGGTACTGATGGCTTTATGGTTTATTATGATGCATCCCGTATAGGACTTAGTTGTGTATTAATGCAGCATGGCAATGTGGTAGCATATGCTTCGAGGGAGCTGAAAGTTCATGAGAGAAATTATTCGACTCATGATTTGGAGGTTTTTGTTGTGGTGTTCACATTGAAGATTTGGAGACACTATCTATATGGGGTCCATGTAGACATTTATTCAGATCATAAGAACCTGCAATATGTATTCACCTAGAATGAGTTGAATCTCAAGCAAATGAGATAGCTTGAGTTGCTCAAGGACTATGACATGAGTCTCATGTATTGCCCAGGTAAGGCTAGCATGGTTACGGATGCTCTTCGTAAGTTATCTATAGGGATTTTATCCCAAGTAAATGAAGATAAATGGGACTTGGTGAAGAATATTAATTTTTTGGCTAATCTAAGAGTTCGTCTCTTAGATTCTGAAGATGGTGGTGTGTTTGTGCAAGAGGCCAATAAATATGAATATAATCACAATACACCAATGGTACCACATTAGGAATTTCAACCACACAATACAATTATTCACATGTATTTAACGCTATAAATATCACATAGGACCCCACACAGTCATGCATATCACATAATATCTTAATTTCAATAATTACATCATAAATAGGCCCCCATATGGGTACAACACATAGATAGTTTAACATGCACTTTGTACCAATATTTACTATCCAGTATAGTTTGAAAGAGCTAAGCCGCAACCTACCTCAAATGATGAAACTGGTTCACTACAGTTCGAACCCACGATCTTAGTTTCTATGAATGATCCCGAAATCAACTAAAGCCAAGAAATATAAAATCTACGTGTCGAAACAAAGACAAAAATCCTCATATTGTCTACTTTTGGTTCACGATCGAAACCGGCCCCTGAAAAGAGTTTCAAGAAAGAAGGGCAAAATCATAACTTTACTTCAAAAACATGTTCCTTATTATTTTAGGAATCTACAGCTGAAAAACCTAGTCAAATTGGGTCAAAAACGAGGTTGAAATCAAAGAAAACTACTTTTGAACTTTACCGGGTAAAATATTTGAAATTCGTGCTAAAAATAAGAATCGAGGTTATTTTGAAGGTTAAATTGATGACAAACTAGTTATTATAAGATTAAATATTATTCAAGTTAAAAGGAGTAAAATTTGGGGATAAATCAAGAAATAAGGTTTTGGGAGTTTTTGAACAATTAATTCAAGAATTAGAGTAAGAAAAGGATGAAATCTCACCTTAAATCCGTAAAAGAATCAAGAAATAAATGTTAATCTAGCTTCCCAAGCATCCACAAGCTTCACTTTTAAGCCCTCGCACTGTTATAGGGGTTAACTCTCAGGAGGCAAGGTGAAAAAATGAACAAAATCGGGTTAAAAAGTGCCTTTTTATACTGCAACATGTAATAGCACAAAAGGCATAAATCGCACTCCTGGAGTGGTTTTTATCCTTTGTGCACCAGTTAACCTAGTACATCAGATTTTTAAGTCCAAAATGGATTTCGACGGGATGTTCAAAATTCGTTCGGAGTTCGATATATGCTAACAAACTATGTAACCATACTAAATTTGATGTTCCAGACTCAATGGCGATACTAGAATTTTGATAAAACATTATTTTCACACAGTCGATCCCTAAAATCTGAAATCATAATTTCTCAAACCGAGGGTTAAAATGAGATTTAAAAGCCAAAAAATTCAATCAAACATGTTACAACCCTATCTACTGGCACGGTCCGTTTAGCCATCCATCGCAGAGATCAAAAGATAACCACATAAGTGCATAATAAGGCTCTCAAAGCCTCCTAATATCACACAGAAGACACCAAAATGCATCGAGAATCATCCAATCACCCCCACACACTAGAAATACCATAATACAACATGAGAAGGAGTAAAACAGTCATTTCACATAGAAATACATATTTTATAAGAAAGCTGGTTGTTACATTAGCCACCACTAAAAATCTAGTTTGTCCTCAAACTAAAGGCAAAAGAAATACATGAATCAACACAGAGCTAGGGGTAAGAACTATGTATATCAAACTCGATCTCCTAAGTAGCCTCATACAGGTCGATGTCGTCAACCTTAACCATAGGGATGAATCTGGAGTGCAACTGTCTCATATTCCGAGCCAAAATGAGACCGACTCCTTAATAAAAGACAATTGCTCATCTAAGTGAACTGAGTCCCAATGAATGACATGAAACTCATTCGGAATATATGGTAAAGCATAGAAACATGAAAAACTGGTTGAATAGTTGCTAGATCTGGGGGGAAAGCTAACTCATAGGCTACATGAAGCATAAAAACATGAAAAACTAGATGAATAGCTGCTAGATCTGGGGAAAAGCTAACTTATAGGCCACATTACCAACAGTCCAAAGAATCTCGAATGGAACAATATACCTAGGGCTAAGCTTGCCCTCTTCCAAAACCTCATTGCACCCTTCATGGGTGAAACTCACAGGAAAATATGATCACCAACACCAAATCTAAGTCATGAAGTCTACGATCTACATAGCACTTCTATCTGATCTGAGCCTCTCGTTGTCTATCTCGAATGGAACAATATACCTAGGGCTAATATTGTAATGGTAGTTGTTATTAAATGCAAACTCTGCTAAAGCCAAATGTTGCTCCCACTGACCACCAAAATCCATCACCCATGAACAGAGCAAATCCTCTAAAACCTGGATAGTCCACTCAGACTGACCATCATACTGGGCTGAAATGTTGTACTAAGATCAACCAGAGTGCCCAACTCATCTTGAAATGTTCTCCAAAAGTGCGATGTGAACACCAAGCCATGATCTGAAATGATAGACACGGGCACACCATGAAATCTCGCAATCTCACGAATATAGATACAGGCCAATCTCTCACCACTGAATAAAACCTGAACTGGAATAAAATAGGCTGACTTAGTCAATTGATCCACGATGACCCAAATATTGTTGGAACCATAAGAATTATGAGGCAAACCAGTCACGAAGTCTATAGTGATTTATACCCACTTCTACTCGAGAATGGGCAGCCTCTGAAGCAATCCACCAGATCACATATGCTCAGCCTTCACTACTGATAACAAAGGCAACGAGCTACGAAGTCTGCCATATTTTTCCTCATACTTCTCCACCGGTAATGTTGTCTCAAATCACAGTATATCTTAGTCACTCCTAGATGGATAGAATAATTAGAACAATGGGCCTCTTCCAGAATCAACCTAATACAATTTCTTACTCTTGGCATATATACCCAGCCGCCAATCTACAAAACACAATCCAAATTAAGTGAGGCCTCCTTAGCCTTGCCACTTAACACCTTATCTCGAATTGATCTCAACTCTGTATCAATAAACTGATGAGCACAAATTTAGTCCATCAAAGAAAACCCTGCCTCCACAAAATCCAAAACACGCCAAAGTGTCAAAATATCAAGCCTAACCCTCTGGATGGCTAAAGACTGGGCCTCCAATGCAAAAGGCCTTTTCTGGGTCAAAAGATATGTCAAGATACATATATTAGTCAACTTTCAGCTCAAGGCATCGACAACCACATTAGCCTTACCCAAACAATAGAGAATAGTCAAGTCATAATCCTTAAGCAACTCATACCAATAACACTGCATCATATTAAGATCTCGTTGGGTGAAGAAGTACTGAAGGCTATGATGATCTGAGAAAATCCCATAATGAACTCTATACAAGTAGTGCCTCCATAGCTTCAAATCAAAAACAACCCTGCACAACTCCAAATCATGGGTAGGACAGTTTCGCTCAGGAGGATTCAACTGTCGAGATGCATACGTAATGACCTTACCCTCCCATATCAACATAATATCTAACCCAGCCCCTGAAGTATCACAAAAGACGGTAAAGCCCAAGCCTTTCTTGGGCAAAATCAAGATAGTAACTGAAGTCAACAAATCCATGAGCTTTTGAAAGCTCGCCTCACAAGCATCAAACCACTGAAAGGGAATCTTCTTATGAGTCAACTTGGTCAATGGATCCGCAATAGATGAAAAACCCTCAACAAAATACCGATAATAACCTGCCAAGCCAATAAAACTCTGAATCTTAGTGGGAGAAGTAGGTCTAGCGCATCATAAATTGCGGAACTCTTGGATAGATCAACCATAATACCATCTTTGATGACCATGTGGCTCAAGAAATAAACAAACTCTAACCAAAACTCTTACTTGGAGAACTTAGCATACAATTTCTCAACCCTCAATCCCTGAAGCACAATCTGCAAATGCTCCTCATCCTTAACCTCACTCTTGGAATAAACCAAGATATCATTATAAATACAACAATAATGGAGTTGATATACGGTCGGAACACCCAACTTATCAACTTTATGAATGCTGCAGGGGCATTGGTCAACCCAAAAGACAGGACCAAGAACTCATACGACCATATCAAGTCTGAAAATCTATCTTCAAAATATCCAAAGCTCTAATCCTCAACTAGTAATAATCAGATCTCAAATCAATCTTTAAAAAAATTGTAGCACCCTAAAGATGATCAAATAAATCATTAATACTAGGAAGAGAATACTTCTTCTTAATTGTCACTTTGTTCAACTATTGATAATCAATACACGTATTCATAGTCCCATCCTTCTTCTTCACAAACAAGAAAGGTGAACCTAAGGCTATAAACTAGGTCGAATAAATCCCTTATCCAACAACTCCTGCAAATTGATCCTTTAATTCCTTCAACTTGGTTGGGGCCATCTTATAAGGAGGAATAGAAAAGGATTTGGTGCCTGGCTCTACACAAATAGCAAAAATCAATATCACGATCCGGAGGCATATGAGGCAAATCCATTGGAAACAAATTCATAAACTCATAAACAACATGAACAAAATCTAAGAGAGGAGGTAAAATAACACTAGTATCACAAATATGAGCCAAATAAGCTAAAAATCCTATCTTAACTAATTGACGAGCCTAAATATAAGATATGACCCTCTTGGGTCCCAAATGAAGCATACCCTTCCAAGTTATCCTTGGCACACCCAACAAAGCTAAAGTCACAGTATTATCAAAATAATCTAAGATAGCATGATAAGGATCCAACCAATTCATACCTAAAATAACATCAAAATCAACCATATTTAGCACAAGCAAATCTACAAAGTTCTCACACCCGGTATAAGTCAAAACACGGGATTGGTACACCCAATTAACCATAAAAGAATCATCTATCGAGGTAGATATATGAATAGGCATTGCAAGAGGCTCACTAATATAATCAAAATCCAAAGTAAAATACACAGACACATAGGAGAATAGTCGATTTGAGGTCAAATAACACATATACAGGTCAGAAATAAATGGGGAAGATACCTAAGATCACAGCATCTGAAGCCTCTTCCTTATATTTAAATAATATAACATAACACTATCCAAGACCAGCAACTAGCTGAGTAGACCCATAACCCCCACCACGAGCTCAACTATCTCTGCCCCTCATACCTCTGGTAGCACACCTACCCCTCATACCTGAAATAGGAGTAGTGCTAATCACATGGGGGACATTCCTTGACTAAATGGCCAAACTCATCACCCAACTCAACTAACAAGGTATAATTAGGCTCGAACAAACTCCTAAAGTATTGAACTAAAATATTCAACACCCGAACTTTATAAAGCCATTTGCGCCAACCTACCCTAATATCTACGAGAACCTTTAAAATCTCTACCATGAAAACCCCAACATTTAAACTTGATGCACCTTCTTGGCATCTCCCTGAAATATCCAAAAAATGCCCGCTATCATCTTTGCATGATCCAAAATACTCTAAAAAGATGCTCTAAATACAAGCATCTGAGACTTAACCAACTTAAGGGAGACATCTAAACCCTTTACAAAATTCTGGATCTTCTAAGACTTGGTGGAAATACTGGCATAGGAATATCTGTACAAGGCATGGAAATGCACCTCATACTCCACAATGGTCATGGATCTTTGCTCCAGATGATCAAACTCATCACGCATCTGATCCCTCAAATTTTAAGGCATAAATCTCTATAGAAAGGCATCAGTAAATTGATCTCACAACAACGCAGGAGAATCAATTGGCCTACAATCGACAAACAATCTTCACCAATCTTTCACACCATGACTTAACTAATATATAGTATTAGTCATTCCATGCAACTCAAGGGAATTCAAGTTATGTAATTTCTCTCAACAATCAATCAAAAACTTGTAGGCATCTTTGCCTAGTGCACCGCTAAATCTTAGAGACCTAAGCAAGGAAATATCTCAAATCTCTTTTAATCCTCAAGAGTTATTACCGAACTAGCAATAAGAAGAGGCATGGCAACTTTGGTGGGATGAGATCCTGATCGAGAAGGTAACATGGAAGAAGGTTGAACCCCTAATTTCAGTGTTAAATACTTAAGTGTCGGCACTGATAGAGAAATAGTACTTGATGTTTGAGGAGTACCCAATGCAGAAGCAGGTACCACATGATGATCCACACTAGGAACTGAAGAAACACCCAGTATAACCAAAGGAGAACCCTCTACGCAGGTCAACAGCCACACCAAAAGTCCCTCCAAAAATAGGAAAGATAAACTCTGATGAACTAGAGTAGAGCCCATCCTCCAACCTGCTCAACACAAGGCTCAGGAGAGAGTCCCCTAGAATTCCTCCTAGATGGGGTTGAAATATAGGCCCTTCCTCGAGTCTATCCATGACTCAAGGCTCGCCCTCTAGGGGAAGGTTCTACATCTTTACTCTCGCGAAACCTATTCAACACCATTTGCATAAAAAGTATGAAACACAACTCAGAACATAAGTTACATAAGAATTTAACATGATAAGGAATAAATTGAGAAACGTTTTCTAAAGATATCCTATAACCTCACAAAGATAGATACGAACATCTATGTATCGATCTGTGAGACTCTATTAGACATCCTATTCTTACACCATTGAGACCAATAAAACCTAGCTACTCTGATTCTAATTTGTCATGACCCAAAATTCCTAGCTCATAATAGTAGTTGTCATAGTGAACCTTGACAAATAAAGCCTATCACCCAAATTGTTACACAAAGGGTAAAATGAAAGAACCAACTACAAGGTAAGGCTTTTAGAATGAATTCAACCATACATGTATGATAAATGCAGAAAGAAACATAATAATACAATCATTACTCCCAAAACCAGATATAGCCTGAATTAAGTAGCGTGGGGTACACCCAAATATAGATTTGCACCAAAAGGGTACAGTAAGAGTGAGTAAGGTCCACTTGTACTTAGTAGGCACTATAGGCCGACTAAAAAAAGTAGAAAACAAAGTATATAAAATACACACTAATGGAATGTCACCTGCAATTAGAAAATATCCCACAACAGTAGCCCACGTCACTTGTACTAACAGTTCTAACACACACACACACACACACACATATATATAACACATATATAGCAACAACAATACCAAGTAAAACAAAAGTATACATTATAACACATACAAGGAGAAATAAGGCAAAATATGCATTTACAGGATAGTTAGGTACACTTAATAAAAAATAGAACAAATAAATGTATGACAATTCAATATGGCAATTCAATAACAACACAAACATAATGAAGAAGTGAAATGTATAAGATGATGATGTATAAGATGATGATGATGATGATACGTGAGGTTGTACACAACCTCTGTATACACCCACAGAGGCAACTCTCTTAACGTGGGTCTCATGAGGGATTCATCAACCCATATACAACCCATATATCTGGATCTCCATATATCCTTACTCGGCATATCTCTATACAAGGGTTTTATAAGGTGTTACGATATTTCCTCCTCATCATATCCCTTAGGGATAATTTTTAAAAAGGTGTTGCTAGTGTTTCTTAGATGTTACAACTATAATGACTCTTTCAGTTATTTTTTATGTTCTTTCTTATATTTACTATTAGGGATTCTCCATAGCTCCCCTAAGTCATTATTACTTGATGGGATATACGTCTCAATTATCAAGCAGTTTATTTGATTTTTAGAGTTAATTCTCTATTTTGAAGTCTATTGGTTTCAAATGGCCATCGTGCAAAATCTTTAGTGAAACAATCTCGAATATAAATTTTGACTATTCCAGCAGATCTGGAATATCTATTTTAGTTTAGGTAGACCTTTGGTTTGGGTTTCAATGCATCTGAGCTTATTTCAACCTATTGGTCGGAAAGTTGAAAACTTAAAATATGGGTATGGGAGCCACATTAGGTCGAAATGACCTTGGATTGATAATTTGACATCTCCATCACATCTGTACATAGATTTTAAGCTAAGGGGACTCTTGGTTTAGGTCCTAAGACTTTCAAACTTATTTAGGGCTATTGAGCAGATTTTATAAAAAATGAAACTATAAGTGTGGGACTCACTTTTTGTCGTAACACCTTGGATGAAAGTTTCAATGATTTCAATGGATTTGCAATGTAGTTTGCACTCAAATTTCACTATTAGATCATGTGATTTGAGTTCTGAATGAGTTTTGAGAGTTAAAAATAAGTTGTTGACTTTGTTGTCATAGGGATACCGCATCTCTTCGCCGAGGGGGTCTCTAAACAGACCTTAAGGTCGCGAATCTGTATATTTTCCCTTCATCTTTGAGATCCTAAAATTCTAAATGGGTATGATAACTTAAAATTGAGTCTTATGGGTGTCTAGGAAACTTGGTAAACATCTTTTATCATGATTATCATCCGGATTAAGGAAAGATTTCATTATTTTATTGGTGAATTTCTTAGTTCTTGACCCAAACCCCCAATTTAACTTAGGGCTTTATTTAGCCCCAAATTTTATTTGTTTGTACCCATTAATTGAGGGTTATAATTTCCTATTGATGTATGGGCATGGGGCTAACCTCGAAAATGTGATTTCTGTACGTGGGACCCATTTGGGGTTTTTAGTGTCATTTTTGGATCTAAAGTATAATAGTGCAATATGGGTATCGTTAGACTCGTATTGATGTGTATATTATGTTATTGATATTATTGTGATATTTTGGTGATCGTGAAGTGAAGACGAGCATATAGTGCATGATGTGAGGTTTTGCAGTTTAGCCTTGAGGTAGGCTTCTACCTACACTTCTTCGATAATGATGTGTTTTACGTATGGCATGTGAATATGAATTCTATGCTTGATTATGTATAAATAAACTAGTATTTACTATTGATATTTGGGGAATTGGATGAGGGTTTTGAACCAATAAAGTAGTATCTTTATGACTCTTTTAGAATCCTATTGCCTTCTCCCTTGATTGAATTAGTTTGTAGTACAGAAATGTTATGATGCTAGTTTGTGATATGGACCAAGTATTGGAATAATGGCTAGTATGATTGACCTTAGTTGGTCTAGTCTAGTGATCTTGAAACCGTTTCTTGGGGTAGAATTGACATAATTGCCTATGTTTCTAGATGAATTTCCTATTTTAGGATTAGTTATGGATTACTTGACATCTAGCAGTTGAGCTAGATATATTATACTAGTTTTGGACATATTTTGCGTAAATATGGAGATTGAGGATTAGAAGTGGGATCATACGACTCACTTAGGCCAACACTTGTGTTAGAACTTGTGGACTTTGTTACGGATAGTAGGTCTAGTTGAGACTAATGAACCTTATTTATAAGATTTACTTTATGAATTGATAAATTGTGATGATTTTCGCTGTATTGTGATTAATGAACTATAGAGATATTAATTTCTCTTAGATGTGATATTGGACCTTTAGAGATGTTATCTCCTCTTAATTATGATATTTGGCTCATATAGATTGATTTTCCTGTTAATTATGATATTTGATCCATAGAGATGCATTTTCCTCATAGTTATGATATTTAGCCCATAGAGAAAAATTTTTCTCTTAGTTGTGATATTTGTCCATAGAGATACATTTTCTTCTTAGTTATAATGTTTGTCTCTTAGAGATGTATTTTCCTTTTACTTATGATATTTGGCCCATGGAGATGCATTTTTCTCTTAGTTAAGATATTTGGCCCCTAGAGATTCATTTTCCTCTTAATTATGATATTTACCCCATAGAAATGCATTTTTATCTTAATCATGATATTTGGTCATAGATATGCATTTTTTTCTTAATTATGATATTTGGCTGATAGAGTTGCATTTTCCTCTCAGTTGTGATATTTGGCCCATATCAATGCATTTTTCTCTTACTTATGATATTTTTCCCATAGAGATGCATCTTAGTTATGATATTTGGCCCATAGAGATGCATTTTCCTCTTAGTTATGATATTTTGCATTTTTCTCTTAGTTATGATTATTGGGCTTATAGAGATAATTTTTCATCTTGGTCATGATGTATGACCTATGGATATGAGATGTCTAATAAAGGTGATATGCTTATTGATATTATGCTTCCTAGTTGTGAGATACCTTCGATATGTGAAATGATTATAGATATACTACGGCTTATAACTATGATTGTTGATATGAGTGTTGGGTATGTATATGGGACTAAGGTTGTGATTATGATTTTGTGATCATTTCATATATATTGTTGGACTGAGGGTTGTGTTATGATATTGGTTGGATATCCGAGAAGTATTTATCCTTGTAAAGGATACGGTTGTAGAATATGGACACATATATGTTCATATTGCCTATGATTTCATTGACTAAATTCAGGTGATGGCATGAATATATTTGGTAACCTCGTGATTATTATATCAGTATTGATGTGATCCTAGCTGAAATACAACCTTATCTTTGTTTTTCTAAATAAGGAGTAAAACCCACTTTTCATCTTATCAATTGATTTCTTTACTACAATAATTGCCTAACTAAATGGAATATTTATACGTATAAAAAAGGTTAAAAATACTTTTTTAAAGATTTGATCAAGATAGATTCTGGTTCATGACTTAACACTATTATTTACTTTGGTCGGGAGATATTCTGATCCTTTCTACACTTTTATAATGTTTTAGTCTCAAAGATCATTCCGAGAAACAAATTTACGAATTTACACTATTTTAGCCTTGGCTTGAGTCCGTGCATCTATTATATATCTATATATTTATATTGATGATTATAATGATATATATACCTAATTAGAGTTCGAAGGATACTGCTGTGATAATATATATATATATATATATATATATATATATATATATATAAAGTTCGAGCTTGGAAGATACTGTTGTAATGATATATATATATCTGGTTTAAATTTAAAGGATACTATTATGATGATATATATACCTAATTTAAGTTTGGAGGATACTATTGTGATGATATATATATATATATACCCAGTTTGATCTTGGAGGATATTATTATGATACGTTGATACCCGGTAAGGACGGAGTTTCATTAAGATGATGATGATGGTTATGATAATGAGATTGTAATGTTGATTATGTACCTTAAATTCACTCTTGCATGCGCATCACCTATCTTAAGTATACGCCTATGTCTATCAGCCGGTATGGGGAGGTTGCATGGATATGGGTAATGAATATGCCCTAGGTTGTTATATGTTGATTGAACCTTTCAAGCCTAAGGCGATGGGGGTACGCATACGCTCGGTTAGGTGTTTGGTTGTCCATAATAACTATTTACTCGCGTTGTTATAGATATTGTTATTATCATTGTTATGATTATTATTATGGCTAGCTTATGACAGATTGGTCATTGATTTAGTATCAAAATTTGAGGTATGTTCTTGTCCTCTTTTATCTTACAATTGCATTATTATTCAAGATTAATTCATGTTTAGCCATGTGGGTTAGAAACCCTGATTATGAGAGTATTAAATCCTGATTAAATTATAATGAGGTCTTAAAATAAGGACATGATGATTTAAGTTATGCTTTGAGTTAACCTCATAAATATACGTATATATATAGCTAAACATAGCTATGGTACTACTGTATATCCCTCCTTTATTTGTTTATATCGTATATTTATTCCTTGGTTTTGTTTATTGTTATCTAGCTTTCTTTCTCCCTTTATTCACATATTAGCCTGGGATATATGGTATAGTAGTAAGATTTATGAATTTGGACATGAATAGGATAGTTCATCCTTGATACTTCCTTAGCCTTATTATTTTAGTCCCTTGGACATGAATAGAATAGGCTATCCTTATTGTCTCATTGACTTGTTATATGACTTATGGACTCTTGGGTATAATTTCCATTCTATTTATATGTTGTATATATTTTATTTATCTTTCGAGCTTAGTTGGCAGTTGCCTATTAAGTACCATTCATTTAGTACACATACTACACTTCTGCAACCTGAAGATTATAGTATGGGTTATCGTTATTATTGTGTCTTTTGTGCAGAGCAATCATGGATTGGAGACTGAGAGTGAGATCCTGACATTTAGAGTATTACTTACCTCCCTCTGACATATTAAACTAGTATCGATATTATATTTGAAGATATGTTATATCAGTGTAATTCCATTGATATTTCACTCTTATACTCTTATTATATTAGAAGCTCTTGTACTGATACCACCAGGTTTTGGGATTCACTTATGTAATTGATCTTTATTTCATTTATTCTATATTTTTTTGTTTATATTATTGAGTAGTCCGTTACTAGTCATTTCGTACTACAAGCTGAGCTTGCCTACTGGTGGGTTAAAGTAAATGCCATCATCACCTAAGAAATTGGGTCCTGGCAAATTGGTATCAGAGCCTAGGTTTCACTAGTGCATAGTAGAGTCCTGCAGATCGGTGTGAAAACTTTTGTAACCTATCATTGGAAGGGTAGGGGATATTTTAAAAAATTTACTTCTTGTCTCCTTATTGTGTGTCCGTATTTCTATGAACCTCAAAAACATTATTTGACTCTATTCTATCCCTAATGAACAATGCAATATGGGCGATGATGTGGACAGACGCATATGAGACTGGAATAGGTATTTTTAGAGTTTCAGTACAACATCAAACTAGAGAGTCAGAGATGGATGCTGAAGATCTTCAGCATCAACCAAAGGATTTAGGGGCAATTTAGGATCCGATTGAGATCATGACTACTTCATCCTTTAAGGTTCAATATTAAAAATCTGAGTCATATTATAGATCCCTCACATCCATGGATGGTATTCGATTTATCGAGCAGTTCTTAGACCAGGGTTGGATCTATTGGTGTTCATCATGGTTCTTTATCAGTTTTCGAATACAAGATTGGATTTCTTGAGTGGTCCAAACATTTTCCTATGTTATATCCTTCTGAGTGGGCATGGTGCATGGAATCATTAGAGGTTTAGTATTGCCACTCTATTTGACGTTGGAGCACTTGATAGCAGCTAAATCTTCCTTCCCTCAGGTTGTCGATTATGAGAGGACCATAGGGAAAACATGTATTGAGTTTTATGGAAGTGGCGGCAAGAGGCCATACTATCAATATAGTGTTATTGGTATTGTATTTTATAGTGAAGATCCTTCTAGTAGAGTTCAGTAGTATTTGTTGCCCATCATTCTATGCAGTTAGTATTTCAGACTATGAGATAGTTGATCAGATAGAGTTAGCATGGATTCCCCGTCAACCTAGAGTCCCTGAGATAGGCTATGATTGCAAAAGGATGGACATAATTCTAGAGATTTTTCTCAACGTCAGTTGTCCAACCATTTGAGATCAATTTGTGTCCCTTCCATGTTGATACTTCAGGAATTGCTATGACTATAAAAAGATCGACTACTAATCTAGAAAGTATCCCCGACATGGAATTTTTATTCATTCAGCTTATTCAAATCAGCCCCATGATGTTATGGCATCTTTAGCTAGAGATAGTGCATGTGGTGCCTCGGTTGATGATTCAATTAGTTGGTCTGAGTTGAACCCGTTTAGATTTATTTTTTCTATACCTGTCAGGCATGTTATTGTGGATGTCACCATGATTAATGTACCTTTATTTTTTGTTTTTAGCTTTTATATGTGCATTAGGGTTTTTCGTACCCATTGATGATTACATGCCTTGATTAGTATGTGCCTTGTTATTGAACTTATAATTATATGTCTACTCCTGTGGTTTATTTCTTTTAGAAGTGGATGGAGTAGATTTGTGCTAATATTTCTCATTTTGAGTGTAGCATTTGGGTTCGAGTCCCATTTATCTTGGCACGTTGGCCTTGTTGTGTCCCTTGAGTGGTACATGATATTGATGTTCATTTTGGTACCTCCTATTCATTATATTGATATGGATATTATTGTTTCTATTGCTATCACTACTTGAGGTTATTGAAACTATTGCTTGATGTAATTGATCCTCGCTAGGTAGCTGTTTAGACTAGTGTTATCTAATTAATATTTTATTTTGTGATCTTATTCCGTGGCTTAAGTAGATGTAGCCCCATTTGATAATTTTTTCCTATAGTGCAGCGAGGTTGATTTTTCCCTCTTGGTAAGCTGTGTTAGGCTAATTTGGGAATATATTGTGGTATCAAAGGTAAGTTGACCTTTCATGGTTCTGTGTGGTTTTTAAGTTGGCAATATAGTTATATTGCTTGATATTGAGTTCAATATTCTTAGACTTGATTCCTGAATTTCGAAGGTTTTTGTTTTGGCTATCTCTTCTGATATAACCGTTTGTGAGGCTGACTAGTTTGAGGTTCGTTCTTTGGTTATGACTATTTCATCGCCCGGTAGTAGTTTTGATATCAATATTGAGGTGTCATGGATTCGCCTCTTAGATTTGTTGGGTTCGTTCCCATGTGATGGTTTGCCCTTATTATTAGTGTGGGGATTAGATACTCCCTTCTTGTTGTGATATGGTTTTGTCTTAAGTAGACTTGGAAAGTTAGAGGCAGGTGGCCTCTCTTGTGATAGCTTCTTAATTTGACAAATTAGAAATTCCTTATCTTGAGTTGTTGATTTTCTGATGGTGGTCTTGAGTTATTGATTTTCTTATTCACTATATAAAGTTAGGGGGGTGGGGGTATAATACTAACTAGATTACAGCTATCTGATATACATACTACTTTGTGGATGGATACACATAAGATTGAATTGTGAATACTTCATGCATATAATAAACATATGTTAAAATTTATATGTTTGATACATAGAATGTGAAATCAATTAATATTCTCTGCAAATTAATCAGAACACCGAAGTTTTGTACGTAGAAAGAGGAGTATACCAATTAAGTTTATAGAGTGTTTTGTCTCTCCTGTTATACTAGACACATAATAATTTAATAGATGAAAAAATATTTTGAAAAATCATTTTTTGGTAAAATATATATTGTTTAGTTTAAGTACACGGAATGTGGATAACTTTTACATGAGTTATTTGATATTGTTTCTCTAAGAAAAATTGATCCTTTGACCTAACATCTTATATACGGGAGGATATACTTGGTAATAGAGTTACTGTTTAGCTAATTATTTTTTTTGCGTGCAAAGTAGTGGTTGTTTGAAACATTTATTTAATTAAAGATGGTTGTTTGGAAGAAACTCGCAACATTTATAGTTTATTCAAATCAAACTATTATTTAAAGATTGCTATCAAAACGTCATCTCTTTTCTTGAAGTACAAACTTTAAAATGTTTGCGGAAATTAAAAATGAAGACTGTGAGGACAAAAAAAAAATGAAAAGAAGAGAAATAGTTAGTAATTTAGTGAGCTAGCATGAATATAAGATTTCATTATGTATAGTATACACGTACAACGCATGTATAGAGGATTTCATTATGTGTGTGTATATATATACTAGATAAGCATATCCGTGCTATGCACGGGCCCAATATTTTAAATTCGAATATAGTTTATTTGTGTTTAATTTTAGTTGCATCTATTATTTGAACACTAAATTGACATACATACCTTATAACAATCATAATTTACAAATAAAAAGCAAAATTTTATCCTTTACAAAGTAGCAAGCATAAAAAAGTCATATTGAAATAAGGATAACACTACATAAGCAAAAGGAAACGAAGTTAATTCAGTGTCCAGCAAGAACCAATTCAAGAGTGAGAACGGAAATCATTCTTTGGCCATTGCTAAATCAAATTTAAAACTTAAATTGAGAGCTTGTACCTCGATTATCAACAATTAGGACAACTGATTTTGTAGATTATTTTTTGAGAATTTTTTTTTCATCTTTTTCTATCCAATGTGATTGTTGTTTTGACAAAAAATTCACATCTATTGCACTTTAAAGTATATTTTTTTCTAATCTCTAAATAAAGAACCTACAACGAAAAAGTTGATAATGTAACATAATGTTAGTTTTAAGATATAGCAACTCAGAAGTATTTAATAAACATTTGCATTTATATAATAAAAGTACAAAATCTGTAACAAAATACTAATCAATAGAATAAAGGTTGAGAGATTTCATAATGCAGACCACTATAAAAAATTAATCAATAAAATCAAGATTGAGAGATTTTAAAGTCCAACATTCACTATAAAATACTTATCAATTGAATAAAGATTTGACAGATTTCATTTTTCAAATCACACGGCATAGAATAAGTGCATCTCTCATCCATACAAGTGTCATGGATATTCAATCTACATAGGATTAGATAATATTATTATAGAATAAAGTGACCTGATAAATAGTATAGATACAGACAATACTTATTAATATGAACTTCAAGACATATAACTCAAACACTCACTTGAGTAGACAGACATGAATAAATAGATACAAAACAATCACTTCTTAGGATTAATGACGTTCTAGTCAATGTTGCAGAAGTACTCATGGCAACAACGTTCAACCTTGATTGCTCTCGTATGTGTGATTTTTCATTATTGATGAATATATATAACTCAGATCTTCAACCACAACATCATAAAATTTAAAATTTCAATTTCAAATAGATTTTTCTTCATTATTTTATCAGTATTTATCATAATACAATCTCCCGTTTGTATTTTTTTTATCAATGAAAAGATTTCTTTAGTCATATGATTAAATGCCTCTCATTTTTTGAAAAAGTAATTTAATTGATGAAATTTAGTAAGAATTCAAAATTCTTTGGTTGACTCAGATTTATAGTTTATTATAGTAAAAATCTCAAGAAAGGCTTCTCAATTATCATTTGTCTGATTTATAACTTATCTACTCAAAAGCTTCAAAAAACTAAATCTATATACTAAGCGTTATATAAGATAACAAGATCATTGCTTATATATTGATCTTATCCAGAGATAGGTGAATCGTCAACATTATCACTTTCCAGCTGATATACAAAATTAATCATTCTTCTGAACTAAAGATTCCAAAAGTAAAAATCATATATATGTCTTTAACCATCATAAATATGCTAGCTCTTAATTTAATTGAATGGAAATCCCGAGCAGAGAGGGAAAAAATTAAATTTAATATACATAAAGATAAAATTTTCTAAATAGTACAGCATCATTTTTATATATTATTCATTATAATTACTTCTCCACACCTAGTTCTATACAATGAATAAGAGGTTAAAAGGTATTTTACTAAAAGAAATTTCATCGTTAGCAGATATCTAAGTATCTAAACTGCACTAATTAAGAACTGTTTACTCCTATATCTCAACTCCATCAAGCTACTTCTTTTTCCCCCAAAATTGTTTATCCATTTCACACACACACACATGTGTGTGTGTATATATATATAAGGATGTCATGTTTTGTCGTATTAGTATCAAGGCAAATATTTGATCAAGTGTAGTCAATTGTTTTAGCTGTATTACCCACAAGCTAACTGTAGTAAAAAAATCCCATTAAAACCCAACATGTTAGGTTTGTGCGCAACAGGGGTCATTGTTTATAAACATATATTTAACGTAGCCTATGTCAAACGCTTTTCACGAGTTGGAGGGTAAAAGACTTATTATTTTTAAACTATTTTTACAGCTGATACAATCTTATTAGTCTATACAAAAAGAAAATCATTCACCCCACTATAATTATTTGAATATTTTAAAAAAAAAATCTGTAAAGTTAAAATATAACAACTAAGTTATTTTTCTGAAATCTTCAATAAAATAGATAGACGCAAGAATTAGACCCTAAAACACTAAAACGAAAAGAAAATTCGCTCACCACTCTATTTATGTAAATGAGAGAAAACGCTTGAACGACTATTGATAGACTGTCTGAAAATACAAATTATTGATAGAGACGTCAATAGAGAAATCAATCGGGTAAGAAAACGCAAAACAATGTGAGTGAATACCCTAAATAGTCACCCAAGTTTTATATATTTCCTTCAAATATCACTTATATTTCATTTAAGACCACAGTATTACTCAACTATCACTCTTTTACTCAAAAATACAAAACACCTCAAAAACCTTCTTTCTCCATTAGTTCACATGCCATGTCTTTAAAAAAAATTTTTTAACTACTAAACTTATAACTCATCAAACTCATTTAATAAATAATACAATTATATTTTTAAAAAAATACTGTAGGTTATTATAAAGAAAAATTTATACTTAGAAAAACTTACCGATACTAAAACTTGACATATAATTTTTCAAGAGTTATTTTTCTGAATCAGCATTCATATTTTTGAATTGCCAAAAACAATTAGTTTAGATTTTTTTTAGAAATAATAATATGACACAACTATCACTGTTAATCTAAACATAAACACCTAAATATCATACATCTATTTCTCTTCTAATTGGCAGGCCATGTAAATCATTGTTTTTAATAATATACCTATTTAACTCATTAAACTTATTTAGTCAAAATTATATTCTTATTCTTTTCTTTAAAAAATATATATTAATTTATTAAGAAGGAATTTTCATGTTTAGAAATCTTTTACCATTACTTAAACTTTTTATTTTTCTAAAGTTATTTTCTTGAATTATTATTCAAGTTTTTGGAATCGTTTATAAAAGTCACTTTTATTTTTGCTAAGACAATAATATCTTTCAGTTATCAATATTTTTCTCAAAACCAGTAAATACCTCAAAAGTCTCTTCCTCTTCTAATTAGTATGTCATATTAGTAAACCATCATTTTTTTTAAATAATAAACATATTAACTTAGCAAACTCATTTAACCAAAATTATAATCTTATTTTTCTTTAAAAAGTACATTAATTTATTAAGAAGAAATTCTCATTCTTAGGTATTTATATTTTTTTAGAGCTATATTTCTAGATAATCAACACAACAACAACAAACCCAGTGTATTCCCACAAAGTGGAGTCTGGGAAGGGTAAAATGTAAGCAGTCCATACCGCTACCTCCAAAGAAGTTGAGAGATTTCTGATAGACCCCCGGCTCCAGGTAGTGAATAGTAACCAAAGCGTAGTAAAGCATGATGGATGGCATAAAATAAAAAGGAATAAGACATACTAAATAAAAATAAAATAAAGTATAAATTTGAGCAATACTAAATAAGATAAATAGGCTCAATAAATAAGAGATAAGCGATAGGGCATCCAGAATACGACACCCCCTAGTAGTAACAAATATTCATAGACCAGGGATACCTGGGCCCTTTTGACTTGTAGCTCCTACCTACTTGCTACAACTCACGCACTCATCCTAGCCTTCTACCCTTATGTGCAACCTCCACGCCTTTCTATCTGAGGTCATGTCCTCAGTAAGCTGCAGCTGCTCCATATCGTGTCTAATCACTTTCCTCCAGTAATTCTTCAGCCTACCTCCCCTCCTCCTAAAACCCTCCAATACTATCCTCTCACATCTGCGGACTGGGGCAATCGTGCCCCTCCTCATCATATGCCTAAACCATCTCAACCTTCCTTTCTGCATTTTATCCTCCATGAAAGGCACTCCCACCTTCTCTTGGACTGTCTCATTCCTAACTCTATCCCCTCTAGAAAGACCATACATCCAATATAACATTCTCATTTTCGCCACCTTTATTTTTTGAATGTGGGAGTTCTTAACTGGCCAGCACTCTGCTCCATATAACATAGCTGCACGGACTACCACTTTATAGAATTTGCCTTTAAGATTAAATGGGACCTTCTTATCTCACAACACTCCTGAGACAAGCCTCCACTTCATCCAACCTGCTCCAATACGGCTAGCGACATCCTCATCAATCTCTCCATTCCCTTGAATCATAGACCCAAGATACTTAAAACTATCCCTCTTACAAACATCCTGAGAATCCAACCTCACAACCATATCTTCCTCCTGTGTTAAGTCACTAAACTTGCTTTCCATATACTCCGTCTTGGACCAACTCAACCTGAACCCCTTAGATTCCAGAGTTTGCCTCCAAACCTCTAATTTTTTATTTACACCTCTCCGCATCTCATCAATCAACACTACATCATCCACAAACAACATACACCATGGTATCTCCCCTTGGATACTTCGCATCAACACGTCCATCACCAACACAAACAGAAATAGACTAAGAGTTGAACCTTGATGCAACCCTATCATGATGGAAAAATGTTCTGAGTCCCCTCTTGTCGTTCTCACCCGAGTCTTTCCTCCATTATATATGTCCTTAATAGCTCTGATGTACGCTACCGGGACCCCTCTTGCCTCTAGGCATCTCCAAAGAACCTCCCTAGGGACTTTGTCATATGCCTTCTCCAAGTCGATGAACACCATGTGCAAATCCCTCTTTAGCTGTATTACCCACAAGCTAACTTTAGTAAAAAATTTGCATTAAAACCCAACATGTTAGGTTTGTGCGCAGCAGGGATCATTGTTTATAAAATATCTTTAACGTAGCCTATGTCAAACGTTTTTCACGAGTTAGAGACTAAAAGACTTGTTATTTTTAAACTATTTTTACAACTGATACAATCTTATCAGTCTATACAAAACAAAAATCATTCACCCCGCTATATTTATTTGAATATATAAAATTTCTTTTTATTTTTAATTTTTTTAAAGTTAAAAATATAACAACTAAGTTATTTTTCTGAAATCTTCAACAAAATAAATAGACGCAAGAATTAGACCCTAAAATAGTTAAAAAAAATTCACACCACTCTATTTATGTAATTGAGAGAAAACGCTTGAACGACTACTGATAGAGTGTCTGAAAATTCAAAGTATTGATAGAGACATCAATAGAGACATCAATCGGGAAAGAAAATGTGAGTGAATTTCCTAAATAGTCACCCAAGTTTTGTATATTTCCTTCAAATGTCACTTATATTTCATTTAGGACAACAATATTACTCAACTATCACTCTTTTACTCAAAAAAACACTAAACACCTCAAAAACCTTCTTTCTCCCTTAGTTGACATGTTAGGTCATTAATTTTATTTTTAAATACTAAACTTATTACTCATCACTCCTTATTATTTGTTTGGCTGTCCTTAGTGCCAGGACATTAGTGTGCTCTAATTTTCTTACTGTTAGTTTTGTCCTTACCTTGGTTTTGTTTTTTCTCCCTATTTGAATTTAGTTTTGTTTCTTGATTATTTCTTCTAATTTGTATGGGCCTTATATTTCCTGCTGCTGCTTTGTTACTACTATTATTTATATTTTCTTATATTTTCTTATAATAGTGGTTGTGGGCGTTGATGGTTGGATAGGGTCATGTCCGAGGGGATTAAGGCGGGGGGCTGTTGTGGGGGCGGGAGAAGAGGAAAGGGCGGGGGTGGTAGGGAGGCTAAGGTTTGGCCTCAGGGGAGGTAGAGAAATATGTGTTGATAGAGTTGGTAGGATGAGGGTTAAGTCTTGGAATATAAGGACTCTTCAGGGTAAGTCCATAGAGCTTGTGAAGATTCTTAGAAAGAGAAGGATTGATAGTGTGTGTGTTCAAGAGACCAAGTGGGTAGGGTCTAAGGCTAGGGATGTGGATGGTTACAAGCTTTGGTACTCTAGGAGCGAGAGGCGTAGGAATGTAGTTGGCATCTTAGTAGATGAAGAGCTTAAAGGCCAGGTAGTAGAGGTAAAGAGGATCAGCGATAGGTTGATGACTATTAAATTGGTCATTGTGGGGTTTACCCTGAACGTGTGTAGTGCTTATGCGCCGCAATTGGGCTTGGATAGGGAGGAGAAGATGCATTTTTGGGAGGCCTTAGATGAGGTGGTGAGAGGCGTGCCTAGCTCGGAGAAGATTGTTGTAGCAGAAGATTTCAATGGGCACATCGGGGCGTTACCGGGAGGCTTTGGTGATGTGCATGGTGGTTTTGGTTTTGGGGAAAGAAATGAAGAGGGGGCTACTCTATTAGATTTTGTGAGGTCTTTTGGGTTGGTGGTGGTGAACTCGAGTTTTCCGAAGAAGGACGATCATCTGATCACCTTCCGAAGTGCCATAGCCAAGATCCAAATTGACTTTTTATTGCTTAGAAAAGGGGATAGGGCATTGTGTAAGGACTGTAAGGTCATCCCAAGTGAGAATCTTTCGACCCAGCATAGGCTCTTAGTTATGGATTTGGGTATAAAGAAGGATAGGAAGAGAAGGGGTGAGGAATATAGACCTAGAATTAAGTGAGGCAGTTTGACGCCAATGAATATATGGTAGATAGGGGAGAAGTTGGCGGGAATGAGGGTGTGGGAGTGTAGGGGGACGTGGATAGTATGTGGGATAGTGTGGCTAGGTGCATCAGGGAGAATGCTAGTGAGGTGTTGGGTGTTTCTAGGGGTTGGGTCGGGCATCATCGGGGGGATTGGTGGTGGAATGAAGAGGTTAAGAAAAAAGTGAAGACCAAGAAAGGGGCGTATGCTAAGTTGGTTGAGAGTAAGGACGAAGAATAGAATAGGGAAAATAGGAAAGAGTACAAGTTAGCTAAGAAGGAGGCTAAGTTAGCAGTTACGGCGGCTAAGACGGCAGCATTTGAGAGCTTGTATATGGGGTTACAAGAGAAAAAAGGGGAAAAAGTTGTTTAGACTCGCTAAGGATAGGGAGAGAAAGGGTCGTGACCTCGATCAGGTGAAGTGCATTAAGGGGGAGGATGGTACAGTGTTGGTGGAGGACGGCCACATTAAGAATAGATGGCAGTCATATTTTCATAGGCTCTTGAATAAGGAAGGGGATAGAGCTATTGTGTTAGGGGAGCTGGAGCACTCAGAGGAGTGTCGGTATTTTAATTATTGTAGACGTTTTAAGGTAGAGGAGGTTAGAGAGGTTGTTCGCAGGATGCAAAGGGGTAGGGCGACGGGTCCTGATGAGATACCTGTGGATTTTTGGAAGTTGTTTGGCGAGGCTGGTTTAAGGTGGTTGACTGGATTGTTTAACAAAATTTTCAAGACGGCAAAAATGCTCGAGGCTTGGAGGTGGAGTACTATGATCCCTCTTTATAAGAACAAGGGTGACATTTAGAGTTGCAATAACTATAGGGGTATTAAGTTATTGAGTCACTCTATGAATATTTGGGAGAAAGTGGTCGAGGTGAGGCTGAGACAGATAGTGTCTATTTCAGAGAACAAGTTTGGATTTATGCCTGGCCGCTCGACGACGGAGGAAATTCACCTGATACGGAGGCTGGTGGAATAGTATAGGGAAAGGAAGAAGGACTTGCATATGGTGTTTATCGACTTAGAGAAGGCATACAACAAAGTCCCTAGGGAGCTTTGGAGATGCTTGGAAGTGAGTGGAGTCTCGGTGGCATATATCAGAGCAATTAAGGATATGTATGATAGAGCTAAAACTTAGGTAAGAACGGCCGGAGGAGACTCAGAGCATTTCACTGTCTTGACAGGATTGCATCAGGGATCTACTCTTATTCCCTTTTTGTTTGCTTTGGGTATGGATGTGTTGACGCGGCGTATTCAAGGAGAGGTGCCTTGGTGTATGATTTTTACAGATGATATAGTTTTAATTGATGAGATGCGGGGGGTGTGAATGATAAATTAGAGGTGTGTAGACAAACACTTGAGTCTAAAGGGTTCAGGTTGAGTAGGAGCAAGACAGAGTATTTGGAATACAAGTTTAATGACGTGAGGCTGGAGAATGAGGTAGTAGTGAAGTTGGAATCACAGGTGGTATGTAAGAGGGATAGTTTCAAGTATCTCGAGTTCGTGATTCAGGGTAACGGTGAGATTGACGAAGATGTCTCGCACCGTATAAGGGCAGGATGGATGAAGTAGAAGCTCGCTTCGGGGGGTGTTGTGTGATTAAAAGGTACCGCCCTATATTAAAGGCAAATTCTACAGGGTGGCAGTCCATCCAGCCATGTTGTATGGAGCGGAGTGTTGGCCAGTTAAGAACTCCCACATTTAAAAAATGAAGGTGGTGGAAATACGGATGTTGCGTTGGATATGTGGGCTGACTAAGGGGGATAGAGTTCGGAATGAGACTATTAAGGAGAAGGTTGGTGTGACTCCAGTGGAGAATAAGATGCAGGAAGTGCGATTGAGATGGTTCGGACACGTGATGAGGAGGGGCGTGGATGCCCTGGTTCGTAGGTGTGAGAGGCTAGCTTTGGATGGTTTTAGGCGGGGTAGGGGTAGGCCGAAGAAGTACTGAGGAGAGGTGATTAGGCGGGACATGGAGCAGTTACAGCTTATTGAGGACATGACCCTAGATAGGAAGATCTGGAGAACGCGATTAGGGCAGAAGGCTAGGGTGAGTTTGGGTCACTAGTGTAGGGAATTACTTGGTGGGGGTATTATTCTTGTTATGATACCTTGTTTCATGCTTTATTACGAATCTGTTTACTTTTCTCTGTTTACTATTACTTGTGGGTGTCGTATTTATGTTATGCCATCTTGTTCCATGCTTTACTATGAATTTGTTTAGTATTCCGTGTCTCGAGCCGGGGGTCTATCGGAAATAGCCTTTCTACTTCTTTAGAGGTAGAGGTATGGACTGCATACATCTTACCCTCCCCAGACCTCACTATGTGGGAATACACTGGGTTTGTTGTAAACTTATAACTCATCAAACTCATTTAATAAATAATACAATTATATTTTAAAAAAAATACTCTAGTTTATTATAAAGAAAATTTTATACTTAGAAAAACTTTATAAATACTAAAACTTGACATATAATTTTTCAAGAGTTATTTTTCCGAATCACCACTCATTTTTGAATTGCCAAAAATAATTACTTTATATTTATTTTTAGAGATAATAATATGATGCAACTATCACTATTAATCTAAACATAAACAACTAAATATCATACGTCTCTTTCTCTTCTAATTGGTAGGCCATGTAAATTATTTTTTTAATAATATATCTATTTAACTCATTAAACTTATTTAGTCAAAATTATATTCTTATTCTTTTCTTTAAAAAATATATTAATTTATTAAGAAGAAATTTTCATGCTTGGAAATCTTTTACCATTACTTAAACTTTTTAGTTTTCTAAAGTTATTTTCTTGAATTGTTATTCATGTTTTTTGAATCATTTATAAAAGTCACTTTTATTTTTGCTAAGACAATAATATCTTTTAGTTATCAATAATTTTCTTAAAAAACCACTAAATACCTCAAAAGTCTCTTCCTCTTCTAATTAGTATGTCATATGAGTAAACCATCATTTTTAAGGAAAAAAAATAAACATATTAACTTAGCAAATTCATTTAACCAAAATTCTAATCTTATTTTTCTTAAAAAAATACATTAATTTATTAAGAAGAAATTCTCATTCTTAGGTATTTATATTTTTTTTAGAGTTATATTTCTAGATAATCACTCAGGATTTTATATATAATTGCCTAAAATAATCAGTTGTTTTCTAAAAAATAATATCACTAAATTGAATAAATATCTAGAGGTTTTAATTTGCATGTCAAATAATATGATAAAGATGTATGACAAAGAATTCCCAAGCATGAAAATTAAATTAATGAATTTTTTTAGAAAAACAAATAAAGTTATAATTTTGGTTAAATGAACTTGATTAATTAAATGATATATCATTTTAAAAAATGTGATTTTGATGACATTGCATGTCAACTAAAAGAGAAGAATACTTTTGAGGTGTTTAGTATTTTTTTAGGAAATTTGAGGAAAATTCCCAAATTATAGGATAGCTAATTGGTAAATGCCATTAATATTGATCAAAATTACAATATTGCCCTTAACATAATTAAGCAAGATAATTTTTTTTTAAATGACAAATATGCCCTTGGTCGTCCACTCTTCACTCTTCAATATAAAATATAATATATATATATATAATAAAAATATAGTAGAAATATATAAGTGAAGGTTAGGGTGACTAAAATTACCGAAATACCCTTGGTAGTCACCCCAACCGTCACTTATATATATCGAAAAGCCCTTGGTAGTCATTTAATAAGGAACAAAAAGATATTTATCGAAAAGGACTACCATGCATAATTCAATTACAAAGGTCTAAATAAAAATATTATTAAAATAATACATGAGGAAAAAACTAATAAATATAAGAAAAAAATAACATGCATATGTAACCATTTTATTTACTACTATATAGAAGTGAAGGTTGGGGTGACTAAAATTACCAAAATACCCTTGATAGTCACCCCAACCTTCACTTATATATATTAAGCAAAAAAATAATATAATAATAATAAATAGAATAGAACAGAAATAGAAATAATAGTAGTAATAGTAATATTCTACTACTAATAAAGTAAAGGTTTGGTACTATTAAAAGACAAATTAGTAGTATTACCAAAATTTTACTTATATATTAGTAGGGAAAAAATAATAATAGTAATAGTAAAAAAGAAGTAATAATAATAATAATAATAGTAGTAGTAGTAGTAGTAGTAGTAGTAATAGTAAAAAAATGAATAGTAAAAAAATGAACAAATAATAATAACAATAATAATAGAAAGTAGCCACTAAAAGACAAAATAGTAGTATCAAAACTCTTCATTTATAAATAACAGTTACTTATATATTAGTAGGAAAAAAAAAATAATAATAGTAGTAATAGTAATAGTAAAAAAAAAAGTAATAATAATGGTAATAGTAATAGTAGTAATAGTAATAGTAAAAAGATGAAAATAATAATAATAATAATAATAATAATAATAATAATAATAATAATAATAATAATAATAATAATATTAATAGCAAGTAGGCACTAAAAGATAAAATAGTAGTACCAAAACTCTTCATTTATATATAAGAGTAAAAAGTAATATGCATATGTAACTATTTTATTGCACCATAAAAATGAGGACAAAACTAATAAATATAAGAAAAAAATCATATGCATATGTAACCATTTTATTTACTACTATATAAAAGTGAAGGTTGGGGTGACTAAAACTACCGAAATACCCTTGATAGTCACCCCAACCTTCCCTTATATATAGTACGTAAAAAAATAATATAATAATAATAAATAGAGTAGAATAGAAATAGAAATAATAGTAGTATTCTACTACTAATAAAGTAAAGGTTTGGTTCTACTAAAAGACAAATCAGTAGTATTACCAAACTTTTACTTATATACTAGTAGGAAAAAAAAATAATAGTAGTAATAGTAATAGTAAAAAAGAAGTAATAATAATAGTAATAATAGTAGTAGTAGTAGTAGTAATAATAGCAAAAAAATGAATAGTAAAAAAATGAACAAATAATAATAATAATAATAATAATAATAAAAATATAAAATAGTAGTATCAAAACTTTTCATTTATATATAACAGTTACTTATATATTAGTAGGAAAAAAATAATAATAGTAGAAATAGTAGTAGTAAAAAAAAAGTAATAATAATAATAATAGTAGTAGGAATAATAATAGTAATAGTTAAAAATGAATAATAATACTCCTCCGTCTTAAATTAAGTGTCATCGTTTGACCGGACACGATATTTAAGAAGTAAGTTTTGACTTTATTAAAGTTACAAAACTACCCTTGTTAAAAAGTATTGGACCACTAGGTAATTTTATTAAATTTTACAGTAATTGAAAAAATGCAAAAGAGAGTACAGTAAAAAAAAAGTCTTAAAACCGTACAACACCTACATTGTTCTCTCTCTCTTTTGCAAAGAGTAAAGTTGTCCAAATCCGTGTGTCGTTTTACTGTAATTTGAAATTTTACTTTCATTTTCTCTATCAACAATTAAGTAAAAATTGTTATTGCAAAATTCAATTTTTTAAAAAGTAGGACCAATTTGCCGTCATGTACGGATTTGCCACAAAAATTTACCTTTCTAATTTGATTTTGGTTTCAATTTTTGAGCAGCAAAGCTTCTTTTCATTTGAACTTTTAGCAAATGGTTATTTTGTGGCGCCAAACCTTCTTTTCATTTGAGAGATGTCCTGTTGTATCTTCTGGTTACTGTATTTTTTCTTTTGTTTTGGATAATTTTTAGATTCTTCCTTTATCTCCTTTAATATTTTTTCCATTACTCTAAAGATGAGTTTCGTCGTACCTATAGACTTAACCGCCAGAAATAAATGATTGAAATTAGAAGAACGTCAAGCAATTGCAAAGTTTCTTTTGAGAGAAAGTAAGGAAGGAAGTCTTAAATACGGATCTATAACACAAGCTGCGATCTTGTTCAAGAAATCAATAAGAACTATTCAGCGCATTTGGAAACAATGTCAATCATCAGTTGGTAATAGTAAGCCGTCGTTAGATGTGTCTTTAAGACTTGCAGGTAAAGTTGAAAGAAAACAGATTGAAGTCGACATTAATCAACTCATAGAAATTTCACTTTGTCATCGAACAAATATTCGATCTATGTCTTTTGCAATAAACATGGCAAAATCAACCATCTTTCGACGTGTGAAAGATGAAACTATTCGGGCACATTCTAATTCCATTAGGCCTCAGTTAACCGAAAGAAACAAAAAGGTACGATTTCAATACTGCCTCTCAATGATTGATCAGAACACAATCCACATAAATCCCATTTTTATGAATATGTTTAATTATGTTCATATCGACGAAAAGTATTTTTTTTTTCAAAAAAGTTGAAAGGTACTACCCGATTCCTGGAGAACATGAGCCAGATCCATATCGTTCTTGCAAAAGTAAAAATTTTATCCCAAAAGTTATGTTTACGGCTTTTGTAGCATATCCTAGATTTGATGAAATGGAATTGAGTTATTTTATGGAAAAATAGGTATTTTTCCGTTTATAATTAAGGAACCAGCTAAGCAGAATAGCAAAAATCGAACAGCAGGAACAATGAAAACAAAGCTCATTCAGTCAGTAACTAAACATATCACTAGAGCTTCTTGACAGAGAAAGTTTTTTCCTGCTATTAGAGCAAAATGGCCAGTTTCTGATTCAAATAATCCTATCTTTTTACATCAAGATAATGCAAGGCCACACATTGGTAACAATGATTTGGAATTTATTGAAGCTGCCCAACAAGATGGATTTGATATTAGATTGTATTTTCAACCACCGAACAGTCTAGATTTAAATGTTTTAGATCTTGTTTTTTTAGAGCAATCCAATCTCTTCAATATCAAAAGGCCCCTAAAAATGTTGATAAATTAGTGGAAGCAGTGGAAAGATCTTTTGACGAAATGAAAGCGGAATAACTCAATCATGTATTTCTTACTTTACAATCTTGTATGATTGAGGTGATGAAAAATAGTGGCGGCAATAACTATAAAGTGCCTCATTTGAACAAAAATGGACTAGAAAGAGAAGGAAATCTTTCTCGCCAACTTCATTGTGATATTGATATCGTCAATCAAGCTTTGGTTCTACTTCAACAATGATATGGGTTGTTATTATGGTAAAGCAATCTATTTTGAAGTTGGAATGATGTTTTGTCAAGTATGTTAGAAGTACAGTACTACTTTTTGTAGACACATGATTTTTGATCTTCCTCGAATTTTAACTTATTTTTTATATTAATAATTATATTCAATATAATATTATTTAAATTCTTATTTTTATTTTAATAATTTTTTGTTAAAAATTAAATAACTAAATAAAGTTAATTTGAGATATTTTATTTATATTTCTATTCTAATTTTAAAAATAATATAAAAATTTAAAAAAAATCTTTTCTAAAGTTTTAATAAATAAATTAGTACTTTAATATTATTTTATTATATTCATCTTCATTATTTGTATTTTCTATAAATGGTAAAATTAATTAGTTATTATTATATTTATTATTATTATTATTATTATTATTTTATTATTATTATTATTACCTTCTATTATAAAAAAAATATATTATATTTCAAAATTTGAAATGTTCCTTATCCAGAGTAACTGTTCCCCCCATCAACTTTTCCCTCCCAAAGAATTCTACTACTTAAGCATTCTCTTATCCCAAAACATACATTCTACAGAGTATTCATACACCAGACATTAGAAAAAAAATCAAATAAAAAAAGAGTGTGAAGTTGAGTTTTAAATTCCGTTCAAGTTTTCGGTGATAATATTTTGCTTCCATATTCAATTAAATTAGCATACAGGTTGTATTTTGATCTTATTCCATTATGTTGTAAATTTTCTGTTGAAAAACATGAATGAAAATATTTGAATAGTTTCAATGTACTTTCTATTATGCATGTTTAATTATATGAACTTTTTGTTAACACATATTATACTTGTAAATATATATATATATATATATATATGCTGAGTGATATTGTAAATTGAAATACTGTGTGTTATAAATTCAAAACGAAAAAGAAATAGCAGATAAAAGAAAATTAGTGTATACGTAAGATAATAATAAATAGAATCCTTTCGTTATATTCATTCTCACAGGCACATCACTGACTAAAATAATCATAGTCAGTCATATATTGTATATACAGATTCATATGTAGCATAGAAATCAGATAAAAATTAATAATAATTGATGAAAAATTAGAAGAATAGAGAGGAAAATAGTGAGATGAGACAGATCAAAAAGTAGAAAATTAAGCGAAGAATATTTTATTTCTTGAGTTTTCTGGCGAGTCTATATCGGAAACTCATCGAAAAAATGTCAAAACCAATCAAAAAACCCTCCCCGCACTGGCGCTTTCCCCTTTTCCCTTTCCCCGCGCTGACCATCCCTATCTTCCCCTCTCTCCCGCGTCGTCACCGCCTAGATCTGGCCGGAATCTCACCGGTGAACCAACTTAACAAACCGACTGGCGAAGCCTGCCACGCCGCCTACCCGTGTCGTCGACTCTTTTCTCTCCTTCCGTTGCTCGAACCTGGTGTAACAACGCCTTTATCACCCACCAGCGTCGTCCCTTTTCCTTTCCCCTTTCACTGTCATATCCGTCACATCGTAAAAATTTCAAAACCGATGAAACTTCCTGCTCTTTTATTTACTTCTGTTAGCATAGTTTCTGAAAGAAATAAAAACAATGTTTTTAAAACCTTCTTATTTATTTGATGTAGTACTATATAATTAAAAATAAGATATATTTTAAATATTAGCTTCTCTAATATACTTTTCATCTATTTTTATTTTTGGTTTATTGGTTCATCCTAATAAACTTTTTTATATATAAATTTAATTTCAAAGGTTTTAAGTTTGCACATTTATTAATAAGATTTAAATATTCCAAATATTATAAATTTATTTTACTTTCAATTAGTGATAAGTTATCCCATTTTAATTTTATTTCTAGATGTATAGTATTATAAGATTAACATAATATGAGTAATTTTATATATTATTTCACTCTTATTTCATCGTTTTTTATGTTTATTTATTATTATTAATATTTTTTTTATTTTTATAAATAATTGTCTAAACAAACTTTGCTTAATGTTATTGTTAAAATCAAGATTTTTTTTTTAAATGGATAAATTGTTAAAGTATGTAAAAGATAAATCAAATATTTTAAGTTAAGAAATTTTTAAATATATTTTAAATTTTGTTTCGATTAAGAATGTGGCATACACATCTTTCTAGGATGTATTAAAATTCAAGGATGCAATAATGCACCCTGACAAAAATATTTTCGATAATTAATTTTCAAAATTTAATACAAAGGTTTTAAAATAGTTTTGATATAATAAAAATGAGTGAATTTAGACCTTAACATAATTTATCAAAACAGTTTAAGTCAAGATAAGTCAATAAAAGCGACCGTGCTAGAATCACGGGACTCGAGGGGTGCCTCACACCTTCCCCTAGGTCAACAGAATTCCTTACCCGGTCTTCTGTTTTTGCCGATCATAATAAAGAGTCATTTCCTTTTGACTAGGGATTCAAAAAGGTGACTTGGAACACCAAAACTCAATTCCAAATGGCAAATCTGTAAAATAAAATATTCCCTATTCAAAATAGTCACTTTAATTGGAAAAATCCTTCGACTCGAACCCTCGAGCGAAAAAGGGGTGTGACATCTCTGGCGACTCTGCTGGGGATTTAACTAGACTTCTATCTTTTTATATTGACTTATACTTTCTTTAATTATTATTGATATTGTGTTTATTGGCCTTATGTGCTACTTGTCACTCATTTACCGCTTTGATATTGACTGAACTGTATTATATACGTCTTCTCTCACGCACCCCTCTAAGTCTCTGAAATAGGATAGAAAGAATGCAGTGTATGCATCCTAACTTTTTTTTTGAGATAGCCGGAGTGTCAAGGCACCTGGTGAAGGATTATAGTCACATATGTTAGGCAGGGTTCAGATCGACAACGAAGGCGGTGTTGTCCTACTACCAACCAAGTTGTCCCTCTCTGGCTTGAGTGTCCGCTTGGGTAAGCCAGTTTAGACACCTATCCCTATTAGGTTTAAACTTAGAAGAACTGAAAACTCAGAATCTGGTTATCCCTATTAGGTGTTGCTTTATTTGTATCATATGCATTTGACTTAGCGAGACTCGGCACAGGGGTCGGGTCTGTCTAGGACAGGTGACCTAATTTATAAAGACCAACATGTACATCCAACGAGCTCTTTGATTCTTACTTTTTGTGAGATACGTAGGAAGTCCTACCCAGGATATGACCATTTATTTGAATAATAATAATATATTTATTCATAGATTTATCGAAGGATATTTTTAGAAAAATAATAAAAATAATAATAAGAAGAAAAATGATTGTTTTCATGAATAATATTTGATAACGCCCAAACTACAGCTCTCGTAAGAGTGTAAGCGGTCGCTGTCAAATATAGAACCCAACTGGGTTGGGTGTCAAATCCCACAGGGAATACTTGGTCACTAAGTGTTTCAAATATTATTAGACTGTTGGTCGAAAATTCTACGAAAATGGGGGATTTGATTATAGTGTGAATTAATGCTATCAAAGTAAAAACAGAATGCTTTGTTTAGTAAGATTTAATCAATGAGAATTATAAGTTAGGGTTATGTCCACCTTATGAGTTCTACATATCTATTAACTATGAGTAATGCGGAATTCAGACATGCATGCACTTATAGAGATTCGTATTCTAATGGTAAATCCTAGTGTTTCTCAACCATCAAGGATTATTTCACTTTAACTCTCTCGAGCTTAAAGTGTATAACTAATGGTACAAATTCTCCAAGAGGTTAATCTAGTTACGGCACTAACGTGTAAATAGGGGTTGGTAGTCCTATTTCCTTGTCACACTCTCTTTTCCAAACATGTAACTTTTCTCTCGAACAAGTTAATGCTATAATGGCATATTCTATATGTTTGCAACCACAAGAATTTAATTAAGATGAAGAGAGTAATGATATAAGTAGCATACGTATCAAGAATTCACAAACTCATAGCAATAGATAGTATCTCAAAAGGCTTCCATAACCCTAACAGAGAAGTTTAGCTACTCATGAGTATAACGGAGATCACAATAGATATAATCATCATACCACAATCTAGAATAATCTTGACGATGGGATGACTTAAACGTCAAGAAGGAGATGACGTTTTTCTTCTTGGCCGTTCCTCAAGAGAGCCAAGTTTTCTCTGTCAGAAAGTAACGTGAATAAATCCTAAAAGTGTCGAATGAATTATGAAAAGCTTGAATGAAAAACGCCAATGAAAAGCTTGCTGAAAAATTCAGCAAATAGGGTTTTTATAGCATCCTTATCCTAGTCCTACTGAAATAGGGTTTTTATCCTTGTCCTAGTCCTATTGGGTTACTGCTGCACCCTTAAGTATTAAGAAATACTGATTTTGCCCGGGACGGATTCTCCATGCATCACATTCAGTCCACAAGCTTCCAAAAGCTGTCTTCCTTCTTACGTGAAGTTTCCCTTGCTACCGAAAGGTCCACAAAGTGCTGAAATCTTCATCATAAATACCTGAAAACATGTTCATCACGTTGGTTATCTCACTTATAGGAAAATGGACTAAAAGTGTAGGAATTATATATTTTGTCCTTAAAACTTAGCTAAAATATAGGTAAATTATAGTGCTTTAGGCGTGTAAATACACCCAACATCAACACCCCACACTTAAGCTTTGTTCGTCCTCGAACAAAATATTACGTCCATGCAAACATCTAACTTGGATTTCACAGCAGTAACACAAAATATTCATCAAGACAGGCACGACAATTATTAACAAAGAGTAGTTTTATTGATCACTACTAGAAACAATTCAACCTCCAACATAGACTCGTGATGATGGTTAATTCGTATCCACAAGTTAAGGCACAAAGAATCATACAAATCTACCCAACAATCATCAACCATGTGTGTCTCACATAATATATCACCCATAATCACTCACAAGTTTTGCATTTTTCGGAACATGGGTATAAAACTCTCCTTGCTCTCTCTCTCACAAAGAATTCATATGTTGCAACTGATGACCATAGGCTTGCCCTTAGTGTAATGCTCTACTAATATCAGAATGTTAAGCTTAGGATCAAATAGGTCTTTTATAGGTTGTAATGTAGGCTAAGGGACGGGTAGGACTATTTTGGCCTGAAATAGTGACTATGTTGCCTAAGCGCTTTAATACAGCACATTATGCCATTGACACTCTCTTTTACACAATCTTGCTACCTTTCTTTCATCTACCACCCCTTTTCACCTATTTTGTTATTCAAACATAAACACAACTATCTTTTTATTTTTCTATTTCTTTTTCTTTTCTTCTTTTTTTTTATATTTTATAAAGCACCTCTATGATAGCCACTCTTTTTCACAACAATTTCAAGTACCAATACCCTTTGAGGTATCACTCTCACAATTTTCCTCTTATTTTGTCACATGACTCTACAATTTAAAGCGCTTAGGAATTTTGGATCAAATTATGGTCTTGAAAAAAAATGGATTAGGCTACATGTGAGGCTGTCAAAGAAAATGGCTAAAGGCTCAAAGGGGGTTAACTAGGATAATGTACACAGGTAGGTAAAAAGAAGGTAAACAATCACAGGCTGCCAAAGAAATGCCTAAATCATCTCCTAATCTTACACTCTTTATTTCACTTTACACACACACCAGACAAGTTCTAGCATCAGCCACAACACAGAATATACTATAACCTCACACACACAAGGCACATGGTCAACTTTATTAGGAGCAGTATAGACTCTTGACCCAACCGATGAATGAATTAAACCACACACTTATCACATATTGAGTCACACTTAGAGCCTAAATGTATCAATAGTAATGATTTTAGCACAAACTCTTGCCATAATACCATGCCATCTAATAGAACAATTTCATGCACTTCATGCAAAATCACAAAAAAAAACAAAAAAAATTCAAAAATTTAACTACTACTAACTAATTACGACTAATTAAAACAAACAAACATAAATAAATGTAGGCAAAGAAGTACAAAATACTAATACCAGCACCCCACACTTAGACGGGACACACTGCCCTCAGTGGAAAATAAATAAGGAAAACCTGATTAGTCGGACTCCTCTGCTATGTCTGGGGTCATACTCGGAATCATCATCAGATTCTTCATCCTCAGAGTTTTCTCAAAATGTACCCCACTTGATCCAAAAGTGCATTGAGGTATTTGCAGCGAAGAGGATTCAGCTTGCTCTTTTCTTCTCCTTTTCCGACCTTTCTATGAGGTGGACACTTTTTGTTTTACTTGTCGTCCTTTTTTAGGCCATTCTACCTGAGATCCTAATAGAGTCATGTTAGCTTCATCTCAGAAGATTCAATTGAAAAACAAGCAGTAATGGAATCACCCCACACTTAATTTGTTGGCACAGACTAATTAAGTGAGTGATATCGATTACTCAGACTTCGTCGACATATATTTAGGCGATATGTTCCAACAACATGTTTAGCACAATTATATTTTCATGTAATCTTAACTACACTTTCATGTTTTGATTAATGCACTTTTTTTTTAACAAGACTGCCACATAGAGATCGTATCAAGTTATTGCATAGAAATAATCACAATATCTTATGCTTGTAGTCAATCATGATCGGTATCTCGATGAATGAGTTATTCAAACATTCAAGCTTTCAAATTTCAAGATTATGCATTAACATCACAATTTCGATTCCATAAAAGTATGACAGTGTATAACAATCAAGTTCAAGTCGGAACAAAGTCAAGAAGACCCACACATATTCTTTCACTCAACTAGATATATCATTACAAACTAACCATATTCCAATCACCAAGACCACTTCAAGATCTAACAAATCATTATAAACGTTGCATCTCAACAACTACGGACTATAAAAGAAGAACTTACTTAGAGATGGACTCGGAAGATGATCTTGCAAGGTTAGATGAGCAAAAAGAAATGTTTTGAGAGAGTTGGGAAGGTTAGGCGGCGCCTAGGTTGAGCAAACAAGTGCATTTTCTCTTAAGGTTGAAGTTCTATTTATAGAACAAGGCTTGGGTCGGTTTTGATCCATGAAAAATTGGGTTAGGGGCCAAAAAGTAAGGTTAGGCGGCACCTAATGCTTTGCCTATGCTTAGCATAGGAGGCGCCTTTAGCAAAGCCTAGTTGAACATAGGCAGCGCCTATGCTATGGCATAGTTGGGCATAGGCGGCGCCTATGCTATGGCATAGTTGATTCAGAGAGCAAAGTCAATGGTATAGGCGGTGCCTTTAGCTTTTCCTAGTTGAGCATACGCGGCGCCTATGCTATGGCATTGTAGATTCAGAGAGCTTAGGCCATAGCATAGGCCTTGCCTTGTTCGTTGCCTAGATTTACATAGGCTTTGCCTTGTTCGTTGCCTAGATTTGCATAGGCAATGCCTAACCAATAGCCTTTGCTCCTTCATTCCTAACTTACCACCTTCAACATGACACACTTCCAAATCAAAATTTGGGATCTCCTCTTTTATACATCTTGCACCTACACTTACTCAAAAACAACAAAAATGATTAGAACAATGGGTTGCCTCCCACCAAGCACCTAATTTATTGTCGTGGCACGACATAGTTACCTCGATTACTTAGACTTCATTGAGATAGATGGTGGATCATTTTCTGAATGGATTCAGACGACACCGATGCTTCGTTGTGGGCACACAATTTTCTTCGAGATGAATCTTGTGCATACATATCCCAGGAGGGATACCAATTATATCATCAATAGTCCAAGCCATAGCTCTCTTATACCTCCTTAGAGCAGAGATGAGAGCCTCTACGTGTTGTTCACCTAAATCAGCCGCAATACTCACCGAAAGTGTATTTCCACTTCCCAAAAATGCATACTTCAGGTGACTGGGGAGCTCTTTCAATTCTAGTACTGGTGACTCTTCAATGGACGGTTTTGCTGCTGGTGAAGGTCGATTCTTAAGATCAAGGTCCAGCATATTAGGGGCATGAGAATAGGACCCTATTCCTATTAGAGCACAGACAGTTTCTTCATATTCATCAACCTCCTCACGCTCAAAATTTAACAGCACAGCAGACAATGGTTCAACAGTAAGTTGCTTCTCTACAGATAATTCTTTCTCATCCTCATAATAAATATCAGCTACCGAGAACACATTCATATCTCTAGGCTGCTTCATCGATTTGCATACATTAAAATAGACCACTTCGTCATTCAGCCGAAATAAAAGCTCATTAGCTTTTAAATCAATAAGCACACTTCCAGTTGCGAGAAAGGATGCCCCAAGATTATGGGAACTTTAGAATCCACCTCGCAATTTAAAATAACAAAGTCTGCAGGAAAAATAAAGGTGGAAACCTTCACCAACACATCATATAAGATACCAACAGGTCATTTTACCGACCTATCTGCCATCACGAGCCGCATATTGGTTGGTGTAGGATCGCCCAACCCTAACTTTCTATAAATGGATAGCGGCATCAAATTGATGCTAGCTCCCAAATCGCACAATGCCTTAGCGAAATTCATAGAACCCGCCGTACAAGGAATAGTGAAAGCACCAGGATCTGCCTTCTTCTGAACTAACGATCTTGTAGCGATTGCACTACAATGGTGAACATTATCTGCCAGCTCATATCTTGCTGCCCACTTCTTTGTCAAAAGGTCCTTCATAAATTTAGCGTACCCAGGCATCTATTCCAGCACCTCCACCAACGGAACATTAATAGTCAGCTGCTTCAACATAGTCATAAATTTACTGAACCTGGTGTCATCAGCTTTTTTCTTCAGTCTCTGAGGAAAAGGTGGTGTGGAAGGGGAATAGTTTTCTCATGAATGCTCTCATTCTGATTTTCAGCTTCTACAGAATCATTACAATCCGCATCAATAACATTCTCCTCTGTATTATCAACTACCTGCTTGCCTTTAGATGGATTTTCCAACACTTTACCACTCCTGGTAGTAATAGCCATACATGATCCATCATTCCTTGGGTTTTGCACCGTGTCGCTAGGTAAAGTGCCAGCCTTTCTTTGGTTAAGTGCACCTGATAGTTGACTTAATTGTTGCTCCAGCTATTTAATTGCAGTAGAATGCGAATCAACCAATTGATTTATTGAATACAAATCATTCTTCACCTCGATTACGCCCATGTTGGTTGCCTCCACTCCTTTCAACAGCTTAGCCATCATATCTTCCATGGATATTTTCCCAGAGCCAGACGCCACAGCCTTACGATTTCCAGGAGGAACATACAAACCACTCCTGCCAGTCTTGGTCTTCCAACTACCTTGATCACGGTCCTTGTATCCGGATTTATCATAATAGTTTCGACCTTGGTTTCCTTGGGCATTGCCTCGGAAACCCCCTGATTATTCAAGTAGTTAGCTTCTTCCTCAAAATCGGATTCATCTCTTCCCTGTGACACAACAGCTTTGACTTTTTCGGTCTTCCCTTATAATAAATGCTTGGTAAGAAGATCCATCTGCGTTTTCATGTGCGCCATATCTTGATTACGTTTTTCCTCTCTTTGCCTTTGTTCTGCAGTCATGCCAATAGATACAGTAGAGCTTGCTACCTCAGAATACCTGGTATGCCAGGCTCTACTCTGCTTTGTCATACGAGCTAGCATATCACTTGCCTGAATAAAAGTAAGGTCCATGAATGACCGTCCTGCAGCATTATCAACCACTGGCTTAGTCACTGAATTCAAAGACCTGTATAATATCTCCATCAAGTGGACATTAGTCATATGATAATTTGGGCACCGCATAAGCTTCTTCTTGAACCTCTCCCATGTTTCGTGGAGAGCTTCAGTTGGAAACTGTCGAAAATTACTGATCTCGTCTCTCAACTGTTCTCTCTTGGATGGCGGAAAGAATCTTTCTAGGAAATCGTCTTTCAATTGCCTCTAATTAGTAATAGAATCAGGAGTTAGCCCGTTCAACCATAGAGTTGCCTTCCCAGATAGAGACAATGGAAATAAGCGCATCCGAATTGCATTTTGTCCAACGCCTGGATTGTTGAATGACTTGCATGTTGAGATAAAATTGATCAGATGCATATTCGGATCATCGCCTACAAGTCTACCAAATAATACTTTGAGCTATAATAGCTGAATCGTGGTGCTAGTGATATTGAACTTGGCTCCCGGTGCCAAGGGCGGAGGAATAATAGCCCCTGTGGCACCAGCCTCGTCCAAATTGTCATCATCATCGTCAAAAGGAATCTGCATAGCTCGGCGTTCAGGTCTCAATCTAGCTTGACGATCTCTTCTGTTCACAGGTGCCACCACATCATCATCACGCCTTGGGTTTAGTAGCTCATCATCACCCAGGTCCTCATCATCAGGATTTGTTGCACGACCTGGGTTATCAATATTCTGTTGATGCACTTGAGCAGCTGCCAATGCAGATAATCTAGCCTGCTCCAGTTGAGCAGCCCTTCTTTCAATATCACGTTGTGCATCCATTCTGCCAATAAGTTGTGGTTCAGGATTTATGGGTAATAATGGCTGACCAAAACTTCGAGTATTTGGCATGCACTGAACAGAACCTAAATAAAACAAAAACAACAACAAAAAGTAAAATCTGAGAATCTTTGACCAAAGGGTCTATTAACTATCACAAACTTAGTAGACAACCATATTCCCCGGCAATGGCGCCAAAATTTGATAACGTCCAAACTACAGCTCTTGTAAGAGTGTAAGCGGTCGCTGTCAAATATAGAACCCAACTGGGTTGGGTGTCGAATCCCACAGGGAATACTTGGTCACTAAGTGTTGCAAATATTATTAGACTGTTGGTCGAAAATTCTACGAAAACGGGGGATTTGATTATGGCGTGAATTAATGCTATCAAAGTAAAAACGGAATGCTTTGTTTAGTAAGATTTAATCAATGAGAATTATAAGTTAGGGTTATGTCCACCTTATGAGTTCTACGTATCTATTAACTATGAGTAATGCGGAATTCAGACATGCATGCACTTATAGAGATTCGTATTATAATGGTAAATCCTAGTGTTTCTCAACCATCAAGGATTATTTCACTTTAACTCTCTCAAGCTTAAAGCGTATAACTAACGGTACAAATTCTCCAAGAGGTTAATCCAGTTACGGCACTAACGAGTAAATAGGGGTTGGTAGCCCTATTTCCTTGTCACACTCTCTTTTCCGAACATGTAACTTTTCTCTCGAACAAGTTAATGCTATAATGGCGTATTCTATATGTTTGCAACCACAAGAATTTAATTAAGATGAAGAGAGCAATAATATAAGTAGCATACGTATCAAGAATTCACAAACTCATAGTAATAGATAGTATCTCAAAAGGCTTCCATAACCCTAACAGAGAAGTTTAGCTACTCATGAGTATAACGGAGATCACAATAGATATAATCATCATACCACAACCTAGAATAATCTTGGCGATGGGATGACTTAAACGTCAAGAAGGAGATGACGTTTTTCTTCTTGGTTGTTCCTCAACAGAGCCGAGTTTTCTCTGTCAGAAAGTAACGTGAATAAATCCTAAAAGTGTCGAATGAATTATGAAAAGCTTAATGAAAAGCTTCAATGAAAAGCTTGCTGAAAAATTCAGCAAATAGGGTTTTTATAACATCCTTGTCCTAGTCCTACTGAAATAGGGTTTTTATCCTTGTCCTAGTCCTACTGGGTTACTGCTGCACCCCTAAGTATTAAGAAATACTGATTTTGCCCGGGACGGATTCTCCATGCATCAAATTCAGTCCACAAGCTTCCAAAAGTTGTCTTTCTTCTTACGTGAAGTTTCCCTTGCTACCGAAAGGTCCACAAAGTGCTGAAATTTTCATCATAAATACCTGAAAACATGCTAATCACGTTGGTTAGCTCACTTATTGGAAAATGGACTAAAAGTGCAGGAATTATATATTTTGTCCTTAAAACTTAGCTAAAATATGGGTAAATTATAGTGTTTTAGGCGTGTAAATACGCCCAACATCAATATTATCTTTATAAAATGTCTCCCCTTGTTCATGGAAAGCATCCAAAGAGAAAGAGTGATGGGAGTGTACCGCTTCAGGTTATGGATTGTACCCCTTTGCAACTTTGGTTGTGGTGGAACGAAATGGATACATTCGATCATGATGAGATACATAATTATTTAAGTTTTTTTATGAGTATTATGTCAATCAAGCCTAATAGGGAGGTGATTAATGCATTACTAACCTTCTGGGACCCAAAGAACAATGTGTTTCATTTTTGGATTTTGAATTGACTCCTACTTTAGAGTAGATAGCAGCATATGTTGGATATGGGGATATGCATCGGAAGAAACTTATAGCCCCAAGACTCATTTCGATAAACCGATTCTGCAAGCTCATGAACATAAGAAACTCAAAAGAAGAATCAATGAAAAAATGTTGTGTTTCCTTGCAACTTTTGTATGACTGTTATGGAAGATGAGAGGGGTTTGAAAAGTACGGTAAACAACTTTGTAATAAGGGAAGCTTTAAGGCTTGGAAAGTTTACAGATGATTTTCATTCATGGTAGCCGTTTTAGGAACTATGGTTTTCCCCAGGAGAGAAGAAAAAATTAATATTCATTTAGCGGGAGTGGTACAGATACTAATTAAGAAAGATTACACTATGGTACCAATGATCTTGGCAGATATCTACCGTGCTTTGACCTTTTGTCAGAAAGGAAAGAGTTTTTTCAAGGGATATAATATTTTGGTACATATGTGTATTGTGGAACATCTCTACCGACGTCCTACAATGGAAGGATTTAGTCCTAAAAGATTCAATCACATCAAAGATTACGAAGAGAGGTTAGAGAAATATAAATGTCCAGAAGGAGTTAGAGATTGGGATAAGCTTTTTCATTCTCTGACAGCAGATAAAATCACTTGGAATCTCCCTTGGTTCCCTTGAAGGCAAGTCATACATAGTTCTGTCATTCGATCGTTCTTATTATTGATGGGTATTAAGGGTGTTCAACCATATGTTCCAATGAGAGTTTTACGTAAACTAGGAAGACGTCAAATAATTCCCATCACGAAAAATATGATCGAGTTTGTATTTGAGGTCAGACCAGAGATCCCACTTCCGGAGGAATTAGCCCAACAGATTTGGGAGACTTGCCATATCGTGGGGATTGAAATGATAGTCATAGAGTGTGAGAAAGGAGAAGTGCACCCAGATTATCGTGAATGTTTTGAAGAACAGTCGAGTCCGCCAGTCAGACCAGAAAGATCGGTTAGGGTACATATAGATCAGGAAGCTGCAATTAGGATTGGAATTGAGAAAGCCATAAGAGAACATCATGAGGCCAACCAAGCTTTGAGAGCAGAATTAGAGTACTCCAGGGAAAAAATAGGCGAACAACAAAGGGATTTTGCTGTAAAGAAAGCTAAATTAGTAGATATTGAGGTTGCACTTTGAGGACAAATCAAACTGGCTACCACTAGGGGGTCATACGTTGCAGAACTTTCCGCATTTCGCCGACAGTAACTGCAAGAAGTTGAACAGAACATGCAAGAAGAATTAGATCGAGAGAGATCTCAGTGGATCCGTGAAAGAGGAATATTGCTAGAACAGTGGGAGGTTGCTTCTGCTTGTGAACAACATGCAAGAGAGATGGTTGATTTTTGAGATCGACAAGCCCATGAATGGGATCAGGCCTTCAGTTTCCTCCGAGGGAAGGTCATCCATGTAGCACAGGATACTGCCAGAATGGGTTTAGATTATCAGCAATTGGATCGTGAAGATTTTTTGGCATAAGAACCAGCTTTCGCACAGCATCTCACTACTTCATTAGAGGACATATACTTGAGTTTGGGAGGACATACTAAGACAAAGTCTCCTTGAATGAATAGTTGTTTTCTTTGTCATAGTTTTTCATTTTCAGTTTTAAAACTTCTTGTTTTGATGTTATGTCTTTTTAGTTTTTAGATGCTAGTTAGTAGGTTTTATTTTAGGAGTTGGGTCAGTTATTTTGTCGTATTTATGTTATAGAATGTAATGAAGTTGACTGTTTATTTCTATATATATTACATATGTTTTACTTTACTTACTTTATTTATTTTCTTTAATAAAAAAAGATAAAACAATCATTTTCTTAAATTTCTCCCGAACTACGCAAGATCTGATTCATGTCCTGGCACGATACGTAGGCAACCCTCCAAAGGGTTCGATCATAACTTTTGAAAAAAATATGCCTAGAAAATTCGGGATGAAACAAAAAGCCTCTATGATAGGTTGGAAATGTATATAGAAGCATGACATATAACTTGGCATTATAATGTGTTAAAAATATAACACTCACCCATTTGCTACTTGGTTACAGAAAGATAAAGTAATTGGTAGTTGGTTTGTGGTCTAAACTAGCATCATATCCGTATAACACCAGATACAAGGGTAAAAGAAAAATGACCCGAAGAGAAGGTATAGGGCTAGAAAGTGAAGAAGAGCAAAATCAGTTGATTTCGTAGGAAGTAGCATCAATGGAAGAAATAAAGTCATTGAAACAACAAATGGCAGAGATATACCAAGCTTGGTTGAATGGACAAAACCCACCTTCTTCAATCCCTGGACTTTCGACTTCAAATGATCCAAATTCTAACACAGCTCAAACTAGTGATCCATTTTACCCACTAGGATTTGGCCCATTTGTTAATATGTCTGGAGTTGCTGGTACTTCTATCATACACCCACCGAATCCTTCTATTACAAATAACTCATTTTTTACTTCTGTAGCACCAGCTATTCTAGGTACTCAACTGACAGTATTGAAGAATATAAGGAAACCAAGTCATGATATGTTGTATCCTCCTAAAATGACTTTCAAATGTCAAAATCCACATTATCATGTTCATCAATGCGATACTCCTATCGTGATTGAGAAGATTGCCAAGAATGAGGAACAGGAGGAGATGACTAGAAAAGTTAGAAGCCTAGAGCAGAGTATGAGAAATATGCAAGGATTAGGTGGACCAAAAAGTGTTTCATACAAGGATTTATGTATGTTTTCTGATTTCCATTTGCTGATAGGGTTCAAAATGCCAAAGTTTGACAAATATGACGGACACAACGTTCCTGTATCCCATTTGAAAAAGTTTTGCAATCAATTAAGGGGAGCAGGAAAAAAAGAAGAATTATTGATGGCTTACTTTGGAGAAAGCCTTACAGGGATAGCTTCTGAATGATTCATTGACCAAGACATTTATCGTTGGCATGTATGGGATGACATGGCTCAGAATTTTATCCAACAATTTCAATATAACATTGAGATAGTTCCATATCGCACTACGCTTGCCAACATAAGAAAAAAGATAAATGAAAGTTTTTGAGAATATGCTATCAAATGGAGAGAGTAGGCTTTAAGAGCCAGACCATCGATAAAGGAATCTAAAATGATTGATATCTTTCTACAAGCACAAGAACCTGATTATTTCCATCACTTACTTTCTACTATTAGAAGCACATTTGCAGAAGTTATTAAAGTTAGAGAGATGGTAGAGAATGGTATAATGTCGGAAAGATTATCATCCAGGCCGCTTCAAAAGCAATAACACAGGCAATTCAAAGTGGTGCAGGAAGTTTTGGGGGAAAGAAAAGAAATGAGGACGCAGCAACTATCGTACCAGGTCCACGACAAAATTGGAGAGGTGCACGTCAACCATATGCATAAAATCCATTATATTTTGTTCCATCCCCCAATATCCTATTTACAATGCACAGCCATAGGCTCGGGCTCCTTCTTAGCCGCAATGGCGTACACCAGTAATCCAAAATCATCCACTGATCCTGCAAATTCAAAGTGACCCTCCTAGGTCTAATTTTCGGCCTAGAGAAGTATTCAAAAGGGATAATATGGTTAAAGATAATTTCACTCCTATTGGAATATATTACACCAATTTATTTCATAGGCTGAGAAAAATGAATGTCCTAAACCCAATTAAGAGAAGGATTCCAAATCCTCCTCCGAAGAATTTGGAATATTCTAGAAGATGTGAATACTGTTCTGATGCCCCAGAGCACGACATAGAGAAATTTTGGTAACTGAAAAGAGCCATTCAAAAGCTGATTAATACCCAATAGATTATGATAGAAAGTCCAGACGCTCCAAATATCAATCAAAATCCGCTGCCAGATTATAATGAAACAAACATGATCGAAGTGATGCCCAATGATGAAGATGCTATAATATTCTTTAGGCCAATCATTAAAATTAAAATTGATTCGGAAAAATCAGCAAATGTTATAGATTTGACAAAAGAAAAACCTATGAAAGCGGATTTGGTGATAACAAAACCCGAATTATTAAATGTACCCTTGGTGGTGGGGAAAGAGATTTCAAAAAATGTTGGGTCAAGACAAGTAAAACCAAAGCTCATTATTCCTGGAAGATTTCCCAAGCCTCTCTTAATCATAAAAGGAGCTCCCATAGCTCCCATTGTTATTAAACTAGTGTCACAGTTACCTATGGTTAATACCAAGGCAGTCCCTTGGACCTATGATCGTGTTATGGTAATGCACAAGGGGAAAAACGTGATTGAAGATGTGGACGAAGTAGGAGGATTAACTCAATCTGGAAGATGTTATGCCCCAGTAGAGTTAAGAAAGAATGAACAAGGCAATGAAGAATGAATGATGTTCAAGAAGCCTGTTACTGATGAAGAAGCTGAAGAATTCTTACAGAAAATAAAATTGCCAAAATATTCTGTTGTAGAACAGTTGAAGAAGACACCAGCACATATTTCTTTGTTGTATTTATTAATACATTCAGAAGAACACTGCAAGGATATAATGAAGATTCTTAACGAAGCATGTGTTCCTAGTGAGATTAAAGTGACTCAGCTAGAAAAAGTTGTTGTAAGGATCCTTGAAGCAAATAAAATTACTTTCTCAGACGATGAATTGCCTATGGAAGGTACTGAACATAACAAAGGTCTATACATTTCTGTAAAATGTGAACATTCCATCGTCACTCGAGTGTTAATTGATGGAGGATCCGGCGCTAATATTTGTCCTATGTCAACTTTTCAAAATTTGAATGTTAATGAGGAAAGGATCCGACCTAATAATGTATACGTCAAAGGCTTTGACGGATAAAAAACTAATGTCATTGGTGAAATAGAGTTCATATTAACAATTGGACCTGTGGAGTTTGCTATGGATTTTCAAGTGCTGAATATTGAAAATTCATATAATATGTTATTGGGAAGGCCATGGATTCATAGGGCTAAAGTAGTCGCACCAACATTGCATCAAATGGTCAAATTTGAACACGAAAGGCAAGAAATAATTGTTCATGATGAAGGAGATTTATCCATGTATAAAGACTACTTCGTTTCCTCCATCGAAGAAGATACTACAGATAATGTGTTAATTCATCAAGCTTCTGAGGTAGTGGCTGTTGAGCATATCCTCGAGGGGAATCTTATCGTAAGACCACAATTGTCCTCTGCATCTGTTATGGTAGTGAATGAAATGTTGAAGCATGGTTTCAAACCAGGAAAAAGTCTAGGGATGTTTTTGCAAGGCAGAGTTCATCCGGTAAACCTCTATGAGAACTTTGGTACTTTTGGTTTGGGATACGAGCCTATTGCTGAAGATATAAAGAAGGCTAAAAAGCATAAGAAAGAGTCATGGTCACTTACCAAGACGATACCACCACTTCACGAGTCTTTCATCAAATTTAGTGTTATTGGACCCTCCAAGTTACCTGCTGCAGAATCAATGAATGGTGATGATACAGAGTTGATTGGACTTTATCAGAATATATTCATTGAAGTTGATATGGTTGAAATGGGGGAAGGTACTAGTAATGCAGATGTGTAGTTTGTCGGCCCTAATGTCTAGCTTAACAATTGGGAGGCCACTCCTCTCCCTATTATAAAGGAGTCTTGTTCTTTGTATGTCGATTCTAATGATATGACATGCATGAAAAATTGTCAACCAGATTTAAAAACCCAATCTAATTATGAAATTATGAATAAAGAAGTTGAATACGATGAAGGAGAAGCATTTGAGGATATAAGCAAAGATTTCAAACAGTTTAAGAATAAGACAAATCCCAATTTAGAAGAAACTGAGACGATTAATTTAGGAGATCATGAAAATATTAGGGAGACTACGATAAGTGTACATGTTCACCCACAATAAAATAAAGCTATAATTGAAACTTTCTATGAGTATAAAGACATCTTTGTGTGGTCTTATGATGATATGACCAGTTTGAGCACTGATTTAGTAGTTCACAAGTTGCCAATTGATCCTGTTTTTCCTCCTGTCAAGCAAAAGCTGAGAAAGCTCAAAACTGACATAAGTGTAAAAATTAAAGAGAAAATAATGAAGGAACTTGAGGCCAAAGTTATTCGAGTGGCCCAGTATCCTACTTGGTTGGCAAATATTGTCCCTGTTCCAAAGAAGGACGACAAAGTTCGAATGTGTGTTGATTATCGTGATCTAAATAAGGAGAGTCCGAAAGATAATTTTCCACTTCCCAATATCCATATTTTGTTGGATAATTGTACCAAACATGATCTTGCATCTTTTGTGGATTTTTATGCGGGGTATTACCAGATCATTATGGATCCAGAAGATACGGAAAAGATATCATTTATTACTCCATGGGGGATATATTGTTATCGAGTCATGCCTTTCAGATTAAAGAATGTTGGAGCAACTTACATGAGGGCAATGACCATAATTTTTCATGACATGATGCACAAAGAGATTGAAGTTTATGTAGATGACTTGATCATTAAGTCAAGAGATCAATCCGACCATATCAAAGATCTCATAAACTTCTTTGAAAGGCTTCGGAGAAATGATCTCAAACTTAACCTAGCAAAATGTGTATTTGGAGTTCTATCAGGAAAACTCTTGGGGTTTATAGTTAGTCGGCGCGGCATTGAGTTAGATCCTTCAAAAATAAAAGCTATTCAAGATTTACCTCCACCAAAGAACAAAATGGAGGTGATGAGTTTACTTGGAAGGTTGAATTGTATCAGTAGATTTGTTGCTTAGCTTACAACAACCTGCGAGCCAATATTTAATTTGTTGAAGAAGAATGCTAAAGTTTAATGGACTAAAGAATGCCAAGAGGCATTTGATAGAATTAAGAAGTACTTGTCAAATCCGCCTATCTTGGTTCCTCTAGAGCCAGACAGACCCTTGATATTATACATGTCTGGGTTAGACAATTCTTTCGGCTATGTATTGGGTCAACATGATTTTATAGGCAAAAAAGAACATGCCATATACTACCTTAGCAAAAAGTTTACCATTTATGAGGCTAAGTACACTCTTCTTGAGAAGACATGTTGCGCCTTAACTTGGATAGCCCAAAAGCTGAAACATTACTTGTCATCTTATACTACTTACCTCATCTCTCATATGGATCCTTTAAAGTACATTTTCCAGAAGCCTATGCCCATAAGTTGACTAGCAAAATGGTAAATGTTACTCGTAGAATTTGATATTGTCTATGTGACACGAACTGCAGTAAAAGCTCAATATTTAGCAAATTATTTGGCTGAAAATCCTATAGATAAGAAGTATGAGCCATTGAAGACTTATTTTACAGATGAAGAGGTATTGTATGTTGATGAGTTTGTTTCTGAAGATTGCCATTCAGGCTGAAAGTGTTCTTTGATAGAACTACTAATGCAAAAGGAGTAGGGATAGGAGCAGTTCTTATATCTGAATCAGGACAATATTAACCTATAAGATCCTAACTTCGATTCTACTATACTAATAATATGGCAGAATACGAAGCTTGCATTCTGGGATTGAGATTAGCCATTGACATGGGGGCCCAAGAACTGTTGGTATTAGGAGATTTAGATTTATTAGTCCACCAAATCCAAAGAGATTAAGAGACTCGTGATTCAAAACTCCTATCATATAGAGGTTGTTTACAAGATCTTTGTCAACGATTTGTATCAGTAAAGTTCAAACACATTCCCAGAGCTCATAATGAGATTGTTGATGCTTTGACGACCCTATCTTCGATGCTTCAACATCTCGATAAAACTTATATTGACCCTTTGCATATACAGATTCATGATCAACATGCATATTGAAATGTGGTTGAAGAAGAACTTGATGGGGAGACATGGTTCTATGATATCAAAGAATATATTCAGACTGTAAAATATCCTATGCATGCTGATGGTAACCAAAAGAGAACCATTCGATGTTTATCTAGTGTATTTTTCCTAAGTGGAGGAATCTTGTATAAGAGGACTCCTAATTTTGGACTTTTGAGGTATGTAGATGCTAAAGAAGCTTCAAAAATCATGACTGAAGTACATTCTAGGATTTGTGGACCACACATGAGTGGGTATATTTTGGCAAAGAAAATACTCCGAGCAGGTTATTATTGGCTCACCATGGAGCGAGATTCCATCAATTTCATTCGTAAATGTCATGAATGTAAAGTACACGGGGACTTGATACATTTCCCTCCATCTGAGTTGCATACAATGACTGCTCCATGGCCTTTTGTGGCTTGGGGAATGCACGTAATTGGACTAATTGAATCAAAGGCCTCGAATGGACATAGGTTCATCTTAGTAGCCATTGATTATTTCACAAAATGGGTGGAAGCATCGACTTTCAAGTCAGTGACCAAGAAAGTGGTGGTTGATTTTGTTCACTCCAACATCATTTGTCGGTTTGGCATTCCAAAGATAATTGTCACGAATAATGCTGCAAATTTCAATAGTCATTTGATGCAAGAAGTATGCCAATAATTTAATATTATGCATTGGAATTCAACTCCTTATCACCCAAAGGCAAATGAAGTTGTAGAAGCTGCTAACAAGAACGTAAAGAAAATACTCTGTAAGATGGTGGAGGGTTCCCGATAATGGCATGAAAAGTTACCTTTTTCTTTGTGGGGTTATCATACTACAGTTCAAACTTCAATTGGTGTAACTCCTTACTTGTTAGTGTACGGAACTAAAGCAGTTATACCTGCAGAGATTGAGATTCCATCTCTTCGAGTAGTTGTGGAAGCTGAAATTGATGATAACCAATGGGTCAAGACTCGTTTGGAGCAATTAATCTTGATTGATGAAAAAAGATTGACATCAGTATATCATGGAAAACTATACAAGAAGAGAATGGCACAAGCATATAACAAAAAGGTGTGTCACAGATATTTTGAAGTTAGTCAGTTAGTACTAAGACGCATCCTTCCTCATCAGATTGAAGCTAAAGGCAAGTTTTTTCCTAATTGACATGGACCATTCATGGTGAAGAAAGTGTTACCTAATGGCGTGTTATATCTGACTGATGTAGAAAGCAAAATAGAGGGAATACCGGTCAATGCTGATACAGTTAAAAGATATTATGTATGATATTCATGTACAATTATGTTATGTATGTTTTGTACTTATATTTTTAAAGATTGAAATGATGAAGGCATTTTGTTCTACTATTAAAATAATATATCAACCTTTGCTTACCTCTTTGAGATTTTATTTTTCTTTGTATCCCTCTTTTGGAATCCAATTAAAGTAAAAAAAAAAAGTTGAAAAAAAAATTTTGAAAAAAAAGGGAAGAAATCAATCAAAAATTCAAAATCAAGAAAAATAATGGTGTTTTATGAACTACGTTTTACCTGATTCTTGCTATGACAAGATACGTAGGCATCCCTACTCCGGGGTTTGGTCCAACCAAAAGAAAATTCAAGTTACCCAGAATGAAATAAAACTGGGACAAAAGTTTATTTCCTTAATAAAGTCGATTCCAAAAGTTGTATGTTTTACCCAAGGTTGTGTAAACTTTGAGCCTCATGCCGACCTTTCTTTCTAACCCAGTCCAAAAACCAAGTTACAACCAAAGAAAGACCTTCAGATCAATCTTTGAGAATGTTATGGCTAAATATGTTATGGGTGCATGATATTTATATTTTGGGTATTTACTTAAAGAAAAAAATGAATGAAAATGAGAGAGTCTTATTGGTGAAAACCCTTTTGGGCACCATAAGGCGACTGTGAGCTAAGAAAGAAAAAAACATGAGATAGGCCCATTGGCAAAAACTCATTGAGATGCCACCAGCCTAAAGAGAGTTGTTATCCAGAAGGAACAAGTTCAAGACTGGCTAAATTTCAAACTCAATAAATGGACAAAAATTATAATGATTGGTGTGGATAGATCTGGTTGTTTGATTCAAAATGCATGTCATAATCACCAGAATCGGTTTCCACGTTCAGATAAGTTTTTCTTTATGTTTTGAAACAGAGATGATTATTGTCTTTTTATTTTCTTTCTGTTTTATTTTAATTTTTAATTTTTGTGTCCTTGTCATCAAACGAAAATTGTGTTGTCTTGTATGTGTTTTTGAGTCAAATGCATGTCAGGTCTAGTGAGAAAGGACTCCAAACTTGCTATCACCTTATTCAATTGTAAAAAGCAATACAAAGGGTCGACATATAAGGACAACATTTCAAAGTATAATAAAGTATTCAGAATGATTATGATTTGATAATTTTTGACTCATTGAAAGATAAAGGGTGTATGGAATGTTAAATTCTGAGATATTATACAAGAGAAATGTGTTTTGAGTTGAGACTATCAGTAGTCAGAATTTTGGGTCAGAAGTGTGACAAGTCAAAGGATATCTATCAAGGATTGGAAAAGGATTTGAGTATGGAAAGTGCAAGAACGGTCAATTCAAGAGCCAAATACCACAAACCAACCACCACGTGTTTTCAAAACTCACAATTTTTCTTTGTTTTGTTTGAAATAGGGGTAAAAAGTTTTCAAATAAAGGATACAATTTCACACTTCTGTCAATGCAAAAATCATGATTAGAGCATATGATGCTGGATCTCAGTTATGATCTGATGACATATAAATTTTCTCAGTACAAACTGGGAAAAAATTTTATGTGTGTTGTATAGGAATTTACTTTTGAATAGGAGCCCGCCTGAAGAACAGGGTAAAGAAAAAAGGAAGTCCAGGAACCCATCTGAAGAACAGGGTAAAGAAATTGTAAGTTTAGGAGCCCGCTTGAAGAACAGGGTGAAGAAAAAAATAAAGTCCAGAAGCCCGCCTGAAGAACAGGGTAATGAAATTGTAAGTACAGGAGCCCGCCTGAAGAACAAGGTGAAGAAAAAAAGAAAGTCCAGGAGCCCGCTTGAAGAATAGGGTAAAGAAAAAAAGAAGTCCAGGAGCCCGCCTGAAGAACAGGGTGAAAAAAAGAAGGAAGTCCAGGAGCCCGCCTAAAGAATAGGCTGAAGAAATTGTAAGTCCAGGAGCCCGCCTGAAGAACAAGGTGAAGAAAAAAAAGGAAGTCCAGGAGCCCACCTGAAGAACAGGGTGAAGAAAAAAGGAAGTTCAGGAGCCCGCCTGAAGAATAGGGTGAAGAAATTGTAAGTCTAGGAGCCCTCCTGAAGAACAAGGTGAAGAAATTATAAGTGCAGGAGACCGCCTGAAGAACAGGGTGAAGAAGAAAAAAAAGGAAGTCCAGGAGCCCGCCTGAAGAAAAGGGTGAAGAAAAGAGAAAGTCCAGGAACCCGTCTGAAGAACAGGGTGAAGAAATTGTAAGTCCAGGAGCCCGCCTGAAGAACAAGGTGAAGAAAAACTAAAGTACAGAAGCCTGCCTGAAGAACAGGGTAAAGAAATTGTAAGTCCAGGAGCCCGCCTGAAGAACAAGGTGAAGAAAAAAAAAAGTCCAGGAGCCCGCCTGAAGAACAGGGTGAAGAAAAAAGAAAGTCCAGGAGACGCCTGAAGAACAGGGTGAAGAAATTGTAAGTCCAGGAGCCCGCCTGAAGAATAGGGTGAAGAAAAAAAAGGAAGTCCAGGATCCCACCTGAAGAACAGGGTGAAGAAAAAAGGAAGTTCAGGAGCCCGCCTGAAGAACAGGTTGAAGAAATTGTAAGTCTAGGAGCCCGCCTGAAGAACAGGGTGAAGACATTGTAAGTGCAGGAGACCGCCTGAAGAACAGGGTGAAGAAGAAAAAAAAGGAAGTCCAGGAGCCCGCCTGAAGAACAGGGTGAAGAAAAAAGGAAGTCCACGAACCCGTCTGAAGAACAGGGTGAAGAAATTGTAAGTCCAGGAGCCCGCCTAAAGAATAGGGTGAAGAAAAAATAAAGTCCAAAAGCCCGCCTGAAGAACAGGGTAAAGAAATTGTAAGTCCAGGAGCCCGCCTGAAAAACAAGGTGAAGAAAAAAAGAAAGTCCAGGAGCCCGCCTAAAGAACAGGGTGAAGAAAAAAGGAAGTCCAGGAGCCCGCCTGAAGAACAGGGTGAAGAAATTGTAAGTCCAGGAGCCCGCCTGAAGAACAGGGTGAAGAAAAGAAGGAAGTCCAGGAGCCCGCCTAAAGAATAGGCTGAAGAAATTGTAAGTCCAGGAGCCCGCCTGAAGAACAGGGTGAAGAAAAAAGAAAGTCCAGGAGCCCGCTTGAAGAATAGGGTAAAGAAAAAAAGAAGTCCAGGAGCCCGCTTGAAGAATAGGGTAAAGAAAAAAAGAAGTCCAGGAGCCCGCCTGAAGAACAGGGTGAAGAAGTAACAAGCCAGGAGCCTGCCTGAAGAATAGGGTGAATTTTCAAGTTCAAGTCACGAAGATTAGAATCAAGATTCTAGAGATTGTAATTTTTATTTGTATTTTTTGTTTTTGATTTTTTGTTAGCCATTTGAATGTAAAAGGCAGAATTCATTAACCGAAAACTCGATGGAATCTCATTCGATTTTTAGCTCTTTTTCTCTCCATATTACCTTTGAACTACTCATGACCTGATTCCCTTATAACCTGGGATAGGTAGGATGTTCAAAAAACAGGATCCGGTCACATTTTTCTTTTCTTTTTGTTTTTATTTTTATTCTTACCTTTCAAATAATTGGAGAGTAAAAAATCATATCATGTCCACTTCTTTGTATGAAAACTATTCAAGATTGCACACAAAGAGGGGCAAAAATGTAGACACATGATTTTTTATCTTCCTCAAATTTTAACTTATTTTTTATATTAATAATTATATTCGATATAATATTATTTAAATTATTATTTTTATTTTAGTAAATTTTTGTTAAAAATTAAATAACTAAATAAATTAATTCGAGATATTTTATTTATATTCCTATTCTAATTTTAAAAATAATATAAAAATTAAAAACAAATCTTTTCTAAAGTTTTAATAAATAAATTAGTAGTTTTAATATTATTTTATTATATTTATCTTGATTATTTGTATTTTTCATAAATGTAAAATTAATTAGTGATTATTATATTCATTATTATTATTATTTTAATTATTATTATTATTATTATTATTATTATTATTATTATCTTCTATTATAAAAAAAATATTATATTTCAAAATTTGAAATGTTCCTTATCCAGAGTAACTGTTCCCCCCATCAACTTTTCCCTCCCAAAGAATTTTACTACTTAAGGATTCTCTTATCCCAGAACGTACATTCTACAGAGTATTCAGATACCAGAAATTATAAAAAAAATAACAAAAAAAATTAGATAAAAAAAAGAGAGTGAAGTTGAGTTTTAAATTCCGTTCAAGTTTTCGGTGATAATATTTTTCTTCCATATTCAATTAAATTGACACACAGGTTCTATTTTGATCTTATTCCCTTATGTTGTAAATTTTCTGTTGAAAAATATGAATGAAAATATTTGAACAGTTTCAATGTACTTTCTATTGTGCATGTTTAATTATATGAACTTTTTGTTAACACATATTATACTTGTAACTTATATATATATATATATATATATATATATATATATATATATTTGCTGAGTGATGTTGTAAATTGAAATATCGTGTGTTATAAACTCGAAACGAAAAAGAAATAGCAGATAAAAGAAAATTAGTGTATACGTAAGATAATAATAAATAGAATCCTTTGTTTATATTCATTCTCACAAGCGCATCACTGACTAAAATAATCATAATCAGTCATATATTGTATAGACAAATTCATACATAGCATAGAAATCAGATAAAAATTAGTAATAATTGATGAAAAAATAGTAGAATGGAGAAGAAAATAGTGAGATGAGACAGATCAGAAAGTAGAAAATTAAGCGGAGAATATTTTATTTCTTGAGTTTTCCAGCGAGTCTATATTTGAATCTCGCCGAAAAAATGCCAAAACTAGTCAAAAAACCCTCACCGCACTGGCGCCTTCCCCTTTTCCCTTTCCCTGCGCCGACCATCCCTATCTTCCCCTCTCCCTCGCGTCGCCGCTGCCTAGATCTGGCTAGAATCTCACCGGCGAACCGACAGGTGAAGCCTGCCACGCCGCCTACCCATGTGGTCGACTCTTCTCTCTCCTTCCGGTGCCGGAACCTTGTGTAACAGCGCCTTTATCACCCACTGGCGTCGTCCCTTTCCCTTCCTCTTTCACTGTCATCTCCGTCACATCGAAAAAATTTCAAAACCGATGAAACCATGGCTTCCTATTCTTTTATTTACTTCTGTTAGCGTAGTTTCTAAAAGAAATAAAAACACGATTTTTAAAACCTTCTTATTTATTTGATGTAGTACTATATAATTAAAAATAAGATATATTTTAAATATTAGCTTCTATAGGATACTTTTCATCTATTTTTATTTTTGGTTTACTGGTTCATCCTAATAAACTTTTTTCTTTTATATAAATTTAATTTCAAAGGTTTTGAGTTTGCACCTTTATTAATAAGATTTAAATATTCCAAATACTATAAATTTATTTTACTTTCAATTAGTGACAAGTTATCCAATTTTAATTTTATTCTTAGATGTATAGTATTATAAGATTAACATAATATGAGTAATTTTATATATTATTTCACTCTTATTTCATCATTTTTTATGTTTATTTATGATTATTAATATTTTTTTATTTTTATTAAATAATTGTCTAAACAAACTTTGCTTAATGTTATTGTTAAAATTAAGAATATTTTTTTAAAATAGATAAATTGTTAAAATCTATAAAAGATAAATCAAATATTTTAAGTTAAGAAAGTTTTAAATATATTTTAAATTTTATTTCGATTAAGAATGTGGCATACACATCTTTCTGGGACGTATTAAAATTTAAGGATGCAATAATGCACCCTGACAAAAATATTTTTCGATAATTAATTTTCAAAATTTAAAACAAAGGTTTTAAAATAGTTTTGATATAATAAAAATGAGTGAAATTAGACCTTAACATAATTTATCGAAATAGTTTAAGTCAAGATAAGTCAATAAAAGTGACCATGCTAGAACCATAGGACTCAAGGGGTGCCTCACACCTTCCCCTTGGTCAACAGAATACCTTACCCGGTCTTCTATTTTTGCAGACCATAATAAAGAGCCCTTTCCTTTTGACTAAGGATTCAAAAAGGTGACTTGGAACACCAAAACTCAATTCCAAGTGGCGACTCTGTAAAATAAAATATTCCATATTCAAAATCATCACTTTAATTAGAAAAACCCTTTGACTCGAACCCTCGAGCGAAAAAAGAGTGTGACACTTTTGTGTATAGCCATAGTGATCATCATGTAACTTTTACAATGATGTTTTTTCAGTATGTTAGGAGTACTATTTTTTGCTATTTTCCACAATACGGGTACGTAGAACCTGTATCACAGAACAACAACTTCAACTTGAGTTCAAGTATGAACAAGAACACAATGAAGTATTAAACACCCTCAACACAAGATCAAAAAAGACCTTTCCAAAAGGTGTATTTATTTTTCAGAAAATAAAGATGAGACAGAAATGATTAAGGCCAAGTCGTCTGAATTCATGGACTTTCCTTAAGGAATAATTCCCCTTACTGCATCCGAGGTTATGGAGTCTTTCTCCCAGGATAAAATGGTCTTCAATCCGACTATAGCGGTACCTCAAATAGGCGGATTCTTCGAACATACTCACGATTTGAATGATCACACTTAGAGTATTTTTAAGACAAGAAGAATGATTTGTAATTTGAAAATTTCTATGTTTTCTATCTCTAACCTGTGGATGAAAACGAGGTTATTTATAGACAAATGATGCCTCTTTAGAAAGGAGGCAATGGTTCACTCCAAAGGTTACACCTTTACTGTAAATTCATGTCTATTCATCAAAGATTCTATCCTTTCATGAACAGTCATATCTTTCCATGAATCAGTGTGTCTTTTGCTGAATGGTTGCATCTGTTTATTCAACCAGTGCATTAGTTCAATTAAATAACAAAATCCAGTGCACTAGTTTTGAAGCAATGCAATATTTCCGAAGCAGTGCAACTATCTGCATCACTGTTCACGAATCACTGTTCACGTAAAATAGTAGTATCGCGTCACTGTTACTGCATGTAAATGGAGGATTAAAAATCAGAAATATTTCCTGCATTTTTCATCATTGTTCAGATTTTGTCAAATAAAATTTGTCTAAAAAGAAAGATCTCATCGATCGATCATTTGACAAATCCAAATTCAAATCCAAATCCAAATCCTAATCCAAATCCAAATCCGAAGTCGAGCCAAGCGAGCGATGACGACGGTGCAATGCATCTCTATTTCCTTGCCTCACTTACCATGTGGAGTAAGTATTTCTCATTATAATCACTCTCAAGTTCTCTTCTTCCATCAATTTGGGAGAAAGAGTAAGATTGCCAAAATTAAGTACACTTTCCATTTTTGGTGTTAACTCAATTTTTCTCTTCCACTTGATTTCTTCATTTTTCATTCAACACACTTTAATTACTATGAACCCAACAATCCCCCACATGAATGAGGAATGACTATTTTTTATAAAACTTTTACGGACAAGTATGTGATCATCAAGCAAAGACTGATTGCATCTGCATAAGTAGGTTTCCCTTTGAACTTTCCATAGTAAACATGCATCGGATGCACTGTGTCAATCGGTAGATTTGATATCTTTGAACCGCCGAGCTTTAATGTACACCTAGACAACACATTTCATATAACCAGCCTTTAATCATTTTATGGTTCTTACGATTTTGTTCTTTTCAGCCAAGAACACGTCCCTGTTTTCATGAGAGCTTAGAGAATATGCCTTTACTAACATTCTCTTTGAAGTGGGTTCTACTTCGTCCACACATAGGTGATTTCTAAACTTTCAATCCTATAGATTAAACTATTTGGTCAAATCTGTCAAATTTAGATAATCATTAAAGGACTTTTCGCCTTAAGTCTTATCCTTGTTTACTAATCATTGTCTACATCATGAGAATGGGTTGGGTAATTGACAATGTTGAATTTGTCAGACATAACTTTGTTTGATCTCCTTGAACCTATCTCTTGGGATCTCCAGTCTTCAAGGTAGAGTAACCGCTATGCTGACTTGTCCTAGGCCTTAAACCCATTCCCTTGGATGTCCTTTCTACTCCTTCTCTAGATAGGCCTTTTGTAAGTGGATCCGACATATTATCCTTTCACTTTACATAGTCTATAGTGATAATTCCACTAGAGAAAAGTTCTCTAACGATATTATGTCTTCGTCTTATATGACGATATTTACCGGTATACATCATGCTCCCTGCCCTACCTATTTCCGCTAGGCTATCATAGTGTATACATATGGGTGCCACTGGCTTGGGCCAATACGGAATATCTTCCAAGAAATTCCTGAGCCATTCTGCTTCTTCATCGGTTTTATCTAATGCGATAAATTTTAATTCCATTGTAGAGCGAGCTATACAAGTCTGTTTGGATGATTTCCAAGAAACTGCTCCTCCACCGATAGTAAAAACATATCCACTTGTGAATTTTACTTCGTTTGATTCGGTGATCCAATTTGCATCACTATATCATTCAAGTACCGCAGGATATTTATTATAATGCAAAGCATAGTTTTGTGTGTATTTAAGATACCCCAAAACTCTTTTCATTGCCATCCAGTGAGTTTTGATGGGATTACTCGTGTACCGACTCAATTTACTAATAGCGCATGCTATGTGTGGTCGTGTACAGTTCATTATATACATTAAACATCCCAATACTCTTGCGTACTCCAATTGCGAGTCACTTTCACCTTCATTCTTTCGAAGTGCAAAGCTCGCATCCAATGGAGTCTTGGCAATACCGAATACCATATACTTGAACTTGTCAAGTACCTTTTCGATATAATGAGACTGTGACAGTGCCAAACCTTGTGGAGTTTGACTGATTCTTATACCTAAGATCACATCTGCAACTCCAAGGTCCTTCATATCAAACTTACTCTCAAGCATTCGTTTTGTTGCATTTATGTCAAAAATGTCTCTACTGATGATCAACTTATCATCCACATATAAACATACAATGAATTTGGTGATTTAGGGTGTCTTTAATATAAACACATTTATCACATTCATTTATTTTGAATCCGTTTGCCAACATGGTTTGGTCAAACTTTGCATGCCATTATTTAGGTGCTTGCTTTAGTCCATACAACGACTTAATAAGTCTACACACCTTGTTTTCCTTTCCTGGAACCACAAAACCCTCAGGTTGTTCCATGTATATTTCTTCCTCCAAATCTCTTTTTAGGAATGCGGTTTTCACATCCATTTGATGGATTTGAAGATCATATACTGCTGCCAAGGCAATTAACATTCGAATCGATGTTATCCTTGTTACTGGTGAATATCTATCAAAGTAATCAAGGTCTTACTTCTGTTTGAAGCCTTTTACTACAAGTCTTGCCTTGTATTTGTCAATAGTACCATCCGTCTTCATTTTCCTTTTGAAGATCCATTTAGAACCTAAAGGTTTATTTCTGGGAGGAAGGTCAACCAATTCCCATGTATGGTTGCTTAAGATTGAATCAATCTCACTATTTACTGCCTTTTTCCAAAAGGATGAGTCTGGCGACGACATCGCTTCTTAAAATGTTTGAGGTTCATTTTCTAAGAGAAATGTTACAAAATCCGACCCAAACGAAGTTGACGTTCTTTGACGTGTACTACGTCTTGGATTTTCTTCATTATGTACATTCTCACTTGGTTCATCTCGGGGTCGTTTAGATCCTCCACTAGACTGTTCATGTCTAATTTTATACGGGTAAATGTTTTTAAAGAATTCAACATTATCTGATTCAATGACCATATTTTGATTTATATCCGGATGTTCGGATTTGTGATTAAAAAATCGACATGCTTTACTGCTTTTAGCATATCCTATGAATACACAGTCCACTGTTTTAGGCCCTATTTTAACCCTTTTAGGTACAGGAACTTGAACCTTCGCTAGACACCCCCATACTTTGAAATATTTCAAGTTAGGTTTCTTTTCTTTCCATTTTTCGTAAGGAATTGATTATGTCTTACTATGGGGAACTCTGTTGAGTATACGATTAGCTGTAAAGATAGCCTCCCCCCATAAGTTTTGCGGTAAACCAAAACCTATAAGTAAGGCATCATTTCCTTCAAAATTTGGTTTTTCCTTTTTGGAATTCCATTATATTAGGGTGAATATGGGTCCGTAGTTTGATGGATTATTCCATTATATACAAATATTTGCGCAAAGGGAGATTCATATTCTCCGGCCCTATCACTTCTTATTATTTTGATCTTTTTGTCTAACTGATTTTCAACTTCAGTTTTATATTGCCTAAACGCATCTATTGTTTCATCCTTACTATTAAGCAAGAAGACATAACAATATCTAGTGCAATCGTCAATAAAAGTTATGAAATACTTTTTTCCACCATGAGATGATGTTGACTTCATATCTCAAATATCAGTGTGTATTAAGTATAAGGGATTGGAATTCCTTTCAACAGACTTATAAGGATGCTTTGCATACATCGATTCCACACACGTTTGACACTTTGATTTATTGTACTCAAAATTTGGCAAAACTTCTAAGTTAATCAGTTTTCGTAACGTTTTGTAATTAACATGGCCTAAACATTCATGCCATAAATCATAAGACTCAAGAAAATAAGACGAATTTAAACTTTTTTCATTTCAACAGTCATTACATTCATCTTATAAAGGCCCTTTGTGAGATAGCCTTTTCCTACATACATTTCTCCTTTGCTAACTATAATTTTTCCAAAAACGGTTACACATTTTAATTCGTTCTTATCTAGGAGTGAAACAAAAATTAAGTTCCTACGTAACTCCGAAACATATAGCACATTGTTCAATGTCAAGACCTTATTGAAAGTCATCTTTAAGCAAATATTTCCTATTTCCTCCACCTTAGCAATAGCGGAGTTGTCCATGTAGAGCATTTCTTCTACTTGAGCCGGAGAAAATGACGAGAACAACTCTTTGTTTGCACAAACATGACGTGTGGCACCAGAATCCATCCACCATTCACATGGATTCCCCACCAAGTTGCATTTCGTGAACATAGCACACAAATCATCATATTCATTGTTGGACTCAATCATATTCGCTTGGTCCTTTTTCTTGTCTTTCTTTGGCGCTCAACAATCTGTGGACTTTTGGCCAATTTTGCCACAATTGAAGCATTTTCCCTTGAACTTTTTATTGGGTTGATTGCTTCCATGTTCATCTTTCTTTCTTTTCTTCGAGCTGTTTTGGCCATCTTCTACAATATGTGCTCCACTCATTGTAGAATTTCCCTTTGACCTTCTTTCAGCAGCTTTATTGTCCTCTTTAATACGATGTCGGATAATAAGATCTTCAACGGTCATCTCCTTGCGTTTATGCTTTAAGTAGTTTTTGAAGTCTTTCCACAAAGGTGGTAGCTTCTCAACTATCGTTGCTACTTGGAAAGCATAATTCACAACTAAACCTACAAAATAGTTTATGTGAGTATTAAGAACATTTTTAATTTGTTCAACTACGGTATTTTTCAAAAATATACCTTCTACTAGGAGATCATGTATGATGACTTGAAACTCCTGTACTTTAGAGACAACAGATTTGCTATCAATCATTTTGAAGTCCAGGAACCATGCAACAAAGAATTTCTTAATTCCCGCATCCTCCATTTTATATTTCCATTCAAGTGCCCCCCATAGTTCCTTTGATGTCTTGGTTCCACTCTAGACATTATAGAGGTCGTCTTGGAGACCACTCAGAATATAGTTCCTGTAAAGAAAATCCGAATGTTTCCAAGCTTCTACAATAACGAAGCGGTCTTTGTTCGAGGTTTCCTCAGGAACCTTGGGAGAATCTTCGTTAGTGAACCATTGTAGACATAAAGTGGTGAAGTAAAAGAACATCTTTTGTTGCCACCACTTGAAGTCTATGCCAGAAAATTTTTCGGGCTACTCCGCCGATGCCATCGTTGGCGGAACATTTGTGTGACTTGATGTGGCCACATTATTATCCCCCACAGACGTTGTCGTATCCATCATTTGACTTTTAGTTGTCATTTTTTCCTGTCACCACATGACAGAAAACTTAGTATTTTTCAGAATACTATTTATAAAGTTAAATAACTTTAAACTCTTCTTCTTGTTTCTAGTTAATGATGAAGTTTCTATTACTTCGAATCGTCAAACGAGTGAACCTTAACTCGTGATGAAGATTTTATATCTTCTAATCACTAGTTATATTCAAGCGGAGTAGAAACCCTAACCTTTAATCTCCAAAAACAAGCAATACAGATTCCGTAAGAGATTATTCCTTAAGATTGTTATTTTCCACAATACGGGTACGTAGAATCGGTATCACAGAACAACAACTTCAACTTGAGTTCAACTATGAACAAGAACACAATGAAGTATTAAACACCCTCAACACAAGATAAAAAAAGATCTTTCCAAGAGGTGTATTTATTTTTCAGAAAATAAAGATGAAACAGAAATGATTAAGGCCAAGTCGTCCGAATTCACGGACTTTCCTTAAGGAATAATTCCCTTCACTATACCCAAGGTTATGGAATCCTCCTCTCAGTATAAAATGGCCTTTAATCCGACTATAGTGGTACCTCAAATAGGCGGATTCTTCGAACACACTCACGGTTTGAATGATCACACTTAGAGTATTTTTTTAAGATAAGAAGAATGTTTTGTAATATGAAAATTTCTATGTTTTCTGTCTCTAACCTGTGGATGAAAACCAGGTTTTATAGCCAAATGATGCCTCTTTAGAAAGGAGGCAATTGTTCACTTCAAAGATTGCACCTTTTCTGTAAATTCATGTTTGTTCATCAAAGATTCCACAGTCATATATTTCCATGAATTAATGTGTCTTTTGCTGAATTGTTACATCTATTTATTCAACCAGTGCATCAGTTCAATTAAATAACAAAAACCAGTGCACCAGTTCTGAAGCAATGCAATATTTCTAAAGAAGTGCAATTGTTCTGCATCACTGTTCACGCTTCACTGTTCACATAAAATAGTAGCATTGCGTCACTCTTATTTCATGTAAATTAAGGATTAAAACTCAAAAATATTTCTTCCATTTTTTATCATTGTTCAGATTTTGTCAAATAAAATTTGTCCAAAAAGAAAGATCTCATCGATTGATCATTTGACAAATCCAAATCCAAATCCAAATTCAAATTCGAAGCCGAGCTGAGCAAGCGATGACGATGGCGTGAGGCATCTCTATTTACTTGCCTCACTTACTATGTGGAGTAAGTGTTTCTCATTATAAATACTCTAAATCTCTTCTTCCACCAATGTGGGAGAAAAAGTAAACTTGCCAAAATTGAGTACACTTTCCATTTTTGGTGTTAACTCAATTTTTCTCTTCCACTTGATTTATCCATTTTCCATTCAACACACTTCCATTACTATAAACCCAAAAATCCCCCACATGAATGGGGAATGGGTATTTTTCGTAAAACTTTTACGGACAAGTATGTGATCATCAAGCTAAGACTGATTGCATTTGGATAAGTGGGTTTCCATTTGAACTTTTTGTAGTGAACATGCATCGGATGCACACGGTCAATCGGTAGATTTGATATCCTTGAATCGTCGAGCTTTAATGTACACCTAGACAACACATAACACAAAACTAGCCTTTTACCGTTTTATGGTTCTTACGGTTTTGTTATTTTCAGCCATGAACATGTCCTGGTTTTCATGAAAGATTAGAGAATAGGCTTTTACTAACAGTCTCTTTAAAGAGGCTTCTACTTCGCCCACACATAGGTGATTTCTAAACGCTCAATCCTATAGATTAAACTATTTGGTCAAATCTGCCAAATTTAGATAATCATTAAAAGACTTTTCGCCTTAAGTCTTATCCTTATTTACTAATCATTGTCTACATCATGAGAATGGGTTAGGTAATTGACAATGTTGAACCTGTCAGACACAACTTTGTTTGATCTCCTTGAACCTAGCTCTTGGGATCTCCAGTTTACTAGGTAGAGTTACCACCATGCTGACTTGTCCTAGGACTTAAACCCATTCCCTTGTATATCCTTTCTATTCCTTCTCTAGATAGGCCTTTTGTAAGTGGATCCGGCACATTATCCTTTGACTTTACATAGTTTATATTGATAATTCCACTAGAGAGAAGTTCTCTAATGGTATTATGTCTTCGTCTTATATGACGAGATTTACCATTATACATTATGCTCCCTACCCTACCTATTGCTGCTTAACTATCACAGTGTATACATACTGGTGCCACTGGCTTGGGACAATATGGAATATCTTCCAAGAAATTCTGGAGCTATTCTGCTTCTTTACTGGCTTTATATAATGCGATAAATTCTAATTCCATTGTAAAGCGAGCGATACAAGTCTGTTTGGATGATTTCCAAGAAACTGCTCCCCCACCGATAGTAAAAATATATCCACTTATGGATTTTACTTCATTTGATCCGGTGATCCAATTTGCATCACTATATCCTTCAAGTACTGCAGGATATTTATTATAATGCAAAGTATAATTTTGAGTGTATTTAAGATACCCCAAAACTCTTTTCATTGCCATCCAGTGAGTTTTGATAGGATTACTCGTGTACCGAATCAATTTACTAATAGCGCATACTATGTGTGGTCGTGTACAGTTTATTATATACATTAAACATCCCAATACTGTTGCGTACTCCAACTGCGAGTCTCTTTCACCTTCATTGTTTTGAAGTGCAAAGCTCGCATCCAATGGAGTCTTGGCAATACCGAATTCCATATACTTGAACTTGTCAAGTACCTTTTCGATATAATGAGACTGTGATAATGCCAACCCTTGTGGAGTTCGATTGATTCTTATACCTAAGATCATATATACAACTCTAAGGTCCTTCATATCAAACTTGCTCTTGAGCATTCATTTTGTTGTATTTATGTCTGAAATGTCTCTACTGATGATCAACATATCATCCACATATAAACATACAATGACTTGGTGATTTGGAGTATCTTTAATATAAACACATTTATCATATTCATTTATTTTGAATCTGTTTGCCAACATGGTTTGGTCAAACTTTGCATGCCATTGTTTAGGTGCTTGCTTTAGTCCATACAACGACTTAATAAGTATACACACCTTGTTTTCCTTTCCTGGAACCACAAAACCCTCAGGTTTTTCCATGTATATTTCTTCCTCCAAAGCTCTATTTAGGAATGCGGTTTTCACATCCATTTGATGGATTTAAAGATCATATACCGCCGCCAAGGCAATTAACATTCGATCAACTTAGTATTTTTTAGAATACTATTTATAAAGTTAAATAACTTTAAACTCTTCTTCTGTTTCTAGTTAATGATGAAGTTTCTATTACTTTGAAACATCAACCGAGTGAACCTTAACTCGTGATTAAGATTTAATGTCTTCTAATCACTAGTTATATTCAAGCGGAGTAGAAAGCCTAAGCTTTAATCTCCAAAAACAAGAAATACAGATTCTGTAAGAGATTATTCCTTAAGATTGTTATTTTCCACAATACGGGTACGTAGAATCTGTATCACAGAACAACTTCAACTTGGATTCTAGTATGAACAAGAACACAATGAAGTATTAAACACCCTCAACACAAGATCAAAAAAGACCTTTCCAAAAGGCGTATTTATTTTTCAGAAAATAAAGATGAAACAGAAATGATTAAGGCCAAGTGGTCTGAATTCATGGACTTTCCTCAAGGAATAACTCCTCTTACTGTACCCGAGGTTATGGAATCTTCCTCCTAGGATAAAATAGTCTTCAATCCGACTATAGCGGTACCTCAAATAGGCGGATTCTTCAAACACACTCACGGTTTGAATGATCACACTTAGAGTATTTTTAACACAAGAAGAATGTTTTGTAATCTGAAAATTTCTATGTTTTCTATCTCTAACCTATGGATGAAAACCAGATTATTTATAGCCAAATGATGCCTCTTTAGAAAGGAGGCAATGGTTCACTCCAAAGGTTGCACCTTTGTTGTAAATTCATGTCTGTTCATCAAAGATTTCATCCTTTCATGAACAGTTATATCTTTCCATGAATCAGTGTATCTTTTGCTGAATAGTTACATTTATTTATTCAATCAGTGCATCAGTTCAATTAAATAATAGAAACCAGTGCACCAGTTCTGAAGCAATGCAATATTTTTGAAGCAGTGCAACTGTTCTGCATCACTATTCATGCATCACTATTCACGTAAAACAGTAGCATCGCATCACTGTTACTGCATGTAAATGGAGGATTAAAACTCAAAAATATTTCCTGCATTTTTCATCATTGTTCATATTTTGTCAAATAAAATTTGTCCAAAAAGAAAGATCTCATCGATCATTTTCCAAATCCAAAGCCGAGCAGCGAGCGACAACGACAGCGTGAGGCATCTCTATTTCCTCGCCTCACTTACCATGTGGAGTAAGTGTTTCTCATTATAAACACTCTCAAGTTCTCTTCTTCCACCAATGTGGGAGAAAGAGTAAACTTGCCAAAATTGAGTACACTTTCTATTTTTGGTGTTAACTCAATTTTTCTCTTCCACTTGATATCTCTATTTTCCATTCAACACACTTTCATTACTATGAACCCAACATTTTTGTGTGCAGATATAGTGATCATAATGTAATTTTTGTACTCATGAATAACTCTACTTACAATGATATAAGTCCGACCAACTTGTACTCATACTTACATGTCTTTTTCTAGATTTATTATTGTTTTATGCTTTAATTTTATTTCTTACTTATCACATAATAGAGGGTTGCGTAAATGAAAGGAAGAATAAAAGGGAAGTGGGAGTCATACCGTCATATTTATATGGATTTTTTTTGAAACGAGGAAGTCTGTTTAAAGAACAATCAATTGAATGTTAAAGAGTTCATGTAGACCGAATATATTTGGATAGCATGGGTATGTCAATTGTTCAGGGGAATTAAATGAAAATAGTTAAAACCAATGTCGTGATTACAAGAAACCTTGGTTTATGCAAAAGGGTGTGGTACAGTTTCACTAAAAAAGGCGGCACCCTCAGCTTTTATGCAAAGAATAGCAGCTACGCTCCATAAAGACAACATATTTGGTATGGTAACATTTTGTAAGGATTCTCTAAGCTAATGGTTTCAATGATGATCCTTCTCCCGTGATGAATAAGACTGGTAATCACGATCTCGAGAAGAGTCATGTTTTGATTTCTCTGAGTGACCTTTCTCTTGAACGATAACTCTTTTCCTTAGATTTTTCCTTGTCCCTTTCAAAGTCGTATCGCTCCCTTTTCCTGTCAGATTTCCTTCCACTATCACATTCATGAGACTTTAGTTTTCCTTATCCCCCTCTCTGTCCCTATCTCACTCTCTCTCCTTGTTCTTTTCTCTGCTTCAAATACTCTCCACCAAGGAGGATCCTCTGGGAAGGGCACTTGAAATCTATGGTCTGCAGCATATACAACTCAACAGGACACAACCAACCTCACTCTTGAATCTTACACTATAGCATAAACAACTCCACAGTCCACAACCTCACTCTTGAATCTTACACAGTATTGTATGTAAACTGTCATTTGCAAGATTCCAAGATTCTTATCTTAATTCTGCCGGTGCTTCAAATGGTGAAAGGTAGTTTGATATAAACTTATGAGGATGCTCGACATGGCAGATGAAACCCATCCTTTTTAAAAGATTTCTCTCTGTTTTAATTAGGTCTGCTTTTAAATTAATATATTTCTCTGACGATGTATCCAGATGTTGTATAGGTACGTTTTCTCTCCTATATTCCATTCTATGGATAACAATAAGCACCTGCCTTGCTTTTCTCGAGCATTCTTTGAGTTTTGATGTAAGCCAAACACAACTAGCAGCAACTCACTTTACATTAAAATGGGCAAATGATTTGTTGCAGTAAAAACAATGAAATAATACTTGACCAGTGGCCATTACAGCTTGGGTTAATCTGAGAAAAATTCCACTTTTGTAGATAAGATCACAGCCATAGATCCTAAGATTTATTTTCGTAACTTCACCAATTCCATCTTTTCTAGAAGATGAATTTATAAGCTGATCCTCTGATAAGTAGAAAGAAGAAAAAGAAATCGTTGTTAAAGTGGTAATTTTTTTTACATTTGTATAGGATATTCCCATTTCTACCTCTAGGATATAAGCCTTTCTTGTTTGTTAAATGTCGTCTTCCTTTACTCGCTAAAATTTGTTTCTTCGCTAGTGAATGGATGTACGTTATTTTGATCCTTACTCTTGATAAAATTTACTATTGTCCTTTATCTATGACATCTATTTTCCTTTTAGGTCATTGACATCTTTTCATGTGCTATTTTATTCCTATTTCTACTTTACTTTTTATGGACATTGGCTGGTGTACTGATAAAGAAATGGACCTTGGGCCTAACTCAACCTCAAAAGCTATCTCATGAGGGGAGGATTGCCGAAGACCATATAAGTAGACCAAGGACCCTTTAACCCACCGATGTGGGACTTCAACACCTCCGCATGCCCAAGGCTGGACATATGGAGCATAGACAATATAAGATGGGGGGCCCAATATTGGAAATAATAAATTGGGTGGGCCTGGCTCTGATACCATGATAAAGAAATGGACCTTAGGCCTAACTCAACCTTAAAAGCTAGCTCATGAGGGGAGGATTGCCTAAGACCATATAAGGAGACCAAGGACCCTTTAACCCACCGATGTAGGACTCCAACATGTACACTATATTTGGAAGTTTGCATCTGAAGTTTTCTTGATATTGAAATCATCACTTTAGGATGTTAATCATTGAGACAATGGTAACTTCCGTGTTATGTTTGTTAAATTTGGAGTTTTGTGACTCACTCTTACTTCTACTGAGTGCCTGCATATTTAATCACAAGTTGATAGTCAGATGATTTGTGCTTATGTTGAAAGAACACGAAACATGGGCTATCCATTAAAGATGTACTTCTGGTTAAGAGAGAGTTGGGAAAGGAAAAACGTAAGGTTGTGGATGGTGGGAAAGCAAATAGGAGTATGTGTCGTCTGTGTTGACCTACTTGAAAAAATTAAAAGATTTATCGAGGTAGAAACTTCACTATTTTGTGGTGGTTGTTGAAGACTAGCTTCTTGAAGAGCTCTACGAGAGGTGCATTGCATCTGCTTGATATTTGTTGGAAACTAATTCGGCACAGGAGTAAATAAGGGCAGAAAAAAATAAAAATAAAATTGTAGGAAATTGTTTTACTGTGTGTTTTCATTTTGTCGTAATACATGTGAAGTGGAAGTACGTTGCAGCTGAGGTCGACAATATTCAATGCTCGGAAGATTAACAGAAAACAGTGTGCTGTGGAGTAAACTTCAGATGACGATGCTTCTAAAAGGATCAAACATTCATCAAGACAAAAGTGGTATGGACATTTTCTACTCATGCTTAGAGTTTGTAAAAGATATGTTTGTTATACTGCTTGTTCAGACATATTTCCCTATTTGATGTTCCTACATTAGAGTTTGGAAAGCAAATTACATGGAAGAATTGTGCTGGATTCTCAAAAAATAGTGTATTTTTTAGGGATCCGACACGAGTACGGTGATATTTTTGAAGAGTTCGAGCAACTTTGCTCAATACTTTCCTCTTATATGCGTTCATCTTTTATAAATATACAATTATTTAGGCTTCATTTTTCATTTGCTTTTCTATAGGTTGGTGTATAATCTGCTTGTGCCCATACCGACTTGATTGACAAGGGCAAGGGATAGTTTTACTCAATGGCTCTTGATTATGGAATAGCTACAAATCCCAAGCACTATACTTGCATGATTGACCTTCGGGGACAAGCTGCGCAACTGGATGAAGCTTAAAATTTAATACTGGAAATGCCTTGTGAACCAGATGTTGCAACTTAGGGTGCTCTCCTAGGGGTAAGTAGGATTCAAGGAAACACTGAATTAGGAGAAAAGACTGCTGAAATGATTTCCGGTACTTCTTGAAATGGCATTGTTGGGTAGCTCATTGTCTCAACCAATTTTTAGTTCTAAACAAAAGAAGTTTGATCTTTGTAGTTGTGTTTGTTACTTTTTTCAATTGTAAGATGATAAATGTGGAAAATGGGGTTCCTTTAAATTCTTGTTTTCTTTTACTTTAGCTTTAAAGATCCAATTTTCACTCAAGAAATCACAGTAAATATGAACAGTGAGTTGTCGAAGGGTTTAACAGTTTGAGCTTTACTTATATAAAATCAACCAAAAAGAATAAATTGCTCTTTGTGGTTTAAAACAATTTTGGTACTGTAAAATAAAAGGTTGAAAGTTTAAATGTTGATTGAAGTGATAAGACTTTTACTTAAAAAACAAATAAAAAAGGAGTATAATATATTTAAAATTAAGTGGGACAAATAAAGATAAAAGAGTAATTGTGCCTTTAAAAAATTATCAAATAAGAAAAGACGATATTTATTTTGGAATGAACAAAAAAAAAATGACGATACTTAATTTGATACGAAGAAAGTAATAATAATAATAATAATAGCAAACAGGCACTAAAAGACAAAATAATAACACCAAAATTCTTCATCTTATATATATAAGAGTAATATATTTCAAATAACAAAGCAAATAAAGGAGGTGAAAGGACCGGAGTTCTTTCGACAAGCGAAAAAGTGTGGAAAGGACCCGCATCCACGTATAGGAGTTGAAGTTTGAATTGTATAGTCAACAGTGGGAGGAACTATCACTATATTGGACCACACGGATATAAGTGTCTATGCTTAGTTATTTCAGATTCATTCATGCATGTTGAACATAATTGATGCAAAATTAACAGAATTTATGGCGAAACGCTAAATAGTTGACGTTTGAATCATATAGTGGGGAGGGGTAGAATTAGAAGTCCAAATATATATATGCAATAATTTTTACTCATATAGTGTAGTTATAGTGAGAAATTTACTAGACAAGTAAAAGTATTAAATTTAGGACCCCAAATGATATCATCACTTAAAGTTGTCCTTATAAAATTATAAATTTATAAATTAAAATTCTGATAGTGGGAGGAACGGTTGAGACATCGAGTCATGATGTTTGCAGGTTACTTCCTTTATATTTTTGCTTTATGACTTGCATTCTTTTGCTTTGTATTCTTAATTCCACTCACGCCACTTTAAAGTTTCTAGATTTACTAGGAAAATAATTTTTATATTATTAGATTATCTAAAAAATAATTTATATATAATTATTATTCATAAGAAGTGAAACTAATAACATGCATTAAAAATAAAGCAAACAATGTATGAGTGAAAAGTGTAAACTGCTTGATTAAGTTTGTTGGATAAGTAAATCTAAAAAAAAAAATATGCATTTATTTTTTTAATTTAAAAGAAACCAATAGGTAAACTTTATCTTATAAAAATCATTTCACATGATATTGAGATAAAATTCTGAAATCAATCTCTTAATAGGAGTTTTCAGATTTGCTGAGTCCTGACTACTGTACTGAGTATGCACAAATTGTATTAGGAAGTGACTTTTTTATGCCAATACAAATTTAAATTGATCAGGATCACAGTAAAACCTAAAAAAAAAAAAAAAGGAAAGAAGAGTTAAATTGTTCTCCTAGTTTGAATCGTCCATCATACCAATCTTGATTAGTCAAGATCAAGGAGAAAGATTCTAAAAGGGTGCTCCACCTGTCCCCCAATAATTATTGTTGAAATTTCATCATCGGTCAAAGAAGAATTTAAATTTTATATACTAATAATATAATTATTTTTACTTCATATCGTATCAATTAATTAGTTAGAACTGATTACTTTTCTAATTTTAAGGTTATCGTACCTAGCTTGTCATAAATTTTTTTTTTTCATTGTTGTACGTGAGCTTAGGGGCGGCTTAACAGGATTTGTGGCCTAAAATCAACTTTTTAACTAAATGGTCCTTTTAACTCAACTTTTTGCAGCATCTATAAATTGGCCTTGTCTCTCAACTTGATGAAGTAGTGAAATGTTCAATTTTTGCATAATGCGTAGTTTGATCATCCCATTATGCCCTATTGTTCTTTTCTTAATCACCCAAAGTATTTGTAGCTCAGTATCAGCTGCTGATGACTATTACTGCCCAAACACAACAACTTACAATATTTCAAACTCCTCTTATCATTCCAATCTCAATTTGCTACTTTCAACCCTCTCTAATGCCTCGAAGGAATATCAGTTTTACAATTTTTCCACTGGTGGCCGCAGTAATTCAGAAAGAATTTACGGTCTGTTTATGTGTCGAGCTGATTTTTCGAGTTTGTCATGTCAAGATTTTGTAACTAGAGCTGTTGATGAAATAGTCGAGCTATGCCCACGGAGAAAAACAGCTATATTTTGGTCGGACGATAACTTATTACGTTATTCGAATCAATTAATATTCCCCGATCCAGATTATTCATCCATAATTAACAAACCAAATAAACCTTTTGTTCTGCGCAATACTAATAAAATTAGCATTGATGAACAGAGTAGGTTCAAAAAGAAGCTAGGGGAAATGATGGATGACATGGCGAATTGGGCTGCTGGTGATCGTTCAATAGGCAAGAAATTTGCAATTAGAAAAGCCAATTCTAGTGGTGACATAACCGTTTATGCCTTAGCTCAATGCATTCCTGATATGTCTTCTTCTTCTTGCCTAAATTGCCTTAGAAATGTGATCAATGTTTTACACAAATGTTGTGATGAACTTAGAGGTGCTAGAGTTCAATTTCCTAGCTGTTTTATGAGGCATGAAGTGTATCCCTTCTACAATCAACACAACGTACCTGCTCTGTCGAAACATCAAGGTGCGTATAGTTTTTCAGTATTAGAGTGTAAAAGTCAAAACTCTTCTGAGAATCACAGTTTTCTTCATGTCTATTCATGTCTGCACCATTTGTTAAATGGGGATGGCCGGTATATATGCACTAATTTTTGGATGAAAAGTTTATCGGATCTAAATGGCAAAATTCAAGCGTATATTTGTCCACTTTCCCTGCTTTCTTAGGACGGTAATTCAATCATTTTGTGTGTGCATATGGAAGTCGATATAATTAACTCATCACGTTAAAATCAGCTTCATACATATACTCAAAAGTGACGAAATTTGCAAATAGTTTTGTTTATATTTAACCCTATATCGGCTATGCTTTTACAATCAGGAGTGGATTTACCTGAACCCATTAACCATGTATATGTATATACCTTGGAAAACTATTATTTATATTTAACTGCGCTCCCTAGTTTAACTGTGCAACCTAATGAACACGAGTGCGTTAGGCGTGTTGGTTGAAGTTGTTGCTTCTCTCGGCTTTCACTTTGGATCTAACCTTTGGTTTATCTTGCACAAACTTTAGTTCCACTGAGTTATCACTGTCAACTATTTCAATAAAGTTATAGTCTAAGTATTAGCTTAGCATTCATAACCTCGCTATTGCTTACGCAATTAGTGACCAGTTGTACACGATATTATCCATCAGCTATCATTGAAAGTTTCTCTAATGCTTATGTTAAAGATAATAATATCCGACCGTCTTTAAATTGTGAATCCAACTTTCGTACCATGCACTCCTCCCTAGTACAGGTATAGCTAGCACATCATGCCTTAGGCAAAATGGCTTGATGAAGCCTTGTACTATGTGGATTTTGTAATATGAATATTTTTACTTACATGTTTGTCATATCAACACCTCAACTTAATAAAACTCAATATTTTAAGCCCTTTGACTGTTGATCTGATTTATGTGGCATTAAAATTGCTGAATAGGATATAACGCGTGTAGACACGAGTGTATGAGCGAGTGAAAGCAATATATTTATATTAAAATAATATTAAAATTAAAAAAAATAAAAAGGACCTTTTTTCCCTTCATCTTTTTTAATTTAAAAATATTTTCAAAAATTAAAAATAATATTTTTTTTAAAAATAAATAAAAAAGGCATCCAGCACATCCTCACCACCCCCACCCCCACCCCCACCCCCCGTCCATCACCCGCCACCCCACTCTTACTGCCGTCCAGCACCCCTCAGCCCCCTTCCCTGCGTCCAGCAACCCCACCCCACCCCCAGCCTCCTTTCCCCGCGTCCAGCACCCCCCAGCCCCCCTTTCCTGCGTCCAGCACCCCCAAACCCACCCAGCACCCTCGGCCCCCCTCCCCCGCATCTAGCCCCCCTGCGTCCAACCCCCCTCCTCATTCCTCAGCACCAATCCCCCCTCCCTTAAACCAAAAAAACTTTGAATTCACTTTTTATTTTATTTTTAAAATTTTTCCTCTCAATTTAAATCTCTTCATTTTTTTTTTGAATTAAAATTAAAATTTAAAATTTTTTCATAATTTTTTGGGATTAAAATTTAAATTTGAATTGAAAATGAGTGATAATAGATATTGAAAAATTAGTGAATTTCATGAATAAGCTTGAAAAAACTTAAAGTTTTTGTGAATTTGTTAAAGATATTCAAATTTAAAAATAAAAAATTATTATGTTTGTATATGTGAATTTATAGTTAAAAATTTAAATTAGTTGGGGAAGAATTTTAATTATTTGGAATGAATTTGATGTTTAATTTGTGAGCAAAAATAAAATATGATTATTTAAATTTTTCTATAATTTATAAAAGAAATTTATTTAATTAAATTTATTTTAATATTTAATTTCTTATATAACGTTATAAAAATGATATGAAATTTAATGTAATACCTGAAAATGACATCGAAGCTGACTGGGGCAAGTGTGTCACACACACCAAAATAATGTTTAAAATATTATTTTTAATAGATTTAAGATTTTAGATGACAACCATTTAAATAAAAATATTCACATTATAAAACAGATATAGTATAAGAGTCTATCGAGTCATTTTGTCATCTTTTATGATAAAACAACACTTTGGTACGTTAGTTTGGTTAAGATAAGAAAGGTGAATATATGGTCCACAACACCTTTTCCCTATGAGAAGTTTTAAACCCTTTTTCTGTTGGTAACTTTTTTTTGGTTCTTTCTTTTCTTTTCTGATTTTCGTTTTTCCTTTTTATCTTCGTGCCTTTACTTTCCTTTCGTTTTCTGTTTTTTTTTTTGGGATGCAATTATTAAAATCGTTAACAATAATTGTAAATCTTAAGAGTGTTGGGAAAGACACGGTCACAATTAAAGATTTCGACAGGGTAGTAGCGGAAGAATACACAAATTTAACTTTCCCTTTCAATTTGAACTAAAAGGAGACAAGGAAATCCAAGAAAAATAAAGTAATATGATAGCAAATAAATCAATCAAACGAATAAGATAAGAAAAAAAATAAAATCAAGAACAAGAGACACCAAATTTACGTGGAAAATCCTTCGGTGTGAAGAGTAAAAAATCATGGGACCAAACTTCCACTAAAATCACCAAGAGTAACAATATTGTTCTCCAAAATTGGCCACAAAACAAGTGTCAAACAACGAGCAACAACATAATAAGATAGAACCAAACTAGAGAATAAAAAGGAGCACAAACACCAAAGGTGCAGCTGTCGTTCAAAAATGAAAAATAGAAGCTACAGGCCATCAAATCTAACCCCATCAATTCCTAATCAAATATTGAGATGAGAAGAACAAGTAGTTCAAAAATCAGCTTAATCGGACAAGAAACGAAGCGGGAATCGCAATTTGAAGTTGTCAGCTTAGGCTGAAATTTAGGGTGCGAAAATCTGCACTATTTTTCTCTCTGACTGCTAAAAACTCTTTTTTGTGATGATGAATAAGACCTTAAAAAATTAATATATATGCCCCATAGTAATGATCCTATGGGCAAAAGTGGATTGGTTTAAATTGAGCTCTTTATTTATCCACATAGGAAGGGACAAAGACCCATGACCCAATAATTCTCCCCCTCCCGACTATGTGGAGAAGACCGTCATCCCGACGATCATGCAATAATCTTCAAAATTCCCTCTTGGCAAAACTTTAGTCATCATGTCGGAACCATTATCATCCATATGAATCTTCTTAAGTTCAAGCCACTTAGAATCCAACACATCCCAAATCCAATAGTATCTCACATCAATGTGTTTAGACCGATCATGAAATGTAGAATTCTTGCCAAGATGTATGACACTTTGACTGTCGCAATAAAGCTCATACTTCTCTTGAGCACAAACAAGTTTTCCCAAGAATCTCTTCATCCAAAACAATTCTTTACAAGCTTCAATGGCAACAAGAAGCTCAGCTTCTGTAGTAGATAGAGCAACACATTTTTGCAACCTAGATTGCCAAGACACAACTCCCCCTGCAAAAGTAATCAAATACCCTAAAGTATATTTGCGAGTATCAACATCACCAGCTATGTATGAATCAGTATAACTACAAAGAATAGGCTTTCCTGGACCAAAACACAAACTCAGACTAGAAGTGCCACAAAGATATCTCATAATTCACTTCACAGCATTCCAATGTTCTCTTCCCAAATTAGAAAGAAAATGGCTAACAATACCAACAGCATGAGCAATATCTGGTCTTGTACAAATCATTACATACATCAAACTACCAACAACTGAAGCATAAAGAACTTTATTCATATCTTTATTCTCATTATCACTAGAAGGACATTACTTTGTGCTCAATTTGAAGTGCATAGCTAAAGGTGTACTGACAACCTTAGCCTTATCCATGTTGAATCTTTGAAGTACTTTCTGAATGTACTTCTCTTGTAATAACCACAACGCCTTGGCCTTTTTGTCACGGACAATTTGCATACCAAGAATCTACCTTGCTGGTCCTAAGTCTTTCATAGAAAAAGACTTACTCAACTCTTACTTCAACTTTTGAATTCCTAAGTCTTTCATAGAAAAAGACTTACTCAACTCTTACTTCAACTTTTGAATCCTACAAGTATTATGACCAACAACAAGCATGTCATCAACATAAAGCAAACAACAATAAAGTCACCATCAGAGATTTCTCGCACAAAAACACAATGGTCTGAAGTTGTCTTCTTGAAACCCTTCTGACTCATAAAAGAACCAAGATTCCTGTACGACTGCCTAGGAGCTTATTTCAAACCATACAAGCTCTTTTTCAATTTGTAAACTTAATTCTCTTTTCCCTTAATTTTAAAACCTTCGGGATACTCCATATAAATTTCTTCATCTAAGTCACCATGGAGAAAAGAAGTTTTAACATCCATTTGCTCAACCTCTAAATTTAGACTTGCAGCTAAGCCTAGAACCACACGAATGGATAACATCTTCAAAACTTGAGAGAATGTCTCATCAAAATCAACTCCCCTTTTCTGGTTAAATCTTTTCACAACCAATCTAGCCTTGTATCGTGGAATTGGATTATCATCTTCATGTTTTACCCGAAAAACCCACTTGTTTTTCAAAGCTTTTCTATCTTTAGGCAGCTTAACCAAATCAAAGGTATGATTATCATGCGAAGATTTAATTTTATCTTTCATAGTATCAAACCACTTTTCTTTTTCTTCACTTTCCATGGCCTAATCAAGACTCTCAGGTTCTCCCCCGTCAGTCAAGAGTATATACTCATTGATAGAATAACGAGATGAAGGTATTATATCTCTGGTAGATCGTCTGAGAGAACTCTCAGGAGCATCAATAATTAATTGCTGATTAACCTTATCAACTTGCACTAGAGCATTAACAACATCTTGCTGGTTATTCTGAACATGATCATCATCTTCATTATCAACTTGATTTTAATCATCATAAAGATTTTCTTCAGGAGCAGTAGTCAAAGAAATTGGATCAATATTAACTAGGCTCTTACTATTCTGAGAATCAACCTTTTCAACTTTGTCAAAATCTTCAATTGTTTGGTCTTCAAAAAACACAACATCACGACTTCTAACAAGTTTCTTCTCAATTAAATCATAGAATCGATAGCCAAATTCATCTTGACCATAACCAATAAAGATACATTGTCTAGTTTTAACATCCAACTTTGACATTTCATCCTTTGGAACATGCATAAAGGCTTTACACCCAAAGACTTTAAAATGCTTATAAGCGATATTTTTTCCAAATCAAACTCTATCAGGGACATCACTATACAAAGCAACAGTAGAAGATAAATTAATAACATAAGCAACAGTATTAAGTTCTTCTGCCCAAAAGGAATCTGGCAGCTTAGCATCAGAAAGCATACATCTAACCCTCTTAACTAGAGTTCTGTTCATCCTCTCTATTAAACCATTCAACTGAGGAGTTTTTGGAGGAGTTTTCTGATGCTGAATATCCTGCTCTCTGTAATATCTATCAAAAGGACCAATATACTCATCATCATTATTTGAGTGGATGCATTTTAATTTTGTCTCTGTCTCTCTTAACCAAGGTGTGAAAATCCTTGAATACATCAAGTACTTGATCCTTGGACTTTAAAGGAAATACCCAAAGTTTGCGAGAAAGATCATCAATAAATTTGTAAGTGTTAAAATTCTTAATCCTCATCTGTCATGGATTGAGGTTTAGTAGACACAAACACAGGTAGATGCATTTTCTTGACAAATGGAAGATCTTTCATCTTACCTTTCCAAGTATGATAGTTACTACCATTCAAACACACCATCTTGCTCATATTTGCCTCCATCATTTAAATCAACAATCAATAACAACCTACGCTCTGATACCACTTTGTTTAAAAAGGCAAGGACACAATCAAAGAGCCTGACAGGGTAGCAACGGAAGAATACCCAAATCTAAACTTTTCCTTTCAATTTGAACTAAGAGGATACAAGAAAATCCAAGAAAAATCAAGTAATATGGCAGTAAATAAATCAATCAAACAAATAAGACAAGACAAGAATAAAACCAAGAATAAGAGACACCAAATTTACGTGAAAAATCCTTCGGTGTGAAGAGTAAAAAACCACGGGACCAAACTTCCACTATAATCACCAAGAATTACAACATTATTCTTCAAAATTGGCTACAAATCAAGTGTCAAAAAACGAGCAACAACACAATAAGATAGTACCAAACTAGAGAATAAAAAGGAGCACAAATACCAAAAATGCAGCTGCTTTTCGGAAATGAAAAACCGAAGTTACAATCCACCAAATCCAACCCCGCCTGTTATTAATTAAAGATTGAGATGAGAAGAGCAAGTAGTCCAAAAATCAGCTCAATCGGATAAGAAATGAAGTGGGAATCGCAATTTGAAGTTGCCAGCTATGACTGAAATTTGGGGTGCGAAAATCTACACTATTTTTCTCTCTTTGGCTGCTAAAAACTCTTTTTGTGATGATGAATACGACCTAAAAAAGATCAATATATATGCTTCATAGTAGTGGGCCTATGGACAAAAGTGGATTGATCCAAATTAAGCTTTATTTATTCACATAGTAAGGGACAAAGACCCATGACCCAACAAAGAGGTTCTTTACGATATTAGTATTAGCTATTATTTGCTCATCAAGTTATTGTCATGATAAATAGAATTTTATCGAGTCAAATCAAAGGGTAGTAAAATGCACAACAAAGAGTGTAATAGGCACATGCAGATCAAGATTTGAATTTATGGGTTCAAGCTCAAAATTCTACCATAGTCTATTTGATTTAATGGGTTCGAAATTTATTAGTGGTATAATAAATGTAATGGAGTTTTTTAGATACATATACATGAACTTAGCTAAAGATATTGGGTTCGTATGAGGCGATAACTATACCCTACATCTGTTCATGACAATGGGAAGCATGATTGAAGTTCCTCCACCAATCTCAAATTCAAGCTCCGAGAATGGAGAAATTTTCAATAGTCAGAGAGCACTCTACTTTCTTGAATATGGGTCTATCAAGCTTGGACTTTAAATAGTCGAGCCAGTGAGCTTCATATTCTACTACTAGATGGTTAAAAGATAAACATGGTAAAATACACTATAACATTAGTAGTAGTACAAAAAATGTCATATCAAAGATTTAATACAAAGTAGTGGATGAATTTAAATTCTTGAATTGTTGATGCAGGGCATAATGGAATCTACAAAACAGAACTACTAATTATTGTTTGTGTAGTCATTGCCATCGTAATTCTTTTGTGTATACTATCCATTGGAGTCTTTCATTGGCTAGAGAGGAGAAGAAGGATGAAAAGAAACAGTATACCAAAGGAGATGAATAATGGTAATTAGATGCCAATTATGATCTTATTTATGCCTTTATTACAATTCCTTAATTGATTTAACTTTTTGTTGTATATATACTTATATAGATGTTGCAGTTGATCTTATTGGTGGGATTCTAACAGCTGAATCCTTGCAATATGACTTTAGTACAATTGAAGCTGCCACTGATTACTTCTCTGTGGAAAACAAAATTGGTGTAGGTGGATTTGGTGATGTCTATAAGGTAAAGTTATTAAAGATCTAACCTTTTATGGATGTTTACTTTTCTTATTTGATTAGATAACATAATGATTATTTAGATTTAAGTTATATAGACGGCTAATGTTAATACATAAGCAATATAGTATAGGGCAAAGTTGCACAAATAGGTTTAGACATAATTTGGCAGGGGGGGGGGGTAATTTTGGGGGTGGGGGAGGAGTTAAGTTAATTTCAGTTCATAACCACAAGTTAAAATAGAGAGACTGGCAAGCGAGAGGAGAGAAGCGAGAGAGGGGCGACTTTAAAGCACGTCACTAGAGTGAGATACTTATTTACTTATATGCCCAACATCTCTCCTGTGTTTTGCCGATATGATATGAAACTCCTTATTCCTAGCTGGCGTTTGACATAGGAGTGACTCTAATAGCAGGCTTTATAGAGCGTCACTAAAGAGTAAGACCTGTTTACTTATATACCCATCATCTCTCTTGTGTTTTGGCAATGTGAGACTTTTTAGTCCAATTTGGGGTGTGCAGATTTGTACATGACACTTTTCTTTTTGTATATGACATATTGATTTGCATATGACATACTTCAATTGTATTTGTATATGATAATTTTCTTTTTGTATATGACATACTGTAGTTGTATTTGTATATGACATACTCATCATATATCGGAGAATCATACAATTTGCATTTGCATTCGTGTATTACAGTTATAATCAAAATACAATTACATAATACATATTGACATCTATACAATAGATGCATTTGTATGTATGAAACCAAATACAAAAAACACATATTGATACATGCACAACTCTTCCTACTATATCTATACCTAATATATATACACACACAAATGATACATATACAATTGAAAAATATATCAATATTGATTTAATATACAATTGATACATATACAAACACTTATTTAATATTAGGAGCGCTGCCACCTTAATGGGCCCTGCAATGTGTGATCCGGATTAGTCAAGGTTCCAATGCGGGCACCTAACACTGGATGTAAAACAAAAAAAATACTTACTTAATGTATGATCTAATAATAACAATTTGTACGAATTAAGAGAGAGAGAGGGTGGGTTAGCGGGTGGGTGGGTGAGTGGGGGAGTGGCGAGCGAGATAAGAAGAGATATGGTTAAACTTACTTAACTATATATGGCAATTATTAACATTATTACCAATGTATGATAATTATGGACGACTCTTTTCTGTAATATGTAATTTTTCCTATAGTTTAACCTAAGCCTGTCAAGATGCCAGGCTGTACCAATTTGGTCCTCAAAAAATAGGGCAGGTTGCTTGTCGGATCAGAGAAACAGGTTTCAATCATTCCAAATTTGGGTGGGCTAAATCAGACCTGCGTGGACTCAGGTTTTATATGTATTATGGGTAGTCCGATTACAATAAAATAATTAAAAATTACAAAAATCCATAATCTAAATTTCATTTATTACAAAAAATTTCATCTCATCATATATATTACAAAAATCTCATTTTTCTTTAAAAATAGATATACATAGCTTCTATGTATATGTCGGCTCTCTTATATATATGAATCCGCTTTGTTATGTATATGTCAACCTTGTCATACTTGTTATGTGTATGAATCGGCATTGTTATGTATATGTCGGCCTTGTGATACTTGTTATGTGTATGAATCGGCATTGTTATGTATATGTCGGCCTTGTCATATACAAAAATTTTTATGTATATGTCCGCCTTGTTATGTATATAAATCGGGAGAGAAAATAAAGTAATTAAGAAAGTGGGAGAGAGTATAAATAATACTAATAAGGTTGAGATTTATGTTATTTTTACATAAAATAATAACAATTTTACGATATCATGCCAGGAAACCGTTGTAGCCCGGTTTGGTTTCGGATCAGCCGTCCCAGTTGACAAGCTTATTAGTGTACATATTATTGTAGGTCAAGTATCATCATTATTAGGTTATCAATTATTATGTTTATTATTTAAATCTACCTATTATTACCTTATTAATGAATTTATTGGTAAGTATTTTTTATGTCATTAATGGATATGATCGACTCAATATATATTCTATTATATTATCTCAATAAAAAATCTTAAAACTTTACAATTCTTTCATTCAGGGAGAACTTGTTAGTGGACAAGAGATAGCTGTAAAAAGGCTATCAAGACTGTCAAGCCAAGGTGTAGAAGAATTTAAGAATGAGGTTGTACTTGTAGCTAAGCTTCAACACAGAAATTTAGTGAGACTGCTGGGTTTTTGCTTGGAAGGGGAAGAAAAGATACTCATCTACGAGTTCGTTCCCAACAAAAGCCTCGACTATTTCTTATTTGGTATGCGTGTTAATATTCTTTTTTCAATTTATGTTTCACACTTCTCTTTTTAGTTTGTTATGTTTATAGTAGTAATTATTTTAATATCTCATGTATTTAAGATACGAAGACACAAGCAACGCTGAGCTGGTCAGTGCGTGACAAGATTATTAGAGGAATTGTACGAGGATTAGTTTATCTTCATGAAGATTCCCGTCCTCGAATCATACATCGTGATCTCAAAGCAAGCAACATTTTGCTAGACAAAGATATGAATCCAAAAATTTCAGATTTTGGCATGGCTAGAATATTTGGAGTGAACCAAACTGAAGGAAGCACTAAAATAATTGTTGGCACATAGTAAGTGTTGGAAAAAAATCGGTTCTTATAGTATAAGATAATGTTAATTAATTTGATTTTATTTTCTTTGTTAGCGGCTACATGTCTCCAGAATATGCAATGCATGGCCAATTTTCAGTGAAGTCTGATGTATTCAGTTTTGGTGTGCTTCTTCTAGAGATAATAAGTGGAAAGAGAAATAGATCGTTTTATCAGGAAGATAAATTTGATGATCTTCTTATCCATGTAAGTGCAAATTAATTGTCTTTAAGAGTTTCACTTATTTACCACTATTCGAAATTGTGGGGTGTATCTTTTTTAAAAAGTTTTATTCATGTTCATTCTCGCAACAATAATGTTTTTCACATAAGATAAATTATATATATAAGATTATCATATACAAATCCTAATATGCATGTTTGCTAACATATATCTCAATGCATAAAGTCATGATTTATCTTTTATCTTATTTCTTAAGCATTCAATATTTTCGTCTTAGTTAAGATGATTATAATTATTGATATTTATAGGCTTGGAAGCTGTGGAAAGATGGTAGAGCAATGGAACTTGTAGATCCAACTCTTATTGGTCACTCAAATTCGATGTTAGAAATCATGAGATGTATTCATATCGGACTGTTATGTGTTCAAAATAATTTGGATGAAAGACCGACAACTGCTTTGATAGCTCATATTCTCAATACTGATTCTGTTATTCTGCCGAAGCCAAATCATCCAGCTACTTATAAGGATTATACTAGAATAGGAAATACGGATCAACTCCCGAGTAATTCCATTTCATCATCTGTATTTCAGGAATTAATTTCTGAAATCTATCCAAGATAGTATGGTTTACCAAAGAAAACTATTTTCATCACTTGATTAGATTGTCACGAAAAGTCTTTTATGTCGATTTTTTCTCTTTTTATAATTCTATTTCTTATAAATTGTAACTATTGATTCTCAACTATTACATTACCAGTTTTCTATGAAGTTAAAAGCTCGAATTGAGCTAAGAATTAAGATATGGAGAAAAATTTACTTTTGTCTCATATTAATTTTTTTTTGTTGAATTTATAAGATTTCAGTATGTATCAAGTTGTCCTATCTAGTAGTTCTTGCTTTCTTACTTGAACAAACAATTAATAATTGCTAATTGACATAAATAAATCAGATGAATTGAACTATTGATGATTAGTAATATTATTAGTTAGTGATAATGTATGTAACTAGAATGGCTTATAGCTATGACACGATCGTACATTATGCATGATACTTTTTTCAGTGTTTTCCAATTATTAGAGGATTTCTGCTTGGATTATTAATTATTTTATTTTAAGTTTTAGAACAGAAAGTTCAGTTTCTCCTAAAGGCATGCACAATACGTGATATAATAGTACAAAATTAGAATGAACAAGTTGGTTTGTTCGATAAAATTAAGGTATTAACTGCCGATAATTACTTGATTAGTAATCAGGTCATGACAAAAATCTTATGACTATTAAACCAAAAAAAGGGTACATCTATATTCTATATATACTAAATAGCAAGAAAGTCTTGCATAAATAGTTGCCAAGGGGCTTTATAGGAGAAAGTCATGTGGTACTTGTCACACCCCTTTTTTCTACCCCAAAAAGATTAATTTTACGTTTGAAAGAGTTTTTGTTATTAAGTGACAAAAAATGAAGATTTGTTTCGAAAAAGACTTTTTACATTTAAACTCAGAGTTGCCACTTGGCATAAATTTGGTATGCCAAGTCATCTTTGGAAATCACTTTTCACAACAATTTTTGACTCTTGTAATAAACTGATCCACGAACAGAGATTCCGGTTAAGGAATTCTGTTGACTGAGGGAAAGGTGTTAGGTACCCCTCAATCCCGTGGTTCGACCACGATCGCTTCGCGGAGTATATTGGCTAGTAGACACTATGAGATGTATAAATCAAACAAAACACACAATGAGAAAACAAGTAATCAAACAAATAAAATCAAAATAATGTCCAGTCCAATTTATTACAAACCCAAAATAGAAAGGAATTGAAAGGTAAACCTACGCTAAACTACACTGATCCTAAACTATGCCCCACCCGATGCCTCGGGTCTTGATCACGAACCTCCTTTGCATACATGATACTTCGGGGCATTCTCCGGTGAATAAGTACAATTTTTTTGGGGGATTCCCCGGCTAAATGATACAAGAAATTCAGAAGCATTGAAGCAAAAACCATTCAACACATTCAAACATTCAACAATCACAATCCCTATGTTTTGTCTACCCCGAACCTAAAATTTGCCTATCAATTCTTGGCCTAAAAACATGATACTATCGGGTGGAAATTAATAGTAAACAACCAATTAATCGAACTACTTGCATTATGGATCAAAATTATCAACATGCACCTTTATCAATTTTCAATTTTTGTCCTACTCATTCCCAAATGAGTTTAAATCATTCAATTCAAACGATCAAACAATCAGTATCAACCACCATCCATAATCCAAACGTAACCAAATCACATAAAGCAACATTCCTATGAATTTACCACACAAAGTATCAAATAATGAAGATTAATTGAGAATGAGATGAAGAATGGACCTCAATTTTATTTCAAATCCTAATTGTTCGATGCCGCCAACGGATTCGAATACCTTGATCCAAACCTCAACCAACGAATAAGATCAATCTCGGTATAACTTTCACGATTTTTCACCAACCCAAACCAAAATCACAAAATAGAGAGAGATTTAGACCAAATTCTGGCTAACCTGCCTAAACTGTAACTGAAAATCACAAAAACAATGAGAGATCTAGACTAGATTTCGATGGCTTCAAATGGAATCGGAAGCGAACTGAAATTCGGTGAACTGTTTTGCGTCATCGGAGCTTTGGCGATGACCGAAAATAAAAAAAAAAGCTAGTAGTAATGTTTTCCAATGAAAAACTCATCGAAAAAGTCTCTTTCTCACCGATTTTCTTCTTCTCCGTTCAACTCATTATTTAATTAAGAAATCTAATTGTTGGTCTTTAAAGAATACAAAAGAAAGAATTTCCAATTTACAAGATATGATCTATCTGGATCTAAAGTGTCAATTCCAACAAATATTGAACTAAAAAAAATTTCTTGATACCTTGATTTTTCTCTCTCATATTTACAATCTCGCTGGTTTACTATTCATCCCATGCCAGCTTTTCTCCTTTCTCTCAATTCCTCTTCCTTTTCTCGATCTCTATGATTCTCTACTTTTTCCCTCTGAGTGTGTATGTGAATCTCTATCCGTGAATTGTGTGTGTAACTGTGTGTATTATAAAGGGAATTTAGTGAAAGAGAGCCTCCCTATATGGTTGTTGCTGTGAATACCTCAAAAATGGAGTGTGTCCAGTGCATTCTCTCTATCTAGTATGTATTTTGTGAGTAGAGTGTATCTATGAGATGTTGTGTGAATGTATTCTGTGAATGAAAAATTCCCAAAGAGGTAGGTTGTTATTTCTGTTAGGGTGAGGTGTCAAAAGTGGAATATTTTTGTTAGGTTAGTTATTTTTTATCTTTTATGGAGACATTATTAAATAGGTGAAGGTGTATGATAATGTGAGCCAAGAAAAATAGATAAATTGGATTTTCGGGAGGGACAAAATTAGGTGTCTACATCATGTCCCTCTTTGGATGTAAACACAAAGTGTTTGCAAATAAAGAAGTAGACAACGAGACCAAATTTTGATTCAATCATTATTCTACCTACCAAAGTTGTGAGGGAATCAAGTCACAAGTATCTCAAAGGGTTGGAAGGAGAGGGACTATACCGAGTTAGACAGTCGAGTGAGGTTTTGTCGAGGTTTTGATCCGTGACTCTGTCATTACATCAAAAATAAAAATTATAAGTTAAAACATAAATGAAATTACAAAAGTCCTATCTATGCAACTTTCCTTGACTCTTGACTTACTATTTCATCACCCTATTCTTCAGGCAGGCTCCTGACTTGCATTTTTTTTCAACTTGTTGCTTGGTTTTCAATATCTTCATCCTATTCTCCAGGAAGGCTTCTGACTTGCTATTTTTTCAATCTGTTGACTTTCATTTTCTTTACCTTGTTGCTTGACTTTCAACTTCTTCACCTTTTTGCTTGACTTTTAACTTCTTCAGCTTGTTTTTTAAACTGTCAACTTCTTCAACTTGTTTCTTGAATTTCTGTTTTTTCACCTTATTCTTCAGGAGGGCTCCTGAAATCACATAAAAAATAGAAAGAAAATTATCCCAAACAAAGGTTATAATAGGAATATCACTTTTCAAAAAAATAAAGTATCATTTTTTAGGAGGATCTTAAAGGATTCTTTCAATAACATGAATTAAATTTTGCCCCAATTTATCAACAGAAAACTTTATGAATGTTAAATCCAATCATACTTACTTGCATGTTGCAATGATGAATTAAGACTCTGATAAAGAAATGCATCTTTTGAGAATAAAACTAAATGACCAAGACTAGGAAGTGCATCTCCTAAGAATTAAAGTGTGGAATTCCGACTAGAAAATGTGTCTTCTAAATATAAAGGTTTAAGTTAGAAAGTGTATCACCTGACAAATAAAAACTAACAAGGAAGTGTGTATCCTAAGGGTTAAGTGCAATGACTCGACTAGAAAATACGGCTTCTAGAAGTGAAGGTTCAATTTAGGAAGTGCATTACCTAATAAATGAAACCCAAATTACTCAACTAAGGAGGTGCATCTCCTAGGGGTTGAATGGAAGGACTCGACCAAAAAGTGCATCATCTAGGAGTACAGGCTTAAGTTAGGAAGTATGTTACCTACCAATCCAAAACTTGAACTACCCTGACAAGAAAGTGTGTCTCCTAAGGGTTAAGTGGAATGACTTGACTAGAAAGTGTATTTTCTAGAAGTAAATGCTTAAGTTAGGAAGGGAACCACCTAACAAGCGAAACTTGAAAATGCACCAAGGAAGTGTGTCTCCTAAGGGTCAAGTGGAATGAACTCAACTAGAAAGTGAATTTTCTAGGAGTCAAGGCTTAAGTTAGGAAGTTTAACACCTAACAAGTAAAATTTGAATTACCCAATCAAGGAAGTGAGTCTCCTTAGAAATGCCACTTGAATTACCTAGATAAGAAAGTGCATCTCCTTAGTAATACTACTTGAATTACCCAGATAAGGAAATGCGTCTCCTTACAAATGCCACTTGAATTACCCAGATAAGGAAATGCGTCTCCTTACATATGTCGCTTGAATTACCCAAGTAAGAAAATGCATCTCTTTACAAATGCCGCTTGAATTACCCAAACAAGGAAATGTGTCTCCTTACAAATGCCGCTTGAATTACCCAAACAAAGAAATGTCTCCTTACAAATGCCTCTTGAATTACCCAAATAAGAAAATGCATCTCCTTACAAATACCACTTAAAGTATCTAGATAAGGAAATACGTCTCCTTACAAATGTCACTTAAACTATCCAGACAAGGAAATGTGTTTCCTAAAGATTAAATGAAAGGACTCAACTAGAAAGTGTGACTTCTAGGAGTGAAGGTTCAATTTAGAAAGTGCATCACCTAGTAAATGAACCTGAATTACCCTCACAAGGAGTGTGTCTCCTAGAGATATTGGATTATAAGTTTTTATCATGGTTTTGATTACCAAACCTGTGTAGCAACCCTGCTTCTTGCATTTGTAAAAGTGAGGCATTGCAGCCTTTGATATTTAGGCTTTGAATTCCTTGATTTGAAGGTAACATGTGTTTCTGTTTCATACAAAGAAAATTTGTGAGTTTAAAAATATGGTGGCTGATTTGTGGCTTTAGCTTTCACAGCAATCACTCTTTCCCCTATCACATTTAATCTTTCTTTTAACCATTAGCATATGTCATTGACTTGCTGTATCATTGACCCAAACTCAGATTCTTAAGAAACTTTGAAACAAGCACAATATTTCTGCTTTGCCATTCTTTTCAGATATACCCTTTGAACTATAGTATTTCCATGAGTTCCCAGACCTGTTTGTTGACAAAACTTTCTGCATGCCTTATTTCAGCTCAAAATCCTATCTCTTTCATATACTAGCCTTTTGTCTTACTTTGTGCAATTGAAGAAGTTGATAGCCTGTTTTGAAATCTTTTCTCACTTATTTTGACATGGACTTGACTCAAACACACGAGAACAATGAAAATAATTTTTTTATTTGGATAACTAACTTAAGAGAACAAAAATAAAGATATAGAGAAGAAAGAAAGACAATGAATATCCCCATTGAAAAGGAGAAAAGAGGAATTTATCTAAAAGTGACAGTTAACTCTAATGATTATGACATGCATTTTGGATTAAGTTGCTTGATCTTTCTATTCAAACTTTCACCACTTGTTGTTGAGTTAATGGCCTTAAAACTGGGTTGCTTCCTTATGTCAATTGCATTTATGACCTTATTTGACTAGTGACACCTTGAATGGTTTTCTCTTTTAAGCCTCTCTAATTTTTCTCTCAGCTCACCATTTCCTTATAGTTCCGTGAGGGTTTTCACCAACAAGACTCTCTCATTTTCATTTCTCTCAACTCACAGCCATCTTATGGTGCCCATGAGGGTTTTCATCAATAAGACTCTCATTTAATTCTCTCTTGATTCTTTATGTTGAGGAAGACTAATAGTTCCCAAATGAATTATCATATCCCTTGCATGCTTATCTTTAATATCCTCAAAGATTAATCTGAAGGTCTTTCTTTGGTTGTTACTTAACTTTTGGATAGAGTTAGAAAGAAAGGATGGCATGAGGCCTAAATGACACTTGAAGTGGGTCGGACTTACAACTTTTGGAATTAACTCAAACAATGAATATTAACCCATGCCCCAATTTCTTTTGACTGTGACATTTTAAATTGTTTATTTGATTGAATCAAGCCCAAAGTAGGGCAACCTGTGTATCTCACCCATGAGAGAGGAGAATCAGGTTACGCGTAGTTCCGATAACTTGTTCTGTTGCTTGATTCTGATTTTTTTTGTTGTCTCCTTTTCTCTTTGGGTCCTTTTCTGACTCTATTTTTCTTGACACTCTTCTTTTTCCTTTATTTTTGACAAATTTTTTCTCTTTTTTTTGAAATTTTTATGACTCCATTCTTTGGCTCGACACTTTTCTTTTGAGCTTTGCAGACTCTATCTTGATTCCAAAAGATGGGTATGAAAGAAAATAGAACTAAAGCTCAAATGGTGTAAACAAATGATGAAATAATGTTTGGATAGCAGAATGAAATGCCTTTATCATATCAATCCTTGAAAATACAAGTACACACCATGCAATATGAAGTGAAAGATGAAGATCATTCATGACACTTTCACAACACTAACTTTAACTGAGCATGTGTGCAACTTCTTCTTCTATACTTGTCAAATATACAACTCCACCTTTGTTGTACATCCCTCATATCGAATGACTCATGCTCTCGTGGAGTTGATTATATTTTTGTTTCTCTTGATATAGGGATCACACATCCACTATTTGACCTAATTGAGATGTCTTTCAATTGATGACCAAGTTATTCATGCTATTTTCAAAATAATTGTCTTGATTTTTAATGAAGGCTTCAACTTGGTCACCCAATGTATCAACACTCTACCTATTTCTCAGATGCCTTTTTTTAACTGTAGCCCTCTGATTCAATGTTCATGCTTAAATCGGGTTTTAAGATCTAGCTAAAAATTCCGTCAGCATGTCATATCACTAGAACCAATATAAAATGAACTGTGTAAAGAAAACAAACAAACAACTTAAAATAAGACAAAACAACAAGGACACCCCATTTCATTAAAAGAAAAGATAAAAGGGTTTAAACAAAAATGATAGAGAAACAAGACAAGATAGATTCCGAACTACAGTCCTAAAAAAATTTGGAAAACAGAAAGAAAAAATAAAATAAACTACCAAACCCCTTCCAAGTAAGGAGATGAGTGTCTTCCTAATTGTTGGCTTGACATCTTAGCCATTTGTTTGCATATCAGCATGACTAGAGTTTCCACCATTGTCCAATATATTTCCTTCAAGAGATAAGTTTTGAATCCCCATGCTTAACTCATTTCTTCACACATATTGTGCATTGTTATGTGTTCATGAAATATTCCGTGTGACACTCATAGTGCCAATGTTTTGCACTATAATCAATTTTCCTTGAATCATCCTTTTTATTTTTCTTTTCAAAGATGAAAATCCTCAATACTGTGACCCTGAACATTAGAATGATATGCACATCATACATGAGGATCAAAATTTTTTGAATGTGGGTCAGAAGTATACCCAAGAAGAAGAGTGATTATGCCCCATTGTACTAATCTCTGGAACAGTCTGGCATATGATTCTCCAATTAGCATGAAATTATCCCTAGGCTTCAGCCTCTTGTCATTGTTTGACTTGGATAAAACATCGGGCTTAAAAGGGATTTGATATGTTTGTGGAGTTGGAGGGTGACTCTGAGGCATTGGTGCACGCCATCGTGAGTAAGAAGGGAGTTGAACATATGGTTTTACACAATATACTAGATATGAAAGTGGGGAATTAGAGTATAATAGAGTGATTATAGAGAGCTTGGGTATGAACTTGGGCTTGAGACTAAGGGTATTACCAACGTGGTATTCTTGGACATGCTCGTTGTCCAACTACAATAGCACCGGCATCGTTCTCATTCTTCTTCCCTTTAGTTTTCCTTAATTGATTGCAATATTGTCCCAAATATTTCATGGATATCTCATGTCATTTTGCTCCTCAAATTTTGAATTCTCAAGGATTGGAGAAAGGTTAACACTTGAAGACATGCCCAATCTTTGTATGAAACTTCTTCTTTAGCCGAAGGTCCTAGGAAACGTTTCATAGCATTTTTTGCACTCTTCATTTTTCCAACCATTTTCTTTAGCTCTTCTGGCATGCTAGATTTCTTGTTAAGAAATTTTTGTAGTCCAATTAAAATTGATGTGGACTCTGGAGTATAGTAATGATCATCAAGAGTATTGAACATGAGTCCACTAGCAGACTGGGGCACTATAACAATTGGATTGATAGCTAAAGTGGAAGCCTCAGCAGAAGGTTGAGCAACAAAAACACAGATAGTATGCAGTGCTGTCAATATGGTAGATTTATATTGAGAAGCTTGATAATGAGTGATAGAAGCATTGGGATGCTTTTGTCTTGGAATGAATTCTGAAGCATGTTGTGTGATGATAGGCGTATTTACACGCCTAAAGTGCTATAATCTACCCATATTTTAGCTAAGTTTTGAGGACAAAATACATAATTCATGCACTTTTAGTCCTCTTTCCTGTAAGTGAGCTAAAAAACGTGATTAGCAAGTTTTCAAGTATAAATGATGAAGATTTCAGCATTTTATGGATAAGTTGACGCCAAAGGAAGCTGCACGAAAGAAGGAAAGCAGAGCTTGGACGCCTAGGGACTAAAAGTGACGCATGGAAAACCTGTCCCGGGCAAGAATAGCATTTTCAAAGACTTTGGGGATCAGCAGTAACTTAGTAGGATTAGGATAATGATGCAGTAACTTATTAGGATTAGGATAAGTACGCAGTAGCCTAGTAGGAATAGGATATGGGTATTATAAATACCCTATTTTGCTGAAGTTGTTCATACTTCAGACTTCATACTTCATACTTCTTCAATCAATTACTTTTTATTCATTCAACACTTTCAATTCATTTCTCTTTCAATTAATTCTTATTACTTTCTCTTCATCGACTTCTAAATTTTCACAACAAAAGAAACGCTGCTTGCAAGGAATTCACGCCACAAGCACTACCAAAGCATACTTCACGTTAGACTCTTATTTTGGTATGATAATAATGTCTATTGTGATTTCCGTTGCACTCATGAGTAGCTAAACTTCTCTGTTGGGGTTATGGAAGCCTTATGGGACACTATCTATTGCTATGAGTTTGTGAATTCTTGACACGTATGCTGCTTATATCATTATTCTCTTCATCTTAATCTAAATTCTTGTGGTTGCAAACATATAGAATACGCCAGTATAGCATTAACTTGTTCGAAAGAAAAGTTACATGTCTGGAAAAGAGATAATGTCAAGGTAATAGGGCACCAACCCCTGTTAAAAAGTTAGTGCCGTAACTGGATTAACCTCTTGGAGAATTTGTACCATTAGATACGCTTTAAGCTCGAAAGAGTTAAAGTGAAATAATCCTTGATGGTCGAAAGACGCCTGGATTTACCATAGAATACGATTCTCTATAAGCGCATGCATGTTTGAATTCCGCATAACTCATAGTCAATAGATACGTATAACTCACAAGGTGGACATAACCCTAACTCTCAATTCTCATTGATCAAAACCGACCTAACAATCAATTTTACTCATCTATTTTCCGTTCTTACATTACTATTTTTGATACTCTTATATTCACGCTACAATCCCCCCTTTTTATGAAACTTTCACCAAAAGTCTAATAATCTTTGCTTACTTAGTGACCAAGTATTCCCTGTGGGATTCGACACCCAACCCAGTTGGTTTCTATATTTGACAACGACCACTTACACTCTATGTGATTCACCCTTACTTTAGGAGGAGAGAGTCATTGGATGTATGGAGTAGGTGGAAATCAATCGTAGCCACTATTGACCATATGCGCCCCCGAAAATCCTTGTTAGTAGACACCAGCCTAGGTCAGCCTTTAGGTCATTCTTATCTACATCATATTGAGATCTAGTGGCACCCACTTAGTCTTTTATATGAGACTCAGCCCTGAATCAATTCTATGTGCTAATTGTTGCATCATTGAGGATAACAGGGTCATTTGACGGACTGATTTGGGAAAAGCATGTGCTAGAATTAAAGAAAAGTTTGTAGGAAAGAAAGGTTGGAAAATAAGTGAGTCAAAAAAAAGAGTTTCGTAGTTTTCTAGAGTTCTTTATGGCAATTGTTTTTCACAATCTAAAAATTCTAAAAATTTTTACCTTTTGCACTCATTTCTCAAAAATAAAAACATCCAAAATATTTTTCTTTTGTTACCTTTAGTAAGCATTCATAATTCAAAATTTTCAAAAAAAAAATCTAATGGTAGCTTTTTATAAAAAGAAAAATTCAAAAAATATGGTAGAAATTTTGTACATTTCATATAACGAAAATACCAAAAAGATTTTAGATTCATAGTTATTGGTGTCATTTTGATGTGAAGTGTCAAATTGAAAACTCAAAAAAGATTTTATTCATCTGTCTTGGTTGTCTCTCTTAAGTCATGGTTCAGTTTGCTATTTAATCATTAATTTTTCAATCTGAACGAATTACGTGCACCTGATTCTCCTCTCGAGAGAGTGATATACGTAGGCAACCCTTCCAGGGTTCGGTGATCTTATTTAAGAAATCTAAAAATATTTTCTTCACTCTTTATTTAGAGTAGGTATTTCATATACATCTTCAAAAGAAAACCACAAAAAGATTTTCCTTTAATAACTTCAAGTTTCATTCGTATGAAATTCAAAATCTAAAATCCAAAAAGATTTTTCTTTGGTAATCACAGGTTTCATTTTGTACAGGGATGTTAAAGTTGAAAAAATTCAAAATGATTTTCATCAATTCTTTTGATAATTTGTTATTTTCTTTTCTCCTTAAAGTTTCAAGAAAAAGGAAACAAAAAAGAAAGAGAGTCTGATTGGCTATTTTGTGGCCAAATTTTATGAACTACGCACACCTAATTCTTCTCTCTCAAAAGTGAGATACGTAGGTGCCCTTTGTAATACTCCGGATTTTCTTTAAGTTGAGTTTCATCTTTAAGAAGAGTAAGGGCTAACTTCCCAAGTGAAAAATATTTTAAACCACATAGAATTTCCTTAATATCAACTTTTTGTGATGTAGAGAATTGAATTAGCTTTCCAACAATACCAATTTCATCCAAATCCGGTATCAAAGTGAGAAGTTATGGCCATTTTACTAAGCATTGTTGGAACCATCCAAGTGCGATGGACTGGTTGATGGACCATCGAGTTTCCGATGGACCGTCGCCCCAACCGTCGCAACCAAGGAAGTGACTCCCTCTTCTGGCCCAAGTATGATGACTAAGATGATGGACCGTCAAGCTAGCGATGGACCTTCGCTAGGACCATCACAACTAAGGCAGTGTGACCTTTTTCTGACCAACATGCGACGAACAATCCGATGGAACGTCAGACTAGCGACGGACCGTCACTCCGACCATCGCAAATCCTGTTCAGTATTTTTAAGTCATTTTTTTAAAAGGATCTTTTGGGTCTTTTCCCTTTTAATACCCTGATATATTCAAAACAAAGTAGATAGCTTCATTATCTTCCAAAATATCTAAGAGCTAAGGCTTTTCCCTCAAGAACAAATTCAAAACCCTTCTCCAAGAAATTCAAGAACTCACCATAGATTCTACAAATTGATTTGAAATTCAAGATCCCTAAGTCCAAGGCTTCAAGAACCCTATCTCAAAGAGTAAGAATAAGAGTTTCAAGAAAGCTTGTTTATTTAGTTTCACAATCTAAGGTATGTGGGGTTTGAACAAGGCAATTCTTTCGTCCTTGTGGCCAAAAGTTATTTTAAATTACAAAGATATATGGTTTTATGATTTCTCCTATGAATTTAAAGTGAGGGTTCATACCCGATATTACTATGCATGAGATTTTGAGATTTGTCAATATTCTAGAAATTGAAGTACATAAGTATGTTGATATTTTAAGACAAATTGTTGAACATTCCAGATTTCTATACAATTTGTGTATCCTTATGACATCTAGTATGCATTTTGATGAGTCTTAACTTGAGATTTGATTGTGGGTCATTAAACCCTACTTGAGATTTCAGTTTTTATGAACTTTTGTGCTATAAGTACCCATGATTTGAGTATTTTGAGATCATTGAGAAAGTTTTGACCTTTATGATCATAGTAGCTTTGAAATCCACTTTATCAAACGAGACTACAGATTTTATAGTTGGGTTCTTATGAACCATGAAATTATTTTAAAGTGGATTTCCCTGATGTGAGTGTAGATAACTAAAAAAAGGAGTAGTATTTAGCACCGAGTTGGGTAAGTTACTATGGTTTCATACCCCACAACTATGTGCCACCGCAGGATTGAGATGTATGGGCCCGAGGCCGAGATAAATGATCACTGAGTTTAGGTTATACTCTCTGGTAAGAGTATGATGCCTCTCCCCAATGTGAGGTTTCTTCCTTAGGAGGACAAGACATTGGACTCCATATAGCTCGCATGGTTTATGTCAGTTAAGAGAACCTCCCTTGAGATAGAATATTTTCCCTAGAGCTTTGAGATAAGTGATTTTCCCTAATAGTAAGATTTTCAAAATAGTTTCTTAAAGTAAAATTTTCCCAAGAAGAAAGTAGTTTTCTCTACTAGTAAGAGTTATAGAATTTCGAGTTCCAAGTGTCTTGAGTTTAAAAGAGTTCTAAGTTCTTGAGAATTAAAGAAGTTTTACTCTCTATGAGATATATGCATGAGTTTGAAAGTATTTTTTAAGGGTTTCTTTAGTCTACGAGTAATGAGAATAAGAGAAGAGTTGAGATTTTAAATCTAAAGTATAATGACTCATGAGATTTGTGTTACATGCTTCATTCTATATGATTTATGATCTTTATATTATAGACATATTCAAGTTTGTGAGTCATTCATATTTGGATGCATGATTTGATTAAAGAGTATGGATATTATTTTCTATAAATGCATACACCCCCATATACTCAGTACATTCTCAAGTGTTGATCCACATATACATCTATGTGCTATATTGTCATATAATGTAGGTTCAGGTGCTCAGTCCCAACCTCGTCAGTGATTTTTGAGTACCTTTGTCAATATTTCTACAGTGGTGAGTCCTCATGGTTCGAGAACCTATCTTCAGATATTTTAGTATTTTCATAGACATATTATTGCTTTCAGTTCAGTTTGAGTCAGTTGGGGACCTTTCCCACTGGCTCTTTAGTAGACTTGAGTAGTAGAGGCTTCGTCAGACTAGTTTTCAAAATATTCAAATGTTGAGATTTGCAGTATTGTGGTCATTTGGACCAAGTATTTTCTTTTCATTTCCTATCACTTGATGTGAAAGTACCAGCATTTTGTTTATTTCTTCTCGAAATAAGTTATTATATGTAGTAATAGGCTCAAAGGGTTAGCTTGGGGCTAATTGTAGCCTTAAGCACCGTGTGATACTCCGGGAGGCGATTTCGGGGTGTTACACCCTTCTAGGGTTCAGTGATCTTTTCAATAAGAAAAAGAAAAAGATTTAGAGAATGTGTTAAACTCTAACGCATTTGTTATCTCTTATTCAGTTAGTTTAAGGTGGTTGGTTTGTGGCATTCTAGCTGGTCCTCCACATCACACCAAATTCAAGGAATGGTTAGTTGTATCCAACAAGGATATAGAGAGTGACATCATAGAGCAAACAAAGAGTCAAGAAAATGAGATTTTACAGAAAGAGATTTCAAGACTAAGGAAACAAATAATGGAAAAGCATCGAGCTTCGGTCAGTGGGTTACCTCCTCCTCCATTCCCCACTATTGAACCCACAAATACCTCAAGTTTTCCATCATAGTTGCAAGCTCCATTTCCTAATGTTTGTTGTGCACCACAATGATATTTGTATGCTATACTTCCTTATCTGAATTTGAATTCATTTATGTTTGTTTGTTTTGATTTTTTTTAGTTCAATAGGCAGCATGGTATGATAACAAGAGTCTGTGATAAAATCATTACTATTGAGACGTTTAGGCTCTAAGTGTGACTCACTGTGTGATATCTATGTGGTTTAATTCCTTCATACGTTGGGTCAAGAGTCTATACTGCTTCCAATAAAGTCGACCATGTGCCTTGTATGTGTGAGATGATACCATATTCTATGTTTGTGGCTGATGCTAGAACTTGCCTGGTATGCATGTAAAGCGAAATAAAGAGTGTGAGTTTAAGAGATGATTTAGGCATTTCTTTGGCAGCCTGTAAGTGTTTACCTTCTTTTTACCTACCCGTGGACATTATCCTAGTCAACCCCTTTGAGCCTTTAAGCTATTTTCTTTGACAGCCTAATCCATTTTTTTCAAGACCATAATTTGATCCACATTCCTAAGTGCTTGAAATTGTAAAGTCATGTGACGAAATAAGAGGAAATTGGGTGAGAGTGACGCCTTAGAGTGTATTGGTACTTGAAATTGTTATGAAAAGAGTGGCTATCATAGAGGTGTGTTATAAAAAAAGAGAAGAGAGAAAAATGAAAAGAAAAATAAAAAGTTAATTCTGTTCAAAATTGAATAACAAAAGAGGTGAGAAGGGGTGGTAGATAAAATTAAAGTAGAGAAGTTGTTTAAAAGAAAGTGTTAATGGAATAATGTGATGTATTAAAGAGCTTAGGAACATAGACACTATTTCTGGCCAAAATAGTCCTTCCCGTCCCTTAGCCTACATTACAACCTGTAAAAGACCTATTTGATCCTAAACTTAGCATTCTGATATTTAGTGGAGCATTACACTAAGGGCAAGCCTATGGTCATCAGTTGCAACATATGAATTCTTTGTGAGAGTGAGAGCAAGGAGAATAGTGTACCCATGTTTCAAAAAAATGCAAAACTTGTGAGTGATTATGGGTGATATCTTGTGTGAGACACACATGGTTGATGAGTTTTGGGTAGTTGTGTATGATTCTTTGTGCCTTAACTTCTCGAATACAAATTAACCATCATCATGAGTCTATGTTAGAGGTTGAACTGTTTCTAGTAGTGGTCAGAAAACTACTCTTGATTAATAATTGTTGTGCCTGTCTTGATGAATATTTTGTGCTGTTATTGTGAAACCCTAAGTAGATGTTTAGAAGGACATGATATTTTGTTCGAGGAAGAACAAAGCTTTAAGTGTGGGGTGTTGATGATAGGCGTATTTACACGCCTAAAGTGCTATAATCTACCCATATTTTAGCTAAGTTTTGAGGACAAAATACATAATTCATGCACTTTTAGTCCTCTTTCCTGTAAGTGAGCTAACAAACGTGATTAGCAAGTTTTCAGGTATAAATGATGAAGATTTCAGCATTTTATGGATAAGTTAACGCCAAAGGAAGCTGCACGAAAGAAGGAAAGCAGAGCTTGGACGCCTAGGGACTGAAAGTGACGCATGGAAAACCTGTCCCGGGCAAGAACAACATTTTGAAAGACTTTGGGGATCAACAGTAACTTAGTAGGATTAGGATAATGATGCAATAACTTATTAGGATTAGGATAAGTACGCAGTATCCTAGTAGCAATAGGATATGGGTATTATAAATACCCTATTTTGTTGAAGTTTTTCATACTTCAGACTTCATACTTCATACTTCTTCAATCAATTACTTTTTATTCATTCAACACTTTCAATTCATTTCTCTTTCAATTAATTCTTATTACTTTCTCTTCATCGACTTCTAAATTTTCACAACAAGAGAAACGCTACTTGTAAGGAATTCACGCCACAAGCACTACCAAAGCATACTTCACGTTAGACTCTTATTTTGGTATGATAATAATGTTTATTGTGATTTCCGTTGCACTCATGAGTAGCTAAACTTCTCTGTTGGGGTTATGGAAGCCTTATGAGACACTATCTATTGCTATGAGTTTGTGAATTCTTGACACGTATGCTGCTTATATCATTATTCTCTTCATCTTAATCTAAATTCTTGTGGTTGCAAACATATAGAATACGCCAGTATAGCATTAACTTGTTCGAAAGAAAAGTTACATGTCTGGAAAAGAGATAATGTCAAGGTAATAGGGCACCAACCCCTGTTAAAAAGTTAGTGCTGTAACTGGATTAACCTCTTGGAGAATTTGTACCATTAGATACGCTTTAAGCTCGAAAGAGTTAAAGTGAAATAATCCTTGATGGTCGAAAGACGCCTGGATTTACCATAGAATATGATTCTCTATAAGCGCATGCATGTCTGAATTCCGCATAACTCATAGTCAATAGATACGTATAACTCATAAGGTGGACATAACCCTAACTCTCAATTCTCATTGATCAAAACCGACCAAGCAATCCGTTTTACTCTTCTCTTTTCCGTTCTTACATTACTATTTTTGATACTCTTAAATTCACGCTACAATCTCCCCTTTTTACGAAACTTTCACCAAAAGTCTAATAATCTTTGCTTACTTAGTGACCAAGTATTCCCTGTGGGATTCGACACCTAACCCAGTTGGGTTCTATATTTGACAACGACCGCTTACACTCTTACGAGAGCTGTAGTTTGAGTGTTATCAAATTTTGGCGCCGTTGCCAGGGAATACGGTTGTCTACTAAGTTTGTGATAATTACTAGTCCCTTTGGTCAAAGATTCTCGTACTTTACTTTTAGTTGTTGTTTTTGTTTTCTGTAGGTTTTTGTTCAGTGCATGCCAAATACTCAAAGTTCGGGACAACCATTATTACCAATAAATCCTGAACCACAACTTATTGGAAGGATGGATGCACAACGTGACATTGAGAGAAGGGCTGCTCAACAGGAGCAGGCTAGACTAGCTGCGTTGGCCGCTGCTCAAGTACATCAACAGAATATTGATAACCCAGGGCGAGTAGCAGATCCTGATGATGAGGACTTAGGTGATGATGAGCTACTAAACCCTTGGCGTGATGCTGAGGTGGCAACACCGGCAAACAGAAGAGATCGTCAAGCAAGATTTCGGCCTGAACGCCGAGCTATGCAGATTCCCTTTGATGATGATGATGACGATCTGGATGGAGCTGGCACCACAGGAGCTATTATTCCTCCGCCATTAGCACCCGGAGCCAAGTTCAACATCACTAGCACCATGATTCAGTTATTACAACTCAAGGGACTATTCGGTGGACTTGCAGGTGATGATCCGAATATGCATCTGGTCAACTTTATCTCTATATGCAAGTCATTCGACAATCCAGGCGTTGGACAAAATGCAATTCGGCTGCGCTTATTCTCATTGTCTCTATCTGGGGAGGCAACTCTATAGTTGAACGGGCTGACTCCTGATTCTATTACAAATTGGAGGCAATTGAAAGACGCTTTCCTAGAAAGATTCTTTCCGCCATCCAAAAGAGCACAACTGAGAGATAAAATCAGCAATTTTCGTCAGCTTCCAACTGAAGCCCTCCACGAAACATGGGAGAGATTCAAGAAGAAGCTTATGAGGTGCCCAAACCATCACATAACCAATGCCCACTTGATGGAGATACTATACAGATCCTTGAATTCAGTAACTAAACCAGTGGTGGATAATGAAGCTGGAGGATCATTTATGGACCTCACCTTTGTTCAGGCGAGTGATATGCTAGACCGGATGACAAAGCAAAGTAGAGCATGGCATACCAGGGATTCTGAGGTAGCAAGCCCCACTTTGTCTATTGGCATGACTGTAGAACAAAGAAGAAGAGAAGAAGAACGTGATCAAGATATGGCGCACATGAAAACACAGATGGATCTTCTTACAAAGCATCTATTATCAGGGAAGACCGAAAAAGTTAAAGAAGTTGCGTCAAAAGGAAGAGAGAAATCTAATTCTGAGGAAGAAGCCAACTATGTGAACAATCAGGGGGGTTTCCAAGGCAATGCCCAAGGAAACCAAGGTCGGAACTATTATGATAAATCTGGAAACAAGGACCGTGATCAAGGAAATTAGAAGAATAAGTCTGACAAGAGTGGTCTGTATGTTCCCCCAGGAAGACGTGAAGACACTGCATCTGGGTCTGGAAATATGACCGTGGAAGATATGATGGCTAAGCTGTTGAAAGGAGTCGAGGCAACCGGCACGGGAGTAACTAAGGTAATAAATGACTTGGCCTCAATGAAGCAATTGGTTGACTCATATTCCACTTCAATAAGACAGCTGGAGAAACAATTGAGTCAAATTTCAGCCACATTAAATCAAAGAAAAGCTGGCACCTTACCTAGCGACATAGTACAAAACCCAAGGAACGATGGAACATGCATGGCCATCACTACCAGGAGTGGTAAGGTGCTGGAAAATTCATCCCAAGGCAAGAAAGTGGCCGATGATACCACAAATAATGCAGCAACCACCGAAGAAGCTGAAAAAGACGTTAAAGACGTCACCCCTCAGCGTCCACATCCCAAAAAAATTGCCAATCCGAAGCAAGATGAAAAGAAAGTTGTGGAGAAAACTATTCCCCTTCCACCACCACCTTTTCCTCAAAGATTAAAAAAGAGAGCTGATGACACCAAGTTTAATAAATTCATGTCAATGTTAAAACAGCTGACCATTAATGTTCCATTAGTTGAGACACTATAACAGATGCCTGGCTACGCAAAATTTATGAAGGATCTTTTAACAAAGAAGTGGGCAGCAAGTGGTGAGTTGACAGATGTTGTTCATCATTGTAGTGCAATTGCTACCAGATCACTAGTTCAGAAGAAGGCCGACCCCGGAGCCTTCACTATTCCTTGCACTGTTGGATCTTTGAATTTTGCCAAGGCATTATGCGATTTAGGATCCAGCATCAACTTGATGCCACTGTCTATTTACAAAAAGTTGGGGTTGGTGATCCTACCCCAACCAATATAAGGCTTGTGATGGCTGATAGGTCGGTAAAACGACCTGTTGGTATTTTATGTGATATATTGGTGAAGGTTTCTTCATTCATCTTTCCGGCAGACTTTGTTATTTTGGATTGTGAGGTAGACTCTAAAGTTCCCATAATCTTGGGGCGCCCTTTCCTTGCAACAGGAAGTGTGCTTATTGATTAAGAGGTAATGAGCTTCTATTCCAGATGAATAACGAAGTTGTCCACTTTGATGTATGTAAATCAATGAAGCAACCCAAAGATCTGAACATGTTCTCGGTAGATGATGTTTATATTGATGATGAGAAATAATTACCTGTAGAGGAGCAACTTGTTGATGACCCATTGGCGGTTGTGCTTATGAATGTTGAGCATAAGGATGCTGAAAATTATGAAGAAACTATTTGTGCTCTAACAGGATTAGGGTCATATCCTCATGCTCAAAAGAAGCTGGACCTTGATCTCAAAAATCGACCTACACCACCAGCTAAACCATCAATTGAGGATCCACCCACGTTAGAATTGAAGGAGCTGCCTAGTCATCTAAAGTATGCATTCTTAGGAAGCGGTAACACACTTCCAGTTATTGTGGCGACAGATTTGGGTGAGCAGCAAGTTGTAGCTCTCATCACGGTTCTACGAAAGTACATGAGAGCCATCGATTGGACCATTGCTGATATCATTGGTATTTCGCCTGGGATTTGTACACATAAGATTAAGCTTGAAGAAAATTTCTTACCCACTATTGAGCATCAAAGGCGTCTGAATCCACCTATGCAAGAGGTGGTGAAGAAAGAAATTATTAAATGGTTAGATGCAGGGGTTGTGTATCCAATCTTCGACAGTAAATGGGTAAGCCCGGTACAATGTGTACCAAAGAAAGGTGGCATGACGGTAGTTGCGAATGAAAAAAATGAGTTAATTCCACTCAGACCTGTCACAGGGTGGAGAGTATGCATGGACTACCGTAAGTTGAATTTATGGACACTTAAAGATCACTTTCCAATGCCCTTTATTGACCAAATGCTTGATCGTTTAGCAGGGAAAGGATGATTTTTTTTCTTAGATGGTTATTCCGGCTATAATCAGATATGTATCGCCCCCAAATATCAAGAGAAGACAACATTTACATGCCCCTATGGTATGTTTGCCTTCAAACATATGCCATTTGGGCTATGTAACGCACCCGCCACTTTTCAGCATTGTATGATGTCCATTTTTTCTGATATGGTGGAAGACACGATGGAGGTATTCATGGAAGATTTTTCAGTTGTGGGTAAGTCGTTTGAATCGTGCTTGACAAATCTAAGTATGGCATTACAGAGATGTGTTAAATTCAACCTAGTGCTGAATTGGGAGAATTGCCACTTTATGGTGAAAGAAGGTATTGTGCTTGGGTATAAAATCTCCGAAAAAGGAATTGAGGTGGATTGAGCTAAAATCAAAGTTATCGAGAAACTACCACCCCCAATTTCAGTCAAAGGAGTTCGTATTTTTCTCGGTCACACAGGCTTCTATCGACAGTTTATCAAAGACTTCTCCAAAATTGCTAGTCCATTATGCAAACTTTTGGAAAAAGATGCAAAGTTTGACTTCAATGAAGATTGTATGAAGGCATTCGAACGCCTCAAAGGGAAGCTAATTGAAGCTCCTATCATTGTAGCACCAGATTGGTCTCTGCCGTTTGAAGTCATGTGCGATGCTAGTGGGGTAGCTTTGGGTGATGTACTAGGCCAAAGAAGAGAAAAGTTATTCCATCCAATCTACTATGCGAGCAAGGTCTTTAATGGAGCCAGAAGAACTATACTGTCACAGAACAAGAACTTCTAGCGGTTGTGTATGCTTTTGAAAAGTTCCGTGCTTATTTGTTGGGAACCAAAGTGGTAGGTCATACAGACCATGCAGCTCTGAAATACTTGATGGCAAAGAAAGATGCAAAACCAAGGCTAATTCGATGGGTATTATTGCTGTAAGAATTTGATTTCGAGGTAAAAGATAGAAGAGGTTGCGAAAACCAAGTGGCTGATCATCTATCTAGACTCGAGAACGAGCATATAACGCAGCCTGATCTAGAGATTGATGATGCATTCCCTGATGAAGAGATCTTAGCCACCATGATGGAAGAGTTACCATGGTATGCAGACTTTGCAAACTTTGTGGTAAGTAATGTGATGCCTGCGAATCTATCATTTCATCAAAGAAGAAAGTTCATGCATGATGTAAGACACTACTTTTGGGATGAGCCATATTTGTTTAGACGATGCGCGGATGGTGTGATCAGACGCTGCATATCTCATGAGGAGGTGCCAAGTATCTTGGAAGCAAGTCATGCCTCACAAGTTGGTGGACACCATGCAGGCGGTCGAACAACAAGAAAGGTATTGCAAAGCGGCTATTATTGGCCTTCCATATTTAGAGATGCCTACGAATTTGTAAAAAGATATGACCAATGTCAGATAGAAGGCACAATTTCGAAGCATCATGAAATGCCCATGTCAAAAATTCTTGAAATCTAGCTCTCTGATATATGGGGTATTGATTTTATGGGCATTCGTGAATTCGTTTAGAATGAATTATATCCTAGTTGATGTAGATTATGTTTCAAAATGGGTCAAAGCAGTAGCATTGGCTGATAATGAAGGAAAGCGGGTTGTTGCATTCTTAAAGAGAAACATCTTCTCTTATTTTGGGGTCCCACGTACTATCATAAGTGATGGAGGATCTCACTTTTGCAACAAACTGTTCAAATCCGTGTTGGCAAAATATGGTGTCAAGCAACACAAGGTAGTCACGCCTTATCACCCATAAACTAGTGGACAGGTAGAGGTTTCCAATCGAGAGATCAAGCAAATCCTTGCTAAAACTATAAATGCTAATAGGAAAGATTGGTCTCGGAAGCTGGACGATGCACTATGGGCATATAGGACTGCATTCCAAATGCCAATTGGCATGTCCCCGTACCAACTAGTTTATGGGAAAGCTTGTCATTTACCCATTGAGCTCGAGCACAAAGCATTGTGGGCATTGAAGCAACTGAATTTGAATTGGGATGATGCTATAAACTTGAGGTTGGAGCAGCTGAATGAGATGGATGAATTCCGTCTACATGCATATGAAAGATCAGACCTCTACAAGAAGCGGATGAAAAAGTATCATGATCAACGGATTGTTCAACGAAACTTTCAAAAGGGTGATATGGAACTTCTTTTCAATTCCATACTAAAGCTATTCCCAGGTAAGTTAAGGTCCAAATGGTCTGGTCCGTACAAAATTAGCCAAGTCTACTCGTCTGGAGTAGTTGAGCTAGAAGACAATAATGGTATTGTATTTTAGGTGAATGTCCAACGAGTAAAACCATATATCGGTCCTCATGACTCGATAAACTATATGGCCACCATCTATCTCGACGAAGTCTAAGTACTCGAGATAACTATGTCGTGCCGCGACAATAAATCAAGCGATAGATGGGAGGCAACCCATCGGGTTTTTTTTGTATCGTTTCTTGTGCATTTGTTTTACTAAGTAAAAATACAAAAAGATGAGTTGAGCCACGACCAAAACTAAGGCGCTAGATGGGAGGCAACCCATCGTTCTAATCATTTTTGTTGTTTTTGAGTAAATGTAGGTGCAAGAGGTGTAAAGGAGGAGATTGGTTTCAAATTTTGATTTGGAAGTATTGCATGTTGAAGGTGGTAAATTAGGAATGAAGAAGCAAAAGGCTATGGGTTAGGCATTGCTTATGAGAATATAGGCAAAGAACAAGGCAAGGCCTATGTAAATCTAGGCCATGAACAAGGCAAGGCCTATGCTATGGCCTAAGCTCTCGGATTCTAGAGTGCCATAGCATAGGCGCCGCCTATGCTCAACAATGCCATAGCATAGGCGCCGCCTATGCAAAAACCTTTTATCTCTGAATCTCATATGTCATGGAATAGGCGCCGCCTATGCCTAACAATGCCATAGAATAGGCGCCGCCTATGCTCAACAAGGCTTTGCAAAAGGCGCCGCCTATGCCAAGCATAGGCAAAGCTTTAGGCGCCGCCTATGGTCACTTTTGGTCTCCAAATCCGATTCCAAATGGGTCAAAACCCGACCCAAGCTTGTCCTATAAATAGAACCTTAGTCTTAAAACAAAATTGCATTGCAACTTCACCCTAGGCGCCGCCTACCTCTCCAAATTCTCTCAAAAATTTTTCTTTTGCTCTTTTAACTTTGCAAGAACATCTTCCAAGGCCATCAACCAAGTATGTACTTCTTTGTTCTTCTTTTATATTCCGTAAGTACGCCTATAATAAATTGTTAAATCTTGAAGTAGTGTTGGTGATTTGAGTGTGGTTGATTTGTTGTGATACAACTGAGTGAAAGAATACGTAAGGATGGTCTTGACTTATTTCCAACTTGAATTTGATTTTGATACACTGTCATACTTTTGCGGAATTGACATGGTCAAGAAAATGGTATAATCTTGTAACTTGAAAGCTTTCATGTTTGAATTACTTGTTCATTGAGATGAAAAATCATGGTTAACTACAAACATGAAATATTGATTATTTCTATGCCATAACTTGATACAATCTCTCTGTATTAGTCTTGTTCAAAAGGGTACATCCATCCAAACATGAAAAGTATTGTCAAGATTACTTAAGATATAATCTAAAAGGATAGTAAGATGAATAGAAAAGTATGATTGCACTGATTATATTGTTGGAACGTACCACCTAAACGTATATCGATGAAGTCTGAGTAATCGACAACGTTCACTTAACTAGTTGGTGCCAACAAACTAAGTGTGGGGTGGTGCCACTACTGATTGTTTGTCAATTGTATCTACCGAGATGAAGCTAACATGACTATCATTTTTAATCTCAGGTACAATGGCACCAAAAGCACGATAAGGAAAGGATAAAGCGACCACCTCACAAAAAGGCCAGAAAAGGGGACGTAAAGAGCAAGGTGAATCCTCCTCGCTGCAAATACCTCGCTGTATGTTTGGAATCAAATGGGTCCTAGAGGATCAAGGAAAGGAGTAGTATAGGAACAATAAAGAGAAAAAAATATGTTCATGTGGAGTTGATACACAAGGAAAGCCTAGCAAAGAAAGAACCTCGCATGTTGGCCAAGATAATGGAGTTACATCTTGATTTCATCTTCCGAGATATGGGAGAATGCAATCTCGATCTAACACGAGAATTCAATGCCAACTGGTCACCGAAAACTACAGGGAGTGAAGTAAAGATTCGGGGCCAGGTCCTTCAACTAAATGCGGAGTTCTTCAACTCTTTTCTAGGTTTGCCATCTGTTGATCTATCACCACTCAAGGATCTGTATAACAGACCTCCATATAGGGCCATTAGACACACATTGTGCGGAACAAGATCTATGGTACGATGGAGCAGACACAAGGACACTGGTCGGCACAACACCTTCCCACATGCTTCCTTAAATAGGGAAGCTAGGATATGGTTGCGAATAGTCAACTCTTGCCTGATTCCAGGGACACAGTACACAAAGATAACACGAGATAGAGTGTGCTTGGTGTATGCATTGATGACGAATGTCCCTATCAACATTGGGGTAATTATTCGACCTACAATGCGTAAGGCTAGGCTGCACAAAAGGTCCCACTTCAGCTTTGGCAATCTATTGACTGCAATATTGAGGAAGGAAGACATCGAACAGGAATTGGCTGATCATAAACTTCCACACAACCCAAAGAAGGTTGACCTCACAAAGGTTAAAGATGTTGAATCCACGCATGGCGTCAACCTTACCACTGCAGAACGTCATGCTCGGGATGAGAGTTTCTTTCGCCATCTTTATGGCATGACTTGATTTACAATGATGAGCGGAGGGCGTGTTCCAACTGCTGCAGAGCTCCAACAGTTGGATTATGACTACCCAATGAACGAGCATGCAAGGGCTATGTGTGGAGTAGGTGTGTACTTTGAGGAACCTCTTGATGACGATGTGCCAATCGATGATGATCGCCGAATGCCAGACTTCGACGTGGAAGGGAATTCAGATGACGATGACTCCTATGATGATTCCGATGAAGGGGGTATGACCCCAGACATAGAGGAGGAGTCCGCCTAATACAGGTTCTTCTTATTTATTTTCCACTGAGGACAGTGTGTCCCGTCTAACTGTGGGGTGCTGGTATTTGTATGCTATACTTCCTCATCTGCATTTGAATTCATTTATATTTGTTTTTTTTGATTTTTTTTAGTTCAAAAGGCAGCATGGTAAGATAACAAGAGTCTGTGATAAAATCATTACTATTGAGACGTTTAGGCTCTAAGTGTGACTCACTATGTGATATCTATGTGGTTTAATTCCTTCATACGTTTGATCAAGAGTTTATACTGCTTCCAATAAAGTCGACCATGTTCCTTGTGTGTGCGAGATAATAGCATATTCTATGTTTGTGGCTGATGCTAGAACTTGCCTGGTATGTATGTAAAGCGAAATAAAGAGTGTGAGTTTAGGAGATGATTTAGGCATTTCTTTGGCAGCCTGTAATTGTTTACCTTCTTTTTACCTACCCGTGGACACTATCCTAGTCAACCCCTTTGAGCCTTTAAGCTATTTTCTTTGACAGCCTCATATGTAAGCCTAATCCATTTTTTTCAAGACCATAATTTGATCCAAATTCCTAAGTGCATTAAATTATAAAGTCATGTGACGAAATAAGAGGAAATTGGGTGAGAGTAATGCCTTAGAGTGTATTGGTACTTGAAATTGTTATGAAAAGAGTGGCTATCATAGAGGTGTGTTATAAAAAAAGAGAAGAGAGAAAAATGAAAAGAAAAATAAAAAGTTAATTCTGTTCAAAATTGAATAACAAAAGAGGTGAGAAGGGGTGGTAGATAAAAGTAAAATAGAGAAGTTGTTTAAAATAAAGTGTTAATGGAATAATGTGATGTATTAAAGCGCTTAGGAACATAGACACTATTTCTGGCCAAAATAGTCCTACCCGTCCCTTAGCCTACATTACAACCTGTAAAAGACCTATTTGATCCTAAACTTAGCATTCTGATATTTAGTGGAGCATTACACTAAGGGCAAGCCTATGGTCATCAGTTGCAACATATGAATTCTTTGTGAGAGTGAGAGCAAGGAGAATAGTGTACCCATGTTTCAAAAAAATGCAAAACTTGTGAGTGATTATGGGTGATATCTTGTGTGAGACACACATGGTTGATGAGTTTTGGGTAGTTGTGTATGATTATTTGTGCCTTAACTTCTTGAATACAAATTAACCATCATCATGAGTCTATGTTAGAGGTTGAACTGTCTCTAGTAGTGGTCAGAAAACTACTCTAGGTTAATAATTGTTGTGCCTATCTTGATTAATATTTTGTGCTGTTACTCTGAAACCCTAAGTAGATGTTTAGAAGGACATGATATTTTGTTCGAGGACGAACAAAGCTTTAAGTGTGGGGTATTGATGATAGGCGTATTTACACGCCTAAAGTGCTATAATCTACCCATATTTTAGCTAAGTTTTGAGGACAAAATACATAATTCATGCACTTTTAGTCCTCTTTCCTGTAAGTGAGCTAACAAACGTGATTAGCAAGTTTTCAGGTATAAATGATGAAGATTTCAGCATTTTATGGATAAGTTGACGCCAAAGGAAGCTGCACGAAAGAAGGAAAGCAGAGCTTGGACGCATAGGGACTAAAAGTGATGCATGGAAAACCTGTCCCGGGCAAGAACAACATTTTCAAAGACTTTGGGGATCAACAGCAACTTAGTAGGATTAGGATAATGATGCAGTAACTTATTAGGATTAGGATAAGTACGCAGTAGCCTAGTAAGAATAGGATATGGGTATTATAAATACCCTATTTTGCTGAAGTTTTTCATACTTCAGACTTCATACTTCATCAATCAATTACTTTTTATTCATTCAACACTTTCAATTCATTCTCTTTCAATTAATTCTTATTACTTTCTCTTCATCGACTTCTAAATTTTCACAACAAGAGAAACGCTACTTGCAAGGAATTCACGCCACAAGCACTACCAAAGCATACTTCACGTTAGACTCTTATTTTGGTATGATAATAATATTTATTGTGATTTTCGTTGCACTCATGAGTTGCTAAACTTCTCTGTTGGGGTTATGGAAGCCTTATGAGACACTATCTATTGCTATGAGTTTGTGAATTCTTGACACGTATGCTGCTTGTATCATTATTCTCTTCATCTTAATCTAAATTCTTGTGGTTGCAAACATATAGAATACGCCAGTATAACATTAACTTGTTCGAAAGAAAAGTTACATGTCTGGAAAAGAGATAATGTCAAGGTAATAGGGCACCAACCCCTGTTAAAAAGTTAGTGCCGTAACTGGATTAACCTCTTGGAGAATTTGTACCATTAGATACGCTTTAAGCTCGAAAGAGTTAAAGTGAAATAATCCTAGATGGTCGAAAGACGCCTGGATTTACCATAGAATACGATTCTCTATAAGCGCATGCATGTCTGAATTCCGCATAACTCATAGTCAATAGATACGTATAACTCATAAGGTGGACATAACCCTAACTCTCAATTCTCATTGATCAAAACCAACCAAGCAATCCATTTTACTCTTCTATTTTCCGTTCTTACATTAGTATTTTCGATACTCTTAAATTCACGCTACAATCCCCCATTTTTACGAAACTTTCACCAAAAGTCTAATAATCTTTGCTTACTTAGTTACCAAGTATTCCCTGTGGGATTCGACACCCGACCCAGTTGGGTTCTATATTTGACAACGACCGCTTACACTCTTACGAGAGCTGTAGTTTGAGCGTTATCAAATTTTGGCACTTCTCCCAATTCAGCACTAGGTTGAATTCAACACATATCTGTAACGCCATACTTAGATTTGTCATGCACGATTCATACGTGTCTTCCACCATATCAGATAAAATGGATACCTATAGCGTGTCTTCCACCATATCAGAAAAAATGGACATCATACAACGCTGAAAAGTGGCGGGTGCGTTACATAGCCCAAATGGCATACGTTTGAAGGCAAACGTACCATAGGGGCATGTAAACGTTGTCTTCTCTTGATCTTCGGTGGCAATGCATATCTGATTATAGCCGGAATAACCGTCTAAGAAAAAAAACCATCCTGTCCCTGCTAAACGATCAAGAATTTGGTCAATAAAGGGCATTGGAAAGTGATCTTTAAGTGTCCACGAATTCAACTTACAGTAGTCCATGCATACTCTCCACCCTGTGACAGGTCTGAGTGGAATTAACTCATGTTTTTCATTCGCAACTACCATCATGCCACCTTTCTTTGGTACACATTGTACCGGGCTTACCCATTTACTGTCGGAGATTGGATACACAACCCCTGCATCTAACCATTTAATAATTTCTTTCTTCACCACCTCTTACATAGGTGAATTCAGACACCAATGAGTCTCAATAGTGGGTAAGAAATTTTCTTCAAGCTGAATCTTGTGTGTATAAATCCCAGGCAGAATACCAATGATATCAGCGATGGTCGAACCGATGGCTCTCATGTACTTTCGTAGAACCATGATGAGAGCTACAACTTGCTGCTCACCCAAATCTGTCGCTACAATAACCGAAAGTGTGTTACCGCTTCCTAGGAATGCATACTTTTGATGACTAGGCAACTCCTTCAATTTTAACATGGGTGGCTCCTCAATAGATGGTTTAGTTGGTGGTGTAGGTCTATTTTTGAGATCAAGGTCCAGCTTCTTGGGAGCATGAGGATATGACCCTAATCCTGTTAGAGCACAAATAGTTTCTTCATAATTTTCAGCATCCTTATGCTCAACATTCATAAGCACAACCGCCAATGGGTCATCAACAAGCTGCTTCTCTACAGGTAATTCTTTCTCATCATCAATATAAACATCATCTACCGAGAACACGTTCAGATCTTTGGGTTGCTTCATTGATTTACATACATCAAAGCTGACTACTTCGTCATTCATCTGGAATAGAAGCTCATTAGCTCTTAAATCAATAAGCACACTTCCTGTTGCAAGGAAAGGGCGCCCTAAGATTATGGGAACTTCAGAGTCTACCTCACAATCCAAAATAACGAAGTCTGCTGGAAAGATCAATGAAGAAACCTTCACCAATACATCACATAAAATACCAACAGGTCGTTTTACCGACCTATCAGCCATCACAAGCCTCATATTGGTTGGAGTAGGATCACCCAACCCCAACTTTTTGTAAATGGATAGTGGCATCAAGTTGATGCTGGACAATAGTATATGGACATTTTTGTTGACTAGCCGGACATCTTAAAAGTGAAAACAAGTTCAATTGGTAGTGTTGAAGATCATATGATGTTATTATGTGTCATGTGTCGTAGGACAATGTTGGAAGCTTACTTGAGAGTGCCATGGGTCATTATTCATGCCAAAGATTAGATAGAGTATGTCTTACATACCTTGATATAACCACTTCAATACAAGTCCAACTTGACTTCCCGTACTCTTCGAACACTTATCTACAATAAGTCATTTGTGGCAAACTAGCATTAGCACCCAAACCTTACCATTTAGGTATTAACTTCACCAAATAATGTCTAGGAAGTAATCCTTTAACTCATCAATAAGAGTGCTACATACATCCTCTTATACTCTTGTTACATTCACATATCATGCATTTTCATGAAATATCCCTCAACATCACTCTTAGCCTTTATTTCCCTTCTTAGTCACCATCCAATACCAACATGATCACTAGGAATACATAACCACTAATATAATGATATATCACCACAATTCATCCGCCATAATCCAATACAACAACTTCTATAATTTACTACTAACAATTTATAAACAACAATTCATAACACATCAAGACAATACTCATAATCCTTTATCAATACTTATTCATGGATAAGAATCAAGAATAAACAATATTCATACCTTAACAATGAACTCTTGTATTTAGAATCCTCCTTACATAATCAAGGGGTGCTTCTCGAAACTTTCGAGATGGTGAACACAACTACGGAACCAATTCGAATTTTCTACGGTTGAATCACAAAATATTTGAAGTTGAAATTAGGCTAGGGTTTCACCTTCTCTTAATAATTGGATAATATATGATATATATGAGGCTAATTTCAGGTTTATAAAGACCAATTTTCGTCCAAGAGGTAATAGAAAATGACCATTTTGCCCTAAAGATTTAAATAAATCCCGAATCTGTCCCCAGTGGACAGTTTTGACAGGCTGAAGTAAATCGATAATAACTCTTTGCTCCGGTATCGTATTTGGGTGAAACCAATTGAATTGGAAATATAATTCAAAGGGATTTCATTTTCATATAAAGTATACCACCCTGTTATTCCTTTACAAGGAGTTATGGTCGTTTAAAGTTGACCCAAAAATCTGTCCCACAATTCTGGTTTTTTTTGATAGGCTGTAGTAAAACGTGTATAGCTCCTTACTTAGACATTGGATTTGGATGAAACCAATTTCATCGGAAATAAGACTCTGGGACATTTTCATCGATATATAGCAGCTCACACAGTTCTTTTTGTACAAGGAGTTATGATCGTTTAAAGTTGGATTGCCTAGCTGCAGTAATTTTCCTGCAGAATTACTGTTCACAGGCTTCCCGGCCACCGATTTGAAATTTCGAATGTGCTCGCTTATACGAAATACTCCTCTGTTTTGGGCAAACTTTATATCGTTGGAAAGCTTATTCCAATACCTACACATACAACTATTGACGGAATACTTCCAAACACCATACACTTAATTTAACCCATATGCAAGCCTTTAGGACTCCATATAATCTCGATAAGTGTACGAAAAAATTTACGGGGTGTTACATTATTCCCCCCTTAAGAACATTCGTCCTCGAATGTTAGCATAGTTACTCAGTTAAGACATGTCCAAGCTTACAATTAACATATTCATCATCATAACATACTTGCATAAAAATAAACACTTACTTGTTATTGTTCTTTTTCCGTCTCATGAACTTGCTCCTCATCGTTGAATAGGTAAGGGTACTTAATGTTCATCACTTCCTCGGCTTCCCATGTGATCTCCTCAACTTGTTGATTCCTCCTAAGTACTTTTACCGTTGCTATCTCTTTATTCCTTATCTTTTTAATTTGGCGATCAAGAATAGCAATAGGCATTTCTTCAAAAGTGAGATCTTCTGTAACTTGTACATCTTCCGTAGTAGTGATGTGCGATGGATCTCCGATGTACTTGCGAAGCATCGAAACATGAAATACGGGATGACCTGCTGAGAGCTCTTGAGGTAACTCTAACTCATAACCAACTTGTCCAAATCTTTGAATGATCTTATACGGACCTATGTATCGTGGACTTAACTTTCCTTTCTTACCAAACCTCATCACTCCTTTCATTGGTGATACTTTCAAGAATACCCAATCGTCGATAGAAAACTCAAGTCCTCTTCTTCTAACATCCGCATAAGATTTGTGTCGACTTTGAGCTGTTGCAAGCCGTTGTTGGATCACTTTAACCTTCTCCATTGCTTGATAAACAAGATCCGGTCCAAACAAGACCGCATCACCTGCTTCAAACCATCCTATTGGCAATCTACACTTTCTTCCATACAATGCTTCATATGGTGCCATTTTGATACTTGAATGATAGATATTATTGTAGGCAAACTCGATAAGAGGTAGGTGATCATCCCAGTTGCCTTTGAAATCTAATACACATGCTCGTAGCATATCTTCAAGTGTCTGGATGGTACGTTCCACTTGTCCGTCCGTTTGAGGATGAAAAGCCATACTTAGATTTACTTGTGTCCCCAAACTCCTTTGAAAAGACTTCCAGAAATTTGCGGTAAATTGGGATCCTCGATTGGATATAATGGAAATTGGAACTCCATGTAACCGAACGATCTCCTTAATATAGAACTTCGCATACTCTTCCGCCGTATAAGTTGTCTTAACTGGTACGAAGTGCGCAGATTTGGTAAGCCTATCAATGATCACCCATATGGAATCAAACTTCCTATATGTACGAGGCAAACCCGTGATGAAATCCATATTGATCTAGTCCCACTTCCAGACTGGAAAATCTATACATTGCATGTAACCACCGGGTTTCTGGTGTTCTACTTTGACTCTTTGACAATTCGGACATTCGGCTACAAATTCGGCAATATTCTTCTTCATGTCATTCCACCAATATATTGCTTTCAAATCTTGATACATCTTAGTCGACCCTGGATGGATGGAATACCTTGAACAGTGTGCTTCTGTCATAATTCTCTTTCTTAGCTCAACTACATCAGGTACACATAAACGATTCTGACACTGAAGCACTCCTTCTCGCGTAAGCTCAAATGCCTTTGTCGCGCCACTCTGCACATCCTCCTTAAGCTGCAATAAAATTGGATCTGCATACTGCTTCTCTTTCACTTCAGCTATCAATGAAGATTTCGCTGCATTACGTACAATAACCTCTTCATCTGGAGTTTCGAGAAGTCGAACTCCCAAATTAGCTAGTTGGTGAAGATACTTAATCATCCCCTGCTTTTCTATAGATGCCATTTTAGACTTACGACTCAGTGCATCCGCTACCACATTCGCTTTCCCTGGATGATACAAGATATCAACATCATAATCTTTTAACAATTCTAGCCATCTCTGCTGCCTCAAGTTTAGATCTTTCTGACTGAAGATATATTGCAGGCTCTTATGATCGGTATATATGTCAACATAAACCCCATATAAGTAGTGGCTCCATATCTTCAAAGCAAATACAACTGCAGCTAGCTCAAGATCATGCGTGGGATAATTCCTCTTATGTGGTCGCAACTATCTAGAGCCATAGGCTATTACTCTACCATGTTGCATTAGTACGCATCCTAAGCCAATTCTCGAAGCATCACAGTACACTACATACCCTTCTGTGCCCTCAGGAAGTACCAATACCGGTGTAGAAGTCAACTTGCTCTTCAGATCCTGGAAACTCTTTTCACAGGCATCATTCCATTGAAACTTGGAGGCTTTACGCGTCAACTTATTCAAGGGTGCAGAAATAGAAGAAAAACCTTCAACAAACCTTCTATAATAACCTGCCAACCCGAGGAAACTATGAATCTCCGTAGACGTCGTGGGTCTTGGCCAACTCTTCACAGCCTCATTCTTCTGAGTGTCAACTTTTATGCCTTCACTGGATACAATATGGCCCAAAAATGCCACTGACTTGAGCCAAAACTCACATTTAGAAAACTTTGCATACAGCTTACGATCACGAAGAATCTGCAACGCCTGCCTTAAGTGATTAACATGGTCCTCTTCTGATCTATAGTAGACCAGAATATCATCTATGAAAACTATCACGAACACATCTAGAAACGGCTTAAACAACCTATTCATCAGATCCATAAAAACTGCGGGTGCATTTGTCAGCCCGAATGATATAACCAGGAATTCATAATGACCATACCGTGTTCGGAAAGCTGTCTTGGGTATATCTTTATCCTCGACTCTCACTTGATGATAGCCTGATCTCAAGTCAATCTTGGAAAAACACTGGGCACCCTGCAACTGGTCAAATAAATCATCAATTCGGGGAAGAGGGTATTTATTCTTGATAGACACCTTATTCAATTGCCGATAGTCAATACACATCCTCAACGAACCATCTTTCTTACGCACAAACAATACTGGTGCTCCCCAAGGGGACATACTAGGCCTGATGAATCCCTTCTCTAGCAAGTCTTTCAGTTGCTCTTTCAATTCTCGCAACTCTGCTGGTGCCATTCTATAAGGAGGAATTGAGATTGGCTGTGTGTCTGGCAACATATCAATACAAAACTCCACTTCTCGTTCAGGAGGTAAACCTGGTAGTTCTTCAGGAAATCCAGCAGGAAATTCATTCACAACCGGAACGGTCTGAAAAGTTGGCAGCTCTGCCTCTGTATCCCTTACTCTAACCAGATGGTATATGTACCCCTTGGAAATCATTTTTCTTGCCTTAAAGTAAGAAATAAATCTACCTCTCGGCGCGCCAACATTACCCTTCCATTCAAGGACTGCCTCATTTGGGAAATGGAAATATACCTTCTTAGAACGACAATCTACTGTAGCATAACAAGACGCTAACCAATCCATGCCCATAATAACATCAAAATCTACCATTTCTAACTCAACAAGATCGGCCATCGTATCACGACCACAAATATTCATAACACAATTTCGATAAACATTCCTAGCTATAAGAGATTCCCCCACTGGCGTTGATACTTCAAATGGATTGGCTAATAATTCGTGTGTTCTTTCGAACCTTCCCGCAACCAAAGGAGTAGCATACGATAATGTAGAACCAGGATCAATTAAGGCATACACATCAAATGCAAAGATAGACAATGTACCTGTAACCACGTCTGGAGAAGCATCTAAATTCTGCCGATCTGCTATGGCATACACACGGTTCTGAGCTCTGCTAGCACTAGCTGCTCCTCTATCACCTCTACCGTAACCCATAGGTTGTGCACCCCTACTCAAAGGAGGCACCGAAGATGACACAACAGCTGATCCGTTAGGTCGTGTTATACCACCTGTGGTCCTGCGTGGGCAATCTCTAGCCATATGCCCCGGCTTACCACACCAAAAGCAATTGTTCATCCCAAGCCGACATTCACCAAAGTAAAATTTTCTACATATGGGGCACGGGTGTCGTGGAGATCTCAATTGACTCATACTCCCTTGCCCTTGATACCCCACTGTTCGCGAACTCTGATTTTCACTGCTTTGCCTAAACCGATTACCTCTGAACCTTTGAAATTGCGGTGGAGCACTAATTGCAGGATAAAAAGATAACGGGCTAGGCAATCTATGAGAGAACGAAGGCCTAAAACCTCCCTGAGATGCCATAAACTACCCTATAGCTCTGGACCACTTAGAATATCCTTTTTCTAATTCCTGGGTTCTTCTTCTTTGCCTCTGATCTTCCATCTTCTGAGCGAAAGCTTGTATCCTTGCTATATCTATGTCCTTGTTCAAAGCAGCAATGGTACAATCGCTAACCAAGTATGGTTCCAATCTATCCACATAGTGATGAACTCTGTCATCCATAGTAGCTACCACATTAGAAGCATATCGAGACAAGGAGTTAAATCGAAGACTATACTCCCTTACACTTATATTACCCTGACGAAGATTTAAGAATTGATCTGCACGGGCCTGACGAGTCTCAAATAGAATATAATGATCAATAAATGCATTTTTGAACTCTCCCCACGTAGTTGGAGGTGCATCAATACCCCTAGATCGTTTCCAATCCTCGTACCACAATATAGCCTCTCCTTTCAGTCTATATGCTGCTAGCTCAACCATCTCTTTACCGGATATGTGCATAACATCTAGAGCCCTTTGGGTTTGATCGACAAAGACCTGCGGGTCTTCATTAATATCTGATCCGGTAAAAGTAGGAGGATCCAGTTTCAGAAAATCCTGTGTTCGAAGGCTAGCTGCTCTATCCGTACCACTAGAACCCGTGGTAGGAATAGCTTGACCTTGAACTTGACCGGCAACTATACGCGTCAGAAGTTGTACTGCATCCCTCAAATCTCGATCAACAACATTAATAGACGGCCCTTTCGGAGGAGAAGAAGCGCCTGATATATGCTCAGCTTGAGACTCACTTTGTTCAGCTTGTGACGGTGGTGACTTACTAGTACCTTCTCCGGCCACTACATCTACTCGCTTCCACTTATTCTTTCTCCTTATAACCGGCATCGTCACTATAATAAATAAAAAAGAAACAATTGGATTAAGCTATTGATTATGACTTTATCTCTAATATGGGATCTATTGCACGATCTAAGAAATGGAGAGTGGAAACAATCCCTAAATGTCCAATAGCCTCCTATTTATAAATGTGGTGCACAACACACCGATAAACGAGATTCTACGTAGACACGGCTTTGTAGACTCACTAGGACGAACTTCTCTGATACCACTTCTGTCATACCCCAAATCCCATTGGAGCGGACTGGCACCCGTAGCTGAGGAGGCCCGGGAGAACCCGTTTATAACCTATACTTTCACATTTACATTACTTATGAAAATTAGAAATTTAGGCAGCACTTCGTTGTAAATAGAAGAAAACAGTACCTGTATCAGCCCAACAGACACACATAAATATATATATGAATAGTAATTGATCGTCAGAGCCATCACGTCTATCAACCAAACACTCCTATGGCTGTACAATATGTCTACAAAAGCCTCTACATAGATACACAACTGAGTTGGGGTCGGGAAAAACTCCCGCCCACAAAAGACTTTTATACAAATACCAAAAGTACATATAGGGACGACTTGGGATGCCCCGAAATAACTGGAGCTCACCACTAACAACAAAATGTCCTGGCTCTTACTGCGGAGGTGTACGACCTGAAGTACTTGTTCCTGCAGGCATGAATACAGGTCCCCTGTGAGGGACGTCAGTACGGAAATATGTACTGAGTATGTAAGGCAGTGAGTATCAAGATGAGATACAAAAGATCAACAGAACCCAGATACCAGTGAATAAATAGTATGAGTAGACCACACTTAAAAGAACTGATGGGATACCTGCACATTACTTTCATATCATTACTTCCCGTAATCCTTATCAATACATAACATATGTCATACAATGACCAACTGATCAGTGGTACTAATACAATACATCAGGGACCACCCATGGAATAGCATATATACATAATCTTTATAATACAATGGCCAACTGATCAGTGGTACTAATACAATACATCATATCATCAATTTAAAATACAGACATTCCATTTCTTAATTCAATTAATCTTTAAGATTGGTTACTTTGTGGTCACACTTTATGGAACTTGAAACCATGATATCTCAATAAGAAAAACATGTAAATAGGTAATCAATATCATGAAAATGAAGTAGAGAATCATGGATACCTCATTAAACCATTCCGGAGTCAACAATAGTATATGGACATTTTTTTTGACTAGCCGGACATCTTAAAAGTGAAAACAAGTTCAATTGGTAGTGTTGAAGATCATATGATGTTATTATGTGTCATGTGTCGTAGGAAAATGTTGGAAGCTTACTTGAGAGTGCCATGGGTCATTATTCATGCCAAAGATTAGATAGAGTATGTCTTACATACCTTGATATAACCACTTCAATACAAGTCCAACTTGACTTCCCGTACTCTTCGAACACTTATCTACAATAAGTCATTTGTGGCAAACTAGCATTAGCACCCAAACCTTACCATTTAGGTATTAACTTCACCAAATAATGTCTAGGAAGTAATCCTTTAACTCATCAATAAGAGTGCTACATACATCCTCTTATACTCTTGTTACATTCACATATCATGCATTTTCATGAAATATCCCTCAACATCACTCTTAGCCTTTATTTCCCTTCTTAGTCACCATCCAATACCAACATGATCACTAGGCATACATAACCACTAATATAATGATATATCACCACAATTAATCCTCCATAATCCAATACAACAACTTCCATAATTTACTACTAACAATTTATACACAACAATTCATAACTATGTTTCTAGTTATCTTCCAACATCAAGACAATACTCATAATCCTTTATCAATACTTATTCATGGATAAGAATCAAGAATAAACAATATTCATACCTTAACAATGAACTCTTGTATTTATAATCCTCCTTACATAATCAAGGGGTGCTTCTCGAAGATTTCGAGATGGTGAACACAACTACGGAACCAATTCGAATTTTCTACGGTTGAATCACAAAATATTTGAAGTTGAAATTAGGCTAGGGTTTCACCTTCTCTTAATAATTGGATGATATATGATATATATGAGGCTAAGTGCAGGTTTATAAAGACCAATTTTCTTCCAAGAGGTAATAGAAAATGACCATTTTGCCCTAAAGATTTAAATAAATCCCGAATCTGTCCCCAGTGGACAGTTTTGATAGGCTAAAGTAAATCGATCATAAATCTTTTCTACGGTATCGTATTTGGGTAAAACCAATTGAATTGGAAAGATAATTCAAAGGGATTTCATTTTCATATAAAGTATACCACCCAGTTCTTCCTTTACAAGGATTTATGGTCGTTTAAAGTTGACCCAAAAATCTGTCCAACAATTCTATTTTTTTTTGATAGGCTGTAGTAAAACGGGTATAGCTCCTTACTAAGACTCTCGGAGTTTTTCGTCGATATATAGCAGCTCACACAGTTCTTTTTGTACAAGGAGTTATGATCGTCTAAAGTTGGATTGCCTAGCTGCAGTAATTTTCCTTCAGAATTACTGTTCACAGGCTTCCCGGCCACCGATTTGAAATTTCGAATGTGCTCGCTTATATGAAATACTCCTCTGTTTTGGGCAAACTTTATATCGTTGGAAATATTATTCCAATACCTACACATACAACTATTGACGGAATACTTCCAAACACCATACACTTAATTTAACCCATACGCAAGCCTTTAGGACTCCATATAATCGCGATAAGTGTACGAAAAAATTTACGGGGTGTTACATGTTCTTCCAATTTCCTTGATCATGGTACTTGTTTCCAGATTTATCATAATAGTTCCGACCTTAGTTTCCTTGGGCATTGACTCGAAAACCCCCCTGATTGTTCACATAGTTGGCTTCTTCCTTAAAATCAGATTCCTCTCTTCCTTTCGACGCAACTGCTTTGACTTTTTCGGTCTTCCCTGATAATAGATGCTTTGTAAGAAGATCCATCTGTTTTTTCATGTGCGCCATATCTTGATCACGTTCTTTTTCTCTTCTCCTTTGTTCTGCAGTCATGCCAATAGACAAAGTGGGGCTTGCTACCTCAGAATCCCTGGTATGCCAAGATCTACTTTGCTTTGTCATCCGGTCTAGCATATCACTCGCCTGAACAAAGGTGAGGTTCATAAATGATCCTCCAGCCTCATTATCCACCACTGGTTTAGTTACTGAATTCAAGGATCTGTATAGTATCTCCATCAAGTGGAAATTGGTTATGTGATGGTTTGGGCACCTCATAAGCTTCTTCTTGAATCTCTCCCATGTTTCATGGAGGGCTTCAGTTGGAAGCTGACGAAAATTGCTGATTTCATCTCTCAGTTGTGCTCTTTTGGATGGCGGAAAGAATCTTTCTAGGAAAACATCTTTCAATTGCCTCCAATTTGTAATAGAATCAGGAGTCAACCAGTTCAACCATAGAGTTGCCTCCCCAGATAGAGACAATGGGAATAAGCACAGCCGAATTGCATTCTATCCAATGCCTGGATTGTCGAATGACTTACATGTAGAGATAAAGTTGACCAGATGCATATTCGGATCATCACCTGCAAATCCACCGAATAGTCCCTTGAGTTGTAATAACTGAATCATGGTGCTAGTGATGTTGAACTTGGCTCCTGGGGCTAATGGCGGAGGAATAATAGCTCCTATGGCGCCAGCTCCATCCAGATCATCATCATCATCATCAAAGGGAATCTGCATAGCTCAGCGTTCAGGCTGAAATCTTGCTTGACAATCTCTTCTGTTTGCCGGTGTTGCCACCTCAGCATCACGCCTAGGGTTTAGTAGCTCATCATCACCTAAGTCCTCATCAACAGGATCTGCTGCTCACCCTGGGTTATCAATATTCTGTTGATGTACTTGGGTGGCGGCCAACGCAGCTAGTCTAGCCTGCTCCTGTTGAGCAGCCCTTCTCTCAATATCACGTTGTGCATCCATCCTTCCAATAAGTTGCGGTTCAGGATTTATTGGTAATAATAGTTGTCCCGAACTTCGAGTATTTGGCATGCACTGAACAAAAACCTGCAGAAAACAAAAACAACAACTAAAAGTAAAGTACGAGAATCTTTGACCAAAGGGTCTAGTAATTATCACAAACTTAGTAGACAACCGTATTCCCCGGCAACGGCGCCAAAATTTGATAACTCTCAAACTACAGCTCTCGTAAGAGTGTAAGCGGTCGTTGTCAAATATAGAACCCAACTGGGTTGGGTGTCGAATCCCACAGGGAATACTTGGTCACTAAGTAAACAAAAATTATTAGACTTTTGGTGAAAGTTTCGTAAAAAGGGGGGATTGTAGCGTGAATTTAAGAGTATCAAAAATAGTAATGTAAGAACGGAAAATAAAAGAGTAAAACGGATTACTTGGTCGGTTTTGATCAATGAGAATTGAGAGTTAGGGTTATGTCCACCTTATGAGTTATACGTATCTATTGACTATGAGTTATGCGGAATTCAGACATGCATGCGCTTATAGAGAATCGTATTCTATGGTAAATCCAGGCGTCTTTCGACCATCAAGGATTATTTCACTTTAACTCTTTCGAGCTTAAAGCGTATCTAATGGTACAGATTCTCCAAGAGGTTAATCCAGTTACGGCACTAACTTTTTTACAAGGGTTGGTGCCCTATTACCTTGACATTATCTCTTTTCCAGACATGTAACTTTTTTTTCGAACAAGTTAATGCTATACTGACGTATTCTATATGTTTGCAACCACAAGAATTTAGATTAAGATGAAGAGAATAATGATATAAGCAACATACGTGTCAAGAATTCACAAACTCATAGCAATAGATAGTGTCTCATAGGGCTTCCATAACCCTAACAGAGAAGTTTAGCTACTCATGAGTGCAACGGAAATCACAATAAACATTATTATCATACCAAAATAAGAGTCTAACGTGAAGTATGCTTTGGTAGTGCTTGTGGCGTGAATTCCTTGCAAGTAGCATTTCTCTTGTTGTGAAAATTTAGAAGTCGATGAAGAGAAAGTAATAAGAATTAATTGAAAGAGAAATGAATTGAAAGTGTTGAATGAATAAAAAGTAATTGATTGAAGAAGTATGAAGTATGAAGTTTGAAGTATGAAAAACTTCAACAAAATAGGGTATTTATATTACTCATATCCTATTGCTACTAGGCTACTGCGTACTTATCCTAATCCTAATAAGTTATTGCATCATTATCCTAATCCTACTAAGTTACTGCTGATCCCCAAAGTCTTTGAAAATGCTGTTCTTGCCCGGGACAGGTTTTCCATGCGTCACTTTTAGTCCCTAGGCGTCCAAGCTCTGCTTTCCTTCTTTCGTGCAGCTTCCTTTGGCGTCAACTTATCCATAAAATGCTGAAATCTTCATCATTTATACCTGAAAACTTGCTAATCACGTTTGTTAGCTCACTTACAGGAAAGAGGACTAAAAGTGCATGAATTATGTATTTTGTCCTCAAAACTTAGCTAAAATATGGGTAGATTATAGCACTTTAGGCGTGTAAATACGCCTATCATCAACACCCCACACTTAAAGCTTTGTTCGTCCTCGAACAAAATATCATGTCCTTCTAAACATCTACTTAGGTTTTCACAGTAACAACACAAAATATTCATCAAGACAGGCACAACAATTATTAACCAAGAGTAGTTTTCTGACCACTACTAGAGACAGTTCAACCTCTAACATAGACTCATGATGATGGTTAATTTCTATTCAAGAAGTTTAGGCACAAAGAATCATACACAACTACCCAAAACTCATCAACCATGTGCGTCTCACACAAGATATCACCCATAATCACTCACAAGTTTTGCATTTTTTCGAAACATGGGTACACTATTCTTCTTGCTCTCACTCTCACAAAGAATTCATATGTTGCAACTGATGACCATAGGCTTGCCCTTAGTGTAATGCTCCACTAAATATCAGAATGCTAAGTTTTGGATCAAATAGGTCTTTTACAGGTTGTAATGTAGGCTAAGGGACGGGTAGGACTATTTTGGCCAGAAATTGTGTCTATGTTCCTAAGCGCTTTAATACATCACATTATTCCATTAACACTTTCTTTTAAACAACTTCTCTACTTTACTTTTATCTACCACCCCTTCTCACCTCTTTTGTTATTCAATTTTGAACAGAATTAACTTTTTATTTTTCTTTTCATTTTTCTCTCTTCTCTGTTTTTATAACACACCTCTATGATAGCCACTCTTTTCATAACAATATCAAGTACCAATACACTCTAAGGCATCACTCTCACCCAATTTCCTCTTATTTCGTCACATGACTTTACAATTTAAAGCACTTAGGAATTTGGATCAAATTATGGTCTTGAAAAAAATGGATTAGGCTTACATATGAGGCTGTGAAAGAAAATAGCTTAAAAGCTCAAAGGGGTTGGCTAGGATAATGTCCACGGGTAGGTAAAAAGAAGGTAAACAATTACAGGCTGCTAAAGAAATGCCTAAATCATCTCCTAAACTCACACTCTTTATTTTTCTTTACATACATACCAGGCAAGTTCTAGCATCAGCCACAAACATAGAATATGCTATCATCTCACACACACAAGGCACATGGTTGACTTTATTGGAAGCAGTATAGACTCTTGTCCCAACGTATGAAGGAATTAAACCACATAGATATCACACAGTGAGTCACACTTAGAGCCTAAACGTCTCAATAGTAATGATTTTATCACAGACTCTTGTTATAATACCATGCTGCCTATTGAACTAAAAAAAATCAAAACAAACAAACATAAATGAATGCAAATGCAGATAAGGAAGTATAGCATACAAATACCATAGTTTTTGACTCTTTTAAACTGATCCACAAATAGAGATTTCGATTAAGGAATTCTGTTGACCGAGGGGAAGGTGTTAGGCACCCCTCGATTTCGTTATTCGACCACGGACTCTTCACGGAGTATATCGGCTAGTAGACAGTATAAGATGTATAAACCAAACAAAACGCACAACGAGAAAACAAACAATCAAACAAACAAAATCAAAATAATGTCCAGTCTAATTTATTACAGACCTAAAATATAAAGGTATTAAAAATTAAACCTATGCTAACCTATAATGATCATAAAGTATGCTTCACCCGATGCCTCGGGTCTTGATCACTGATGCTGGGTGCATTTATATACTTTAGTATTACTATTCTAGCTTATTTTGCCTTATTTTGAGGATATCTTGAGTGATTAAGGTGTTGATGTTTATCTAAATAATCATCTAAGTGATAAAATATGTGTTATTAAAATGTTCAAAGTGTATTCTAAATAAGTTTGGGTTTAATTGTATCACTTAGAGTTCAATCGATGAAACTAGTGTTACTAGCTTGAGCTAGGTGCTTGTCTAGTCTCTTTTGATGGATTCTATTATGTTTGATGTGTTCTAAATGGTTGTAATGGTGTTATTATATATGGAACAACATGTTGATATTATACAAAGTTCAAGAGAGTCAAGTAAAGAGTCGAAACATGAAGTGAAAGATCATGAAAATTTGCCTTGTCTTAGCTCTTGTTTTTGATTCGTCGTAATGGATGTTGTGTTGTTTGAACTTATAGTTCGTGTGGTGTATTCTTTTAAGATATTTTGTGAGCTATTTATGATGATATATTGATGAATTAGAGTCTGGAAAACCATGGGAAAGACACCACAATGTCAAGGATGAATGAAGGAACGTCCAACACTTAACCCAACTTAAAAAAGCAACTTCCAGAGAGGTGTCGCGATGAGCTTGTGATGCGACTTGCACACATATTTCCAGGGCTCATTTAACGCCCCAAAAATGGTTCTCAGAGTGTGACAAGGTGCTTGAGGCTACGAGTATCTCCAAACTAACTCTTTGAGCCATTTCCATTCAGTTCAACACAAATCAACGAGGTTTCTATAAATAACCCTCAAATATAAACAGAGTAATCATCATCCAAGAATAAAAGAATTTTAGAAAGATAAAAAAATATGACTTATTAGTCAACTCCTAACATCTATACTAGTCTGAAAAGCCTCTAAGAAAATTAATAAAACTAGCGAGCCATTGAGACATGCCCCAACTGATTCATACTCAGTTATCAAATGTAAACAATTCCATGAAACCAACATCAGACATCACGTCCTCGGAACATGAGGACTCACCACGGCAGAGGATGTAGAACAGCGTGCTTAAAAAATCACTATCAAACCTGGAACTGATCACCTGAACCTACATTCCAAGAAAATGCAGCCCACATTCGAAGATGTGGGTCAGTACCATGGAAAGGAACCGAGTATATGGGGGTGTATGCAATTGTATAAACATCATCATCATAAATATTTGTAAGAAATATGCAGGATGTATGAAAGACTCACATAGCCTGAAGAAAATCATCATAATAATGAGAGGATGAAATAAGTGCAATAACATGTGTGAGTCATCATATAATTTGTCAATTATTTTCAGTTCATCAGGAATATCAATTCTCATAATGTAAATATCATTTAAATCTTTCGAAAGAATAACTTTCACAATTTCTCTTTCAAATCACTTCACCATTCACCATAGACACAAGGAAACACACACACACACTGGGAGATCCTATAACCGACATAAAATATGTGAGCTATATGGAGTACAACGTACAACCCACATTGGGGAGAGCCGTCCTATCCTTGCCATCGGAGTAGGACTATCGATATCAAATCCATACAAACTAGTGATCACTATATAAATCAGCCTCAGGCTCACTTCCACGGGGGCACGTAGTTCTAGGAAAGTAAGGTTACTTTATACCTCCCATTCGGTGCTAAAGATTTCTCCCGGACTTAGCTCAGATCATTTCAAATACAATCCATAACAAAACAATTTCAGTAGTATATAAATATACATCAAGAGCCATCATACTTCTCATCTATCAAAATCAACCACATTGTGGATTTTTTTCACACTCGAGTTTAAAACAACTCCATTAAGACCAAAAGGTCAAATCAATCAAAATATCTCAAATATTCAACATCAACGTGCTTATAACACACATTTTCTTATAACACAAACTTTCTCAAAAAAACATAATTTCCAATGGGGATTCATGACCCAAATATCAAAATTATGATAAATATCATTCAAGATTTATGCTTTATATCTCCACACATGTAAATTCATCTTTCAAAATCATAAACATCAAGATTTCATAATAATCATCATAAGATATGGATTCATTCTTCAAATTCATAAAAATCAAATAAAAATCATGCCTTTGTAAAGAAAATTACTTTTGGGCACAAGAACGAAAGAGAGTTCTTGTTGAAAAACCCTACGTATCTTGAATGAAGAAATTTAGATCAATACTCGTTTTTGAGATGTTAATCGTGCCTTTGAATGATGGTTCTTGAAGTTGTTAAACTAGGAACTTGGAATCTTGAATAAATTTGCAAAATTAATGGTGAACTTTGGAGGTTCTTGAAGTTCTTGAATTAGGAACTTTGAATCTTGAATAAATTTGCAAAATTAATGGTGAGCTTTGGAGGTTCTTGAAGTTGGATTTAGGAGCTTAGGGTTTTATTTTTGAGGGAATTTGAAGAAATATAACATATAATGCTTCTATTAGGCTTTAATATAGGGTTTGGACAGATTTTAGGTGAGGGGGGAATGACCAAAACGCCCCTAAAAATCAAAAAATTCTCGAATCTGTCCTTTGGTGGACTGCTTTGATAGTCTGAAGTAGATCAACCATAAAGTTTTACTACGATATCCAGATTAGATGAAACCAATTTGATTTGAAACAGGACTCTCATATCTTTCCATTGATATATAGTATCTCACCCAGATCATTGTGTACGAGGAGTTATGATCGTTTGAAGTTGATCTAAAAATTTGCTTTTGATAGGCTGAAGTAGATCGACTATAACTTTTTGTTCCGATAGAAAAATTGGATGAAGCCAATTTCATTGGAAAGAGGACTCACAGATATTTTTCGTTGATATATAGTAGATCACCTAGATCATTATGTACAAGGAGTTATGATCGTTTAAAGTTTGAAAAAAAATACGCCAGGCCTCAGTACTTTTTCCTGCATGTTTTACTATTCACAACTATTCATGAATCGATCGGAATGTTCATAAATCGTCGCTCGGGTGTCCGTTTTGGATGATCCAGATATCATTAGAAAGATTATTTGATACTCTACGCAATGGTTGGTCATAATCTAAGACATTCCACACAGAAAATTTATAATTCATTCTAGAAGATAGAACCCAATATGTTTATGCATAAAATTTCAATGAAAAATTTCCTGGGGTTTTACATCATCCCCCCCTTGGAAACATTCATCCTCGAATGACGCTAGACATGTCAAGATTAGATAGGGAATAGAGGACAACTCAGAAGGCAACTCGACCTCGTAAGTTACCTTACCAACACGGCTAAGAATTTTATAAGGACCAACATAACGGGGACTAAGCTTCCCCTTCTTTCCAAATCTCTTCACCCCCCTCATGGGTGAAATTTTTAGATACACTAGGTCACCAACTTCAAACTCAAGGTCTCTCCTTCTAACAATTGTATATTACTTCTGACGACTCTGCCCAGTTTTCAACCTTTCCCTGATCAACTTAACTTTTTCCAAAACCTCAAATACCGAATCAGGACCACTCACAGCCTCTTCACCCACCTCGAACAAACCTATGGGTGATGTAAACTTCCTTCCATATAAGGCTTCAAACAAAGCCATGCCAATACTAGTGTGGAAAATGTTATTGTAAGAAAACTCTATCAACGGTAAGTGATCATCCCAACTTCCCTTAAAGTCAAGTGCACAAGCTATCAACATATCCTCTAAGGTCTGGATGGTCCGTTCATCTTGACCATCGGTCTGTGGATGAAAAACAGAACTCAAAAGCACTTGGGTACCAAGACCCTTATGAAACGCTTTCCAAAATTACGAAGTGAAATGAGTACCCCTATCCGAAATGATAGACAAGGGAAATCCATACAGTCGGACTATCTCTCGGATATACAATCTAGCATAATTCTCAGCAGTATATGAAGTATGAACAGGCAAGAAATGAGTAGACTTAGTCAACCTATCAACCACCTATCAACCACAAACCAAATGGAATCATGATGGCATCGAGAAGGAGGTAAACCAATCACAAAGTCCATATTTATCTCTTCCCACTTTTAGGTGGGAATACTAAACTCTTGCATCATACCACCAGGTCTTTGGTGTTCAACCTTAACCTGTTGGCATGTTGCACACTTAGCTACAAACGCTGCTATATCTTTCTTCATGCCACTCCACCAATAGATTTCCCGTAAGTCTTGGTACATCTTGGTGGCACCAGGATAAATATAATATCGCGCCGCCTGCACTTCAGCCATAATCCTTTATCTTAGATCATCAATATTTGGGACACACAATCTACCCTGCAATCTCAACACACCATCTCCCCCTTGGGAGAAAACCTCTACTTTTTGGTTCTTGACTGACTCCTTTTGTCTGACCAAACTAGCATCTAAGTATTGCTTTTCCTTAACTTTCGAAACCTAGGAGGATTCGAAACTACTCTGAACCCCTATACTACCTTCAGTAGAGTCAAAAAACCTAACCCCCAATCTAGCCAAAAGATGTGCATCACGAGCCAAATCTATCTTACCTTTTACCATATGCGAAACACTACCCATGGACACTCTACTTCGGGCATCCGCCACAACATTGGCCTTACTCGGATGGTACAACACACTTATATCATAGTCCTTTAACAATTCTTACCATTGTCTCTGCCTAAGATTCATTTCTGTTTAGGTAAACACATACTGCAGACTCTTATAATCAGTGAAAACATCAACATGGACACCATACAAATAGTGTCTCCAGATTTTCAAAGCAAACACAGCAGCAGCCGACTCAAAGTTATGGGTGGGGTAATTTTTCTCTTGGGGTTTCAACTATCTAGAAGCATAAGCTATCACCTTACACTTCTGCATCAATACGCAACCAACCCAACTCTCAAAGCATCATAGTACACCATAAAACCATCAACACCATCAGGCAAAGGCAAAATAGGGGATGAAGAGAGTCGAGTCTTCAACTCCTGAAAACTCTTCTCACAAGATTCGGACCACAAGAACTTCACTTTCTTTTGGGTCAACCGAGTCATATGAGACGCTATAGAGGATAAACCATCAACAAAACTGTGGTAATAGATAGCTAAACCCAAGAAACTTTGGATATCAGTCGTAGAAATAGGTCTAGGCCAATTTCTAACAACTTTGGTCTTTTGGGGATCAACTCTAATACCCCCGGAAGAAATGATATGACCCATAAAAGCAACTAACCTTAGCTAAAACTCACACTTACTAAACTTGGCAAACAACTTATTATCTCTAAGGGTTTGCAAGACAGTTCGGAGATGATTAGAATGTTCATCCTTACTACTGGAGTACACTAGTATATCATCGATGAACACTATGACAAACATATCCAGATATGGTCTGAACACTTGATTTATTAGGTCCATGAAAGCTTTTGGGGCATTATTTAACCCGAAATACATAACAAGAAACTCAAAATAGCCATAATGAGTTCGAAAAGCGGTTTTCGGGATGTGACACTCCCTAACTTTGAGTTGATGATAGCCGACACGAAGGTCTATCTTTGAGAAATAACTTGGACCTTGCAATTGGTCAAACAAATCATCTATTCTCGGAAGGGAGTACTTATTTTTGATGGTGACTTTATTCAGTTGGCGGTAATCAATGCACATACGCAAAGATCCATCATTCTTTCTCACAAATAACATAGGAGCACCCCAAGGAGAAACACTGGGTCTTATGAAACCCTTATCTAGTAGATCTTTGAGTTGCTCTTTCAACTCCTTAAGTTCTGCAGAGACCATACGGTAAGGAGGAATAGAAATGGGCTGAGTATCAGGAAAAATATCAATCCCGAACTCTATCTCTCTATCAGGAGGTATCCTTGGGAGATTATCCAGAAAGACATCAGAAAACTCATTGACGACGTTAACAGACTGGAGAGTTGGATTCTCAAACTTAGTGTATTTGACTCTAACCAAATGGTAAATACACCCCTTGGAGATAAGCTTTCTACCTTTGAGGTAAGAGATAAAAAGACTCTTGGGTGACACAAAATTCCCAGACTATTCAAACACGGATGCACCCAAAAACTGAAACTTAGCCACTCAAATCCGACAATCAATAGAGGCATAAGAAGAATACAACCAGTCCATACCCAAAATCACATCAAAATCTACCATGTCTTACTCAATCAGATCAGCCAACAAGACTCTATGAAGAATGGTAACAAGACACTTTTTATACACTTTCTGGGCAATAATCGAATCACCCACTGGGGTAGAAACTAGGATAGGCTCAGGAATAATCTCAGGACTCATTTCAAAATTCACAGCAATCAAAGGTGTAACATATGAGAAACTGGATCATGGATCCAACAAAGCATATACATCAAACTAAAATATACGAAGCATACCAGTAACAACATCGGGAGATTCCTACTATTCCTGGTGGGATGGTAAAGCATAGAATCTATTCTGGCGCTGCCCGCCAGCATTTCTAGAAGAGGCACCCTGAGCTGGAGCTGGGCGAGTCACTGGAATAGAGTACTAACAGTCTGAGTCTGGGTATGAGGGCGATAGTCACGACGCCTTTGTCTATCCTGTGGATAATCTCTAACTCTCTGATCCATGTTACCACATTGGAAACAACCCCTCTTCTCACCCTAACACTCACCCGAATGAGCCCAACCACACTTAGGACACAGAGGATGATTTGTCTTAATGCCAATATTGTATTGGGACCTGGATGCATATGACCTGTTATCTTGATCCTGCCTACCTCTAGGCACGGGAGAACTAGCAGATGACGGGGCTGGCATAGATGAACGATCCTGATACTGAGGGTGACTCCCTCCCAGTGATCTAGTCTGACCCTGTCCGTGCTGCTTGGACATAGCTCTCTTATTCCCTCTCATTCTACCTTTCTCGTTAATCTTGTCTACATCAATATATTGGGTATGAGTCATCATCCTAGAAAGATTCATCTCACTATTCAGCATAGCAGACCTTCACTCTTTAACCACATAACTAGACACTCCAGTCACAAACTTACTCATACTAGCTCGATTATCAGCCACTAAGTCAAGAGCATACTTGGACAACTTATTGAACTTTAGACAGTACTCCCTAACAGGCACAGAGCCCTATCGAAGGTTCATAAACTCTTCCACCTTTGCCTCCCTTATCTCCAAAGGGAAAAAATTATCTAGGAATGCATCCTGGAACTATTGCCAAGTTGTAGGGATAGCTCCCTCACCTCTACCTTTCCTCCAAGCAACAACCCAGTCATAAGCAAGGTCTTTCAACCTATACGCAGCCAATTCCACACAATGTTCCTCAGATACATGCATCACCTGAGAAATCTTCTGCACCTTCTCTAAAAACAACCTTGGATCCTTATCAGATTTGGACCCATAGAATTCCAGCGGATTCATCCTCATGAAGTCACGAACCTTGGCAGCATCTGAATCACTTCCCTGCTGCTGTGGAGCTGGGGCCGAGTTGGCCTGAATATTTCTAGTAACAGCTTGCGCCAGTGCCTGAAAGGTTGCTCGAAATTCAGCATGAGACACATTTTTATTCAATGGGTTAGTGGGTTAAGGTTGCTGAACATCATTATTTCTTCTCGCTCGACGTGGAGGCATATTTATGAAAGAGAAAAGCATGAATCAATAGCAGAGAGAGACACTTTAAGCATGATAGACTTCAGAAAGAAACGATCACACTTTTTCCTAAAATGTCTTGTAGCCTTTTGCTCATAGATGTGGCGCGCTACACACCGATGATCAATACTCTACTTAACGCGTCTTGCCAAACTCCTTAGGACACCTTAAAACCTTAGGCTCTGATAACAAGTTTGTAACGCCCCAAAAATGGGTCTCGGAGCATCACACGGTGCTTGAGGCTACGAGTAGCCCATAGCTAAACCTTTGAGCTATTTTCATTCAGTTCAACATGAATCAGTGGGGTTTCCATAAATAACCCTCAAATATCAACAGAGTAATCATCATCCATGAATAAAAGAATTTCAAAAATATAACAAAATACAATTTATTAGTCAAATCCCAACATCTATACTAGTCGGACAAGCCTCTAAGAAAACCGATAAAACCAGCGAGCCATTGAGACATACCCCAACTGACTTTAAATCTTTTGAAAGAATAACTTTCACAATTTTACTTTCAAATCACTTTACCATTCACCATAGACACAAGGAAACACACACACACTGGGAGATCGTATAACCGACATAAACCATGTGAGCTACATGAAGTCCAACATACAAGCCACATTAGGGAGAGCTGTCCTATCCTTGCCATCGAAGTAGGACTATCGATATCAAATCCACACAAACTAGTGTTCACTATATAAATCAGTCTCAGGCTCACTCCTATGGGGGCACATAGTTCTGGGAAAGTAAGGTCACTTTATACCTCCCACTCGGTGCTAAAGATTTCTCCCAGATTTAGCTCAGATCATTTCAAAGATAATCCACAACAAAGTAATTTCAGTAGTATATAAATATACATCGGGATCTATCATGCTTCCCATTTATCAAAATCAACCACGTTGTGGATTTTTTTCACACTCGAGTTCAAAACAATTCCATTAAGACCAAAAGGTCAAATCATTCAAAATATCTCAAATATTCAACATCAACGTGCTTGTAACACACACTTTCTCGAAACAACATAATTTCCAATGGGGATTCATGACCCAAATATCAAAATCATGATAAATATCGTTCAAGATTTATACTTTATATCTCCACACATGTAAATTCATCTTTCTAAATCATAAACATCAAGATTTAATAATAATCATCATAAGATATGGGTTGATGCTTCAAATTCATAAAAATCAAATAAAAATCATGCCTTTGTAAAGAAAATTACTTTTGGGCACAAGAACGAAAGAGAGTTCTTATTGAAAAATCCCACATACCTTGAAAGATGAACTTTAGATCAATACTCATTTTTGAGATGTTAATCGTGCCTTTGAATGATGGTTCTTGGAGTTCTTGAACTAGGAACTTGGAATATTGAATAAATTTGTAGAATTAATGGTGAACTTTAGAGGTTCTTGAAGTTGGATGTAGTAGGTTAGGGTTTTATTTTTGAGGGAATTTGATGTAATATAACATATAATGCTTCTAATAGGATTTAATATAGGGTTTGGATGGATTTTGGGTGTGGGGGAATGGCCAAAACACCTCTAAAATCAAAAAATTCTCGAATCTGTCTTTTGGTGGACTGTTTTGATAGTCTGAAGTAGATCAACCATAACGTTTTACTCCGATTTCCAAATTGGATGAAACCAATTTCATTAGAAAGAGGACTCTCATATATTTCTGTTTATATATAGTATCTCACCCAGATCATTGTGTACGAGAAGTTATGATCGTTTGAAGTTAACTTAAAAATTCGCTTTTGATAGGTTGAAGTAGATCAAATAACGTTTTGCTCCGATAGACATATTGGATGAAGACAATTTCATTGGAAGGAGGACTCGTAGATATTTCTGTTGATATATAGTAGATCACTCAGATTATTATGTATAAGGATTTATGATCGTTTAAATTTGGAATAAAAATACGTCAGGCCTCAGTACTTTTTCCTGCACATTTTACTATTCACTACTATTCATGGTTTGATTGTAATGTTCATAACTCATCTCTTGAGTGTCCATTTTGGATGATCCATATATCATTGGAGATATTATTCAATACTCTACGCAATTGTGGGTCATAATCTAAGACATTCAACACGAAAAATTTATAATTCATTCTAGAAGATAGAACCAACACGTTTACACATAAAATTTCAATGAAAAATTTCTCGGGGTATTACAGTTCATGACGCAAAGTCCACACATGTATCCAGGGCTCGTGATGTGACTTCCATAGATATTTTCAGCTAGTGCATCGCGACCCCGCTCATAACATGGCATAAGTTGCACTATGGAATCCTATACGGCTTGGGCTTTTTTGTCTAATATAAATACATTTTTGTACATATTATTATTCATCTTTGAATGTGTTTGAACATCAAGAAGGATTATACAAATTCATAACTTAGGTTTTTATCATTTTAATTTAGTTCATACATGTTCTTAGTCGTTAATTACAAACTAGTGATTACGATGATGACTATGCGTGGCTAAATTCCCTCTTTCCGAGGTTGAAGCCAAAATACATGAGTAATCTTGTTTTGATTATAGTTCATTGATTTTTTTTTTATCATTTTTGGTTGTGTTTCAATCTTATTTTAACTATTTTGAGGCTTGATCCCCCTTAGAATACACCCATTGTCAACCTTGTAAACTCGGGAGAGGGAATAGGGAGATAGAATGAGATTAAAAAAAGTATGGTTTGTAGTCTTTTATTAAATAAGGAATATGAATTAGTGTCTAGGAAAGGGATGTACTTAGATGCTGTACTTGATTCAAACGTATGATGATAGCTGAAAGAACTTAATTGGATTATTACATCCCCGCTCAATGTTGCCGTTGTAATATCCACATTAGGTAATTTGTTAGAGGTCGGGAGACCATGATCATGCAGTTAACCCTATGAATCGATAACCAAGATAAGTGAATCGATGAATTAAAGTCAATAACATAGCACAATTGTTCAAAGTTCTTCAACCCTGTGTTTTACTCCTATTGATTGTCCAAGATTTTTACCTTACGTACTATTTGCTTTACCTACAATTTACAAACTCCAATCTTTCTTTTGGTTACTTTTGCACCAGTTGAATCTAAATTGTGAACTAAAATCGAACCGTTGTCTAATCAAGTCTCTACGGGATCAATACTTGGCTTCTTAAAAGCCACTTTACTACTTGATAAGACCACGTACACTTGCGTGTGCGCCATCAAGTTTTTGGCGCCGTTGCCGGGGACTTGTTATTTTGCCATTGTTTGTTTTAGTTTTACTTTTAGATTTCTTTGGTGTTTTTACACCTGGTCTTGGTTTTGTGAATGGAAGAAACATGTTTTAAGGTTAGAAAGCTGGCAAGGGGTAGGGATTTGGTTTAACCAAGCCTCGAATATGAACAAAACTTCCATCAACGAAGGAGAGACTCAATCCATATTCCCCAATTTACATAAATAGAATAAGACCAAGTAAATTCTGCTCTAATGACTACAAAAAAAACCACCACACAGGATAGTGTGGTAGTCCTACTTTCGATGAACTTGACTTCCACAATTTAAAGATCGGCTGCTGGGGGGTATTTCGAGTCACAGCGCAACATGGTGCAACTTCTTATCAGCAGGGGTCAGTTTGCAGGGCTTTCATATGAGGTCAGTTTGCACAACACATTCATTCTGAGTGGGGTGAGTACAAATTATATGAGGCTGACACTTTTCTCCCCATTCACTGTTGGGGGAAGCAAAAAGTGGTTAAAAGCGGAACCGGCCAATTTAATCACATCATGAGACGACTTAGCTAGAAAATTCCTCCTCAGATTCTTTTCATCTGGAAAGATTACGAGGCTTAATAGTGAGATAGTGATCTTCAAATAGAAGCCAAATGAAAACCTCTATCATGCTTAGAAATAATTCAAGGATCTTCTTTGGGATTCTCCACACCAACAACAGTCTAATGAGGTACTTGATCACACTTTTGTCGAAGCACTTGATCATAATACAATGATTTTTCTAGATTCAGTCGCAGGTGGTCAAGCACCGAAGTTGAGTTATGTTGAGCTGTACATATTGTTGAACTGTATAGCACAAGGAAATCCCGAATGACATTCAGATTCTAAAAGTGCCACAAAAAAATTACGGGTGTATTGGAGGTGGACCAATACATTGCAGAATATAATAAACAGTTAGTTCAACAGCAAAAACTTGGGAGCTCTACAACCTGTAGCCACAATCAATGCCATCTAACAAGCTACAGGTTGGTTGAAGTGTGCGGTAATAGTGGTCATTCAATGGACATATGTGCATCCAATCCAGAATTAGTAATGTATAAAGGTAATGCTTAAAGCCCAATTTATGGTAATGCCTACAACATGAAGTGGCAGACTTAATCGTGGAATGACCAACATAAAAAAATTCAGCAACCACAGGTACAAGGGAATCAGTCAACTAGCAATATAGAAGAAATGTTGAAGCAACTCCTAGCTAGTCAGACACAATTGGCTGCAAACATAAAAAATTTGCAAGTAGCTCATAGAAGCTTGGAGATTCAAGTGGGGCAGATACAACAAACATTAAACTGCTGATAGGTCAAGAAAGTCTGAGTACTTGAAAATCCAAAGCAGGTTATGGAAATCACCTTGAGGAGTGGTAAAGAGCTTCAAGAAGAACCTCCCAAGGCAACAAAGGAGGTAGATGCAGATTTGACTCCCCAAAAGTTTTTTGAAAAAACTGCTGATAGGTCAAGAAAGTCTGAGTACTTGAAAGAGACAGTTGTTTCTAAACCAAAAAAGAAGCAAGCTCCAACACTAACATTCCCTCAGATTCAAATAAAAGCGAAGGAGGATGCCATGTTTAAAAATTTCTTTGACACATTTAGAGAACTTCACATTAACTTACCATTGTTAGATGTTTTTGCAGAGTATGCACAAGTACGCAAAGTACTTGAGGTATGTGGTTGCTAATAAGGTAAAATAATAGAATGTGGGAGAAATAACACTCACACAAAAGTGTAGCGCTGTAATGACATAGAAAATCCCTAAAAAATTGAGAGATATAGGAAAGTTTGCTCTCCCTATCTAAATTGGGAGTTCGGTGGTCCATGAACTGAGTGACTTAGGGGCTAGCATTAATCTGATGCCCCTATCTCTGTTTGACATATTGGGCTTAGGACCTAAATTGACCAAAGTGTTTTTGCAGCTAGCAGACGGATCCATGGCCTATCCCGGAAGGAATCATTGAGGATGTCCTCATAAAGGTTGGTAAATTAGTTATTCCTGCTGACTTTATTGTTCTTGATTTTGAGGTAGACGAAAAGGTACCAATCATCTTGGGGCATCCATTCTTAGCAACTGGAGGAGCGTTGATTGATGTTAGAGAAGGCATGTTCAAAATGAGGGTAGAGGATGAAGAGGTGGTATTTGATGTATACAAAGCACCCACACTAACATGCTAATATAAAGATTTGTGTATGATCAATGTGATTGAAGTAGATGAGTATGGGGTGGCTAGTCCACCAAAGACCTCTTTGGACTATCTGATTGAGCAACCTAAACTTCTACTGCCTAAGCCTGATTTGATACTAATTGATGCGCCTGAAAAGGCTAAATTTGTGGAATTTGCTGCTCTTGAGGATTCATACTCAAGAGGGGGTGAAGAGAATAAAAAGATGGAGACCAAGTATAAGAAAGAGAAGGAAATAAAATGACTAAGTCGTTAGTTGGGTTGTGCCACGATACTAAATCAGGTGCTTCTTGGGAGACAACCTAAGTTAAGTAGGTATGTTTTCTTATTAATTTTTGTTTTTATTTCATGCATTTTTTGTTTTTGATTGTGTTGCAGGTTAATGGGAAGTCTGAGTACAGAAAACCTAATCTTAAAGCATGACAAAGACTGAGTGTGGGGTTCCGCGAATTCCATTAATACGAAAAGATGCTACTAGCTAGGCCTAGAGGCCTCAGGGAGTATTTGTATCTCTTACTTTCAAATTCACTTTGAGGAAAAAGTTGATTTTTAAGTGTGGGGTCGGGGAAATTCTCAAAGTTTTGGCTCAATTTAAAATTTTTTTAGGTTATGAATAAAGAAGATATTCTTGTTGGTGCTATTTTTGATTACATTGTGTAAGTTATTTGTTTGATAAAAATATGTTGAATGAGTGAATTGCTATTTTTGAGACTTTTAGGCTCATGTTTGTGACTCTTGTACTTGTTAGCTTAAATTTGAATTTGTGCTATTATTTGATTGGGAGTCTATGATAATCCTATGTGAGTCTAGCATATGCCATGTGCGTGTGAGATTTATGATCGTGGACGTGACAAGGAACTAATAGGTGATTAACATAAAAGAGATTTATGGAAAGACCATAAAACTATAATCAACGTAGCCCAGTGTTACAAGCACAGTTCATCTGATTTGCATCCCACTTATGAGCAGAGGAATTAATCCCCGCATAGAGTGCAATTCATGCTAAATATCTTAAGTTTGGTGTGTTTCTTAAGAACATCCATTCCCCCACAATACCCTACCTTAGGACAAGGACAGATCAGGTGTATATATGCAACAAAAAATTCGATCTGAAGTAAGAAATTTGATGCCTCTCTGCAAGTCTTTCATCTCTAATCACGTCTAAAGATGCAATTGCAACTGATGCAATTGCAACTGCACTAACCAGGGGATTTCCCCCAAAGGTGCTGATGTGATTGAAAAGAAAAAAAAGACATGTATCATGACACAGAGACAAATTAATATAAAGACTTTCAAAGCATACTCATAGTAAAAACTAAGAAAGTTAATTGATTATTCAAGAAACCAATTATTCTTTCCATTCTAAGAAACCAATACACGTATCGGATAACACAAAATAATATATCTTTCTAATTCTGAATATGGCTGATGTATAATATAACACACTCTCCTCTTTTATTTCCTACACGGGTTCACAACTTTCATCTTCTCAACTATGACTACAATGCTTACTTATACTAACTAACTATCATTATAACTATGTAGACATTATTATAGATAAAAACAATGACATGCTGACTATTTTTTTACATGTCCTTATATTTTTTCATAAATGTTAATTACATATTATAGTTATTATGATTATCCTTTAGTTAATTCTTGAAACTGTATGTAATAATAGTGCAAAATTAAAATTTATTCTTTAAAAGTTTAAAAATGACAGTTACCTAGTAATAACCTATTTTGAAATTCTCAATAACAATTGATATTTCAAATTACTCATATTTTCTCTCGCAAAATTATCATCTAACTCCATCTCTCTTTTAAAATCTTTTAAATTTGCATATTAAGTCACAATTCCAAAGTCCTTATAATTGGAAAATAAAAAGAAATCTATTTCGGTACTAAGAAAATATAGCATACGAAATAAAAAATATGCATACAAAGCACTTTTAATAAAGGTATGATCTTTCATTCTGACTCCCATCTCTAATTTAGAGGAAAAAATCAAAAATTACTTTGATATTGTAACGCCCCAAAAACCTATCCCGAGACGTCACACAGTGCTTAAGGCCACACGTGGCCTCAAGCTAACCTCTAAGCTTGTCATGACTTTCAGAACTCATTATAGCACAAATCATGCTAAGATAAAAGAGGAATAACCATGTCATGAACATACTGAAATACGAAGTAATACTGCCCTGTGCAAATAAAATACGGAAATCTCTGTACACACTGGTACACTAGTCTGACAAAATCTCTACTACATAGGACTGAGGAGCCATTGAGACAGATCCCCGATTGATTTGTACTGAACTAAAAGTAAACAACCATCTATTAACAATATAAAATCGGAGACACAGGTCCTCGAACCATGAGGACTCACCAACAAATTATGAGCGATAATATCCCTAATATAATTAATTATTATTGTATTGTTAGAACTTAATTTCTAATGCTCTTCTTATATAGGTATGCATGGTGATAACATATTGCCTGATTTAAATGTATTACCTAAAGTTAATACAAGGTTATTAGTGCTTTAAATTTTTCATCTAAATTAGATCCTAAGTTAACACTTTCAAAACTTTAATTTGATTTTGCAAATAATACAGTAATATATTTCATTTAATCTATAGATATGCATATGCATAATTCTCTGTCAGATTTAAATAATACTCTAATAATGGAAGGTAAGTATTAGATTTAAATAAAACTCCAATAATGGAAGGTAAGTATTTCAAGTTATCATTACTTATCAATTAAAAGTAATATATATTGTTAACAATACAAATAATTAATTAGTGTATCTTTCTAACTAGAAATCGAGGCAATAATAAACAACACTGTCCTACAAGGTATGTTCCAATATTTATTTATCTTTCAAAAAATTACATTATAGTAAAACTGAGTTTCTGAATCAATGATCTTTAATTTACAAAAAGATTATTATGTTTACATTTATATACACTCATAAATTTATACACATAACAGAGCCGCTTCAACATAACATAGAAAATGAAGAAGAAGAATATTCAGGCATGATAATCATACTTTGCTTACTTCTCTTATCATTACAATATAAAACTATCTCGACAAATATCGATATATATTGAAAACTCAAACCTATTAATTGATTTTTTACTACTTTCTACAGATGTTGATGTTGAATATGGTGACATTTGCAATGAAGGTTCTTCTAAGAAACTCTTGATTAAGATAAAATAGTTTGATCAATTAAATCTATAATGTTTTCTCTTTAACTATATATACTATTGTAGTTATAGAATATTAGAATATAGGAGATTCTACATATGAATGTAGAAATTATGGGGCTTTTTTTTGATATGAAGAAAGAACACACAAGCATTATAAATCAAAAAAATTAATTTTCACAATGTGCTGTCAACAAGAAAAAATAAAGCTTCCATATCTTATAAAACCTCCTCAAATTTGAAACAATTATTATTTGGAACAGGTTAGAGAAATTATCAGTTTTAGTATCAACATATTCAAAACTACCTATATTAACCTTCTTTATTCAGTAATTATGTTAATATAGGTCCTAAAAGCAATTATTTTGAGAAAAAAATAAGGAGTTATAATGTTGTGTTCCCATTTACATCAATGGAAGGAAAGGTGGATGTCTCCATCAATAAGACATGAGGTCCAAGAACATTTAGATTATTTGGACAAAACTATCATCAAATTTGTAGCTTATTACTTCCTGAAGGATCTACTCCAAATTTGCACAGCTGTATATTTACGATATAGAAAATGAAGTTGCAAATAGAATTAACATTATTAGGTAAGTATTATATCTTCATTATAATATTATGAAATTAACAATTATATTAAATTTTTATTAATATAATATATTTTTTAGAAGGTAACAATTTGATAGTATATATCTTTTGTAGTCGTTGACAAGATGTTAATAAGATTTATGTTGAAATTGCTACTAATCTAAAACAAATGCTTGATGAAAATATTGTGTTGATCAAGAATTTTAGAAAGATGAGAGATAGATTTCAAGAAAATAACAACTCCTATGTGAAGCTGAAACTAATAGGGAAAAGAGGTACTGATGGTAGAAGATACAACCTACGAATAATACCAGAAGTAGTTACTTTACTGGTTGAAGATTTTGATGTTTATAGATTTGACCGTGATGTCATTATAGAAACACAATCAAGACAGTCGCAAAGGATTAATGAACTGAGTGCTGTAGACTTACGCCTACAATATCCTTTACTTTTTTTCTTATGGTGAAGATGGGTATAAAGAGGACATTCTTTTAAGTTCAGGTGATAAGGGAATACAACGTGTTAGTAAGAATGAATTTTTTTATTACAGGATTCAAGAAAAAAAAGGTGAAGTTCCTACCACCGTGGCTTCAAGAAGCTTTTTTCAGCAATTTTTAGTTGATGCCCATACAATGATGGAATCTTGTCGGCTGAAGTCCATTAGGACTCATAAAAAATAATTTAGGATTGAGTTTTATAAGGTCCTATCAGATGCCATTTTACATGGAGAAACTGATCCTTCATCCCAAGGTAAAAGAGTATTTATACCATCAAGTTCCTGGGAGGTGCCCAATATATGCTTCAAAATTACCAAGATACTATGGCAATTTGCAAATGGGCTACATACCCTGACCTTTTTTACCGCATTTACTTGCAATCCTATGTGGCCAGAGAATACTAGATTTATAGCGAGAAGCGGGTTGAATCCTGAAGATCGTCCAGATATTCTAACTAGGATATTTAAAATTAAATTGAATCACTTGATGAAGGATTTTAAGGCCAATCAAGTATTAGGAAAAGTAAAAGCAAGTTTGTCATATTTACTATTTAATTTGAATATACATGAGGACACTATATGATCATTATATATATATATATATATATTATTCTAACAATGTATTTCTAATAAACTTATTTGATTTCTAATGTAGTGATATATACCATTGAGTTTAGAAAAAGAGGATTACCTCATGCTCATATATTGCCTTTTCATCACGAGAGCAATAAATTTTCATATACATCAGATATAATCAAATAATTTAAGTAGAAGGACCAAATATAGTCAATGATCCTCATTCTTACAATGCTGTAAAAAATATGATGATGCATGGTCATGTGGTTCTACTAGCAAATTTTCTCCGTGCATGCAGCATGGTAAATGTAAAAAGCACTTTCCTAAAAAGTTTGTTCATACAACAACAGTTGATGAATAAGGGTATCCTGTGTATACAGAAGAAGGGATAATGGTAGAATAATTGAGAAAAATGGAATTTATTTTGATAACAGGTATGTGGTTTCACACAATCACAGGTTGTTGTAAACATATGATGCTCACATTAAGATGTAATGATGCAATCTATCAAGGTCTATTAACTATTTATTTAAATATAAAGGAGATGACCGTAAAACTTTTGCTTTTTCACAAAATACATGTGCTGATGGTTTATCAACTGTTGATGAAATCAACATGTATTAGGATTATGATTATCCCTTCATATCACCATGTGAAGCTGCTTGGAGAATATTTAAATTTCCAATTCACCATAGAGAACCACCAGTGGAAACACTATCATTCTATCTTGAAGTTGAACAATGTGTCTTTTTTTCAAGTGAGAATCCAATCAAAAATTTTATCAATAAATCAATTGTTAGGGAATCTTAGTTTTTAAGTTGGTTTGAGGCTAACCAAAAGTTTTTAGAAAAGGGATATTTGACTTGTACAAAATTCCCTTTTAAATTTTGGTGGGGCAGAAGTTCCAAGAAATAGGATAGAAGAAGAAATTCAACATTTTCTATTGGGAGAATTTTCGTTATTACCCAGGGAGTGGGGAGATATATTATTTTAGGTTATTATTGAATGTAATTAAAGTGCCAACTTTCTACGAAAAACTTACATGAATTAACAACAATGATCATGCTACTTTTAATGATGAATGTTATGCACTTGGTTTGTTGGATGACGACAAAGAATACACCGATGCTATAAAGGAGACAAGTACTTGGAGAATGCCATCTTATCTTCGACAATTGTTCTTCATATTATTGATAGCTAATTCAATGTCATTGTAATACACTGTACTTCTACCAAACTTAAAATCATCCTGAAAATATTAAAGATTTACTTTAAAAGATGAATACACTTTTATACATGTGGAATTTTCAAGATTTTAACTTTTTGTTGTGTGGAAAATTGAATAAGATTTCCATTGATGTCAAATTCTCCCAAATCCGACACCCGGGTGAAGAGTTAGAGCCATTTTAGTAAGACAGTGTGCTACCTGAGCCATCAATGCGTAGCGGAGCACAAAATCCAATGGGCCTCCATGAATATGGCGCGTCGCGCCAAGTCTAAAATCTAGAATTGCCAATTTCCAATGTCTCAGCGTGATACCACCGTGTCGCAGTAAGATTCCAGGTCCCATCTAGTATTAAAATTCGATTTTACCGCGTTGCGCTGTCAACCCAGTTCTCAGTTGGTAATTTCTAGAGGCACAACACGATTTTGCCACGTCGCGCCAGGTGCCCAAGTCGAGTTTTCAGTGACAAAAATAAAAACTTTCTAAGGGAAATTGGGTCTTTTTCAATGACCTAGATCAACCTTTAACCACAAAATTATGCCCTAAAACCCTATTATATCACTTTTTCTCACTTTATATCAAGAATAAAATTATTCTCCCTCAAGAGGCAAAAACCCTAGCTCTAAGTTGCAAAAGGAAATCTCAAGGATCCCTCCAAGAACTTCAATAAACTCACAATCAAGGTATGTCAAGTGTTGATTCATAGGTCCCTTTCACCCATGAAGCTTAAGAATCTCTTTTTAAAATCCAAAGATTTTGTATTTATGAATGTTCATGATTTAGTTGAATTGAAATTCATGTTCAGGTTATTGTTGGGTTTTGATTCATGTATCAAATTACATGTTCCAATTATTGATCCTATTATGTGATGTTTTGCATGATGTTCATGAGAAAACCTTCAATTTGCAAGTTGAATTATGTAGCCATGATAATTTGATTTATTGATTATTGCAAAACCAAAGCACGCTCCCTATGTGTTTGATAAAATGCCTATGCGAAGAAAATAGTGCCTTCATAGCATGTTATTATGAAATCCCCATTCATGTTCAAGTTAATGCATGTAAAGTGTTTGATAAAATGTCTTATTCAATGAATTATGGATATATGTAGCCATTGTTGTACTTTCAAGCTTGTGCCATGATTTACTTTAATGCTATCAAGCCCTGGGGGTATTAAATACCTAATAATTTAGCTATGTTCCTTGAGCCAATGTTATGTTTTCATGATACTCTCAGTCAAGACATGATCAGCAGAATTTAGTCAGTCATGTGACTTAGGAAAACTCAATAAACTCAGTATCAGTCCAGTCCTATTCAGTAATCTCAGTAATCTCAGAAATCTCAGTGATTTTAGTCAGTTATCATGTCTCAGTAGTATTCAGTTCAGACCTTAGTAAACTTAGTCAGCTAGCAGAAATCAGTAGCATTCTATTAGTTAATAGAATTAAATAGTATTCCATCAGTCAACGAAAATCCAGTAAACTCAATTCAGTCTAGTTAATCTGTAAAATTAGTAAAATCAGTAACTGATCAGTCCAACCTAGTATGAACTAGGAAATCAGTACTGTGTCTATTCAATTGGGAGTAGGATTCATCACTGAGTGAACCCAGGGATGAGGACAGACACTATCAGCTTGTAGAGGGTATGATCCTTAGTAGCAATCCGTGCGTTCTAGAACTATATAGCCAACATAGGTTGAGAGGTACCCTTACGAGTATAGGGACTATACATCTCATTTGAGTTTTTCCTTATAGGAGGGGTTGATGGAAGAGCTCCCTATTAGAGAGGGTTTACTCACAACTTATCTTTACCCATAGCATGGTACTGACACCCTTCTAGCTGGGGTTACAGGTTGGACCCCACTAGTTCAGATTTGGGGCATATAGGTTAGATGATTACCTCCCATAGTCTCAGTTTTTGATTTAGTCTCTGTAATAAAACTCAGATTAGATCTATAGATATCAGGACTATCAGATACAGTTACTCAGCTCAGTACAGAACTCAGTTAGTTCCATTCAATTTAAAGACTGTCAGGTATAGTCATCCAGCTCTGCATAACACTTAGATCAGTTATTTATAATTAGGACTGTCAAAAATAGTCTTCTAGTTATTAGTTACTAGTAAGGTCAGATATCAGTAAATCCATGTGGTTAGTAGACTCAGTAGTTAGAACTCAATATTCAGTCTTATCACGACCTCAGTTACAGTTACATATTTATGCATGTATTCTCACATTCATGTATACAGTCAGTTAGTATTATTCATGAATATGAACCCTTTGCATTTAGGCTATCTCACTTACATACTAGTACATTCAACATACCAATGCATTTGCGCTCGTTGTTTTATACCATAGGTTTAGAAGTACGGGATCCCGAGCATCCTTAGTTGATCAGACATTCAACAGCCAGATTAGTAGTGAGTCCTCATTATTCGAGGATAGCATGATTATTTTATTAACTTTATTATTTTAGCAGTTCTGAGTTTATTAGGGACATGTACCATTAACTCCATAGATTTCAGACAGTTTATAGGCTTTCAGACTACAACATGTTTCAAATAATTTATTTTAGTTTTGGGTATTGTTATACCCCATTACAAACATTATTTTATATTTAGTATTAGTTTAGTTTTGAACCTTATGGCCTTACTGCTTATATTCCGCATATTTATAGTATATTATTCATTGCTCAGTTACAAATATCAATCATGGGTTAGATTGTGGTCCTTCGGGGTTATGAGCACTGTGTAACATTTCAAGTACCTGATTCGGGGCGTAAAAAGCTTGGTATCATTGCCTAAGGTTCAACAGTATCCTAGGAAGTCTGAAAAGTTGCATCGAGTAGAGTTTTGTGCATGGGTATGTGGTACACCACACTTATGTGCAGGAGGATATAAGATGTTTTAGGAACAATTTCCCTTTTTTTAGTATTTATGTCATGCTAGTGAGCATAATCTCCAATTATTTTCTTAGTTTAATTTGTTTCTTCCTCTTTCTTATAGAATATGCTTTCCAAAAGGGCTAGATAAAGGAGAATCAATTATTAGTCAACACCTCAACCTGTTTAGGCAGATCCCCTGGATGAACGTGTTTCCCATGCAGAATTCAGGACTGTATTTACTACTCTAGACAATTTAGTCACAACTAAAAATGAACAGCCAGGTGCTGTTATGGCCAACCTAGTGGCCAATTCAGCTGCAGCCAGGATTCAAGACTTCACTCGAATAAATCCTCCCTTATTCTCAGGTTCTAAGTCTGATAACGCTCAATCTACAGCTCTCGTAGGAGTGTAAAGCGGTCGTTAGCAAATATAGAACCCAACCTGGGTTGGGTATCGATCCCACAGGGAATAGCTTGGTCAACAAGTAAGCAAAATTAATAGACTTTTGGTGCAAGTCTCGTAAGAAGGGGGGATTGTAATAAGTAACCAAAGTAATGAAATAAAAGCTGAAAATAATAAAGTAAAAAAAGAATATTTCGTAGGTTGTGAAACAATGAGAATTGAGGCGTTGGGGTTATGTCCACCTTCTGAGGTATACGTCTCTATTGGCTATGAGTGTGTAGAGTCTTGACATGCAATTGCTTATAGAGAATTGTAGTCGATGGTAAATCCAAGCGTCTCTCGACCTAAACAAGGACTATTTCACTTTAACTCTCTCGAGCTTAAAGCGTGACTAACGGTACGAATTCTCCAAGAAGTTAGTCCAGGTACGGCACTAGCTTTTTAATAGGAAAGGGTGTCCTACTACCTTGACATTATCTCTTTTCCAGACAAATAACTTTTCTCTCGAACAAGTTAAATGTTAGCCTGGCGTTGGTCTATGCGTCTTCTTTTCTAGACAAATAACCTTTCTCTCGAACAGGTTAGATGTTAGAATGGCGTGTTCTTGTGTTTGAACCGCAAAGAATGATTTAATATGAAGAGAATAATGATATAAGCAATATACTTGTCTTGAACTCACAAACTCATAGCTATAGATAGTAACTCATTCGGCTTCCATAACCCCAACTAAGAGGTTTAGTTACCCATGAATGCGTAGGATATCACGTTTTGCATGGTGGATGGCGTGAATAGTAGGTGTTTGGCGTGTGGTTTTGGTGATATCGTAGCAAGTAACGATTCTCTTGTTGTGGAATTTAAGAATAGAAGAATAGATTAGAAGTGTTTGTAGTGGAAGATGAGAGGGATGGAAGAAAATTAATTGTTGAATTAAGTGGAGAATGTATTGAATGTGGAATGTCTCAAAATCTCTAGCATGATAGGGTATTTATAATACTCCTATCCTACTCCTACTAAACTAATAAAATAAATAACCAAATCCTAATATACTAATGAAATCCTTGACCCAAATGTACTAGGGTAAGGTTACAAAATTATAATCCAAATAGAATAATGAAACACATAACCTAATTGCACTAGGTTAATGTATTATGGCAAAAATCCAGCTTTGTGTCTGTAAGTCCCCAAAGTCTTCAGAATTGCTGTTTTAGCCCGGGACAGATTTTCCATGCAGCAGATTTAGTCCTTTAGGCGTCCAGCTCCTTTCCACTTCGTTCGTGAGCTTTCTTTTGCGTCAAGTAAGCCATAAATTGCTGTATTTTGCATCATTTATACCTGAAACTTTCCTAATCACATTTGTTAGCTCATTTATAGGAAAAAGGACTAAAAGTGTATGAAATAGATAATTAGTTCTCAAAACTAGGCTAAAATATGGGCAAAATATATTGATATAGGCGCGTAAATTTGCCTATCATCAACACCCCACACTTAGAGCTTTGTTCGTCCTCGAACAACATATCATGTCCTTCTAAGCATCGACTTAAGGTTTTTACAGAAACAACACAAAACATTCTTCAAGACAAGCACAACAATTATCAACGAAGAGTAGCTTTCCGATTATAAGTAGAAACAATTTAATCTCAAGCATAGACTCGTGATGGTGATCAACTCGCATGCAAACGTTAAGGTGCATAGAATCATATACAACTATCCAAGACTCATCAACCATGTGTGTCTCACAATATAGTACCCATAATCACTCACAAGTATAGCATATTTTTCAAACATGGGTATCAAAATATCCTTGCACTCACTCTCACAAAGAATTCATATGTAGCAACTGATGACCATAGGCTTGCCTTTAATGTAGTACTCTACTAAATGTCGGAATGTTAAGATTAGGATCAAGTAGGTCTTTAGATGGTTGTAATGTAGGCTAAGGGACGGGTAGGACTATTTTGGCCAGAAATAGTGACTAAGTTCCTAAGCACTTTAATACATCACATTGTATCATTGACACTTTTTTCTTTCAACCTTTCTTTATTTTATTTTTCCACCCTTGTTATCATCTTTTGTTTTTCAATTTTAAGCACAACTCACTTTTCAGCTTTCTTGTCCTTTTTCTTTTCACAACATACCTCTTATGATAGCCTTTTCATAACACATTCAAGAACCATTCCAATTTAAAGCTTCATACTCACCCAATTTCCTCTTATGTTGTCACATGACTTATTCACTTTAAAGCACTTAGGAATTTGGATCAAATTACGGTCTTGAAAAAAAATGGATTAGGCTTACATACAAGGTTGTCAAAGAAATAGGCTAAAGGCTCAAAAGGGTTTAACTAGGATGATTTACATGGGTAGGAAAAACTGAAAGTAAACATGTATAGGTTGCCAAAGAAATGCCTAAATCATATCCTAAACTTACATTCCTTATTTTCGCTTTGCATACATACGAGGCAAGTTCTAGCATCAGCCACATACATAGAATATACTATTATCTCACACACACAAGGCACATGGTCGACTTGATTGGTAGTAATATAGACTCTCGACCCAACAAGTGAAGGAATTGAATCACACACTATCACATAATGAGTCACAACTAGAGCCTAAATGTCTCAATAGTCACAATTGTAGCACATACTCTTGTTCTAATCTCATGCTGCCTATCCAAATACTACTAAAAAAAACACAACAAAACAAAAATGAAACAAAAGAAAACAAACATAGATGCGAATAGAGAAGTATAGCATGCAATACCACCACCCCATACTTAGTCGGGACACTGTCCTCAGTGGAAAATAAATGCGAGGAACCTGGTTGGTCGGACTTATTCTCTATGTCTGGGGTTATACCCCTTGCATTGGAATCATCATCATAGTCGTCATCCTTAGAAGTTCCTCATAAGTATCCCACTTAATTCCAAGCGTGAGTCGGGGTATTTGCTGCGAGGAGGATTCTCCTTGGTCCTTGCAACTTCTCTTTTTGCCCTTTTGGGAGGTGGTAGCCTTCGCCTTGCCTTGTCTCACTTTAGGTGCCATTGTACCTGAGACTAGAAATAGTGTTAGTTGCAGCACAATCTCACTTGATACAATCTATAAGCAAGTACTAGGGGTACCACCCCACACTTAGTTTTGTTGCACAAATCAGCGAGGTGAACGTAGTCGATTTACTCAGATTTCGTCGACATACGTTTTAGGCTTGTATTCCAGCAAGAAAATCAGCATTGTATCACTTATTTGCAGCCATTGGACTACTTTCATGGTAGATATAGCAACACTATGACATAGGGGTTACCACATGGAATCGTTATTCTTACAACAAGCACAACCTCCTAAGTTGATAGGCACTATAATCTTATCCCGATGGCCGGGATAGTTTAACATGTAAGCATCCAAACAACACTCTTAAGCAATATTCATAGCCATATCAATTCAGCAAATATCATAACAATGCTATTGAAACCAAATTCAAGTTGGAAATAAGTCAAGAATTCCCTACGTATATGTTCACTCACATGATTATGCAACAACAATTCGAACACATGAACATCACCAACAATCTTATATGATTTAGCAATTTATAATAAGCATAGCAACGTAGTACTTACGATAAATAGGTGGAGAATAAGAGAGCACTTACTTGCTTGAAGATTGTGGAGAAGTTGTTGTGGATTGGAAGAACAAAGGAAGAAAATTTTGAGAAGATTTGGAAGGTTATGTGGCGCCTTTAGGGTGTTTTCTAATGTGGTTGTGTTGTAAAACTATGTCCCCTTTATATAGGAAGAGTATGGGTCGGGTTATGACCCATTTACAATCGGATTTGGGGACAAAATCACCCTATATGCGGCGCATATCCCTCGGCATAACACATGTATATGCAGCGCATTGTCCATGGCATAATGGGACATATGCGCCGCACATGGTATGGCATATCTAGGCATATGCGGCGCATATGGTATGGCATTTGGTCTCAGTATCTCAAATGCCATAGCATAGGCGGCGCATAGTCAAAAGCACACCTAGGAATAGGCGGCGCATAGTGTATTGCACACTAGATTCCGAGTCCTTAGGCGATAGAATAGGTTGTGCATCGTTCGTGGCCTATTTTTACCAAGGCCCAGCCTTTCTTGAAGCCTATTATGACGTGAGAAAGGCTCAATCCATAACCTTATGCATCACCATTCCTAACTTACCGACTTTACCATACAATGCGACCAAATCACCAATTGAAATCAATCTCCTCGTTGCATCTTTCTTGCACCTATATTTGCTCAAACAAATGAAGACGATTAGTACGATGGGTTGCCTCCCACCAAGCGCCTTAGTTTTGGTCGTGGCACGACTCTTATTTTTGGATTTTCATTTATCAAAAGCAAAAACAAGTACTAGAATGAAAGAAAGACAAAACGATAAAACGATAAAATGATAAAACGATATAATGATAAAACGATGGGTTGCCTCCCATCTAGCGCCTTATTTATTGTCGTGGCTCGACGTAGTTACCTCGAGTACTCAGACTTCGTCGAGGTAAGTGATGGATCGTTTTCTGAAAGGATTTAGACGACAATGAGGCTTACTTGTGGGCATGCGATCTTCTTCAAGATGGTTCATACGTTTCCCCGGAGAGTCTCCAATTATATCATCAATAGTCCAACCCATAGCTCTCTTGTATCTCTTCAGAGCAGAGATAAGAGCTTCTACGTGCTGTTCCCTTAAATCATCTGCGCGCTCCGGAAGTATATTTCTAGTTTCCAAGAACACATACCTTAGATAATCGGGGAGCTCTTGCGATTCTAGCACTGGTGGCTCATCAATGGGAGTCTTTGCTGTTGGTTGATTCTTGAGATCACATCCCGGTTGCTTAGGAGTATAAGACTCTATTTCTGTTAGATCACCCATAAGTTCTTCATAATCTTCATTGTTTTCATGCTCAACATTCAGTGGCGCAACAGACAATGGCTCAACAGTAGGTTGTTTCTCTATAGATAATGCTTTCGTATCCTCATAATGAACATCATCTATGGATGACTCATTCATATCGTTGGGCTGCTTCATTGTTTTGCGTATATCAAACCGTACCACTTCGTCATTAATTCGAAACAAAAGCTCATTATCTTTCATGTCAATAAGCACACTTCCAGTTGCAAGGAAGGGACGTCCCAAGATGATGGGAACTTCAGAATCCTCCTTACAATCCAGAATAACGAAGTCGGCAGGAAATATGAATGAAGAAACCTTCACCAACACATCATTCAAGATACCCACAGGTCGTTTTACCGACCTATCAGCCATCATGAGCCTCATATTGGTTGGTGTAGGGTCTCCCAACCCCAACTTTCTGTAGATAGATAGTGGCATCAAATTGATGCTAGCTCCCAAATCGCACAATGCCTTAGCAAAATCCAATGATCCAATTGTGCAAGGAATAGTGAAAGCTCCGGGGTCGGCCTTCTTCTGAACTATGGATCGGGTAGCTATTGCACTACAATGATGCACATCTTCTTTCAGCTCATAGCTTGCTGCCCTCTTCTTAGTCAAAAGATCTTTCATAAACTTCGCATACCCAGGCATTTGTTCAAGTGCCTCTACCAATGGGACATTAATAGTTAGCTGCTTCAACATGGTCATAAATTTGCTGAACTTAGTGTCATCGGCCACCTTCTTCAATCTTTGTGGAAAAGGTGGTGGTGGGTATGGAAGTGTTCTTTCCATGGCTTTCTTCTCCTCTTGCTTCCGTTTATTATTTTTTTCAGGCTGCACGTCACTAGGCAACACGTCCTTGACGTTGGAAGTGGATATTGCGGCGTCTTCCCTAGTGGCGTCACTAGGTGTGGCGTCCATGTCTGCTGTTCTGTCAACTACTTGCTTGCCTTCTGCTGAAGTTTCCAGCACCTTACCACTCCTCGTAGTGATGGCCATGCATGACCCATTAGTCCTTGGATTTTGCACAGTATCGCTAGGCAAGGTGCCGGCTTTTCTTTGGTTGAGTGCTGCTGAAAGTTGACTGAATTGCTGCTCTAGTTGCTTGATAGAAGTGGAATGAGAATCAACTAATTGCTTCATGGAGGCCAAATCGTCAATCACCTCCTTAACTCCCGCGCTCGTCGCTTCCACTCCTTTCAATAACTTAGCCATCATGTCTTCCATAGAATTAGATGTGGTGGTATCACGTCTACCAGGGGGAACGTACAAACCACTATTTTCATTATTTTTCTTCCAACTACCTTGGTCTTTACCTCCAGATTTATCATAATAGTTCCGACCTTGGTTTCCTTGGGCATTCCCACGGAAACCACCCTGATTGTTCAAGTAGTTGGCCTCCTCTTCTGAATCAGATTCGTCTCTTCCTTTTGACGCAATAGATTTCACTTTTTCAGTCTTCCCTAATAGATGCTTTGTAAGAAGATCCATTTGGGTTTTCATGTGCGCCATATCTTGATCACGTTCTTCTTCTCTCCTTCTTTGATCTGCAGACATGCCAATAGATAAAGTGGGGCTTGCTACCTCAGAATCCCTGGTATGCCAAGCTCTACTTTGTTTCGTCATACGATCTAGCATGTTGCTTGCTTGACCAAAGGTGAGGTCCATAAAAGAACCTCCAGCTGCGTTGTCCACCACTGGTTTAGTTACTGAATTCAAGGCTCTATATAAGATCTCCATGAGGTGAACATTAGTCATGTGATGGTTTGGGCATCTCGCTAGCTTTGTCTTGAACCTCTCCCATGTTTCGTGAAGAGCTTCAGAGGGAAGCTGACGAAAGTTGCTGATTTCATCTCTCAATTGAGCCCTCTTGGATGGCGGAAAGAATCTTTCTAGGAAAGCGTCTCTCAATTGCCTCCAATTTGTAATAGAATCAGGAGTCAGCCCATTCAACCATAATGTTGCCTCCCCAGACAGAGACAATGGAAATAGACGTAATCGAATAGCATTCTGACCAACTCCAGGATTGTCAAAAGACTTGCATGTAGAAATAAAGTTGATGAGATGCATATTCGGATCATCGCCTGCTAGTCCACCAAATAATCCCTTGAGTTGCAATAACTGAATCATGGTGCTAGTGATGTTGAACTTGGCTCCGGGCGCTAATGGTGGTGGAATTATAGCTCCAGTGGCTCCGGCACCATCAAGATCATCATCATCATCGTCGAAAGCTGGTTGCAAAGGTTGGCGATCATATCTGTACCGAGCTTGTCGACCTCGTCTGTTGGCAGGTGTTGCCATTTCAGCGCCATGCCTTGGGTTGATCAACTCGTCATCTCCTAAATCTTCATCGTCAGGATTTGTTGCTCGTCCAGGATTATCAATGTTTTGTTGTTGGACTTGAGCAGCGGCAAGAGCAGCTAATCTTGCTTGCTCGTGTTGAGCAGCCATCCTGTCGATTTCCGCTTGTGCTTCCATTCTTCTAATTCGTTGCGGTTCCGGATTGATTGGTAATAACGGTCGACCAGAACTTCTTGTATGGGGCATGCACTAAAAGAAAAACCTGCAATAAACAAAAACAAAAACTAAACGTAAAAGTACGAGAATCTTTGACCAAAGGGTCTAGTAATTTTCACGAACTTGATTGACACTTGTATTCCCCGGCAACGGCGCCAATTTTTGATAACGCTCAATCTACAGCTCTCGTAGGAGTGTAAAGCGGTCGTTAGCAAATATAGAACCCAACCTGGGTTGGGTATCGATCCCACAGGGAATAGCTTGGTCAACAAGTAAGCAAAATTAATAGACTTTTGGTGCAAGTCTCGTAAGAAGGGGGGATTGTAATAAGTAACCAAAGTAATGAAATAAAAGCTGAAAATAATAAAGTAAAAAAAGAATATTTCGTAGGTTGTGAAACAATGAGAATTGAGGCGTTGGGGTTATGTCCACCTTCTGAGGTATACGTCTCTATTGGCTATGAGTGTGTAGAGTCTTGACATGCAATTGCTTATAGAGAATTGTAGTCGATGGTAAATCCAAGCGTCTCTCGACCTAAACAAGGACTATTTCACTTTAACTCTCTCGAGCTTAAAGCGTGACTAACGGTACGAATTCTCCAAGAAGTTAGTCCAGGTACGGCACTAGCTTTTTAATAGGAAAGGGTGTCCTACTACCTTGACATTATCTCTTTTCCAGACAAATAACTTTTCTCTCGAACAAGTTAAATGTTAGCCTGGCGTTGGTCTATGCGTCTTCTTTTCTAGACAAATAACCTTTCTCTCGAACAGGTTAGATGTTAGAATGGCGTGTTCTTGTGTTTGAACCGCAAAGAATGATTTAATATGAAGAGAATAATGATATAAGCAATATACTTGTCTTGAACTCACAAACTCATAGCTATAGATAGTAACTCATTCGGCTTCCATAACCCCAACTAAGAGGTTTAGTTACCCATGAATGCGTAGGATATCACGTTTTGCATGGTGGATGGCGTGAATAGTAGGTGTTTGGCGTGTGGTTTTGGTGATATCGTAGCAAGTAACGATTCTCTTGTTGTGGAATTTAAGAATAGAAGAATAGATTAGAAGTGTTTGTAGTGGAAGATGAGAGGGATGGAAGAAAATTAATTGTTGAATTAAGTGGAGAATGTATTGAATGTGGAATGTCTCAAAATCTCTAGCATGATAGGGTATTTATAATACTCCTATCCTACTCCTACTAAACTAATAAAATAAATAACCAAATCCTAATATACTAATGAAATCCTTGACCCAAATGTACTAGGGTAAGGTTACAAAATTATAATCCAAATAGAATAATGAAACACATAACCTAATTGCACTAGGTTAATGTATTATGGCAAAAATCCAGCTTTGTGTCTGTAAGTCCCCAAAGTCTTCAGAATTGCTGTTTTAGCCCGGGACAGATTTTCCATGCAGCAGATTTAGTCCTTTAGGCGTCCAGCTCCTTTCCACTTCGTTCGTGAGCTTTCTTTTGCGTCAAGTAAGCCATAAATTGCTGTATTTTGCATCATTTATACCTGAAACTTTCCTAATCACATTTGTTAGCTCATTTATAGGAAAAAGGACTAAAAGTGTATGAAATAGATAATTAGTTCTCAAAACTAGGCTAAAATATGGGCAAAATATATTGATATAGGCGCGTAAATTCGCCTATCATCAAAGTCCAAAGAGGATCCACATGAATTTCTCGACCAGGTTTAGAAAGTCACTGATATCATCAGAGTGACTTCCAGTGAGAGTGAAGAGTTAGCCTCTTATCATCTCCAAGATATAGCCCATACATGGTTTAAGAAGTGGAAGGTAGACAGGGGTACAGATGCAGAGCCCATAAAATGGGAGGAGTTTGTTACGATCTTCTTAGATATATTCTTTCCCCTAGAGAAGAAAAAAGCCACAACGTTAGAGTTCATCAATCTCAGATAAGGTAGCATGAGTGGAAAATAATACTTCCTCAAGTTCACCCAGTTAGCCGGTATGCTACCCATGTAATAGCTGATAGTAGATCCAGAATGAGTAAGTTTGTGTTTAGGTTTCAGGTAGAGTGGTTAAGGAGTGTAGGACTACGATGTTGATTAAGGAATTGGACATATCTAGACTTATGGTCCATGCTCAACAGATTGAAGAGCAAAAACTTAAGAAGAAGAAGAAAGAGAATAAGAGAGATAGAATAGGTAGTTATAGTTTTTCTTAGCTAGGGTCACAGGGTGGTAAGCATTCTTGGCATAGCTAGAATTTTTTAGTTCCAGCTCCTTCCTCAGCCAGTGCTTCAGTTCCTAAGTTCAGAAATGGTAGCAAAGATAGGGTGCTAGGCTCCAAATAAGAATAGTGCAAGAATTATTTGCACTCATCTACTTTGCGAAGAATGTGGTAAGTATCATAAGGGTGTGTGTAGAGCCGATAGTAATGTGTGTTTCAGATGTGGCGAGTCAGGTCACAAAGTTTGAGACTATCCTAAACCCAGTCTACGAAGTCAGCACGGTCGTTCTTTAACTCAGTCCTATCACCCAAATTAGAAGGGTGCTATTTCTAGTGCTACCAGTGGGCAATGCCCAAATAGACTCTATTCACTTCAGTCCCAATAAAATTAGGAAAGTCCTTCTGAAGCATCCACTGGTATGTTATAGATCCCTCATTTAGATGTTCACGCTTCTTCTGATTTAGGGACTTCTTTTTTCTTTTGTTACTCTTTACATACTAGTCCATTTTAAGGTCAGATTAGATGTTAGCAAGATCTACTGAGTCTCTACCCCAGTGGGTAAAATGATCATAGCCCAATGGGTATAGGGGAACTGTCCGGTTATGATATCTCAGAAAGATAGGCCTTCAGGTTCTAGCAGTAATACCAGTATGTGTAGGAAATTAGTAAGGGAAAATGATTCCCTGCCCATTCCTATCTCAATGCGAAGTTTTATACTTCAACTATCATGATACTTACGCATGCTTCATGTCATAATTCCATGCACCCAGCTTATATTCATGCGCTTTCCATAAAATAGTGTGTTTTAAGTTCCTAGTATAAGGAGTTTCGAATCATATTCCATGAGTACAAAAAATCAGACTTAGGTTATGCAGCTCATGACTTATGCACTTATGTCCTATCTTACAGTATGTTCAGCCCATATGACTCATGCTCCACTCCTAGTGATCAGTAAAACTTAGATTATGTCACATATACTCTTAGTTTAGATACCTCAATGGATCTATGATGTTGATGTTCTATCTCTTAGACCTCAGTTACAATGTCATTCAGTAATCAGTATTCAGTAAAGGACTCAGATAGTCCTACAGAACTATGTCTTTCAGCTATTAGTTACTAAACCATCAGAATTCAGTACGTCCATATCAGTTTAAACCTCAGTTATTAGAAAAATAGTATTCATTCCCAATTATAGTTTTTGTTATATTTATAATCTCAATTACCGTCTTAGCTACGATCTCAGTCCCAGTCCCAGTCTAGCCAGATCAGAAACTCAGTTCACTTTCAGGATTACCCGACCATAGCATATGGCCATCAGTAACTCAATTATTAGTATTTCAGTACCTTAGTTATAGAATGTTTCTGAATCTTGCCATTCACTTGGTCTCACAATTTCAAGTAATAAAATTTTCATGAATCCATGCCCAACCACCTCATGTCACTCAGTCAGTCCTTACTTTCTATGCATAATACTCTACAGCCTTAGGCTAGTTATTCAGACTAAATACAGTTCAGTCTTATATGCCCAATATTTATCTATCTGTTATTCAGTTAATCAGATCAATTAGTATATTTATGCATTCGTGCTCTACACCCACGTGAATTTTTTTTATAGTCTCAGTTGCAGTAAATAAGGTTTAGTAACTTTATATTAGATGATATTTCATAGGCCTTTCCTCCTAATAAAAGAATCCTATCCATGTAATGATCTCTCATTCAGATGTCCTACTCAGACCAGGCCAAGATTTGCTTTCTCTCAACAGTCATTAGAACTCTATATAAAGAGTGTCATAGAAATGCTCTAGTCGAGTATATGTTTTTCACATGAGTAAGTCCACAGAGCTAGTAGTTTAATTTAGCAGTCAGGTGGACAAGTTCGGATGGCGTGGTTTCCATCTTTCCATCCAGTCGCACTATCCGAAGTCTCATGAATGTGATCATCCTAAGATGGAATAACCAGGTAGTTGCGCGTTCAACCCAGTTTATGCATCATGTCTTAGTTTCAGATCTCTGATATTTAGTCATGATTTATTTCGTAAGTGCCTTGTGCATTACCTCAGTTTTTCTCATAGCTTAGCAAAGGCCGCCCAACATTCTTCTAGAGAAGGGCATAGTGTCCCAAGGGGGAGATACACTATAATACCCCAAAACATTCATGACATAAACATGCCGCTCTCTTCATTTAATGAATCTAGTTTGGGGTAAGGGGTGCTCATGAGTTGACCCTCAGACTCTGATATCAGCCGTAAGTTACGTATTCAAGGTGCTCAGTTCAGATTATGATATTTAGCTCATGTATCATGTTCAAGACTCAGTTACATTCTCATATTTTCGTGCATTCATATCTAGTAATTAATCTCAGGATTATTAGTATTTTTAGTTTAAGGAAATAGTCTTCCTTGAACTTATTCAGTTTCATGCTCAGATTTTCCATCAAAAACTTGGTATCAGGAATTTCTATTTCAAACTGAGTATCAATTACCATTGCATATTTAGTCATGCAGTCATGTGTCAGTTTAATTATGTATTCACGTATCAGATATGCATGATCAGGTTATCAGTACTCTCAATCATGCAGTCATGCCTCAACTCAGTCATAAAATCGTGCATTAGATATGCGTGCTTAGTATGACTCTAAGTAATGTCAGGCATGTACTCATGTCCCAGTTGCTCATGTTCAATATGTACTCTAGCTTATCGTTTCTCCTATTTCAATAAGTCTTATTCGAGTATGAATGTTCCTAAGGGGGGGATATTGTAATACCCCGTACTTTTACCTAGCTTAAAATCATCCCAAAAATGTTAAAGATAAATTTAAAATATGAATCCATTTTTATACATGTGAAATTTTTAAGATTTTGACTTTTTGTTGTGTGGGAAATTGAACAAGCTTTAAATCATTATCAAATTCGCCCAAATCCGACACCCGAGCAAAGATTTAGAGACATTTTAGTAAGACAGTAAGTCACCTGAGCCATCAACGTATCACGGAGCATGCTAAAATGGCAATCATCAAAATCTAGTGGGCCTCCATGATTATGATGCATCGCGCCAAGGCTCAAATCTAGAGTTGTCAATTTCCAGTGTTTTAGTGCAATACCACTGCATCGCAGTAAGATTCTAGGTCCCATCCAGTATTGCAACGCGATTTCACCACGTCACGCTGTTAGCCCAGTTACTAGTTGGCAATTTCCAGTGCCACGATAGGATAGCGTCGTGTCGCGCCAGGTGCCCAATTTGGGTTTCCAATGATAAAAAATAAAAACTTTCTAAGGGAAATTAGGTCTTTTTCCATGACCCAGATCAACCTTTAACCACAAAATTATTCCCTAAAAATCATATTATATCACTTTTTCTTACTTTATCTCAAGAATAAAATCATTCTCCCTCAAGAGGCAAAAACCTTAGCCTCAAGTTTCAAAAGCAGATCTGAAGAATCCCTCCAAGAACTTCAAGAAACCCACAATCAAGGTATGTCAAGTGTTGATTCATGGGTCCCTCTCACCCATAAAGCTCAAGAATCTCTTTTCAAAATCTAAAGATTTTTTATTTATGAATGTTCATGTTTTAGCTGAATTGAAATTTATGTTTATGTTGTTGTTGAGTTTCGATTCATGTTTCAAATTACATGTTCCAATGATTGATCCTAGTAAGTAATGTTTTGCATAATATTCATGAGAAGACCTTCAATTTGCAAGGTGAATTATGTAGCCATGATAATTTGATTTATTGATTATTGAATAACTAAAGCATGCTCCCCATGTGTTTGATAAAATGCCTATGCGAAGAAAATAGTGCCTTCATAACATGTTATTATGAAATCCCCATTCATGTTCAAGTTAGTGTATATAAAGTGTTTGATGAAATGTCTTAGTCAATGAATTATGGATATATGTAGCCATTGTTGTGATTTCAAACTTGTACCATGATTTACTTTTATGCTATTAAGTCCTGGGGGTATAAAATACCCAAAACTTTTGCCGTGTGACTAGAGCCAGTGTCATGTTTTCATGATACTCTCAGTCAAACCATGATCAGTAGAATTCAGCCAGTTATGTGACTCAGGAAAACACAGTAAACTTAGTGTCAGTCCAGTCCCATTCAGTAATCTCAGTAATCTGAGGAATCTCAGTGATCTCAGTCAGTCATCATGTCTCAGTAGTATTTAGTTCATACCTGAGTAAACTTAGTCAGCTAGCAGAACTCAGTATCATTCTATTAGTTAATAGAATTAAGTAGTATTCCATCAGTCAACGAAAATCCAGTGAACTTAGTTGAGTTTAGTTAATTAGTAACTTCAGTAATAGATCAGTCCAGCCTTGTATAAACTAGGAAATCAGTTCTGTGTCTATTCAGTTAGGAGTAGGATTCAGCATCGAGTGAACCTAGGAATGAGGACACATACTGTCTGCCAGTAAAGGGTATGATCCTTGGTAGCACTCCCTGCATTCTAGAACTACGTAGCCAGCATAGGTTGAGATATACCCCTACGAGTCTAGGCACTATATATCTTATTTCAGTTTTTCCTTACAGAAGGGGTTGACGGAAGATCTCCCTGTCAGAGAGGGTTTACTCATAACTTGTCTTTACCTATGGCACGGTAATAATGACCTTTCAGCTGGGTTTAGGTTGGACCCCACCAATTCAGATTTAGGGCATGTCGGTTAGATGATTACCTCCCACAGTCTCAGTTTTAGATTCAGTCTCAGTAATAGAACTCAAATCAGTTCTATAGATATTAGGACTATCAAATACAGTCACTCATCTCAGTATGGAACTCAGTTAGTTCCATTATATTTTAAGACTATCAGATACAGTCATCTAGCTTCATATAAAACTTAGATAAGTTGTTTATAATTAGGACTATTAGAAATAGTCTTTTAGTTATCAGTTACTAGTAAGCTCAGATATCAGTAAATCCATGTGGTTAGTATTTTCAGTAGTCAGAACTCAGTATTCAGTCCTATTAAGACCTCAGTTATAGTTAAATATTCATACATATATTCTTGCGTTCATGTATACAGTTAGTTAGTATTATTCATGCATATGAACCCTTTCCATTCAGCCTACCTTATTTGTATACCAGTACATTCAACGTACTGATGCATTTGTGCTATGGTGTTTTATACCATAGGTTTAGAAGCACGAGCTCCCGAGCATCCTTAGTAGATCAGATGTTCAGTAGCCAGACTAGCAGTGTCCTCATCATTCTAGGATAGCATGAATATTTTATAAACTTTATTATTTCAATAGTTCAGAGTTAGTTGAGGATATGTCCCACCAACACCACAAATTTCAGACATTTTAGAGGTTTTCAGATTACAACATATTTCAGATAGTTTATTTTAGTTTTTGATATTGTTATACAACATTATAGACATTGTTTTAGATTCAGTATTTGTTCAGTATTGAAGATTATGGACTTACGGCTTATATTCTGCATATTTATAGTATATTATTCAGTGCTCAGTTACAAATATCAGTTATGGGTTAGTTTATGGTCCTTCTAGGTCATGAGCACCGTGTAATATTTTGGGTACCAGATTTGGGGTGTTACAGTCATAACCAAAAGTTGTTTAGCAAGCATCATGGCAACTACTTTCACAAGATATCCTTTTTGAAGAAAGAAGATTATTGGATAACTGATGATAGGCGTATTTACACGCCTAAACACCATAATTTACCCATATTTTAGGCTAAGTTTTAAGGATAAAATATATAATTCCTGCACTTTTAGTCCTTTTTCCTGTAAGTGAGCTAACAAACATTATTAGAAAGTTTTCAGGTATAAATGATGAAGATTTCAGCATTTTATGGATAACTTGACGCCAAAGGAAGCTTCACGAAAGAAGGAAAGCAGCGTTTGGACACCTATGGACTGAAAGTGATGCATGGATAACTTGTCCCGGGCAAAAACAGCATTTACAAAGACTTGGGGATCAGCAGTAACTTAGTAGGATTAGGACAAGTATGCAGTAACCCAGTAGGACTAGGACAAGGATAAAAACCCTATTTCAATAGGACTAGGATATGGATGTTATATAAACCCTATTTTGCTGAAACTTTTCAGCATTTTCTTCTTATTCCCCCTTCTATTCCTTCCCATTCTAATAAATTCTTATTCACTCATTAATTAATTCAAGTCTTTTTCATTCAACGTTTGATCCTAATTCATGTTACACTTTCTGACAGAGAAAGCACGACCCTTGTGACCAACGTGAGATCATGATGATGTGTATTGTGATCTCCGTTGCAATCATGAGTAGCTAAACTTCTCTGTTAGGTTTATGGAAGCCTTATGAGATACTATCTATTGCTATGAGTTTGTGAATTTTTGACACGTATGCTGCTTATATCATTACACTCTTCATCTTAATTTAAATTATTGTGGTTGCAAACATATAGAATACGCCAGTATAGCATTAACTTGTTCGAAAGAAAGGTTACATGTCTGGAAAAGAGATAATGTCAAGGTAATAGGGCACCAACCCCTGTTAAAAAGTTAGTTCCGTAACTAGATTAACCTCTTGGAGAATTTGTACCATTAGATACGCTTTAAGCTCGAAAGAGTTAAAGTGAAATAGTCCTTGATAATCGAAAGACGCCTGGATTTACCATAGAATACGATTCTCTATAAGCGCATGCATGTCAGACTTCCGTATAACTCATAGTCAATAGATACGTACAACTCATAAGGTGGACATAACCCTAACTCTCGATTCTCATTGATTAAAACCTACCAAGTACTCTGTTTTACTCTTCTATTTTCCATTTTTACTCTACTATTTCGTTCACGTTATTTGCACACACAAAATCCCCCCCTTTATTCGCAGAACTTTCATCAAAAGTCTAATAATTGTTGCTTACTTAGTGACCAAGTATTCCCTGTGGGATTCGAAACCCAACCTAGTTGGGTTCTATATTTGACAGCGTCTGGTTACACTTTTACGAGAGCTGTAGTTTGAGCGTTATCAAAAATTGGTGCCGTTGCTGGGGAATATGGTTGTCAACTAAGTTTGTGATAATTACTAGACCCTTTGGTCAAAGATTCTCATACTTTACTTTTAGTTGTTGTTTTTGTTTTCTGCAGGTTTTTGTTCAGTGCATGACAAATACTCGAAGTTCGGGACAACCATTATTACACTTAAACCCTGAACCGCAACTTATTGGAAGGATGGATGCACAACGTGACATTGAGAGAAGGGTTGTTCAACAGGAGCAGGCTAGACTAGCTGCGTTGGCCGCTACCCAAGTACATCAACAAAATATTGATAACCCTGGGCGGACAACAAATCCTGACGATGAGGACCTAGGTGATGACGAGCTACTAAACCCTAGGCGTGATGCTGAGATGGCGACACCGGCAAACAGAAGATATCGTCAAGCAAGATTTCGGCCTGAACGTCGAGCTGTGCATATTCCTTTCGATGATGATGATGACGATCTAGATGGAGCTGGTGCCACAAGAGCTATTATTCCTACGCCATTGGCACCCGGAGCCAAGTTCAACATCACTAGCACCATGATTCAATTATTGCAGCTCAAGGGATTATTTTGTGGAGTTACAGGTGATGATCCGAATATGCATCTGATCAACTTTATCTCTACATACAAGTCATTCGACAATCCAGGCGTTGGACAGAATGCAATTCGGCTGCAATTATTTCCATTGTCTCTATCTGGAGAGGCAACTCTATGGTTGAATGGGCTGACTCCTGATTCTATTACTAATTGGAGGCAATTGAAAGATGCTTTCCTAGAAAGATTCTTTCCACTATCCAAGAGAGCACAGTTGAGAGATGAAATTGACAGCTTCCAACTGAAGCTCTCCACGAAACATGGGAGAGGTTCAAGAAGAAGCTTATGCGGTGCCCAAATCATCATATGACCAATTTCCACTTGATGGAAATATTATACAGAGCTTTGAATTCGGTAACTAAGCCAGTGGTTGATAATGCTGCAGGTGGGTCATTCATGGACCTTACTTTTAATGAAGCAAGTGGTATGCTAGATCGTATGACAAAGCAGAGTAGAGCTTGGCATACCAGGGATTCGGAGGTAGCAAGCTCTACTATATCTGTTAGCATGACCGTAGAACAGAGGCAAAGAGAAGAGGAGCATGAACAGGATATGGCTCACATAAAAACACAGATGGATCTTTTTACAAAGCATCTATTATCAGGGAAGACCAAAAAATTCAAAACGGTTGCGTTAAAAGGAAGAGACGAATCCGATTCTGAGGAAGAAGCCAACTACTTGAACAATCAGGGGGTTTTCGAGGCAATGCCCAAGGAAACCAAGGTCGGAACTATTATGATAATTCTGGAAACAAGGACCGTGATCAAGGTAGTTGAAAGAACAAGACTGACAGGAGTGGCGTGTATATTCCTCCTGGAAGACGTGACGCCACTGCATCTGGATCCGAAAATATGTCCATGGAAGGTATGATGGCTAAGCTGTTGAAAGGAGTAGAGGCAACCAACACGGGACTAAAAGAGCTAATCGATGATTTTTCCTCAATTAAGCAATTAGTTGACTCGCATTCCACTTCAATAAAACAGCTAGAGAAACAATTGAGTCAATTCTCTGCAGCATTCAACCAAAGAAAGGCTAGAACGCTACCCAGCAACACAGTGCAAAACCCAAGGAACGATGGAACATGTATGGCCATTACTACCAGGAGTGGTAAGGTGCTGGAAACTTCATCCAAAGGCACGCCAGTGATCAATGCAGAACCTGAAGGAGCCTATGAAGCTACAGAGGACGTTAGTGACGTCACCCCGCCACATCCACAGCCCAAAAAGATCGCCAATCCTAAGCAAGAGGAAAACAAAGTCGTGGAAAAAACTATTCCCCTTCCACCACTACCTTTTCCTCAAAGACTAAAGAAGAGAGCTGATGATACCAAGTTCAATAAATTCATGTCAATGTTAAAACAGCTGACCATTAATGTTCCATTGGTAGAGGCGCTAGAACAGATGCCTGGCTATGCAAAATTTATGAAGGATCTTCTGACAAAGAAGCGGGAAGCAAGATATGAGCCGGTAGATGATATTCATCATTGCAGTGCAATTGCCACAAGGTCCTTAGTACAGAAGAAGGCAGACCCTGGTGCTTTCACTATTCCTTGCACTGTTGGATCTATGAATTTTGCTAAGGCATTGTGCGATTTGGGAGCTAGCATCAATTTGATGCCAATATACGTCTACAGAAAGTTGGGGTTGGGCGACCCTACACCAACCAATATGAGACTCGTGATGGCAGATATGTCGGTAAAATGACCTGTGCGTATCTTGAATGATGTGTTGGTGATGGTGTCTACCTTCATTTTTCCTGCAGACTTTGTGATTTTGGATTGCGAGGTGGATTTTGAAGTTCCCATAATCTTGGGACGTCCTTTCCTTGCAACAGGAAGTGTGCTTATTGACATGAGAGCTAATGAGCTGTTATTTCGGTTGAATGACGAAGTGGTCCGTTTTGATGTATGTAAAGAAATGAAGAAACCCAGTGATATGAATGAGTTCTCTGTAGATGATGCTTGTTATGAGGATGAGAAAAACTTATTTGTAGAAAAGCAGCCTACTGATGAGCCATTGTCTGCTGCGCTGCTGAATGTTGAGCATGAGGACGATGAAGATTATAAAGAAACTATGTGTGCTCTAACAGAAATAGGGTCCTATTCTCATACTCCTAAACAGCCGAACCTTGATCTTAAGAATCAACCGTCACCAACAACGAAGACTTCCATTGAAGAGCCACCAGTGCTAGAATCGAAAGAGCTCCCCAATTATCTAAGGTATGCGTTCTTGGGAAGTGGAAATACACTTCCTATGAGTGTGGCGGATGATTTAAGTGAACAAAACGTAGAGGCTCTCATCTCTGCTCTGAAGAGATACAAGAGAGCTATGGGTTGGACTATTGATGATATAATTGGTAGCCCTCCTGGGATGTGTATGCACAAGAGTTATATCAACAAAGATTGCATGCCTACAAGTAAGCATCAGAGTCGTCTGAATCCATTCAGAAAATGATGCACCAGCTATCTCGATGAAGTCTAAGTAATCAAGATAGCTATGTCGTGCCGCGACAATAAATCAAGCGCTTGATGGGAGGCAACCCATCATTTTTAATTGTTTTTGTTGTTTTTGTTTTCTTAGGATTTTATCGAGCCACGACCAAAACTAAGGCGCTTCATGGGAGGCAACCCATCGTTCTAATCGTTTTTATTATTTTTGAGTAAATGTAGGTGCAAGAGGTGTAAAGGAAGAGATTGTTTTCAAATTTTGATTTGGAAGTATTGCATGTCGAAGGTGGTAATTTAGGAATGAAGAAGCAAAAGACTATGGGTTAGTCATTGCCTATGAAAATATAGGCAAAGAACAAGGCAAGGCCTATGTAAATCTATTCCACGAACAAGGCAAGGCCTATGCTATGGCATAAGCTCTTGGATTCTAGAGTGCCATAGCATAGGCGCCGCCTATGCTCAACAATGCCATAGCATAGGCGCCGTTTATGGAAAAGCCTTCTGCTCAACTAGGCAAAGCATTAGGCATGGCCTATGCTATGGCCTTCTGCTCAACTAGGCAAAGCTAAAGGCGCCGCCTATGCCATTGCCTTTGCTCTCTGAATCTACAATGCCATAGTATAGGCGCCGCCTTTGCCTCCCAAAACTCTCAAAACTTTTATTTTTGCTCTTTTAACTTTACAAGAACATCTTCCGAGGCCATCAACCAAGTAAGTACTTCTTTGCTCTTCTTTTTATATTACATAAGTATTACAATACTACGCCTATAATAAGTTGTTAAATCATGAAGTAGTGTTGGTGATTTGAATGTGGTTGATACAACTAAGTGAGTGAAAGAATATGTGTGGATGCTCTTGACTTGTTTCCAACTTGTATTTGATTTTGATACACTGTCATACTTTTGCGAAATCGACATGGTCAAGATAATTGCATAATCTTGTAACTTGAAAGCTTATATGTTGAAATGACTTGTTCATTGAGATGAAAATCATGGGTGACTACAAACATGCGATGTTGTGATTATTTCTATGTCATAAATTGATACGATATCTATATAGTAGTTTTGTTCAAAACATGCATTAGTCCAAACACGAAAGCATTGTCAAGATTGCATAACGTTAAGAGGACATGAAAGTATGAATGTGCTAAACATATTGTTGGAACATATCACCTAAATGTATGTCGATGAAGTCTGAGTAATCGACATCATTCACTTAATTAGTTTGTGTCAACAAATTAAGTGTGGGGTGGTGCCACTATTGTCTGTTTGTTGATTGAATCTTCCGAGATGAAGCTAACATGACTTTATTGAGATCTCAGGAAGAATGGCACAAAAAGGACGACAAGGAAAATAATAAGCACCCACCACACAGAAAGGTAAGAAAAGAGGAAGCAAAGAGCAAACTGAATCCTCCGTGCTGCAAATACCTCGATGCACTCTTGGAATCAAGTGGGGTATTTATGAGGAAATTCTGAGGATGAAGACTCTGATGATGATTCCGATGCAGGGGGTATGACCCCAGACAAAGAGGAGGAGTCCGACTAACCAGGTTCTTCTTATTTATTTTCCACTGAGGGCAGTGTGTCCCGTCTAAGTGTGGGGTGCTGGTATTTGTATGCTATACTTCTTTATCTGCCTTTGATTATTTATGTGTGTTTTGCTTATTTATGTTTATTTGCTTATTTGTTTTATTTTTTTTTAGTAGTCAAAAATTTTTTTTTGTTAAAAACTTTGCATAAAATTGTTCTGATAGGCAGCATGGTATTGTGACAAGAGTCTATGATAAAATCATTACTATTGAGACGTTTAGGCTCTAAATGTGATTCATTATGTGGTTCAATTCCTTCATCTGTTGGGTCAAGAGTCTATACTACTCCCAATAAAGTTGACCATGTGCCTTGTGTGTGTGAGGTGATAGTATATTCTGTGTTTGTGGCTGATGCTAGAACTTGCCTGGTGTGTATGTAAAGTGAAATAAAGAGTGTAAGTTTAGGAGATGATTTAGGCATTTCTTTGGCAACCTGTAATTGTTTACCTTCGTTTTACCTACCCATGGACATCATCCTAGATAACCCCCTTTGAGCCTTTAGCCTATTTTCTTTGACAGCCTCATATGTAAGCCTAATCCATTTTTTTCAAGGCCATAATTTGTTCCAAATTCCTAAGTTCCTTAAATTGTAAAGTCATGTGACAAAATAAGAGGAAATTGGGTGAGAGTAGTGCCTTAAAGTGAATTGGTACTTGAATTCGTTATGAAAAAGAATGGTTATCATAGAGGCGTGTTATAAAAAAAAGAGAGAGAAAAATGAAAAGAAAAATAAAAAGTTAATTCTGTTCAAAATTGAATAACAAAAGAGGTGAGAAGGGGTGGTAGATTAAAATAAAGTAGAGAGGTTGTTTGAAAGAAAGTGTTAATGGCATAATGTGATGTATTGAAGCGCTTAGGAACATAGTCACTATTTTTGGCCAAAATAGTCCTACCCGTCCCTTAGCCAACATTACAACTTGTAAGAGACCTATTTGATCCTAAGCTTAGCATTCTGATATTTAGTGGAGAATTACACTAAGGCAAGCCTATGGTCATCAGTTGCAATATATGAATTCTTTGTGAGAGTGGGAGCAAGGATAATCTTATACCTATGTTCGAAATATATACAATACTTGTGAGTGATTATGGGTGATATATTGTGAGACACACATGGTTGATGAGTTTTGGGTAGTTTTGTATGATTCTTTGTACATTAACTTGTGGATAAGAATTCACCATCATCATGAGTCTATGTTAGAGGTTGAATTGTTTCTAGTAGTGATCAGAAAACTACTCTTTGTTAATAATTGTTGTGCCTGTCTTGATGAATATTTTGTGCTGTTACTGTGGAAATCCTAAGTAGATGTTTATATGGACATGATATTTTGTTCGAGAACAAACAAAGCTTTAAGTGTGAGGTGTTTATGATAGGCGTATTTACACGCCTAAACACCATAATTTACCCATATTTTAGGCTAAGTTTTAAGGACAAAATATATAATTCCTGCACTTTTAGTCCTTTTTCCTATAAGTGAGCTAACAAACATGATTAGCAAGTTTTCAGGTATAAATGATGAAGATTTTAGCATTTTATGGATAACTTGATGCCAAAGGAAGCTTCACGAAAGAAGGAAACCAGCGTTTGGACACCTATGGACTGAAAGTGATGCATGGATAACTTGTCTCGGGCAAACAAAACATTTACAAAGACTTGGGGATCAGCAGTAACTTAGTAGGATTAGGACAAGTATGCAGTAACCCAGTAGGACTAGGACAAGGATAAAAACCCCATTTCAATAGGACTAGGATATGGATGTTATATAAACCCTATTTTGCTGAAACTTTTCAGCATTCTCTTCTTATTCCCCCTTCTATTCCTTCCCATTCTAATAAATTCTTATTCACTCATTAATTAATTCAAGTCTTTTTCATTCAACGTTTGATCCTAATTCACGTTACACTTTCTGACAGAGAAAGCACGACCATTGTGACCAACGTGATATCATGATGATGTGTATTGTGATCTCCGTTGCAATCATGAGTAGCTAAACTTCTCTGTTAGGGTTATGGAAGCCTTATGAGATACTATCTATTGCTATGAGTTTGTGAATTATTGACACGTATGCTGCTTATATCATTAGTCTCTTCATCTTAATTTAAATTATTGTGGTTGCAAACATATAGAATACGCCAGTATAGCATTAACTTGTTCGAAAGAAAGGTTACATGTCTGGAAAAGAGATAATGTCAAGGTAATAGGGCACCAACCCCTGTTAAAAAGTTAGTTCCGTAACTGGATTAACCTCTTGGAGAATTTGTACCATTAGATACGCTTTAAGCTCAAAAGAGTTAAAGTGAAATAGTCCTTGATGGTCGAAAGACGCCTGGATTTACCATAGAATACGATTCTCTATAAGCGCATGCATGTCTGAATTTCGCATAACTCATAGTCAATAGATACGTACAACTCATAAGGTGGACATAACCCTAACTCTCGATTTTCATTGATTAAAACCTACCAAGTACTCTGTTTTACTCTTCTATTTTCTATTTTTACTCTACTATTTTGTTCACGTTATTTGCACACACAAAATCCCCCCCTTTATTCGCGGAACTTTCATCAAATTTCTAATAATCGTTGCTTACTTAGTGACCAAGTATTTCCTGTGGGATTCGACACCCAACCCAGTTGGGTTCTATATTTGACAGCATCCGCTTACACTCTTACGAGAGCTGTAGTTTGAGCGTTATCAATAACCCAGGTACAAATAATATCATTATATAATAACAAAAATATTTAAAAAGTATTTCTATTTTTAATTTAGTTATTTTATTAAATATGAAATCAATATTGATACCTAAAACAACTTTATTACTCCTTCATTTCACTGGGTTGTCTCACTTTTAATAAATAAATTATTTAAATATCCTGGGTTTTAACCCTTAGAAAATTTCCCAAAAATATGTTCTCCATACCCAATACGACTTATGAGTATGAGCTATATGATGGGGTACAGATGGTATGGTCCTACCATATGCTGACCAATATTAGTTGGTGGGATGGTTTTGGTAATTGGAGTGGGTACAACTTAGGGGTATGAGTGATATTAGTAGTTATGGATTGTTTGGTTCTTTAACTTAATCTTAAACTTGGTTACTTAGGTTGGATCTGAGTATGAGTGGCTCACTATGAGCTGTAAGCCAGGGTATGAGTCGTACCTAGGACTCGTATGGTAAATAGTGTTTAATTCCTTAGGTATTCCATTCTGCCATGGATAGGGTTATGGGTACATATCATATAATATGGTTACAACTTGGTTGGATGGGTAATATACTAGACAATGTTTGAACCAGGGGATGAGGTTGGGGTAAAAGTGGTGGATACCGATCATATAGGAGGGCACAACTCGTATGGGTCAGTCGTATCCATGTCACAGGTTTTTGAGGCATTTTTAGGGGTATTTTGGACATTTCCCTACTTACCTGAATTATGACCCACGACTTCTAATATATTTAGGAGTTTATTTACCTTATTATTCAATTCATTAACACTCAAAAACTATTCTAAAACATTCAATAATTCTCTCAAGATGTTTTAGGGTAAGAAAGTTAGGGTTTTAACTAAAGGGTTGCTTTGGTAATTTCTTTCCATCAATTCTTTGATTTAAGGCATGATTCTCTTCCCTCATTGTAATTTCAATTAAAGGCATGATTTATATAATTGATTTTATGTCTTTATTATTTCATGATTATGGTTTTTCAACTATTATTGGGGGTTTTAATATTGAATGTTTGGTTATGTATTCTTATATTTTTAATTATTCTTTTTAGGCATTCATGGTAGTTTTGGACAATTAGAGATTTAGGTTCATGGTTAACTAGGAAGTTCACAAAGCCGCATCGAGTAGAGTCTCTTTTTGGGGTGTGAAGTGTGCCACACTCATAAGAAAAAGGTTGAAAGACATTTAGAAATGTTTTACTTTCTTGGTATTCTATCTTCAAGATTGATTTCTTAATCCTGGAAACTCCTTTAATTCTTTTTTATCCATTTTTTAGATCATGCCTTCTAGATTTAGAACATAAAGAAATTCTTTTGTTCCATCCGGTGATAATATTGAAGAGATATGTCCTACATCTGGAGTACATCTTCAATCTTATGGTCCTATTCCTGTTTGTGCTAGAGTTCCTTCTATTTTGGCTAGTTCTCATTAGGCCCCTCAGGGCAACGTGATAAATGCAAAATTTCATCAGTCTGTTTATGCCATTGCCTAATTAGCTACTTCTCGGGCTAAGTAGGGTGGGATTGGTGCTTTATCAGCTGAGGCCATAAGGGTTGGTCAATTTATGAAGATGTGTCCTCTAACTTTTGTTATGGTAAAAGGGGAAGAGGATCCACATGACTTGTTGGATGAAATGGAAAAAATCTTTTGGGTAGTGCAGACTAATAATGTAGAGGGGTTTAACTTTGTAGCTTATTAGCTCAAGGATGTTGCTTATCAGTGGTATAAGGATTGGGATAGGGATAGGGGTGATATGGAAGAGAAAGGATTGTGGAAGGCTTTTTATAATGCCTTCATGGATTGGTTCTTTCCTCAAGAGTTGAGGGAAAAATAGATGGAAAAGTTTGTGAACCTCAGACAGGGGAAGATGTCTATAAAGGAATTTTCTTTAAAGTTCCATTAGCTATCAAGGTATGGTCCTAATTTGGTGGTTGATATGAGCTCGAGAATAAGGAAGTTTGATTTTGGGTTAAATAGAGATTTAATTCTGGAGAGGAAGACAACCTTGTTGATTAAAGATATAGCTATCTCGAGGTTGACTGTTCATATGCAACAGGTTGAGGATGAGAAGAGAAAAAATATAGAGTTTGGGAATAAGTAGCAAAAATGAAGTAGGTTTTCTCATTAAAGTGTTGCTCAGTCTCAGGGTGGTAAAGAAGATGAAAAATGGCAGAAAAAGAATTTGGAGAGTTTTGGCTCCTTTTCTGCCAGTGCTCCTTATTCACAATAGTCGACAGATAGGCGTCACCAAGGTGGTGATAATTCTCGAGCACAGGTTGCCCAATCTCAGGTGAGTGGAGGTCATTTATTTTCTTTGTGTCCTCTTTGTTGATTTTGTGGTTGTCCTCATCGAGGTTATTGTGAGAAATGAAGGGACAATTCCTCAAGTGTGGCCAGGTAGGCCATCAGCTTAGGGATTATCTGGTCAATAAGGTTGCTATGGGTGCGAATAAGATTCCCATGGCTTCATCTTCTGATGCTGCACCTAGTGATGTGGCATCTGCTCCTATTACTACTCTTAATTTTAGTATTGGTCAGAACAGGTTGTATGCTTTGGCGTTCCGACAGGAATCTGAGGCATCACCTAATGTCAATACTGGTACGTTGTAAATTTTCTCTCGTGTTGTATATTGTTTGCTTGATCTGGGATTCACTCTTTCTTATGTGACTCTATTTATGGCTATGCCTTTTGGTTTTGATTCGGAAGTTATCTCGGATCCTTTTTCTATTTCTATCTTAGTAGGTGACTCGGTTATTGCTAAGATAGTCTATAGAGGGTGTGTGGTATCTATAGGTAGAAAGTAGACCTTGGCAGATTTGTTTGAGTTAGATATGGTATATTTTGATGTAATCTTAGGTGTGGATTCGTTGCATTTTTGTTATGCGTTTGTAGATTATCGGACCCATCGAGTTATCTTTAAGTTTCCTGGTGAATCAATTATAGAGTGGAAAGGTAGTTCCTTAGCTCTTAGGAGGAGGTTTATTTCTTATCTTAGAGCTCGGAGGTTAATCTCTAAGGTTTGCCTTTATCACTTGGTCTGGGTTAAAGATTCTAACTCAAAGGCCCTTCTTTGTCTTTAGTCCTTGTGGTTAATAAGTTTCTAGACATTTTGTTGGATGATCTTCCCGGTGTTCCTCTGGATAAGGAATTAGAGTTTGGTATTGATTTGCTTTCGGACACTCATCTAATTTCTATTCTTTTATATAGAATAGCTCTGGTTGAGTTGAGTGAACTCAAGGAGCAACTTAAGGATCTTTTTGATAAGTGGTTTATTTATCCTAGTGTTTCTCCGTGGGGTGCACCGGTGTGGTTTATGCACAAGATGGATGGTTCCCTTGGGATGTGCATTAACTGCAGGCCGTTGAACAAGGTTATGGTCAAGAACAAGTTTCCTCTTCCTTAAATAGATGATTTGTTTGATCAATTATAGGGTGCCAAGTTCTTCTCTAAGATAGATCTTTGGTCTAGGTACCTTTAACTAAAGATTAGGGAGGTGGATATCCCTAAGATAACTTTTCATACTTATTATGGGCATTTTGAGTTCTTGATGATATTATGTGGGTTGACTAATGCTCCAACAATATTTATGGACTTGATGAATAGAGTGTTCAGGAAGTATTTAGATCTCTTCCTTATTATGTTTATTGATGACATTCTGGTTTATTTGAAGAGTGAGGTGGATTATGCTAATCACCTCTGTATCGTGTTGCAGACTCTAAAAAAACAATAGTTGTATGCTAAGCTCTCTAAGCGTGAGTTCTGGTTGAAAGCTATTACTTTCTTGGGTCATATTACTTCTAGTGAAGGGATCATAGTGGATCTGCAGAAGGTTGCCGTGGTGAATAGAAAGACTAGGACCATGACTCCATCCGATATCCATAGCTTCTTGGGTTTAGTCAGGTATTATAGGTGGTTTGTGGAAATCTTTTCTTCTATAGCTGCTCCTTTGACTAGGTTGACTCAGAAGAAGGTTTAAGTTTTCTTGGTAGGATGCTTATGAAAGGAGTTTTGAGAAGTTAAAGGATAAGTTAACTTTAGCTAAAATACTGACTTTGTCAGAGGGCAATGATGGGTTTATGGTTTATTGTGATGCATCTCGAGTAGGGCTTGGTTATGTTTTGATGTAGCATAGAAAGGTGATTGCCTATGCTTCCAGGCAGTTAAAGGTACATGAGAGGAATTATCCTACTCATGATTTGGAGTTATTGGCGATTGTATTTGCTTTGAAAATATAGCGGCATTATTTGTATGGTGTTCACGTGGATATCTTTTCTAATCACAAGAGTCTTCAGTTTGTATTCACTCAGAAAGAGCTTAATCTCTGGTACAAAAGGTGGGCTAATCTTTTAAGAAATTATGATACGAGTCTTTATTACCACCCCATTAAGGCTAATATGGTTGCTGATTCTCTTAACAGGTTATCTATGGAGAGTTTGGCTCACATGGAGGAGGGCAAGCAGAAATTGGTAAAGGATATTCACTACTTGGCTAATCTTGGGGTTCGTCTCTTAGACTCTAAGGATGGTGGTGTGATGGTGCAATAAGTGGTTCGATCATCTCTTGGTACAGAAGATTAAGAAGAAACAAGTACTGGATTATTTTGATAAAAATCAAGAGAGACGTTGGTGGGTAAAAGGTAGTGGTGTTTGAGATCAGTGGTAATGTTACTTTACAGCACCAAAGGAGGTTGTGTGTTCTTGATGTCGACATGTTATCACAAAGGGTTTTTCCTAAGGTATATGAGTCACGCTAGGTTGTTCATCCCGACTCGACTAAGATGTATCATGATCTCAAGAATATCTATTAGTGGAATGGCATGAAGAGAGATGTGGTTGATTTCGTGGCCAAGTGCATGGTGTATCAACATGTTAAAGTTCATCCATGAGGATAGGAGGGTTTTATCAAGAAATTGATTTGCCAGAATAAAAGTGGGAATTGATCAATATGGACTTCATTATCGGTGTTTATCTATTTCAATATTAGTACGATTCAATTTGGGTCATCATGGATAGGGTAACCAAGTCTGTGAATTTCTTGCCAGTGCAGACTACCTTTTTGGAGAAAGATTTTATGTAGTTGTATCTTTAGGAGATTGTGAAGCTGTACGGGGTACCTATTTTGATTATTTTTGATCATGGTTTGCAGTTTCCGTCTCACTTCTGACGGTGTTTTTAGAAAGGGTTGAGGACTAAGTTTAGTTTGATTACTGCTTTTCATCCATAATCAAATAGGAAAGTGGAGAGAACTATTTAGACTTTAGAAGATATGCTTCGGCCTGTGTGATTGACTATGGTGGCAATTAGGTTGAGTATGTGCCTTTGGTGGAGTTTGCTTTCAACAATAGCTATCATTCGAGTATCGATATCTCTCATTTTAAGGCATTGTATGGTAGGATGTGTAGATCTTCTATTGGGTGGTTTAACCTTGGAAAAACATATATGTTTGGTCCTGATCTGGTTTATCAGGCGATGGAGAAGGTGAAGTTGATTCGGGATAGGCTTAAGGCTTCCCAAAGTCGTAAGAAGTCCTATGCGGATGTTAGTCATAGAGACTTAGAGTTTAAGGTTAGCGATAGGGTGTTCCCCAAGGTGTCACCCATAAATGGAGTGGTGTGGTTTGGAAAAAAACAGAACCTCAGTACTCGGTTCATTGGTCCTAATGTGATTTTATGGAAAGTTGGTAATGGCGCTTATGAGTTTGAGTTACCATCTAGCTTAAGTTTGGTTCATCCGGTTTTTCATATTTCTATGTTGAGAAAGTGTCTTGGTGATCCTTCTTAGGTTGTTCCTTTGGAAGGATTGGGTAATTTAGATTCTCTATCTTATGAAGAGGTCCAGGTTGAGATATTAGATAAGCAAGTTCGTCGGTTGTGGACCATGGATGTGGCTTCGGTTATGGTTCTATGGCGGAACCATAAAGTGGAAGATGCTACTTGGGAAGCGAAAGAGGACATGAAGTCCAAGTATCCGCATTTGTTTTATACACCTGGGATTCGTGCAGAAGATACGTGTTCTTGAATAAATCTTTATATTTTGAGTTTGTTAAAGGAAAGATAAACATCTTTAACTCTTTGTTTACAAACTTTGTTGAATGGATTTTTGATAATACTAATGACTCTATACATGGTTTCCCCTACCATGTCCGTCATACGGGGATGAATGTTCCTAGTTGTGGGAACTGAAACATCCTGGGTTTTGACCCTTAGAAAGTTTCATGGAAATCCATTCTCTGGACATAATAGGACTCCTGCGTACGTACCATATGTTTGGGTATGGATGGTATGGTCCTATCTTATGCTGACCAGTGTTAGTTGGTGATTTGGTTTTGGTCACTAGAATGGGTACGACTTAGGGTTACGAGTCGTATTAGTGGTTATGGGTCATTTGGTTTCTTAACTTCATCTTAGACTTGGTTACTTAGGTTGGATCTGAGTACGAACGTCTCACCATGATTCATAATATAGGGTATGAGTCGTACACAGGACTCGTATGGTAAACAATGTTATTCCCCAGGTATTTCATTTTCCAGGGATACGGGTTATAAGTACGGATCTATACTGTGGTTACAACTTGGATGGATGAATCATATACTGTATAGTGTTTGATCTAAGGGATGAGGTTAGGATACGAGTGGTGGATATCGATCGTATAGGAGAGTACGACTTGTATAGGTCAATCGTGTCCTTATGATGGGTTGTAATGGATTTAAGTGGGGGTATTCTGGACATTTCTCTACTTACCCTATTTATGACCCATGACTTCTAATATAGTTAGGAGGTTATTTTACCCTACTACTCAATTCATTAAGACTTTAAAACTATTCCAAAATATACAATAATTCTCTTAAAAGCTTTTGGGGAAAGGAAGCTAGGGTTTCACCTAAGGGCTTGCTTTGGTGATTTCTTTCCATCAATTCTTCTACCTAAGGCATAATTCTCTTCCCTCACTATAATTTCTACTAAAGACATGGTTTATATGATTGATTTCATGGCTTTACTATTTCATAATTATGGGTTTTCAACTATTATTGGACGTTTTAATATTGAATGGTTGGTTATGGATTCCTATGGTTTTAATTATTCTTTTGTATGCATTAATGTTTGTTTTGGACAATTGTATTGCATGGTAATTATTTAATGGTCTTTAGAATTTGTTTTGGTTATATTGTGCCCCAAGGTGTTTTATGAAATGCTTATAAATATATGTTTATTGCATTGATTTCTTTTAATGGAACTCTTATATGTTTTAAATTGGGTAAAAGATTTATGCATGGTTTAAGTGGTTTGAAAAGTCTAAAGGCTAAATGGTTATGCTTGTGGAGAACATGGAAGTCTTCCATGTGGATTTAATATGGCATATGGAAAGGGCACCTAAGGTCCACTTAACATAAATGGTTTAGCTATGGATATTACTTGTAAGTAATAGGATGGTATGGCATTACCTCCAATATTAGCCTTGGTTAATAAATGATAAATGGATTGTTTGGACATGGTTTTATTTGGGCATTAATGGTGAGGTGTGTAGCTAAGCCATGTAAGGTGGCAGTCTCGGAGGGGGGGGGGAGGGGGTACCAAAACCAAAAAACTTATATTTACCGATATGAGGGGTCCTTCATAACCAGGCGCAAGTGTTACATTTTATACTAGAGGGATGTATTAGTCATCCTATGGGATATTTCCTGATTGTGAGGCTACACGCACTGGGAACCTTTCAGCAGGGTGAGCTGAACCCATATTGCCCATGGGTGGTTAGGATTGCAAAGCTACACAGCCCAGGTAAAGGTTTTAAGTGCATGCTAAACCCGGTTCCTTTTCCCGGCAATTATATATATGTATGTTTGTATGCATTATGGATGGTTCTACTTGGTTTTATGACTGATAATATTTTATCCTTACCCTGAGTTTCATGCTAGAGGTCATCTACTAACCTTGTCTACTGGTGGTTGTATACCCATGCTATGCAGGAACCGACCATTCTAATCCTCCTATTTAGCATACAGATTCGGTATCAGTATTTGAACTGAAGTGGTGAGGTTCCATCCTTTCGAAAGGCATTATTTCATGTTGTGGATTCTCTTTAGACATTTTTCTTTTATTTTGGATATTGGTTTTGGCCATGGTTTTGTGCATTCCCTAACCAGATTAGTTTACTCTTTTGGATAATGGCTTTGTGGTACTTCTGGGGGTTGGTATGGACGGGATTGGTATTGGTGTCGGCCTTGGCATTGGAATAAGCTGGTGGGATAACATCATTGGACTATATTATTGGTTGTTCTATCTTATTACATTTTGGGATTGATTTTTATATTATGTTATGATATTGCCTTTGGTTTATGGTCTATGATTTGTCTTGGTATGGTTGGGAGGTTGGTGTGGTACGGTTGGACTCGATTGGGTCGGTCATGGTTGTGGCCCTATCCTAGAGTTTTAATGAGAACAATAACACTATCTTGTTATATGTTTGAAATTCATCCTATCTAAGGTTGAGCATATGTGGTTGGGTTGGGTACCAGGGGGCGGTCCCCGATCCTGGTTGGACTTGGTATGCCCATTACGACAAGGCTCGGGGTCGGGTCGTGTCAATTATTTTCATCATATCAGAATTATATATTTTGACATGTTCTTAGAAATGCATATTTTAATTCTGATTTAGTGTAGTTCATGTAATTCACTGATCTATCATATGCAATGGAATTGTACAAAAAATTAATGAACTTTAGTAACATGCATAAACTACATATACATAAAACTACTTAGTTGACTTATATACATGATTATGTACTTTTTTTAGACTCTTATAACATTTTTATTATCCAGAAGCAGATCTAACAAATGTTGAATTGAAAAATTGATGCTTGCAAAAGTTGGACAAGATCTTAAGAGATTGTGGAAAAAGATTTAACAAATTTCCAAGAATGCCAAAACCATGTTATAGTCATGAAAAGGTTGATGGTACAAATTCACTCATCAATGAAGAATCGTGCTTTAATAGACATTGCAGTTGAGCAGAAGTTTTCATATGACAAAATTGTGACTGCAGTGAATGAAGACAAAAGGAGATTATTCTTTTTATATGGTCACGGAGGAACAAGGAAAACTTTTCTCTATAAAACTTTGTCAGCTGACGTATACTCTAAAGGTGATATAGTATTAAATATTGCATTAAGTGGTATTGCATCTTTAATATTACCAGGAGGTCAGATTTTTTATTCTAAATTTGAGATTCTTGTAAATATAACTGAATATTCAACATGCAACATAAATCAAGGAAGTCCATTAGCTATGTTGATGATTAAGTGATCTGAAGTGGAATTATGCACCTCAGTGTTGTTATCTGGGCTTCTTTAGATTTGTTTTGAGGACAACTTGCATTATTAATGTGTTAAAAATGATATAATTGATAATCTAAGTGTTTAAGTATTTAATTACAATGTTTAAGGTGTATCTCAAAAAAGTTTGCGCTTAATTGGATCACTTGGAATTAAAACCAGAAAACTAGTGTTACTAGCTTGACCTAGGTGTTGTTCTATTTGATCTCGATGAATTCTAGTGAGTGTAATAAGTTCCTAAGATTATTATTTTGTAATTATTTTTGGAACAACGTGTTTATAGTGCTCAAGATTCAATTGTATCAAGCCTAGAGTCGAACAAGAAGTTAAAGATCAAAATGGGAAAAATTAGTTCTTAGCTTAAGTTTCTAGTTCATTGTCTTGAATGTTGTGTTGTTTTGACCTCTAATCCGTGGTGTTTTATGATATAGGATCCTTGGTTTGATTGTGATAATATATGTATGATAAACAAGCTTGAAAGAACACCACAAGGCTTTGGATGGAAGGACAAGTGCATAAGAAATGGATATGGCTTACAAGGTGAATTTCAATTAGGGTATGTGAATAGCACCATGGTACACACCCTATTCCCATGAAATAAATGGAAAGGCACACACCCTGGTCCTATGGGAATATAAGGGGAGGAGCGCACCCTATTCCCACGAAATAATCTCCGCAACACACACCCTATTTCATGGATGGAAAAAGTTTTCCTCCTATAAATAGGACACTTGAACGTGATGTTAGACACCAATAGACGACTTTGAAATTTTGAGAGGGGCTGGAAAATACTTCAATTAGGGTTTTTATTATTTTGATTTAGTGAATTTATGGATTTTATCATGTATTCATTTATCTTGATTATGGTTATGTCCATGAGTGGCTAAAAGCCCTTTTCTGGAGTTAAGACATAGAACATGATTACTATTGCTTTAAATTGATTTGATTTTGATTGATTATCATATTAGGTTGTTTATTTATCCTTTTATAACCATTTTAAATGATTGGCGACCCTTAGAATACAACTATTATCATCTTGTGAGCCTGAAAAAAGAAATAAGAGGATAGAATGTGGGGGTATATAGAGTAAGGTTCCTATACTTTTATAAAATAAAGGATTTGAATTAGCGTATAGGATAGAGATATACCTAGAAACCTTATTTGGTTCACTATGGGATGAAATATAAATGCATTTAGCTTAGTTCTCACATCCTTACTCAATGATGTAGTTGTAGGCTTAAGTTGGATAGGTGATTAAAGGCTCAAGAGAGCATGATCATAATATCAACCCCAGGAATCAACAACCAAGATATATAATCTAACTAATGAATTCAAATAGCTTAGTATGATTGTACGTAGTGCTTTAACCCCGGGTTTCTCTTCCTTGATTTTCCAAGCTCTTAGTTTTTTGTACTGGTTACTTATTCTCAGTTTATAACATAAACAATCTTTAATATTTTTACACCAACCAAATCTTCACTATTAACTAGAATTGAATAGTTGTCAAAACGAGTCTCTGAGGGATCGATACTTGGCTTCTAAAAGGGCCACTTTACTACTTGTTGAGACTATGTACACTTGTGTGTGCGCTTGGGCACAACAAGTTTTTGACTCCTTTGCCAGGGACTTGTAAATTGGAAACTATTTTAGCTTTAGTTTTACTTTTTTTGATTTCCTTGGTGGTTTACGCTTGGTATTGGTATTGAATATACAGGAAACAGGTTTTTAGACTAGTAAGCTAGCAAGGGATAGGGAATTGGCTTAACCAAGCCCCGAACCCATGCAACGCTTTCACCAATTAAGAAAAAAATTAGTCCTTCTCCACTGTATCCCGCAAATGCAAGAGGAACAAGATAATCCCGCTCTCATGGCTTAATATCCACCAGCCTGCAGGATAGTTCGCAAAGTAGCAATCCCACTTCCGATGAATTTGACTTTCCCTTTCCAAAAACTAGCTGGTGGAGGTAACTTTGAGCTAAAATAGAATATAGTGCATATTTTGATCAGCAGTGGATAGTTTATGGGGCTTTCACATGAAGATCCACAATTCCATCTAAGGAACTTCTTAGAGATCAGTGTCACATTAGTCCCTACAGGTGTGTCAACTGACTATGTTAGGTTGATACTTTTCCCATTTTCACTATTGGGGGAAGTAAAGAATTGGTTGAAAATTGAGTCGGCAAGTTTAATCATAACCTGGAATAACTTAGCCTAGAAATTCCTTATCCAATTTTTTCCATCTGGTAAGACTGCAAGACTGTGCAGTAAGATTGTGAGCTTTAAACAAAAGCTAGATGTGTACGTATATCATGCGTGGGAGAGGTTCAAAGCTCTTCTTCGGGACTGTCCTATCATCAGCAGTCCAATGAGGTACTAGCTCACACTTTTTTTGAGACACTTGATCACAATATGAAAATTTTTCTAAATTCAGCTGCCGGTGGTCAAGCATTGGAACTAACGTATGATGAGTCATATACCCTATTGAACTATATTTCACAAGGAAATCCTTAGTGGTATACTAACTCAAGAAGTACTCCAAAGAAGGTTGTAGGTATGTAGAAGGTGGACCAATTTACTTCTATATCAGCTCAGATTGCTGCACTACAGAATTAGTTAACTACTCCACTCAATAATATAAAATTGGGGGTTGCACAGGATGCAGCAACAACTAATGCAATTCATTAGGAAAATAGGTAGTGTAAGGTCCGTGGCAACAGTAGTCATTATGCAGTTATGTGTGGTGCAAATCCTGAGTCAGTCATTTTTGTAGGCAATGCTCAAAGGCCGAATTATGGGAATGCCTACAGTCAAAAGTAGCAGACTCAGCCACCAATTCCATTATAGAACAACCAACAATAATAGTTTCAGTATCATCAAGTTCAAAGAAATCAGGCCATAGCTCAAACTAGCAATATGGAAGAGATGCTGAAATAAATTATAGATGCTTAAGAGCAGTTGGTAGTAGATATGAAGAGCCAGTAGATGGTTACAAAGAACTTGGATATACGTATCAGTCAGATGGCAGAAGCGAAGAACCCTAGGCCTCAGGGAGGCCTACCAAGTGATACAGAGCGAAATCCTAAACAAGTTATTGAAATCACTTTGAGAAGTGGTAAAGAGCTGAAGAAAGAACCTCCAAAGACAACTAAAGAGGTAGATACAAAGTTTGTTGCTCAATAGGTAGATGACAAAGTTGTTGAAAATTTGAGGAAGTCTGAGTACTCAAAAGCAGAAGTAGCTAAACAGGTGAAGTAGAGACCACCACTACCTTTCCCACAGAGACTGAGAAAAAAAAAATGAGTATTCATGCTTTAAGAAGATATTTGACACATTCAAAGAACTTTATATTAATCTTTCTCTTTTAGATGTTTTGTATGAAAGGACAAAGTACGCTAAGTACTTGAAGGATGTGGTCACTAATGAAGTTAAACTGCAGAATATTGAGACAGTGGCACTCACTAAGGAGTGCAGTTTTTTGGTGATGCAGAAGATTCCCAAAAAGCTCAAAGACCATGAGAGTTTCACTCTCCCTATTTAAATTTGCAATGGTGAGGTAGTCTGTGTAGTTAGTGATTTGGGAGAAAGCACCAATTTGATGCCCCTATCCTTGTTCAACACTTTAGGTGTGGGGAAGCCAAGATTGAGTTCTATCATAATCTAATTAGCAGATCGAAAACAAGACCGTCCTGAAGGAATCATAGAGGATGTTCTCATAAAGGTTGGTAAGTTTATTATTCATGTTTATTTTATTATTTTAGATTTTTAGGCAGATGAAAGAGTGCCAGTCATCTTGGGATGTCCATTCTTGGCGACTAGAGGAGCATTGATAGATATGGGGAGAGGGCACACTCATAATAAAGCTGGATGATTATGAATAAGCAGTTTTTAAAGTGTACAACCACTCAACACACTATCCCACTATAAAGATTTGTGCATGATTACAATGATTGAAGGGGATAAGTGTGGAGTGGTGGAGTTTAGTCCACTAACTACATCTTTGGGCTTTTATATTAAGTATCCCAAGACACAACCACCCCATCCCAAAATAATGCAAATTGATGAGCCAGAAAAGGCTATGGTTGAGAGAGCTGTTGACCTTGAGAGTTCACACTCAAGAGGTAAGAAATGAATAAGAAGATGACCTCCAAGTTGGAGATAAAGAAAGATAAAAAATGATAAGTCAAAGATTGGGTCGTGGTGCGATACTAAATTAGGAGTTGCTTAGGAGGCAACCCAAGTTAAGGTATGTTTTATTCTTAGTATTTTATTTTTTACTTTATTAGTTTTATATTTTGTTGAGTCAAGGGTTGATAGGAAGTCTGTACCAAAAAACATGAGTTTAGGAGCATGGCGAAGACTAAGTGTAGGGTTCCCAGACTCTCTTAATGGAAGAAAATGCTACTAGCTAGGCCTAGAGGCCTTGGGGGGGGGGGGTATTTCTAACTCTACTTTTAAGTACACTTTGGGGATAAAGAAGATTCTTAAGTGTGGGGTGGGGAAATTCCCATTTTAGGAGTAATCTTTTTTTTGTGTGTTAGGATTAAGTGGGATGTTCTTGTTGGTGTTATGTGTGATTGCATGATACAAGTATTTTGGTTGTATAAAGCATGTTGACTGTGTGAATTGCTACTTTTGAGACTCCATGTCTCATGTTTATGACTCTTGTACTTGTTGGCTTAATGTTGAATTCATGTGAATATTTGATTGAGAGTCTATACTTTTCCTACTTGAGTTAAACATATGCCATATGTGTGTGAGGTGTTTGTATATTCCTTGTTTTATTTGATACTAGAACTTTCCTGGTGTGTGTGCAATTTGAAATAAAGAGTGTGGGCTTTGGAGATGATATAGGCATTTCCTTGATAACCATGTTTATACCCTTTTTCTGACCTACCATTGTGCATAATCCTAGTTAACCCTATTGAGCCTTTATCTTATTTTCTTTGGCAGCTTCATATATACCTTGTATTTACTTCTTTGATTTACCTTATTTGATCCAAAGATTCTAAGCGCTTGAGTGTAAAAATAATTGAGTAAGAAGTTTGAAATTCAAGTAGGAGAAAGGTGAAAGTGATTCCTAAAAGTAATAGGTATTGGTGTGTACTATTGATGTATTATGGTTGAGAGTTAGAGAAATTTGTGCTAAAAAAATTACCATCTTTAGCCTATTTATGTTATAATGAACCTATTTTAGCCCCCGGTCCTCCTAGGACATTATGCACCTCAACTAAGACAAATCGCTTAAGTAAAGGGTGGCTATCATAGGTGTGTATAATGTAAAGTTGGTGTGAAGAAGGATAAAATTGAATCATGAATTAATAGAAAATATTACCACCATAGTGTATGTGAATAAGCTTAATGATATGGGGATAAACAAAATATAGGGTTAGACAAAAGTGGTGTAAATGGGTTGTTATATGTGAATTGAATGAAAATGTGTGATGTATAAAAGCGCTTAGGGAAGATAGTCACTTTTACTATCCCGAATAGTTCCTACCCATCCCTTAGCCTATATTAAAAACCTTAAAGACCAATTTGATCCTAAGCTTCATCATTCTAATATTAGTGGAGTACTATTGTAATACCACGTACTTTTATTAGTCCTGTTTAGCTCCTAGCGTGTCAAGGGTCAACTTTAAAAATGCATAATTCTTGATACATGTATAATTTTTCCACCTATAGACCCACTAAATTGTAGATAATTGATCTATCTTTCCAATGATACCAAATTTTTCTTAAATCCAATACTCGGTTGAGAAGTTATGGCATTTTTAGTGAAAAGCAGTAGTTCACCGCAATAGCACCGTGTCGTGGTGAAGTGCAGTTTTTCAATTGTCCATTTTCTAGTGAAGCACCGCGATTACACCACATCGCGGTTATGTCCAAAATCCCATTGTCCATTTCCAGTAGCCCACCACGATTGGCTAGTGTCACGCCAAAAATCACGATGGAGCATAGCACCACATTGCGGTGGAGTGCATAATGGAAATCATCCTTTTCCAGTGACGCAATGCTATTATGCCGCATCGCACCAGAGCCCAAAATAACACACGTCCTTTTCCAATGGGCCACCGCGATTGTGCCGCGTCACGCTGAGGCCCAAAATTGGGGTTCGAGTTTCCAACTTATTTTTTCAAAGGGCAATTTAGTCTTTTACCAAGCCCCCAATTCATGAAAAACAAGGAATTAAACCCATTCTAAGCATTATACACTCACTTTCATCAAAATTCCTCTCCAAGGAACCCTAGAACCTCAAATTTCAAACCTCAAGAAATCCAAATTTCACCATTCTTTTTCCAAAATAACCCAAATTCAAGATCTTAAAGAAACAATCTTCAATAGAATAAATAGGAACTTAAAGTTCAAGCTTCCTTATCTATTCATTAATTAAGGTATGTGAGGGTTTCAAAGGATAATTCTTTCATCCTTGTGCCCAAAATCAGTTTGGAAGTTAATTTCACTTGTATTTACATGAGTTTCAAATTAGGATTCATATCCAAATATTGTTATTTAAAGATTATGATCTTACAAGTGATTTAGATGTCGAATTTCATGTATACTTCCATATTTTTATGCGCGTGAAATTATTTTCCATATTTAGAATTGAATTTGCAAGGCTTTCACTATTAAGCATGAACTTTATGATGAGTTGACATGAACTTGATGCATGGGTTACCAAGCCTTACTTTGAATGTTGATATTTCAGGAATGACTATGCTTTTAAGAATCCCGTGATTAGTTTATACTCAGATTTTTTATTAAGATTTGATCTTTTGATCCTCATCTAAGATGTGGAATCCACTTTACAGTTTTAATTATAGTTTATAGTAAATAGATACACAAGTGGTTTACATTATTAACCCTTATGCTACTTTTAAAAGTGGTTTTGCTATAGAATGAGTATGTAGATAAATAGAGTAGTATTTAGCACCAAGTTGGGTATGTCTACATGCCCTAGAACTACAAGCCAATGTAGGTTCAGATTATCAAATTATTCCTATTTCTATATGGATCAAAATTACAAAAATGGGAATAATTGAGTAGAACTACAATCCTATAGATTATCAAATTATTTTCTTAACAGGAGAATTACACCTCTCCCCAATGTGAGGTTTTCCCAAAAGGGAACTAGACATTGGACACTAGCTCACATAGTGTATGTCGGTTAGGAAAACCTCCCTATAAAAAAGAGTTAGGAATAATAGAAAAGATTCTAGAAACTAAGTGTAAAGACTCACGATTTTGTACAAATACTATTTTGGATAAGAATTAGCTAAGCTACTAGATTTCATCTTTCAGTTTACAGATACAGAGGTGAGTCCTTTTATACTTAGCATGTATGATTTGAAAACAGATTTCAAGAACATATTTAGAACTAAGTGTGGTGGCTCACAACAATCCTATAGTATGTTTTATAATTCATTATTTATGATTATAGTTTTCAATTACTCAAGCCTAAGTGAGCCATTATTACTTAGCATGCATTGTTTATAAGAAAAATGTATAAAGTCCCTCGTTGTTTTACTTATGCATTCACCCCCATATTCTTAGTACATTCCAAAAGTATTGATCTACATATATGTCTATGTGCTTCATTATTTAATAATGTAGGTTCAGGTGCTCAATTTTAGTAGTGTCAGTAATTTCGAGTATCTCCTTCTACATCTCAACGGTTGGTGAGTCCTCATAGTACGGGGACCCAGTTATTCAGTTATTTAGCTTATTTTAGCTTATTAGGGTAGTTGATCAATATTTTCAGTCAATTTGAGTTAGCTGGGGGCTTGTCCAGTGGCTCTCTAGTTGTTAGTAATAGAGGCTTGTCAGACTGCTAGACATAATTCAAATTTCCAGTACTAATTTTCTAGACTTTTGAGATTAATAAATTCAGATACTATGTTCAGATAATTTCATCTTAGATTAGATAGATTTTCGCATTGATTATATGTTTATATTTTCTCATTTTGAATTATAGATTTAGTAGAAGGCTTACTGGGTTAGCTTGAGACTACTCATAGTTTTGATCACCGTGTGATGTCTTAGGACCATTTTTGGACCATTAAAAAGTTAGAATTAGAGCCTAAGGTTATAAGAGTCCTAAGGAGTCAGACAAGCCGCATTACGTAGAGTCTTGATCATGGGTGTGAAGCACGCCACATTTATAAGAAAGAGGATACTGGACATTTTAGAAAATCATACTTTTCCTTCATGATCTATCATGTTTATAGTGTCTCGATCTTCTTTTATTTCATGATTTTATGTGACAATTTAATATGCCTCCTCACCGAGCTAATGCACTAAAAAATGATAACTAGCCACCCTAACTTGCTGATCCTCTGAATGATAACGTATCCCATAAAGAATTTTGGCTGTCTTTCAGGCATTAGCCCAATCTGTGACTACCAATGTTAAATGCAACCATCAGGCAGCGGTCCCACTTCAGTAAAATAAGGATTTAGCAACAGCCAAAATTTGTGACTTCATGATAATAAATTCGCTTAAGTTCTTTGGATCAAAAGTAGGAAAGGACCCACAACTTTACTTAGATGAGATGATAAATATTTCCCAAATTATACATTTTACTGAGGAGAAGAGTGTAGAGTTAGCATCCTCTAGGCTGAAGGATATGGCGCATGATTAGGTGGTCATATAAAAGAATGGTAGAGGTGAGAATATAACTCCTATGAGTTGTAAGGTATTTCAGGATGCATCTTTAGAAAGGTTTTTACTTCTTGAATTAAGACATGATAAGGTAGAGGAGTTTATGAACCTAAGGTAGGGCTCAATGATAGTGAAAGAGTACTATATTAAGTTCAATAAGTTGTCTAAGTATGCTCATGATATGATGGCTGAACCTAGGTTGAGTATGAGTAAGTTTTTTATTGGAGTATCTGGTTTGGTAGTCAAGGGGTGTAGGACTTCCATTCTTAACGGGGACAGCGATCTTGCTAGGATGATGATTCATGCTCAATAGATTAAGTCCAAAAATTTGAAGAGGGGAGAGAGGAGAAATAAGAAGGCTAGAATTGGGTAGCTTGGATATGGTCAGAAAAAGTTTGGAGGGGGTGATCGTTCTCAATTTTAGATTCGATCGTCTATTCCAGTGCCATTTTCATCCTGTTCCTTTGCCCCAAAATCTAGCCAGGAGAAGTGGGGTAAAACTTCTATGTCTAGATATCAGAATAGTGTGATTGGAAAATCCAGTTACTCTTAATGTGCTATGTATGGTAAGAATCATCTTGGTGAGTGTTTGTTGGGATATAAAGGTTGTTATGGTTGTGGTAAGTTGGGTTATGGAATCAAAGAGTGTTCGCATTCGAAGTGGAAAAGAAATTCAGTGTCTCCCAAGAATCATTTCATATCCTATATTAAGGCCAGAAAGTTGATCTCAAAATGGTGCATCTATCATCTAGTTTGAGACTCATGCAAATTTGCGATATGGATATTGCTCGGTTGATGACTCATTTTCAACAGATTGTGGCAAAAAAGTTGAAGTAAAGAGAGAGTAGAAACAAGAAAGCTAGGACTGGATAGTTTGAGTATTGTCAGCCAAGGCCTGGAGGGGAAAGCCATTTATAATTTTAGGGTCATTCATCATTGCCTGCGCCATCTTCATCAAGAGCCCCTAAACCCAGGAAAAAGAAGGATTATTCGGGTAGGACTTTGAGTTCCAGGTCTTAGAACAATGTAATCGGGAGGGCCAGTTACCCTACATGTGCAAAGTATGGCAGGACCCATCCTAGTGAGTGTTTGATGGATAAAGAGGGTTGCTATGGTTGTCACAAGTTGTCCCACAAGATTAAGGAGTGTCCATATGCTAAGTAGGTGTACACCTCGATTTTCTAAACTTGAATACTACATGGTGCTCATGACCCCGAAGGACCACAAGCTAACCCATGACTGATATCTGTACCTGTATACTGCATAATATATCATAAAATGCAGAAACATGAACATGAAAGGCCATAAGGTTCGAACTAAATAAACGTCTGATAACAAAATATCTGAAAAAGGTATAACAATACCAAAATAAGTCATAAATACTAAAAAATAATGAGATCTGAATATCTAATCTAACATCTAGTTTGAAAGCCTCTAACTGAACTGAATAAGGAGTTAAAGGAACATGTCTCCAACTAACTCCATCTAGCAACTGAATAGAAAATGTAGTAATAATGATATCATCCTCGAATAAGAAGGACTCACTGCAAACTCTGAACACTGGAATGCTACTGCTGATCTGGAGCTCATGCCTCTGAACCTATGGTGTAACATAAAAGAAAGTACCATAGCACAAATGTGTCAGTATGTATGAATGTACAAGTATATGAGTGAGGTAGGCTAAATGCAAAGGGTTATATGCATAAACAATGGTAACCAATATGAATGTGAGAATACATACATGCATAAACAACTATAACTGAACTCATGATGATGCTAACTACTGAGTTTGAATGCTGACGACATGAATTTACAGATATTGAGATATTGAATAGATAAACGACTATTTCTGACAGTTCAAATTATGAAGAACTGGTTTGAATGACTGTGTCTAACAGTCCTAAAATTGAATACTGGTAACGTTAGCTATGAGAACTGTTATAGCTGATATAAATTTAATGATTGGAATAATTGATATAACTGATACTGAGTGACTGTATCTAACAGTCTAATTTTTTATGAAACTATCTGAGTTCCGTTCTACTTGGAGTAACTAAATTTAAGATCATTCCTATATTGCGGGTGATCATGAGTATACCAATAATAAGGATGATTTGAATTAGTCTGAGATCAGTCCTATCAAGTGGGTGATTTTTAAATCTGATGATTCTAATACTGTTTAACTATAGTTGAGATCAGTCCTATCTAAAGGGTGATCTTGAAGTCTATTTATAATGATAAGGATTGATTGTCTCTAACAATGGTGAATCTATACTACTGAACTGAGTTGACTGTATCTGACAGTTCTGAATCTATAACTAAAACTGTGGGATGTGTTCATCTAACCGACATGCCCCAAGCTAATCTGACTGGGGTCCAATCTCTTCCCTGATTGGAAGGGCATCAGTACCGCGCCACCAGTAAAGACATCTGCTATGGAGTCAATCCTAATCTAGCGAGTGACTCCTGGGATCAGTCCTATACATATAAATGTGCTAACGGGTGACCCTTGAGTATATCAGTCCTATCTAATGGGTGATATCTCGTACGTACGCTGGAAATGTAGTTATGGAACTTAGGGATTACTTGTAGGGATCTCAGTCTTATTCTGGCAGGTGATCCCCCATCCCTAGGTTCGCTTGGTGCTAAATCCTACTCCCATCTGAAAGAAACTACACTGAATAACTGGGATGAACTAAATAACTTAACTAAACTAATTTGCTGAACTGATACTGATTAACTGAACTGAAAATGGTAGTACTGTTTAGCGGATCTAAAATTGAGTTTACTGGATTCTGATGACGGACGAAATATAATGAGTTCTGAGTACTGATTAAGAGTACTGAAGTTATGAGATTGACTGTGAATACAAAAGTTATAGACTGAGTACTGAGATCACTGTGATTACCGGACTACTGAGACTACTGAGATTTCTGATTTTTCCTGAGTCACATGACTGCCCGAATTCTATAGATCATGGCTTAACTGAGTATTGTGATAACATGACATGGATTTAGGCACATAACTCTATTTTTTGGGTACAAGTACCCCAGGACTCGATGGAAGGAAACTGACACACATGACTGACTTGATCATAAGAGTGAGTCCATAATCCACAATATCATAAATAAGAGATTTCATACTAAGCATGGTTTGCAACAATCTATTTCATGGAAGGGAATTTCATACATGTATATACTTGCATAGTTTTCAATATCATTCTCATTACATATTACAACCACAATCCATAATATCATAACTTGGGGAATTTCATGAAGTACATGGGTATTCTACATTTTGTACATGAGTGGGTTTTGCAAGAAAGCATAGCATAATTCCATAAGACTAGTTCATAAGTAATCCAATAGTCTTCACAAGACACATTATCAACATGGATGACATTGAATCATATAGGCCTATCATGAATCCTTCACTTAGTGACAATTTAGCTATAATGCATGATTTTTAGTCTCTTAGTTATTTTATCAAATACCTTACATGCACAACTTAGGCATGGGTGTAAATCATACAATTACTCATCATAAATAATCAAACTTACATGTTTTCAACTCATATGATGTCATAGATTCATATTAATACATAAAGATTCTATCTTGGCATCATTCAACACATAAACATGATCAACAATCCATTCATAACATGAAAACCATAATATATAGTTTTAGAAAATAGTTCTTGAACTTCATGGACGAAAAGAGTCCATGAATGAACACACACATACCTTAGAAAGGAAACCTTGATGATTTGCTGGAGAGTTCTTGGATTGGGAAACTTAATTCTTGATTATCTTGGAAAAAGGCTTGAATTATTCTTCTGAGAGATGAGTTTGATGGAAACCCTAATGTTGTGGTTGAGAGTGTAAGAGAGGGTTTTTAAGATGCTTAACTGAAGAAAAATGGGAAAAATTATGCCTATTTAGGGTTATAAGTCATGGAAAGTGAAGGAAAAGACCAAAATACCATTATGAAATAATTTCTCAGTTGCTGAAAATCATAGCTGACGACCTTCGTGATAGGACGTCACAAATGTGATAAGCTATCACGAATGTCATCACTTAGGGCCTGGTTTCTGCCTAAGGATGACGACCTTCATGATAAGGCATCACAAATATGATAAGCTATTATGAATGTCGTCACTTAGGGGCTGGTTTGTGCCTAAGGATGACGACCTTCATGATAGGGCGTCACAAATGTGATAAGTTATCAAGAATGTCGTCACACTATTTTCAGCCTGACATGCTGGAGTAAAATAGGCATAACTCTTTGTGCCGCTATAGTATTTAGGCGAAATTGATATAGTTGGAAAGATAATTCAATTATCTATCTGTTGATAGGTCATGATCTCAAATATTACAAGTATAATGAGAGATATGCTCGTTTGAAGATGACTATACCAATATCCTTCTCAAGAATTGAATCGGTAAGGAGTGTTTTGATTCATTTGATAGCTAGGAGTTATTTGATGCCTTAATATACTTCTAAATTACTCATTAAACTATAAAAGAACAATGAAGTACTATGAATGAGCTTGGTACATGGCTCTAATATTGGTTAGAATTTTTTGGGGTATTACAATATCTCCCCCTTGAAAACATTCTTCCTCGAATGATAACTGCTTGAGAGGGGAGAAAAGATAAAATAATGCATAGATAGAATGAATGACTGATCATGATTTCATGGATGACATGACTGAAAACTGAGCATATCATATTGTACATGCATATCTGATGTATGGGTAGCTGATTTATGAATGTAGGACTAAGTGTTCCAATAAACTAAGTTTCTCAAACTGAGCATGCATATCTAATGCTTAACAAATAAGTTGAATCCATACATATTTGATTCATGATTATATGACTGACAAGATAAGTGAATGCATGACTGAAAATACTGATAAGTTGACCACGAATATCTGATGCTTGAATACATGACTAAACTGACTCACGAACATGTGACTGAACATGCAATGGTAAAGGCACTAAGATTAAACTGAAACATGAGAAAATGAATGATTCTGCTACGTGACATATGGACTGAACATCATGAACTAAATTAAACCTCTGAATACTTGACTTACAGCTGACGTCTAACTTGAAGGTCAACTTATGAGTACCCTTTATTCTAGACTGAATTTGTTATGCAAGGATAAATTGAAGGATCTAAAGCATGAGAGCGTCAAGAGAAAGTGGGGTATCTCACCCTTGGGATGCTATTTCCCTCTTAGAACGCTTACTTTACAGAGATACTGGGTGATGCACAGCGTATCTACGAACTAGATTATAACTAAACTTTGGGAGTCTGAAACTAATGCATGAGATGGAATGAACTTGCAACTACTAGGAGGTTCTACCTTAAAATAGATACATTCTCTATGATCTTGGATATCATGAATAGATTCAAGGATGATAAAATAAGCTATACAAATCTGACTACTTACTGGCACGACATAAATACTGAAAGAAGGGAAACTGTTCCTAAAACATCTCATAGCCTCCTGCATATAGGTGTGGTGCACAACACACGCATGTACAAGACTTTACTATATGCGTCTTTTAGACTTTCTAGGACTCTATTGAACCTGAGGATCTGATACCAAGTTTGTAATACCCCAATTTTCTAAACCACAATGCTACACGATGCTCATGACCACAAAGGACCACAAGCTAACCCACGACTGATATCTGTACCTGTATACTGCATAATATATCATAAAATGCAGAAACATGAACATGAAAGGCCATAAGGTTCGAACTGAATAAACTTTTGCTAACAAAATGTCTGAAAAAGGTATAACAATACCAAAATAAGTCATAAATACTGAAAATAATGAGATCTAAATATCTAATCTGAAATCTAGTCGGAAAGCCTCTAACCGAATTGAATAAGGAGTTGAAGGAATATGTCTCCAACTAACTCCATCTATCAATTGAATAGTAAATATAGCAATAATCATATCGTCCTCGAATAAGAAGGACTCACTGCAAACTCTGAACACTAGAATGCTACTGCTGATCTTGAGCTCGTGCCTCTGAACTTATGGTGTAACATAAAAGAAAGCACCATAGTGCAAATGAGTCAGTATATCTGAATGTACTGAGTATACGAGTGAGGTAGGCTAAATTAAAAGGGTTATATACATGAACAATTCTAACTAATATGAACGTGAGAATACATACATGGATAAAAAACTATAACTAAACTTGTGATGATGCTGACTACTGAGTTTGAATGCTGACAACATGACTTTACTGATACTGAGATACTGAATAGATGTATGACTATTTCTGATAGTTTAAATTATGAAGAACTGGTTTGAATGACTATGTCTAACAATCCTGAAACTGAATACGAGTAACGTTAGTTATGACAACTGATATAGCTGATATAAATGTAATGATCAGACTAATCGATATAATTGATATTGAGAGACTGTATCTGATAGTCTAAGTTCTGATGGAACTATCTGAGTTCTGTTCTACTTGGAGTATCTAAATCTGAGATCAATCCTATATAGCGGGTAATCATGAGTATACTGATAATAAGAATAGTTTGACTTAGTCTGAGATCAGTCCTATCTAGCGTGTTATCTTTAAATCTGATAATTCTAATACTGTTTAACTATAGTTGTGATCACTCATGTCTAATGGGTGATGTTGAAGTCTGTTTATAATGATAAGGATTGATTGTCTCTAGCAGTACTGAATCTGTACTACTGAACTGAGTTGACTGTATCAGACAATCCTGAATCTGTAACTTAAATTGTAGGATATGTTTATCTAACCAATATGCCCCAAGCTAAGCTGACTGGGGTCCAATCTATGCCCTGACTAGAAGGGTGTTAGTGACATGCCAGCAGTAAATACATCTACTGTGGAGTCATCCTAATCTAGTGGGTAAATCCTGGGATCAGTCCTATACATATAGTTGTGCTAACGGGTGACCCCTGAGTATGTCAGTCCTATCTAATGGGTAACATCTCGTACGTACGCTGGCAATGTAGTTCTGTAACTTAGGGATTGTTTCTAGGGATCTCAGTCCTATTTTGGCGGGTGAGCCCCTATCCCTAGGTTCGCTTGGTGCTAAATCCTACTCCCATCTGAAAGACACTGAACTGAATAACTAGGCTGAACTAAATAACTTAACTGGGCTGAACTAAATAACTTAACTGGGCTGAACTAAATAACTTAACTTAATTGAGTTTACTGGATTTCGATGAAGAACAAAATATAATGAGTTCTGAGGACTAATTAAGAGTAATGAAGTTATGAGATTGACTGTGAATACTAAAGTTACAGACTGAGTACTGAGATCACTGATATTATCGAACTACTGAGACTTCTAATTTTTCCTGAGTCACATGACTGCCCGAATTCTATAGATTATGGCTTAACTGAGTATCGTGATAACATGTCATGGCTTTAGGCACACAACTATATTTTTCGGGTACAAGTACCCCAGAACTCGATGGAAGGAAACTGACACACATGACTGACTTGATCATAAGAGTGAGTCCATAATCCACAATTTCATAAATAAGAGATTTCATACTAAGCATGGTTCTCAACAATCTATTTCATGGAAGGGAATTTCATACAACATGTATATACTTGCATAGCTTTCAATATCATTCTCATTACATATTACAACCACAATCCATAATAGCATAACTTGGGGAAGTTCATGAAGTACATGGGTATTCTACATTTTGTACATGAGTGGATTTTGCAAGTAAGCATAGCATAACTCCATAAGACTAGTTCATAAGTAATCCAATAGTTTTCACAAGACACATTATCAACATGGATGACATTGAATCATATAGGCCTATTATGAATCCTTCACTTAGTGACAATTTAGCTATAATGCATGTTTTCTAGTCTCTTAGGTATTTGATCAAACACCTTACATGGAAAACATAGGTATGGGTGTAAATCATACAATTACATATCATAAATAATCAAACTTACATATTTTCAACTCATATGGTGTCATAGATTCATATTAACACATAAAGATTCTATCTTAGCATCATTCAACACATAAACAGGATCAATAATCTATTCATAACATGAAAACCATAATATAAAGTTTTAGAAAAGGGTTCTTGAACTTCATGGATGAAAGGAGTCCATGAATGAACACACATATACCTTAGAAAGGAAACCTTGATAATTTGCTGGAGATTTCTTGGATTGGGAAACTTAATTCTTGATTATCTTAGAAAATGTCTTGAATCTTGCTTTTGAGAGATGAGTTTGATGGAAACCTTAATGTCATGGTTGAGAGTTTAAGAGAGGGTTTTTAAGATGCTTAACTAAAGAAAAATGGGAAAAATTACTCCTCTTTAGGGTTATAAGTCATAGAAAGTGAAGGAAAGGACCCAAATACCCTTATGAAATAATTTCCCAGTTGCTGAAAATCATAGCTGACGACCTTCGTGATAGGGCGTTACAAATGTGATAAGCTATCAGGAATGTCATCATTTAGGGGCTAGTTTCTGCCTAAGGCTGACGACCTTCATGATAGTACGTCACAAATGTGATAATCTATCATGAATGTCATCACTTAGGGGCTGGAATCTGCCTAAGGCTGACGACCTTCGTGATAGGGCGTCACAAATGTGATAAGCTATCATGAATGTTGTCACACTATTTCCATCCTAATATGCTGGAGTAAAATAGGCATAACTCTTTGCTTCGATATCTCATTTAGGCGAAATTAGTATCGTTGGAAAGATAAATCAATTATCTATCTTTTTATAGGTCATGATCTCAAAAATTAAAAGTATAATAACATATATGCTCATTTGAAGTTGACTACACCAATATCCTTCTCAAGAATTCAATCGGTAAGGAATGTTTTGATTCTTCTTATAGCTGAAAGTTATTTGAAGCCTTAATATACATCTAAATTACTCATAAAACTATAAAATAGCCATGATGTACTATGCATGAGTTTTTACATGGCTCTAATATTGGTTTGGATTTTTTGGGGTATTACAGTAGGAAAGTAGGTATTCTCATCCTTAGACTCAAGCTAGTAATCCAACAGCTTAGCTAGCTTCCTAGTTCCTTCACAGGGCGTGCTGTCCAGTACCGGTGGTGGTCAGTGCCATAATTGATTTTACACTTTAACGATCCTATCAGGAGTAGAAGAGTTCACCAAATGCTATCACTGGTATAATAAGATCAAACTAGGGAAGTCTATAGAAACTATCCTATTACCGTCCTCCGTAAGATCTCACTAGAAGACCTAATATAGTTTGAGATGGTAGATTTCGATGTTATTTTGGGCATGAATTGGCTCTATTCATGCTATGCATCAATAGATTGTTTCACCCATGTGGTGAAGTTTCAGTTTTCTGATTAGGCAGTGTTTGAAGAAGTGGGTAGTTTAGAGTTTCCAAAGGTCATTTCACCTCTTATCTTAAGGCAAGGAAGTAAATATCCAAAGGGTGTATCTATTATTTAGTTCGAGTCAAAGATACTAAGTCTTAAACCCCAATTTTTCAATTAGTTTGTGTAGTCCATGAGTTTCTTGAGGTTATCCCTAAAGATCTGCCAGGGGTACCTCTAGATAGGGAAATAGAGTTCGATATTGATGTTCTTGCTAATACTCAGCCCATCTCTATCCCTCCATATCGCATGGCTCTAGACAAACATAAAGAGTTAAAGGAAAAGCTTAAAGACCTCTTAGATGAAGGTTTTATCAGGCCCAATATTTCTCCATGGGGTGTCCAGTCCTTTTCATGTGTAAGAAAGATGACACTCTCAAAATATGAATATATTATATACAACTAAACAATGTAACCATTAAGAACAAGTATAATATTCCCAGAATCGATGATTTGTTCGATCAACTTCAGGATGTTCGGTGATTTTTGAAGATTGACCTTAGGTCGGGATACCATCAGTTGAAATTCAGGGAGTAATACATTATGAAAAAAGCTTTTTGAACAAGGTACAACTATTTTATGTTTGTGGTTATATAGTTTAAACTAAAAAAATACTCCTGAGCCTTTATGGATTTGATGAACATGGTCTTCAAGCTGTACTTGGACATATTTGACATTATCATTATAGATCGCATACTAGTGTATTCTAGGAGTAGGAGGAATATGCAGACCAATTGGGAATAGTGTTGTAGACCCTCAAGGACTGTCAATTATATGCAAATTTTGGTAAATATAATTTCTGGATGGAATCTATTACCTTTTTAATGCATGTTATTTTAGGGGCTAGTATTCATATAGATCCTCAGAAGACTAATGCAGTGAAGTGCTGGCCTAGACCCATTACTCCATCCAATATTAGGATCTTTTTGGGTTTGCCTAGGTATTATAGAAGATTTATTAGATGGTTTTATTTTATAGCTGTACGATTAACTATGTTGACCCCCAAAAAAGTAAAGTTTATATGGTTAGATATGTGTGAGAAGACTTATGAAGAGTTGAAGAATAGATTGAATTGAACACCAGTATTAGCTCTACCTGAGGGTTTAGATGGATTAGTGGTGTATTGTGATCCTTCTAGATTTGGGTTAGGTTGTGTTTTGATGCAAAATAGAAGAGTGATATCTTATGCCTCCCAAAAATTTAAGGATCGCAAAATGAATTACCCAACTCATAACTTGGAGCTAGCTACCATAGTATTTGCCTTGATGACTATGAGGTATTACCTCTGTGGTATGCATGTTGATGTTTTTACTAACCATAAGAGTCTTCAGTAACTATTTTCTCTGAGGGAGCTAAATCTTTGTCAAAGAAGATAGTTGGAGTAATTGAAAAATTGTGACATAAGTGTGCTCTATCATCCAGGTAAGGCCAATGCAATAGCAAGAGCACTAAGCTGGTTTCTCGTTGGAAGTATGGCTCATGTGAAAGATGAAGAATGGGAATTGGCCAAAAAGGTGCATAGATTATCCCATTTTAGAGTACATTTATTTGACATGAATGATGGGGGAGTGGTGGTTTAGAACATTTTGGAATCGTCTATGGTAGTGGAAGTAAATAAGAAGCAGTAAAATGACCCATACTTAGCAAAATATTGGAAGCAGTCCAACAGTTGAAGTTCGAGGTTTTCTCATAAAGGGGAGATAGTGCACTTCTCTATCAAGGAAGGCTTTGTTTTCTAAATATAGATGGGTTGAGGGAAAGGATATAAGCTGAGGCTCATGGTTTGAGGAATTCCATTTATTCGGGTGATACTAAGATGTACAATGACTTATGGGAAATTTATTAGTGGAATGGTATTAAGAGAGACATAGCAAAGTTTGTGACCAAGTGTCCTAACTGCCAGTAAGTTAAAGTTGAATACCAAGATCGGGTTGTATTCTATAGGAGATAAGCATCCCCACCAAGAAGTGAGAAGTAGTGAATATGGATTTTATCATAGGGTTGTTTCGAACAAGATGTTAGCATGATTCACTTTAGGTCATAGTAGACCAAATGACTAAATCAACCCATTTCCAACCTGTCAAGACTTCAGACATGGTAGAATATTAGCCAAAATGTATATTCACGAGTTTGTAAGGCTTCATGGGATACCTTTGTCCATTATCTCAGACAGAGAAACTCAATTTACTTCGCAGTTTTGGTAGTCTTTTCAGAAAGGCCTTAGTACAAAGGTTAAACTTAGTACTGCTTTTCATTTGCAGAGCAATGGTCTGGCTGACACACAATTCAGACATTATAAGACATGTTAAGGGCATGGGTTTTATACTTTAAAGTAAGTTGGTATAACCATCTATCTTTGATTGAGTTCGCTTATAATAATAGTTACCAAATTAGCATTCAGATGGCTCTGTTTGAAGAACTATATGGGCGTAGGTGTAGATCACCTATAGGATAGTTTGGGGTTGGTGAAGTGGTGTTGATTGGGAAAGATTCTATTCTTGATGCTATGGAAAGTTTCAGTTGATTTATGAAAGATTAAAGGATGCTTAGAGTCGTTAGAAGTCATATCCAGATGTAAAGAAAAGAGATCTCAAGTTTGAGGTAAGGGATTGGGTATTCTTGAAAGTGTCACCTATGAAGGCAATAATGATATTTGGAAAGAAAGGAAAGTCGAGTCCCCAATTTATTAATCTGTATGAGATAGTGAAGCATGTAGGAGAGTTGTCTTACGAATTAAACCTTCCATCTGAGTTAGTCGCGGTTCACCCAGTGTTCATGTTTTGATTCTTAAGAAGTGAATTGGATATCCATCCTTAGTAGTTCCCCTAGAGAGTATTGGGGGTCAAAAATAACTTATCATATGAATATATTCCTATGGAGACACTTGATAGGTAGGTCTGAAGGCTAAGGACTAAGGAAGTAACATCAGTAAAAGTTCTTTGGAGAAACCAATTGGTTGAAGGGGCCAGTTGGGAAATTGGAGTACACATGATGACCAAGTATCCTCAACTCTTTTATTCCAACTCAGTTTCCATCGAAGGTAAATAGTTAGTTTCAACCAAAACTCTTTCTCTTTAAGTTTGTTTAAGTATTCTTATGTCATGTATTATGTTGTAATTAATTGGAACCTTGTGATAGATATAAGCTTGGTTCTAAGTTTGGTATAGAGGTGTTGATTCTTTTCCAAAATCAAAATCCTAGATGAATAAAATTCGAGGACAAATATTTCCAAGGGGAAGACAGTGTAAAAACCCATGTATGAAAGCCACTATGTACCTTACGACTCACCTCTCTAAGTCGTATATAAACCATACAAGTTGTAAGTCATAACTATGGCAATGTGAAGTATTTGAAGTCTGTTGCAGTTCAAATTTGAACGTAGGAATCGTTATAGGATGTTACGAGTCATATAAAGTGAAGTCACAGGGTTAGCAGTATAGGTTTCCTAAGTTTCTATCCAAGTTATGAGTGGTTATTTCAAATTTTATGGACATGTAACGAGTCATAAAATACTGATCATATGCTGAACTATGTGTACTATCTTTTCCACTTCCATGCTTATGATTTACTAGTCTAACTTTTATCCCTATCTTATGAGTAGTAAGATTGACTCATGATGACTTGCAGTCAATTACTATAATTTAAGTTAAGTGGCTTTTTGGTCTATTCCTCCACTTATAACTCCCAAACCATGGCCTATAACCCTAGAGAGGCATTATTTCCCTTAATCTTTTAGTCAGTTAACATCATATTCTCTCCTCCCATGTTTAAGAACAACAAGATTAGGGTTTCTCTCACCAAGTCATCTCTCAAGTCTCAAAGTTAAAGTCCTCTTCAAAAGTTAAGCAATTCTAGGTATGTGGGGTTATTGAATAGGGTTAATCTTCCATCCTTGTGCCCCAAAAGCATGATTTTAAGATTTAATTTACATGTCATACATTAGGATTCATCCCTCAAATTCTCTTATGTTGAAGTATACCCTCATCTTGTGATTTAAAGGTTAAAGATGCATAAAGGTTACATTTATTCATGTTTTGAACTTTAAGTTTGGTATTGTTATTTGAATTTCATTACCATGATTTGGATTTATGAAATATTTCTATATGGGTATTGAGCCTGATATTTTGGTATAAGTGCTATTAAATAAAGAAAGAGTTTCAAGATTTAAGAAAAAGTATTAATTTTACAAGAAAGTATCATATTTTAATCTCCATTCATATGCAATATAGCATGATTCTTGGTCCTTTGATCTAAAGATAAGACATGAAATCTACAAGTGTTCATGTTGATTATGATTTTAAGTTAAGATAAGCATAAATGGTTTTCATTATATAAGCACTTTTGCCATTTTAGGTGGATTTCTTATGTATGAGCATATGTATATTGTAAGAGTAGTATTTAGCAACGAGAAGGGAATATGGGTGAGCGTATCCTAAATTTTTGGAAACTACGAGCCACTTTTGTTTAAGATTTTCCCATATGGATTAAGTATAGGGATCACCTTAGTTAAGGTTTTATTCTAATGGAAAGGGTAGAACAACTCTCCCTAATATGGGTAAAACGTGGTTTATGTCGGTTAGAAAAATCTCCCATAAGAAAGAATAAGAGTAAATATTTTAGAAATTAAGTGTTATGGCTCACTAAGCTTATTTATATGCTTCATTATCCGTGTTTTATGATCTTGCAGTCTTGAGTTTTACTTAAGTCCAAGGTGAGTCATTTAAGCTTAGCATGCATCATTTGGAAGTATATATACACATTCAGTTCTTGTTTTACTTATTAATTCACCCCCATATACTCAGTACATTCTAGAAGTACTAACCCATATATTTGTCTATGTGCTACATTGTCTTATAATGTTGGTTTGGGTGCTCGTTTCCAGCATTAACTATGGGCATCATCACCTGCATCTCAACTTTTGGTGAGTTCTCATAGTCCGATGACCTAGTTTATCAGACTCCTATTCATTGTTAAAAGTTATTTTAGATCTTTGATTTATGTTTAAGTTCATGTCAGCTGGGGTCTATTTTAGTGGCTCTCTAGTTAGTAGTAGAGGCTTGTCAGATGGGATATGTTCTAAGTTCAAGAGTTTGTTTAAGGTTTTCACAGATAAAATTTACATTAAGACATGAAATTACTTTCCTTTGGTTTCTATATGTGTTATTTCACCCTTTCATGTTAGTTCTAAGTTGAATAAGTATCAAGGGTTAGATTGGGCCAATTCATAGTCCTATACACCGTGTGACATCCAGAGAGTGCTCCCAGGGTGTTACACTTGTGGCATTTAAAAGCTAACTTGATGGAATATCTATTAGGGAATCTAGATCTTAAAATCTTAGGGTATTGCATCATGCGTCGCAACAGAATGGGTTCGTGTTGGCTTCATTCCATAAAAACTCCTGCAAGGGCTCACTATCTCAACTTTGCGCTGGCCTTTGCACCGCGAAGCTACTGGTTTGCATTGGGCTTTGCACCACAAAGCTGGGGGTTTACTTTAGGCTTCACACACAAACCTCTCTTATTTCATCGATGAAAGTTTGTTTTAAAAGTGTATGAAACTTATTTTTGTCTTTTTACGTCTTATAAACCGTCCAATCTCTACATAACCCATTTGTAATCCTTAAGACTTTTGTATTATCTCAAAAAGGATCACTTTTGTTACCAAAGCTAAGGTTGAAAGGCATTGAGGTTAGGTTTCAAGCTTGGGGCTTCTTTTCTTGCTATTTTCAAAGGGTTTTTCCTCAAACAAGGTATGTTTCTTATCCTTAACTTGAATTTTATATTGTGCCATTTATTTAATCATTATTCATAGGATTTTAAGTGATAGGTTTGAGATTGGGTTGAGTACTTTTGATGGTTATTTCTTGAATTAGTTTTTCCATGATTGAAATGTGTTATTTATTCATTTATTGATGGTTGTGGGACATAATGGGTGCATTGTTATGTAATACCCCATACCTTTTCTAGCTAAAATCCATCCCTAGAATGTTAAGGGATAGCTTCCAAAATGAAGAATAATTATTTTGTGTGGACTTTTCCAGCTTCCATTGTGTGGGAAATTTAATAAGCTTTCTAAAGATATAAGATTTGCCCAAATCCGACACTCGGTGAAGGAGTTATGTCATTTTTAAGTTGACAGTGTGCCATCTGGGCACTTAGCGCATCGCGGAGAAGGCGAAATCCACAATCGTCAAATTCCAGTGGCCCTCTTTTATAGCCCTGCATCGCGGAGAATCCCTTTTACCCAATTGTCCCATTGCAGTAAGATTCCATGATTTTGGCGTGTCACGCCAAAAAGGGCACCGCAATTGTGGCACATCGCAGTGAATGCCCAGTTCCCGCTTGTCCTTTTCAGAGAGCCACTGCGATAGTGGCGCATCGCAGTGGCCCAGTAATTTGAGATTTTTGGTCTATTTCTAGTTCCGATTTAAAGTTTAATAGAGGCATTTTTGTCAATCCCCTGGCACCAATCCGTCCAAAACATATCATTAACCATATACCAAAGCACTTTATGCTTATTTTATCTCTTTTCTCTCAATAGAAAACCCTAGATCATCAAAGCTCCTTCTCCAAGAAACCCAATTCTTTCATTAATTCTCAAAGAAAATTCAAGATTAAGAAATCCTAATATAAGAACTCTAAGAATTTTTCATCTTCAAAGCATCAATAGCGATCCAAGATTCAAGTTTTAGTATCTAGTTCATTAATTGAGGTATGTGGGGTTATGAAAAAGGATACCTCTTTCATCCTTGTGCGAAAAAATTATTTTAATTATGAATTCACTGAATTTTATATGATTTTCCATAAAATTGAAGTTAGGGTTTATACCCATTAATGTTAGTTATAACCTTATGAGATTTCCAATGATTTAAAAGTTGAATTGCATGATTATGTTCATATTTTCATGCATATTGGAGAAATTTCTTGATTTTGAATGAATTATCAATGTTTACATTATCAAGCATGAACATTTTGATGTTTTAATGTGAGATTGATACATTAACCCCTAATTAAAGATTATTATTTCAAAAATTATTATGATATAAGCACCCTATGACTGGATTCCTTTCAGATTACTGATAAAGATTTGACCTTTTGGTCTCAGAATAGATATGAAATCCTCTTTATAGATTTAGATTATAGATTTAGCTTTACAGATATACAGTCGGTTTTTATTATAAACCATTATATTATTTTAAAAGTAGATTTCTATCAGAATGAGCATATAGATTTCATGAGAGTAGTATTTAGCACTGAGATAGGTATGTTACTACGGTTTCATACTCCAGAACTACGTGCCAACGTAGGATTTATATTGTTCCCATTTCTACATGGATGATAGATATATGATCACTTAGATAGGTTATACTCTCTGGCAAGAGTATGACTCCTCTCCCCAACGTGAGGATTCCTCCTTAGGGGTACACGAACGTTGGAATCTATGAATGCTCATATGGTTTATGTCGGTTATAAAAACTTACCTACTAGTAAAGAAAATCTTTCAAAGAATTCCATTCAGATAAAGTATTTTTCTATGCAGAATGAGTTTTCAGATTTCACTTAGCCTGTATGATTTGAGAATAAGAACAGAATAGAGATTTCAGATCTAAGTGTAATGGCTCACACGATTTATGTTATGTGCTTTACTATTCATGATTTATGATCTTCAGATTTCAGATTACTCAAGCCTATGTAAGTCATTTACATTTACCATGCATGATTTTATAAATTGTGATAATATTGCTTAATTATTGCATTCACCATCATATAATCAGTACATCATCAAAGTACTGATCCACATATATGTCTATGTGCTACATTGTCTCATAATATAGGTTCATCTGCTCAGTCTTAGCAGCGTAAGTGATTTTAGAGCATCTCATCTACATCCCTGCAGTTGGTGAGGACTTAGCTATTCATATTTTTAGTTTATTAGTAGATGTTTCATTATTCTTTTCAGATAGTTTGAGTTAGCTGGGGCCTGTCCCAGTGACTCTCTAGACTAAGTCAGTAGAGGCTTGTCAAAAACTAGATTCAGTTTAGACTTTTGATTCAGTATTCAGATTTTTCAGTATTGTTTTACCAAGACTTGTGAGATTAGTATGTTTTAGATAAGATTTATGCATTTATTATGTTTTCATATTCATATTTCCCCATGTTGAGATTCAGATTTAGTAGAAAAGCAGTTGGGGTTAGCTCAGGACTACTTGTAGTTCATAGCGCCGTGTGGCATCCTGGAAATCAGATTTCAGGGGGTTACATATTTTGAGGATTGGAAGGGGGAACATGGGTTTCTCTAAATTGATATTTTCTCGCTTGAAAATGGAATTAACCCTAACTCACTTTTAAAATGTTTATTTGAATATGTCATTTACATTATTTAACTTACCTTTGGTACATTTCATTGGATTAAAGAATAATGGATACTAAAAATTATCTGGAATGCCCTTGGTGGCCATGATATTAGAATTTAAATAGAACTCGAGAGTCTAATGGTTACATGAATTGGTTTTGCATAATTATGTTAGCTGGAAAGATTATTGGTATGATGATAACAAGTTGGTATATGCCTTAATAAATGACTCCTGGGTTAATGGTTGGTTTTGTGCAAATTATTTTAATTTAACTTTAAGGAAATTATGTAGCTCACCGTAAAGGTGTAAGTCTTGGGGGGGACAAACACTGAATACCACATTTGTCGATGTCGGGAGGTCTACATGACTATTTTCTTGGTGCGTACTTTATATTTTGGGATGGCTATCTCCTTGGTGTCTTTATCCCTTCCTGGGTTTTCCATAGTTCGTATGGCTAACACACACTGGGCCCTTTCAGTAAGGGGATCTGAACCTATATAGCCCGAGGATGCCTTTATGTAAGACCCCATAAAATATCGATGATTTTATTTTTGATCCTCCCATATGCGTAATGTTAATTTTTGACTTGCATCATGTTTAAGGATGTTAAAAGGGTAATTCAGATAAGTTTAGGAATTTTTGAGAGGGTGCGACGTAAGGGTCTTCAATATTAGCATTCCATGGAGGTTAGACTCCAAGATATCGGTGTGGCCTAAAGGCTACCATATGCGATAGTGGTATTTTAATTTTTTCTAGTTTTGTTTTTTTAGTAGTGGTGAGGGAATTTTAATCTTTTTACCCCTTGTACGAATTTTAAGCATAAAAGTGACCATTTTAATTCATTTTTAAAGGATCAAATCATTCTCTTTCTCTCTTAGACTCAAAATCAAATAACCCTCGATTATTGGATTGGTTTATATGCAAATTTCTTTACTTTGGGCTTATAGGGAATTGTTTAGCTTACCGTGAAGGTGGTAGTCCCAGGGAATGAACATTGGAAACTGCGTTTGTCGACATTAGGGGTCTATATGACTGTGTGCTTAGTGTGTGTATCCTTTGGAAGGGCTATTTCCTTGGTGGCTTAGCTTTCCCTCGGTTTGTTCGACTAACAAGCACTCGGGCCCTTCTAGCAAAAAGAGCTGGGCCTATATAGCCCATGCGTGCCTTTAGGATGAATCAAGCTATATAACTTAAGTTAATATTTTTAAATATCATGTTAATTGACCCTTGTCCCCATCCTAACATCTTATCTATATGGATATATAATTGTTATGCATTTGGTTTTGACTGTTTTTGGCATTGACATTATTTTACTACTTACTTTCCCTGAGTTATATGTAGTGCTTATCCTACTGAACGACCCTGAATGCTACATCATTTTATGATGTGGGATCCAATGGATTTTTAACTGCTCTTGTGCAATGTTAGGTGGCTGAGTACTCCCGTGGATCTACTGAGAAGTGGTGAGCTTCCATCTTTTAGAAGGCTTAGTCATTTTACTAGATTTATTATTTTTTTGTATTTCATTTGGATCTATTTTGGTCATAGCTGGGGAAATGTTTCGACTTAGTTGGTATATCTAGTTTTAAAGGATTTTGTGGACAATGTGGGGATGTCTTGGTTATTTATTTGAATTCTTAGTATTGTTACTTGACTTATTTATATTTTTATTACTATCTTGATTGGGTTCCACCTTATTATTATTATTATTATTATTATTATTATTATTATTATTATTATTATTATTATTATTATTATTATTATTATTATTATTATTATTATTATTATTATTATTATTGTGCACCTGAGGTAAGGCTAAGAGGGTGGTCTCTGGTCCATTATGGGCTTGAGATACCCGTCATGACTAGTCCCTAGTTCAGGTCATGACAAGCTTGGTATTAGAGCATGATTCAGGGTCGTTGGGTGTCCATACATCCATGTTTAGTAGTGTCCCTTTTATAGGTGTGTAGCGCTACACACTTATAAAGGGGAGGATATATGGAATTTAGGAATGTTTCTCTTTTTTGAGTTATATTCTTGAGCTATAGATTCTAGTTCTATATACTTATCTTACTCTTGGCTTAATCGCGCTTTAAATCATACCTCCCCAAAGATCTAGTGATCGTAGAAACTCTATTGAAACCGCTGACCCACCTTAGGAGAATGTAGAGGGGACTCACCCTGTTTATAGAGTACAAACCCGATCTAGGGTCTCTACTCCTGACATTACCACTCCACATGGGGTTCCTAAGCTGGTGACACATATGTTCAGTTGCCACAAAGAGATATCTATAATGCAAAGTTTCTTCAATCTATTCATATTCTTGCGTAGTTGGTGGCAAATCATTCTCATCAGACTGGTTCTTTCTATTCTTCTTTTGGCATATATGAAGTTACTTGGGTTAGCTAGTTTATGAGGTTAAATCCCCAAACCTTTACGTGCCCTAAGGTTGAGGAGGATCCTCAAGGTTTTATTAATGAGATGTAGAATTTTTTTTGGGTTATACATGCTACTGATGTAGAAGGTATGGAGTGTGCTACCTATCAACTAAAAGATATGACTTATTAATGGTATAAGGAGTAGGAAATGATGAGGGGTGATGATGCTGAGTAGGCAGTATAGGATGACTTTTCAGATATTTTTCTTAACAATTTCTTTCCTTAGGAGTTGAGGGAAGCTAAGGCTGAAGAGTTTGTGAATTTGAAGCATAGTAAGATGAGTGTTAAGAAGAATACACTGAATTTCAGTAGTTGTCTCATCATGCTCCTAAAATAGCGTCTAGCATGAGGTTCTGAATGAGAATGTTTGCTTTTAGGTTTTCCTATGATTTGGTGTTAGACTATAAGGCTTCCATTTTATCTAAGGATATGGACATCTCAATGTTGGTGGTTGATATGTAGTCAGTGGAGGATGAAAAGAAAAGGCAAGTAGAGATGGGAGAGAGGTAGAACAAGAGGTTTATATATTTCAAGCAGGGTACAAATTAATAGAACGGTGGGAGAAATGATAGATAGTGGACTAAGAAGAAGAATTGAGAAAATTTGTATTCATCTACTAGTGCTCCTTATCCTATGTTATTAGGAGATCGTTGTTTTCAGGGTAGTAGTGGTCCTAATGCACAGGGTGCCCAATCTTAGGTGGTGGAGCTTAGTCAACCACCCTTTACCTTTCCTATCATTTTTGTGGGGAACTTTACCATAGAGATTGTAAAAAGGGAGAAATTGATGTTATAATTATGGTTAGCTTGGTCATATGCAGCGAGATTGTCCTTCAGCTAGAGTTTCCACAAGGCTAATAAGGTCTTGTTGCCACTTCTTCAACTCCAGCACCAAAGGGCGATACTTTAGGTATCGATACTAGCCGAAATTATCTTTATGCTCTTTCTACTCTTTATGAATCTGAGGCATCCCCAGATATTATCGCTGGTATGTTATAGCTCTTCTCTCGTAATGTTTTCTATTTTCTTGATTCAGGTTCTTCCTTATCTTATATGACCCTTTATGAATCTATACATTTTTGTTTTATCCCAGAAAGTATCTTCGATTCCTTCTCTGCATCTACTCTGGTGGGTGATTTTATTGTTGTTAGAAAAAAATATATAGAGGTTGTGTACTGTCTATCTTTCAAGAGAGACATTGGTGGATTTGATATAGTTGGATATGGTGTATTGTGATGTTATCTTGGGGATGGATTGGCTTCATTCATTCTATGTTTTTTTTTTGTTATAGGAACCGAAAGGTCACTTTTAATTTTTTAATGAGCTAGTGATCGAATGGGAGAGAGGTTCCTTAGTACCCAAAGAAAGTTTTATCTAATACCTTAGAGCTCAGAAATTAATTTTTAAAGCATATCTATATTATCTAGTTCAGTTTCAGAATTCTAACTCTAAAAACCATTTTTTTGCAATATGTCCCTATGGTAAATGAATATCCTAAAGTTTTCCCCGATGATTATCCTGGAATTTCTCTTGATAGGGAAATAGATTTTGGGATACCCATTCCATTTCCATTCCTCCTTATAGAATGGTTGCAACTGAACTAAAGAAACTTAAGAAGATTTTGAAAGATCTTCTTGAGAAAGGGTTCATTCACCCTAGTGTTTCATTATGGTGTGCTCCTATACTTTTTATGTGAAATAAAGATGGGTCTCTTTGTATGTGTATAGATTATTGTAGAGTGAATAAGGTTATGATGAAGAATAGGTATCTTGTTCCTAGGATTTGTTTTCTTTTCGATAGCTTCAGGGTGCTAGATATTTCTGCAATATTGATCTTTATTTGGGCTATCATCAATTGAAAATTAGGGAGGTTTATATTCCCAAGATTGATTTTTGAAATTGGTCTAATCACTATGAGTTTTTGGTTATGTCATTTGCGATGATAAATGCTCCGACTGCCTTCATGGATCTTATGAATTAGGTGTTCAGATAGTTTTTGGATTTGTTGTTATAGTCTTCATTGATGACATCTTGGTGTACTCTAAGAGTGAGGAGGGTCATGCCAATCACCTCTGTGTTGTGTTGCGAACTCTTCAAGAACAATAAAAACATACTCAGTGTATTCCCACATAGTGGGGTTTGGGGAGGGTCGAGTGTTGCAGACTCTTAAGGACTAGAAATTGCATGCAAAATTTTCTAAGTGTGAATTTTTGTTAAGCGTTGTGACCTTTGTTGGGCATATTGTTTCTAGTGAAGGGATCAAGGTGGATCTACAGAGAGTTGAGACAGTTAAGAGGTAGCCTATACCCACGACTATAATCGACATTAGGAGCTTCTTAGGCTTGGCTGGGTGTTATAGGAGGTTTGTAAAAAGTTTCTTATCTATTGCTACTCCGCTGATGAAGTTAACTCAGAAAAAGTTTATGTTTTAATGGTCCAATGATTATGAAGGTAGTTTTAAGAAGTTAAAAGGTAAAATGACTTTTGCGCCTATTTTGACCCTACCCGATGGTACTGATGATTTCATTATGTATTGTGATGCGTCCGATATGGGCCTGAGTTTTGTGTTGATGCTCCATAGTAAGGTTTTGTCCTATGATTGTTGAAAACATAAGGTTAATAAGAGGAATTATTTGACTCACGATCTAGAGTTGGTGATTATAGTCTTTACGCTGAAAATTTTATGCCATTATCTGTATATAGTGCATGTAAACATCTATTCAGGTCATAAGAGCTTAGAATATATGTTTACAAAGATGTAATTGAATTTTAGGAAGAAATGGTAACTCAAGATGCTTAAGGATTATGATAGGAGCTTTCATTACCATCTAGGTGAAGATAATGTTGTTTCTGATGGTCCTTACAAGTTGTCCATGGGGATTCTATCTCAAGTTGATTAGGATAAACAAGGGTTAGTGAAGGATATTACAGGTTGGCTAACTTGAGAGTTTGATTTTTGGACTCTCAGGATGGAGCAGTGATTATTCAGGAAGTGGTTAAGTCATCTGTTGGTGTTGAGCTGCAAGAAAAAGAGGTTTTACATCCTATACTATAATGCCCCGAAAATGGGTCTCGAGATGTCACACGGTGCTCAAAACTATGAGTAGCCTTAAGCTAACTCTGTCTGCCTTCTACTAAGTCTAAATCTCATCACAAGGGAATACAGATATACAATCATATTAAGTGCAAAAATCTTTCTGAGCTAACTAAGAATATCTTAATATAATGCATGAAAAATACTAGACTCTATAGTCTGAACAATCAATATTGAATAATCTGAATCATAACTAGCAATCTGACAATCCTCTACTACTAATAACTAGTGAGTCACTGGGAAAACCCCCCAACTAACTCAAACTATCTGAATCATCTATACTAATAAAATGGAAAACTGAAAGACTAAGTCCCCGAACTTTGAGGACTCACCAACTGTCGGAATGTAGATAGAGATACTCAAAATTATTCATGTTGTTGGAACTGAGCACCTGAACCTACATTATGAGACAATATAGCACATAGATGTATATTTGAATCAGTACTTTAATAATGTACTGAGTATATGGGGGTGAATGAATAACTAAAACAACGTCTCAATATTATCACAATTTGTAAAGCAATGCATGCTAAATGTAGATGACTCACATACGTTGGAATATCTGAAAACTGAGTATCATAATCATGAGTAGAAAATCATACTTTAAAAATCTAGTGAGTCATAACATTTAGTTCTAAAAGTTGTACTAGTGTTCTGTTTGTAAATCATTCCGACTAAGTGTAGAAATGACTCACTTTTATATCTGACTAAGTGTTTTGTTTGTTCTGCGATTCTTTACTCTTTTCTGTAAGCCGTAGGAAAATTCTTTTAAAAGCTTTCTGTAAGATTACTTTTTTCTGTAGGGAGGTTCTTCTAACCTACATAAACCATGTGAGCTATCATGGGGTCCAATGTCTAGTTCCCTTATGGGAAAACCTCACGTTGAGGAGAGGTACCATACTCTTGCCAAATATTATAACCTAATATAACTGATCACATTTGTATCTGTCATCCATATAAAAATGGGAATAATCTTATAATCTAAACCTACATTGTCGTAGTTCTGGGGCATGAGAACATTCCCAACTCGGTGCTAAATACTACTCCCTTTAATCTGTATGCTCATTCTGTTGGAAATCCACTTTAAAATCTAGTATAATGGTTCATTAGGAAATCCAACTGTGTAATTGCTAAGTTAAACTGAAATCTAAAACTGTAAAGTGGATTCAATGTCTAAGGTGAGATCAAAGATCAATTCTTTGTCAAAAATCTAAAACTAATCTCGTCATGGGATGCTTAAAAGCATAATCTTCTTGAAATAGCAATATCCAATTAGGGATTAATACCCATGCATCAAATTCATGTCAAAATATAATAAAAATCATGCTTGATAATGAAGGTCCTGATAATTCAAATCAAAATCTGGAATTTAGTGCAATACGCATTAAAATACGAAAATAGATATGCAATTCAACTTCTAAATAACTTAAATCTCATAATCTTGCAAATAACAATAATGGGTATGAACCCTAATTTGAAACTCATGTATATTCATAAAAAATCATGTAAATTTGTAAATAAAAATCTAGTTTTGGGCACAAGGATGAAAGAATATCCTTGTTCATATACCCAATATACCTTAATTGATGAAATTGAATACATGCCTTGATATTCCTATTTGTGCTTTTGAAGATGCCCTCTTGAAGTTCTTGAATTGGAAATCCTTAAATTTTAAACTATATTGGAAAATATTGGAGGAAATTGGATTTCTTCGAGGTTATGTTTTCTGCTCTAGGGTTTTCTTTGAGAGAGAATTGATGAAAAGTAAGCATAAATTGCTTAGAATGAGCTTAATCATGTGTTATTCACGAATTGGAGGCTTGAGAATTGACCAAATTGCTCCCTTTAAACTTTTAAACAGAACTAGAAAAGAAAGAAATTTCCAATTTGGCCACCCACTGCGATGCGTTGCAATCACGGTGGCCCACTCGAATTTGAAGATTGGGGACTGGAAAATCAACACGACACGGAGCTATCGCGGTAAGCTACTGAAATGCCATTTAGGCTGTCACCGCGATGCAGTACCTTCATATTGGGCTACTGAATTTTGACAATCGGGAAATGTGACATGAACGCGATGCGCCACAATCGCGGAGGTCCACTGGAAATTGACAATTTCCATTTTGGCCTTCACCGCGACGCGGTGCTTGTCGAAATGCTGTACTATTTTACTAAAAACACCATAGATTTTCAATCGAGTATCGGATTGAAGGGAAAATGGTATCGTTGGAAAGCTAATTCAATTTTCTACATACTAGAGGGTTTAGAACTGGAAAATTCTATATGTATCAAAGGTTGTTCATTTTTGAAGCTATCCTTTAACATTCAAGGAGCTAAATTGAGCTAGTAAAAAGTGAAGGGTATTACATTATCTCTCCCTTGGGAACATTCGTCCTCGAATGTGGCTTGCTAAACTGAAAATACTGAGGAATCTGAGGCTATGTGCTAACATGCATAACTGAAACAAACTGCATGACTGAATCTAGAATATATTGAATGACTGAGATAATCTGTGAGTGCATGAAATTAGATGAGGACAACTATATAGCTGAATCTGTGACTAGAAAATAATTGAATTAAGGAAAAATTTTACCTTCGACTGAATCTGAGTTCGTGGAGAAGAGATGAGGATACTTGGTATGCATGTCTGCTTCTGTTTCCCAAGTAGCACCCTGAACAGACTGATTTCCCAATAGAACTTTAACCAAGGAAACTTCTTTATTCCTTAGTCTACGAATCTGATGATCAAGAATCTCTACTGGAACTTATTCGTATGAAAGAATATTCTAAGAATCTATACTTTCTACAGGGACTACAATAGCTAAATCATCTATGCACTTCTTCAATAAGGACACATGGAACACTGGATGAACTGAGGAAAAATCTGCAGGTAGCTCAAGCTCGTACGCTACCTTTCCCACCCAACTCAAAATCCTATAAGGGTTTATATATTGGTGACCAAGCTTCCCCTTTTTTCCAAATCTCTTTACCTCCTTCATGGGTGAATCTTTCAAATAGATAAGGTCATCAACCTCAAACTCAAGATCCCTTCTTCTTAAGTTTGCTTAAGATTTTTAACAACTCTGAGCTGCTTTCAATCTCTCTCTAATCAACTGAAATTTCTCCATAGCTTCAAACACCATATCTGGACCAATAAAAGTAGCCTCACCCATTTTAAACCAATCGACTGTCGATCTGTATCTCCGCTCTTAAAGAGCTTCAAACGGGGCCATCTAATAGGCGAACTCAATCAATGAAAAATGGTCATCCCAACATCCTTTGAAGTCAAGAACACAGGACCTTAACATGTCCTCTAAGGTCTGAATGGTCCTCTTTACCTATTTATCTTTTTGCGAATGAAAATCTGAACTAAGATGAACTTGGGTACCAAGAACCTTTTGAAAGGCTTTCCAAAACTGAGTACCCCTATCTAAGATAATAGAAAAAGGAACTCCATACAATCTAACTAACTCTCTAATAAACAACTTAGCATAATCTTTAGTTGTGTAGGATATATGGACTAACAAGAAATGGGTTGACTTGGTCAATCTGTCTACAATCACACAAATCAAAATTATGCTGACGATAAAAATAGGGTAATCCAATCACAAAGTCCATATTCACCTCTTCCCACTTCCAAGTGGGGATACCAACTTCTGCAACGTACCACTAGGTCTTTGGTGCTCTACCTTAACCTGTTGACAAGTTTCACACTTGGCTTCAAATTTCACTATATCTTTCTTCATACCACTCAACCAATACATTTCCCATAAATTTGGTACATCTGGTGGCTCCTGGATGAATGGAGTAATGCGCACCATGATCTTTCCCCATAATCTGCTGCCTCAAATTATTAACACATCGCACACACAATCTAATCTGGTACCTTAACACACCATATCCCCCTTAGGAGAAAACCTCTACCTTTTGGTCTTTAACTGACTCCTTCAGTTTGACCAAACTAAAACCCTTATCTTGCTTTTCTTTCACTTCCAAAACTAGAGAAGATTCAGAACTACTCTGAGACTAAATGTTCTCTTTAGATGAATCAATCAATCTAACACACAATCTAGCTAATAGATGAACTTCCCAAACTAGTTCTTTCTTATCATTCTCCATATGATCAACACTGCCCATAGACAATCTACTAAGGGCATTTTCCACTACATTGGCCTTACCCGAATAATACAACACACTCAAATCATAATCTTTCACTAATTCTAACCACCTTCTCAGATGAAGATTCAACTCCCTCTGTGTAAATACATACTGCAATTTTTATAGACTGTAAACACATCAACATGTACCCTATAAAGATAGTGCCTCCAGATTTTCAATGCAAACGCAACAGTAACTAATTCAAGATCATGGGTGGGGTAGTTCTTTTTGTGAGGCTTAAGTTGTTTAGAGGTGTAGGTTATAAGCTTACCTCTTTGCATCAAAACATAACCCAGACCAATTCTAGATGCATCATAATAGACAACGAATCCATCTGTACAATGAGGTAATGCTAAAATTAGGGATGAAGTGAGTCGATCTTTAACTCCTGAAAACTCTTCTCGCAGGAATTTGACTAATGGAACTTAACTTTCTTTTGATTTAATATAGACATAGGAGATGCAATAGATGAAAAACCCTCAATGAAACGTCTGTAATAGCCAGCTAAACCCAAGAAACTTCTAATGTCTAATGGAGAAATAGGTCTAGGCCAGTTTCTTACTACTTCTATCTTTTAGGGATCAACTTTAATTCCCTTACTAGAAACAATATGACCAAGGAAATCTACTGACCTTAGCCAAAATTCACATTTGCTAAACTTGGCATACAACTGGTGATCTCTAATAGTTTGCAACACAATTCTAAGGTAGTCTTCATGATCATCCTCACTATGAGAGTAGACAAGAATATCATTGATAAAGACTATGACAAATATGTCCAGATGTTGTGTGAACACTCTGTTCATCAAGTCCATGAAAGTTGCTGGGGTATTTGTAAGACCAAATGACATGACTAAAAACTTGAAATGACCATAAGAGGATCTGAAAGGTGTCTTTGGAATATCATATTCCCATACTTTAAGCTGATGATAGCCGAATCTAAGGTCTATCTTTAAGAAATAACTTGCACCTTAGAGTTGGTCGAATAAGTCATTAAATTTAGGAAGAGGATATTTGTTTTTGATTGTGACTTTATTTAGCTGACGATAGTCAATTCCTATTTGCAAAGAACCATCTTTCTTTTGTATTAATAGGATGGGAGCGCCCCATAGAGAAATACTAGGCCTTATGAAACCCTTATCTAAGAGATCTTTAAGATGCTCTTTTAACTTTTTAGGATTATCTGGAGCCATATGGTACGGAGGAATAGAGATAGGCTGAGTATCTAGAAGAAGGTCAATATCTAATTCTATTTCCCTATCGAAAGGTACCCCTGGCAAATCTTCAGGAAAGGCATCAAGAAACTCATTGACTACACTGACTGACTGAACTATTGGGGTCTTAGACTTAATGTCTTTGACTCCAACTAGATGATAGATATGCCCTTTGGAAATCAAATTTATAGCTTTAAGATAGGATATGAAATGACTTTTAGGAGACACCAAATTACCTCCTACTTAAGGATTGGCCCGTCTGGGAACTGAAACTTCACTACTCGAGTGAGAAAATCTATAAAAAATACATAACTGGAATGGAGCCAATCCATACCAAGAATAAGGTCGAAGTCAACCATATCTAACTCTATTAAGTCTGCTAACATGATTTTATGAAGGACAATGACGGGACACTTTCTATAGATTTTTTTGTCAATAACTGACTCACCCACTGGGGTAGAAACCAAGAAGGGATCAGGGATATTTTCAGGACCTATTTCAAAATTTATTGTAACTAACGGGGTCACATAAGAGAAATTCAACCCAGGGTCTAAAAACACATAAATATCAAGAAAAAAGACAAGAAGCATACCAGTAGCAACATATAGTGGATTCTTTTGCTCCTGATAGGATGGTGAAGAATAAAATTAATTCTTGCATTGATCTCCACCGGTACTAGATGATGTGCCCTGAGGAGGGACTGGGTGGCCTAGTGGAGCTGGTGCACTAGTAGCCTAAATCTGGGGATAAACACCTTTGTTTTCCTGCTTAGCATGTGAACACTCTTTGATTCTATATCCCAACTTAGCATAACCAAAATGACCTTTCTTTCCCAACAAGCACTCACCAGGATGATTCTTACCATACTTAGCACATGGAGGATAACTGGGTTTTACACTTACACTATTCTAAGATCTGGAGATAGAAGTTTTACCCTACTGCTCTTGTCTAACTTTGGGAGTGGGAGCACTAGCTATAGATGATGCTGGCATAGATGAATAATTCTAAAAATATGAATGATTTCCCCTCCATACTTTGTCTGGCCATACTCAAACTACCCTATTCTAGCCTTCTTATTTCTCCTCTCTCTTCCCTTTAACTTCTCTGCCTCAATCTATTGAACATGAATCATTAACCTAGAAAGATCTATGTCTCTAATAAGCATGGCAGTCCTACACTCTTTGACTACCAAACCAAATTCTCTAGTAAAAAACTTACTCATACTCACCCTAGGATCAACCATAGTATTGGGGGTATACTTAGACAACTAGTTGAACTTAAGGTAGTACTCCTTCACTGTCATTGGGCCTTGCCTCAGGTTCACAAACTCTTCTACTTTAGCTTCTCTCATTTCATGCAAAAAGAACCTGTCTAGAAAAACATCCTGAAACACCTGCCAACTGATAGGAGTTGCATTCTCACCTCTACCATTCTTTCATATAACCACATAATCATATTCTACATCATTTAATCAATAGTATGCTAACTCCATACTCTCTACCATAGAAACATACATAATCTGGATGATCTTCTTCACCTCATATAAATAAATTTATGGGTCCTCACCAATTTTGACCCAAAGAACTCTAGCGAATTCATTCTCATAAAGTCTCAAATTTTAGTTGCTGCTAAATTACTATTCTACTAAAGTAGAACTTCCGCATGATGGTTTACCTGAACATTAGTAGTCATAGCTTGGGCCAATACTTGAAAGGCATCCCAAAATTCAGCATGGTATGCATTCTTATTCAAAGGGTTATCTAGATAGGGTGGCTAGTTATCATTTCTGTGGGCATTAGCTCAATGAAGAGTCATATTCAACTATCACGTAAGACTATAAGTTAAAGAAGATAGAGATACTATAAGCACGATAGATCATGAAAGAAAGAGATGATTTCATAAAAATATCCTATAGTATCTTTCTCATAAATGTGGTGCGCTTCACACCCACGATCAAGAATCTATGTAACATGAATTACTGACTCCCTAGGACTCTTATAAACCTTAGGCTCTAATGCAAAGTTTATAACACCCCAAAAATGGGTCCAAAGATATCAAATGGTGCTCAAGACTACGAGTAGCCTTAAGCTAACCCTGTCTACCTTCTACTAAGTATGAATCTCATAATAAGGGAATATAGATATAAAATCATATTAAATATAGAAATTTGTCTGAGCTAACTAAGAATTTCTGAATATAATCTTTGAAAAATACTAGACCCTATGGTCTGAACAATAAATATTGAATAATATGAATCATAACTAGAAGTCTGACAAGCCTCTACTACTAATAACTTGAGAGTCACTGGGACAAACCCTTATCTGACTTGAACTATCTGAATCATTTATACTAATAAGCTGAAAAACTGAAAGACTAAGTCCCTAAACTATAAGGACTCACCAACTATCCGAATGTAGATAGAGATGTATGAAAGCACTCATGCCGCTGGAACTGAGCACCTAAACCTACTTTATAAGACAATGTAGCACATAGATATATATGTCGATCGGTACTTTGACAATATATTGAGTATACGAGTGTGAATGCATAAGTATAGTAATGTCTCAACATTATCATAATTTGTAAAACAATACATGCTATGCAGATGACTTACATAAGCTGGAATATCTAAAAATTGTGTATCATAATCATGAGTAGCAAATCATACTATATAAATCTAGTGAGTCATAACATTTAGTTCTAAAAGCTGTGCTAGTGTTCTGGATATAAATCATGTTGATGAAGTGTAGAAAGGACACACTTTGATATCTAAAATTTAAAACCTAAAATCCATAGCTAAAGGCTTATATAAAGAATTGTTTGAATAAAACTTGAGCCTTTACACTTAGTTTCTATAAGTTGTTCTATAATTCTTTACTCTTTTTTGTAAGCAGTAGGAAAATTATTTTAAAAGCTTTTCATAAGATTAATCTTTTCTTTAGGGAGGTTCTTCTAACCGACATAAACCATTTGAGATATCACGGAGTCCAGTGTTTATCTCCCTTATAGGAAAACCTCACATTGGAGAGAGGTGTCATACTCTTTCCAAGGAGTATAACCTAATCTAAGTGATCACATATGCATCTATCATCCATATATAAATGTGAATAATATTATAATCTGAACCTACATTGGTACATTGTTCTGGGGCTTGTGAATATATCCAACTCGGTACTAAATACTACTCCCTTTAATCTGGATGCTCATGTTGTTAGAAATCCACTTTAAAAGCTAGTATAATGGGTCATTATGAAAATCAACTGTATAATTGCTAAGTTAAACTGAAATCTGAAACTATAAAGTGGATACAATATATAAGCTGAGATCAAAGATCAAATCTTTATCGAAAATCTGAAAATAATCTAGTCATGGGATGCTTAAAAGCATAATATTCTTGAAATAGCAATATCCAATTAGGGAGTAAGACCCATGCATCAAATTCATGTCAAAATATAATAAAAATCATACTTGATAATAAAGGTATTTCTAAATCAACTCAAAATATGAAATTTAGTGCAATACGCATGAAAATATGAAAATAGACATGCAATTCAACTTCTAAATCACTTGAAATCTCATAATCTTGCAAATTAAAATAATGAGTGTGAACCTTAATTTGAAATTCACGTATATTCATATAAAATTATGTAAATTCGTAAATAAAAAACTATTTTGGGGTACAAGGACAAAAGAATCTCCTTGTTCATAAACCCCACATAACTTAATTGATGAAATTGAATAAAAGGCTTGATCTTGAATTCCTATTTGTGCTTTTGAAGATGCCTTCTAGAAGTTCTTGAATTGGGAATCCTTAATTTTTAAGCTATCTTGAAAAAATATTAGAGGAAATTGGATTTCTTCCAGGTTAAGTTTTGAGCTCTAGGGTTTTCTTAGGGAGATAATTGATGAAAAGTAAACATAAAATGCTTAGAATGAGCTTAATCTTGTGTTATCCATGAATTGGGGCCTTGGGAATTAATTAAATTGCTCCTTTTAAAATTCTAACCAAAACTGGAAAAGAATGAAATTTTTTATTTGGCCACCCACCGCGATGCGATGCAATTGCGGTGGCCCAATGGAATTTGACAACTTGGAACTAGAAAATCAATGTGACGCGGAGCTATCGCGGTAAGCTACTGAAATTCCATTTAGGCCGTCACTGCGATGTGGTACCATCGCGTTGGGATACTAGATTATGAAAATAGGGAAATAAGACTTCAATGCGATCCGCCACAATCACGGAGGTCCTCTAGAAATACACAATTGCCATTTTGGCCTTCACCGCGATGCAATGCTTGTCAAAATGTCGTACTCTTTTACTAAATATGCCATAAATTCTCAACTGAGTATCGGATTGAGGTAAAATTGATATCATTAGAAATCTAATTAAATTTTCTACATTTTGGAGGGTCTAGAATTGGTAAATTATATATGTGTCAAAGGTTATTCATTTTTAAGATAACCCTTGACATTCTAGGAGCTAAATTAAGCTAGAAAAAAGTATATAGATTATGGATGATGTGGTCAGCGAAAGGTTATAGATTTTTAGATTAGTGAAGATGGTATCTTGAGGTATCAAGGTAGGTTGTGTGTTCCTAATGTAGATGAGCTACGGGAAAGGATTTTGGCTTAAGCTCATGAGTATCGATATACAATTCATCCAGTATTGACAAAAATGTATCATGACTTTAAGGAAATCTATTGGTGGAATAATATGAAGAGTGATATGGAAAATTTTATGGCTAAAAGTATGTTTTTCGAATAAGTCAAGGTTAGGCATTTGAGGCCTGAGGGCTTATCTTAAGAGATAGATTTGCCTAAGTGAAAGTGGGAGATGATTAATATAGACTTCATTATGGGTCTTTCGCAATTTTTAATCAGTATGATTATTTGGATCATTACAGATAGAATGACTAAGTCTTCTTACCTTTTTCTTGTGTGGACTAACTACTCAGGAGAGGATCATGCTATATCCTTCATTGAAGAGATAATTAAGTTGCATGGGTTGTCGATGTCCATCATCTTAGACTGAGGTATGTAGTTCTCTTTACACTTTTGGTATTCATTTTAGAAAGGTTTGAGTACTCAGGTGAACCTTAGCACCATTTTCCACCCTTAAACTAATGGACATGCAACCCTTACTATTTTGACTTTGGAGGATATGCTAAAGGCTTGTGTGATTGATTTTAAAGGTATATTGGGTTGATCATTTTCCTCTTATTAATTTTGCATATAATAATTATCATTCTAGCATTCAGATGGCTTATTTTGATAATCTTTATGGTAGAAGGTGTAGGTCTCCTGTTGGGTGATTTGAGGTAGGTGAGACTAGGATTTTTGATCCCGACTTGGTTTACTAAGCCATGGAGAAGGTGAAGGTGATTAGATAAAGACTTAATACTGTTCAAAGTTGCCAAAAGTCTTATGCAAATGTAAGGAAAAAGTAGTTGGAGTTTGACGTATTTGATTGGGTATTTTTGAAGGTGTCTCCTATGAATTGAGTCATGATATTTGGAAAGAAGAGGAAGCTCAGTCCCCATTATATTGGCCTATATTAGATTTTAAGGAGAATTGGGAATGTCTCTTATGAGTTAGATTTACCTATGAGTTTAGCTTTTATTCATCTCGTCTTTTATGTGTCCATGTTTAAGAAGTGTGTGGGTGACCCTTCTTTGTCATATGAGGAAGTCCTGGTTGAGACATTGGATAGGAAGGTTCGTAGATTAAGGAACAAGGATGTAGTCTCAGAGAAGGTTCATTGGACAAATCAAAAATTAGAAGAGGTTACATGGGAAGCTAGAGAAAATATGAAATCCAAGTACCCATTTGTTTTCCCTAAGTTGGATGAAAGTGCTTAAGATATGAGTTTTTTTTTCCTCGTATAGGTTTCGAATTTGTTACTTGATTTTTATGTACTCTTTCTATTCTTGTGTTAAAAGTGTCCTAACTCATTATTCGGGGACAAATGATCCTAAGGGATAGGGGAGGGGGTAATGTAAGACCATATAAAATCTCAACAAATTTATTTTTGACCCTCCCGCGTGCTTAATGTCAATTTTTGACTTGAATCATGTTTAGTAGATAATAAAAGGGTAATTCGGGTAATTTTAAAAATTTTGAAGAGGAGTTTGGGGTTATTTAGGGACCCCGAGGAAGTGAGGTTCTATGATATTGACATGTCATGAGGGTTATCCTCTACGAAATTGGTGTGGCATGGAGGCTACCCTTCGAGATAGCAGCGTGCCACACTGCTATTTTAATATCGTCCATTTTTTGTAATTTTCCACTTGGGTGAGGGGCATTTGGTACATTTACCCCATGTACGACTTTTCAACATGTGACCATTTTCCTTCAATTTTAAAAAATCAAATCATTCTCTCTCTCTTAAACTCAAAACCCAAGAACATTCAAGGGTTTTATAGATAATTCACCACCTCAACTCCAAACTTCGAATTTCCTTCAATTACTTATGTATTTCAGGCATGTTTCTCTTCTCTAAACTTGAATTTTACATTGTGTCATTAACTGAATGGACTTTCATGTGATTTAAATTATGGGTTTGAAAATGGGCTGAGAGATTTTGGTTGTTACTAATTGAATTTCTTGTCCCATATTTTAAATTAATTATTCATGCTTTAAAATAATGTTTTTGGGGACTGAATTGGTGCATTGTTAAATGGTTGAAATGGGAGACATGGATTTATCCAAATTAATGGAATTTTGGTTTGATAAATGAATTCACCTCAATCCACTTTGAAAATTTGGTTTTGAATATGGAAAATTGCATGGTTTAACTTATATTTGAACCCATTACATTGCATTAAAGGATAAATGGATATAAAAATAGTTTTGGATGGCCTTAGTGGCCATGGATTGGATTTTTCAAATGGACCTTGGGAGTAAATTTGGTTATGTGTATTGGATTGGCATAATTTTCTTGCAAGTATAATGGTATGATGATACAAAGTAGTAAATGCCTTAATAAATGACTCCTGGGTTATTGAATTAGTTTATGTGCAAATTATTTTAATTTGCACTTAAAGGGAATTGTGTAGCTCACTATAAAGGTGTTAGCCCCGAGAAGATGAACACTAAAAACCACGTTTTCCAACGTTGAGTGTCAATATGACTATGTTCTTGGTGCACACTTGATTTATATATTTTGGGAAGGCTATTGCCTTGGTGTCTTAGCTTTCCCTCGGTTTTTGCTTGGTTGGTATAGCTAACACACACGGAGGCCCTTCCAATAGGGGGAGTTGTACCTATATAGCCCATGGGTGCCTTTATGATAGATTAAACTACACAGTTTAGGTTAATATTTCGAACTATCATGTTAATTGACCTTTGTCCCCATCCTGGCATCTTATATATGTCTATATAATAGTTGTTCATATAATTTTGACTGTTTTGGGTATTGGCATTATTCTATCACTTTCCTAAGTTACATACCAATTTTTATCCTACTGAATGTCCCTAGACTGTATATTATTTCATGATGTAGGGTCTAAAGGGTTTTCAGTTGCTCCTGTGCAATGTTAGGTGACTAAGTACTCCTGTGGATTTGCTGTGAATTGGTAAACTTCCATTTTTTGGAAGTTTTGATCATTTCACTAGATTCATTACTATTTTAAGTATTTCATTTGGTCCCCTTTTTGGTCATAGTCAGGGGCATGTCCAGACTTAGTGGGTATTTCTAGTTTTAGAGGCTTTTGTGGACAATGTGGGGATGTTTTGATCATTTATTTGAATTCATAAAATTTTCACTTGACTTATTTATCTTTTTATTACTATCTTTATTGGATTTTGCTTTATTATTATTATTATTATTATTATTATTATTATTACTATTATTATTATTATTATTATTATGATTATTGTGCTCTTGAGGTTAGGCTAAGGGAGTGGTCTCCATTCCATGGTAGGGTTGAGATACCCATCACAACTAGGCCTTGGTTCGGCTGTGACACTTTAGGATAGAGCGAGCTACAAACTTTATGCTATTGATTTAAACTCTCATGTTTATGACCCTTGTCCCGACCCGACTATCTATATGTGTATATATAAGTGTTGTGCATGTGGTTCTGACTGAATTTTCAGAAATAGCTTTATTTTATCCTTTCCCCTGAGTTATATGCTAGTGCTCACCCCACCGACCATCCTTGGATGCTGCATCAATTCATAATGTAGGATCCAAGGTTTTTTTTATTACTCCTATGCAACGTTAGATGATTTAATAATCTGGTGGATCTTTTTGAAGTGGTGGGCTTCCATTTTTCTAAAGGCCCTATTATTTCATTGCATTCTTATTATGTTAGTATTTTGGATTCATTTTGTCATAGTTGGGGGCATGTCCAGACTTAGTTGGTATTCTTGGTTTTGAGGCTTTCTTGGATTGGATTGGGATATCGTTGATGTCTTGTTTTGACCCCTTATATTCTATTTTAGTAATTTTTATCTATCATTGGTTTGGTTTGCTTCCACTGTTTATATTTATGTGCTCTTGAGGTAAGGTGTAATACCCTGTATTTCCCTAGCCTAGATTAACCCCCAATACATGGGTTATCCTAAATAATTTTTTTTGAAATACTCAGTAATTTTCAGATTAGAGCCTGCCATTGCGTAGAAAATTCAATTAGCTTTCCAATGATATAAAATTTCCTAAATCCGACTACCGGGTAAGAAGTTATGGCAATTTTAAAATTCAGTGATTAAACATCGTCATTCAGGCTTGTAGCGCATTGCAGAGTGTGTCAAAATAGCTGTTATCAATTTCCAGTTTTGCTCTGTGATATTGGCACGTTGCCCCATAGACCCAGTTCACAGATGTCAATTTCTAGTTTTTCAACGTGATTCCACTGCGTCGTGGTGCACTTCTAGTTAACAAACAAAGAGGCAACGCGGTACCATTGCATCATGCCACCAAGCAATTTCCCACTTGTCCTTTTTCCAGTAACACGACGCGATAGCGCTGCGTCGCACCAAGATCCCAGATCGGGATTTTTTGGTTAATTTCCAATTTTAAATTTCGAGCTTTTAAATCATTCCATGGGTATTTAAGTCTTTTTTCACCGCCCTAGTCAGCCTTTAACACAAACATCAACCTTAATAAACCTAGTTACACCATTATTCATTCAGTTTTTCTCCAAATTAAATCATTCTCTCTCAAGAGGCAAAAAGTCTAGTTCAAGAATCAAGGTCAATCCTCAAGAATCTCTCCAAGAACCTTAAAGAACTCTTCTTCTCAGGTATGTTAGATGTTGATTTATGGGTCCCTTTTATCCATGAAGTCCAAGAATCCTTTTTCAAAGTACAAAGATGATGTATTTATGATTTCCATGTTTGAATTAGATTGAATTCATGTTTATAGTATTAGTTGGGTTCCAATCAATGATTTAAATGCAAGTCTCATGAAAATTAAATATTGTGTATAACAAATATGTGCTTATCTTGATAGACCCTTAAATTTATAAAGTGATTAATGCATATATTATTTTGATTTGGTTTTCAATCCATGATAATGATAAGATTCATGAAAAATAGAATAGTATTTAGGGAGAATTATATGAATTACATGCTAAACCCTTGAATTCTCAATTAAGTATTGTATTCATGATGTTTATGTTATGACCATTATCATATGAAATACTCATGCTCCCTAAGTATTTTGCTAAAATTCCTATATGAAGTAGATAGAGGAATCATGAGATGTTATTATGAGTTCTTTATCATGTACAAGCTTATGCCCTACAAGTGTTTGATAAAATGCTTATGTGAATTAACTAGTGTAGGCATGACATGTTATTAGTGTAGGGTTTGACCCTTAGTAGCAAGCCATGTGTTATAGAACTACATAGTCAGCGTAGGTTGAGATGGCTTCCTGCTAGATAACGGTTGACACATCTCTCATGAGTTTTCCTGTCAATGAGGGTTTGCAAAATGTCTTCCTACTAGTTAGGGTTAACTCAAAAACAATGTTAGTACCCGTGGCACGGTATTAGCACCCTTCCAACTGGGGTTACAGGTTAGACCCCAATCAGCTCTGAGAGGGGAATATCGGTTAGATAATTACCTCACACAGTTCAGTTTCAATCTTTAGTTTAGAAGTCAGCTCAGTTTTAAAGAATCAGGACAGTTAGACACAATCAATCATTATCAGTAATTCAGTTATCAGTAATTTCATATATCAGTTATATAGTTAGCAGAACTCAATTACTCTATATTATTTAGTCAGTTATTGTTTATGCATATGAACCCTTGCATTCAGCCTTACCCCATCTAGTATACCAGTACATTCACACGTATCGATGCATACTTTCCTGTGGCATAATGTTTTATATCATAGGTTTGGATACTAAGATTCCTGACCGTGCTTATCCAGATTAAGCCGGCAGTAGAAGATTTAGCAGTGAGTCCTTATTTATTAAGGATATACTTTTATTTTATTACTTCATCTTAGCAGTAGTTTAGTAAATTGAGTTAGTTGGGGGATTGTCCCATCAACTCCACTTTCAGATAGTCAGATAAAGGCTTTTCAGACTAGATTTTCAGACAGTATTTTAGATTCAGATGTTATTATTCATTATCAGTATTTTAGATGTTTATAACCTTATGGCATTTCAGCCTATTATTCTGTAATTAATTCAGTATTATTATTCAGTGCTCATAGAAGGTACCAGCTCATGGGTTAGCTTGTGGTCCCTCGGGATTGTAAACACCGTGGAACGACTAGGGGGTAGTCTTCAGTCATTACAAACTTGGTATCAGAGTGATAATGCTTAAACTACACTCATAAAAGGGTGTACGCGATCGTTGTCAATATAAAACCCAACTAGGTTGGGGTTGAATCCCACAGGGAATAGGGTGTGAACTCAAGTTGTTTACGAAATAATTCACTGGTAGTTTACTATTTCCTGAAATGGGGGTTTAAATTTCTTAGAAAATTGTTAGTCACTTTGAGATTAATGTTTGTAATCAATATTTATGAAATAACCGGGATTGTGTTTACTAGGGTTTATGGTATATGATAGATTCTATAAATAACTCAAGGTTCTCACGGTTGTTGGGATGACAAGCTATCTCAATCGATAGTATGCTCGAATATCTCTCGACCTACTCAAGCGTCTAATTTCCTAATCCTCTCGGACTTAGGGAATCACAACTCACTGCCCAGATTTTACCTCAGGTTAATCAACCTTATTACAACGCTGATTATTAAACGAAGCCTTTCCGAGTCCCTGTCGATAATTCACATTCTACTGTTTATGTTTTCTTTCTAAAGAAAACCAAAGCAGGTACGCCCTATTGTTTGCAACCAATAGACATAAGTTAGAATATCATAATTATCAATAAATCCTAACACCTATTAAACCTTGAGTAATTGATAATGCTCAATCTACAGCTCTCGTAAGAGTGTAAAGCGGTCGTTTGTCAAATATAGAACCCAACCTGGGTTGGGTGTCGATCCCATAGGGAATAGCTTGGCCAACAAGTAAGCAAAATTACTAGACTTTTAGTGCAAGTCTCGTCAGAAGGGGGGATTGTAATGTGTAACTAAAACAATAAAGTAAAAGCTGAAAATAGCAAAGTAAAAAGAGGAAGAATGTTACGTAAGTTGTAAACAATGAGAATTGAGGAGTTGGAGTTATGTCCACCTTTTGAGTTATACGTCTCTATTGTCTATGAGTGTGTTGAATCCAGACATGCATGTGCTTATAGAGAATTGTATTCGATGGTAAATCCAGGCGTCTTTCGACCTATTCGAGGATTATTTCACTTTAACTCTTTCGAGCTTAAAGCGTGTGATATAATTTAATAATAATTGATCTTATTGATATTGAAGGGGTTACAGCTGTATATATAGAGAACTGAAGAATAACTAATTACAGAATAACCCAGATGTATTTAATAATTATATATGTAGTCTATTATCCCCCCGCAAGCTGATCAGCGGTAACGAGGGGCAGCTTGGAGCAGAGATACTGAAAAGGCTGTAACGGAAGAGGCTTGGTGAGAATATTAGCAAGCTGGTCAATAGATGGGTCATAGTGCGTAGCCATCGTTCCTGCAAGTACCTCATCGCGAACAAAGTGACAGTCGGACCCAACATGCTTCATACGATCATGAAGGACTGGATTTTTGATAACACAAATAGTGGACTGATTGTCACAATAAATCTGTGGTTTCGTCGGGGGAATGCCAAGTGCATCTGTAAGGTATCGTAACCACATGACTTCAGCAACACCCGAAGCCATGGCAGGATATTCTGCTTCTGTGGAGGAATGGGACACTCGCGTTTGCTTCTTGGTGCACCAGGAAATCAGATTCGGTCCCATCATAACAATATATCCAGTAGTGGACTTCCGATCATCTTTGTCGTTAGCCCAATCCGAATCAGAAAAAATAGATATATCAAACGAGCCCTTTTGAAATAAAATTCCACATTGAAGAGTACCTTTAAGATAGCGCAGAATGCGTTTCAAGGCCTGAAAGTGTTGTTCTGTGGGAGCATGCATTGATTGGGAGACTCGATTGACTGCATATTGGATGTCCGGACGAGTAACAGCAAGATAATGAAGTCCACCGACGAGGCTCCGATATAGTGTAGGATCGGCAAAGGGAGTATTCGGCCCTGGGGATTGGCGGACTGCCATGGGAGTGACCGCGGGTTTGCAGTCTATCATTCCAGCTCGATTTAGAAGTTCAAGGGTATATTTTGTCTGATGCATCAATATGGTTCCCGATTTGCGGATGAGTTCGAGGCCAAGAAAGAACTCCAGAGGACCGAGGTCCTTAAGTTTGAAGTCACGATGCATAGCCTCAATAATTTCAGTGATGAGTGATGACGAGCTGCCTGTAATAACAATATCATCCACATAGATAAGAATGATGACTGTCCCTCGAGAACAGTGAAGGGTGAAGAGGCTGTTGTCATGATGGTAGGTGCGAAAACCAAGACCCTGCAGAAAAGTAGAGAGGCGTGTGTACCAGGCACGTGGGACCTGTTTCAGGCCATACAGTGATTTGCGAAGCTTGCAAACATAGTGAGGACGGTTGGGATTAACATATCCCGGTGGCTGAACCATATAGATGTCTTCCTCAAGATGACCATGAAGAAAGGCATTGCTGACGTCTAACTGATGAAGCGGCCAATCATAGTGAAGAGCAAGAGACAAGACCAGACGAATAGTCTGTTGCTTAACAACAGGGCTGAAGGTCTCCTTATAATCCACACCATACTCCTGATGATACCCTTTTGCAACCAGACGTGCTTTATAGCGAGAAAGAGATCCATCTGAATTTCGTTTGATGCGAAACACCTATTTGCACCCAATGGACTTTCGGTTACTAGGCAGAGGTACCAAATCCCATGTACGTTGTTCATTCAGAGCCTGAAATTCCTCATCCATAGCTTGGCACCAGAAACTATTTTTGGAGGCTTGGTTGTAGGTAGTAGGCTCAGTTATGGGATGTGGATCAAAGGGTATTTGAGTGTGGTAGACTTTGGGTTTGAAGGTACCGGCCTTGGCTCGGGTTGTCATAGGGTGAGTGTTGAGTGGAGGGTGATTAGGAAGGGGTGGTGGAGTTGTATGATGTGTGGACGGGGGTTGGGTGGGGCTGCCGTGGGAGCTGGGATGTGCAGCGGTGGATGGGGTGGCTGTATGTGTGTTAGGAGTATGATGTAGGGAAGTGGAGGGTTGTGTGGCAGTCGACTGGGTGTTCGGGTGGGAGGTTTGGGGGTTCGGGTGGGTGGGTGGTTGGTTCGAGTGGCTAGGTGGTTGGTACGGGTGGGTAGTGGTGTAGTGGGGTACCGGGTTAGGTGCCGAGTGAGCCGGAGCATGAGCGTGTGAAAAGGACGGAAATAATGGCACAATGCCAAGTGGATTGGGGGAGTATGGAGTAGAGGAAAGACTTGTGTAAGGAAATTGTTCCTCCACAAAACGAACATGATGGGAAACATATGTTTTCTGAGATACAGGATCGAAACATTTGTAACCTTTGATAGTGGGATGATAGCCTAGAAAGACACAAGGGGTGGACCGAGGTTGAAGTTTATGTTGAGTGTGTGGACGCAACCAGGGATAAACCAGACACCCAAACGGGCGGAGATGGATGTAGTCGGGTGGATGATTGTAGAGACGGGCATATGGATTGGAGTTGGAGAGAGTGTGAGTGGGCATGCGATTTATGAGGTAGTTGGCAGTAGCAAGGGCATCAACCCAAAAGGAAACAGGTAAGGTGGAATCATGGAGGAGCGCAACAACTGTTTCTATTAGGTGACGGTGTTTGCGCTCAGCAACGCCATTTTGTTCAGGGGTATATGGACATGAAGTGTGATGAAGAGCCCCTAGACTTTGAAGAAAAACACCAAATGCATTGTTGACAAATTCTTTGCCATTGTCACTTCGAAAAATTTTGATTTTGGCATTAAATTGATTTTGAACCATTCTGTCAAAGTTGACAAAAACAGTATAAGCTTCGAATTTAAATTTCAGAGGATAAAGCCAAGTGAATTTACTGTAATCATCAATAAAACAGATATAATAACGAAAACCTTGAACAGAAGGAACTGAGGTTGGACCCCAAACATCAGAATGAATTAATTGAAATGGCGCAGTGGCCTTGTGTTCAGACAGTGAAAAAGGTAAACGACAAGATTTAGACACTGAACAGGACTCGCAATGTAATTTCTCTGAAAAATTAAAACCTAAGGAAGATAAAATGGATTTGGTGATGGCGGATGATGGGTGCCCAAGCCGGCGATGCCAGGTGGACGAGAGAATGGCTTGACTCACAACAGACGGAGACCTGGATGGAAGAGTGTATAGCCCATGCTCACAGCGGCCCGTGTACCGCACCCGGTTCGTGGTATTGTCCACTATCTGGAAATTGGTGTCATTAAAAATGAGGGTGCAGTTATTTTCTTTAGTAAAGCGATAAACAGATAAAAGATTGGATGTGAGGGAAGGGACGTGGTGAAGGGTTGAGAGATGAAATTTACCATTTGGGGTATAGACATACCCAGAGCCGGTGTTTGTGATGGGAAGGGATTGACCATTGCCTACTGTAATAGTTTCTGAGCCATGATACGGATGAGGAGCTTGAAGTTGTGAATAATCCGACGTCACATGGGTGTTAGCACCTGTGTCTAGATACCAATCGCCAGATTGAGCGTTTGTGGACGCATGCATCGCCCTTGATCCGCCGGACTGGCGATTTACATTCTGCGAGTCATCATAACGATACCAGCAATTAGCCGCAGAATGGCCCCGTTTACCACAAATTTGGCACGTCAGAAGATCTCGTGTGGGCCCCCGCTGGTTTCCTCGTCCCTGTCCGCGGCCTGACTGGAAGCCGTCCCTCGGTGGAGGCCCGCCTCTGCCTTGCTGCCCGGCGTTCCGACGGTCACCGCCGCCGCTGCCTCGCCCTTGGTTACGGCGATCGTCACCGCGACCCCTGGCTGAGCCCCCGCTGCCAGCCGAGTAAAGAGCCGTGACGCCAGGGGTGGAACTGGCTTCTCCGAGCAGTAATTTGTGTTCCATGTCTAGATTAATTCTTCTGCATTAAGCCATCCAGACAGTTGATTCAGAGTGATTTCGACAGGTGAGAGGCGAATATGCTGTTTGAGAGAGGAATAGCCAGACGGAAGACCACGTATCACGGCATTCACCACGTCTCGTTCAGGAATAATCTCGTTCACAGCATCTAGGTCAGACAGAATAGAGGCCACATCATCAAGGTATTGAGTCATCGTCTTCGTTCCCTTCCGAAGAGTATGCAATCTGTCACACAACTGAAAAATATGAGCCGTGGACACAGAGTTGTACCTTGTGGCTAGTGCGTCCCAAAGTGAAGCCGATGTGAGAAAACCCCAGGCGTATTTGTGCACAGAGGGGCTAATAATGGTGAGAAGACAGGCTCGAATCTGAGTGTCTACGATCATCCACGGAAGGTAGTCGGGATTTGGGAGCATGACGCCGTCCTCCTTGGCTGTCTCGGGCGGCGGATTCACCACACCGTCAATCCATCCGAGCAGCAAGTTGGCTGCGAGGGCGGTGCGGACGTTAAGTGCCCAGGCCGGGTAGTTGTTGTCAGATAATTTTTCGGGGATGAGATTGTGGAGATTCCTGAGCAGTAATTTTACTCCAGACGGTAAATTTGACAGAGGATCAACAACCTTGTCCATGGCGCTGACCTACGGCGGAGGAGGGAGGCCGTGCGGCGTGGTGTAGATGGTGGCGGCGGCGCACACACGTCAAAAAAGAGGAGAGATTAGGGTTTGGGCGGAAGAAGAAACCCTAGCTCTGATACCATGATATAATTTAATAATAATTGATCTTATTGATATTGAAGGGGTTACAGCTGTATATATAGAGAACTGAAGAATAACTAATTACAGAATAACCCAGATGTATTTAATAATTATATATGTAGTCTATTAGCGTGTCTAACGGTACGAATTCTCCATGAGGCTAATCCAGTTACGACACTAACTTTTTAATAGGGGATGGGACCCTACTACCTTGACATTATCTCTTTTCCAGACATATAACTTTTCTTTCGAACAAGTTAAATGTTATACTGGCGTATTCTACGTGTCTGCAGCCACAAAGAATTTAGATTAAGATGAAGAGAATAATGATATAAGCAACACACGTGTCACGAATTCACAAACTCATAGCTTTAGATAGTATCTCATACGGCTTCCATAACCCCAACAGAGAAGTTTAGTTACCCATGAGTGCGAAGGAAATCACAATGGACATTGTTATTATACCACAATAAAGATTTCACGTGTAATATGGTGTGGTAGGCGTTAGGCGTGAATCCCTTGCAAAGTAACGTTTCTCTTGTTGCGGAATTTAAGAATAGATGAATAGAAGAAGAAAATAGAATTAATTAAAATTGTTGTAGAAGAATAAGAGAAGAATAGAAGAATAAGAGAGGAATGTAAGAAGATGAATAAAAATCTCGAGCATGATAGGGTATTTATAATACCCATATCCTAATCCTACTAGGCTAATGAAATATCTAACCAAATCCTACTAAGCTAATGAAATACTTAACCCAATTGTACTAGGTTAATGTATCATTATCCAAATCCTAATAAGCTAATGAAATACTTAACCCAATTGTACTAGGTTAATGTATCATTATCCTATTCCAAATAAGTTACTGCTAGTCCCTAAAGTCTTCAGAAATGTTGTTTTAGCTCAGGACAGATTTTCCATGCAACACTTTTGGTCCTTTAGGCATCCAAGCTCCCTTTCCTTCCTTCGTGAGCTTTCTTTGGCGTCAAGTTATCCACAAAATGCTGAATTCTGCATCATTTATACCTGAAACTTTGCTAATCATGTTCGTTAGCTCACTTATAGGAAAAAGGACTAAAAGTGCATGAAATATATAATTTGTTCTCAAAACGTGGCACAAATATGGGCAAAATATATTGATATAGGCGTGTAAATTCGCCTATCATCAACACCCCACACTTGAATCTTTGTTCGTCCTCGAACAAAATATCATGTCCCTCTAAACATCAACTTAGGGTTTCACAGTATCAACACAAAATATTCGTCAAGACAAGCACAACAATTATCAACAAAGAGTAGTTTTCTGATCATTAGTAGAAACAATTCAACCTTTAACATAGACTCGTGATGGTGGTCAACTCATATTCAAAAGACAAGGCACAAAGAATCATACACAACTATCCAAAACTCATCAACCATGTGTGTCTCACCATATATTACCCATAATCACTCACAAGTATTGTATATATTTCAAACATGGGTATAGGATTATCCTTGATCTCACTCTCACAAAGAATTCATATGTAGCAACTGATGACCATAGGCTTGCCCTTAGTGTGATACTCCACTAAATGTCAGAATGTTAAGATTAGGATCAAGTAGGTCTTTTGATGGTTGTAATGTAGGCTAAGGGACGGGTAGGATCAGCTATTTTGGGCGGAAATAGTGACTAAGTTCCTAAGCACTTTAATACATCACATTGTATCATTGACACTTTTTTCTTTCATCCTTTCTTCTTCTTTTCTTCTACCACCCTTGTTCTCCTCTTTTGCTTTTCAATTTTAAACATAACTCACTTTTCAGCTTTCTTTTTCCTTCTTCTTTTCACAACATACCTCTTATGATAACACTTTCTTTTCCATAATACATTCAAGAACCATTACAATTTAAAACATCATACTTACCCAATTCCTCTTATATTGTCACATGACTTTATACTTTAAAGCACTTAGGAATTTGGATCAAATCACGGTCTTGAAAAAATGGATTAGGCTTACATACAAGGTTGTCAAAGAAATAGGCTAAAGGCTCAAAAGGGTTTAACTAGGATGATGTCCAAGGGTAGGTAAAACGAAGGTAAACATATGTAGGTTACCAAAGAAATGCCTAAATCATCTCCTAAACTTACACTCCTTATTTTTGCTTTGCATACATACCAGGCAAGTTCTAGCATCAGCCACAAACATAGAATATACTATTAATCTCACACACACAAGGCACATGGTCGACTTTAGTTGGAAGTAATATAGACTCTTGACCCAATAAGTGAAGGAATTGAACCACACAATATCACATAATGAGTCACAATTAGAGCCTAAACGTCTCAATAGTCATAATTGTGGCACATACTCTTGTTATAATCTCATGTTGCCTATTGGAATTATTTCATGCGAAGCTAAAAAAAAAATATTCCTAAAAAACGACACAAAAATAAAACAAAGTAAACAGAGTAAACAAACATAGATACGATAGAGAAGTATAGCATGCGATACCGCCACCCCACACTTAAACGGGACACTGCCCTCAGTGGAAAATAAATACGAAGAACCTGGTCAGTCGGACTCTTCCTCAATGTCGGGGGTCATATCCCCTTCGTCGAAATCATCATAAGAGTCATCGTCAGAGTTCTCCTCCTCGTCGGAGTCTGGCAAGCATCGATCGTCATCGGTCGGCACATCATCGTCTAGAGGTTCCTCAAAGTATACGCCCACTCCACACATCTCCCGTGCATGCATGTTCATTGGATAGTCGTGGTCCAGCTGTTGGAGCTCTGCAGCAGTTGGAACACGTCCACCACTTTGCAGCAGTTGGAACACGTCCACCACTCATTATAGTAAATCGTGTCATGCCATAAAGATGACGGAAGAAACTCTCATCACGAGCATGTCTCTCCGCAGTAGTAAGGTTGACACCATGAGTTTTTTCAGCATCTTTGACCTTTGTGAGGTCAACCTTCTTCGGGTTATGTAGGAGTTTGTGATCAGCTGGTTCCTCTTCGATATCCTCCTTCCATAAGATTGCTGTCAACAGATTACCAAAAGTTAAGTGGGACCTTTTGTGGAGTCTGGCCTTCCACATTGTAGAGCGAATGATCGCCCCAAAGTTGATAGGGACATTTGTCATCAAAGCATAGACCAAACACACTCTATCTCTTGATATTTTGGTGTATTGAGTCCCAGGAATAAGGCATGAGTTGACAATACACAACCGGATTCTTGCTTCCCTATTCAATGGAGTATAGGGGAAGGTGTTGTGTCGTCCGGTGTCTCGGTGTCTGCCCCACCTTGCCAAGGATCTACTTCCACAAAGTGTGTGTCGTATTGCTCTATAAGGAGGCCTACTGTACAGCTCTTTGAATGGTGCTGGTTCGACCGAAGGTAAGCCAAGAAAGGAGTTGATCAAATCCGCGTTGAGTTGTAACACTTGGCCCCTAATCTTGACTTCGTTGCCTGTGGTTTTCGGCGACCAGTTGGCATAGAATTCCCTTGTCAAATCGAGATTACATTCTCCCACGTTGCGGAAGATTAAATCCAGATTCAACACCATTATTTTTGCCAACATACGTGGCTCCTTCTTCGCTAGGGTGTCCTTATTGATCAAGTCGACGTGAACATATTTTCTTTCCTTGTTGTTATTGTACCATTCTTTGGCTTACTCCTCAAGAACCTATTTTATTCCAAACATTCGGTGGGGTATTTGCATGGAGGATGATTCTCCTTGGTCCTTGCGACCTCTCTTCTTGCCCTTTTGGGAAGTGGTAGCCTTATCTTGTCACGCTTTAGGTGCCATTGTTCATGATTGGAGCCTTTGGAGATGGTCTTGTGAATTGGAAGAGCAAAAAAGAAAAATTTTGAGATTATTTAGGTGGATGTGCGGCGCCTTTAGGTCAATTTCCAATGTGGTTATGTTTCAAGACTAAGTCCCCTTTATATAGGAAAAGAATGGGTCGGGTTTTGACCCATTTACAAACTGTTTTGGAGACAAAAATGGCCTATATGCGGCGCATAGTGCTTTTCATAATCATAGTATAGGCGGAGCAAAGTGTAGTGAATTTAGGGACATATGCGGCGCATAGTGTATAGCATTTAGGGACATATGCGCCGCATAGTGTATGGCATTTGAGATACTGAGACCTAATGCTATATCATAGGCGGCGCATTGTGTATAGCACACTTAAGCATGGGCGGCGCCTATGTCTTTGCACACTAGATTCCGAGACCTTAGGCTATAGTATAGGTTTTGCATTGTTCGTGGCCTAGTTTTACCTAGGCCTAGCCTTCCTCGATGCCTATTTTGGCATGAGAAACGCTCAATCCATAGCCTTATGCATCACTATTCCTAACTTACCACCTTTACCATACAATACATCCAAATCGTCCTTTGAAACCAATCTCCTCGTTGAATACCTCTTGCACCTACATTTGCTCAAAACCAATGAAAACGATTAGTACGATGGGTTGCTTCCCACCAAGCGCCTTGGTTTTGGTCGTGGCATGACTCTTATTTTTGGATTTTTCATTTATCAAAAGCAAAATACGTACTAGAATGAAAGAAAGACAAAAAATGTAAAACGAGAAATGATAAGCGATGGGTTGCCTCCCATCTAGCGCCTTATTTATTGTCGTGGCACGACATGGTTAACTCGAGTACTTAAACTTCGTCGAGATAGATGGGGCATCGTTTTCTGAATGGATTCAGACGACGCTGATACTTACTTGTAGGCATGCAATCTTCTTCGATACGACTCTTGTGCATACATACCTCAGGAGAGATACCAATTATATCATCAATCTTCCTACCCATCGCTCTCTTGTTCCTTATCAGAGCAGAGATGAGAGCCTCTACATGCTGTTCACTTAAATCATCCGCAACACTCTCCGGAAGTGTATTTCCGTATCCCAAGAACGTATACCTTAGGTAATTGGGGAGCTCTTTCGATTCTAGCATTGGTGGCTCTTCAATGAAAGTCTTCTCTGTTTGTGAAGGTTGATTTGTAAGATCAAGGTCGATCTTCTTAGGAGTATAAGAATAGGACCCTATTCTTGTTAGAGCACACATAGTTTCTTCATAATCTTCATCATCCTCATGCTCAACATTCAGCAGCGCAACAGACAATGGCTTAATAGTAAGCTGTTTCTCTACAGATAATGTTTTCTTATCCTCATAAGCTATGGAGAACACATCCATATCGCTGGGTTGCTTCATTGCTTTGCATATATCAAAGCGGACCACTTCGTCATTCAATCGAAACAAAAGCTCATTAGCTCTCATGTCAATAAGCACACTTCCAGTTGCAAGGAAAGGACGTCCCAAGATTATGGAAACTTCAGAATCCACCTCGCAATCCAGAATAACGAAGTCTGCAGGAAATATGAATGAAGAAACCTTCACCAACACATCATTCAAGATACCCACAGGTCGTTTTACCGACCTATCAGCCATCACGAGCCTCATATTGGTTGGTGTCGGATCGCCTAACCCCAACTTCCTGTAGACGGATAGTGGTATCAAATTGATGCTAGCACCCAGATCGCACAATGCCTCGGAAAAATTCATAGATCCAACAGTGCAAGGAATAGTGAAAGCACCGGGGTCGGCCTTTTTTTGAACTAGCGATCTTGTAGCAATTGTGCTGCAGTGATGAACATCATCTTTCAACTCATAACTTGCTGCCCGCTTCTTTGTCAAAATATCCTTCATAAATTTCGCATACCTAGGCATTTGTTCAAGTGCCTCCACCAATGGAACATTAATGGTCAGCTGTTTCAACATAGTCATGAATTTGCTGAACTTTGTGTCATCCGCCACCTTCTTCAATCTTTGAGGAAAAGGTGGTGGTGGGTATGGAATTGTTCTCTCCATGGCTTTCTTCTCCTCTTGCTTCCGTTTTTTAGCTTTTTCAGGTTGCAATCTGTTGGAGTCGACGCCATGGATGTTGTGGCCTTTTTCTGTGGATGCTTCTTCTGTCGCCTTATCATTAGTGTCCACTACTTCGTCAACCACTTGCTTGCCTTTTGCTGAAGTTTCCAGCACCTTACCACTCCGAGTAGTGATAGCCATGCATGATCCATCGTTCCTTGGATTTTGCACAGTGTTGCTAGGTAAAGTGCCAGCCTTTCTTTAATTGAATGCCGCAGATAATTGACTCAATTGTTGCTCCAGCTGTTTTATTGAAGTGGAATGCGAGTCAACCAATTGCTTCATAGAGGACAAGTCGCTCTTCACCTCATTCACTCCCGTATTAGTTGCCTCTACTCCTTTCAATTGTTTAGTCATCATATCTTTCATTGACATATTTCCAGAACCAGATGCAGCGGCGGCACATCTTCCTGGAGGAATATACAAACCACTCATGTCAGTCTTATCCTTCCAACTACCTTGATCACGGTCCTTATACCCTGAATTATCATAATAGTTCTGACCTTTGTTTCCTTGGGCATTGCCTCGGAAACCCCCCTGATTATTCAAGTAGTTGGTTTCTTCTTCAGAGTCGGATTCCTCTCTTCCTTTTGACGCAATAGCTTTGACTTTTTCAATTTTCCCTGATAATAGAAGCTTTGTAAGAAGATCCACTTGTGTTTTCATGTGCGCCAAATCTTGATCGCGTTCTTCTTCTCTTCTCCTTTGGTCTGCAGTCATGCCAATAGATAAAGTGGGGCTTGCTACCTCAGAATCCCTGGTATGCCAAGCTCTACTTTTCTTCATCATCCGATCTAGCATATTGCTTGCCTGACCAAAGGTGAGGTCCATGAATGATCCTCCAGTCACATTATCAACCACCGGCTTAGATACCGAATTCAAAGCTCTGTATAATATCTCCATCAAGTGGACATTGGTCATGTGATGGTTTGGGCACCGCATAAGCTTCGTCTTGAACCTCTCCCATGTTTCGTGGAGAGCTTCAGTTGGAAGCTGTCAAAAAATTGCTGATCTCATCTCTCAACTGTGCTTTCTTGGATGGCGGAAAGAATCTTTCTAGGAAAGCATCTTTCAATTGCCTCCAATTAGTAATAGAATCAGGAGTCAGCCTATTCAACCATAGAGTTACCTCCCCAGATAGAGACAATGGAAATAAGCGCAGTCGAATTGCATTCTGTCCAACGCCAGGATTGTTGAATGACTTGCATGTAGAAATAAAGTTGATCAGATGCATATTCGGATCATCGCCTGCAAGTCCACCAAATAATCCCTTGAGTTGCGAAAGCTGAATCATGGTGTTACTGATGTTGAACTTGGCTCCGGGCGCTAATGGAGGAAGAATAATGGCTCCTGTGGCACCAGCTCCATCAAGATCATCATCATCATCATCGAACGGTATTTGCATAGCTCGGCGTTTAGGCCTAAACCTAACTTGACGATCTCTTCTCTGCATGGGTGCCGCCATCTCAACAGCATGCCGTGGGTTTAGTAGCTCCTCATCGCCCAGGTCCTCATCATCAGGATTTGTTGCCCAACCTGGATTATCAATATTCTGTTGATGCACTTGAGCAGCCATCCTTTCAATTTCACGTTGTGCATCCATTGATGCACTGAAAAAACCTAAATAAAACAAAAACAACAACTAAAAATAAAAGTACGAGAATCTTTGACCAAAGGGTCTAGTTACTATCACAAACTTAGTTGACACTCGTATTTCCCGGCAACGACACCAATTTTTGATAACGCTCAATCTACAGCTCTCGTAGGAGTGTAAAGCGGTCGTTTGTCAAATATAGAACCCAACCTTGGTTGGGTGTCGATCCCACAGGGAATAGCTTGGCCAACAAATAAGCAAAATTACTAGACTTTTAGTGCAAGTCTTGTAAGAAGGGGGGATTGTAATGTGTAACCAAAACAATAAAGTAAAAGCTGAAAATAGCAAAGTAAAAAGAGGAAGAATGTTACGTAAGTTGTAAACAATGAGAATTGAGGAGTTGGAGTTATGTCCACCTTTTGAGTTATACGTCTCTTTTGGCTATGAGTGTGTTGAATCCAGACATGCATGTGCTTATAGAGAATTGTATTCGATGGTAAATCCAGGCGTCTTTCGACCTATTCGAGGATTATTTCACTTTAACTCTTTCTAGCTTAAAGCGTGTCTAACGGTACGAATTCTCCAAGAGGTTAATCCAGTTACGGAACTAACTTTTTAATAGGGGATGGGACCCTACTACCTTGACATTATCTCTTTTCCAGACATATAACTTTTCTTTCGAACAAGTTAAATGTTATACTGGCGTATTCTACGCGTCTGCAGCCACAAAGAATTTAGATTAAGATGAAGATAATAATGATATAAGCAACACACGTGTCATGAATTCACAAACTCATAGCTTTAGATAGTATCTCATACGGCTTCCATAACCCCAACAGAGAAGTTTAGTTACCCATGAGTGCGAAAGAAATCACAATGGACATTGTTATTATACCACAATAAAGATTTCACGTGTAATATGGTGTGGTAGGCGTTAGGCGTGAATCCCTTGCAAAGTAACGTTTCTCTTGTTGCGGAATTTAAGAATAGATGAATAGAAGAAGAAAAATAGAATTAATGAAAATTGTTGTAGAAGAATAAGAGAAGAATAGAAGAATAAGAGTGGAATGTAAGAAGATGAATAAAAATCTCTAGCATGATAGGGTATTTATAATACCCATATCCTAATCCTACTAGGCTAATGAAATATCTAACCAAATCCTACTAAGCTAATGAAATACTTAACTTAATTGTACTAGGTTAATGTATCATTATCCAAATCCTAATAAGCTAATGAAAGACTTAACCCAATTATACTAGGTTAATGTATCATTATCCTAATCCAAATAAGTTACTGCTAGTCCCCAAAGTCTTCAGAAATGATGTTTTAGCCCGGGATAGATTTTCCATGCATCACTTTTGGTCCTTTAGGTGTCCAAGCTCCCTTTCCTTCCTTCGTGAGCTTTCTTTGGCGTCAAGTTATCCACAAAATGCTGAATTCTGCATCATTTATACCTGAAACTTTGCTAATCATGTTCGTTAGCTCACTTATAGGAAAAAGGACTAAAAGTGCATGAAATATATAATTTGTTCTCAAAACGTGGAACAAATATGGGCAAAATATATTGATATAGGCGTGTAAATTCGCCAATCATCAGTAATTAATCAACACCTTATCATGACCTAACCCTAGATTCCATAACCCAGGTTAAGAGTGTTTAGCAACTTATGATGCAGGAAATAAGCACACAAGTTGAATTCATAATTGAAAGGATTAACTTACAATAATGAAGTAAATCAAAAGAGTTCTTTCAATTGAATGACAAGGCAAACCATAAAAATATTTGTATTTGAGAGAGAGACAGAAGAAAAAGTCGTATGTTGTAGGATATGTCAATAAATTGATGGATAATAGAAAAAAACTAAAACAAGGATTTAAATAGTTAACCCTATATAAAGAAATAAAATTAAAGTTTCAGATATTCTTTGGAATAGATGACGGCAGTTGTGACAGCCTATCATGATTTTGACGGCCTATCACGGACGTCGTCAGCTTCTCTGCGAATTCAGCTTCTGCTGCCTAAGGTTGACGAAGACAATGATGGCCTGTTAGGATCTTGAAGGCGTGTCATGAAGGCCGTCATAAAACTTCCTGCAACTCCCCTCTTCTGTTTAAGTTTGACGGAATCCTTGACAGCCTATCACCAGGCTGACGACGTGTCATGGATGTCGTTAGCCACACTTAGCTCTTCATTTGCTTTCAATTTCATACTTTTTGCTTCCTTTATTTGTGGCTCTCCTTCTTCTCAATTTTTACTGCAAAACCAAAGTAAACTAATAAAAAATAAATAAAGTTGCTCAAGACTTTGCAATTATTTATAGTTAAAAGCTTCAAATGTGTTAGCATGGACTCACACATCAACACCCTCAACTTAAACAATTGCTTGTCCTCAAGCAACCTTAACATAACTAAGAGTATACAAAGTACAATTTGGCTACTAACTACTCATATCAGTTTAGAATACATGCACCATCTCCAAGGTCAGTCAAAGTAAGAGAAACTGTGGCTATTATAGAAAACACCCATGCAACTCACAAGGATCAAGATGTAGAAAAAGTTTCAGTAATAACAACCTAGCACATACCCAAATCACAGTATCCGAACAAGACCGTGATTAGCAACATACCTAGTGTGCCCTCATAACAAAGAAATCCCTTTTCACTCATATCAGAATTTATACACATAGGGATAAACACAAGACTCACTCTTAGAACAAAGTTTCAACATTGAGCATCAAATACCGTAGGATTTCCCTTATAGTCAGTACCCAAGTCTTCAAACAGGTAAGTTAGGATCACTATAGCGCTTTTCTAAAGCTTTTAACGTAGGCTAGGGGCTGGTATCATATTCATGGATATTTTAAAGTGACTAAGCCTCCTTGACACTACATTAGAGCCTAGGGGTTTTAACTCTTAACCTTCTTTTCTTCCTTCTTTTATTGATCATGCGTGCTCAAGATGGATGCGGTCTTTTTAATTAACTAATTATCTTTTTATTATTTTTCACACAATTTTCTCTTTTCTTATTTCTTTTTCACCGCACCCAAATCTTTATTCATCCATATCATTCTAACTTTCTTCATACATAAATTACATCACACACCTATATAATAGCCACCCTCAACTTAGGTTATTTTCCTGAGTCAAGGTGCACAGTGTCCAAGGAGGACTAGGGCCAAGACAGGTTAATTTTGATGTAAACGGAAAGGTGAAAGGTGCATAAGAAAAAAATAGGATATTTAGGCTCAAAGGGGAAGCAAGAGATATTATTCACATTGGGAAGGTCATTTAGGCTAACATGGGCTAATATGCAAAAACGACCTATGATCCTTTCCTAACGCCTATCTGATGACCATGGCATGATTAACCGGGCAAGTTCTAGATTCGAAGAACAACAGGAACTAAGGAAGGCCTTACACGCACATGGCAGCAATTCACATAGTACACAATAGATCAGACCACTGGAGAAGTATTCATAAATCACAAAACAAGCCAACTACCTCAAGTACTTGCACTACTCCTAATTATCTACAGATTATGTTATAATAATAATTTACCCTACACCCTCAACATAATAACCAAAAATAAAATGCACTAAGGGTTAGGGTATACTAGAAGACAGTCAAGCACGTGGATCCTGGGTCTTCGACCCTGCTACTGTATCATCAGTTGTCTTCTCCCCATCAGGAGTATCTAGCCTGGCGGTGGTCGAAGCCTGGCTAGATGAAGCACCTGCATCCTTAGCTCGAATGGCTGCTTCCCATTTCTCATTATCAGTCATAGACTCCAATCTTGCCTTTTTCAATTCTTCTTTTTCTTCCTTCTTCTTTGCCTTCTTCTTTGCTTTTCTTTCTTGTTCACTATCTAGCTCTTATCTCTTATTCTTGCTTTTTTTTTCCCTTTTTTTCTTTTTTTTCTTCAAGGAGTTTGCGGTGATCTCAAGTATAGGAATTTTTTCCTCTAATTCTTCAACAACCGGAACTATTAGCATCATAATTTGGAGTTATTGTAGCACCCCAACCCTAACCTCAGCCTTAACTTTATCCAACGCAGCCCTGAATGTAGCAAGATCAGTACCTGTCATCTTTTTTACCTTGGCATAGAATCTATTCTCCTAATCTGCAACTCGGGCAGGCAATGTCACAAAAGGCTCTAGTGCAGCCTTGATTCTTTTGTCCACAGTAGCAGTAAACCCTTTGGTGAAGGCATATAGCTGGGCCTCGCACCACTTTTCTTGCTTAGCCACTGTTCTGATATCAATAGGCTGAAATGTCAAACTTGTTCCTGCTGGAGGAACTGGGGGATTGGCTTTAGTCTCAGGCACTAAAGCTGCCTGTGCTAAAAAATCCTGTACATCGACCTGAGGTGCTACTCTTACATCTGTAACTAGTGGTTCTGCTACTACCTCTTCCCCCTTGTCAAGTCTAAGTCTGGGCTGAATCTCATCAGACTGGATGGGTTCGTGAGTTTTCTAGGAACGAATGTCTTCGTTAACTCCCCCAATCTTTGGCACCTCAGTAGCTCTGCACAACTCTGTAATAAGACATAAAAAAGGATAAGCAGTGTCGACCCTCGACATCCTAATCTTCATCTCATCTACAATGATTTCCCCAAAGTTCAAGGGAAGCTGCTGTACCAAACTTGCTACCAAAATATCTCGGTCATCACCCAGAATATTGTCTCCCTCAGTATGCATTAGCCAAACTCGCACTATGCCCCACCAAAATTTTGCCTCCTGATTCAACGAGGACTTGCAGATTCTCTTATTTTGGTTTGTCACCCAAGCCAATTCTTCGTCAGCGATGATATTGGCCAACTAAGAATATTTTTTGTCCTTATTCTTTATCCGAGCATAAAATGATGGTGTGGTGGCCTGAGGAATGAAGTTGGAGCCATGCAAGAATCTATTGATGGCTCTAGTCAAAACATCAACGCTTATACCCCTCACCCGAACTCTCATTAGAAGAGGTTGATCTTCTATTTTTTCACCTGGTTTGTACATATTTTCTAACTGGTCTTGGTAATTTGCATAGAACTCCCAAACCAGTGTGGGGTAAAATAAACCTCCCCTTTCTATAGTCCTTCCTAAGACGTATTATTTGAATTTCTTCTCCACTTCAGGGTATCTGCTCAACCCTTTTGTGATGATCATCTTTTCTTCTTGGATTAGCCTCTTTGCATTCCTTCTATCAGTTCTTTGCAACCCAGTAATATAGATATCTTTAACTCTAGGGATTTGACATCTAGCATTGTTCCTCACTTCCGGGTTATTATATTTGATAAGAGTCCTCCAAGGTAGAGACTCTTCATCATCTTGTTGCTCAGTGGATGGGGACTCGGAAGCTGTTTCTTCGAACTCAGATTCTTCAAATTCCTCTTCATCCTCTTTAGCAGCTTCAACATATTTAGACTCATGCTGTTCAGACTCACCTTTTTCAAACCCCTCCTGCTCAGAAGTTGTGGTTGACTAAGTATCATCACTGTCCTCCACCTTAATTGGTAGAGGTGGTGGAGTTTTATTTAGACTCTTCTTCTTCTTTAGCTTTCTGAGCAAGGGTTCCTTCTTCTCATAGTCAGATTCCTCATTGAGGAGCTTACAATGTACATCATCTTTGGCCACTTTCTTTGGTTCTGTGGGACTCTTTATTTTTTGTGCCATTTTAGAGTGCCTAGAGACATTAGAAGAATGTTAGTCAACCCTAAAGATCACAAATACAGGTACATTAATAACTTAAGCTCATTTATGTTTCAGGCTTAGGTGTGACAACAATTTGTGACAAGCCGTCATGACCGTGAACGCTTATCACAGTTGTCATCAGCCTCAGACAGAACCCAAAAAATGTTTACACTTTCTAACGACCTTCATGATAGGCCGTCATAATTGTGATAGCCTATCACGATTATTGTCAGCTCTATCCAGAACCAACTTTGGTTTTGTCAGCTTTTGACAACATTCTTGATAAGTTGTCATGATGGTGATAGCCTATCATGGATGTCATCACACTTATCAGAACCTACTTTTGACTTTAACTAAATTTTTGGTCCCCATTATTGCTCAAGATTTACTTGAATTTGAGTTGTGAGCTATCTTTTCAACCCTTGGGCTTGTACAGCAAACCCTAGGTGCGATTTTAGCCATTTTCCAAGTTTGAACTTGGTTCAATCACAATGGGGACTTGAATTAGTTTCATTCACTATACATCATAAGAAAAGAAGTGTTGAAGTAGAGTATACCTGATGGAGCTTTTAATCTAGTGCCACGCACAAGAAAAAGTATGAAGGAAGAAGACGTTCTTAACTTTAAGTGCAAACCACACACAAATTAAAATTGTTTTGCTTACAGTATTTTTCATAGAATGGAAACTATTTTAACTAATGTAAAAAAATAACTAAAGAAAAAGAATTTAAAAGTGGTGGAAATTTGAAAAGGCTCACGATTTGGGCCGGGTCAGATCTGATTCAAATTAGGCCCAGTTTTTAGATTTTAGGCTTTGTGCTAACGACGATCTTGATGGCTAAAATAGACAAAAATAACAAATAAACGTAAATCTAGAAAACTTAACTAACAGCAAATTAGCGTACACAAACTTTCAGTTTACAACCGTATTCCCCAGCAACAGTGCCATTTTTGATAACACTCAAACTACACTCTTAAACGGGTGTAAGCAATCATTGTCAATATAAAACCCAACTAGGTTGGGGTGGAATTCCATTTCAGGAAACAGTAAAGCACCAGTGAATTATTTCGTAAACAACTTGAGTTCACACCCTATTCCTTGTGGGATTCGACCCCAACCTAGTTGGGTTTTATATTGATAATGATCGCTTACAACCATTCAAGAGTGTAGTTTAAGAGTTATCACAGAGCCTAAGGTTCAACAGTGTCCTAGGGATTGCAAAAAGCCACATCATATAGAGTCTTGTGCATGGGTGTGTAGCGTGCCACACTTAAGGATAAGAGGCTATGAAATGTTTTAGGAGAAAGTTACCCTTCTTTAATTTCTCAAATCGTGCTATAGAAACTTCCTCTAAGAAATTTATATAGATTCTCATCTTGGTCTATTCTTGCCAGCCCTGCTTTATTTTCAAGGTAATAGAAACATTTAAGATCGATTTATCCTAATAGATAAAGATTTCTCAGGCAGTTCCTTATAGACAGTTATGGGATTTTATTCAGGCTTAAAAGTACCCCATCAGATCCCTTATCAGTAAGAAAGATTTCATTCATGATTCATGAAAAATCATGCATTTAGCCAAAGTCAGGTGTTCTTTTAGATACCTCCTCAGAATCCTTTGATTGCATATGACCTAGAGTTAAAAGAAACGACCCAGACGGTTAGCAGCAGCAAAATGGGGATAGTGTTATCTGAATTTAAGAAGATTATATTTCATGGGGCTAGTTATATGAAAGGTGAATTAGTAGGCTTGAAGTAGTGCATGCAAGACCTTAAGTTTGTTGATTTGAAATATATGTTGTGGAAGTGATACTTGTAGTCTATGATGAAAGTAGTACATTTATTAAGGATTTGTGAATATCCATGATATGTGTTAGAATCTAAGTTTGAATCATTGAAGATTGAGCTAGTAGAAAGAAGAGTGAGAACTGTAAGATTTGTCGGTATTGATATTGCTATATAATAATTGTTGGGGTTATAGAAAGCTAAGAATTGTGTATCAGAAGGAAGTAATAGCATTAGGCCTTTCATTATCAGGTGTAGTCCTTCATAATGAGTTTAATGTTTATAAGTATTGGTATACCCCATACTTTAGAGTAAGGTAGTGATAGCTCAATTTAGAATTATTGATTGAGTGGTTCACAACTTTAGAATGATAGCTTTAAGCTAAGGGATGTTAGAATGAGTAACCAAGTCAGTCTTTCAGATTTTAGTGATAATGCCAGTAATGTCAATACTCATGCCTTACATGTTAGCTCTATGATCATAGATCATATTCATGCGCATTATCGAGAGCCATGCATGCTTGTAGTTCATAGTATAAGGAGTTCCAGTTCACTCTGTAATATGAATTAGGTTTAATAAGTTTAAAAATTCCTAACTCAGGTTATGCAGTTCATGACACACGTATTCATATTTCCTAGTATGCTCAATTCTCATAGCTCATGTTACACTCTAAATAGTCCATGAAGTTCAGTCTATGCCATGTGTTCCTCAGGCCTCAGTAGTGTGTCAAAGTTATTCAGTTGTCTTTCAGTTAGATAGTGTCTCGTACATTATCATAGTTTTCCTTAAGACTACTCAGTCCCATATTCTGTATTGTTAAAAACTTGGAATCAGTTATAACCTTATATCATCCTTATGTCATTTATGTATTTCATAAATTGATTTTTATCCATGTAATCATGCATTAGATATACATGTTCTGTATGTAAGTTTAGTCATCAGACCAATCTCATAATCATGCATCATTTGTTCATGTATAGTTTAGTACGTAAACTCAGACTGTCTGTACTCTCTCAGCTTAACTAGAAGTTATGGTGATTTTAAGTTTCAATCGTTAAACATCGTCATTCAGGTTTGTAGCGCAAAGCGGAGTGTGTCAAAATAGTAGTTGTCAATTTCCAATGTTGCTCCGCGATATTGGCACATTGATAAAGCTCACTTACTCGCCAATTTAGTGAAAGGCAATTGTCGTTAATATATTTACCCAAATTTTGGAGTCGTGGTCGAATCCACAGGGAACAATGTGAGTGACGGTTAAACTAATTTGAAACTATAGCTACAAGTTGAATTCAAATAGATGATATGAAAAGATAAAGTGAGGTTTTTGGAGATTAGCAAATAATTGTTGGTCACTTTAGTTTCAGTGTTTGAAATCAATAGTTTATGGAAAATCAGAATTATGTTCACTATGGGTTTTGGTACTTGACAGATGCTAATAGTGATTAAAGATTGTCACGATAGGTAGGAACAACAGATTGTCTTTATCGAAGTTATGCCTAAATGTCTCTCAACCTACTTAAGCATTTAATTACCTAATCCTCTTAGACTTAGGAAATTTATATTCACTGACTAGACTTCACCTCAGGTTAATTAACTATGTTACAACGTCAATTATTAAATGAAAGGTTGGTAGCTTCCAAGTCCCTGTCAATAATTCACTTCCTACTATAGTTGATTTCTTATCTCAAGTAAATCAAAGCAGGTGCTATCTATCATTTGCAACCAATAGACAATAATTAAAGCCTCAGAATTATTAAGGAGTCCTATTATCTTTAGAATCTTGACCACTTAGAAACTTACTAAGACCTAACCCATAGATCCCATAATTTGGATTAAAGGGATTTAGCCACTCATAATGTAATAATCGATACAATAAGTTGAATTCATAATTTGAAAGATGAACTTACAACAAGATGAATAGCAGCGAGTGTTTCTCAGATTAGATCAAAGTAGAAATCCTAAAATATTCATGATAATCTCTTCAAAGTTAATTGTTTTCTTGTATCAAAAACTAGAGAGCAAACACGTGAAGTTCAAGTATAGAATATCAATTACCAGCCGATATGTTCCACCTCCCGATATTTTCAGCCTCCTTTTATGATGAGAAAACCCTAACATATGCATTAAATACTTCATCCTAATTATGGAAAAGAAATCACAAATTTCAGTAATTTCTCAGAAAAGTGACAACATTTTGTGATGCCTTATCAGGAGTCAGACGGCTTATCACAGATGTTGTCAGCTCTTCTTCGCTTTTTACATTTACTGCCTTAGGCTGACAATGAAACGTGAAGGCTGATCAGATCTTTGACGACTTATCACAAATGCCATCGATGATTTACTCTCTCATGTTCTGCCTTAGGCTAACGATGATCTTGACGGCTTATCACATGTCGTTGTCACTTCTTCCAACTGAATTCCATTCTCTATTTAAGTCTAACGATGAAGTTGATAACTTATCAGAGTGCTGACAACTTATCAAGAATGTCATCAGCCACACTTCTCTTCTATTTGCTTCAAATTTTAACTCTTTTACTTCCATCATTGCTGGTTCTCTTGCATCTTGACTTTTATTGCAATATCAAAGATAAAACAATTAAAAACAATAAAAGTTGCTTAAGACTTTGCAATTATTCTTAGTTATAAGACTCAAATGTGTTAGTATCTTCTCACACATCAATACCCTCAACTTAAAACAATTGCTTTTCCTCAAGCAACTAAAACACAACCAAGAGAATACAAAGTACATTCAGCAGTCAACCATACATATTATCTAAAAATATCTTCACCATCTCCAAGGTCAATCAATTTACAAACAACTGTGTATGTTATTAAAGAGCAACAACATGACACACATGAATCAAGATATGACATCAAATTAGCAACAACAACTATGCATGTATCAAGCTTACACTATCCAAACAAGTTAGCAACTAGCAACGTAACCAGTGTGCCCTTACTAGAAAGAAGTCCCACCTCACTTATATAGACATTAAATATGTAACCATGGGGACAATCAACCGACACTCACTCTCAGAATGAAGTTCCAATTAATGTATATTGAATACCATAGGCTTTCCCTTATTTTCATTACCAAGACATTCAGACAGGTCATCTACGATCACTATAGGTCTTCTCTGAGGCTTGTAATGTAGGCTAGGGGAAATACTTCATCCTAATTATGGAAACAAAATTGCACATTTCAGTAATTTCTTGGACAGGTGACGACATTTTGTGACGCCTTATCAGGAGTCTGACAACTTATCACAGATGTCGTCAGCTCCTCTTCACTTTTGACATTTGCTGCCTTAGGCTGACGGTGAAGTATGATGGCTTATCAGATCTTTGACAACTTATCATAGATGTCATCGATGATTTACTTTATCTCTTATGTTCTGCCTTAGGATAACGGTGATCTCAACGGCTTATCACATGTCATCGTCACTTCTTCTATTTGAATCCCATTCTCTATTTAAGGCTGACGATAAAGCTTATCACATGTCATCCACACTTCTCTTCTATTTGCTTCAAATTTCAACTCTTTTAATTCCATCATTGCTAGTTCTCTTGTATCTTGACTTTTAATATAATATCAAAGATAAAATAATAAAAAACGATAAAATTTTCTTAAGACTTTGCAATTATTCTCAGTTAAAAGCCTCAAATGTGTTAGAATCTTCTCATACATCAACACCCTCAACTTAAAACAATTGCTTATCCTCAACCAACTAAAGTACAACCAAGAGATTACAAAGTACATTCAGCAGTCAACCATCCATATTATCTCAAAACATCTTCACCATCTCCAAGGTCAATCAATTTACAAACAACTATGTATGTTATTGAAGAGAAACAACGTGACACACAGGAATCAAGATATGGTATCAAATCAGCAACAACAACCATGCATGTATCAAGCTTACACTATCTAAAAAAGTTAGCAACTAGAAATATAACCAGTATGCCCTCACTACAAAGAAGTCCTACTTCACTTATATCGGACATTACATATGTAACCATGGGGAAAATCACCAGACACTCACTTTCAGAATAAAGTTCTAATAAATGTATGCCAAATACCATAGGCTTGCGCTTATTTTTATTACCAGGACTTTCAGACAGGTCATCTAGGATCACTATAGGTCTTCTTTTAGCCTTGTAATGTAGGCTAGGGGATGGTATGATACTCGATGATTTTTAAAGTGACTCAGCCTCCTTGACACTACACTAGCTTTTGGGGTTTCACTCATTAGCCTTTTTCTGTTCTTCTCTTTTATTGATCACACTTATTCAAGATGGGTGCGGTTCTTTTCTACAATCACTTCTTTTTTTTTACAACTTTTCTTTTCTTGCTCTTTTCCACCACACCCAGCTTTTTATTCTTTTCTTTTACTCTACCTTTATTCATACTTATTTTACATCACGCACCCCTATGATAGACACCCTCAACTTAGGCCATTTGCCTAAGTCAAGGTGCACAATGTCCAAGGAGGACCAGGGCCAAAATAGGTTCATTATGATATAAAAATAGGATGGTGATAGGTATCAGAAAAAGAATAGGCATTCATGCTCAAAATCAAGATCAAGGGATATTATTTACCCATGAAAGGTCATTTAGGCTAAAAGTGGATTAGTATCAATAATGGCCAATAATATTTTCCTAACCGCTATCCTACAACCAAGACAAGACCAACCGGGCAAGTTTTGGATTTAACAAAAAACAAAAACTAGGAACTATCTCACACACACATGGCACAAAGGTACATCACAAGCTACTACCCATTTGGTTTATGCAATTGTCTAGCAATGGTTATCACATCACTAGTACTAATGCCATAACAAGATCACAGTGGTCACACATAAATGCATATCACACAGTTATAAAATAGACCATTGGAGAGGTGTTCAAAAATCAACAAAAATATGTAAACTGCCTAAAGTACTTGTATTTCTCCTAGTCAATTACAACATTTTACAACAAATCACAATACGCCTAAATATGTCGGCTCTACTAGGAACAACACTCCAGGAAAAAGAGGCACGACAGCAAAAACCCCAAGAGGACATTAACACCCACAAGTAGCCCCACCCTCAACTTAAAATCATGCAATGTCCCCAATGCATAAAATCAAAACAAGAGAGTTAAAAACATACCTGTGGAATAAAAACATACCTGTGGAACCATGGTTGCAAAGATATGATCTGAATCACATAATACAAATACAAATAACAAAATACCTTGGGTTGCCTCCCAAGAAGCGCCTAATTTAGTGTCGCGGCATGACCCAACTCAGTTTTTTCCTCCACCTTGAGGATATAAATTTCACCCCCAACTTAGAGTCCATCTTCTTGCCTCACTCATAGAGGGGTGGTACAAAAATTAAGAAGTCGAGTAATAGATTGAGCGTGCTAAACCACTCGGCCTTAAAGTGAGGTGTGTTTTTATGTTGCTTATCAAGTGTAAAATAAGGAATATAGGATTTTTGTTCCTTATCTTCACACTCCTTGACTATTATAGATGATTCCACAGACAAAATATCATCTAAAAATAATGTGGAAAAATGCTTTGAGTGAGGCCCAACTAATTCTACTACAAAATCTACATTATCTACTACACATTCACTTTTATTCACGTTCTCAATGTCAGTCTCAAGATCAAGATGACAATCAAGTGATTGCCATTCTTAAGTTTTCTCCTCAAATTGGATAATGCCCTCCTCATATTCTTGTTTGTTTATCCACTATAAACATGGTGGGAGTGGTAACTCTTTTATCTCTGCCCACAGCTATTCTTGATTCTCTAAAATTCATTTCAACAATTTGTTTGCTTGAATCATGACAACACACATATCTTCTGTATGATCACTTTGACCACAATCCAAACACCAAGTTACAGTAAGTAGGAAAGTATCCACATCATATTGTGAAGGTCCCGTCCATGCACTTTCAAGTAAATCTGGACAGCAAGCCTCAAAATATGCTCCCCCATAATAATAACAAGAATCATTACAAGAATCGTCATCACTCAAAAAAACATCTATCTAGGCTGACATCTCAAGAAAGGTATGAGAAAAATAAAAATAAAAAAATAAAAAAATAAAAAATAAACTAAACAAATATTTACGATTTTCAATTCAAGCAAGTACACTAAAATTCCAAACAAACACAATATGCCAAATTGTTTCCCGGCAACGGCACCATTTTTGATAATGCTCTACCTACACGTCAATTTAGTGCAAGGCAGTCTTCTTCAATATATTTACCCAACTTTTGGAGTCGGGGTCAAATCCATAGGGAACAATGTGAGTGGCGAATAAACTAATTTGAAACTATAGCTACAAGTTGAATTCAAACAGATGATATGAAAAGATAAAATAGAGATTTTGGAGATCAGAAAATAATTGTTGGTCACTTTAGTTTCAGTGTTTGTAATCAAGAGTTTATGGAAAACCAGAATTATGTTCACTATGGGTTTTGGTACTTGACAGATGCTAATAGTGATTCAAGATTCTCACGATAGGCAGGAACAACAGATTGTCTTTATCGAAGTTATGCCTAAATGTCTCTCGACCTACTTAAGCATGTAATTACCTAATCCTCTTAGACTTAGGAAATTTATATTCACTGACCAATCTTCACCTTAGGTTAATTAACCTTGTTACAACATCAATTATTAAATGGAAGGTTGCTAGCTTCCAAGTCCCTGTCAATAATTCACTTCCTACTACAGTTGATTTCTTATCTCAAGCAAATCAAAGTAGGTGCTATCTATCATTTGCAACTAATAAAAAATAGTTAAAGCCTCAGAATTATTAAGGAGTCCTACTATCTTTAGAATCTTGAACACTTAGAAACTTACCAAGACCTAACCCATAGATTCAATAATTTGGATTAAAGGGATTTAGCCACTCATAATGTAATAATCGATACAACAAGTTGAATTTATAATTTGAAAGGTGAACTTACAACAAGATCAATTGCAACGAGTGTTTCTCAGATTAGATCAAAGTAGAAATCCTAAAATATTGATGATAATCTCTTCAAAGTTAATTGTTTTCTTGTATCAAAAACTAGAGATCAAACACGTGAAGTTCAAGTCAAGAATGTCGAGTACCATCCAATATGTTCTGTCTCCCGATATGTTCAGCCTCCTTTTATAATTAGAAAACCCTAACATATGCTTTAAATAATTCATCCTAATTATGGTAATAAAATGACAGAGTTCAGTAATTTCTTGGACAGGTGATGACATTTTGTGATGCCTTATCAGGTGTCATATGACTTATCAAAGATGTCGCCAGCTCCTCTTCTCTTTTGACATTCGCTGCCTTATGCTGACGATGAAGTATGACGGCTTATCAGATCTTTGATGACTTATCACAGATGTCGTCGATGATTTACTCCAGCTCTCATATTCTGCCTTAGGCTAATAACGATCTTGACGGCTTATCACAACTCTGACGTCTTATCACATATCATAATCACTTCTTCCAGCTAATCTTATTCTCAGTTTAAGATTGATGATGAAGCTGAATACTTTTCAGAGTGCTGACGACTTATCAGGAATGTCATCAGCCATACTTCTCTTCTATTTGCTTCAGATTTCAACTCTTTTACTTCCATCATTACTGGTTCTCTTGTATCTTGACTTTTACTGCAATATCAAATATAAAACAATCAGAAATAGCAAAAGTTGCTTTAGACTTTGCAATTATTCTTAGTTAAAAGCCTCAAATATGTTAGCATCTACTCACATATCATGCGTCACGTTATAGACTTAGTTCAAAAATGTCAATTCTAGTGTACCAATGCGATTCCACCGCATCGCGGTGCACTTTCAGTTCACAAATAAAGTTGCAATGCGATACCACCACGTCGCGCCACCAAGTAATTTCCCAATTGTCCTTTTTCCAGTGACTCGGCACGATAGCACCACGTCGTGCTAAGGGCCCAGATTGGGATTTTTTAGTTAATTTCTAGTTTGAAATTTTAAGCTTTTAAATTATTCCCAGGGTATTTGAGTTTTTTTCCCAAGGCCCTAGTCAGCCTTTAACACAAAAATCAACCCTAATAAACCTAGTTACACCATTATTCATTTAGTTTTTCCACAAATTAAATCATTCTCTCTCAAGAGGCAAAAACCCTAGTTCAAGAATCAAGGTCAATCCTCAAGAATCTCTCCAAGAACTTTCAAGAACTCTTCTTCTCAGGTATGCTAGATGTTGATTCATAAGTCCTTTTCACCCTTGAAGTCCAAGAATCCTTTTTCAAAGAACAAAGATGATGGATTTTATGATTTTTCATGTTTGAATTAGATTGAATTCATGTTTATAATATTAGTTAGGTTCCAATCTATGATTTAAATGCAAGTTTCATGAAATTTAAATGGTATGTATAGCAAATATGTGTTTATCTTACTAGACCCTTAAATTTATAAAGTGATTAATGCATCTATGATGTTGATTTGATTTTTAATCCATGATTATGATAAGATTCATGAAAAAAAATAGTATTTAAGGGGAATTATATGAATTACATGCTAAACCCTTGAATTAGAAAATAAGTATTCAATTCATGATATTTAGATGATGACCATTATCATGTGAAGTACTCATGCTCCCCAAGTATCTGCTAAAGTGCCTATGTGAAGTTGATAGAGGAATCATGAGATGTTATTATGAGATCTTAATCATGTACAAGATTATGCGCTACAAGTGTTTGATAAAATGCTTATGTGAATTGACTAGTGAAGGCATAACATGTTATTATGTGATCCTATTCATGTACAAGTTAATTTATTACAAGTGTTTGATGAAATGTGTCTATGAATGAATTATGACTAAGTGAACATCGTTATATTATTCAAGAATATGCTTTGCTTTTATTTTTATGCTATGAGTCCTGGGGGTATTTAATACCCAAAAATTTAGCTATTTACCTAGAGCTAGTATTATTTATAGAACAATATTAGTCATGTCACTATCAGTACATGCTCCCCAAGTATCTGCTAAAGTGCCTATGTGAAGTTGATAGAGGAATCATGAGATGTTATTATGAGATCTTAATCATGTACAAGATTATGCGCTACAATTGTTCGATAAAATGCTTATGTGAATTGACTAGTGAAGGCATAACATGTTATTATGTGATCCCATTCATGTATAAGTTAATGTATTACAAGTGTTTGATGGAATGTCTCTATGAATGAATTATGACTAAGTGAACATCGTTATATTATTCAAGAATATGCTTTGCTTTTCTTTTTATGCTATGAGTACTGGGGGTATTTAATACCTGAAAATTTAGCTATTTACCTAGATCCAGTATCATTTATAGAACAATATTAGTCATGTCACTATCAGTACTATCAGTCCATTACAGAATTTAGTAGAACTCAGTCAATTATAAAACTTAGGAAAACTCAGTAAACTCAGTCTCAGTCCAGTCCAGTCTAGTATCCTTAGTTCAATGTAATTTAGTTAGGAGTAAGATTCAGCATCGAGCGAACTCGGGAATGAGGGCATTTCTATTAATATAGGATTTGACCCTTAGTAGTAATCCCTGAGTTACAAAACTATGTAGCTAACATAGGTTGAGATGTCTTCCTGCTAGATAAGGGTTGACATATATATCATGAATTTTCCTATCAGTGAGGGTTGACAAAATGTCTTCCTTCTAGTTAGTTTTAACTCACAACCTGTGTTAGTACCCGTGGAATGGTATTAACACCCTTTCAACTGGTTTATAGGTTGGACCCCAATCAGCTTAGAGAGAGGTATGTCGATTAGCAGATTACCGCCTATAGTTTTAGTATCAGTTTCAGTCTTTAGCTTAAAACTCAGCTCAATTTTACAGAATCAATACTGTCACACACAGTCAATCATTATTAGTAATTTTAGATATCAGTTATATAGTAGCAGAACTCAGTACTTAGCTTTAGAAAAGCTCAGTTATAATATACACATACTCTTACGTTCAGTTACTCTATATCATTTAGTCAGTTATTTCTCATGCATATGAACCCTTGTATTTAGCCTTACCCCATCTAGCATACCATTACATTCCCACGTACTGAGACATACTTTCCTTCGCTATGATGTTTTATATCATAGGTTTGAATGCTCAAGTTCCTGACCGTGCTTAGCTAGATTCAGCCAGTAGTAGGAGATTTAGCAGTGAGTCCCCATCTATCAATGATATGCTTTTATTTTAGTACTTTAGCTTAGCAATAGTTCAGTAAATAGAGTTAGTTAGGGGATTGTCCCATCAACTCCATTTTTAGATAGTTAATTAGAGGATTTTTAGACTAGATTTTCAGATAGTATTTTAGATTCAGATGTTATTATTCATCATCCGTATTTTATATGTTTTGAACCTTATGGAATTTTAGCCTATTATTCTGCAATTATTTTAGTATTATTATTCAGTTCTCACAGTAGGTACCAGCTCATGGGTTAGCTTGTGGTCCCTCAGGATCGTAAGCATTGTGTAATGACTCAGGATCGTAAGCACTATGTAATGACTAGGAGGTAGTCTTGGGTTATTAAATAAGGCTATAGGGTTGGTATCTAGCCTATGATGGGCTTGAGATACCTGTCATGGTCATGCTCAAATCTGTGTCGTGATAAGCTTTATATCATATCATGACTCAGGATCTTATGGTGTCCATAAAACCATGTTGATTAGTCTTTTTTATGGGTGTGTAGCTCACAACACTTATAATGGGGAGGCTACGATGTGTTTAGGAATGTTTTCCTTTCTTGTGTTCTATTTTAGGCTATAGATTATAGTTGTTATGAACCTTCTTCTCAAACTCTTGGATTGCTCACATTTCAAATCATGCTTTCCCAAAGATCTGATGGTTGTAAAAACTCTACACGAACCTCTGCCCCACCTAAGGAAAATTTGGAGGGACCTCGCCTTGTCTGTAGAATACAAACTCATTCTAGGGTCCCTGCTCCTGATTATATTTCTCCATATATGGTTTCGTCGGTACTCACTAGTCCTTCTCAAACTCTCCGGTGTAGTGATACTTATGCCCAGTCACCTCTTATAGATATCTCTAATATGGAGTTCCATAAGTTTATTCATATTCATGCTTAACTGCCAGCATCACAGTCCTATCGATCTGATCCTATTAGTCCTATTGTTAATTTATCTGAGGTTACTTAGGTTGGCCAGTTTATGAGGTTGAGTCTCCCAACTTTTATGGGCTTTAGAGTTAAGGAGGATCCTCAAGGTTTATTGATTAAATAGAAAAATTTTTATGGTTATGCATTCTACTGATTCTTAGGGTGTGGAGTTTACTACCTACCAGTTTAAAGATATAGATTACCAGGGGTAAAAGGAGTGGGATTATATGAGTGGTGTTGATGTTGATTCGACGTTGTAGGATGACTTTTTAGGCATTTTCTTGATCAGTTCTTTCATCAGGAGTTTAGAAATCCAAAGCTAAAAAAATTATGAACTTGAAGCAGGGTAAGATGAGTGTTAAGGAGTATTCCCTGAAGTTCTAAGAACTATCTTATTATGCTCCAGAGTTGGTATTTAATAGAGGTCCCAAATGATAAAGTTTGTTTCTTGCTTGTCTCGTGACTTGGTGTTGGAATGCAAGCATGCTATGTTGAATAATGACATAGACATATCCAAGCTGGTGGTTTATATGCAGTAAGTTGAGGATAAAAAGAACAAACAAGTAGAGATAAGAGGTAGAACAAGATGTTTAGATATTCAGAGCAGGGTGTAAATCAAAACAATTGTGGAAGAGATGGTGGAAAGTGAACTGATAAGAGGAATTGGGAAATTCTTATTCAATAGCTAGTGCTCCTTGTTTATGAATCATTAAGGGTGGTTTTGAAAATCAATTTTAAGGGTTTTGTTGTATATTGTTGAGTATTGTTTACTGTTGGTTTAAATTATAAATATATATGTTTTAATGATGGTTTTGCACATGTGGGTGCTTGGTAATTATGGTTTAACAATTGGGTCATGTTTAACCCTAAACGTGATGGTTTTTACTTTGGTTTTGATCTTGGCAAAGGTATGCCCTCAATGTGTTTGTGATAATATCTATGATAAGAATCTAGTCACATAATGAGTTGTACTTTGAGCTAATGATTGACATAAGAATGTTAATGAAGGATGTATGGTTTTGTAAAGGTCTTGATGACAATAAATTAAATTGAATTATGATTTGAACTAAGGCATTAGCCTAATAATGTAAATGGTTGGTAAATGGTTTCATTAAGGCCTTGTTGGCCGTATGTTGATTTGAATTGTAACCTTGATAGCTTAAATGGCTATATGAGTTTGAGTCCCTAAATTTTGAATTGAATTAATGTCCTTGTATAGATAATGGGTTTGAGTACCATTGTCAAATAGTAATGGTTATGGAATATGGTACATTTGCAAGTGGGGTTAGTATGATGATACCAATGGGATGTCTTTGCTAAGTAATTGGACTAATGATTGTTTACATGTGAAAAGAATATTTTAAATTAGAGTTTAAAGCAGGATATGTAGCTGGTCCATAAAAGTGGAGTTAAAAGGACTAACACTGGAAATCGGGCTGGCCGATGCTGGTGTCTATATGAATAGGAGGTTTGAGTCCCCCGAATGGATATACGAATGGGAAGTTTGAGTCTCCGATATTGTATATATTAGTTCTGAGTCACCTTAATTATGCCAGGAGGTTTGAGTCCCTCATAATAGCATATACGGATATGGATATTCTCTAGTTTGTGCGGTTACATACACTGGGGTCCTTCCATCTAGGGAGAGATAGGCCCATATAGCCCATGGATGCCTTGGATTTTGATGATTATGCTACACAGCCCAGGTTAATGATTTCAAAGTTTATTCCAAGCCACATTCCATATCTTGGCATGATATATGCATATATGTATACATATGATTGCATATGACAGTTTAACTTGGTTTTAATAATGCCATTATTTTATTTCTCTATCCCTGAGTTACATACTAGAGCACCAACCATGAGCTATATTTAGATGCTGTATCCCCATGTAATATAAGGACTGAAGTCTTTTCTTCTTTTCTTGTGCATTGATCCGGTGTTATAGTGGATCGAGTGTTGATATTGAAGGGGTAAGATTCTTTACTTTGAAAGGCATTAATTTCATGGTCTTGTTATCATTTGTCTTTGATTCTATTTAGACATTGTTTTTGCTATTGTCGGGGGCATTTCCTGACATCTTATAGAATTTAGTTTTGTAGAGACTTTGTGGATTATTGTGGACTTGAGGGTGCTGGTTTAGAGCATTGTTTGATAGATTTGCTTAGACATATTATGTGTTATCATTTGTTATAATTAAATCTATCTTGTTATATGCTTAAAAATCATCTAATACATGTGTTTGGTATGTTGGTTAGGTCAGGTGAAGGAGGGTGATCTTCAGTCCATGTGGAACTTTAGATACCCATCACGGCCAGGCCTTGGTTCGGATCATGAAAAAGTTTATATCAGATCCAAGTTCATGGTAAATTGGGTGTCCATAAAGCCGTGTCAAGTAGAGTCTCTTTTATGGGTGTATAGCATTCCACACTTATAAGAGAGGGGCTATGAGACATTTAGGAATGTTTCCCTTTCTTGTTGTATTATTTTCAAGCTACAAATCTAAGGTCTTGGATTCTTCTAATTTTTATTCTCTTCTCTTTAAGATCTTGCCTACAAGAAGATCTAATGTCCATGCAAACTCTTTTGTCTTGTCTGAGGACCATGTGGATAAAGTTCATCCAATTTTTATGGTCCAAACCTGGTCATGGGTCACTTTATATGATTTTCCTCATAGGGTTCCACCAGACCCCATAAATCCTGCTCCTAAGGGTGAAAATCATACCCAGTCGCCTCCTGGGAAGGTTACTAATGTTGAGTTTCATTGCTCCATTACTCTATTGACTAATTTGGTGACATCTTTATCCCAATAGTTTGGTTCTACTGGTTCTATTATGGGTTCATTTGAGGCCACTAGAGTTGGCCAATTCATGAGGTTGCATTTTCCAATGTTTACTGGTACCAAGGTCAAGGAGGATCCTTAAAGTTTCATTAATGAAATGGATAAGATCTTCCAGGTTATACATACTTCGAAGGATAAATGTGTTGAATTTGATTCCTACCAATTGAAGGATGTAGCGTACCAGTGGTATGAAAAGTGGAAAAAGTCGAGAGGTGAGGATTCTAGTTCTGCTGTATGGGATGATTTCTCTTGTGAAGATTTGAGGGAAGCTAAAGATGAAGAATTTATTAACTTAAATTAAGGAAGGATGACAGTCAAGGAATATGCCTTGAAATTCCATTATTTTGTCCCAATATGCTCCTAAATTGGTATCTAATATGAGGACCCAAATAAAAATTTTCACTTTAGGATTATCTCATGAGTTGATTCTTGAGAGTAAGATGGCTTTGTTAATCAAGGACATGGATATCTCCAGGTTGATTATATTAATGTAAAAATTTAAAGAGAAGAGGAAGAAATATGTTAATATTAGTGAGAGAAAGAGTAAGAGGTCTCAGATTTTAGAATAGAATAGGGGCCAACAACAGAGTGGGAAGTGGCCTAAGAGGAAGAGTTGGGGGAGTTTTTGATCCCTTTCGACGGCTAGTGCTCCGACCCAAAGTCATCATGAAATTGACATTTTTAGGGTGATGCTTCTAAGGCACAAGGTGCCCAATCTCTAGCCAGTGGGGACAATCAGTGCCATCCTACCCTCCTTGGAGATTCTATGATAGCATCAACGTGGTTAGTGTGATAAAGGGAGGAATCAATGTTTTATATGAGGTTAGATTGGTCATATACAATGTTATTGTCCCTCTAGAGTTTCTTCTGGGGAAAATAAGGTTCCTATTTCCTCTTCATCATCTCCTACACCAAAGGGTTCCAAATCTAGCTCTGGCACTACTCCGAACCACCTTGGCATTAGTCTAAACTGCCTTTATTCTCTCACTACTCGTTAGGAGTCCAAGGCATCTCTATATGTTTCACTGGTATGTTGAAAGTTTTATACCTTTATGTGTATTATTTACTTGATTAAGGGTCTACTCTCTCCTACATGACCCCATTTGTGGATGTGCATTTTGGTTTTGGTCCCGAGTGTCTGTTGAACTTTTCCTATTTTTCATCCTTAGTAGGAGACTCTATGGTTGTCAAAAAAGTGTATAAGGGGTATGTGGTATCTGTTGATAGTAGAGAAACTCTGGAAGACTTAATAGAGTTGGACATGGTTGATTTTGATATTATTTTAGGGATGGATTGGTTTCACTCATGCTATTCTTTCTTAGATTATCGGACCTGTAAGGTCGTGATTAAATTTCCTAATTAGCCATTCATTGAGTGGGATGGTGGTTACCTAGTTCCTAAGGGGAAATATATATCATATCTTAGGGTTCGGAGACTAATCTCCGAGGGGTGTCTCTATAATCCAGCTCGGGTTAAAGATTCTAACTCGAAAGGTCCTTCTTTGCATTCTATCCCAGTGATGAATCAATTTCCTGAGGTCTTTTCTACTAACTTTTCTGGTGTCCCTCCCGATAGGGAGATTGATTTTTGTATTGACCTTGCTCAAGACACTCGTCTAATTTCTATTCCTTCATATAAAATGGCTCCGACTGAGTTGAAGGAGCTTAAGGAGCAAAATCTCTTAAACAAGGGTTTCATCTGTCGTAGTGTGTCCCATAGGGTTCACCGGTGTTAATTTTACATAATAAAGATGGTTCCCTTTGGATGCATATTGATTACTAATAATTGAATAAGGAAATGATAAAGAATAAGTATCCCCCTCGAGGATTTATGATATCTTTGATCATAGGGTGCCAAATTTTTTTCTAAGATTGATCTTCAGTTTGGGTATTATCAGTTAAAGATTAGGCAAGTGGATATCCCCAAGTAAGCTTTCTATACCCAGTGTGGGCATTTAGAGTTTCTAGTTATGTCTTTTGGGTTGATGAATCCCTGACAGCATTCATGGATTTGATGAATAGGGTCTTCCATTAGTTTCTGGATTTATTTGTCATTGTTTTCATTGATGACATCTTCGTGTACTCTAAGAATAAGGAAAATCATGCCAAACACCCCCGTCTTGTGTTGCGGACCTTGAAAAATCAAAAGTTGTATGCTAAGCTCTCCAAATGTGAATTCTGGTTGAATGTCGTAACTATCCTGGGTCATATTATGTTAAGTGAGAGGATTATGGTGGTCCTTAAAAGGTGGTTGTGGTCAAGAAGTGGCCTAAAACCATGACTCAAACTGATATTCAGGGTTTTTTGGGTTTAGCTAGGTATTATAGTAGGTTTGTAGAGAGTGTTTCTTCTATTACAGCTCAATTAACCAAATTAACTCAGAAAACAGTAAAGTTTTTATGGTTTGATGCTTATGAAGGTAGTTTTGAGATGCTAAAAAATAATTTGACTTCAGCTTCGATCTTGACTCTACCTGAGGGTACTGAGGGTTTTATGGCCTATTATGATGCATCCTGAGTTGGTTTGGGTTGTGTGTTGATGCAACATGGTAAGGTGATTTCCTATGCTCTAGATAGTTCAAAGTTCATGAGAGAAACTATCCGACTCATGACTTGTAATATTTAGCTATAATGTTCGCATTGAAAATTTGACATCATTATCTTTATGGGGTGCAATTTGATCTGTTTTTCGATCATAAGAGCCTAGAATATGTGTTCACTCAGAAAGAGTTTAACCTCAGGCAAAGAAGATGGCTTGAGCTTCTCAAGTATTATGATATGAGTTTTTACTACCATCCAGGTAGAGCTAATGTAGTTGCTGATGCTCTTAGCAGGTTGTCCATGGGTAGCTTATCGTATGTGGATAAAGATAACTGGAAATTGGTGAAGGATATTCACTGTTTGTCTAACCTCAGAGTTCGTCTTTTGTACTTTAAGAATGGTGGTGTACTTATGAAATAGGTGGCTCATTCATCTCTTTGTTTGAAAGTAAAGAATAAGCAAGTGTTAGATCCTCTTTTGATGAAGATCAAGGATAATGTGAGTAATCCGAAGGTGATGTCCTTTGAGATCGGTGTGATGGTACCTTGAGGTACTGAGGGAGGTTGTGTGCCACAGATGCAGATGGATTGCGAGGCAGGATTTTAGCCATGGCCCATGAGTCATAGTATATGGTTTATCCCAGTTCAACAAAGATATATCATGATCTTAAGGAGGTATATTAGTGGAATTATATGAAGCGGGATATAGCCGAGTTTGTGGCTAAGTGTATGGTATGTCAGCAATTAAAAGTTATGCACTTGAGGTATAGCGGGCTGCTTCAAGAGACCAAGTTACCAATATGGAAAAGGGAGATGGTTAATATAGATTTTGTTACTAGCCTTCTACGGTCACGAAATCAGTGTGACTCCATTTGGATTATCGTCGATAGGATGACTAAGTTTGCTCACTTCTTACCAGTGAGGGATACTTTTTTTTCCAAGGATTATACGAAGTTATATCTTCAAGGGGTTGTAAAGTTTCATGGTGCACCTTTCTCGATTGTCTCTAATTATGGTACCTAGTTCTCATTGCATTTTTGGCACTCTTTTCAACATGGTTTGGTGACCAAAGTGAGTCTTAGTACGTATTTTCACCCACAGTCAGATGGGAAAGCCAAAAGAACTATTTACACATTGGAAAATATGTTGCGAGCCTGTTAAATTAACTATGGTGGTAGTTGGTACGACCATTTGTCTTTGATTGATTTTTCTTATAATAATAGCTACCATTCTAGCACTGGTATGGCCCCGTTTGAGGCATTTATGGAAAAAGGTATTTATCTCCTATTAGGTGGTAGGAGGTAAGTAAAACATAAATATTTGGCCCATATTTTGTTTACCAAGCCATGGGGAAGGTGAAGGTAATTCGAGATAAGTTTAAGACCACCCATAGTCACCGAAAGTCCTATGCGAACGTAAGGTGAAGGGATTTGGAGTTTGAGGTTGGAGATTGGGTATTCTTGAAAGTGTCTCCCATGAAGGGAGTAATGAGGTTTGGGATGAAGGGACAACTCAGTCCCAGGTACGTTGGCCCATATGTTGTTTTGAGAAGGATTGGTAGTGTTGCATATGAATTGGATTTTCCCTATAGCATGAGTTCCATTCATTCGATAAGCCATTTGTCTATGTCAAGGAAATGTTTGGGCGATCCTTCATTGGTTATTCCTTTGGAGTACATTGTCATTTCAGATTCCTTGTCCTATGAGGAGGTCCCGATAAGGATCTCGGATCGACAAATTCATAGGTTGTGAATGAAAGATGTGGCTTCAGCGAAGGTTCTTTGGCAGAACCAAAAGTTCAAGGAAGCTACTTGGGAAGCTGAGAAGGAGATGAAGTCTAAGTATCTATTCCTATTCCCAATCCCAAAAAATTGTGCTTGAGGTATGTGTTGTTCTTGACATCTTTGCTTTATGTCCTATTAAAGAGAGATTATGGATTCCTTGATGTTTTATTTTCTTAATTAAAGGTAAGAATGGAGATGTTTGGAGTTTAATCATGCTTGTAGTTCCTCGTCCCATCATTCGATGATGAATGATCCTAGTGGGGGAGAATTGAAACACCTTGGCTTTTGTCCCTTAGAAAATTTCTTGAGTTTGAGCTTTCTAGTCATTATATGACTCGTGTTTACTTATCGCATGATGTGGGTACAGTTAAGGGGTCTTGGTGGTATGTTACTCAGTATGGCCTTGTTTATTTTCTATCCAAGGTACGAATGGACATCATAAGGGTCGTATGTTGATGCTACAAGATAGGAGAGCCACTTGTATATTTCTCAGTGTGTCAAGCCCTTGGTAGGTTGCCTAGGGTAAAGATCTAGGGTACTAATTTTATGTTGTGGATACTAGTTGGTCTATGAAGTTGTATGTTGGACAAGAATGGAGTCTAAGTTTCTGTCACCACTCGTACCACTCGTATGTTGTGTGTATGAGTTAGGGGGACCAAGTCGTACTCTCCTGCGCATATTTTTCAACTTTTAAGCTGAGGATATTTCAGATATTTCCCATCCCAAAACCCTTAATACCCCATGTCTTATAACAATTTGTGGCCTCTCAAACACACTTTGAAGGATCAAAACACTCCCAAAATCTACTTTAAACTCTCTCTTGAATATTGGGACTAGGGTTTCTACATGGTGGTCATCTAGAGGCTTAAGAGTCAAGTTCTTTTTGTAAATCTTCGTGAATAAGGCATGTGACTGTTCCCTCATGTTAGTTCATGAAAATCATGTGTTTAAAGCTTTGTTTATGAATCATTAAGGGTGTTTTTGGAAACAAATGATAAGGGTTTTGTTGCATATTGTTGAGCGTTATTTACTATTGGTTTTGATTGTGAATATACATGTTTTAATGAAGTTTTTGCACATGTGTGTCCGTTGTAATTGTGGTTTAAGAATTGGGCCATAGTTAATCCTAAATGTGATGATTTTTACTTTGATTTTGGTCTTGGTAGAGGTATGCCCTAAATGTGTTTGTGAAAATGTCTATGTGAAGAATCTAGTCACATGATAAGTTGTGTTTTGAACTAATGCTTGGCATAAGAATGTTAATGAAGGATGTATGGCTTTGTAAAGGTCATAATGACCATAAATTGAATTGAATTATGATTTGAACTAAGGCATTAGCCTAATAATTTAAATAGTTAGTTAATGGTTTCATGAAGGCCTTGTTTGGACATATGTTGATTTGAATTGTAACCTCAGTGGTTTAAATGGCTAAATGGGTTCGAGTCCCTAAATATTGAATTAAATTGATGTCCTTATATAGACAATGGGTTCGAGTCCCAAAGTCAAATGGTAATGGTTATAGCATGTTGTATGCTTAGAAGTGGAGTTGGTATGACGATACCAACTGGATGCCTTCGGTATGTAATTGGATTAATTATTGTGTGCATGTGAAAATAATGTTTTAAATTAGGATTTAAAGTGAGATGTGTATCCAGGCTGTGAAAGTGGGGTTCGAAGGACTAACAGTGGAAACTGCGCTAGCTGGTGCGAGTGTCTATATGACTGAGAGGTTAGAGTCCCCCGAATGGATATATGAATGGGAGGTTCGAGTCCCCCATATTGTATATATTGGTGCTAAGTCACCTTGATAATGTTGGGAGTTTTGAGTTCCCCATAATGGCATATACAACTATGGATATTCTCTGGTTTGTACGGCTACACACACTGAGGCCCTTCTAGATTGGGGAGAGTTAGGCCTATATATCCTGTGGGTACCTTGTATTTTGGCAGTTATGATACATAGTTGACATAACCTGGACCAGGGCCTATTCATGTCAGGTGCCTTAAGCCCAACCCGGGACAGGAGACCACCGCTAACACCTAACTGTTACCACCCTATATCGTATGTCAGATGTATTCTGAACCTATAATAAGATATAATAGAACAATCATAAATCAAATACATCTGAATGGTGTCATCCCTAATACCAATACGAATGTCAAGGCTGACACCAATACTGACACCGCCCATGCCCATAGTAGTCATACAAAGATCTATCCAAAAGTAAAATAATATCCGATCGTGACATGACCACCGCTAACACCTAACTGTTACCACCGCTAAAACCATAACATCAAATGTAGTCTTTGGGAGTATGGAAGATCACCACTTCAATCTGAACAAGCAGTCCCCGAATTGAGTCAATGAGTAGGAGAAGGAGCATGGTTAGTTCCTGCATTACATAGGGATATAGCACCCAAAGATGGGTTAGCGGGTGAGCACTAAAATGCACTCAGGAGTAAGGATAAGATAATGCCAACATTTAAAACCAAGTAAATAACCATATGCAAGAACATTCATACATATATATATATATATATATATATTCCATGATGGGAAAGAAAATCGAGTTTCGCATGTATTTAAAATATTTAACCTAGGTTTGTATAGCGTAACCGTCGTAATCCACCCATGGGCTATATGGGTCTAGTGTTACCCCCCGAATGGGCCCCAGTGTGTCTCGATACAAACCGAAGATATCATAGGGTCCAGGGTTTCTCGTGTACCCTTTTCCCTCCTTGATACATATATATAAGTATAACTTAGGGGATTCCCATATACCCAACAAGTCTATGGTCACCATGGCCAACCCTCATCTCATCAAACATGAGTTTCCAGTGTTCGCCCATCGGACTTACACCTTCATGATTAGCTATCACAACCTGCCATTATTTCCCAACTAAAACCTTTAGTACACAACAAATGCACCAATTCTATATATTAATAACCAAGTCATTATAAAGTGGTATCGTCAAGCCGACAATAGCTTGCAAGTAATGTCACTAGATAACACTTAGGAGAGTCCCATGTACCCCACAAGATTTCCATTATTAAAAATCACTTAAGGAATTCCCATGTACCCCTCAAGGTTTTCATTAAAACCAAAACCATGGCCACCAAGACCTTACCAATCCATTTAAACTAATTTAGGTTCCATTATCATTTATGCCATGCAAAGTCTCTAATGAAAGTCCAACCATGTGACAAAACCATTCTTACAGGCATTTTATCAAAAATGTTGCGGGAGTATAGTTTCCAAAACCAAAATCAAGTATAAATTGACCATTCCCATGCAACCACAAGTCCAAACCATAATTATAACATGAAATCCATAAGTAAAAACATGGGAAAACGTTATCCAACCATTCGTAACTGAAACCCCAACACCTATTTCAAAACCAAAATAGTACAACAATAAAACCATGAAAACATGATTTTAGTTTGAACTAACAATGAGGGAGGAGTAACATGCCTTATATAATCAATAAGATTGAGAGAAACCACCCCTTAGAGCCTTAATTGATTGTTTTGAAGAAAACCCTAACATTTCTTGAACTAAGACCTTGACAGAGATTTAAGAGTGTTTAGAGTATGATTGATGGAAAATACTTAGTTAATAAAGCCCCAAAACTGTATATATGTCATGGTGTAAAAAGAAGTTATTAGGGGAAATATCCAGAATACCCCCAACTTAAATAATAAAAATTCTTGCATGGGGATACGGTTAGACCCCTCACTCATACCCATATCATAATTAGTACCATCTAGTCGTACCTAGACTATAGAGTTGGACCATATTCTAATCAACATACAACTCATTTTCCCAAGTCGTATCATGTCCATACGATTCATATGGTCTTAACCATACCCAAGACAGAATCCAAAGGAATTGACACCTGATAATATACGACTTCACACCATGACTCATACCCTATCCTTATGGCTCATAATGAGAAACTAAAACTCAGATCCAAGTCAAGTTACTAAGTTTCAATTTAAGTGTAGGACCAAACCATCAACCCATCACCAATTATACAACCCATACCTACAAAGTCGTAACCATACCAGAAACTCAACCATAAAACACTAGACATCTTATGAGTTAGGCCACCTGACTCGTACACTCAGCATACGACTAGTACAATGAATCTTATGATCAACAAAAGGCTTAAAACTCAGGAAATTTTTGATGGCCAAAACCTAAGATGTTTCAACATCCCAGGTTAATTATTTCAAAGTTTATGCTAAGCTCTGTTCCATATCCCGACAGGATATATAAATATACATGTGATTGCAAATGATGGTTTGAATTATTTTTAATGAGGAATTATTTTATTCCTCTATCCTTAAGTTTCATGCTAGCACTCCAACTGCTAACTTTTTCTGGATGTTATATCCCCATCAATACAGGGACCAGAGCTTCTTTTTCTCTTTCTGCACAGTGATCAGTTGTTTGAGTGGATCGGGTATTGACATTGAAGTGGTAAGATTCCATACTTCTAAGGGCATTCATTTTATGGTTTTGTTATCATTGGTCTTACATTTGGCTTATACATCATTTTTGGCTATTTTTGGGGGCATGTCCCGACATATTATTGACTTTGGTTTTGTAGAGGCTTTATGGATTACTATGGACTTGGGTGTGTTGGTTTAGAGCATTGTTTGACAGATTTGTTTAGACATATTATGAGTTATCGTTTGTCATATTTAACTCTTCCTTGTTATATGTTCAAAAATTATCCAATACTTGTGGTTGATATGTTGGTTAGGTTAGGTAAAGGGGAGTGATCTCTAATCCATGTAGGACTTGAGATACTCATCACGACCAGGCCCTGGTTTGGATCATTCCATATATGCAACAATATTTCCTTCAGTCAAGGTTGCCACTTGGGATAATAAGGTCCTGGTTTCTACTTCTTCAGCTCCGCCACCTAAAGGCACCACTTTATGTATCGACATTCACCGGAATCATCTCTATGCACTTTTACTCATCAAGAATCTAAGTCATCCCATGATGTTATTACGAGTATGTTACAACTCTTCTCTTGTGATTTTAATTATTTTATTGATCCAGGTTCTACCATATCTTATTATGTGGTTGTGCACTTTTGTTTTGGTACTAAAAGTATTTCTGACCCTTTCTCTATTTCTGCTCTAGTGGGTGATTCTATTATTTCTAGAAAAATTAATAGGGGTTGTGTGGCATCCATATTTCATAAAGAGACATTAGTGGATTTAATAGAACATAATATGGTGGATTTAATAGAACTTAATACGATGGATTATGATATAATCTTGTAGATGGATTGACTCCAATCATGCTATGCTTTCCTAGATTGTAGGACCTAAAAGGTCAACTACTATTTTTCTAATGAACTGGTAATTTAATGGGAGGGAAGTTGCTTAGTGTCAAAAGGAAAGTTTATTTCTTATCTTAGTGCTCGAAAAATGATTTCCAAAGGGTATCTTTATCATCTATTTTGGGTTGAAGATTCTGACTCTGAAAGTCCTTCTTTGCAATTTGTCCTTGTAGTTGATGAATTTTTTTGAAGTCTTTTTGAATGATCTTCCTAGAATTCCTCTCGATAGGGAAATAGATTTTTGGATTAATATTCTACTGAATACCCATCCCATCTCTATTCCTCCTTACAGAATGGTTGTAGCAGAGCTAAAGGAACTAAAGGAGCAGTTAAGGATCCTCTTAATAAAGGTTTTATTCATCTTAGTATTTCTCCATGGGGTGCTCATGTACTTTTTCTGTAAAAGAAAGATCGGTCTCTTCGAATGTGTATAAAATATCAACAGCTAAATAAGGTTACAGTAAAAAAATAAGTATCCTTTTCCTAGGACTAATGATTGTTTTAATCAGCTTTAGAGTGCTAGGTGTTTCTCTAAGATCAATCTTTGTTCGGGCTATCTCCAGGAGAAAATTAGGAAGGTTGATATTCCTAAGACTACTTTTCGAGCTCGGTATGGCCATTATGAGTTTTTGGTTATATCATTTGGGTTGACTAATGCTTTAAAATATTTCATGGACCTGATGAATCGAGCGTTCAAATAATTTTTGATCTATTAGTTATTGTCTTTATTTATGACATCTTGGCGTACTCCAAGAGTGGGAAGGATTATGCCAATCACCTCAAAATTGTATTGCAGATTCTTAAGGACTTGAAGTTGTATGCAAAATTTTTCTAAGTGTGAATTTTGGCTAAGTTTTGTGACCTTTCTTGGGCATGTTATTTCTATGGAAGGGATCAAAGTGGATTTATAAAAAGTTGAGACAGTTAAGATGTGACCTAGACCCATGACTCCAATCGACATTAGGAGCTTCTTGGGATTGGCTGGGTATTATAGATGGGTTTGTGGAGAGTTTCTTGTCTATTTCTTCTCCGATGACGAAGCTAACTTAGAAAAAGGTTAAGTTTTTATGGTCTGATGCTTGTGAGGGTACTTTTTTAATGTTGAATGATAAGTTGACTTCTGCAGCAGTCTTGACACTACCCGAGGAAATCGATGGATTTGTTGGGTATTTTGATGCATCTCGTGTGGGGCTGGGTTGTGTTTTGATGCTACATGGCAAGGTTTTATCCTATGATTCTAGGCAGCTTAATGTTTATTAGAGGAATTAGTTGACTAATGATTTAGAGTTGGTAGTTGTGGTCTTTGCTTTGAATAATTGACATCATTATATGTATGGGGTGCATATGGATATTTATTTAGACCAAAAAGAGCTTACAGTATGTGTTTATGCAGAAGGAATTGAGTCTCCGACAGGGTGGTGGCTCAAATTGCTTAAGGATTATGACATGAGTCTTCACTCCTGTCCAAGTAAAGCTAATATTTTTGCTGATTCTCTTAACATGCTGTCCATGGGGAGTCTTTCTTATGCTAATGAGAAATAAAAGAGGTTGGTAAAGGATATTCATAGGCTGGCTCACTTGGGAGTTTGTCTTTTGGACTCTGAGGGTGAAGAAGTTATTGATTAAGAAGTGGTTAAATTATCTCTTGGTGCTGAGGTAAAGGAGAAGCAAGCTTTGGATCCCATACTTATGCAGATTAAGAATAATATGTGTCAGTAACAGTTGATGGTTTTCGAGATTGAGGGAGATGGCACCTTGAGGTATGTAGAAAGGTTGTGTGTTTTTTATGTTGATGGGCTACGAAAAAGGATTTTGACTAAGGCTCATGAGTCCCAATGTATAGTTCATCTGGGTTACTAGTGGAATAATATGAAGAGAGATATGGTAAAGTTTGTGGCTAAGTATTTGGTTTATTAGCAAGTCAAGGTTGAACATTTAAGGACTGGTGGCATGTCTCGGGAGATAGAGCTGGCTATGTGGAAGTGGGAGATAATCAATATGGATTTCACTATGGGTTTTCCACAATCAGTATGATTCTATTTAGGCCATTGTGGATAGAATGACTAAGTCAGCCCACTTATTGATTGTGAGGACTAACCACACAGGAGAGGATTATGACAAGTTATTCGAGGAGATAGTTAAGTTGCATGAGACATCGGTGTCTATCATTTTAGACCGATTTACAAAGTTTTTTTTTCACTTTTGGCATTTGTTTAAGAAAAGTTTGGATACTTAGGTGAACCTTACCATAATTTTTCACCCTCAAATGGATGGAAAAGTGAAGCAGACTATTTAGACCTTAGAGGATATGATAAGGGCCTGTGTGATTGATTTAAAGGGAAGTTAGGTTAACTATTTGCCTTTTATTGAGTTTTCTTATAATAATAGTTACAATTCTAGCCTTGGTAAAGGTTCTTTGGAGAAATCAAAAAGTAGAAGAAGCTACATAGGATTCTGAAGAAGATATTAAAGACAAATACCCATTCTTGTTCTGATGTTTGATGGAAGTGCTTAAGGTACGAAACTTACTTCTCTTCATGTTATATTTTAAGTTACTCTTGGGTCCCTATTGTGTTCTTCTTTATATAGTTCTACGGGTATCCTAATCGTTTATTTGGGGACTAATGATTCTAAGGGAGGGATAATGTACAACCCCGGGTGTTACGGGGTCTAAACCTAGCAAAAATGAGCCTAAATTACCCCTATCTTGAGCGTATAACACTTTGAAAAGAGTTTGGGTACGTTGGAAGAAGTATTGGGGCCTAAAAGATATTGTGTCATAAAGGGGCAGTTAGCGTTGGCTTTGCACTTCAAAGAAGCTTGCGAGGGCTCACTACCTCAGCTTCGCATTGGACTTTTCATTGCAAAGTTGCAGCTTCTCTTTGAGCATCAAACTGCGAAACTAGGGGTTTGCCTTGGGATTTACATCACATACCTCCTTTTTAGTTGATGGGAGTTTGTTTTAAAAGTGTATTAATGTTATTCAGTCTTTTTATGTCCTATAAACCATCAAATCTCTAGATAACCCATTTTTAAGCCTTAAAACTAATGTATTCTCTTAGAAGGGGTGATTATTCATCCCAAAAGTAAGGTTGAAAGGCAGTGAGGTTAGGGTTCAAGCTTGGGGCTTCTTTTCTTGCTATTTTTAACGGGGTTCTCCTCAAATAAGGCATGTTTATCATTCTTAACTTTAATTTTACATTTTGGCATTTATTTATTTAATCATTATTCATGGGACTTTAAGTGATGGGTTTGAAATTCGGTTGAGGAATTTTAAAGGTTATTGCTTGAATTTTTTTTTCATGACTTAAATGTGTGGTTTATGCATTAATTGATGGTTATGGGACAAATAGGTGCACTACTATGAGGATTAGAATAGAGAACATGGGTTTCTCCAAATTGATGGATTTTTGGCTTGATAATGACATTAACCCCAACCCACTTTTAAAAATCTTGGTTTGAACATGCGATTACATTATTTAACTTACCTTCAAAATATTGCATTGCTTTAAAGGATAACGGATAGTAAAAGAATTTTGGATTGCCTTTGGTGTCCATGGTTTTGGAATTTAAATAGAACTCGAGAGTCTAATGGTTACATGAACTAGTTTGGCATAATTATATTATCTTACAAGCATATAGCTATGACGATATCAACTTGATAAATGCCTTAATAAATGACTCCTAGGTTAGTGGTTGGTAATGTGCAAACTATTTTAATTTGCACTTAAAGAGAATTGTGTAGCTCACCGTGAAGGTGTAAGTCCTGGAGGGACAAACAATAAAAATCATATTTGCCGATGTGGGAAGGTCTATATGACTGTGTGCTTGGTGCACATTTTATATTTTGGGATAGCTATCACCTTGGTGTCTTTAGCCCTCCCTCGATTTTCCTCAGTTCATGTGGCTAATACACATTGGGGCCCTCTCAGTAGGGAAAGATGAACTCATATAGCTCATGGGTGCCTTTAGGATGGAGCGAGCTACACAGTTCAGGCTAGTAGTTTAAACTCTCATGTTCATAATCCTTGTACCTATATATATATATATATATATATATATATATAAAATTCCATGAGATAATATATATAATGCCATGAGATAATATATATATATATATATATATTATCTCATGGCATTTTTTTATCTCTTTTCCTGAGGTACATGCAAGTACTCGCCCAACTGAACGTCCCTGAACGTTGCATCATTTTATAATATAGGGTACGAGGATTTTTCTGTGATTCCTGTGCAGCGTTACGTGATTCGGTAATCCAGTGGATCTGATGCATAGTGGGGAGCCTCCATTTTTTGGAAGGCCTTGTCATTTCATTGGTTTCTTATTGTCTTTGTATTTTTGATTCTTTTTGTCATAGTCGGGGGAACGTCTTGACTTAGTTGGCATTCTTGATTTAGAGGGTTTCATGGACAATATTAGAATGTCGTTGATGTTTTGTTTTGGCTCCTCTTATTTTATTTTGGTGTTATTTTTTTATTATTGGTTTGATTAACTTTCGTTGTCTGTATTTATTTGCTCCTGAGGTAAGGCTAAGGAGGTAGTTTCTGTCCCACGGTAGGCTTGAGATACCCATCACGATCAGGCCCTGATTTGTGTCGTGGCAGTTTGCCATCCATAACCTATAACCTATATGTCAATCTCAACTCATCTCTCTGGCTCGTGTTTCATAGTGAGAGTCCTTATAAAAATGTTTCATTTTATTTTAAAAACAATGTTCCTCAATAGTACCGGTATCTCATGAATGTATATGTGTGGAATGGGAATGTAATGCTCACAACCAAATCACTATGAAGATACCAATCAATTCAACACATATATAAGTGACCCATAAATCAACTGAATATGTCCACATTCCCGATTATCAATTATTATTAGGCACCATCGAAAGGAATATGTATGCAAGACATCATAAATATTATATCAATCGCTAAAGCATTTTTATCATGATAAAGGTAATCAATACTCAATAAGGCATATAACAATACTTCAAGCCCCCCCCCCCCCAACATGCATTATATCTAAGATGAAGGAATATAAATACGTAAATAAGGCCAATGATATCAAAGAAATCCCCACATAGGCAACACGCAACATCAGATATCACAAGTCAACAACAATAAAATATAAGCCCTCACTCGGTCTCACAAAATTAATAATAATCTCATAATATAACTCCATAGTTATTTTTTCCAACTCATAATATACTTTACTTATTTGTTTACTACCCAACTCAATTTGAAAGAAGTTATCCATGAGCTACCCCAAAATAATAAAATCCAAGCCTAAAGTGCTTCAATGTGAAGATTTTCCCTTTCGAATAGCCCCAAAATCAACTATAACATTCAAATATAATATCCGCGTGTTAAAAAAAATTAATGATGTCCATATTGCCCATATTCGAACAGAGTCCAAAACGAGTTTGAAAAATGAGTTCAAAAATGAAAAGGGTGGAAGTGAAATTTTATTTTAGAAATATACTTCCCAAGGTTATAGGAGTCTATAGCTGAAAATAATGCAAGAACGATTTTTAAATGAGGTCCAAATAGAAAAAGTATTTTAAGCTTTATCGAAAAAAACCTCAAAGTCCCATTTCAAAATCACGATTAAAAGGCACTTTCAAAGATGTAATCAATGAAAAATAATGGGGATATGAGTTTAGAGGTTACCCACATAACAGATGATGAAGAAACCCTCGAACATCAACTTTCTTGAAGCTTGAAGGCCCAAAAATGGAGAAAATTGCAAAAATAATTTTATAAACTATTTTGTGAACAGTACCTCATGAACAATGTCAACTCTTCGTGTTTGCGAGGTTTAATTTTGAAAAACCAAAAGTTTGGTCTTCGTTTTTATGGCTACGGCTTTGCGTTCACAACAGCCTCATTGCGTTCTCGAAGAAGGATTCGATTTCCCTTCAGAATCGTGGCTACCTCCTCATGATCGGGATGAAGGAAAATTTTCTTCTTCGTATTCATGAAGAAGGCTCTATGCACCAAATGTAAGCTATACACTAACTGATTTTGCATGATTCTGAATTCTTCGAATGGACTCTAAAATTTCATTTGGGATTCGACAGAAATCACCATGCATACTATCAGGCTATTTTTGATGTTCTGGACTTAATGACGATGTCAAATTTTTTTAAAAAAGATCATTTTTAGTATATTAACTTCTGAGATCCCTTTTGACAATTTTTCAAATGAAGGGTCAAAATGCAAATTAAAGGTTCCTAACCCTAACCAATACAGCTACTAACCCAAACTCGACATATCTGGCCTAATAGGACTACGCAAATCGTCATCTGTCACTTGGAACCAAAAATATTGACCAAAGTAATTTATATGACTTTTAAAGCCTCTAAAAATCACAAACCTCCCCAAATTTTTTTGATCGCATCGAAAATCATGTCAACCATGTCCACACCCCAAAATCAACATAAAGTAGCTACATGAGAGAAAAAAAAAGGTCAAAACATGTCAAAAAGTAAAATTTAACAAATTAGGTCACTACAAGAACTAGGACTTTTTTTACTCTTGGTAGAAAGTGAAAAAATTATCATAAAAGACTTTTCTTGTAATTTAGGAGTCCAAAATATTCTCGATGCATGGCCACCCTAGGTATACATTACTATCTTGTGTAAAATTCAGTATTTGATTCATGAAACCTAGACTACGGAAGCGATCTACTTTTGAGATAATTCGCCTTTCCTATGTTCCTATAATCCATAAAGTTGCAGGTTTATTTGGCTCCATCATAATAGCTAACTTAGTACCAAAAATATAAGCTATCAAAGTAGTTGTAGGTCTTTCATTCAAATCATGTTGAAATCATAACAGTCTTATAAATATACATCTCATGATTTCAGACCTTGAATTTGAGTAGCCAATAAGATTTGGATCGATATACACGTTACATTGTTCTTCAATCATTCTACAACTTCCAAACCTATAAGCAATATTGACATAGTATTCATCAACGTTTGGTTGAAATGTCGCGTTTTGCGATCAACAAATTTGAAGACATATCATTATATTACTTGATCACATTCATAGTTTCTCTTAAAGATTATAAAAGCAATTGAGTCTTATATGAAGATAATGTTAAAATGACTTTAGTCATAAGCTTATACGGTAAAATAATATAGGCCTAGTGCATAAACACACTTGAATTTTGCCTTAGCAGGCAAAATAAGCAGGGTAAATTGGCTAGCAAGCCACTTTCCAAACTGAAATTTAGATACAAATTCTAAAGTATTGGGGGTATACCCACCTATACGACATCACCCTTACCCCACCCTTTTCTTATCTTTTTTAAACCCTAAAGTTAACTAAAATACATAGAAGACCCTCTCCCTGAATCATCACTACTTAATATAATATTTATTTTATTTAAAGAAAATAATAAGTTCATCATTTATTAAAAAAAAAAAAAATCAGCTAGGCACACTTTGATTTAAACCAAAAAAATAGATCGAAATGATTTATTTTAAAAAAATTAATTTTATTTTTCTATTTAAAGTTGTAGTTATCCGGTTCGACTTTTTATTTTCAATATCCTATTTATTTTTTCAAAAGAAAAATCACGATATAATATAAGGAAGTCCCCAACCTGTCACATTTTGATTTGAATAAAAAAATTGATCGAAATATTTTTTTTCAAATTTAGTTTTATTTTTATATATATTTTTGTCAATTGTGATTTTAATTTTTTAAAATTTAGCTATTCAATTCGGTTTAATTTTTCAGAAGTCAAATTTGATTAACCAAAAAGTCAAATTTCGGAGCTTCGAGATTTTAATTTTTAATGATCTCGTGAAATTTGAAATTACATTATTAAATTTTTTTGTTTTTATGTGTGTTGAACTTTAATTTTTAATTTTAAATAATTATGTGAAATAGGTTTGTTTAGTTATTGTAAGACCCCATAAAGTCCTAGCCCATTTCAGCAGCATATAGCATGCCAAAAGAGGTCCCAGACTTAGAAAATTTCAGCTAAGTGTTGACACTTAGTTTTATTTTTTCCTCGATATTTCAATAATTTTATTTTCGATCTTTCCGGCCTTAGATTGTTGATTTTTAAATTGATTCATGATCAGGGTTATCTATAGGCCTCTCAGGTGAGTTTTAAAATTTTCAGACATCGTTTGAGGCATGTTTGGGTGACCAAAATTGCAAGCCAATGCGATCAGGATGCGTTGCATTGTCTATCGTATTGTCACCATCGACGCGGTGTGTGAGTAATCATGTCATTACAATCAACGCAACGCGACGCCTGTCGCGTCACTGGAAACTTTTTGCTTTTACGGGCTTGTGAGGGAAAATGAGTCATTTTTTGCCTATCTTAACCCACCATAACAATAAATTAAGCCTCTCAAAGGGCAAAATTCACTCATTATTTCACAAATTATCTCAAGAGAAAAACAATAGTTCATCAAGTCTAAGATCAAGATTTGAGAAATCACCAATAATTCCTTCTAATTAAATAATCAAGGTATGTTTAGGTGTTCATCCTTGGGTTCCTTCCACCCTTGGAGTTCAATAATCTTTCTTTAAAACTTAGATTATGATTTACATTCTTGAATGGAATGATGTTCATCTATGTGTTGTTCTATGGGATTTCAAATCAAGAATATTTTGAGTTTCATGTGAATTAACTAGAATGTATGTTGATTTATGTAACCCTCAAGTTAAATCCTTGAATTGTGGTATTGAATGTGGTAGTTATGATAATCATAGATTGCTCATTCTCATGTACAAAAATTATGTATCCTAAGTGTTTGACAAAACGTCTATGTACAGGAATTGTGCATGATAACTTATGTTTGATGCTTTTAAGGTTAAGATTTGGTTCCATTATCTATGCAATCGAGTCCTGGGGGTATTGAATATCCAAAATTTAGCTGCTATCTAGTTTTCCAAAGTTTGAAGAATGAATTTAGTTATACCATGAGAGAGATCACTCAGTCAGTTAATGTAGTCATGTGTCAGTTTAGTCAAGCCTATTACAGTATAGTGATCAGTTCAGTATTAATTCAGTTGGTAGTAAGATTCAGTACCGAGCGAACCTAGGGATGGGGGAATTCCCGCCAGCAAAGGGTTTGACCCATAGTAGCAATTCCTACGTTACAAAACTACATAGCCAACGTAGGGTAAATTCTTCCTACCAGACTAGGGTTGACATAATCATATACATCTCATGAGTCTTCCTACTAGATTAAGGTTGACCTAGCTCATGTTAGTAATCCGTGTCACGGTTCTAACACCCTTTCAACTTGAGTTACAGGTTGGATCCCAAATCAGTCCATAATTAGGGTATGTCAATTAAATGATAACTCCCACAAATATAGTTTCAGTATACAGTATTCAGTAATCATTATCCAGTATTCAGTATTTAGTACAAAACTCAGTTCAGTTATATATGATCATGACTTATAATTATCAGTTATGCATTTATCAGAAACTCAGTACTTCAGCTTCATACTAACTCAGATAGACGATAAATGCTTCATATTACATGTTCAGTATTTACAGTAGTCCCAGTCTTGCATATCATCTCATTCAGTTATTTCATGATATTTAGTTATTATTCTCATACACGTGAAACCGTGCATATCACCTAACCTCACCTAGCATACTATTACATTCAAAGTACTGATGAATACTTTTTTTTTGCACTATGATGTCTTATACCATAGGTTCATACGCTCAGGTTCCTGACCATACATAGCTAGATCAGTCTATCAGCCACAACTACATTAGTGAGTCCTCATCCATTGAGGATATGAAACTTATTTAGTTATTTTATTATTTATAGTACTTTAATTTTTCAGTTACTATCAGACAGTAGTTGGAGTTAGTTGGGGCATGTCCCATCAACTCATTTATTTTGGATGTTAGAGGCTTCCAGACACTTTCAGTTAGCAGTTATTCTATAGATGTACTCAGAATTAATTCAGTTTTATGAAACTTAAAGCTTTTTTTTAGTTTTTACTTCTACATATGTTTCATGATTATTTTTCAGTGCTTACAGCAGGTACTAGTCAGGGGTTAGCTTGTGGTCCTACGGGGTCATAATCCCCGTGTGACGCCCAAGGTGTAGTCTCAGGGCATTACAAACTTGGTATGAGAACCAAATTCTAAAGTATACAAGGGAGTCTGAAAGCCATACCAAGTAGAGTCTTGTGTATGGGTATGTAGCGTGCCACACTTATGGACAAGAGGCTATGAGGGATTTTTAGGAATAAAAGTTCCCCTTTTTTAGTGCTCATATCATACGTGTGAGCATTAGCTCAAGTTAAACTCTCTATCCAATCCAACTTTCCCTTCTATTTACAAAATATGCCTCCTAGAAAGAGTAAGAAAGAAGAGATAAGAACTAGCCAGCACCTCCACCCGTTTAGGGAGATTCCCCGAATGAGCATGTCTCTCACTCTAAATTTAGAGTTTTTTTCACTGTATTCGCATATTCAGTAGTTGCTCAGAACAATCAGCTGACTATTTTCCTATCTAGGCTTATGGTTCATGTTTTGCAAAGTGAAGAGGAGAAGCATAGGGGTAAAAAGAGAAAGAATAAGAAGGCCAGAACAGGTAGTTTTAAGTCAGGGCCAAAGAGTGGTCTTACTAAACCTCGTTGTAGGAGGTGTGGTAGGAATCATCCAAGAATGTGTAGGGCTGGTAGTGGTTTGTGTTTCAGGTGTGGTAAGAAAGGCCAAAGGAACAGAGAATCCCTCAGGTAGGTTCACAGAGTCAGCATAATCGTCCCCTAGTTCAATCTGGATGCCCGTCTAAGCAGGGTGCTGCTTCTAGTGCTACCAGTGGGCAGGGACAAACAAGTTGTATGCACTTCATTACCTACAGGATCAGGAGAGTTCTCTTGATGTCGTTATCGATACGTTGTAAGTCTTTTACTTATATGTTTATGCTTTGTTACATCCTAGAGCTTCTTTGTCATTTATAACTCCTTAGATAGTCATCAAATTTGGAGTCAGTCTCAATATACTATCAGAGCCTTTATCAGTCTCTACCCCAGTAGGTAAGCCTATCATAGCTCGGCGGGTATATAGGAACTATCCGATTATGGTATCTCAGAAAGTTACTTCAGTGGACCTGATATAGATAAAGATGATGGATTTTGATGTCATTCTCAGCATAGATTAGATCTATTAACGCTATTCTTCAGTTGATTGTAGAAACAGAGTTGTTTATTTTTAGTTCTCGAGTGAACCATTCCTTGAATTGAGGGGTAGTACCACAACACTTAACGGTCAAAATTTTTCGTACCTTAGAGAAAGAAAAATGACATCCAAGGGAGTATTAATTATCTCGTGTGATTCAAAGACTATAGTTTCAAAACTCCTAGTCTTGAATCAGTTCCAGATGCAAGTGAATTTCCAGATATATTTCTCGAAGATCTTCCTGAGGTTCCTCCCAAAAGGGAATTTGACTTCGGAATAGACCTTTATTCCTGTACTCAACCCATCTCTATTTTTCCATATAGAATGGCTCCGGCTGAACTTAAAGAGTTAATAAAAAGTTGAAAGACCCCTTAGACAAAGGGTTTATTAGGCCCAACGTATCTCCTTGGGGTGCACAGTTTTATTCATGCGAAAGAAAGATGGTTCTCTTAGAATATGTATAGACTACCATCAATTGAATGAAGTCACCATTAAGAATAATACCTACTTCCTAGAATCGATGACTCGTTCGACTAACTTTAGGGTACCAGTTACTTCTCTAAGATAGACCTCAGATTTGGTTATCATCATCTCAGAGACAGAGAAAGTGACATTTTAAAAATAGTTTTTAGAACTCGGTATGGTCACTTTGAGTTTCTAGTCATGTTCTTTGGTCTCACCAATGCCCCAGTAACCTTAATGGACTTGATAAATCGAGTGTTTAAATAATTTTTTGACATGTTCGTTATAGTTTTCATTGATGACATTCATGTTTACTCTTGTGAAGAAAATAATCATGCAGTCCATCTCAAAATAGTATTACAAACTCTCAGAGCCTATCGGTTTTTTGCTAATTTCAGTAAGTGTGAATTTTGGCTAAGATCAGTAGCTTTTCTTGGCCATATTATTTTTGGTGATGGCATTAGAGTTGATCCTCAAAAGATTGAAGAAGTGAGAAACTATCCTAGACCCATCTCTTCATCAGATATTGAGAGTTTCTTGGGTTTGGCTAGCTATTAGCGATGGTTTGTTGAAGGGTTTTTGTCTATTGCATTCCCTATGTCCAAATTAACTCAGAAGAAAGTATAGTTGTCAGATTCTTGTGAGAAGAGTTTTCAGGAGTTGAAGACTCGACTCACCACGACCCCAATTTTGATATTACTAGAAAGTTTAAACAAATTTGTTGTATATTGTGATGCTTCTAAAGTTGTCCTGGGGTGTGTTTTGATACATAGGGGGAAAGGTTGTGGCCTATACCTCTAGACAACTTAAGAACAATGAAAATAATTACCCTACCCAAGATCTTGAGTTAGAAGCTATTGTTTTTGCGTTAAAGATTTGGAGGCACTATTTATATGGGGTACATGTTGATGTATTCATAGACTATAAAACCTTTCAGTATGTGTTTTCACAAAAAGACCTGAACTGGCGTCAGAGGAGGTAGTTAGTGTTGTTGAAAGACTACGACATGAGTGTTCTATATCCTTCAGGCAAGGACAAAGTGGTGGTAGATGCCCTCAGTAAGTTTTCCATGGGTAGAATGGCTCATGTTGAGGATGGAAAGAAAAATTTAGTTCAGGAAATTAATCAACTTGCCATATTAGGTGTCCGTTCGGTTGATTTAGATGAGGATAGTGTTTGGGTGCAAAATAGTTTAGAATCTTCTATAGTTTCTGAGGTGAAAGAAAAGCAGGATATAGATCCCAGTTTAGTTAAGTTGAAAGAGTCAATTAGAGACCAGAAAGTTGAGGTCTTCTCCCAAAGGGGAGATAGTGTGTTGCGTTGCTAGGGTAGGCTATGTGTGCCATATGCAGATGATGTGAGGCAGAAAATTCTTACTGAAGCGCATAGTATGCGTTACTCTATTCATCCAGGGACACTAAGATATACCATGACTTGTGGGAAATCTATTAGTGGAGTGGGATAAAGAGGGAAATTGCAGAGTTTGTGGCAAAATGCTCAACTCGTCAGCAGGTAAAAATTATGCACCAAAAGTCTAGTGGTTCCATACAGGAGTTTGGTATTCCCACATGGAAGTAGGAAGAATTGAACATGTACTTCTTAATGAGGTTGCCTCAAACTCATCGTCAGCACGATTCGATTTGGGTCATTGTAGAAGAATGACCAAGTTTACCCATTTCTCGCCAGTCCATACTCCCTATTCAGCTGAGGACTATGCTAGGCTTTATATCAAAGAGTTAGTTAGGTTACATGGTATCCCATTGTCCATCATTTCAAATAGAGGTATACAGTTCATCTCTCACTTTTGGGAAAGCCTTCCAAAAGGGCCTTGGTACCCAAGTCCTTCTCAGTACAACCTTCCACCCTCAGATAGATGGTCAAGCAGAAAGGACCATTCAGACTTTAGAGGATATGTTGAGAGCGTGTGTCATTAAATTTAAGGACAGTTGGGATGACGACTTTCCTTTGGTTGAGTTCACATTTAATAACAGTTATTATTCTAGTATTCAGATGGCTCCATTTGAAACTCTTTATGGAAGGAAATATAGGTCTCCAATTGGTTGGTTTGAGGTAGGTGAAACCTCTTTGATAGGGCCTGACTTGGTATTTGTTGCTTTAGAGAAAGTTCAGTTAATTAGGGAGAGACTTAAGATAGCCTAGACCCAACCAAAATCTTATATGGATGTGAGGAAAAAGGATCTTGAGTTCGAGATTGGCAACTTTGTGTATTCAAAAATCTCTCTCATGAAGAGAGTGAAGAGATTTGGTAACAAAAGGAAGCTTAGTCCCCAATATGTTGGTCCTTATAGGATTCTAAGTCATTTTGGAAAGGTAGTTTATGAACTTGAGTTGCCAGCTATCTTAGCATCAGTGCACCCAGCATTCCATGCCTCCTTGCTAAGGAAGTGCATAGGTGACCCAGTAGTTGTAGTCCCCGTAGAGAGTGTAGATGTTCAGAATAGTCTCTCTTACAAAGAAGTTCTACTCAAAATCCTCTATCATCAGACTCGCAGAAGGAACAAAAAAGTTTTATTGGTCAAAGTTCTTTGGTGGAACCAGTCCATTGAGGGAGCCACTTAGAAAGCAGAAGCAGACATGCAACCCAAGCACCATCATCTGTTCTTTGAAAACTCAGACTCTTCCTAAGATAATAGTCTTCCTTAGATTTACTCTATTCTATGCTTAGTTTCAGCTGCATATCATTCTCATATCATTCATGCATTCATGGATCAGTTCAGTCGTGTGTCATGCCTCAAGATTCAGTCATGTTTCAACTATGCATGTAAGTATAATCTTAGTACCTCAGTGCCTCTCAGCTTAATCACTCTCAATCGAGGATGAATATTTCCAAGGAGGAGATATTTTAAGACCCCATAAAGTCCAAGCCCGTTTCATCCCCGTATAGCATTCCAAAAGAGGTCCCAGACTTAGAAAATTTTAGCTAAGTGTTGACACTTAGTCTTATTTTTGGCCTCGATATCCCAATGGTTCTATTTTTGATCTTCTTGGCCTTAGATTGTCAATTTATAAATTGGTTCATGATTAGGGTTATCTATAGGTAATCTCAGGTGAGTTTTAAAATTTTTGAACAACATGATTAGGACATGTCGTATTGGCTATTACATTGTCACTATTGATGTGGCATGTCGGTAATTGCGTCGTTACCATCGACGCAGCGCGGCACCTATCGCATCACTAGGTATCTTTTACATACTAAATTACGGGTTTGTGGGGGGAAGGAGTCATTTTACACCCATATTAACCCACCATAACACAAAATTAAGCCTCTCCAATTCACTCATTATTTTACAAATTCTCTCAAACGCAAAACCCTAGTCATCAAATCTAAGATCATGTTCCAAGAAATCACCAACAATTTTCATGAATACAACAATCAAGGTGTGTTTAGGTATTCATCCTTCGGTTTCTTACACCCTTAGAGTTCAAGAATCTTTATTTAAAACTTAAATTATAATTTACATTCTTGAATGGAATTGTGTTCATGTATGTGTTGTTGTATGGAATTTCAAGTCAAGAATATTTTGAGTTTCATGTGAATTAACTAGAATGTATGTTGATTTATGTAGCCCTCATGTTAAATTCATGAATTGTAGTGTTGAATATGGTAGTTATGATAATCATATATTTCTCATTCCCATGTACAAGAATAATGTATCCTAAGTGTTTGAAAAAATGTCTATGTGAAGAAATTGTGCATGATAACTTGTGTGTGATACTTTTAAGGTTGAGATATGGTTCCATTATCTATGCTGCAATCGAGTCTTAAGGGAATCGAATATCCAAAATTTAGCAGTTGTCTAGTTTTCCATAGTCTACAGAACGAATTTAGTTATACTATGAGAGAGATCACTTAGTCAGTTAATGTAGTCAAGTGCCAGTTCAATCAAGCCTAGTACAGTCTAGTGATCAGTTTAGTGTCAAATCAATTGGGAGTAGGATTCCATACCGAGAGAACCCAGTTATGGGGCATTCTTGCCAGCAGAGAGTTTGACCCTTAGTAGCAGTCCCTGCGTTATAGAACTACATAGCCAGTGTAAGGTAAATCATCTTCCTACCAGACTAGGGTTGATGTAATCATATACATCTCATGAGTCTTTCTTCCAGATTAGGGTTGACCCAGCTCATGTTAGTAACCCGTGGCACGGTGCTAACACCCTTCCAACTGGGGTTATAGGTTGGACCCCAAATCAATCCATAATTGGGGTATGCCGGTTAGATGATAACTCTCACAGTTACAGTTTTAATATTCAGTATGCAGTAATTAGTATCTAGTTTTCAGTATTCAGTACAGAACTCAGTCCAGTTCTACATGATTATAACTTACAGTTATCAGTTATTCAATTATCAGAAACTCAGTACTTCAGCTTCAGACTAACTCAAACAGATAATATATGCTTGGTACTGCATGTTCAGTACTTACAGTAGTCCCAATCTTCCATATCCTCTCATCTAGTTATTTCATGATATTTAGCTATTATTTTAATACATGTTAACCCATGTATATCAGCCTAACCTCACCTAGCATAATGGTACATTCAAAGTACTAACGCATATTCTTTGTTTGAGCTATCATATCTCATATTATATGTTCATACGTTCGGGTTCCTAACCGTACCTAGCCAGATCAATCTATCATCCGCAGCTATAGTAGTGCGTCCTCATCTGTCGAGGATATGGCACTCATTTAGTTATTTTATTATTTATAGTATTTCAGTTTTTCAGTTACTTATAATGGTAGTTGGAGTTAGTTGGGGTCTGTCCCATCAACTCATTTTTTGGATATTAGAGGCTTTCAGACACATTCAGTTAGCAGTTATTCTACAGATATACTTAGTATTGAATCAGTTTTATGAACCTTAAGGCATTTTTCTCTTTTTACTTCCGCATATGTTTCATGATTATTATTCAGTGCTCACAGCAGGTACCAGTCATGAGTTAGCTTATGGTCCTTCAGGGTCGTAAGCACTGTGTGTCGCCCAGGGTGTAGTGTAAGGGTGTTATAATTATTGTCAAATTTTTTGTTTTTAGATATTTGGAGCTTTAACTTTTAATAATTCAGTAAAATAATTTGTTGAATTTTTGTAAAATTTCTCACTTTTGAGCAAGATATATAAAATCTCAATCATAGAAATTGTGTTTATTCCATATAAATCATCGATATCCACATAAATACAGTTTAATATCACTTCTACCTAAAATATATGATATTGGGTTAATGAAAGTTTGTTTCTTTCTTATTACTGCTAATTGTTGGAGTGTGTGTTTGTTTAAAAATGATAGTGTTTTGCCATTTTTCTTAGTTTAACTTTAACATATTACCTAATAGATTGAATGTTTTAGAAATCAGATATTAAAATCTGAATTGTTAAAAACTGATATAATTTTAAAAGCACAATTATGATAGAGAAAAGACTTGATAATCAAACTTAATTGAAGTTATTTCATTTCATCTTCCATTTTCATTATTATCAAATCAAAAGTAAAAAAAAAAAAACTTCTTAAATCGAACTAATCAAATGCCCATTCTTATGTTATGAATGATAGGGAAAAATACATTATGTTTCATAAAGAATGATAGACTTGTGATATTTTTTATGCTTACTATTGATGTTGAATTTGCATGAACGATATACACTAAACATGATGATTTGTAATAAACAAGAGCTCTCACATTGTATAATACTTGTCTATGGATGATTATATCCAAGATCATTTAGGCATTCTACAATCAACTAAGCGAATATACAGAGAATCATAGGAAAATGATTAAAATGACAATGATTAAATAAATAAAATTAAATTCAGGAATAAACTACATTTAAAATAATTTAATTCTACTTATTATTACACCATATGGGAGTCCATAAAATAAAGTCAGACCTTTAATTATCCTTATCCATTAATTTTTATATCATAGACTACACTCGAACATGAGGGTATATTGAGAATTAGGGTATATGATTAAAGAAATTAAATAAACAAATAAATAACATGAATGGGTAAACAATGCTTATAATATTGTAATACTACTTATTGTAACATATTTTAGTTGACATAAATTAATTAGGTTGATTAAAAGGGTTTTTGATGAGCAATAATGATGGTTTAAGTCTGATAAAATGACTAAAAAGGACAATAATAAGTAAATAAAATAAATTATTAAACATCACTTCAAACACTAATATACTACTTATTAAAACATATTATAATCCACATAAATTTGTTAGAGCGATCAAAAGAGCTTTTGGATGAACAATGTCAATACAAACAACTTTCTTATAACAATATTATGCTTTAAAAATACCCCTATATCAATATTCTGGTTTGTAATATCATTACTCATGTAAAACCCATTTGGATCATCCTAACCAATTTATGTAGAGCATATTATGTTGTAATAAGTAGTATTATAATATTTAAAGTGGTGTTTAAATATTACAACAATGTTATGCTTTAAAAACACCCTTATATCAATATTCTGGTTTGTAATGTCATTACTTATTTAAGACCCCTTTGGATCAGCCTAACCAATTTATGTAGAGCGTATTATGTTGTAATACGTATTATTATAATATTTGAAGTCGTTTTTACGCATTTATTTATTTATTTAATTGTTACCTATTTTAGCCATTTTATAGGGTTTAGACCACCATTGCTCATTCAAAAGTCATTTTGATCACCCTACCCCATCTATGTGGACTATAATATGTTGTAATAAGTAGTATTAGAATATTCAAAGTGTTTTTTTCCTATTAATTTATTTATTTATTTTATTATTTCATTTTTAAATCATATACCCTAATTCTCAGTATAACTTCATGTTTGATTGTGGTCTATCATAGACTAATTAATGAACAAGGATAATTAAAGATCTAATTTATTTTATTTATTTATAATTATTGGCTATTTTTAGCCTTTTACTTGTAATTCTTAATATACTCCATGCTTGATTATAGTCTATGATATACTGATTCTTGGATAAGGACAATTAAATGTCTAATTTTATTTTATTTATTTATAAATATTACCTTTCTTTTTCATCCTTTTCCGTGTAATTCTCAATATACATAATAATTTATTATTTAATATTATTAGATGGATTGATTTAAAGGATTTATACCAACACTTTCTCTTTATTCATTTTAACTTGTCAATTTTAATATAGAAAAAAGGGTTACATTTATTCTTGTACTCTAAAAAAAAGTCATATTTTTCCTTTAATATACTTTTTGATTATACTTGTTCTTAACATACAACTTTGGGTTAGTATTTGCCCTTAAGTTGTGTTGGTATGTATACATTTTATTACTAAAAGGTAAAATACATAGACAGGCTCCTGAACTTTGACTTTTTTCGTATTGGTACTTCAATTGGGTCATGTATATATTGAACCCTTTACTTATTCACAAATTGTATCAATTAAACACAAATTGCACAATTCCAGATTACATTTGGCGCGCGAAAGTCACTTGTCTTGTTATGAAAATCATAACCAATGATAAAACTACATGTCATCCAAGAAAAAAGAATTTAAAAAAAAAATAGAATTCCATTTTTTTTGCCCTTCTTCTTCTTTAGTCATTTCTCTCTTTGCATCATTAAAGCTTACCTTCACTCCTCCATTTTCCACCAAAACAACACCCAAAACCCACCCAAAGCAACATCGAACAGCAAAAACAACACCAAAAAAACACCCAACACCCACCCAAAATAGCACACAATAGCTAAAACAACACCAAAACAACAACCAACAACCAACACATACATATATACAGCAAGACACAACAAAAACAAAGAATAGACCATGCAATTCTGATTTTTAGGAGAAAAATTCATTAAAAAATATCACCAAAAACACCATCACCAACACCACTAATGCATAAATGGACGAAAAAGGGTGGATGAACATCAACAATGTATGGAAGGAATTAGAATTTTTTGTTGGTTGAAATTCAATGTATATGTTGAAACGTTTTTCTCCAAAATCACACTTTACCAATCTTGATACAAGATGTAAAATACAAAAATGGAAATGACACAAAAATAAATAAAATAAAGGAAAACAACACAATAAAGTAAAGGATAGATAGAACAACAAAAGAGAAGGAACATAGGCAAACCACAATATACTAAATTGAGGCCCTCAAACGTAATCCAGCTACAAGCATCAATTCTCCTATGAAGACCAAGAAGGTCGTTTAAACCTCACAACTCACATTTCTAGACAAATAATAAGCTCCCAACAAGCTCAATAAAACACAAGCAAGTGCATACAAACATATCCAAAGTCATCTACCTAGAAATGAAGAAGGTCCTAGCTATTTATAGTCCCATAGGACACTTATTATAATTTGGACCCAAAAGTGATCCTAAATGAAACTTGGGCCCAAACATGACCCAAGGCCCAGAACATAAGAAAAGTAGTCTTCATTCTTCCAATTGTCTCATGGGGGATCATAATATTCCTCTTCATCTCTTAACCTCAGCCATGAGGCACTCTCACTTATATCATCCTATCCTTCTTGAAAAGAATTTGTCCTCTAATTCAAGAGCTCATCATATTCAAGATCAAGGAATTCCAAGGAGTTCTTAGAAGTGGGAGAGAGCATAACATGTGTAGCCAAGTAAAGTGGAATGCTAAACTATCCTTCTTGAGGCTAAACTTCCTCCATCGGTACTTTGTTGGCTAGCATATTTGGAATAGTAATATCCCCATCACATGGATTCACATCAACCTCCATATTTGCATCAAGATCACCAACTCTTTGCTCATGCTCCACTTTATCTTTGTAATATGGATCACATTCTTGAAGTATGATGGCTTATCGAGTTGGACACTCACTCATTCGGTGAGCCCATTCTCAATATTTAAAGCATTGAGTACCCTTAATATTAATATTACCTCCTTCTCTAGGGGGATACTTTAGAGCACTCTTATCAATGGTCTTTTTCTCAAAAGTTTTCTTGAAGTCAGAACCTTGATTTCAATTGGATGACAATTGATTCCCCACCTTAGGCTTAGTTGCCTCCTTATCTAACTTGTTATCTCTCCCAACATCAATAGATACCTCTAAAATATCATCCATCCGGGTAAAATTGTGTATTGACATTTGAGTGGAAATTTCTTAATTTAATCCTACTTTAAACCAGATCTTGGTGTGCTCTTCATCCTCTATGTAATCAAGCTTCAAGAGTAGGTTTTGAAATTCATCATAGTATGTTTCAACACTTTTGTTTTCTTGTCTCAAATTATAAAAGTTGGAAAGCAACCCTTTTCTATATCTCTTCGATACAAACATGGCTCTCATAAGGGCCTTCATAACATCACATGGTGGATATTGACCTCCATAAAGGATCCCTTATGTTCTCTTAACCGATTCCTACCAAGTCAAAGCATATCGTTCAAATTAAGCAATAGTATAGGTCATCTTCTTAATATTGAGAAAATTATTAGCTTGGAAGATCCTATCACATTGCAAATCCCATTTGAGGTACTCTTTGGGATCACTACCTCCATGAAAACTAGGAAGAGTGACCTGGATAAAATTGATACCCATATCACGACCTCTATAGATACCTTGGTCTCTTAGGATATGTTTGTTCATCATATCCATAACCTCTTTCTACATGTCCTACAAACTTTCCTTAAACTCCAACATCTTGGTGTGGTGGTATTTAGTTAAGTAAATCTTTGTAGGGCAGATTTAGATTTAGTGGCCTTTGGTAGTATGGTATTTGGATTTGGGGTAGTTGATAAGGTGGGTAGTAGGGTAAATTAAGGCCTTGTGGATTCAATCCTTGGGGAATTTGGTAGTTTGGAGCTTGATTTTGGGGTGTTTTATAGGGTGAAGTGAGAAGTTGAGGAGCTTAGGTGGTGTTTTGGGGCATTTATTAGTTGAATTATACCTTTTGGGCTACATGTCATGGAGTTTGATCGGTATTCCTAGTGGTAGGTAAGGAAGCACTTACTTGTGGGGGAGGGTAGAACATATTGTGGGGAGTTCTAGGAGAGATGGTAGTCAAAGTCTCTTGAACTTGCACACTTAAGGATGCCCGGAGGTGGTGTTGAGGAGTAGCATAGGAAGAATAATGGTTTCCTTCAACACTCGCCATTATTTTATCAAAATTCATCACTCTTCCCTCCGAATTGGACCATTTCTCATTAATATCCTCCCTCATCATATACATATCTTGTCATATTCCCATTATAGCTTCCACAAGAGTATCAAAGTTTGTTCAGATTGAGATAGGTTGAATCTCATCTCCTGAAGCCATGGTACTTATCAATGAGACACTCAGCATAATTAATAAACGAGGTTAACGTTAGTGAAATAAATCTTCTCGATCTAAGGTTTGTATTAGCTCACAATTTAGCTCAACTTGTTGGCATTGATTGCTTGTAGTTGGTTTCTAACTCTATTAGGAAGTAAAAGGCTTTGAAGACCTTGAATTTCAACTGTAAAAATAAGAAAACAAAAGATAAAAGAAGGAAAATACACAAGAAATTAATACACAATGAAGAACTAATTGAACAACTAAGTAGATTATGGTTTAGTTGTTAATTAGTTTTAAGAATCAAAGAAATAAAAGGAGGAATTAAGAGATGGAACTAATGGATTAAAACTGAGAAAATGAAGGTTACCAGAGTTGATTTACATTGGAAATGAGTTGGATATGTGTTGGAAGTGTGTGGGCAGCCCTCGGCATATCTTGTGCGCTTCCCAAACAAATAAGGGATTGCCTTGGCCTACTTCAGAAGGTCTAACACACCCTTGGTGTAGGATGGACAAGGTTGGGGTTATGCCTACTATTATGAACTATGTTTAGGGTGCTGCAGAAGGTCAGCCATAGACCCAACGCACACCAGGGCCACCTGGTCCGTTCCATAGCTTGCAATGTACCATTTTGGACCCCAAGTGGTCCCCCTTTTGTCCTAGCTTTAGAATATTCCTTTGGATATTCAAAAGGAGCTTGTACAAATACTTTTGTATGCCTATTTCTTCACTTTTGAGGAACAAACAACCACTTTTTAAAGACAACTCCTCTTGAAGATATGAATTTCTCTATGAACACTCAAGAACACCAAAAATTTTAAAAATCTCTAACTCTTAAACCATTGATTAAAATGGGATGAAATTTTGAACCAAGGCTATTTTCAACATTCTAAACACATTCCAAGCATCAATTTACTAGAATTCTCAATCAAAAATTTTAGATTTTTAATTCCACCTTCAACCTTTAAACTTGAGCTTCTCAACAATGGTAGACCCTTCGAATGAGCTCAAATTCAAGATTTAAACTCTAGTAGTGTTAGGGAACAAGAATCGAACTCAAACACCAAAACACAAGAAAAATAAAAAAAAATCAAAGACTTAAAATTTGACCTAAAGATAAAAATGTGAACAGTGAATTTTTGGGGGATTTTCAAGTTTTCAACACAAGGAGACCCAAGATTGACTTCATAGGAACTCAATCAAGCTCGGCTCTAGTACCAAATCATACAAGATGTAAAATACAAAAATAGAAATAACACAAAAATAAAGGAAACAAAGAAAAGTGACACAATAAAGTAAAGGATACATATAACAAGACAAAATAAGGAACGTAGGCAAATCACAAATACTAAATTGAGGCCCTCAAACGTAATCCAGCTACAAGCACCAATTCTCTGTTAAAGACCGAGAGGGACGTTGAACCCTCACAACCCACATTTCTAGACACCTAATAAGTTCCCAACAAGCTCAATAAAATACCCATAAGTGCATACAAACATATGTAAAGTCATCTACCTAGAAATGAAGAAGGTCCTGGCTATTTATAGCCCCGTAGGCTGATGATAGGCGAATTTACGTGCCTATATCAATATATTTTGCCCATATTTTAGCCTAGTTTTGAGAACTAATTATCTATTTCATGCACTTTTAGTCCTTTTTCCTATAAATGAGCTAACAAACATGATTAGTAAAGTTTCATGTATAAATGATGCAAAATACAGCATTTTATGGCTTACTTGACGCAAAAGAAAGCTCACAAACGAAGTGGAAAGGAGCTGGACGCCTAAAGGACCAAATCTGCTGCATGGAAAATCTGTCCCGGGCTAAAACAGCAATTCTGAAGACTTTGGGGACTTACAAACACAAAGCTGGATTTTTACCAAGATACATTAACCTAGAATAATTAGGTTATGTGTTTTACTATTCTATTTGGATTATGATATTGTAACCTTACCCTAGTACATTTTGGGTCAAGGATTTCATTAGTATATTAGGATTTGGTTATTTATTTTATTAACTTAGTAGGAGTAGGATAGGAGTATTATAAATACCCTATCATGTTAGAGATTTTTATAACTTCTTCAACTATTAATTCAACAATTAATTTTCTTCCATCCCTCTCTTCTTCCACTACAACACTTCTATTTACTCTTCTAATCTTTCCATTAATTCTATTATTTTTCTATTCATCTATTCCACAACAAGAGAATCGTTACTTGCTACGGAATCACCAAAACCACACGCCTAAACACCTACTTTTCACGCCATCCACCATGCAAAACGTGATATCCTTCGCATTCATGGGTAACTAAACCTCTTAGTTGGGGTTATGGAAGTCGAATGAGTTACTATCTATAGCTGTGAGTTTGTGAGTTCAAGACACGTATATTGCTTATATCATTACTCTCTTCATCTTAATCTACATTATTTGCGGTTGTAAATGCAAGAATACGCCAGTCTAACATTTAACTTGTTCGAGAGAAAGGTTATTTGTCTGGAAAAGAGATAATGTCAAGGTAGTAGGACACCCTTTCCTATTAAAAAGCTAGTGTCGTAACTGGACTAACCTCTTGGAGAATTCGTACCGTTAGACACGCTTTAAGCTCGAGAGAGTTAAAGTGAAATAGTCCTTGTTCAGGTCGAGAGACGCTTGGATTTACCATCGACTACAATTCTCTATAAGCAATTGCATGTCAAGACTCTACACACTCATAGCCGATAGAGACGTATACCTCAGAAGGTGGACATAACCCCAACGCTTCAATTCTCATTGTTTCACAACCTACGAAATACTCTCTTTTTACTTTGCTATTTTCAACTTTTATTTCATTACTTTGGTTACTTATTACAATCCCCCCTTTTTACGAGACTTGCACCAAAAGTCTATTAATTTTGCTTACTTGTTGGCCAAGCTATTCCCTGTGGGATCGATACCCAACCCAGGTTGGGTTCTATATTTGCTAACGACCGCTTTACACTCAAACGAGAGCTGTAGATTGAGCGTTGTCAAAAATTGGCGCCGTTGCCGGGGAATATGAGTGTCAATCAAGTTCGTGATAATTACTAGACCCTTTGGTCAAAGATTCTCGTACTTTTACTTTTAGTTTTTGTTTTTGTTTATTGCAGGTTTTTCTTTTAGTGCATGCCCCATACTAGAAGTTCTGGTCAACCGTTATTACCAATCAATCCTGAACCACAACGAATTAGAAGAATGGAAGCACAAGCTGAAATCGACAGGATGGCTGCTCAACACGAGCAAGCAAGATTAGCTGCCCTTGCCGCTGCTCAAGTCCAACAACAAAACATTGATAATCCTGGGCGAGCAACAAATCCTGACGATGAGGATTTAGGAGATGACGAGTTGATAAACCCAAGGCATGGCGCTGAAATTGCAACACCTGCCAACCGAAGAGGTCGACAAGCTCGGTATAGGTATGATCGCCAACCTTTGCAACCAGCTTTCGACGATGATGATGATGATCTTGATGGTGCCAGAGCCACTGTAGCTATAATTCCACCACCATTAGCGCCCGGAGGCAAGTTCAACATCACTAGCACCATGATTCAGTTATTGCAACTCAAGGGGTTATTTGGTGGACTAGCAGGCGATGATCCGAATATACATCTCATCAACTTTATTTCTACATGCAAGTCTTTTGACAATCCTGGTGTTGGTCAGAATGCTATTCGATTACGTCTATTCCCATTGTCTCTGTCTGGGGAGGCAACACTATGGTTGAATGGGCTGACTCCTGATTCAATTACAAATTGGAGGCAATTGAGAGATGCTTTCCTAGAAAGATTCTTTCCGCCATCCAAAAGGGCTCAATTGAGAGATGAAATCAGCAACTTTCGTCAGCTTCCCTCTGAAGCTCTTCACGAAACATGGGAGAGGTTCAAGACAAAGCTAACGAGATGCCCAAACCATCACATGACTAATGTTCAGCTCATGGAGATCTTGTATAGAGCCTTGAATTCAGTAACTAAACCAGTGGTGGACAACGCAGCTGGAGGTTCTTTCATGGACCTTACCTTTGGTCAAGCAAGCAATATGCTAGATCGAATGACAAAGCAAAGTAGAGCTTGGCATACCAGGGACTCTGAGGTAGCAAGCCCCACTTTATCTATTGGCATGTCTGCAAACCAAAGAAGAAGAGAAGAAGATCGTGAGCAAGACATGGCACACATGAAAACACAATTGGATCTTCTGACAAAGCACTTATTATCAGGGAAGACCGAAAAAGTGAACGTTGTGGCGCTAAAAGGCGGAGACGAATCTGATTCGGAAGAAGAGGCCAACTACTTGACCAATCAGGGGGTTTCCGAGGGAATACCCAAGGAAACCAAGGTCGGAACTATTATGATAAATCTGGAAGCAAAGACCAAGGTAGTTGGAAGAAAAGCAATGAAAAGAGTGGTTTGTACGTTCCCCCTGGTAAACGTGATACCACCACATCTAATTCTATGGAAGACATGATGGCTAAGTTATTAAAAGGAGTGGAAGCAACGAGCGCGGGAGTTAAGGAGGTAATTGATGATTTGTCCTCCATGAAGCAATTAGTTGATTCTCATTCCACTTCTATCAAGCAAATAGAGCAGCAATTAAGCCAACTTTCAGCAGCATTCAATCAAAGAAAGGCTGGCACCTTACCTAGCGATACTGTGCAAAACCCAAGGAATGAGGGTCATGCATGGCCATCACTACCAGAAGTGGTAAGGTGCTGGAAACTTCAGCAAAAGGCAAGCAAGTGGTTGACGTAGCAGCAGACATTGACGCCACACCTAGTGACGTTACAAGAGAAGAAGCCGCAATAACTACTTCAAACGTCAAGGATGTTTTACCTAGTGACGTGCAGCCTAAAAAAAATGATAAACGGAAGCAAGAGGAGAAGAAATCCATAGAGAGAACACTTCCATAGCCACCACAACCTTTTCCACAAAGATTGAAGAAGGTGGTCGATGACACTAAGTTCAGCAAATTTATGACCATGTTGAAGCAGCTGACTATTAATGTTCCGTTGGTAGAGGCACTTGAACAAATGCCTGGGTATGCGAAGTTTATGAAAGATCTTTTGACTAAGAAGAGGGCAGCAAGTTATGAGCTGAAAGATGATGTGCACCATTATAGTGCAATAGCTACTCGATCGATAGTTCAGAAGAAACCCGACCCCGGAGCTTTCACTATTCCTTGCACCATCGGATCTTTGGACTTTGATAAAGCATTGTGTGACTTAGGAGCCAGCATCAACTTGATGCCATTATCGATCTATAAGAAGTTGGGGTTAGGAGATCCTACACCAACTAATATGAGGCTTGTGATGGCGGATAGGTCGGTAAAACGACCGGTTGGTATTCTATGCAATGTCTTGGTGAAGGTATCTTCATTCATATTTCCAGCAGACTTTGTCATCTTGGATTGTGAAGCAGATTCAGAGGTTCCCATAATCTTGGGACGCCCTTTCCTTGCTACGGGAAGTGTGCTCATAGATTTGAGAGCTAATGAGCTTCCATTCCGAATAAATGACGAAGTGGTTCGCTTTGATGTTTGCAAATCAATGAAGCAACCCAAAGATCTGAGTGTATTTTCTGTGGCTGATGTTGTATTTGATGATGAGAACGAGTTACTTGCTGAAGAACAAATTCTTGATGATCCTTTGGAGGTTTCGCTCATGAAAGGAGAGAATGATGATGCTGAAATTTCTGAAGACGATATTTGTGCTCTATTAGGATTAGGGACATATCACTATACCCCCAAAAAGCTGGATCTAGATCTCAAGAATCGACCCATACCTCCAGCTAAGCCATCTATTGAAGAACCACCCACGTTAGAATTGAAGGAGCTGCCAAGCCATTTGAAGTACGCCTTCTTAGGAAGCGGAAACACTCTTCCAGTCATTGTAGCAGCCGATTTGGGTGAGCAACAAGTTGCAGCTCTTATTGCAATCTTACGAAAGTATATTAGAGCTATTGGATGGACCATTGTGGATATCATTGGTATTCCACCTGGGATTTGCACACATAAAATTCAGCTTCAAGAAAAGTGCACACCCACCATTGAACATCAAAGACGTCTAAACCCACCAATGCAAGAGGTGGTGAAGAAGGAAATTATCAAGTGGTTAGACGCAGGAGTCGTGTATCCTATTTCTGATAGTACATGGGTAAGCCCAGTATAATGTGTTCCCAAGAAAGGAGGTATGACGGTGGTTGCGAATGCAAAAAATGAGCTTATTCCACTCAGGCCTGTTACTGGATGGAGAGTATGTATGGACTACCGCAAGCTGAATTCTTGGACACTCAAGGATCACTTCCCCATGCCATTTATGGACCAAATTCTAGATCGATTAGCGGGGAAAGGATGGTTTTGCTTCTTGGATGGTTATTCAGGTTACAATCAGATTTGTATTGCCCCTGAAGACCAAGAAAATACAACGTTTACATGCCCATATGGTACTTTTGCCTTCAAACGCATGCCATTTGGGTTGTGTAACGCACCAGCCACCTTTCAACGTTGTATGAGGTCTATTTTCTCTGATATGGTAGAAGAAACTTTGGAGGTATTTATGGATGACTTTTCAGTTGTTGGTGAGTCTTTTGAAGCATGTTTGGCAAACTTGAGCATGGCATTGCAAAGATGTGTAGAGTTCAACCTTGTGCTGAATTGGGAGAAGTGCCACTTCATGGTAAAAGAAGGAATCGTTCTTGGGCACAAGATTTCCGAAAGAGGAATAGAGGTTGATCGCGCCAAAATAGAGGTAATTGAGAAGCTACCACCTCCAATTTCGGTGAAGGGAGTTCGTAGTTTTCTTGGCCATGCTGGGTTTTATCGTAGATTCATCAAAGACTTCTCCAAAATTTCTAGTCCATTGTGCAAACTATTGGAGAAAGATGCAAAGTTTGACTTTAATGATGATTGCTTAAAGGCATTCGAATGCCTTAAAGAAAAACTCATCGAAGCCCCTATCATGGTAGCACCAGATTGGATGCTCCCGTTCGAAGTCATGTGTGATGCTAGTGGTGTAGCCGTTGGTGCTGTTCTTGGACAGAGAAAGGAGAAATTATTTCATCCTATCTACTATGCGAGTAAGGTCCTAAATGAAGCCCAAAGGAACTACATTGTTACTGAACAAGAGCTCTTAGCGGTTGTGTATGCGTTTGAGAAGTTCCGTGCCTATCTATTGGGTACTAAGGTGATCGTTCATACAGACCATGCAGCTCTTAGGTGTCTAATGACAAAGAAGGATGCAAAACCAAGGCTGATTCGATGGGTATTGCTGCTGCAAGAGTTTGATTTCGAAGTCAAAGATAGAAGAGGTTGCGAGAACCAAGTGGCTGATCACCTATCCAGACTTGAGAATGAGTATGTGGCGCAACCAGAAAATCAGATTGATGATGCATTCCCTGACGAGGAGATACTAGCAACAACAATGGAGAAATTACCATGGTATGCCGACTTTGCAAATTTCGTGGTGAGTAATGTGTTACCTTCCAATTTATCTTACCACCAAAGGAGGAAGTTTATGCATGACGTTCAGCACTACTATTGGGATGAGCCTTATTTGTTTCGAAGATGCGCGGATGGTATCATTCGACGATGTATATCCCATGAAGAAGTGCCTACTATATTGGAAGCATGCCACACTTCGCAAGTTGGAGGACATCATGCAGGGAATCGAACGGCAAGGAAAGTCTTGCAAAGCGGTTACTATTGGCCTACAATATTTAGAGATGCATATGACTATGTGCGAAGGTGTGACCAATGCCAACGTCAAGGTGCTATTTCAAAACACCATGAAATGCCCATGTCCAAAATTCTGGAGGTAGAACTCTTTGATATGTGGGGTATTGATTTCATGGGACCATTCGTGAATTCGTTTGGAATGAAGTACATCTTGGTTGCTGTGGATTATGTGTCAAAATGGGTTGAAGCTGTAGCATTGGCCGACAACGAAGGAAAGCGTGTTGTAGCGTTTTTAAAGAAGAATATCTTCTCTCGCTTTGGAGTACCTCGTACTATCATAAGTGATGGAGGATCTCACTTTTGCAACAAGCTATTCAAATCTGTATTGGCCAAGTATGGAGTCAAGCAACACAAGGTAGCTACTCCTTATCATCCCCAAACCAGTGGACAAGTTGAGGTTTCCAACTGCGAGATCAAGTAAATCCTTGCCAAGACGGTTAATGCGAATAGGAAGGACTGGTCTCGAAAGCTAGATGATGCACTATGGGCGTACATGACTGCATTCAAGACACCCATTGGCATGTCACCTTATCAGCTAGTTTATGGGAAAGCTTGTCATCTACCCATCGAGCTTGAATATAAGGCATTGTGGGCATTGAAGCACTTGAATCTGAATTGGGATGATGTGAAGAACCTGAGGTTGGAGCAGCTGAACGAACTAGATGAATTTCATCTCCATGCATATGAAAGATCAGATTTATACAAGGAGCGGATGAAGAAGTATCATGATCAGCGGATTGTTCGACGAAACTTCCAAAAAGGTGACATGGTACTACTCTTTAATTCCAGACTCAAGCTCTTCCAAGGTAAGTTAAAATCGAAATGGTCTGGTCCATTTAAAGTCATCCAAGTCTACTCGTCTGGAGTAGTCGAATTGGAAAACAATGAGGGTGTTATCTTCAAAGTGAATGGCCAACGTGTCAAGCCATATATCAGTCCTCTTGACTTGATGAATGACCTGACCATCACTTATCTCGACGAAGTCTAAGTACTCGAGATTACTACGTCGAGCCACGACAATAAATAAGGCGCTAGATGGGAGGCAACCCATCGTTTTATTGTTTTATTGTTTTATCGTTTTATCGTTTTGTCATTTTAGTATTTTTTTCTTTTGATAAATGAAAATCCAAAAATAAGAGTCGTGCCACGACCAAAACTAAGGTGCTTGGTGGGAGGCAACCCTTCGTACTAATCATTTTCATTTTGTTTTGAGCAAATATAGGTGCAAGAAGTACGCGACGAGGAGATCGATTTCAATTGACGATTTGGACGCATTGTATGGTAAAGTCGGTAAGTTAGGAATGGTGATGCATAAGTCTATGAATTGAGCCTTTCTCACGTCATAATAGGCTTAGAGGAAGGCTAGGCCTTGGTAAAAATAGGCCAAGAACGATGCACAACCTATTCTATAGCCTAAGGACTCGGAATCTAGTGTGCTATACACTATGCGCCGCCTATTCCTAGGTATGCTTTTGACTATGCGCCGCCTATGCTATGGCATTTGAGATACTGAGACCAAATGCCATAGACTATGCGGCGCATATGTCTAGAAATGCCATAGACTATGCGGCGCATATGTCTAGAAATGCCATAGACTATGCGGCGCATATGTCCCATTATGACATGGACAATGCGCCGCATATGTCATTGATATGCCGCGAGATATGCGCCGCATATGTGGTGATTTTGTCCCCAAATCCGATTGTAAATGGGTCATAACCCGACCCATACTCTTCCTATATAAAGGGGACTTGGTTTTATAACACAACCACATTAGAAACAACCCTAAAGGCGCCGCATATCACTCCAAATCCTCTCAAAATTTTCTTCCTTTGTTCTTCGAATTCACAACAACTTCTCCACAATCTTCAAGCAAGTAAGTACTCTCTTATTCTTCATCTATTTATCGTAAGTACTACGTTGCTATGCTTATTATAAATTGCTAAATCATATGAGATTGATGGTGATGTTCATGTGTTTGGATAATTGTTGCAAAATCGTGAGAGTGAATATCTACGTAGGGAATTCTTGACTTGTTTCCGACTTGAATTTTGCTCCAATAGCATTGTTATGATAATTGCTGAATTGATATGGCTATGAATATTGCTTAAGATTGTTGGTTGGATGCTTACATGATAGACTATCCCGGTCATCGGGATAAGGTTATAGTGCCTCTCGACTTAGGAGGTTATGCTTGTTGTAAGAATAATGATTCCATGTGGTAACCCCTAAGTTGTAGTATTGCTATATCCACCATGAAAGTAGTCCAATGGCTGTAAATAAGTGATGTAATGCTGATTCTCTTGTCGGAATACAATCACGGATGTCGACGAAATCTGAGTACTCGACCACTTTCACTTCACTGATTTGTGTTAACAAGATTAAGTGTGGGGTGGTACTCCTAGTGCTTGCATATAGATTGTATAAAGTGAGATTGTGCTGCAACTAACATTATTTCTAGTCTCAGGTACAATGGCACCTAAAGCAAGGCAAGGCAAGGAGAAGGCTACCACGTCCCGAAAGGACAAAAAGAGAAGCCGAAAAGACCAAGGAGAATCATCCTCAGCGCACCTACCACGCAGAATGTTCGGAATTAAATGGGTTCTTGAGGAAGAAGCCAAAGCATGGTACAGCAGCAACAAAGAAAATAAATATGTGCACGTCGACTTGATCAACAAGGAGAACTTAGCAAAGTAGGAGCCGCAAATGTTGGCTAAAATAATGACCTTGAAGCTAGATTTCATCTTCCGCGACATGGGAGAGTGCAATCTTGACTTGACAAGAGAATTTTATGCCAACTGGTCGCCAAACACAACAGGCAACGAAGTCAAAATTCGGGGCCAAGTGTTACAGCTTACAGCGGATTGGATCAACTCTTTTCTTGGCCTACCTTCGGTCGACCCTGCACCATACAAAGAGCTGTACAGCAGGCCTCCTTACAGAGCGATAAGACACACGCTTTGTGGAAGCAGATCAATGGCAAGATGGGGCAGACATAAGGAAACAGGCCGTCACAACACCTTCCCCTATGCTCCACTAAATAGGGAAGCAAGAATCTGGATGCGCATGGTCAACTCATGCCTTATTCCTGGGACGCAATACACCAAGATATCGAGAGATAGAGTGTGTTTGGTTTCTGCGTTGATGACGAATGTCCCTATCAACTTTGGGGCAATCATTCGATCTACCATGAGGAAGGCCAGACTACACCGAAGGTCCCATTTCACATTCGGCAATTTGTTGACAACAATGTTGCGGAAGGAGGATATAGAAGAGGAACCAGCTGACCACAAACTCCCACATAACCCAAAGAAGGTTGACCTCACCAAGGTCAAAGATGCTGAAACAACGCATGGAGTCAACCTTACTACTGCGGAGAGACATGCTCGTGATGAGAGTTTCTTCCGTCATCTATATGGCATGACACGATTCACTATGATGAGTGGTGGACGTATTCCAACTGCTGAAGAGCTCCAACAGCTGGACCACGACTACCCAATGAACAGGCATGCCAGGGAGATGTGTGGAGTGGGCGTATATTTTGAGGAACCTCTTGATGATGACGTGCCAACTGATGATGATAGACGCTTGCCTGATTTTGATAATGAGGAGAACTCTGACGATGACTCTTATGATGATTCAGACGAAAGGGGTATGACCCCCGACATTGATGAGGAGTCCGACTAAACCAGGTTTTTCGCATTTATTTTCCACTGAAGGCAGTGTCCCGTCTAAGTGTGGGGTGGCAGAATCTGCATGCTATACTTCTTTGCTTGCACCTATGTTTGCATGTTTGCTTGTTTACTTTGTTTTTTTTTTAGTCCATTTTTTTTTGTTAGTTTTTTTTTTTCGTTTGACGTTTTTTTAGGAGTAAAATTTTACTAGCTTCGCATGAAATTATTTTGATAGGCAGCATGAGATTAGAACAAGAGTATGTGCTACAATTGTGAATAGTGAGACATTTAGGCTCTAGTTGTGACTTATTATGTGATATTTCAATTCCTTCACTTGTTGGGTCGAGAGTCTATATTACTTCCAATCAAGTCGACCATGTGCCTTGTGTGTGCGAGATAATAGTATATTCTATGTTTGTAGCTGATGCTACAACTTGCCTGGTATGTATGCAAAGCGAAAATAAGGAGTGTAAGTTTAGGATATGATTTAGGCATTTCTTTGGCAACCTATACATGTTTACCTCCAGTTTTACCTACCCATGCACATCATCCTAGTTAACCCTTTTGAGCCTTTAGCCTATTTCTTTGACAACCTTGTATGTCAGCCTAATCCATTTCTTTCAAGACCGTAATTTGATCCAAATTCCTAAGTGCTTTAAAGTGAAAAAGTCATGTGACAACATAAGAGGAAATTGGGTGAGTATGATGCTTTAAATTGTAATGGTGCTTGAATGTGTTATGAAAAAGAAAGTGCTATCATAAGAGGTATGTTGTGAAAAGAAAAAGGAAAAGAAAGCTGAAAAGTGAGTTGTGCTTAAAATTGAAAAACAATAGATGAGAACAAGGGTGGAAGAATAAAATAAAGAAAGGTTGAAAGAAAAAAGTGTCAATGATACAATGTGATGTATTAAAGTGCTTAGGAACTTAGTCACTATTTCTGGCCAAAATAGTTGATCCTACCTGTCCCTTAGCCTACATTACAAGCATCAAAATACCTACTTGATCCTAACCTTAACATTCCGACATTTAGTAGAGTACTACATTAAGGGCAAGCCTATGGTCATTAGTAGCTAAATATGAATTCTTTGTGAGAGCGAGAGCAAGGATATTGTTGATACCCATGTTTGAAAAATATGCTATACACTGAGTGATTATGGGTACTATATTGTGAGACACACATGGTTGATGAGTTTTTGGATAGTTGTATATGATTCTATGTACCTTAACGTTTGCATGCGAGTTGATCACCATCATGAGTCTATGCTTGAGGTTAAATTGTTTCTACTTATAATCGGAAAGCTACTCTTTGTTGATAATTGTTGTGCTTGTCTTGAAGAATGTTTTGTGTTGTTGCTGTAAAAACCTTAAGTCGATGTTTAGAAGGACATGATATTTTGTTCGAGGACGAACAAATCTACAAGTGTGGGGTGTTGATGATAGGCGAATTTACGTGCCTATATCAATATATTTTGCCCATATTTTAGCCTAGTTTTGAGAACTAATTATCTATTTCATGTACTTTTAGTCCTTTTTCCTATAAATGAGCTAACAAACATGATTAGTAAAGTTTCAGGTATAAATGATGCAAAATACAGCATTTTATGGCTTACTTGACGCAAAAGAAAGCTCACAAACGAAGTGGAAAGGAGCTGGACGCCTAAAGGACCAAATCTGCTGCATGGAAAATCTGTCCCGGGCTAAAACAGCAATTCTGAAGACTTTGGGGACTTACAGACACAAAGCTGGATTTTTACCAAGATACATTAACCTAGTATAATTAGGTTATGTGTTTTACTATTCTATTTGGATTATGATATTGTAACCTTACCCTAGTACATTTTGGGTCAAGGATTTCATTAGTATATTAGGATTTGGTTATTTATTTTATTAACTTAGTAGGAGTAGGATAGGAGTATTATAAATACCCTATCATGTTAGAGATTTTTATAACTTCTTCAACTATTAATTCAACAATTAATTTTCTTCCATCCCTCTCTTCTTCCACTACAACACTTCTATTCACTCTTCTAATCTTTCCATTAATTCTATTATTTTTCTATTCATCTATTCCACAACAAGAGAATCGTTACTTGCTACGGAATCACCAAAACCACACGCCTAAACACCTACTTTTCACGCCATCCACCATGCAAAACGTGATATCCTTCGCATTCATGGGTAACTAAACCTCTTAGTTGGGGTTATGGAAGCCGAATGAGTTACTATCTATAGCTGTGAGTTTGTGAGTTCAAGACACGTATATTGCTTATATCATTACGCTCTTCATCTTAATCTACATTCTTTGCGGTTGCAAATGCAAGAATACGCCAGTCTAACATTTAACTTGTTCGAGAGAAAGGTTATTTGTCTGGAAAAAAGATAATGTCAAGGTAGTAGGACACCCTTTCCTATTAAAAAGCTAGTCCCGTAACTGGACTAACATCTTGGAGAATTCGTACCGTTAGACACGCTTTAAGCTTGAGAGAGTTAAAGTGAAATAGTCCTTGTTCAGGTCGAGAGACGCTTGGATTTACCATCGACTACAATTCTCTATAAGCAATTGCATGTCAAGACTCTACACACTCATAGCCGATAGAGACGTATACCTCAGAAGGTGGACATAACCCCAACGCTTCAATTCTCATTGTTTCACAACCTACGAAATACTCTCTTTTTACTTTGCTATTTTCAGCTTTTATTTCATTACTTTGGTTACTTATTACAATCCCCCCTTTTTACGAGACTTGCACCAAAAGTCTATTAATTTTGCTTACTTGTTGGCCAAGCTATTCCCTGTGGAATCGATACCCAACCCAGGTTGGGTTCTATATTTGCTAACGACCGCTTTACACTCAAACGAGAGTTGTAGATTGAGCATTATCATAGGCCACTTTTTGTGATTTGGACCCAAAAGTGACCCTAAATGCAACTTGGGTCCAAAAGTGACCCAAGGCCCAAAACATAACAAAAGTATTCTTTATTCTTCCAATCTTCTCATGGGGAATCACGATATTCCTCTTCGTCTCTGAAACTCGGCCATGAGTCATTTTCACTCGTATCAAATCTACACTTAATTACACAAAAATTTTCCAAATTTTCACACCAATTTAGTCAAAAATTCAATCCCAAAGATTTTTTTGTCAATTTTTTTTAATTTATCCCACCCATTTTATCATTAGTTTAATGACTACAATACAAATTCGTAATTTCTAAAAGACCTATTAGGTTACTAGGTGAAGGTAGATTATTAATACATGGTGGTGGAATGGTAGTGAAGTGGTGGCGAAGTGCAGCTTATAAAAAAGGAAAAACAGATACTTTATTTTAAAAATAAAAAATAATGAGGAAGAAGAGATTTAAAAATGGAAAGAGATTAAGAGATTTAGATAAAAAAAAATAAGATTTCACACTCCCAAATTTAGTATAGTGCTATGCCACATTAGCAGATTGTGTCTAATTGACATAGTTTCTACAGAAATCAAGTGTTCAATAGGTACAGGACTAAGTACAAGTGTCTTGTAATCCTCAATATACTAAAATAGTTTATTACTCCCTCCGTTTCAAAAAGAACGACCTACTTTCCTTTTTAGTCCGTTTAAAAAAAGAATGACCCTTTTCTTTTTTGGCAATACTTTAATTTCACCTTTCCACATTACATGTTTAGGACCACAAGATTAAAGGGCATTTTTGTACATTTGACACAACTTTAATTTAAGGCCACAAGATTCAAAAGTCTTATTTATTTTCTTAAACTTTGTGCCAAGTCAAAGTAGGTCATTCTTTTTGAAACGGAGGAAGTATTTAATATTACTGGTCGGATTGATTTTAAGGATTTATACAAATACTCTATCTTTGTTCATTTTAACTTGTCAATTTTAATATAGAAAAAGAGTTACATTTATAGTTGTATTCTAAAAATAACCATATTTTTTATTCATTATACTTTTTGATTATACTTGTTCTTAACATACAACTTTGGATTAATAATTTTCCTTAAATTGTGCTGGCGTATATGTATTTTATTATTAAAATAATATATTAAGTGCATATGTTAGTCGATATAAATTGTGCTAAAAGACGTGAGCTATTGGGGAAGATCAACCTATTATCCCTAAAGTAACTTTTATCCATTGAGCGATGGTCCTTCCACTCGACACCATCGGATCACTAATGCAGACTTTTATCTCTGCTCGAAGAGTGGGTCTTGCAGTCAAGCTCCCTTCTACCTTCGCACTCAAGGGACAATCTTCATCCAATATGAGGAAATATTTGCACACCACTGTTACTTTATGGGAGGCCTACGCCCTATAGAAACGGTCTACCTGAGACTGTCCCTTGGCTCATAGGACCTGACACGAGATTAGAATTTGATACGCCTAAAATATAACTCTCCTAAAAGAGTATAAGCGATCATTGTTAAATATGTAACCTAACTAGTTTGGGGTCGAATACCACAAGGAATATGGTGTTAAATAAGTATTATGAGTATTAATTAACTGTTAATCAGAAGCTTCAAGAAATAAAAAGGGATTTTATTGTTAACAAATATTGTTCAGAGTTTACTCTGTGTTTGAGCTAGTGATTAGCTTGCAAATTTAAAAATCAATGAGAGACAGTAAACTAGGATTATGATCACCAAGTTGTTTCAACAATAAGGGTTGTGGGTCATCTGAAATCCATATTTAACAAATCCAATTACCAGGCTAATTGTGCAATAAAGTCCATCTAATTGTTTCTCAACCCTAAATGATGGTTACACTTTAATTCTTTGGAACTTAAAGAGAAAATTATATTAATTAATTAAATACTTAAGAGATTGATCCAGTTAAAGTATCAACCATAATATCAAAGGTTAATTTCTATGATTTTCCTGTAAATCTTCTCTTTTCCTAACATCGACTCTTCTACTCAAACAAGTGGTATCTTTAGGTATATCCTTCAAGTTTGCAACCAAGAAAAATCATTAAACTGAAGAGAAGGTTATGCAATTGGATTAACCTGAAGGATTTGATCATTCCACAACCCTGACAATGAATCACACCAAGGCTCCCATAACCCTAGTACGATAGTTTTAGCCACACATGGTTAAATAAAGAAATTTCATTGTATGTTTTATAAATAATTCTGAAAAACATACAAAGATACAAAGTTATTCCAAATCTTCAATTAATTGTGAATAAAATGAAATCCCTAAATATAAACTTGTCTCTTAGAGAATTCTACGTTACCATTGTGTTTTAATAGCAAAAGATACCTAATTTAACCCTAAGTTAGGTATTTATAGGCTCCCAGAAAGTGGGAATTCAAAATTCAAATAAAAGTTATCGCGTCATCAATTGATGGTCTGTCACAAGCTTAATAGACCATCACCAAATCCATCATTGGGACTTTGATTTCCTTCTATTCTGTTTAAGGCAGATGGTCACAATGATGGATCATCGCAAGCCTGACAGCCTGTCACCCAGTACATTACAGGGATCTTGATTTTCCCTTATTCTTTTAAGGCCAACGGACATAGTGACGGTACTTCACTAGCCTAATGGACCTATTTCATCACTTGGATCATGATTTCCCCTTGTTCTGTTTAAGGACGATAGACACAGCGATGGTTCGTCGCAAGGTTGACGTCCTGTCACTTAGTCCATCACATGCATTTGTTTCCTGCTTTTCAAAGTGATTCCTTATTCTAAGTAATCATCTGGAGAACAAGTAAAACCCAGCATCAAATACTTCAATAGTTGCTTAAAATCATACAATTACCCATGTAAAAGGTATAAAATAGTTTTTCAAATACCAAAATATCAACACCCTCAACTTAAGACAATTGTTTGTCCTCAAGCAACTCAATACCACAGTACATTTATAATAATAACAATGACTGATAATCAGCTATTGGACTACATATTAAGCAAATACTTAACTAGAACATTACTCATGAAATTTCAACACAGAAGGATCCATATTTGGCATTACTTGACAATTCACAACATGCATACCCATGAATACAAAACCTCAAAGAATCAGTAATGACAAGCATGGTTTAGTTTTCCCTCACATTCAGAGAAATCCGCCATATTTATTCTCTTAAATTGTGGGCTAACAACTAGAACTCTTTGTAACACCCCGAGATCCCATCCTGAGATGACACACGGTGCTTATGACCCCGAAGGACCACAAGATAACCCTTTACTGATATTTGTACCTGTACACTGCATAATATCAAAAATAAATGAGGAAACTAGCCATAAGGTTCAACACATCTATGAATACTCATAATACAGAAAACTAAATACTAATACATCCATCTGAAAAGCCTATAAACTGTCTGAACTATGGAGTTGATGGGCCAGGTCCCTAACTAACTCCATCAACTAAAAATAAACAAAGTTTGAAACAATAATATTAAATTGAGATTCATCCTCAAAAGAAGAGAACTCACTACTACTGTTGCTGACTAGGACTAAACTACTGAGGATACTCTGGATCCTGTGCCTCTGAACCTATGGTGTCAAATAAAACACCATAGCATAAATGCGTCAGTACAAAAATGTACTGAGTATGTAGATGGGGTAGGCTAATGCAAGGGCTCATGCATGTACAATATCTAAACTGAAATAATCATGAAATATGCCATATGAGAACACATACATAAATGCACAGACCATGAACACAATCATCGCAACTCTAGATACTGAAACTCGGATACCACTTTACTTTGGACTGAACTCGCTGCTGATATTAAGATACTGAATCACTGACTCATCTGATACTAATAACTGAGGATCTGGATGTACTTACATCAAGGACTGAATTCTGAGCTTACTACTTTTGACAAACAAAATTAGAGATCAACTTTTCTAATAGATGACTTTGGAAGCTTTATCAATGATAAGAAATATGATTATATATGAATCTAACAACATGAGTATTCAATAGAAATCTAATACTGTGATCAAGTCTGTCTGGAGGGATATCTCTGAATATGATATGAAACAACTGTATATGATACCAAGTCTATCTGATGAGATGGTCCATGAATCAATGGAACTATCTGAGTTCCTTATAAAGATAGATGACTGTATCTGACAGTTCTAATTTTTTAAGATTGATTCTGAAACTGAGATTGAATCTGAAACTAAAACTGTGGGAAATAGTCATCTAACCGGCATGCCCTTACTACCTCTTAGGGGTCCAGCTTTTACCCCTGGCTGAGAGGGTGCGAATACCGTTCCACTGGTAAAGACACTATTTTTATGTAACCCTCATCTATCAGGTAATCAAATAAGAATGGTGAAGCGCTCATCTAACAGGTTAAGCCACCTCATCTACCCTTAACTATCAGGTATGATTTCTCAACCTACGTTGGCTACATAGTTTTGGAGTGCAAGGATTGCTTCTAAGAATCACACCCTCTACTAGTAGGTGAGTTCCCATCCTTGAGCTCACTCGGTGCTGAGTCCTACTCCCAACTGAAAGACACTGATTTGATTCTTAACTGAACTTATACTGAGATGAATCTGATACTGATCATGTTTCTCAAAAGATGTGACTGAGTTATGCAGAGATTACTTAGTTTTGTATCTGACGGGAAAGGTATCGAATCATGGTATCTGACTGACGATACAGAGCTTTAATACGTTACTCAAATTGCTTCTGAGATTAGCACTAAATCACTTGAATAATATTAGAACTGAGCTGATTACAGGACTGAGGCTAGATTACTAGTGATACAGAGATTCCAGAGATAACAGAGATTACTAAGCTTTCTTAAGTTCTGCACTTGTCTGAGGATACAGAGTTCTATAGTTCACTGAGTTTTGAGAATCATGGATCGACTGGAATTATCGAGAAACTGACACGGGCTCTAGAAAATAGCTCAATTGTCGGGTATAAATACCCCCAAGATTCAATGACATAAAAGTAAATCATAATCATTCATTCATTATCACATTCATTCATATATCATCACAATCATTCATGCATCTTCAAGATCATTAAAACAACTTCAAGTAGTTAGGAATCATATCATAAAATAACGTAGGGGAAACATGCTACTAGATCATACTCCATTCAACAAATTTTTATCTCAACTATTTCATACCTATATCAATCTTGACACCTGTTTGGATATCACATGGCTTGGGGAAATTTCATACTATCATGTCACAACTTACTTGCTAACCACTTGACATGTATTAAAAACTTGCATATATCAAAGAGTACATAATCGTGGAATTTTCAACCATCATATCTCGACTTGTTCACTAGGGCCTTTCAACAACCACTAGACATGACCAATTTTACACCTACATGGGGATTCTATGCTATCTTGGCACATATCACTCACTAAGGTATTTTATCAAACACTAGGCTTGCATGGACTAGCTCAAAATTTGGGGCTTCCTATTCAACATACTATAATGGCCCTTATGCTTCACCTAAGCTCTTTATCAAACCTATGGGGTACATGCTTCGCTTATTTAACCATTTCTACACATAAAAGTCATGAACACATTACATAGAACATAACTTCAAGATGGTCTATCACAAACATCACATGAATTCCATACACTAGGGTCAAATCTCATAATTTTTGTAGGAAAACATAAATCAAAACTCAACAACACATTAAACATCAATTTTAACTCATACAAATCATTACCAACTCATAAACATAAAAATCTTTTAGTTTTAAAAAGGGTTCTTGAGGTTCTTGGATGAAAGGGACCCAAGAATCAACATCTACATACCTTAACCTTTGAAATAGTATGAATTCTAATGCTTGAGACTCTATCAACACTTGTAATAAATGATTCTCAAAGCCCACACTATAAGGAACTTGATTCTTGAAGAAAGCTTGAAGATTTATGGATGAATTTTTGGAATATTAAGGCTTTTGATGAAACCCTAATTAGCTATTCTTGGTAGAATTGGAAGAGAAAAATGATGAAATTAGTGTTTTGGAAGTGGGTTTTCATATTTATAGAGGCTCACAAGAGGTGGGAAATGACCAAAATACCCTTGCAAAAACGTCTCTAAATTGCTAAAAAAATGGCTAACGACATTTGTGATACACCGTCAAACCTGTGACAGGCCGTAACAAAATGCCATCACAAAAGGGTGGATTTCATGATTTTCTGCCTAATTGTGATGACCTTTTGTGACAAGCCATCAGATCTGTGACGGGCCATCACAAAATTTCGTCACACATTTTCTAGACTAACATGCTGGAGTAAAATGGGTATAACTCTTCCTCTAATATCAGTTTTTTTATGAAATTTATATCATTGGAAATATAATTAAAATATATTTCATTTGATATATGGTAGGTCCTATAATTAGATATATACAAGGATTTATGGTCGATTAAAGTTGACCAAAATTTTGACGGTCACTGAAACTTGAACGATAGGAAAGCTTTCAACTCGTCCATGAGTTAGGGGACCTCTATGATCTTGATTCATGCTCAAATAGATTCCCACATGATTCAAAGTATTTCATATGTGGGAGGATATTTCTGAAACATTTTGACTCAGATTTTCACTTTACCAAAATACGCTTTTAGGCTCAGACTGGAAGAGGATTTTACGGGGCATTACATTCTCACTCTCACAAGGAAAGTTTCAAACAAAGAACTTACACCCATAATCTTACCCTTATCATCTTATGTAGTCTATGGTTGATTAGGAATGATCACTCAGGTTTTTTTACGACTTGTAATGAGGGTTTGGTGATAGGTGAAGGATGTTTTGGGCTAGTGACTCCACCCTATTTGTCCTTAATATTAATTACCATGACAACTTCTTTTCAGTCTCCTTCATAATCTATAATATTCTTCCTGCAGCCTTAAAACACTTTTTTTCAAAATATACATCAGCAAACCTCAACTTATGTTGATTTTCTTAGTTGATTTACACATTATCTAAATAGATTAGGGCTGGATGAGACTCTTTTATACAATTCAAACTGCTTGCTTTTGAATTATTATCTTTCGAACAGTATCCACCCTCAACATAGGTATTTTGCCTAAGTCGAGGTGCATAATATCCAAGGAGGGACCAGATCCAAAATTAGTTGTCAATAATTAGAAGAAAGTGACTAAGAATAGTTAGGGAAGAGGATAAAAACAAAAAGCTCAAAATGGGTTCAAAGAGAGACATTGAATCTTTTTGGTATGATTTTTTAAGGCTTAGTGGACTAAAAATTAAAGGAGGTCTGTTATCCTATCTATTTAATTAACCACAATGTTATGCAAATGAATGGGGTAAGTTCTCGCTTTTCACATAATATAAGAACTGTATCAAATCCTTACAAACACTGGCAATAAACTAATACTCCTTTTATACACTCTTGGACTTGCCCCAACATGAGTATGCTTTCTATAATTCAATATTCTAATGCAAATTACAAATCCACAATTGTTAATCATCACACAGTATATACAATAAGTGACAAAAGGGAATATTTTCATAAATCTCAATTCAAAGCTATCTACCATATCACTATTCTTCAACACATATGAAAGGTATTTAACACTTAAATATGAAACAAAAGAACATAATACATTTATAATTACAAAAGAAACATATCAGAAAAATAACATCTTAAACATGTCGGTTTTACTAGATAGAACATGAGGGTAAAGAACACAGGCAACAAAAACCCCTGTGGTGACCTATTCCACATAAAAACACAAGCAACAAAAACCCCTATGGTGACTTATTCCACATAAAAAGTACCCCACCCCTACTAAATGGAAATATTTTGTCCTCAATACATCATAAATTAAGAACAATGGAGTAGAATACTTGAAAATCCCTTAGTCTTATGAATCAGTCGAGTTAGGCGAGGCTTTTTTAGCCTCAGATACTATAGTAGCAACCCCCTCAGTAACTGTGGTGCTCAACACAGCTTCCTTCTCAGTGGAAGGTATCAGAATAGGTATTGGCTCCAACGTGTGCCCATTTCCTCAGGCTGAACTAGTGGACGCCCCAGCTTCTCCATCAGCGGTTTTCTTCTTTCTCTTCTCTTAATCTCTCTTTGATCATTTTAGTACTTTTCTCAAATTTCTTTTCTCCAGTGTTTCATATTTGCGCCTTTTCTTTCTATTTGATCTTGTGTCACCACTTTCATTAATTTTCTTACCTTTATCCTTGAGTGTCCAGTCCATGAGATCTATTATACCTTCTTCTTCATCACTTACCACCAATGTAGGATCAAATGAACTTGGTGGTAGTTGACTCTTCAATTCAGCAATTCTGCCTGTCCTTGCTTGAATTCAGCAATGAACTTTGCAAAATCTAAAATGGATAGACTTATTAGCCTGTTGTTCACTCACTCTTCTATATCATCCATTCTTGAATACAAGTTCTCATATGTTTTAACAGATTTAGCTACAATTATATCAATAAACAACTTAAATTCTTTTGCCTAAGCATTCAGTTGTCGCTCAAACTTTATTTGAACCTTCACCATTTTTGCAAAATTCTCCTGGGACAACCTGTAGTCCAAATATCTTTGAGGTATAAAAGCAGTATCGATGTCTCTCCCACTGGAGGTAAGACTCCATACCCATAGAATCACCCTATGGGACATAAGTAACTAAAGAAAATGACATACCTAAAGGCACCTCTGCAGTCTCTAGAGTGGGTGCAGTTTTGGCATCACTGGCTGGCGGCTATGGACTCACATCTCAAACTTGGAATCATTTTTTGTCCACTCAATGTCTTACCTTCTAAAAGATCAGACCTTATTATCCACACCCCTAATTATAGGCACATTTGCCTTCATGCACAATATGTGATGAAGCACAAAAATGGTAATGCACATGCCATTTTATGAGTACGAACAAACATCACATTAGTAATAATGTGACCAAAGTCAATCTCAACCTCTCAATCATACTGGATACTAGCACTACCCTTTGATTATCCAGGTTAGCATCCCCTCCGGTAGGCATCAACCTCAATCAGACTATGGCCCACCAAAACTTTATTCCAAAACTTAGGAATGACTTTGCTCTATATTTTTTACCCTACAGCCATGATGGGCTGTCATCATCTAGGAGAACATGAGCCAACCAAGGATTTTGGTTAGATTTTGTAGTCATACGATGCTCGAGCTCCTATAAGATGGTTGGTGCTTCATAATCTGAATCAAACAACATTTTATTGATTGTGCAATGAGAAATATCAATTGTTCTTCCTCTTACAGGAACTTGAGTTTTGTTCCTCATGTCTGCAATTCTGAAGGCTTTGGTACAATCCTTCTCTAACAGCACCAAGTAGTTAGCAGAGAATTCTCTTACTATGTTTAGAAAATACAAACCCAGAGGCTTACTCAAGCCTACTAGCTCATACTCATTAAACCTTTTTTCCAAATTTGGGTACTCATGGAGATCAGATGTTACTAATTGATACTCTTCAGCAATGGGCCGCTTCATTGATATGTTCTGAGTGGTATGGAGCCCATAATATAAGTAATTTTGTGTACCCTCAACCTTCCACTGTATTGATTCATGCACTTCTGAATCTTTGTGTCTGATCACATCTCCTTCTTCAAGTTCTGACATATCAACTGCGTCAAGGTTTGAAGTATTAACCACTTCCTCATCGGGGCTAGAACTTGTCGTGCTACTGTTTTCACTTTTACTCTCCATATCAGACTGAGAGAGTACTTGCTTCTTCTTCTCACTTTGGCGAGTATTAAATATTGGTGCTTCATCATCTCTTAATTTTTTACCTCTTCCTCTTGAAGTGGTGGTGTCTTGGGATGGTTGAGATCGCCTACTACCTCTCCTTGCTGGTATTTTTTGAGTCATAGAACATGAAGATGAAACATAAAATCAAACAACCAATTAGAAAATATAACAGCTTAAAGTATCTGTAACGCCCCGCAATTTGAACTATAATATAGACCATGATTTCGATGCGTTGTTAATCTCGAAGCCATAAAATCCTATTCCAATATGGCATGTTAATTATTGTATAGTATGTGAATCCACTAAAGCTTGAATTTAGACCATAGAGGTCCTTCAACTCAAGGACGAGTTGAAACTATTTTGATCGACTAAGTTTTAGTGGATGTTGTAAAGTGTGTCAGATTCCATCGACCATAACTCTCTGTATATGTCGAATTAGGAAGCCTACTATGTGTCAAATGATAGGTATTCGATTTAGCATCCCAACGATACTAATTTGGCTAAAATCCGACACCCAAGCAAAAAGTTATGGCCCTTCAAAGTGATAAGTGTCACCTAACAAATCGCCCATGGCCACTGGAAAGCATAGGCAATAGCCTAGGTGACGCCTATGTAAACATAGGCGATAGACTAGGTGGCGCCTATGTAAACATAGGCGATAGCCTAGGCGGTGCCTATGTGAACATAGGCAATGGGATGGGCGGCGCCTATGTAAAGAAATCCAGTGACTTAAACACTCCGTGTTGGGGACAAAGTGGTGCTTTTCCACCCTTACTTAGCCCTAAAACATGAGATTTAGTTCCAAGGACCCCAAAATACATATTCATTTATAAAAAGTGCTCAAAGATTCTCCTTAGGGTTTCAAAATAAAAACCCAAATAGTTCAAGATTTGACCGTAGGTTTTCAAAGATAATTACATATTTGGAATCAACAACCCGCAAGCTTCAAGAAAACATCTATTATCCTTGGAAATAGAGGTACATGGGGTTATCCAAAAATCTCATGGGTGTAGTTTTTATGAACATGCATGCTTTTAAATAGGAGTTTCCAACCAAATGCTAATATCTTGCTTTCAATATGATTTCTAAGTCATTTACTTTATGTCATGGGAATTGTTTTCCTAAATACATCAATGGTTGAAACCATGCATATGTGATTTGAGATTTTCCAAGGAAGTTTGATAAATATGAATGATAAATTGCTTTCAAATTCCCATGATAATGTCTTGATACCCCATATCATATTGTGATCAACAAAAGAGAGCATGAATTTGAAATAAATATTGTTCACTACTTTTAAATGATGAAGCACCTTGGTTTTTATATGGTTATGCATATGTGGAAGTGATATTTATGACTTACAAGTCGGGTATGACGATACCCTACATAATATGATATGTGATTGAATAAGATGAAATTTGAATGCATTGATTTTACATGAGAAAGGTGGATGCCCAAACAAGACATTTGACACATAAGGGCTCATCGCTGGAAAATATGTTTTCCGACATAGAATATTGGTACCAGGCTAAGTGATCTTGTGTACTTTACTTCATGTCATTCCCAAATTGGGACTATAGGTAGGAGCCCATGCTAAGTGATCTTAGGCACTACCATTGGGTCGAGACACCATGCTATGTGACCTTGTGTGTCTCTCCGTCACTTATAGTCAAATCTCGGTGGCAACCGAGGTTAGATAGTTGGTGTAAATTATGTAGGGAATTCCACCTAGCTCAGTTGCATTTCATTGATTGTTGAGAAAACTATTGCATTACACCTATGTGCTTTCAAATGGTTTGATAAAAAATTGTTTTATAATGGCTCTCAACTATATTTTGTAAAAATATTATGTTTTGTTTTGATATCTCTACGTGCCAGTACTTTTGTGCTGACCCCCTCCCCTCTCCAACCTCTTAGGTTCAGAGGCCCAGTCTAGGAGTCAAGAGAATCAGTAGATCATTCAGACAGATTTGCTGAGACAAGTGGTGAGCCTTCTATGTTTCAAAAGGCTTATGTCCTTTAGTCCTTTTTTTTCTAATATTCAGTTTTGGGGTCTACTGGGGGCCTTTTCCCTATTTATATACGGTTACTTGACTCAGTATTTTGTTAGATATTTTCATAGATAGTTGTTTAGAGGTTAATTGATATTGAGGGTACCTTATTTTCCTATTAATGTTTCTTTTCATATTTATGACTATGTTTCTGAATTATTGTGTTTTTTTGCATCACTTTCATCATATGAATTAGGTGCATGATTATCTGACAGATAGGGGTATTTCGGGCCTTCATGGTTCAAAATTCTCATCATGGCCAGGAGCTGATTTGGGTCATGACAAACTTGGTATCAGAGTACGGTTCATGGTCCCAGGGTGTCTGCAAAATCACGTCAGGTAGAGTCTTGTTTATGGGTATGTACCGCGCCATACTTATAAGTAGGAGGCTGCTAGGCATTTAGGAAATGTTTCCCTTCTTTGTGATTTAGTTCGCATTTCAGAGTCTGAGTTGTCCCTTAATCAATAATCACTTGTGTTTCGAAAACATAGTTATGCCTCCATGTCGTATCATCGATCAGAATGCTCAGGCAGATGAGGTTTATCCCATCTATGGGATGCAGACCCGTAATAGGGCTCATACATCAGAATTTGTCCCTATACCGAGCGTCCCTCCAGTCCCAACTAGTCCACCTCGGGCTCTGCAGACTAATGCCAGCTGTCCCTCAACTGCTCAGGGAGATATTTCAAATGCAGAATTTAGATGGTCCATTAATATGCTGACATAGTTAGTAGCTAACCAGGCTCAATGATCAGAAGGTGTTGGGTCTGAGGCTACTAGAGTCGAAGAAAGATCCACAGGTGTTCGTGGATGAGATGGAAAAGATCTTTAAAGTGATGCATGTGGATGAGGTTGAAGGGGTGGAGCTAGCAACCTATTATCTCAAAGACGTTGTGAATCAGTGGTATACGGACTGGGAAGATGAAAAAGGTGAAAGTGTTGAGCCCACAGTTTAGGACGAATTCGTGAAAGCTTTTCTTGATCAATTATTTCCTCTAGAGTTGAGGGAGACCAAAGTGGAAGAGTTTATAAATCTGAAGCAGGGAAGTATGAGTGTCCAGGAGTACACTTTGAAGTTTAATAAACTAGCCTTCTATGCACCAGAGTTTACTAGTAATATGAGAGCCCAGATGAGGAAATTTGCATCTGGCCATTCTGATAACCTAGTACTTGAGTGACAGGGGGCTATGTTGAATAAGAGTTAGATTTTGCACGATTGACTGTTCATATGCATGGTGGAGTGGCATGAAGAGTGATATTGCAGAGTTTTTAGCTAAGTGCTCCAATTGTCAGTAGGTTAAGATGGAGCACCAAAAGCCTGGTGGCACCTTGTAAGAGTTTATTATTCCCATTTGGAAGTGAGAAGAGGTGAATATGGACTTTATGACAGGGTTACCCCATTCACGTCGTTGGCATGATTCGATTTGGGTTATTATAGGTATAATGACCAAATCAGCCTATTTCTTACAGGTTCATACTTTCTATTTAGCCGAGTATTATGCTAAGCTTTATATTAGAGAGTTGGTCAGATTGCATTGAGTTCCTTTGTCCATCATTTCTGATAGGGGTACTCAATTTATCTCTCATTTTTGGAAAACCTTTCAGAAGGGTCTTAGTACCTAAGTTCATCTCAGTTTATCTTTTTACCCTCAGAAAAATAGTCAAGAAGAGAGGACTGTTCAAACCCTAGAATATATTTTGACGGTGTGTATTCTTGATTTTAAAGGAAATTGGGATGACCATTTACCTTTGATCGAGTTTGCCTACAACAACAGTTATCATTCCAGTAGCTAGATGGCTCCGTTTGAGGCTCTCTATAGAAAAAGGTGTAGATCACCTATTAGTTGGTTTAAAGCAGGTAAGACTACATTGATAGGGATGGATATAGTATTTAAAGCTATGGAAAAGGTTCAGTTTATTCGAGAGAGGCTTAAAACCGCTTAGAGTCATCAGAAATCTTATGCAGATGTGAGGAGAAGGGATCTTGAGTTTAAGGTTGTTGACTTAGTTTATTTGAAGGTTTCATCCATGAAGGGGGTGAAGAGATTTGGTAAAAAGGGGAAGCTTATCCCTCGATATGATAGCCCTTATAGAATATATGTCGTGTGGAGAAAGTAGCATATAATCTTGAGTTGCCTGCAAATTTTTCAGTCGTTCACCCAGTGTTACATGTCTGCATGTTAAAAAAGTGTATTGGCAACCCAGTTGTTGTGGTTCCTTTAGAGAGAACGGATGCTAAGGATAGCCTTTCTTATGAAGAAATCCCAGTTAAGATCCTTGATCGCTACATTCGTAGACTAAGGATCAAAGAAGTTTCCTTGGTCAAAGTTCTTTGGCGGAATCAGTATATTGAGGAGGCCACTTGGGAAGTTGAAGCGGATATGCGAACCAAGTACCCTCACCATTTCTTCACAAGATTAGACTCAGTTTAAGGTAACAGTTTTCCTTATATTATCTCTTTTCCACCCTCATTTACATGCCAAATAATCATTTTTATGGCATTACATGCATTCACAAATCAGTTCAATCACGTAATCATGTTTTTAGACATATAAGTATTGTATGTAATCTCAGTCCCTCGGTATTCTCAATTTAGTTAGTCTCATTTGAGGAATAATACTCCCAAAGGGGAGATATTTTAAGACTCTATAAGATCCTAACTCAATTCAACTTGTTATTACATGTCCGAGGGGTCCAAGACTTAAAAATTTCTTTAAGTGTTAGAACTTAGTCATTTCTAAAGCCCTTAAACTTTGATGACTCTATTTTTAACTTTCCCTTGCTTAGAATATCAATTTGAAAGTTGATTCATTATCGTAGATGTCAAGGGTACAACTCAGGTAAGTTTTGGGTTTTTTGGACAAGGTTTGAGTGTCGCAGCATGTCGCAAATCACGTTGGTGGGGTGAAATGTTGTGCATTACATATCGCGATAGTAGAGTAATGCGGTGAATTGTTTATCGCGTTGCTTGTTCAATTTGCTTTATAGAATTATGGGTCCATAAGGGTATTTGAGTCTTTTCCCTTCATCCCATTAACCCATAACACGAGATTAAAGTTCCAAAAAGGCATAATTGGCTATTCAATTCACAAATTCTCTAAAAATAAATCATTCTTTCTCAAGAAACAAAACCCTAACCTTCTCTCAAGAACACTAAAATTCCAATCCATTCTTTTCAAAACAAGAAAGAATCTAAGTTCCTTTATTCAAGAAGTGTAAGAAAGCTTCAAGATCATCTTCAAGGCTTACAATTCAAACTTTCATGCATCAAATTAAGCTTATTAAGTATATGGGGTTATGAACAAGGATAGTATTTCATCCTTGTTCCCCAAACTTGCTTTTAAATTAAGATTTCATGATTTGCATATTAGGGTTAATACCCAAACTATCTTGTTTTGAGTTTATGAATTTGTAAGTGATTTAAGTATTGAAGTCCATGTTCATCTCGCCTATTTATTCTTTGAATTGAAGATTTATATCATTAATTGCACTTTCTTCTTCTGAATTGATATTGTTGAATGATTTCAAGAATGATATTGAACATGAAATTTTGTTATGTTTTAAGCCCAGAGTTCAAGTCTTGAGATTTTAAGAAGATCGTGCTCTTAAGTGTTGTTTGATAAGTCTAAATCAAGAATGAGTTTGAGATTTCAAGAAGACTATGATCTTTAGTTTTGCTGATAATTGTTTACCAAGATTTAAAGAAATACGGATCTTTTGATCCTAATCTAAGATTGGAATCCACATTTATTTATCTTGATTACATTTTAAGGCAAAGAAGATCATAATTGGTTTTTTATTATATAAACCCTTATGCTATTATAAGGTGGATTTCCTAAAGTCTGAGCATATAAGTAAGGGAGTAGTATTTAGCACCGAGTTGGGTATGAGTCCAAGGTCTCATCCCCTAGAACGATGATCCACCATAAGTCTAAAGTTCCTATATGCGTTAAGTATAGTGATCACTTAAGTTAAGGTCCTATTCCGATGGCAAGGATAGGACATCGTTCCCCAGCGTGATCTCTTTCATTCGTAGGTAAGACGTTGGACTCCATGATAGCTCATATGGTGTGTGTCAGTTAGATGAACTTCCCTGAGAAAGAAAAAAAAGTAATATTTTAGAAACTAAGTGTCATGGCTCACAAAGTTTATACAAAAAAAAAGTAAATCTTTTAGAAACTAAGTGTCATGGCTCACAAAGTTTATACTTATGCTTCATTGCTTATGTTTATGATTTTACAGCTTTGTTTTATTCAATCTCAAGCTGTGTCATTACACTTAGAATGCATTCTTTACAAGTTTATATGAATATTGAGTTGTTTTTTTACTTATGAATTCACCCCCGTATACTCAGTAAATTCCAGAAGTATTGAAAAACATATACGTCTATGTGCTACATTATCTTATAACATAGGTCCTAGTGCTCAATTCCAGCAGCGTGATCGATTTCTAGAATCTCCACCTACATCCCAGCTCTTGGTGAGTCCTCATAGTTCGAGGGAACATCCTACCAGAATTATTGATAGTAAAGTATTCTAGTTATTTGATTTCAGTTTGAGTTTGGTCAGTTGGGGCTTGTCCCAGTGGCTCTCTAGTCAGAAGTAGAGGCTTGTCCGACTATTTTAAATTTTATATTTTAAAAGTGGTTGTTCCAGATTCCTATGTTTGAGACTTTTCGCTACTACATTGATTCGGGATTTCACTATTTCAAATGTCAATTTACCTGTATTACGGTCTCCAAAGTTGTTAGAAGTCCTAACGTGTTAGTTTATTACAACTTGTAGTCTTGAGCACCGTGTGACGTCTAGGGTGTATTTCTGGGATGTTACAGTTTCCATTACCTAGAAACACATATTGCAAATCATCTAGTAGCTTCTTCAGTTCAAACACCGGCAGTTCTTCAATCGAAGGCTTAGCAGGTGGTGTTGGATGATTTTTGTAAGTCCATATCCAGCTTTTTAAGATCATAAGAGTATAACCTCATATCGGTCAATTCATATATGGTCTCATCATAATCATTAATTCCCTCACTGTTGAAGTTCATCAACAATTCAACAAAAGTCTTGAAACACCCCAATTTTTCTGAATAGGAATGCTACACGGTGCTCATGACCCTGAAGGACCACAAGCTAACCCATGACCGATATATGTACCTGTATACTGCATAATATATCATAAAATGCGGAAAAGGGTCTAACTAAATAAACGTCTGATAACAAAATGTCTGAAAAAGGTATAACAATACCAAAACAAGTCATAAATACTGAAAATAATGAGATCTAAATATCTAATTTGACATCTAGTTTGAAAGCCTCTAACTGAACTGAATAAAGAGTTGAAGGAACATGTCTCCAACTAACTCCATCTAGCAACTGAATAGTAAATGTAGCAATAATCATATCATCCTCGAATGAGAAGGACTAACAGCAAAATCTAAACACTGGAATGCTACTACTAATCTAGAGCTCGTGCCTCTGAACCTATGGTGTAACATAAGAGAAAGCACCATAGTGCAAATACGTCAGTACATCTGAATGTACTGAGTATACGAGTCAGGTAGGCTAAATGCAAAGGGTTATATGCATGAACCATGTTGACTAATATGAACGTGAGAATACATACATGCATACATAAATTTAACTGAACTTGTGGAGATACTGACTATTGAGTCTGAATACTGACAACTTGAGTGTACTGATACTGAGATACTGAATAGATAAACGACTAATTTTGGCAGTTTGAATTATGAAGAACTGGTCTGGTTGACTTTTTCTGATAGTCCTGAAGTTGAATACTGATACCATGAATTTCGATAACTGATATGATTGATATATGAGTTCAGAAAACTGATATAACTGATATAACTGTGATAATTCGCCTAACCGATGTAACTGATACTAAGCGACTGTATCTGACAGTCTAATTTCTGAGGGAACTATCTTAGTTCTGTTTTATATGGAGTAACTAAATTTGAGATCAGTCTTATCTGGCGGGTGATCTTTAAATCTGATGATTCTGATACTGTTTAACTATAGTTGAGATCAGTCCAGTCTAATGGGTGATCTTGAATTCTATTTATAAAGATAAGGATTAATTGTCCCTAACAGTACTGAATCTGTACTACTAAACTGAGTTGACTATATGTGACAGTCCTGAATCTATAACTGAAACTGTGGGATGTATTCATCTAACCGACATGCCCCAAGCTAAGCTGACTAGGGTCCAATCTCTTCTCTAATTGGAAGGGTGTCAGTATCACTCCACTAGTAAAGACATTTGCTGTAGAGTCAATCCTAATCTAGCGGGTGACTCCTGGGATCAGTCCTATATATATAAATGTGCTAACGGGTGACCCCTGAGTATGTCAGTCCTATCTAACGGGTGACATCTTGTACCTATCCTGGAAATGTAGTTCTGGAACTTAGGGATTGCTTCTAGGGACCTCAGTCCTATTATAGAGGGTGAGACCCCATTCCTAGGTTCACTCGATGCTGAATCCTACTCCCATCTGAAAGACACTGAACTGAATAACTGGGATGAACTAACTAACTTAACTGATTTGTTGAATTGATACTGATTAACTGAACTGATACTATTGGTATTGTTTAGCGGAGCTAAAATTGAGTTTACTGGATTCCGATGACGGATGGAATACAATGAGTTCTGAGGACTGATTAAGAGTACTGAAGTTACTGAGATTTATTGTGATTAATGAGGTTACTGAGATTAATGAGAATATTGAACTACTAAGATTACTGAGTTTTCCTGAGTCACATGACTGACTGATTTCTATAGATCATGGCTAGACTGAGAGTATCGTGAAAACATGACATGGCTCTAGGCGCACAGCTATATTTTTTGGGTACAATTACCCCCAGGACTCGATCGAAGGAAACTGACACACATGACTGACTTGATCATAAGAGTAGAGTCCATAATCCACAATATCATAAATAAGGGATTTCATACTAAGCATGGTTCTCAACAATCTATTTTATGGAAGGTAATTTCATAAATCAGGTATATACTTGCATAGCTTTCAATATCATGCTCATTACATATTACAACCACAATCCATAATATCATAAGTTGGGGAATTTCATGAAGTACATGGGTATTCTACATCTTGTACATGAGTGGGTTTTGCAAGTAAGCATAGCATAATTCCATCAGACTAGTTCATGAGTAATCCAATAGTGTTCACAAGACACATTATCAACATGGATGACATTGAATCATAGAGGCCTATGATGAATCCTTCACTTAGTCACAATTTAGCTATCATGCATGATTTCAAGTCTCTTAGGTATTTTATCAAACACCATACATGCATAACTTAGGCATAGGTGTAAATCATACAATTCCGCATCATAAATAATCAAACTTACATATTTTCAACTCATATGATGTCATAGATTCATAATAACACATAAAGATCCTATCTTGGCATCATTCAACACATAAGCATGATCAACAATCCATTCATAACATGAAAACCAAAAAAGGGTTCTTGAACTTCATGGACGAAAGGAGTCCATGAATGAACACACGGATACATTAGAAAGGATACCTTGATGATTTTCTAGAGAGTTCTTGGATTGGGAAACTTAATTCTTGATTATCTTGGAAAAAGTCTTGACTCTTGCTTTTCAGAGATAAGTTTGATGAAAACCCTAATCTTGTGGTTGAGAGTGTAAAAGAGGGATTTTGAGATACTTAACTGAAGAAAAATAGAAAACATTACACCTCTTTAGGGTTATAAGTCATGGAAGGTGAAGGAAATGACCAAAATACCCTTGCAAAAATGCCCTTGAATTGCTGGAAAAATATACTTGACGCCATCCATGACAGGCCGTCAGGTCTGTGATATGCCGTCACGAATGGTCGTCACAAAAGGGGTCCAACTTCTTGATTTTCTACCTAGGGATGACAATGTTGTCAGAAATGTCGTTAGAATGTGATGACATCGTCAAAAAAGTCATCAAAAATGTGATAGCCCATCAGAAACGTCGTCACCATTTTCCAGCTTGACATGCTGGAATAAAATGGGGATAACTCTTTGCTCCGATATTGTATTTAGAAGAAATTAGTATCGTTGGAAAGATAATTCAAAGATCTTTCATTTTATATATAGTAAAACCCCATTTCTTCATATACAACAAGTTATGGTCGATTAAAGTTCACCCAAGTTTTGACGCTCACTAAAACTTGAACGATAGAAAAGCTTTCAACTTGTACTTGAGTTAGGGGACCTCTATGATCTAAATTCATGCTCAAATATATTTCCACACTACATAATTGATTATCACACTAAATTTATATTGGATTTGAGGCTTTTGAAATATCCACACATAGGAATGATGGATTTTCATTCTAGTCAAAAATGTGGGGTATTACAAGTCTCCACCGCAAATTTGTCTTCAACTGACACCTCTTGATCATATTCATAAAACACATCAATAACTGAAATAATATTCATCTCCTTCTGTTGCTTCATAGATTGGCACACATCAAAGCTAACATCTCAATCATTAAGCCTAAATTTCAGCTCATTGAAATCCAAATCGATTAGTACTCTCCTCGACACTAAGAATGATCTACCCAAGATTATGGGTCCTTCAAAATCAACATCGCAATTCAGAATCACAAAGTCCATTGGGAATATAAAGCTAGCAACTTTTACCAGAACATCATAAAGAATTTCCACTAGTCTTTTCACTGACCTATCAACCATCAGAAGTCACATATTTGTAGGTGTAGGGTCTCCTAAACCCAACTATTTGAAAACCTCCAACGACATGAGGTTAATGCTTGCTCCCAGATTGTAAAGGGCATTCGCGAAGTTAAATGATCTGATAGTACATGGGATGGTAAATGTTCCTAGGTCAGCTTTCTTCTACACTATAGATCTTGTATAAATGGCACTAAAATGATGAAGATTATCCATCGGTTCATATCTCACAGTCCTTTTCTTTGTCATAAGGTCTTTCATTAACTTGGCATAACTCAGCATCTGCTCTAGTGCCTCAACTAAGGGTACATTCACTGTTAAATGCTTCAACATGGCCATGAATTTTTTGAACTTAGTCTTATCTGCCTTCTTCTTCAATCTATGTGGGAATGGAGGAGATAGCTTTGTGTAATACCCCGAACATTCCTTAAGCCTAAATTATATCTCTATAATATTAAGGAATGACTTCCAAAGTGAGTAGTGTTTAAATCATATAGAGTTTTCCTAATTTTGACTTTTTATCATGTGGGAAATTGAATTAGCTTTCCAGTGATACCAATTTCGTCCGAATCCGATATCGGGTGAGAAGTTATGGTCATTTTACTGAGAGCTGTCAGAACGGCCTAGGTGCGATCGGCAGGTTGACAGACCATCGAGCTTGCGATTAACCATCGCTCAAGCCATCGCAACTAAGGCAGTAAACCTATTCACTATCCAAGTGCGACAGTCGGGCCAACGGATCGTCGAGCTAGCCATGGACCATTGCCCAAGCCGTCACTACTAAGGTAGTGAGCCCCTATTCTGGTCCAAGTGCGACGGTCAAACCGACGGAACGTTGAGCCAACGACGTACCATTGCATGAGCCATCGATGATCCTATTCAACATTTTAAAGCCATTTTTCAAAGGGCTTTTTGGTCCTTTTCCAACCTTTTTAACACCTAGATATATCAAAACGAAGAATAGAACTTTAGATTCTTTCATAGCATCAAAAATTAGGGTTTTCCCTCAATAGCAAGACCCAATTCATTCTCTAAGATTTCACCACAGTTCTTGCAAAATTAATTTAACAATCAAGGTCCCCAAGTCAAAAGCTTCAAGAACCCTCACTCAAGAGTACTAAAAAGAGTCTCAAGAAAGCTTTTTTATCTACAAGTCATAATCTAATGCATGTGGGGTTTGAACAAAGGGTAACTCTTTCACCCTTGATCCCAAGGGCTTATTTTAAATAAAACATTTCTACAATTTTTGAGATTGTCCATGAAATTGAAGTTAGGGTTTATACCCCTTTACTATTGTTTGAAAGATTTTGAGAGTTCTCATGGATTAAGAGTTGAATTTCATGATTTTATTTATATTTCTATATCTATTGATGAAATTTACAGATTTTAAGATGATTTATGAGTAATTGCATTACCAAGTATGAATTCTAAGATGTTTTGATATGAGACTGATGATTGGATCAATAGACCTCATTTAAAGATTGTTGTTCAAGATTGTTTATGATATAAGCACCCCTTTGTTTGGTTATTTTCAGATCTCAAATAAAGTTTTGACCCTTTTGGGTCTAATCTAAGATAGAAATCCACATTACTTATGAATTAAAGTCAAGAGAAGTATATTTGGTCTTTATTATAGACCCTTGAATTATTTTAAGGTGGATTTCTAAAAAAAGTTCTGAGCTTAAGTATGGGAGCAGTATTTAGCACTGAGTTGGGTATGATTCTAAGGTATCATGCCCCAGAACTACGTGCCCCATAGGTTTTTGATTTACCCCAAGTGGGTTAAGATAGTGATCACCAAAGTTAAGGTTCTATTCTGATGGCAAGGGTAGATCAGCTCTCCCCAACGTGGGAAAGACGTTGGACTCCATGTGGCTCGCATGGTTTATGTCGGTTAGAAAAAACTCCCAAGTCTCCTAAATCCCAAAGTCCTATAATCTCTAAGTTTTAAAGAAGACCCTTATTCTCCATAAGATAACAAGTTTTGAAAGCTATTGTTTTAAGATACCCCTTGCTTACAAGTTTTGAGAATAAGATGGAGAACACAAATTTTAGATATAAAGTGTAATGACTCACTAGATTTGTACTATATGCTTCAATATACATGATTTATGAGATTCAGATTTTAGTTTTTCTCAAGTTATGTGAGCCATTCATATCAGCATGCATATTTTATAAAGACTAATAACATTTTTTACTTAAATGCATACATGTAATACCCTGGGAATGTTTTTGTTGAAATTTTGTACGTAAACGTGTTGGGTTCTATCTTCTAGAGTGAATTATAAATTTTTCATGCAGAATGTCTTAGATTATGACCCACCATTACGTAGAGTATCGAATAAGATTTCCAACGATATGTGGATCATCCAAAACGGACATCCAAGCGATGAGTTATGAACATTCCGATTGAATCGTGAATAGTAGTGAACAGTAAAACGTGCAGCAAAAAGTACTGAGGCCTGGGGTATTTTTGCTCCAACTTTAAACGATCATAACTACTTGTACATAATGATCTGGGTGATCTACTATATATCAATGGAAAGCTCTGTGAGTCCTCTTTCTAATGAAATTAGTTTCATCCAATTTGGATAGCGGACTAAAACGTTATGGTTGATCTACTTCAGACTATCAAAACAGTCCATCAAAGGATAGATTCAAGAATTTTTTTGATTTTTAGGGGCATTTTGGTCATTCCCCCTCAGCCAAAATCTGAACAAACCCTATATTAAAGGCTATTAGAAGCATTATATGCTATATTTCATCAAATTTCCTCAAAAATAAAACCCTATGCTCCTACATCCAACATCAAGAACCTCTAAAGTTCATCATTAATTCTGCAAATATATTCAACATTCCAAGTTTCTAGTTTAAGAACTCCAAGAACCATCATTCAAAGGCACGATTAACATCTCAAAAATGAGTATCGATCTAAAGTTCATCATTCAAGGTATGTGGGGTTTTTCAACAAGAACTCTCTTTTGTTCTTGTGTCCAAAAGTAATTTTCTTTACAAAGGCATGATTTTTATTTGATTTTTACTAATTTGAAGCATGAACCCATATCTTATGACGATTATTATGAAATCTAGATGTTTATGATTTTGAAAGATGAATTTACATGTGTGGAGATATAAAGCATGAATCTTGAATGATATTTATCATGATTTTGATATTTGGGTCGTGAATCCCCATTGAAAATTGTATTTTTTTGAGAAAGTGTGTGTTATAAGAACATTGATGTTGAATATTTGAGATATTTTGAATGATTTGACCTTTTGGTCTTAATGGAGTTGTTTTGAACTCGAGTGTGAAAGAAATCTACAATGTGGTTGATTTTGATAGATAGGAAGAATAATGGCTCCCGATGTATATTTACATATTACTGAAATTGTTTTGTTGTGGATTGTCTTTGAAATGATCTGAGCTAAGTCTGGGAGAAATCTTTATCACCGAGTGGGAGGTATAAAGCGACCTTACTTCCCTAGAACTATGTGCCCCCTTAGGAGTGAGCCTGAGGCTAATTTACATAGTGATCACTAGTCTGTGAGGATTTGATATCAATAGTCCTACTCCGATGGAAAGGACAGGAAGGCTCTCCCCAACGTGGGTTGTACGTTGGACTCCATATAGCTCACATGGTTTATGTCGGTTATAGGATCTCCCAGTGTGTATGTGTTTCCTTGTGTCTATGGTGAATGGTGAAGTGATTTGAAAGTGGAATTGTGAAAGTTATTCGTTCGAAAGATTTAAATGATATTTACATTATGAGAATTGATATTCTTGATGAACCGAAAGTCATTGACAAATTATATGATGATTCACATGTGTTATTGTACTTATTTCATCCTCTCATGATTATGATGATTTTCTTTGGACTATGTGAGTCTTTCATACATCCTGCATATTTCATATAAATATTTATGATGATGATGTTTATACAAATGCATACACCCCCATACACTCGGTTCCTTTCCATGGTACAAACTCATATCTTCGGATGTGGGTTGTATTTTCTCGAAATATAGGTTTAGGTGCTCAGTTCCAGGTTCGACAGTGATTATTTAGGAACGCTGTTCTACATTCTCTGTTATGGTGAGTCCTCATATTCTGAGGATGTGATGTCTGATGTTGTTTTCATGGAATTATTTATATTTGATAACTGAGTATGATTCAGTTGGGACATGTATCAATGGCTCGCTGGTTTTATTGATTTTCTTAGAGGCTTGTCAGACTAGTATAGATGTTAGGAGTTGACTAATAAGTCATATTTTGTTATCTTTCTTAAATTCTTTTATTCTTGGATGATGATTTCTCTATTGATATTTGAGGGTTATTTATGGAAACCTCATTGATTTGTGTTGAACTAAATAAAAATGGCTCAAAGGGTTAGCTTGGAGCTACTCATTGACTCAAGCACCGTGTGATGCTTTGAGACCCATTTTTTGGGGTGTTACAAACTTGGTATCAGAGCTTAAGGTTTTAAGGTGTCCTAGGGAGTCGGACAAGCCGCGTTAAGTAGAGTGTTGATCATCGGTGTGTAGTGCACCACATCTATGAGCAAGAGGCTACAAGACATTTTAAGAAAAAATGTGATTCTTTCTTTCAGAAGTCTATCATGCTTAAAGTGTCTCTCTCTGCTATTGATTCATGCTCTCCTCTTTCAGAAATATGCCTCCACGTTGAGTTAAACGAAATAATGATGGTCAGCAACCTCAACCCGCTGACCCATTGAATGAAAACATGTCTCATGCTGAATTTTGGGCAGCCTTTTAGGCATTGACCCAACTTGTTGCTGCAAATATTCAGGCTAGCCCGGCCCCGGCTCCACAAAAGTAGGGAGGTGATTCAGATGCTGCCAGGATCCATGACTTCATGCAGATGAATTGGCTGGAATTCTATAGGTCCAAGTCTGATGAGGATCCACGGTTGTTTTTAGAGGAGGTGCGGAAGATTTCTCAGGTAATGCATGTATCTGAGGAACATAGTATGGAGTTAGTTGTGTATAGGTTGAAAGACCTTGCTTATGATTGGGTTGTTGCTTGGAGGAAAGGTAGAGGTGAGGGAGCTATCCCTATAACTTAGCAAGAGTTCCAGGATGCATTCCTGGATAATTCTTTCCCTTTGGATATGAGGGAGTTGAAGGTGGAAGAGTTTATGAACCTGCGACAAGGCTCTATGACTATTAGAGAGTACTGTCTAAAGTTCAATCAGTTGGCCAAGTATGATCCTGACTTAGTGGCTTATAATCGGGCTAGTATGAGTAAGTTTGTGACTGGAGTGTCTAGTTATGTGGTTAAGGAGTGTAGGTCTGCTATGCTGAATAGTGAGATGAATCTTTCTAGGCTGATGAACCATGCCTAACAGATTAAGGTAGACAAGATTAAGGAGAGAGATAGAGTGAGAGGGAATAAGAGAGCTAGGTCCAAGCAGCACAAAAAGGGTCAGACTAGATCACAAGGAGGGAGTCTCCCTCAGTATCAGGATTGTTCGTCTATGCCAGCACTATCATCTACTAGTGCTCCCGTGCCTAGAGGTATGCAGGAGCAAGGTAGCAGGTCATATGCATCCAGATCCCAGTATAGTGCTGGCAGTAAGCCAAATCGTCCCCCGTGTCCTAAGTGTGGTAGGGCTCATTCGAGTAAGTGTTGGGGTGAGAAGAGGGGTTGTTTTTGGTGTTGTGACATGGGTCACAAAGTTAGAGATTGTCCACAGGAGGGACAAGGGCATCGTGACTATCGCCCTCGGACCTAGACTCAGACTGTTAGTGCTCCAGTTCCAACGACTCGTCCAACCCCAGCTCAGGGAGCCTTTTCTAGCAATGCTGGCAGACAGTGCCAGAATAGATTCTATGATGTGTATGCTTTGTTGGATCCTGGATCCAGTTTCTCATATGTTACACCTTTGATTGCTGTGAATTTTGAATTGAATCCTGAGATTATTCTTGAGCCTATCCTAGTTTCTACCCCAGTGGGTGATTCGATTATTTCCCAGAAAGTATATAAAAAGTGTCCTATTACCATTCTTTATAGAGTCTTGTTGGCTGATCTAATTGAGTTAGAGATGGTAGATTTTGATGTGATTCTGGGTATGGACTGGTTGTATTCTTCTAATGCCTCTATTGATTGTCGGACCCGAGTGGTCAAGTTTCAGTTTCCGGGTGTATCTGTGTTTTAGTGGTTTGGGAATTCTGTGTCACCTAAGAGTCATTTTATCTCTTACCTCAAAGCTAGAAAGCTTATTTCCATGGGGTATATTTACTATTTGGTTAGAGTCAAAGAAACTAAGTCTACTCCAACTCTCTAGTCTGTTAATGTCGTTAATGAGTTTCCTGATGTCTTTCTGAATGATCTCCCAGGGATACCTCCTGATAGAGAGATAGAGTTCGGTATTGATGTTCTTCCTGATACTCAGCCCATTTCAATTCCTCCTTACCGTATGGCCCCTACAGAACTTAAGGAGTTGAAAGAGAAACTCAAAGATCTACTAGAGAAGGGTTTCATAAGGCCTAGTGTTTCTCTTTGCGGTGCTCCTGTTTTGTTTGTGAGAAAGAAAGATGTCTCTTTGCGTATGTGCATTGATTACCGCCAACTGAATAAAGTCACCGTAAAAAATAAGTACCCTCTTCTGAGAATAGATGATTTGTTTGACCAATTGCAAGGTGCAAGTTATTTCTCAAAGATAGACCTTCATTTCGGCTATCATCAAATCAAAGTTAGGGAGTGTAACATCCTGAAAACCAATTTCCGAACTCGTTATGGCCATTTTGAGTTTCTTGTTATGTCTTTCGGGTTAACTAATGCCCCAGCAGCTTTTATGGACCTCATGAATTGAGTGTTCAGACCATATCTGGCTATGTTTGTCATAGTGTTGATTGATGATATACTGGTGTACTCCTGTAGTAAGGATGAACATTCTGATCATCTCCGAACTATCTTGCAAACCCTTAGAGATTGGGGGTTAGGTTGTTTGACTCGTGATGTACATCGTATGGATAGATTGGAGGTTAGGTTGTTTCACTCTTCTAAAGGTAGTATAGGGGTTCAGAGTAGTTCCAAATCCTCCTTGGTTTCGAAAGTGAAGGAAAAGCAATACTTAGATTCTAGTTTGGTCAGACTGAAGGAGTCAGTCAAGGACCATAAAAGTAGAGGTTTTCTCCCAAGGGGGAGATGGTGTGTTGAGATTGTAGGGTAAATTGTGTGGCCCGAATGTTGATGATCTGAGACAGAGAATTATGGTTGAAGCGCATGGGGTACGTTATTCTATTCATCCTGGTACCACCAAAATATATCGAGACTTGCGGGAAATCTATTGGTGGAGTGGCATGAAGAAAGATATAGCAGCGTTTTTAGCTAAGTGTGCAACATGCCAACAGGTTAAGGTTGAACACCAAAGACCTGGTGGTATGATGCAAGAGTTTAGTATTCCCACCTGGAAGTGGGAAGAGATAAATATGGACTTTATGATTGGTTTACCTCCTTCCCGATGCCATCATGATTCTATTTGGGTTGTGGTTGATAGGTTGACTAAATCTGCTCATTTCTTGCCTGATCATACTTCATATACTACTGAGGATTACGCTAGATTATATATTTGAGATCTAGTCAGACTGCATAGAGTTCCTAGGTCTATCATTTCGGATAGGGGTACTCAATTTACTTTGTAATTTTGGAAAGCTTTTCAGAAAGGTCTTGGTACCCAAGTGCTTTTGAGTTCTGCTTTTCATCCACAGACTGATGGCAGGCTAAGCGGACCATCCAAACCTTAGAGGATATGTTAAGAGCTTGTGCACTTAACTTTAAGGGAAGTTGGAATGATCACTTACCGTTGATAGATTTTGCTTACAATAACGGTTTCCACTCTAGTATTTCCATGGCTCTATTTGAAACCTCATATGGGAGAAAGTGTAGATCACCCATAGGTTGGTTTGAGGTGGGTGAAGTGGCTATGAGTGGTCCTTATTTGATATTTGAGGCTATGGAAAAAGTTAAGATAATTAGGGAAAGGTTGAAAACTGCGCAGAGTCGTCAGAATTCATATGCGGATGTTAGAAGGAGAGACCTTGAGTTTGAAGTTGGTGACCTAGTGTATCTGAAAATTTCACCCATGAAGGGGTGAAGAGATTTGGAAAGAAGGGGAAGCTTAGTCCCCGTTATGTTGGTCCTTACAAAATTCTTGGTTGTGTTGGTAACGTAGCTTATGAGGTTGAGTTGCCTTCCGAGTTGTCCTCTGTTCATCCAATATTCCATGTCTCCATGCTTAGAAAGCATATTAGCGATGTTGTAGTAGTGGATTCCTCTGTGAGTGCTGACATTCAAAAAAATCTTTCTTTAGATGAGATTCCTATTGAGATTCTAGATTTCAATGTCCGAAGACTAAGGAACAAAGAAGTTCCCTTGGTCAAGGTGTTGTGGCGAAACCAATCTGTTGAGGGTGCAACTTGTGAAGCTGAGGCGGATATGCGATCCAAGTACCCGCACCTATTTTCCATGAACTCCAATCAAGCTGAAGGTACCGTTCTTTCTTAAATCATGCACTTTTGATAAAATTTATAGCAGTTCAGCTGTCATTTATTATGTGTTCAGCTGTAGTTTCTTGAATTTATGCATTCTATGTTGCATTCGGTGTCAGAAACAATATGGTGATGAGTCTAACGAATGGTTTAAGCTATATGCTCTAATCACTATCTAATCTTGGCATATATAGCGTCATTCGAGAATGAATGTTTCCAAGGGGGGATGATGTAATACCCTGATAAATTTTTCATTGAAATTTTGTGCGTAAATGTGTTAGGTTCTATCTTCTAGAATGAATTATAAATCTTCCATGTGCAATGTCTTAGATTATAGCCCACTATTACGTAGAGTATCGAATAATCTTTCCAATGATATGTGGATCATCGAAAACGGACACCCGAGCGATGAGCTATGAACATTCCGATTGAACCGTGAATAGTAGTGAACAGTAAAACGTGAAGAAAAAAGTACTGAGGCATGGCATATTTTTCCTCCAACTTTAAACAATCATAACTCCTTGTACATAATGATCTGGGTGATCTACTATATATCAATGGAAATTTCTGCGAGTCCTCTTTCTAATGAAATTGGTTTCATCTAATTTGGATATCGGAGTAAAACGTTATGGTTGATCTACTTCAGACTATCAAAACAGTCCATCAAAGGACAGATTCGAGAATTTTTTTGATTTTTAGGGGTGTTTTGGTCATTCCCTCTCACCCAAAATCCGTCCAAACCCTATATTAAAGCCTATTAGAAGCATTATATGTTATATTTCATCAAATTTCCTTAAAAAGAAAACCCTAAGCTCCTACATCCAACTTCAAGAACATCTAAAGTCCACCATTAATTCTGCAAATTTATTCAAGATTCCAAATTCCTAGTTCAAGAACTCCAAGAACCATCATTCAAAGGCACGATTAATATCTCAAAAATGAGTATCGATCTAAAGTTCATCATTCAAGGTATGTGGGGTTTTTCAACAAGAACTCTCTTTCGTTCTTGCGCCCAAAAGTAATTTTCCTTACAAAGGCATGATTTTTATTTGTTTTTTATGAATTTGAAGAATGAACCCATATCTTATGATGATTATTATGAAATCTTGATGTTTATGATTTTGAAAGATGAATTTACATATGTGGAGATATAAAGCATGAATCTTGAACGATATTTATCATGATTTTGATATTTGGGTCATGAATCCCCATTGAAAATTGCATTTTTTTGAGAAAGTGTGTGTTATAAGCACATTGATGTTGAATATTTGAGATATTTTGAATGATTTGACCTTTTGGTCTTAATGGAGTTGTTTTGAACTCGAGTGTGAAAGAAATCCACAATGTGGTTGATTTTGATAGATAGGAAGAATAATGGCTCCCGATGTATATTTACATATTACTGAAATTTTTTTATTGTGGATTGTCTTTGAAATGATTTGAGCTAAGTCTAGGAAAAATCTTTAGCACCGAGTGGGAGGTATAAAGCGATCTTACTTCCCTAGAACTACGTGCCCCCATAGAAGTGAGCCTGAGGATGATTTATATAGTGAGAACTAGTTTATTTGGATTTGATATCAATAGTCCTACTCCGATGGCAAGGATAGGACGGATCTCCCCAACGTGGGTTGTACGTTGGACTCCATGTAGCTCACATGGTTTATGTCGGTTATAGGATCTCCCAGTGTGTGTGTTTCCTTGTGTCTATGGTGAATGGTGAAGTGACTTGAAAGTGGAATTGTGAAATTTATTCTTTCAAAAGATTTAAATGATATTTACATTATGATAATTGATATTCTTGATGAGCTTAAAGTGATTGATAAATTATATGATGACTCATATGTGTTATTGTACTTATTTCATCCTCTCATTATTATGATGATTTTCTTCGGGTTATGTGAGTCTTTCATACATCCTACATATTTCTTATAAATATTTATGATGATAATGTTTATACAACTGCATACACCCCCATATACTCGGTTCCCTTCTATGGTACTAACCCACATCTCGGATGTGGGCTACATTTTCTTGGAATGTAGGTTCAGGTGCTCAGTTCCAGGTTCGACAGTGATTCTTCGGGCACGCTATTCTACATCCTCTATTATGGTTAGTCCTTATCTTCCGAGGACGTGATGTCTGATGTTGGTTTCATGAAATTATTTACATTTGATAACTGAGTATGAGTCAGTTGGGGCATGTCTCAATGGATCGCTGATTTTATTGATTTTCTTAGAGGATTGTCAGACTAGTATAGATGTTGGGAGTTGACTAATAAGTCATATTTTGTTATCTTTCTGAAATACTTTTATTCTTGTATGATGATTACTCTGTTGATATTTGAGGGTTATTTATGGAAACCCCATTGATTTTTGTTGAACTGAATGAAAATGGCTCAAAGAGTTATCTTGGGGCTACTCGTAGCCTTAAGCACCGTGTCACACTCCGGGACCCATTTTTTGAGGTATTACAATAAACCTTCACATACTCCGTACATCCTCAAAGTAATGATCCATATATATGTCTGTGTGCTACATTGTCTCATAATGTAGGTTCAGGTGCTCAGTCCCAGCAGTGACAGTGATTCCCGAGTACCTTTGTCTACACTCCGCAATTGGTGAGTCCTCATGGTTCAAGGACCTATTGCTCAGATTTTTAATTGTTATTTCTTTCAGCTCAGTCGATTCAGTTAGGGGTCTGTCCCAAGGACTCTGTAGTTCTTGATTAGCAGAGGCTTTGTCAGACTAGATTACCAGTGTGTTTAGACTTTCAGTATTTTGACTATTCAGACAAGTATTTCTTCGTATTCTATTATGATTTTGATATGACAGTACAATCATTTTGCTTTATTCATCTCAAATAAGTTTTATATGTAGTAGCAGGCTAAAAAGAGTTAGCTTGGGCTATTTGTATCCTTAAGCACCGTGTGACGTTCTAGGATGAGATTTTAGGGAGTTACACTTTGGTAGTCTTGTTACAGTGGCCTCTACCTCCTTAATTTTCTCTTTCCCAACATCATCAGCTTATTTCTATTTAAATGGATCTTTCATACTGTCCAGCTTTTCAAAATCTACTGGATGCTCATCAATGACTTCCTCTTCTAACTCTACTACAACATCTGGAATAGATGCATTCAATCAAGGACCCGATAACATTTTACCATTTCTAGTGGTAATAGCCATACACGAACTATCATTCCTCAGATTTCACATTATATTACTTAGCAACATTCCACTCGTTCTTTGATCGATGTAGAGATTGAGTCAACTAATTGACTCATGGATGAAAAATCACTCATCATCTCCCTCACTCCAACATTGGTTGACTCCACACCTTTCAACAGCTTAGCAATCATATTCTCCATTGATATCTTCTTAGAATTATTTGAGGCATTGCCACAACTCCCGGGTGGTATTTACAACCCACTCTTATCAGTCTTGTTCTTCTAGCCACCTTGTTCATGATCTCTATAATCTGCCTTGTCATAATAATTCCGACCTTGATTTCTTTGTCCTTTTCCTCAGAGACTCCCTGATTATTCAAGTAGTTTGCCTCTTTCTCAAAATCTGATTAAGCTCTCTTACTATCTAAGCCTATAGATTTTACCTTTTCTACCTTTCCTGATGGTAAATATTTTGTGAACAAATCCATATGGATCTTCATGTGAGCCATAACCGGATCACGCTCTTATTCTATCCTACGTTGTTCTGTCGACATCCCACAAGAATAAGTGTTGCTTGATACCTCAGAATCCCTGGCATGTCAAGCTTTACTTGTTTTAGTCATCCTCTCTAGCAGTTTTAAAGGTTCAACAAAAGTAAGATCCATGAAATCTCCTCCCACTGCATTATCCACAGTTGGTTTTGTAATTAAGTTCAAAGCTCTATAGCATGTTTCCATCAAGTTCTCTTCAGTCGGCTTATGATTCAGGCACTATGTTAACTTTTTTTTGAACCTTACCCATGTCTTATGAAGGGCTTTATTCGATAGCTACCTAAAGTTACTAATCTCATCCCTCAACTATAACATTCTGGAAGGGGAAAGAAACTTTCTAGGAAAGTTCTTTTTAGTTGCCTCCAGTTTATTATAGAATCAGGTGATAGCTTATTCAGCTACAGGGTTGCCTCCCCAGATAGAGACAACAAAAATTATCATCAAATGGATTGCATTCTACCCCACTCCAAGATTATCAAAGGACTTGGAAATATTGATCAAGTTCACCAAGTGCATTTAGGATCATCCCCTGGAAGTCCACCAAATAGCACCTTAAAATTAATCAACTGCATCATTGTACTTGTAATGTTGAACTTCAAGCTTGGTATTATTGGTGGTGGAATAATCAATCCTGTAGCACCATCTCTATCCAAATCAGCCTCAACATCACCATACAAATCAAATTGCATAGCAGGTTGAGGATTTGCTCTTCCTCTAACTGGCTGATTTTGATTTATAGGTACAACTATATTCTTTGTACGTCTTCTGTTCACATGGTCAATCAAGTCATCATCTCCCAGTTCATCATTATCTGCATTAGCCACATGACCAGGGTTATCTGTATTTTGTCTATTGACCTGTGCATTAGCCAAAGCGGCTAATCTTTTAGCTTTTTATTGTTCATCCATACTCCCAATTCGTTGTGGTTCTGGGATAAAAGGTAATAATGGCCTGCTTGACATTCTGGTTTATGGAATACATAATAAAGATCCTGTAATAGTTAAAAACAACAAATAAAGTAAAATTAGGAAACTTTACCAAAAGTCCATTAACGCTCGTATACTTAATTGACAACCATATTCCCCGGCAATGGTGCCAAAATATGATACGCCCAAATTACAACTCTCCTAAAAGAGTGTAAGCAGTCGTTGTCAAATATATAACCCAACTGAGTTGAGGTCAAATCCCATAGGGAATATGGTGTTAAATAAGTCTAATGATTATTAATTAATTATTAATCAAAATTTCATAGAAATAAAGGGGGTTTTATTGTTAACGAATATTGTTCAAAGTATACTCAGTGTATGAGCTAGGGATTAGTTTGCAAATTTAAAAATCAATGAGAGACAGTAAACTGGGATTATGATCACCAAGGTGTTTCAATAATAAGGGTTGTGGGTCATCTCGAATCCATATTTAACAAATCCAATTACAAGGCTAATTGTGCAATAAAGTCCATCTAATTGTTTCTCAACCCTAAAAGATGGTTACACTTTAATTCATTTGAGCTTAAAGAGAAAATTGGATAAATCAATTAATTCTTAGGAGGTTGATCCTATTAAGGCATCAACTATAAAATCAAAGGTTAATTTCTATGATTTCCTTATAACTCTTCTCTTTTTATAACTCCAACTCTTCTACTCAAAGAAGTGGTTTCTATAGGCACATCCTTCAATCTTGCAACCAAGAAGAATCATTAAACTGAAGAGAAGGTTATGCAATTGGATTAATCTGAAGGATTTGATCATTCCCACAACCCTAACAATGAATCACACCAAGTCGCGCATAACCCTAGTTATGGGAGTTTTACCCACACATAGTTAAATAAAGAAATTCCATTATATGTTACATAAATAATTCAGAAAAACTTACAAAGATACAAGAGTTGTTCCAAATCTTCAATTGATTGTGAATAAAATGAAATCTCCAAATTTTGACTTGTTTCTCAGAGAATTCTACATTATAATTGTGTTTCAAAAGCAAAAGATACCCGATCTAACCCAAAGCTAGGTAAAAAGTGGGAATACAAAATTCAAATAAAAGTTGTCGCATCATCAGTTGACGGCCAAAGTGACGGTCCATCACAAGCTTAATGGCCCATCACCAAGTCAGTCATTGGGACTCTGATTTTCTTCTGTTCTATTTAAGGCTAACAGTCACAGTGATAGTTTGTCGTAAGCCTGATGGTCTGTCACCCAATCCATCACTAGATCCTTATTTCACCTTATTCTGTTTAAGGCCGACGGACATAGTGACGGTCCGTCACTGGCCTGACGTTCAATCACCCAGTATATCACTAGGATCCTGATTTCCCCTTGTTTTGCTTAAGGCTGAAAGACAAGTGATGGTCCATCGCAAGATTGATAGCCCATCAGTTAGTCCATCACATGCATTCATTTTCTGCTTTTCTAAGTGATTCCTTCTTCTGAGTAATCATCCTCAAAATAAGTAAAACAACCCAGCATCAAATACTTCAATAGTTACTTAAAAATATATAATTAGCCCTTTAAAAGGTATAAAATATTCCGTCAAAATTCGAAAATTCAGAATTCTAACCCTTCCAGATATCATTAGTTCTTGTAATTCTCAAGGTCATTAGTTCGTTGTAATACGCCAAAAAATCCAAACCAATATTAGATCCATGTACCAAGCTCATGCATTGTACATCATGGTTCTTTTATAGTTTTATGAGTAAGTTATATGTATATTAAGGCTTCAAATAACTCCCAGCTATCAGACGAATCAAAACATTCCTTACCGATTGAATTCTTGAGAAGGATATTGGTATAGTCAACTTCAAACGAGCATATATCTCATTATACTTGGAATTCTTAAGATAATAACCTATCAACAGATATATAATTCAATTATCTTTCCAACAATACCAATTTCACCTAAATCTAATATCGAAGCAAGGAGTTATTCATATTTTACTCCAGCATGTCAGGCTGGAAATAGTGTGACGACATTCGTGGTAGCTTACCACATTTGTGATGCCCTATCACGAAGGTCGTCAGCCTTAGGCATAAAACATCTCCTAAGTGATGACATTAATGGTAGCTTACCACACTTTTGATGCCCTATCACGAAGGTCGTCAGCCTTAGGCAAAAACCATCTCCTAAGTGACGACATTCGTGGTAGCTTACCACACTTGTGATGCCCTATCATGAAGGTCGTCAGCCTTAGGCAGAATCCAGCTTTTGTGTGATGACATTTTTGATGGCCTATTACATTTTTGACACCTTGTCATAAATGTCATCACGCTTAGGCAGAAACCATCAATTCCAGCTCCTGTGTGATGACATTGTTGACGGCTTGTCACATTTTTGACGCCTGGTCATAAATGTCATTAGGCTTAGGTAGAAACCATCAATTCCAGCTCCTATGTGATGACATTTTTGATGGCTTGTCACATTTTTTGATGGCTTATCACATTCCAGCCTGTCCAGCTAAGGGTCACCCACAACTGTCCTTACCAGTTGTGCGGTATTGACACCCCTCCAGTCGGGGTAGAGATTGGAGCCCAACTTAGCTATATGCGTTATTGGGGCATTTCAGTTAAACTACTACCTCCCACAGTTTCAGAATCAGTCCTAGCAAAAGAACTCAGATAGGTCTCCAGATTTAAGTATATCAGGACTGTCAGATACAATCAGACTCAGTTATAGTACGGAACTCAGATAGTTCCATCAGATTTAGGATTGACAGATATAGTCACCCATGTTATCATAATTTTATTATTAGTCATGTTAGCCATTAGTAAACCATGTATTAGCATACAGGACTAGCTATCATGCACTCACGATTTCAGTTACTATGTATGCATATTTGTACTCTTACGTTCATATCAGTCAAACTGTTAGCATTGTTTATGCATTTAAACCATGTTTATATTTACCCTACCTCACTCGTATACTCAGTACATTCCCTCATACTAACACATTTGCACTATGGTGCTTTTTTTTATATTACACCATAGGTTCAGAGACACGAGCTCCAGATTAGCAATAGCAGTAGCATTTCCATTCGCAAAGATTCAGTGACTCCTCTTCATTCAAGGATAATATTATTTGATTTATTCATTATTAGTTTAGTCCGTTATCAGTTTACAGAGTTAGTTGGAGACATGTTCCTTCAACTCTTTATCCAGATAGTACTTAGAGGCTTTCAGATTAAGTATTCAGACTTATGTTCAGATTTGATTAAGTTTATAGTTGTTTTGGATATATTTCACCCATATGGATATTATGTTTTGATAGATTCTTTATTAATTTGAATCTTATGGCCTACATATTTATGTTTTCCACATAAATGCGTTATATTGGCAGTGTACAGGTACAGATATCAGTCATGAGTTAGCTTGTGGTCCCTCGGGGTCATGAGCACCGTGTAGCATTCCGATTCAGAAAAATTAGGGAGTTACAAACTTGGTATTAGAGCCCAAATTTCATAGAGTACTAGGAAGTCTAAAATCCGCATCTAGTAGTGTAATACCTGGGGAATTTTTCATTGAAATTTGTGCGTAAATGTGTTGGGTTCTATCTTCTAGAATGAATTATAAATTTTTCATGTGGAATGTCTTAGATTATGATCCACCATTATGTATAGAATAATCTTTCCAACGATATATGGATTATCCAAAATAGACACCTGAGCGATGAGTTATGAACATTTCGATCGAACCATGAATAGTAGTGAACAGTAAAACATGCAGGAAAAAGTACTGAGGCTTGGTGTATTTTTGCTCCAACTTTATACAATCATAACTCCTTCAACATAATGATCCAGGTGATATACTATATATCAATGTAAAGCTCTGTGAGTCCTCTTTCCAATGAAATTGGTTTCATCTAATTTGTCTATCGGAGAAAAAGTTATGATCGATCTACTTCAGCCTATCAAAAGTGAATTTTTGGGTCAACTTCAAACAATCATGACTCCTCATAAACAATGATCTGGATGAGATACTATATATCAACGGAAATATATGAGAGTCCTCTTTCTAATGAAATTGGTTTCATCCAATTTGGATATCGGATTAAAACGTTATCGTTGATCTACTTCAGACTATCAAAACAGTCTACCAAAGGATAGATTCAAGAATTATTTGATTTTTAGGGGAGTTTTGGTCATTCCCCCTCACCCAAAATCCATCCAAACCCTATATTAAAGCCTAATAGAAGCATTACATATTATATTTTATAAAATTCCCTCAAAAATAAAACCCTAAGCTCCTACATCCAACTTCAAGAACCTCCAAAGTTCACCATTAATTCTGCAAATTTATTCATGATTTCAAGTTTCTAGTTAAAGAACTCCAAGAATCATCATTCAAAGGCACGATTAACATCTCAAAAATGAGTATCAATCTAAAGTTCATCATTCAAGGTATGTGGGGTTTTTCAACAAGAACTCTCTTTCATTCTATTTCCCAAAAGTAATTTTCTTTACAAAGGCATGATTTTTATTTGATTTTTATGAATTTGAAGCATGAACCCATATCTTATGATGATTATTATGAAATCTTGATGTTTATGATTTTGAAAGATGAATTTACATGTGTGGAGATATAAATCATGAATCTTGAACGATATTTATCATGATTTTGATATTTAGATCGTGAATCTCCATTGGAAATTGTGTTTTTTTAGAAAGTGTGTGTTATAATCACGTTGATATTGAATATTTGAGATATTTTGAATGATTTGACCTTTTGGTCTTAATGGAGTTGTTTTGAACTCGAGTGTGAAAGAAATCCACAACGTGGTCGATTCTGATAGATGGGAAGCATGATGGCTCCTGATGCATCTATTAGATAAGGATTTCATAAGGCCTAGTATTTCCTCTTGGGGTGCTCCTGTGTTGGTTGTGAGAAAGAAAAATGGCTCTTTGCATATGTGCATTGATTACCACCAACTGAATAAAGTCACCATCAAAAATAAGTACCCTCTTCCGAGAATAGATGATTTATTTGACCAGTTACAAGGTCCAAGTTATTTCTCCAAGATAGACCTTTGTTCCAGCTATTATCAACTCAAAGTTAGGGAGTGTGACATCTCGAAAACCATTTTCCAAACTCATTATGGCCATTTTGAGTTTCTTGTTATGTCTTTTGGGTTAACTAATGCCCCAGCAGCTTTCATGAACCTCATGAATCGAGTGTTCAGACCATATCTGGATATGTTTGTCATAGTGTTCATCGATGATATACTGGTGTACTCCCGTAGTGAGGATGAACATTTTGATCATCTCTGAACTGTCTTGCAAACCCTTAGAGATCATAAGTTATTTGCCAAGTTCAGTAAGTGTGAGTTTTGGATAAGGTTAGTTGCTTTTCTGGGTCATATCATTTCTTCTGAGGGTATTAGAGTTGATCCCCAAAAGACCAAACCTATTAGAAATTGGCCTAGACCTATTTCTCCGACTGGTATTCAAAGTTTCTTGGGTTTAGCTGGCTATTACTGCCATTTTGTTATGGGTTTCTTCTTTATAGCATCTCCTATGACTCGATTGACCCAAAAGAATGTAAAGTTCTTGTGGTTCGAATCTTGTGAGAAGAGTTTTCAGGAGTTGAAGACTCGACTCACTTCAACCCCTATTTTGACTTTGCCTGATGGTGTTGATGGTTTTGTGGTGTGCTATGATACTTTGATAGTTGGTTTGGGTTGTGTATTGATGCAGAAGGGTAAGGTGATAGCTTATGCTTCTAGACAGTTGAAAACCTATGAGAAAAATTACCCCACCCATGACCTTGAGTTGGCTGTTGTTGTGTTTGCTTTGAAAATCTGGAGACACTATTTGTATAGTGTCTATGTTAATGTTTTCACTGATCATAAGAATCTGCAGTATGTGTTTACCCAGAGAGAATTGAATCTTAGGTAGAGACGATAGTTAGAATTGTTAAAGGACTATGATATGAGTGTGTTGTACCATCCGGGCAAGGCCAATGTTGTGGCGGATGCCCTAAGTAAAGTGTCCATGGGTAGTGTTTCGCATGTGGTAGAAGGTAAGAAAGAGTTGGCTCGTGATGTACATTGTTTGGCTAGATTGGGGGTTAGATTTTTTGACTCTGCTGAAGGTAGTATAGGGGTTTAGAGTATTTCTAAATCCTCATTGGTTTTGAAAGTGAAGGAAAAGCAATACTTAGGTGCTTGGTCAGACTGAAGGAGCCAGTCAAGGACTAAAAAGTAGAGGTTTTCTCCCAAGAGGGAGATGGTGTGTTGAGATTGCAGGGTAGATTGTGTTTCCCAAATGTTGATGATCTGAGATAGAGAATTATGGATGAAGCGCACGGGGAGCGATATTATTTTCATCCTGGTGCGACCAAGATGTAACGAGACTTGCGGGAAATCTATTGGTGGAGTGGCATGAAGAATGATATACCAGCGTTTGTAGCTAAGTGTGCAACATGCCAACAGGTTAAGGTTGAACACCAAAGACCTAGTGGTATGATGCAAGAGTTTAGTATTCCCAACTAAAAGTGGGAAGAGATAAATATGGACTTCGTGATTGGCTTACCTCCTTCCCGATGCCATCATGATTCCATTTGGGTTGTGGTTGATAGGTTGACTAAGTTTGCTCATTTCTTGCCTATTCATACTTCATATACTGCTGAGGATTATGCTAGATTGTATATCTGAGAGCTAGTCAAACTGCATGGAGTTCCCTTATCTATCATTTCGGATAGGGGAACTCAGTTTACTTCGCAATTTTGGAAAGCTTTTAAGAAGGGTCTTGAACCCAAGTGCTTTTGAGTTCTGCTTTTTATCCGCAAACCGATGCTCAAGCTGAGCGGACCATCCAGAACTTAGAGAATATGTTGAGAGCTTGTGCACTTGACTTTAAGGGAATTTGGGATGATCACTTACCGTTAATAGAGTTTGCTTACAATAACTTTCCACTCTATTATTGGCATGTCTCCATTTGAAGCCGTATATGGGAGAAAGTGTATATCACCTATAGGTTGGTTTGAGGTGGGTGAAGCGGCTGTGAGTGGTCCTGATTCGGTATTTGAGGCTATGGAAAAATTTAAGTTGATTAGGGAAAGGTTGAAAACTGCGCAGAGTCGTCAGAATTCATATACAGATGTTAGAAGGAGAGACCTTGAGTTTGAAGTTGGTGACCTAGTGTATCTGAAAATTTTACCCATGAGGAGGGTGAAGAGATTCGAAAAGAAGGGGAATCTTAGTCCCCGTTATGTTGGTCCTTACAAAATTCTTAGCCGTGTTGGTAAGGTAACTTATGAGGTCGAGTTGCCTTTCGAGTTGCACTCTGTTCATCCAATATTCCATGTCTCCATGCTTAGAAAGCATATTAGCGATGTTGTGGTAGTGGATTACTCTATGAGTGCTGACATTCAAGAAAATCTTTAGTTTGATGAGATTCCTGTTGAGATTCTTGATTTCAGTGTCCGAAGACTATGGAACCAAGAAGTTCCCTTGGTCAAGGTGTTGTGGCGAAACAAATCTGTTGAGGGTGCAACTTGGGAAGCTGAGGTGGATATGCGATCCAAGTACCCTCACCTATTTTCTGCGAACTTCGATCAAGCTGAAGATACCGTTCTTTCCTAAATTATGCACTTTTGATAAAATTTACAGCAGTTCAGCTGTCATTTATTATGTGTTGAGCTGTAGTTTATTGAATTTATGCATTATATGTTGCATTCGTAGTGAGAAACAAAGTGGTAATGAGTCTAACAAATGGTTTCAGCTGTATGCTCTATTCCCTATCTAATCTTGGCATGTCTATCATCATTCGTGGACAAATGTTTCCAAGGGGAGGATGATGTAATACCCCGGGAAATTTTTTGTTGAAATTTTGTGCGTAAACGTGTTGGGTTCTATCTTCTAGAATAAATTATAAATTTTTCGTGTGGAATGTATTAGATTATGATGCACCATTTTGTAGAGTATCGAATAAGCTTTCCAGCGATATATGGATCGTCCAAAACGGACACCCGAGCAACGAGTTATGAACATTCCAATCGAACCATGAATAGTAGTGAACAGTAAAACGTGTAGGAAAAAGTACTGAGGCCTGGCGTATTTTTGCTCCAACTTTAAACAATCATAACTTCTTGTACATAATGATCTGGGTGATCTACTATATATCAAAGGAAATCTCTGTGAGTCCTCTATCCAATGAAATTAGTGTCATCTAATTTTTCTATCAGAGCAAAAAGTTATGGTTTATCCACTTCAGCCTATCAAAAGCAAATTTTTGGGTCAACTTCAAATGATCATAACTCCTCGTACACAATGATCTGGGTGAGATATTGTATATCAACAGAAATATAGGAGATCCTCTTTCTAATGAAATTGGTTTCATCCAATTTGGATATTGGAGTAAAACATTATGGGTGATCTACGTCAGACTATCAAAATAGTCCACCAAAGGACAGATTCGAGAATTATTTGATTTTTAGGTGCGTTTTGGTCATTCCCCCTTACCCAAAATCCATCAAAACTCTATATTAAATCCTATTAGAAGCATTATATGTTTTGTTTCATCAAATTCCCTCAAAAAGAAAACCTTAAGATCCTACATCCAACTTCAAGAACCTTCAAAGTTCACCATTAATTCTGCAAATTTATTCAAGATTCCAAGTTCCTAGTTTAAGAACCCCAAGAACCATCATTCAAAGGCACGATTAACATCTCAAAAATGAGTATCGATCTAAAGTTCATCATTTAAGGTATGTGGGGTTTTCAACAAGAACTCTCTTTCGTTCTTGTGCCCAAAAGTAATTTTCTTTACAAAGGCATGATTTTTATTTGATTTTTACAAATTTGAAACATGAATCCATATCTTATGATGATTATTATGAAATCTTGATGTTTATGATTTTGAAAGATGAATTTACATGTGTGGAGATATAAAGCATGAATCTTGAACGATATTTATCATGAATCCCCATTGGAAATTGTGTTTTTTTAGAAAGTATGTGTTATAAGCACGTTGATGTTGAATATTTGAGATATTTTGAATGATTTGACCTTTTGGTCATAATGGAGTTGTTTTGAACTCGAGTGTGAAAGAAATCCACAACGTTGTTGATTTTGATAGATGGAAAGCATGATGGCTCTCGATGTATATTTATATATTACTGAAATTGTTTTGTTGTGGATTGTCTTTGAAATGATCTGAACTAAGTCTAGGAGAAATCTTTAGCACCGAGTGGGAGGTATAAAGCGACCTTACTTCCCTAGAACTACGTTCCCCCGTAGCAGTGAGCCTGAGGCTGATTTATATAGTGATCACTAGTTTGTGTGGATTTGATATCTATAGTCCTACTCCAACAGCAAGGATAGGACGGCTATCCCCAACGTGGGTTGTACGTTGGACTCCATGTAGCTCACATGGTTTATATCGGTTATAGGATCTCCCTGTGTGTGTGTCTTTCATTGTGTCTATGGTGATTGGTGTAGTGATTTGAAAGTGGAATTGTGAAAGTTATTCTTTCGAAAGATTTAAATGATATTTACATTATGAGAATTGATATTCTTGACGAACTAATAGTGATTGACAAATTATATGATGACTCACATATGTTATTGTACTTATTTTATCCTCTCATAATTATGATGATTTTCTTCGGGCTATGTGAGTCTTTCATACATCCTGCATATTTCATATAAATATTTATGATGATGATGTTTATACAACTTCATGCACCCCATATACTCGGTTCCTTTCCATGGTACTGACCCACATCTTCGGATGTGGGCTGCATTTTCTCGAAATATAGGTTCAGGTGCTCAGTTCCAGGTTCGACAGTGATTCTTTGGGCACGCTATTCTACATCCTCTGTTGTGGCGAGTCCTTATGTTTTGAGGACGTGATGTCTGATATTGGTTTCACGGAATTGTTTACATTTGATAACTGAGTATGAGTCAGTTGGGGCATGTCTGAATGGCTCGCTGTTTTTATTATTTTTCTTAGAGTCTTGTTAGACTAGTATAGATGTTGGGAGTTGACTAATACGTCATATTTTGTTATCTTTCTGAAATTCTTTTATTCTTGGATGATGATTACTCTATTTATATTTGAGGGTTATTTATGGAAACCTCGTTGATTTGTATTGAACTGAATGAAAATGGCTCAAAGGGTTAGCATGGGGCTACTCATAGCCTCAAGCACCGTGTGATGCTCCAGGACCCATTTTCTGTGGCGTTACAAGTAGAGTCTTATACATAGATGTGTTGCGCGCCACATTTATGTATAGGAGGCTATGAGATGTTTTAGGAACAGTTCCCTTTCTTCAGTATTCATGTTGTGCTAGTAAGCATAATTTCAAGTCAGTCTCTCAGTCTAATACGCTCTTCTCTTATTTTAGAAACATGTCTCCAAAGAAAAGAAATCAGCCAACTCGTCAGCCCGAATATCCATTGGGCGAACATGTTTCTCATGTGGAATTCAGGACTATATTTACCGCTCTTGCTCAGTCTGTAGCTGCCTAGAATGAATGACCAGCAGTCATTCCGGCCAACCCAGTGGCCAATTCAGCAGCAGCTAGGATTCAGAACTTCACCTAAATGAACCCTCCATCCTTCTTTGGGTCTAAGCCAGATGAGGATCCTCAGGAATTCATTGACCAAGTCAGAAGGTTATTGATATCATGGGATTCACTTTTTCTCAGAGTGCCGAGTTAGCCGCATACCAATTGCAGGATGTCGCTCACACTTGGTACAAGCACTGGTTAGCAGAAAGGTTAGAGGATACAGGTCTTGTTGTGTGGGAAAAATTTGTCACGGCTTTCTTAGACAAATTATTTCCCCAAGAGCTGAGAGTGGCCAAAGTTCTTTAGTTCATCAATCTTAGGCAGGGAAATATGACAGTTAGAGAATATTCTCTTAGATTTACTAAGCTAGACAGTTATGCCCTTCATGTGGTTGCAGACAACAAGGCTAAGATGAGCAAGTTCGTGTCAGGGGTGAATGATATCGTGGTAAATAAGTGTAGGTCTGTGATGCTGAACAGTGATATGACTTTATCCAGGCTCATGACCCATGCTCAATAGATAGAGAAGCAAAAGGTTAAGACTAGGGAGAGGCAGAACAAGAGAGCAAGAGTAGGCAGTTTCAGTTTTGCTCAGCCCAAATTAGAGGGAGGAAATCGTTCGCAATTTCATCCTAATTCAGCAGTTTTAGACCCTTCCTCCGCTAGTTACCTAGTGCCAAAGTTTAGGGACGGCAACAGAGATAGAGCACCAGGCTCTAAATCTCAGGGCAGTGTTAGTAGTGCCCGAACAAACCCCCTTTGTCAGACTTATGGTAAGAACCACAAGGGTATTTGCAGAGCCAGTAGTAATTTCTGTTTTGGTTTTGGTAAGCCAGGCCACAGGATAAGGGAGTGTCCTCAGCCATGCCCTCAAGGTCAGCAGAATCATTCCACATCTCAGTCCGGTCACCTGAACCAGCAGGGTGCCACTTCCAGTGCTACTAGTGGGCAACGCCCAAATAGACTCTATGTTATTCAGACCCAACAGGATCAAGAAAATTCTCCTGATATCGTTACTAGTATGTTACAGATTTTCCATGTTCATGTTTATGCTTTTCTAGACCCAGGTGCATCCTTGTCTTTAATCACTCCATACATAGCAGGCGATTTCAGAATCAGTCCCAAAATTTTAAGCAGAGCCCTTTTCAGTCTCTACCCCAGTGGGTAAAACCATCATAGCTCGGTGGGTATACAGGAACTGCCTGGTTATGATATTTCAAAAATCCACATCAGCAGATTTAGTCAAGTTAGAGATGACTGATTTTGATGTCATTCTCGGTATGGATTAGCTTTATTCCTGCTATGCCATAGTCAACTATAGAAATAGGATAGTTCGGCTTTAGTTCCCGAATGAGCCTGTCCTTGACTAGAAGGGTAGCACTTCATCTTTCAGGGGTCAGCTTGTTTCCTACCTTTGGGCAAGAAAAATAATTTCTAAGGGGTGTATGTATCATCTCGTGCATGTTAAGGATTCCAATTCCAAATCTCCCATTCTCGAATCAGTCCCAGTGGTTAATAAATATTCAAACGTCTTTCCCGAAGATCTTCCAGGCATTCCTCCCAAAAGGGAAATAGACTTTGGCATAGACCTTCTCCCAAATACTCAGCCTATTTCTATTCTACCATACAAAATGGCACTAACAGAACTCAAGGAACTAAAAGATAAGTTGAAGGACCTCTTAGATAAGGGATTCATCAGGCCCAGTGTATCCTCATGGGGTGCGCCAGTCTTATTCGTGCACAAGAAAGATGGTTCTCTCAGAATGTGTATTGATTACCGTCAGCTCAACAAAGTCACGATTAAGAACAGGTATCCACTGCCTAGGATAGATGACTTGTTTGACCAACTTCATGGTGACATTTATTTCTCCAAGATAGACCTTAGATTAGTCTATCATCAGCTCAGAGTTAGAGAATCTGACATTCCAAAGATAGCTTTTCGTACTCGGTATGGTCACTTTGAATTTTTAGTCATGTCCTTTGGTCTTACCAATGGATGGACTTGATGAACTGGGTGTTTAAACAGTACTTGAACACATTCGTCATAGTCTTCATAGATGATATTCTGGTCTATTCTCGCATAGAGCGTGATCATTCAGACCATCTCAGAATTGTTCTTCAGACTCTCAGAGATCACCAGTTATTCGCCAAGTTCAATAAGTATGAATTTTGTCTAAGATCATTAGTATTCCTTGGTCACATTATTTCTTATAATGGCATTAGAATAGATCCTCAGAAAACCAAAGAGGTAAGAAACTGGCCTCGCCCTATCTCTCCATTTGATATTAGGAGTTTCTTGGGTTTGGCTGGCTAATACCGATGATATATTGAGGAATTTTCTTCTATTGCATCTCCTATGTCCAGATTGAATCATAAAAAAGTCAAGTTTTAGTGGTCAGAACCTTGCGAGAAGAGTTTTCAGGAGTTAAAGACTCGACTCACCCAACGGTTCCGATGGATTCTTAGTATCTTGTGATGCATCTAGAGTATATTTAGGTTGTGTCCTCATGCAGCATGGTAGAGTCATATCCTACACCTCCTAAAAGTTAAAGCCCCATGAGAAGAATTTTCCTACACATGACCTTGAGTTAGCAGCAGTTGTCTTTGCCTTAAACATTTGGAGGGATTATCTATACAGTGTTCATGTAGACGTCTTCAAAGATCATAAGAGCCTTCAGTATGTCTTTTCCCAGAAAGATCTCAATCTTCGTTAGAGAATGTGGTTACATCTCTTAAAGGATTATGACATGAGTGTCCTTTATTATCCTGGCAAGGCCAATGTAGTAGCCGACGCACTCAGTAGGCTGTCCATGGGTAGTGTTTCCCATGTTGAGGATAGTAAGAAGAAATATAGCTCAGGAGATTCATAAGCTTACCAGACTAGGCATTCTCTTAGTCGACTCTTCAGAGGGTGGTGTATGTATTTAGAGTAGTTCAGAGTTATCTCTAGTTTTCAAGGTGAAAGAGAAGCAAGATAGGGATCCTAGCCTTGTCAATCTAAAAGAGTCAGTTCAGAGTCAGGAAGTAGAGGTTTTCTCCCAAGGGAGAGATGGTGTTTTTTGTTGTCAGGGTCTTCTGTATGTTCCTGGTGTAGATGACTTGAGGTAGTAAATTCTTACAGAAGCTCATGGTGCGTGATACTCTATACATCCAGGGGCTATTAAGATGTACCACGACTTGCGAGAGATTTATTGAAGGAGTAGGATGAAGAGGTATATTGCAAAGTTTGTGGCTAAGTACTCTACATATCAGTTGGTTAGGTAGAGCATCAGAAACCTAGTGGTTCTATATAGGAGTTCACTATTCCTACTTGGAAGTGGGAAGAAGTAAACATGGACTTCGTGATGGGTTTGCCTAGAACACGTCATGAGCATGATTTAGTTTGGGCCATTGTAGACAGAATGACCAAGTCAGCTTATTTCCTTCCATTTCATGCCTCTTACTCAGCCAAGGATTATACTAAACTCTATATTAGGGAGTTGGTCAGATTACATGATGTTCCACTATCTATCATCTCAGACAGAGGTACCCAGTTCACTTTTCACTTCTGGAAAGCATTCCAAAAGGGTCTTGGTACCCAAGTTCATCTCAGTAAAGCGTTTCATCCTTATACAGGTGGTGAATCACAAAGGACCATTCAGACACTAGAATATATGCTAAGAGCGTGTGAAATTGATTTCAAGGGAAGCTGGGATGACCACTTATCTTTGATTGAGTTTGCATACAACAACACCTATTACTCCAGTATTTAGATGGCTCTATTCCAAGCTCTCTATGATAGGAGATGTAGTCTCGTATCAGTTGGTTAGAAGTTAGTGAGACCGCAGTCATAGGGCCTGACTTAGTATTCGATGCCTTAGAGAAAGTTCAGTTAATCAGAGAAAGACTCTGGGCTTCTTAGAGCCTATAGAAGTCTTATGCGGATGTTCGTAGAAAGGATCTCAAATTTGAGGTTGATGACTATGTCTATCTCAAGATCTCTCTTATGAAGGGAGTGAAGAGATTCGAAAAGAAGGGAAAGCTCAGTCCCCGATATGTCGGTCCCTTCAGGATTCTCAATCGCTTTGGCCAGGTAGCCTATGAGCTCAAATTACCTTCAGATCAAGCCTCAGTTCATCCAGTCTTCCATGTCTCTTTGCTCAAGAAGTGCATAGCTAACCCAGTAGTTGTAGTCCCTATTCAGAGCATTGACATTCAGAATAGCCTCTCTTATGAAAAGATTCTAGTCGAAATCCTTGACTATCAGACTCATAGGCTGAGGAACAAAGAACTCCCTTTAGTCAAGGTTCTTTGGCAAAATCAGTCTATGGAGGGAGCAACTTGGGAAGAAGAAGCAGGCATGCAAACCAATTACCCTCATATTTTCTCCACTAATTCAAACATAGCTCGAGGTAACCATTTTCCTTAAGCTTATTTAGTTACATGTTCAAAATTCCAGTATAAAATTGGTATCAAGTATCAGTGCATAGCTTATCATGGATTCATGAGTTCAGCTTATCAGTCATGTATCAGATATGCATGTTCAGTTGAGCTATATTCAGTTTAGAATTCAATTCAATCCTAAAATCATGTGCCAATTGAGCAAGATCAGTGTATGTATCATTTTATCTTTTCTCCTCTCTCATGCAGTCATCATTCGAGGACAAATATTTCCAAGGGGGAGATATTGTAATACCCTAAAAAATTCAAACCAATATTTGAGCCATGTACCAATCTCATGCATAGTACAACATGGTTCTTTTATAGTTTTATGAGTAGGTTAGATGTATATTAAGGCTTCAAATAACTCCCAGCTATCAGATGAATCAAAACGCTCCTTAGCGATTGAATTCTTGAGAAGGATATTGGTATAGTCAAATTCAAATGAGTATATCTCTCATTATAATTGGAATTTTTGAGATCATGACAAATCAACAAATAGATAACTCAATTATATTTCGAACGATACAAATTTTGCCTAAATCTGTTATCGGAGCAAAGAGTTATTCCTATTTTACTCTAGCATGTCAGGCTGGAAATAGTGTGGCGACATTCGCAGTAGCTTACCACATTTGTGACGCCCTATCACGAAGGTCATCGGCATTAGGTAGAAACCAGCTCCTAAGTGACGAAATTTGTGGTATCTTGCCACACTTGGGACGCCCTATCATAAGGGTCGTCAGCCTTAGGTAGAAACCAGCTCCTAAGTGATGACATTCGTGGTAGCTTACCACACTTGTGACACCCTATCACGAAGGTCATCAGCCTTAGTAAGAATCTAGCTTTTGTGTGACAACATTTTTGACGGCCTGTCACATTTTTGATGCCTTGTCATAAATGTCGTCAGGCTTAGGCAGAAACCATTAATTCCAGCTCTTGTATGACGATATTTTTGACGGTTTGACATATTTTTGATGCCTTATCATAAATATTGTCAGGCTTAGGTAGAAACCATCAATTCCAGCTCCTGTGTGATGACATTTTTGATGGCTTGTCACATTTTTTGATGCCTTGTCATAAATATCGTCAGCTATAATTTTCCGCAACTGGGAATTTATTTTATAAGTGTATTTTGATCATTTCCTTCACCTTCCACGACTTATAACCCTAAAGAGGAGTAATTTTTCCCATTTATCTTCAGGTAAGCATCTCAGAAACCCTCTCTTATGCTCTCAACCACAAGATTAGGGTTTCCATAAAACTCATCTCTCAAAAGCAAGATTCAATCCTTTTTCCAAGATAATTAAGATTTAAGTTTCCCAATCCAAGAACTCTCCAGCAAATCATCAAGGTTTCCTTTTTAAGGTATGCGTAGTGTTCATCTATGGATCCAATCCATTCATAAAGCTCAAGAATCATGTTTTAAATAATATTTTGTAAACTTTTTGTGGTGATATGAGTATGTACATATTGACGATTGTTTTTTAAGTTTCAATGTGATGTCTAAAGGTGTTTTCATGGAATATATATGTTTGTTAATCAAAAACCATGAACTTTAGGTGGTTTAATATGGTGCAAGTATGAAACCTACCTATGCCTTAAAGAATGCATGCAAGGTGTTTGATAAAATGCTTAGGAAGCTATTTTTATGGTTCTGTGATGTCTAAATGACAAGTCCATGTTAGCTATATACTTCAATATGAATTCTATTCTTTTCAGTAGTTGCTATTATGGTGGTATGAAGCATGTAAGATAATGGAGATATACAATATGTACATGAAATATATCCATGAATTCCCTATAATGTTTAAGATGTTGAATAACTATATGAAATACGATGTCCCCTACTTATGATATTATGAATTTTGGACTCAAATCTTGTGATCAAGTCATGTCATGTGTGTCAGTTTCCTTGTATCGAGTCCTGCGGGTATTCGTACCCAAAAAATATAGTTGTGTGCCTAGAGCCATGTCATGTTGTCACGATAATCTCAATTTAGCTATAATCTATAGAACTCAGTCAGTCATGTGACTCAAGAAAACCTTAAAAATCTCATGATCTCAGTTAACTCTCAGATAATAGTACTACTCTGTCAGCCAACGGAAGTCAGTTAATCTGTCCATGTATATTTAGTTGAATCATGTTTAGTCTTTTCATATGGGAGTAGAAGTTAGCACTGAGTGAACCCAAGTATGGGGACTCACCTACCAGTTTAGGGTGTGATTCTTAGCAGTCATCCTTGTGTTCTAGAACTACATAACCAACGTAGGTTGAGATATCTTAGCCTGTCAGATTAGGGTTGATGAGGTGGCTTAACCTGTCAGATTAGGGTTGATGAGGTGGCTTAACCTGTCAGTTTAGGGTTCCCACCATTCTCCTTTCGAATACCTACCAGCTAAGGGTTACCCACAACTATCCTTACCAGTGATGCGGTATTGACACCCCACCAGTCGAGGTAGAGATTGGACCCCAACTTAGCTATATGTGTTATTGGGGCATATCGGTTAAACAACTACCTCCCACAGTTTTAGAATTAGTCTCAGTAAAAGAACTCAGATAGGTCTTTAGATTCAGTATATCATGACTATCAGATACAGTCAGACTCAGTTACAGTATGAAATTTAGATATTTCCATCAGATTAAGGATTGTCAGATACAGTCGCCCATGTTATCAGAATTTCAGTATCAGTCATGTTAGCCATCAGTAAACTATGTATTAGCATACAGGACTAGCTATCATGCACCCACGATTTTAGTTACTATTTATACATGTTTGTACTCTTACATTCATATCAGTCAGACAGTTAGCATTGTTTATGCATGTAAACCCTGTTTATATTTAGCCTACCTCACTCGTATACTCAGTACATTCCCTCTTACTAATGTATTTGTGGTATGGTGCTTTCTTTTCATGTTACACCATAGGTTCAGAGACACGAGCTACAGATCAGCAGTAGCAGTAGCATTTCTAGTCGTAGAGATTCAGTGAGTCCTCTTCATTCGAGTACAATATGATTTGATTTATTCATTATTATTTTAGTCCGATATTAGTTTGCGGAGTTACTTAGAGACATGTTCTTTCAACTCCTTATTCAGACAGTAGTTAGAGGCTTTCAGATTCAGTATTAAGACTTATGTTTAGATTTGATTCAGTTTTCAGCTGTTTTAGGTATATTTCACCCATATGGATATTATGTTTTAACAGTTTCTTTATTCAGTTGAACCTTATGGCCTACATATTCCTGTTTTCTTCAATAATACATTATATATATAGTGTACAGGTACAGATATCAGTCATGGGTTAGTTTGTGGTCCCTCGAGGTCATGAGCACCGTGTAGAATTCTGATTCAAAAAAATTGGGGCGTTACATTCTTGTAACTCCATGGTCATTAGTTTCATATAACTTACTAGGTAACTTCAAGACTATTCATCCACCAATAGTACTAGCCCTCATTCATCTTATTTAATACAAGGATGAATACCTCTCTTATAAATATAGGTGGTTTTACATATTTTTTTAATATGAGAAAAAGATGATAAATATGAAAAATTTTATTATTTATATTAGTGAACGAGAGAGTTAAGATATAGAAAATATCGTATGCCTTCAACTATATTCACTATACAAAAGAGAGCAATTATATAAGTGAAAGAGAGAGTTGAGATAAAGAAAATATTTTATGTCCTTAACTATAATCATTATACAAAAAGAGTTTTAATATGTTGAAGGATGGTGTTTTTGTGGTGGAGCTTTGGTCTCTTCAATTGATTAGGAGTTGCTTGAGTTATACATTATTGATAGGTTGTTGCACCTGGATTGGATAAGTCAAGATATATATTGTTTGATCGATGTTGAGTATGCCGCAGTGGGCTTGAATTTCCTTAAAGAGAGTGAGATATCTGCACCTCAGCCATTTTTTTTATTTTATTATTTCAATTGTAACCATTGTAATTTGTGGGATATTAAACCAACAATTTTAAGGAGATTCTTATTTTGTTATAGTTTGAAAAAATTTTAGAATATCAAGATAGGAGATCTCAACATCTCAACATCACTGGTTTCTTCAAGAGATGAAAGGAAAGAGTTGAAGGGTAAAGTATTTTCGTCTTGCTCAACTCAAGCAAAGGAAAGGTAAAAAACCTTTTCTACTTCTTACAGAAGAAAGGTAAAAAAAACTTCTACCTAATATTTTTAATGAATAAAGTGATACTACTTTTTATGAACATATAGTGGTATTCAAATTCTTGAAATAGTGGAGGCTAATGAAATGAGAAAAAATATCATAGTGAAAAATGTGTTGTTAGCACTTTTGAGAATGAGTTAAAAAAGTGTTACAGGTGCATAATTATTCTTTGAATATATCATATGTTACTATTTGTATATTACTTGATGTCTTCAAATTTGTCTCTAACATTTAATCAAAGAAAGGCTAAAAATGTTGGGTAGTGTTACAAGTACGACCACGAAGATGGATGTACGTAACAATGTAATAGACCCGAGGCTTGGAGTGTACGAGTGTAGGACTTAAAACACGCCAAACCGACCCTAATCTCATACTTGGAGTGTAAAGAGGAGCCTTGGAACACAACAAGGCAGCCCCTAAATACACTTGAAGGGATCCTAGATCTTAAAAGGGCATTTTGGACATTTTGTAGTTTATTTGTAACCTAGCATAAATAGAATATTATAGGGATTTTAGACTTATATTATTCATGATGTTGTAAGTCTTGAAACATAAATAAACACAAGTCCTTTCTCCTTGAAGCACCAAAACCAAAATTAGGCATAGAGAGTGTGGAATCATTCTTGTTGATCTTATGTCTTGGAAACATGATGCTTGAGAGGTGGATTCTGACCTTGTGTCTTCTTAAGAGATAGGTGAACGTTTTGTGTAGTGTTAAGGTACAAGAGTGGCATATGATCTTGGGTTCTTAAGATTATACCTTCATTAAGTCTATCTAACTATCCCTTTACTTTTATAGTAATCTTGTAGTAGTTTGTGTTCTTGTAACCGTTTCTATCTCTAGTTAGTAAAATCGTGTGTTGTTCCTATCTTGTTATTGTTTTCCATCTCGACATATTGTTTCTGTTTTGGTATATTTATACCTTCAATATCTTCTTGTTATTGTGTTTTCATTGTTGTTGTAGTGAAATCGAGAGTCGTCACCAAAGGGGTCCTCAGTTCTTAAACTTGTGGACTGATTTGGTATTTGTTTCATGTTTCCCTTGTCTTTATTGTATCATTTGGTATAAAATCATGGATTGATCTTGTTCCTACAAGATCAAATCTTGGGCTAGCTCACTTTAAAAATTAAAAAAAAATTAAAATCTGAAAAATTCAGAAAAAGAACAATTTGTCAATTTTGTGTTCTTGGCCATAAATTATGTTCTTGTTGTGTATTGGACGAGATTTTTATTTGTATTGAGTGTTTCTAGTTTTAGTTTTGTTCTCCACTAACACTTTGAGTCCAAATCTAAGTTTAAGCTTGTATTTGTTGAAGTTGTAGTCGTGAACTTGGACTTGGCCGATTTATTGTTGAACATTGTTGTGGTGGACTATTTTGGCCTTGTGGACTTCATCTTGTTGTTGTTATAAGCTTGACCACGTGATATTGTTGTTCATTGGTGGCCTAAGAACCATTTTGTTGAAGTTGTAGTTGTCTTGGCCAAGTGTTGAAGATATTGTATTGTGAAAATTGGAAGTTGGTCGTGTGAAATTGTTGGTGTTCTTGGAGATTGTTGTTGATTGTTCTTGGTGATTGTTGATTTTGTTCTTGAAGTTCTTCACAACCTTCATAGCTTATTAAAATAAAGTGAACCTTAGATCTATAAAGGTAAAGGAAAAAAGGTGAAGCTTTGTTAGTCTTGAAAGACTTACCATCACTCATCAACTAGTCAATCACATCGTAACCACTTTCCAACAACTTTTTATGATCCAAGGACCCATGTTTTAAGGAGAAGTACAAGTAAAGTCAAAGTCTTGAAAATTGAAAAAGTCTCCAAGACTTATTTTCCCCTCCTAAAATAAAATTCCACCAATCCAAATTAAATTTTTTGACCAAGACATGAACATTTGAGAATAACAATTCGTTAGAAAGACCGCAACCAATAGTGGCAGCCACGTCATCAAGTAACTGTTAACGCATAAAATTTTGGATAAAATTTCAGATTTTCTTAGTTTATTTTTATTGTTCCGTAGTTTCATTTATTTGGTCCGAACGCTAATTGACAAACTGGTAAACTCCTACTAGATTGTAAATTAGTTTTGTGTCCGTTTGTTCGTGTTAACGTTCTTTGTGTGCTTTTCTCTTTTGTGAATTCATTGTATCTTGTTGGTTCAAGTCTGTAAGCAAATTTTATTTGAGTAAACTCGAACCAAAATCTATTCTGGACCAAAGTGGACTCCTCCCTCAAGCACTCACTAAGTACAAGCCAGCTTTCAACACTTATGAAACCAAGTGTGAGGTAAAAATTGAGAGTAGGAGTGTGGTGAGGCATTTTTTAGCTAGCAAGTTTGTTTTTTTTGTTGTTCGTTGTTGTCTTTTATTTTAGAGACCATGGATACCACCAATCTTGATGCCACATTTGACTGCATCACCGACAATATTGAAGACACGAAATGGCACGTTGAAAGGCTACACCAATAGGTATCCACACTTATCCCAACAAATTTAAAACCTAAGGTCCAAACACATTGCGATGAGATCTTCCCGAAGAAGGTTTCTGCCCAAACTTGTGAAGGACTTTCACACCAAGGTAAAGATGAACATACTCATGAACGTTAATGTAAAATAGTTATCTCTTACACTTTGGTACATATGGATTATGAACGTGTGACTAATAAGCCGTTGAGTGTGAGTAGTATCTTACCTATGTATGAGTATATTGATTCCTTACCACTTATAGATAATGTAAAATTTGTGCGAGGGGATACACTAGTTGATCCTATAGATGACTGAATCGACTCTTCTAGTCAGATTGATTTGTGTCCACCTAGTGTTGAAGCTATTGTGTTGAATGAAAGTACATCGTCATATGAAAATTGTGTTAACCAACTTGTGTGTAAAACTTTCCCACCACTTGAGAATATGTGTGATGTGATGAATGAGTCTCAAGTGAGTGAAGAATTTGAAAATTTTGGTCAAGAAAAAAGAAGTGAACCCATGAGACTATGTTATTGTAAGGATTCTAATGTTTGCTTGGCTCATACGGTTAATCGTGTGCTTGACATATATTTGGAACTTCATAATGATTCCTTAGAGAGTGAAAGTTCCAAATCAGTCCGTGGGTTAGATCATTCACTCTTTAGGTACAATGTCTTGTTTGTAGATAGTTTAAACACTCCTAATAGACCTAGTGGTGAAAATGATGGTATAGCTTGACTTGGAAGCTATAGCATATATGCTAACCCACTATGGTGTGACAACATTCCTCCTAAAGATGGAAATATCTTCTTGGAAGATGAGAGTAATCTTAAGGGTAAAGAATGTGTGGTCTTGGAAACTACTTCTTTTTCTACTTTGTGTGGCTTTTCCGAGGACACCATAGTAGAAGTAGAATTGAGTGCCACCTTTCTATACTCTCTCTTTACTTGTGATGATATGTATGCCAATGTAGAGAGTAGTCTGTGTGGTTGTGGTAAACACTACAGGAAATGGGTGTGTTTCTTAGACCCGTGTCTATGGCTATTCTTCCCATTTGATCTCGGTGCCATCTTATAGTAGGGAAGATTTACTCTCAGCTTAGGTGCATTTCTTTTGAGTTTTTATCATAGCCAAGTCCTTGGTGAATTTGTTGATGACTTCATAATGTTTAAAACTAAGGACTCCTAGTTATATGTCAAATATGAACCACCTTTGCATGTCGAGATTTGTTGTTTGCCGAGACTTGAACTCAAAGGGTCCTCGGTTTCTTTTTTTTGGTGTGGGCTGTTTTGAGTGTTTTGAGTGAATACCATTTTTGTTTATTTTTGCTAATCCTAACCCTCATTCTATGAGGAAGTTTTCTTGTTTGTCTCTCTTTGATTTTTCAAAGCATGGACTCGAGGTCGAATCCTTTTTAAGGAAGGGAGGATGATACAAGTACGACCACAAAGATGGACGCATGTGAGAATGTAATGAACCCGGGGCTTGGAGTGTGTGAGTGAAGGACTTAAAACACACCAAACCGACCCTAATCTCATACTTAGAGTGTAAAGAGGAGACTTGGAACACAACAAGGCAGCCCCTAAATACACTTGAAGGGAACCTAGCTCTTAAAGGGGCATTTTGGACTTTGTATTTTATTTGTAACCTAGTATAAATAGAATATTCTAGGGCTTTTAGAATTAGTGTAACGACCCAGAAAATGGGTCCCGGAGCATCACACGGTGCTTGAGGCTACGAGTAGACCCAAACTAACCCTTTGAGCCATTTTTATTCAGTTCAACACAAATCAACGGAGTTTCCATAAATAACCCTCAAATATCTACAGAGTAATAATCATCCAAGAATAAAAGAATTTCAGAAAGATAACAAAATACGACTTATTAGTCAAATCCCAACATCCATGCTAGTCTGACAAGCCTCTAAGAAAATCAATAAAACCAGCGATCCATTGAGACATGCCCCAACTGACTCATACTCTGTTATCAAATGTAAATAATTTCGTGAAACCAACATCAGACATCACATCCTCGGAACATGAGAACTCACCACAACAGAGGATGTAGAACAGCGTGCCTGAAGAATCACTGTCGAATCAAGAACTGAGCACCTGAACATACATTCTTAGAAAATATAGCCCACATCTGAAGATGTGGGTCAGTAACATGGAAAGAAACCGAGTATATGGGGTGTATACAGTTGTATAAACATCATCATCATAAATATTAATAAGAAATATGCAGGATATATGAAAGAGTCACATATCCCAAAGAAAATCATCATAATCATCAGAGGATGAAATAAGTACAATAACATATGTGAGTCATCATATAATTTATCAATCACTTTCAGTTCATCAAGAATATCAATTCTCATGATGTAAATATCATTTAAATCTTTCAAAAGAATAACTTTCACCATTCCACTTTCAAATCACTTCACCATTCACCATAGACACAAGGAAACACATACACACTGGGAGATCCTATAACCGACATAAACCATGTAAGCTACATGGAGTCCAATGTACAACCCACGTTGGGGAGAGTCATCCTATCCTTGCCATCGGAGTAGGACTATCGATATCAAATCCACACAAACTAGTGATCACTATATAAATCAGCCTCAGGCTCACTCCTACGGGGGAACGTAGTTCTAGGGAAGTAAGGTCGCTTTATACCTCCTACTTGGTGCTAAATATTTCTCCGGGACTTAGCTCAGATCATTTCAAAGACAATCCATAACAAAACAATTTCAATAATATATAAATATACATCGGGAGCCATCATGCTTCCCATCTATCTAAATCAACCACGTTGTGGATTTCTTTCACACTAGAGTTCAAAACAACTCCATTAAGATCAAAAGGTTAAATCATTAAAAATATCTCAAATATTCAACATCAACGTGCTTATAACAACACTTTCTCAAAAAAAAAACATAATTTCCAATGGGGATTCACAACCCAAATATCAAAATCATGATAAATGTCATTCAAGATTCATGCTTTATATCTCCACGCATGTAAATTCATCTTTCAAAATCATAAACATCAAGATTTCATAATAACACTCATAAGATCTGGGTTCATGCTTCAAATTCGTAAAAATCAAATAAAAATCATGCCTTTGTAAAGAAAATTACTTTTGGGCACAAAAACGAAAGAGAGTCCTTGTTGAAAAACCCCACATACCTTGAATGATGAACTTTAGATCGATACTCAATTTTGAGATGTTAATCGTGCCTTTGAATGATGGTTCTTACAGTTCTTGAACTAGCAACTTGAAATCTTGAATAAATTTGCAGAATTAATGGTGAACTTTGGAGGTTCTTGAAGTTGGATGTAGGAGCTTAGAGTTTTCTTTTTGAGGGAATCTGATGAAATATAACATATAATGCTTCTAATAGGCTTTAATATAGGGTTTGGACGGATTTTGGGTGAGGGGGAATGACCAGAACACCCCTAAAAATCAAATAATTCTCGAATCTGTTCTTTGGTGGACTGTTTTGATAGTCTGAAGTAGATCAACCAAAACATTTTACTTTGATATCCAAATTGGATGAAACCAATTTCATTAGAAAGAGGACTCTCATTCTTTCCGCTGATATATAGTATCTCACCCATGTCATTGTGTACGAGGAGTTATGACTATTTAAAGTTGACCTAAAAATTCACTTTTGGTAGGCTAAAGTAGATCGACCATAACTTTTTGCTCTGATAGACAAATTGGATGAAATCAATTTCATTGGAAAGAGGACTCGCAGAGCTTTCCATTGATATATAGTAGATTACCCAGATAATTATGTACAAGGATTTATTATTATTTAAAGTTGTATCAAAAATACGTCAGGCCTCAGTACTTTTTCCTGCACGTTTTACTGTTCACTACTATTCACGGTTCGATCGGAATGTTCATAACTCGTCGCTCGGGTGTCCGTTTTGGAACCCAACACGTTTACGCACAAAATTTCAACGAAAAATTTCCCGGGGTATTACATCATCCCCCCTGGAAACATTCGTCCTCGAATGATGATAGACATTCCAAGATTAGATAGGGAATAGAGCATACATCCAAAACCATTCATTAGACTTATCAGAAACTATAGCTCAACACATTATAAATGACAGCTGAACTGCTGCAACTTTTATCAAAAGTGCATGATTTAGGAAAGAACGGTACCTTCGGCTTGATCGGAGTTTGCGGAAAATAGGTGCGGATACTTGGATTGCATATCCGCCTCAGCTTCCCAAGTTGCACCCTCAACAGATTGGTTTCGCCACAACACCTTGACCAAGGGATCTTCTTTGTTCCTTAGTCTTCGGACACTGAAATCAAGAATCTCTACAGGAATCTCATCAAAATAAAGATTTTCTTGAATGTCAACACTCACAGAGGAATCCACTACCACAGCATCTCTAGTATGCTTTCTAAGCATGGAGACATGGAATATTGGATGAACAAAGGAAAACTCGGAAGGCAGCTCGACCTCATAAGCTACCTTACCAACACGGCTAAGAAATTTGTAAGTACCAACATAACAGGAACTAAGTTTCCCCTTCTTTTCGAATCTCTTCACCCCCCCTCATGGGCGAAATTTTTAGATACACTAGGTCACCAACTTCAAACTCAAGGTCTCTCCTTTTAACATCTGCATATGACTTCTAATGTCTCTGCGTTGTTTTCAACCTTTCCCTAATCAACTTAACTTTTTTCATAGCCTCAAATATCAAATCAGGACCACTCACAGCCGCTTCACCCACCTCGAACCAACCTATGGGTGATCTACACTTTCTCCGATATAAGGTTTCAAACGGAGCCTTGCCAATAATAGAGTGGAACCTGTTATTGTAACCAAACTCTATTAACGGTAAGTGATCATCCCAATTTCCGTTAAAGTCAAGTGCACAAGCTCTCAACATATCTTCTAAGGTCTGGATGGTCCGCTCAGCCTGACCATTAGTCTGCGGATGAAAAGCAGAACTCAAAAGAACTTGGGTACCAAGACGCTTCTGAAAAGCTTTCCAAAATTGCGAAGTGAACTGAGTACCCCTAACCAAAATGATAGACAAGGAAACTCCATCCAGTCTGACTAGCTCTAGGATATACAATCTAGCGTAATCCTCAGTAGCAAATAAAATATGAACAGGCAAGAAATGAGTTGACATAGTCAACCTATCAACCACAACCCAAATGGAATCATGATGGCGTCGGCAAGAAGGTAAACCAATCACGAAGTCCATATTTATCTCTTCCCATTTCCAGGTGGGAATACTAAACTCTTTCATAATACCACCAGGTCTTTGGGTTTCAACCTTAAACTGTTGGCACATTACACACTTAGCTACAAAAGCTGCTATATCTTTCTTCATGTCCACCAATAGATTTCCTGCAAGTCTCGGTACATCTTGGTGGCACTAGGATGAGTAGAATAGCTTGCCCCATGCACTTCAGCCATAATCCTCTGTCTCAGATCATCAACATTCAGGACACACAATCTACTCTGCAATCTCAACATACCATCTCCCCCTTGGTATAAAACCTCTACATTTTGGTCCTTGACTGACTCCTTCAGTCTGACCAAACTAGCATCTAAGTATTGCTTTTCCTTCACTTTTGAAACCAAGGAGGATTCCGAACTACTCTAAACCCCTATACTACCTTCAGACGAGTCAAACAACCTAACCCCCAATCTAGCCAAACGATGTACATCAAGAGCCAACTCTTTCTTACCTGCTACCACATGTGAAACACTACCCATGGACACTCTACTTAGGGCATCTGCCACAACGTTTGTCTTGCCCGTATGGTACAGCACACTCATATCATAGTCCTTTAATAATTCTAACCATCGTCTCTGCCTAAGATTCAATTCTCTCTGGGTAAACACATACTGCAAATTTTTATGATCAGTGAAAACATCAACATGGACACCATACAAATAGTGTCTCCAAATTTTCAAAGAAAACACAACAGCAGCCAACTCAAGGTCATGGGTGGGGTAATTTTTCTCATGGGGTTTCAACTGTCTAGAAGCATAAGCTATCACCTTACCCTTCTGCATCAATACACAACCCAACCCAACTCTCGAAGCATCACAGTACACCACAAAACCATCAACACCATCAGGCAAAGTCAAAATAGGGGCTGAAGTGAGTCGAGTCTTCAACTCTTGAAAACTCTTCTCACAAGATTCAGACCACAAGAACTTCACTTTCTTTTGGGTAACCGAGTCATAGGAGACGCTATAGAGGAGAAACCCTTAACAAAACGGCGGTAATAGCCAGCTAAACCCAAGAAACTTTGGATATCAATTGGAGAAATAGGTCTAGGCCAATTTCTAACAGCTTTGGTCTTTTGGGAATCAACTCTAATACCCTCGGAAGAAGTGATATGACCTAGAAAAGCAACTAACCTTAGCCAAAACTCACACTTACTGAACTTGGCAAACAACTTATGATCTCTAAGGGTTTGCAAGACAGTTCGGAGATGATCAGAATGTTCATCCTCACTACGGGAGTACACCAGTATATCATCGATGAACACTATGACAAACATATCTAGATATGGTCTGAACACTCGATTCGTGAGGTCTATGAAAGCTGCTGGGACATTAGTTAACCCGAAAAACATAACAAGAAACTCAAAATGGCCATTACGAGTTCGGAAAGCGGGTTTTGGGATGTCACACTCCCTAACTTTGAGTTGATGATAGCCGGAACGAAGGTCTATCTTTGAGAAATAACTTGCACCTTGCAATTGGTCAAACAAATCATCTATTCGCAGAAGGGGGTACTTATTTTTTAATGTGACTTTATTCAATTGGCGGTAATCAATGCACATATGCAAAGAGCCATCTTTCTTTCTCACAAACAACACAGGAGCTCCCCAAAGAGAAACACTGGGCCACATGAAACCCTTATCTAGTAGATCTTTGAGTTGCTCTTTCAACTTCTTAAGTTCTGCGGGGGACATACGGTAAAGAGGAATAGAAATAGGCTGAGTATCGGGAAGAAGATCAATCCCAAACTCTATCTCTCTATCAGGAGGTATCCCTGGGAGATCATCAAAAAAAACATCAAAAAACTCATTGACGACGATAACAGACTGGAGAGTTAGAGTCTCAGACTTAGTGTCTTTGACTCTAACCAAATGGTAAATACACCCCTTGGAAATAATCTTTTTAGCTTTGAGGTAAGAGATAAAATGACTCTTGGGTGACACAGAATTCCCAGACCACTCAAACACGGATGCACCCAAAAATTGAAACTTGACCACTCGGGTTCGATAATCAATAGAGGTATAAGAAGAATACAGCCAGTCCATACCTAGAATCACATCAAAATCAACCATGTCTAACTCAATCAGATCAGCCAACAAGACTCTATGAATAATGGTAAAATGACACTTTTTATACACTTTCTGGGCAATAATCGAACCACCCACTTGGGTAGAAACTAGGATAGGCTCAGGAATAATCTCAGGACTCATTTCAAAATTCACAGCAATCAAAGGTGTAACATATGAGAAACTGGATCCAGGATCCAACAAAGCATACACATCAAACTGAAATATACGAAGCATACCAGTAATAACATCGAGAGAGTCCTCTTATTCCTGGTGGGACGGTAATGCATAGAATTTATTCTAGCGCTGCCCACCAGCATTGCTAGAAGAGGCACCCTGAGCAGGGGCTGGGCGAGTCGCTGGAACTGGAGCACTAACAGTCTGAGTCTAGGTCTGAGGGCGATAGTCACGACTGATGATAGGCAAATTTACACGCCTATATCAATATATTTTGCCCATATTTATTCCACATTTTGAGAACAAATTATATATTTCATGCACTTTTAGTCCTTTTTCCTATAAGTGAGCTAACGAACATGATTAGCAAAGTTTCAGGTATAAATGATGCAGAATTCAGCATTTTATGGCTTACTTGACACCAAAGAAAGCTCACGGATGAAGGAAAGGGAGCTTGAACGCCTAAAGGACCAAAAGTGATGCATGGAAAATCTATCCCGGGCTAAAACAGCATTTTTAAAAACTTTGGGGACTAGTAGTAACTTATGTGGATTAGGATAATAATACATTAACCTAGTACAATTGGGTTAAGTATTTCATTAGTTTATTTGGATTTGGATAATGTTACATTAACCTAGTACAATTGGGTTAAGTATTTCATTAGTTTAGTAGGATTTGGTTAAGTATTTCATTAGCTTAGTAGGAATAGGATATGGGTATTATAAATACCCTATCTTGCTAGAGATCTTCATACATTCCTCCCTTAGTGGAGAGATACATTCTACTTCTCAAATTTGAATTCTTCCATTAATTCTATTTTTCTTCTTCTATTCATTTATTCTTAATTTCTGCAACAAGAGAATCGTTACTTTGCTAAGGAATTCACGCCTAAACGCCTACCACTTTTGGGCTACACGAAATTCATCATTATTGTGGTATAACAACAATGCCAATAGTGATTTCCTACGCACTCATGGGTAACTAAACCTCTCTGTTGGGGTTATGGAAGCCAACTGAGATACTATCTATTGCTGTGAGTTTGTGAATTCGTGACACGTATGATGCTTATATCATTATTCTCTTCATCTTAATCTACATTCTTTGTGGTTTCAAACGCAAGAATACGCCAGTATAACATTTAACTTGTTCGAAAGAAAGGTTATTTGTCTGGAAAAGAGATAATGTCAAGGTAGTAGGTTCACATCCTAAATTCCCTATTAAACAGTTAGTGTCGTAACTGGATTAACCTCTTGGAGAATTTGTACCGTTAGACACGCTTTTAGCTCGAAAGAGTTAAAGTGAAATAATCCTCGAATAGGTCGAAAGACACTTACCATCGAATACAATTCCCTATAAGCACATGCATGTCGGAATTCTACACACTCATAGTCAATAGAGACGTATAACTCAGGAGGTGGACATAACCCCAACGCTTCAATTCTCATTGTTTACAACTTATGTAACAATCCTTCTCTTTTTACTTTGCTATTTTCAGCTTTTACTTCATTGTTTTATTTACATTACTTGCACGACAAGAATCCGCCCTTTTTACGAGACTTGCACTAAAAGTCTAGTAATTTTTGCTTACTTGTTGACCAAGCTATTCCCTGTGGGATCGATACCCAACCCAGATTGGGTTCTATATTTGCTAACGACCGTTTTTCACTCCTACGAGAGCTGTAGATTGAGCGTTACCAAAAATTGGCGCCGTTGCCGGGGAATACAAGTGTCAATTAAGTTTGTGATAATTACTAGACCCTTTGGTCAATAATTCTCGTACTTTTACTTTTACTTTTTGTTTTTGTTTTCTGCAGGTTTTTATTTAGTGCATGCCCCATACTCGAAGTTCTGGTCAACCGTTATTACCTATTAATCCTGAACCACAATGTATTGGCAGAATGGAAGCACAAGCAAAAATCGAAAGGATGGCTGCTCAACAGGAACAAGCAAGACTGGCTGCCCTTGCCGCAGCCCAGGATCAACAGCAGAACATTGATAACCCTGCACGAGCAACAAATCCCGACGATGAGGATTTAGGTGATGACGAGTTACTAAACCCTAGGCGTGATGCAAAAATTATAACACCTGTCAACAGAAGAGGTCGACAAGCACGGTTTAGGTATGATCGCCAACCTATGCAGCCAGCTTTCGACAATGATGATAATGATCTTGATGGTGCTGGAGCCACTGGAGCCATAATTCCACCACCATTAGCGCCTGGAGCCAAGTTCAACATCATAAGCACCATGATTCAGTTATTGCAACTCAAGGGATTATTTCGTGGACTAGCAGGCAATGATACGAATATGCATCTCATCAACTTTATTTCTACATGCAAGTCATTTGACAATCCTGGTGTTGGTCAGAATGCAATTCAATTACGCTTATTTCCATTGTCTCTGTCTGAGGAGGCAACACTATGGTTGAATGGGCTGACTCCTGATTCAATTACAAATTGGAGGCAATAGAGAGAGGCTTTCCTAGAAAGATTCTTTCCGTCATCCAAGAGGGCACAATTGAGAGATGAAATCAGCAACTTTCGTCAACTTCCCACCAAAAATCTTCATGAAACATGGGAGAGGTTCAAGACAAAGCTAGCGAGATGCCCAAACCATCACATGACTAATGTCCACCTAATGGAGATCTTGTATAGAGCCTTGAATTCAATAACTAAACCAGTGGTGGATAACGCAGCTGGAGGATCTTTTATGAACCTCACCTTTGGTCAAGCAAGCAATATGCTAGATCGTATGACGAAGCAAAGTAGAGTTTGGCATACCAGGGATTCTGAGGTAGCAAGCCCCACTTTATCTATTGGCATGACTGCAGACCAAAGAAGAAGAGAAGAAGAACGTGATCAAGATATGGCGCATATGAAAACACAAATGGATCTTCTTACAAAGCATTTATTATCAGGGAAGACCGAAAAAGTGAAAGCTATTGCGTCAAAATGAAGAGACGAATCTGATTCGGAAGAGGAGGCCAACTACTTGAACAATCAGGGGGATTTTCATGAGAATATCCAAGGAAACCAAGGTCGGAACTGTTATGATAAATCTGGAAACAAGGACCAAGGTAGTTGGAAGAACAAGAATGAAAAGAGTGGTTTGTACGTTCCCCCTGGTAGACGTGACACCACCACATCTAATTCTGGAAGTATGGAAGACATGATGGCTAAATTATTTAAAGGAGTGGAAGCAATGAGCGTGGGAGTTATGGAGGTAATTGATGATTTGTCCTCCATGAAACAATTAGTTGATTCTCATTCCACTTTCAGCAGCACTCAATCAAAGAAAGGTTGGCACCTTACCTAGCGATACTGTGCAAAACCCAAGGAATGATGGGTCATGCATGGCCATCACTACCAGAAGTGGTAAGGTGCTGGAAACTTCAGCAAAAGGCAAGCAAGTGGTTGACGAAGTTGCGGGCATGGATGACAACGCAAAAGGAGAAGATGCCGCAGCACCTACTCCTGATGACAAGGACGCCTCACCCAGTGCTGTGCAACCTGAAAAATCTAAAAAACGGAAGCAAGAGGAGAAGAAAACCGTGGAGAGAACACTTCCATACCCACCATCACCTTTTCCCCAAATATTGAATAAGGTGGCGGATGACACAAAGCTTAGCAAATTTATGACTATGTTAAAGCAGCTGACCATTAATGTTCCATTGGTGGAGGCACTTGAACAAATGCCTGGGTATGCGAAATTTATGAAGGATCTTTTGACTAAGAAGCGAGCAGCAAGTTATGAGTTGAATGAAGATGTGCATCATTGTAGTGCAATTGCTACCCGATCGATAGTTCAGAAGAAGGCCGACCCCGGAGCTTTCACTATTCCTTGCACCGTTGGATCTTTGAATTTTGTCAAAGCATTATGTGACTTAGGAGCCAGCATCAATTTGATGCCATTATCAATCTACAAGAAGTTGGGGTTGGGTGATCCTACTCCAACCAACATAAGGCTGGTCATGGCGGATAGGTCGGTAAAACGACCTGTTGGTATTCTATGTGATGTATTGGTAAAGGTTTCTTCATTTATCTTTCCGGCAGACTTTGTTATTTTGGATTGTGAGGTAGACTCAGAAGTTCCCATAATCCTGGGACGCCCTTTCCTTGCTACAGGAAGTGTGCTCATTGATTTGAGAGCTAATGAGCTTTCATTCCGAATAAATGACGAAGTGGTTCGCTTTGATGTGTGCAAATCAATGAAGCAGCCCAAAGATCTAAGTGTATTTTCGGTGGCTGATGTTTTCTTTGATGATGAGAAAGAATTACTTGAAGAAGAACAAATTATTGATGACCCTTTGGAGGTTGTGCTTATGAATGGAGAGAATGAGGATGCTAAAAATTGTGAAGAAGCTATTTGTGCTCTATCGGGATTAGGGACATATCGCTATGCTCCCAAGAAGATGGACCTTGATCTCAAGAATCAACCCACACCACCAGCTAAGCCATCTATTGAAGAGCCACCCACGTTAGAATTGAAAGAGCTGCCAAGTCATTTAAAGTACGCATTCTTAGGAAGCGGAAACACACTTCCAGTTATTGTGGCAGCCGATTTGGGTGAGCAACAAGTTGCAGCTCTTATTGCTATTCTACGCAAGTATATACGAGCCATTGGATGGACCATTGCGGATATTATTGGTATTCCACCAGGGATTTGTGCACATAAAATTCAGCTTCAAGAAAATTGCACACCCACCATTGAGCATCAAAGACGTCTAAACCCACCTATGCAAGAAGTGGTAAAGAAAGAAACTATCAAGTGGTTAGACGCAGGAGTTGTTTATCCAATCTCTGATAGTACATGGGTAAGCCCGGTACAATGTGTTCCCAAGAAAGGAGGCATGACGGTGGTCGCGAATGCTAAGAATGAGCTTATTCCACTCAGACCCGTCACTGGATGGAGAGTATGCATGGACTACCGAAAGCTGAATTCTTGGACACTCAAAGATCACTTCCCAATGCCATTCATGGACCAAATGCTAGATCGATTAGCGGGGAAAGGATGGTTTTGTTTCTTGGACGGTTATTCAGGATACAATCAGATTTGTATTGCCCCCGAAGACCAAGAGAAGACAACATTTACATGCCCATATGGTACGTTTGCCTTCAAACGTATGCCATTCGGGTTATGTAACGCACCAGCCATATTTCAACGTTGTATGATGTCTATTTTTTCTGAGATGGTTGAAGACACTTTGGAGGTATTCATGGACGATTTTTTAGTTGTTGGTGAGTCTTTTGAAGCATGCTTGGCGAACCTAAGCATGGCGTTGCAAAGATGTGTAGAATTCAACCTTGTGCTAAATTGGGAGAAGTGTCACTTCATGGTAAAAGAAGGAATCGTTCTTGGGCAAAAAATCTCCGAAAGAGGAATAGAGGTTGATCGACCAAAAATAGAGGTTATTGAGAAGCTACCGACTCAAATTTTAGTGAAAGGAGTTCGTAGTTTTCTCGGCCATGCAGGTTTCTATCGTCGGTTCATTACAGACTTCTCCAAAATTGGTAGTCCATTGTGCAAACTATTGGAGAAAGATGCAAAGTTTGACTTTAATGAAGATTGCTTAAAGGCATTCGAATGCCTCAAAGCAAAACTCATTGAAGCCCCTATCATGGTAGCACCAGATTGGTCTCTCCCGTTCGAAGTCATTTGTGATGCTAGTGGTATAGCCGTTGGTGCTGGCTGTTCTGGGTCAGAGAAAGGAGAAATTATTTCATCCTATCTACTATGCAAGTAAGGTCCTAAATGAAGCCCAAAGGAACTACACTGTGACAGAACAAGATCTCCTAGCGGTTGTGTATGCGTTTGAGAAGTTTCGTGCCTATTTATTGGGAACTAAGGTTATCATTCATACAGACCATGCAGCTCTTAGGTATCTAATGACAAAGAAGGATGCAAAACCAAGTCTGATTCGATGGGTATTGCTGCTACAAGAGTTTGATTTCGAAGTCAAAGATAGAAGAGGTTGCGAGAACTAAGTGGCTGATCACCTATCTAGACTCGAGAATGCGCATGTGGCGCAACCTGAAATTTAGATTAATGATGCATTCCTGGACGAAGAGATATTAGCGACAACAATGGAAAAATTACCATGGTATGCCGACTTCGCAAATTTCGTGGTAAGTAATGTGATACCTGCCAATTTATCTTACCACCAAAGGAGGAAGTTTATGCATGACGTACAACACTACTATTGGGATGAGCCATATTTGTTTCGACAATGCGCGGATGGTATTATTCGACGATGTATATCCCATGTAGAGGTGCCTAATATTTTGGAAGCATGCCACACTTCCCAAGTTGGAGGACATCATGCAGGTAATCGGACAGCCAGAAAGGTATTGCAAAGTGGTTATTATTGGCCTTCGATATTTAGAGATGCCTACAACTATGTTAGAAGGTGCGACCAATGCCAGCGCCAAGGTGCTATATCGAAACACCATGAGATTCCCATGTCCAAAATTCTTGAGGTAGAACTTTTTGATGTGTGGGGTATTGATTTTATGGGTCCATTCGTGAATTCATTTGGAATGAAGTACATTTTGGTTGCTGTAGATTATGTTTCAAAATGGGTGGAAGTTGTAGTGTTGGCCGACAATGAAGGGAAGCGTGTTGTATCATTCTTAAAGAAGAATATCTTCTCTCGCTTTGGAGTACCTCGTACTATCATAAGTGATGGAGGATCTCACTTTTGCAACAAGCTATTCAAATCAGTTTTGGCCAAGTATAGTGTCAAGCAACATAAGGTAGCTACGCCTTATCATCCCCAAACTAGAGGACAAGTAGAAGTTTCCAATCGCGAGATTAAGAAAATCCTTGCGAACACGGTTAATGCGAATAGGAAGTATTGGTCTAGGAAGCTTGATGATGCACTATGGGCGTACAGGACTGCATTCAAAACACCCATTGGGATGTCTCCTTATCAACTAGTTTATGGGAAGGCTTGTCACTTACCCATCGAGCTCGAGCATAAGGCATTGTGGGCATTGAAGCAATTGAATTTGAATTGGGATGATGCTAAGAATCTGAGGTTGGAGCAGCTGAACGAATTAGATGAGTTCCGTCTCTATGCATATGAAAGATCAGACCTATAGAAGGAGCGAATGAAAAAGTATCATGATCAGCGAATTGTTCGATGAAACTTCCAAAGGGGTGATATGGTACTTCTCTTCAACTCCAGATTGAAGCTCTTCCCAGGTAAGTTAAAGTCTAAGTGGTCTGGTCCATACAAAGTTATCCAAGTCTACTCGTCTGGAGTAGTCGAATTGGAAGACAATAATGGTGTTGTCTTCAAAGTGAATGGCCAATATGTTAAACCTTATATCGGTCCTCTTGACTCAACGAATTTTATGGCCATCACTTACCTTGACGAAGTCTAAGTACTCGAGGAAACTATATCGAGCCACGACAATAAATAAGGCGCTAGATGGGAGGCAACCCATCGTTTTATTGTTTTATCGCTTTTCGTTTATCGTTTTGTCTTTCTTTTGTTCTATTACTTGTTTTGCTTTTGATAAGAGAAAATCCAAAAATAAGAGTCGTGCCATGACCAAAACTAAGGCGCTTGGTGGGAGGCAACCCATCGTACTAATCGTTTTCATTGGTTTTGAGCAAATATAGGTGCGAGAGGTATTCAACGAGGAGATTGGTTTCAAATGACGATTTGGACGTATTGTATGGTAAAGGTGGTAAGTTAGGAATAAGGATGCATAAGGCTATGGATTGAGCATTGCTCATGCCAAAATAGGCATCGAGGAAGGATAGGCCTAGGTAAAACTAGGCCACGAACAATGCAAAACCTATACTATAGCCTAAGGTCTCGGAATCTAGTGTGCAAAGACATAGGCGCCGCCCATGCTTAAGTGTGTTATACAGTATGCGCCGCCTATGATATAGCATTAGGTCTCAGAATCTCAAATGCCATACACTATGCGGCGCATATGTCCCTAAATGCTATACACTATGCGCCGCATATGTCCCTAAAATGCACTACACTATGCACCGCCTATACTATGATTATGCAAAGCACTATGCGCCGCATAAAGGTCATTTTTGTCTTCAAAACCGTTTGTAAATGGGTCAAAACCCGACCCATTCTTTTCCTATATAAAGGGGAATTGGTCTTGAAACATAACCACATTGGAAATTAACCTAAAGGCGCCGCACATCCACCCAAATCATCTCAAAAATTTTCTTTTTTTTTGCTCTTCCAATTCACAAGACCATCTCCAAAGGCTTCAATCACGTAAGTACTCTTTTATTCTTCATCTATTTCTCGTAAGTACTACGTTACTATGTCTATTATGAATTGCTACATCTTGATGGATTATTGGTGATGTTAATGTGTTTGGATTGTTGATACAAAACCATGTGAGTCAACATATACGTTAGGATAATCATGACTTGTTTCTGACTTAAATTTGGTTTTACTAGCATTGTTATACTACTTGCGGAATTGCGATGGTTATGAAAATTGCTTAAGCTTGATACTTGGATACTTGCATGTTAGACTATCTCGTTCATCGGGATAAGACTTAAAGTTGCCTACCGACATAGGAGGTTGTGCTTGTGGAAAGAAATATACCATGATGTAACCCCTATGTAGTAGTATTGTTATACCTAACATGAAAGTAGTACAATGGTTGCAAGTAGTGATGCATCGCTGATTTTCTTGTCGGAATATAGTTCATAAAACGTATGTCGACGAAGTTCCAGTAATCGACTACATTCACTTCACTGTTTTGTATTAACGAACCTAAGTGTGGGGTGGTACCCCGACAGCTTGTTTATAGATTATTTCCTTTGAGTTGATGCTAACATGAATATTGTTTAAGTCTCAGGAACAATGGAACCTAAAGCGCGACAAGATAAAGCTACCACTTCCCAAAAGGGCAAGAAGAGAGGTCGCAAGGACCAAGGAGAATCATCCTCAATGCAACTACCCCGCCGAATGTTTGGAATAAAATGGGTTCTTGAGGATGAAGCCAAAGAATGGTACAAGAACAACAAGGAAAGAAAATATGTTCACGTCGACTTGATCAATAAAGACACCCTAGCGAAGAAGGAGCCGCGTATGTTGGCAAAAATAATGGCGTTGAATCTGGATTTCATCTTCCGCGACATGGGAGAATGTAATATCGATTTGACAAGGGAATTCTATGCCAACTGGTCGCCGAAAACCACAGGCAACGAAGTCAAGATTCGGGGCCAAGTGTTATAGCTCAACGCAAATTTGATCAACTCCTTTCTTGGCTTACCTTCGGTCGACCCAGCACCATTCAAAGAGCTGTACAGTAGGCCTCCTTATAGAGCAATACGACACACACTTTGTGGAAGTAGATCCATGGCAAGGTGGGGCAGACACCGAGACACCGGATGACACAACACCTTCCCCTATGCTCCATTAAATAGGGAAGCAAGAATCTGGTTGCGTATTGTCAACTCATGCCTGATTCCTGGGACTCAATACACCAAAATATCAAGAGATAGAGTGTGTTTGGTCTATGCTTTGATGTCGAATGTCCCTATCAACTTCGGGGCAATCATTCGCTCTACAATGCGGAAGGCCAGACTCCACAAAAGGTCCCACTTCACTTTTGGTAATCTGTTGACAGCAATCTTGCGGAAGGAGGATATCGAAGAGGAACCAGCTGATCACAAACTCCCACATAACCCGAAGAAGATTGACCTCACAAAGGTCAAAGATGCTGAAACAACTCATGGTGTCAACCTTACTACTGCGGAGAGACATGCTCGTGATGAGAGTTTCTTCCGTCATCTTTATGGCATGACACGATTTACTATGATGAGTGGTGGACGTGTTCCAACTGCTGTAGAGATCCAACAGCTGGACCACGACTATCCAATGAACATGCATGCACGGGAGATGTGTGGAGTGGGCATATACTTTGAGGAACCTCTAGACAATGATGTGCCGACCGATGACGATCGACGCTTTCCAGACTCCGACGAGGAGGAGAACTCTGAAGACGACTCTTATGATGATTCCGACGAAGGGGGTATGACCCCCGACATTGAGGAAGAGTCCGACTGACCAGGTTCTTCGTATTTATTTTTCACTGAGGGCAGTGTCCCGTTTAAGTGTGGGGTGGCGGTATCGCATGCTATACTTCTCTATCGCATCTATGTTTGTTTACTCTGTTTACTTTGTTTTATTTTTGTGTCGTTTTTTAGGAATAATTTTTTTAGCTTCGCATGAAATAATTCCAATAGGCAACATGAGATTATAACAAGAGTATGTGCTACAATTATGACTATTGAGACGTTTAGGCTCTAATTGTGACTCATTATGTGATATTGTGTGGTTCAATTCCTTCACTTGTTGGGTCAAGAGTCTATATTACTTCCAAATAAAGTCGACCATGTGTCTTGTGTGTGTGAGAATAATAGTATATTCTATGTTTGTGGCTGATGCTAGAACTTGTCTGGTATGTATGCAAAGCGAAAATAAGGAGTGTAAGTTTAGAAGATGATTTAGGCATTTCTTTGGCAACCTACATATGTTTGCCTTCGTTTTACCTACCCTTGGACATCATCCTAGTTAAACCCTTTTGAGCCTTTAGCCTATTTCTTTGACAACCTTGTATGTAAGCCTAATCCATTTTTTCAAGACTGTGATTTGATCCAAATTCCTAAAGTGCTTTAAAGTATAAAGTCATGTGACAATATAAGAGGAAATTGGGTAAGTATGATGCTTTAAATTGTAATGGTGCTTGAATGTGTTATGAAAAAGAAAGTGCTATCATAAGAGGTATGTTGTGAAAAGAAGAAGGAAAAAGAAAGCTGAAAAGTGAGTTATGTTTAAAATTGAAAAGCAAAAGAAGAGAACAAGGGTGGTAGAAAAAAAAGAAGAAGAAAGGATGAAAGAAAAAAGTGTCAATGATACAATGTGATGTATTAAAGTGCTTAGGAACTTAGTCACTATTTCTGGCCAAAATAACTGATCATACCCGTCCCTTAGCCTACATTACAACCATCAAAAGACCTACTTGATCCTAATCTTAACATTCTGACATTTAGTAGAGTATTACACTAAGGGCAAGCCTATGGTCATCAGTTGCTACATATGAATTCTTTGTGAGAGTGAGAACAAGGATATTTTGATACCCATGTTTGAAAAATATGCTATACTTGTGAGTGATTATGGGTACTATATTGTGAGACACACATGGTTGATAAGTTTTGGGTAGTTGTATATGATTCCTTGTGCCTTAACTTGTGAATATGGGTTGATCACCATCACGAGTCTATGCTAGAGGTTAAATGGTTTCTACTAATGATCGGAAAACTACTCTTTGTTGGTAATTGTTGTGTTTGTCTTGAAGAATGTTTTGTGTTGTTGTTGTGAAACCCTAAGTTGATGTTTAGAGGGACATGATATGTTGTTCGAGGACGAACAAAGCTTCAAGTGTGAGGTGTTGATGATAGGTGAATTTACACGCCTATATCAATATATTTTGCCCATATTTGTGCCACGTTTTGAGAACAAATTATATATTTCATGCACTTTTAGTCCTTTTTCCTATAAGTGAGCTAACGAACATGATTAGCAAAGTTTCAGGTATAAATTATGCAGAATTCAGCATTTTATGGCTTACTTGACACCAAAGAAAGCTCACGAATGAAGGAAAGGGAGCTTGAACGCCTAAAGGACTAAAAGTGATGCATGGAAAATCTGTCCCGGGCTAAAACAGCATTTCTGAAGACTTTGGGGACTAGCAGTAACTTATGTGGATTAAGATGATAATACATTAACCTAATACAATTGGGTTAAGTATTTCATTAGTTTATTTGGATTTGGATAATGTTACATTAACCTAGTACAATTGGGTTAAGTATTTCATTAGTTTAGAAGGATTTGGTTAAGTATTTCATTAGCTTAGTAGGAATAGGATATGGGTATTATAAATACCCTATCTTGCTAGAGATCTTCATACATTCCTCCCTTAGTGGAGAGATACATTCTACTTCTCAAATCCGAATTCTTCCATTAATTTTATTTTTCTTCTTCTATTCATTTATTCTTAATTTCCGCAACAAGAGAATCGTTACTTTGCTAAGGAATTCACGCCTAAACGCCTACCACTTTTGGGCTACACGAAATTCATCATTATTGTGGTATAACAACAATGCCAATAGTGATTTCCTACGCACTCATGGGTAACTAAACCTCTCTGTTGGGGTTATGGAAGCCAACTGAGATACTATCTATTGCTGTGAGTTTGTGAGTTCGTGACACGTATGATGCTTATATCATTATTCTCTTCATCTTAATCTACATTCTTTGTGGTTGCAAACGCAAGAATACGCTAGTATAACATTTAACTTGTTCGAAAGAAAGGTTATTTGTCTGGAAAAGAGATAATGTCAAGGTAGTAGGTTCACATCCTAAATTCCCTATTAAACAGTTAGTGTCGTAACTGGATTAACCTCTTGGAGAATTTGTATCGTTAGACACGCTTTCAGCTCGAAAGAGTTAAAGTGAAATAATCCTCGAATAGGTCGAAAGATGCCTGGATTTACCATCGAATACAATTCTCTATAAGCACATGCATGTCGGAATTCTACACACTCATAGTCAATAAAGACGTATAACTCAGGAGGTGGACATAACCCCAACGCTTCAATTCTCATTGTTTACAACTTACGTAACAATCCTTCTCTTTTTACTTTGCTATTTTTAGCTTTTACTTCATTGTTTTATTTACATTACTTGCACGACAAGACTCCCCCCTTTTTACGAGACTTGCACTAAAAGTCTAGTAATCTTTGCTTACTTGTTGACCAAGCTATTCCCTGTGGGATCGATACCTAACCCAGGTTGGGTTCTATATTTGCTAACGACCGCTTTACATCCTACGAGAGCTATAGATTGAGAGTTATCAACGACGCCTTTGTCCATCCTGTGGACAATCTCTAACTCTGTGAACCATGTCACCACACCGGAAACAACCCCTCTTCTCACCCCAACCTTTACCCAAATGAGCCCAACCACACTTAGGACACAGTGGACGATTTGGCTTACTGCCAGCACTGTACTGGGACCTTGATGCATATGACCTGCTACCTTTCTCCTACCCATCTCTAGGAATGGGAGCACTAGCAGATGACGGTGCTAGCATAGATGAACAATCCTAATACTGAGGGCGACTCTCTCCCTACGATCTAGTTTGACCCGGTCCGTGCTGCTCGGACCTAGCTCTCTTATTCCCTCTTATTCTATCTCTCTCCTTAATCTTATCTGCCTCAATCTGTTAGGCATGAGTCATCAGCCTAGAAAGATTCATCTCACTATTCAGCATAGCAGACCTACACTCCTTAACTATATAACTAGACACTCCAGTCACAAACTTACTCATACTAGCCTGATTATCAGTCACTAAGTCAGGAGCATACTTGGCCAACTGATTGAACTTTAGACTGTACTCCCTAACAGTCATAGAGCCCTATCGCAGGTTCATAAACTTTTCCACCTTCGCCTCCCTCATCTCCAAAGGGAAAAACTTATCTAGGAATGCATCCTGGAACTCTTGCCAAGTTATAGGGACAGCTCCCTCACCTCTACCTTTTTTTCGAGAAACAACCCAATCACAAGCAAGGTCTTTCAACCTATACACAACCAACTCCACACTATGTTCCTCAGATACATGCATCACCTGAGTGATCTTCTGCATCTCCTCTAAAAATAACCGTGGATCCTCATCATACTTGGACCCATAGAATCTCGGTGGATTCATCCACATGAAGTCACGGATCCTGGAAATAGCTGAATTACCTCCCTACTGTTGTGGAGCTGAGGCCGGGTTGGCCTGAACATTTCCAGTAACAGCTTGGGCCAGTGCCTAAAAGGCTGCCCGAAATTTAGCATGAGACAAGTTTTCATTCAATGGGTCAGAGGGTTGAGGTTGCTGACCATCATTATTTCTTCTCGCTCGACGTGGAGGCATATTTCTAAAAGACAAGAGCACAAATCAATAGCAGAGAGAGACACTTTAAGCATGATAGACTACTGAAAGAAAGAATCACACTTTTTCCTAAAACATTTTGTATCCTCTTGCTCATAGATGTGGCGCGCTACACATCGATGATCAATACTATACTTAACGAGGCTTGTCAGACTCCCTAGGACACCTTAAAACCTTAAGCTTGGATACCAAGTTTGTAACGCCCAGAAAAATGGGTCCCAGAGCGTCACACAGTGCTTGAGGATACGAGTAGCCCCAAGCTAACCCTTTGAGCCATTTTCATTCAGTTCAACACAAATCAACGGGGTTTCGATAAATAACCCTTAAATATCAACAGAGTAATCATCATCCAAGAATAAAAGAATTTTAAAAAGATAACAAAATACGACTTATTAGTTAACTCCCAACATCTATACTAGTCTGACAAGCCTCTAAGAAAATCAATAAAACCAGCGAGCCATTGAGACATGCCCCAACTGACTCATACTAAGTTATCAAATGTAAATAATTCTGTGAAACCAACACCAGACATCACGTCCTCGGAAGATGAGGACTCGCCATAACAGAGGATGTAGAACAGCGTGCCCAAAGAATCATAGTCGAACCAGGATCTGAGCACCTGAACCTACATTCCGAGAAAATACAGCCCACATCCGAAGATGTGGGTCAGTACCATGGAAAGGAACCGAGTATATGGGGGTGTATGCAGTTGTATAAACATCATCATCATAAATGTTTATAAGAAATATGCAGGATGTATGAAAGACTCACATAGCCAGAAGAAAATCACCATAATCATGAGAGGATGAAATAAGTACAATAACACATGTGAGTCATCATATAATTTATCAATCACTTTCAGTTCATCAAGAATATCAATTCTCATAATGTAAATATCATTTAAATCTTTCGAAAGAATAACTTCCACAATTCCACTTTCAAATCACTTCACCATTCACCATAGACACAAGGAAATACACACACACTGGGAGATCCTATAACTGACATAAACAATATGAGCTACATGGAGTCCAACGTACAACCCACATTGGGGAGATCCGTTCTATCTTGCCATCGGAGTAGGACTATCGATATCAAATCCACACAAACTAGTGATCACTATATAAATCAGCCTCAGGCTCAATCCTACTGGGGCACATAGTTCTAGGGAAGTAAGGTCGCTTTATACCTCCCACTCGGTGCTAAAGATTTCTCCCGGACTTAGCTTAGATCATTTCAAAGACAATCGACAACAAAACAATTTTAATAATATATAAATATACATTCGGAGTCATCATGCTTCCCATCTACCAAAATCAACCACGTTGTGGATTTCTTTCACACTCGAGTTCAAAATAACTCCATTAAGACCAAAAGGTCAAATCATTCAAAATATCTCAAATATTCAACATAAAGGTGCTTAAAACTCACACTTTCTCAAAAAAAACACAATTTCCAATGGCGATTCATGACCCAAATATAAAAATCATGATAAATATCATTTAAGATTCATGCTTTATATCTCCACACATGTAAATTCATCTTTTAAAGTCATAAACATCAAGATTTCATAATAATCATTATAATATATGGGTTCATGCTTCAAATTTGTAAAAATCAAATAAAAATCATGCCTTTGTAAAGAAAATTACTTTTGGGCACAAGAACGAAAGAGAGTTCTTGTGGAAAAACCCCACATACCTTGAATGATGAACTTTAGATCGATACTCATTTTTGAGATGTTAATCATTCCTTTGAATGATGGATCTTGGAGTTCTTAAACTAGGAACTTGGAATCTTAAATAAATTTGCAGAATTAATGGTGAACTTTGGAGGTTCTTGAAGTTGGATGTAGGAGCTTAGGGTTTTCTTTTTGAGGAAATTTGATGAAATATAACATATAATGCTTTTAATAGGCTTTAATATAGGTTTTGGACGGATTTTAGGTGAGAGGGAATGACTAAATCGCCCCTAAAAATCAAATAATTCTTGAATCTGTCCTTTGGTGGACTATTTTGATAATCTTAAGTAGATCAACCATAACGTTTTACTTCGTTATCCAAATTGGATGAAACCAATTTCATTAGATAAAGGACTCTCATATATTTCCTTTGATATATAGTAGATCACCTATATCATTATGTACAAGTATTTATGATCGTTTAAAGTTGGAGCAAAAATACGTCAGGCCTCAATACTTTTTCCTGCATGTTTTACCGTTCACTACTATTCATGGTTCGATCTGAATATTCATAACTCGTCGCTCGGGTATTCGTTTTAGATGATACATATATCGTTGGAAAGCTTATTCGATACTCTATGCAATGGTGGGTCATAATATAAGATATTTCATACAGAAAAATTATAATTCATTCTAAAAGATAGAATCCAACACATTTACACACAAAATTTCAATGAAAAATTTCCCAGGGTATTACACTTAGATTATTCATGATGTTGTAAATCTTAAAACACAAAGAAACACAATTCCTCTCTCCTTGAGGCAACAAAACTGAAATTAGGCATAGAGAGCATGGAATTACTCTTATTGACCTTATGGCTTGGAAACGTGATGCTTGGGAGGTGGGTTCCAACCTTATGTCTTCTTAAGAGATAGGTGAACGTTCTGTGTAGTGTTAAGGGTCCAAGAGTGTAATATGCTCTTGGTTTGTTAAGATTATACCTTCATTAAGTCTATCCAACTATCCCTTTACTTTTATAGTAACCTTGTAGTAGTTTGTGTTCTTATAACCGTTTCTATCTCTAGTTTGTAAAACCGCGTGTTATTCCTATCTTTTTATTGTTGTCCATCTCATCATATTGTTGTTGATTTTGTGTATTTAAACCTTCAGTATATTGTTGTTATTGTGTTTTCATTATTGTTGTAGTGAATCCGAGAGTGGCACCAAAGGGGTCCTCGGTTCTTCAAACTTGTGGACTGATTTGATGTTTATTTTGTGTTTCCCTTGTCTTCTTGTATTGATACCAAATGATACACTAGTTATCACTATAAGAAATAAGACCTTTTGTTATCTTGATAGAAAGTGAAAAAATTGTCATAAACGACTTCTCGTGGTGATTTAAGATCATTTTGGACTCTTAAACGCCAGAGAAGTCTTTCATGATGATTAATTGTCACGGCCCAAATTTGGGTCCGTTATGGCACCTATTCCATCCTCCATGATAGGTAAGCCAAAAATCCAATTCCAAGAACAACGTCCAAACTCATAGAGATGGAAGAAAGTAAGAATTTAACCAATCCTGAATAAAACCAATCCTGAATAATCTCATAAGTAGATAAATAGACTAATAACATCAATTCATAGATGATCCCAGGTAGTCACTAATACAATCTGAACCAATTGAATCCATGCAATGTGATGTAATGCAATGCAAATGCATATACTCTGAAGGCATCTACTCCGATCCCAATGAATATACTATGCAGGCGTGAACTCCGATCCCAATAGATATATATAATACTGTGCAAGCGTGCACTCCAATCCTAATATATATACCGTGTAGGAGTGCACTCCGATCTCAATAAATATATATAATATTGTGCAGGCGTACACTCCGATTCTAATAAATATATATAATACTGTGCTGGCGTGCACTCCGATCCCAATAAATATATATAATATCGTGCAGGCGTGCACTCTGATCCCATATGAAATGCAATGCATGATGTGCAGGTGTGCAACTCCAATCCCAAATCAACAATAAAGCCAAGCAAACCACTTCGTGTCTCAAGTCAGATCAGACATCAATTTCAAAATCAACTCAGCTTATTAAATAAGAGTGTCTCAAAACAGTTCAAACATACAATTAACTTATTTTTATCCCCTCGAACAATACCGATACCCGCATAGATGCTCGTCACAATCATCTATCCGAGACCCCCAATTCTCATTACTCCCATTATACATAACTAACAAATATTCAAATAAACACTTTGAAAAAGAGTCTAAGGAAAGCCTCAACTTGCCTGAACTCGAAGCCAAGCGTCAATTAATAAACTTGCCCTTACGTAGAATCTCCAAAAGATCAAAATCTGTTCAAATATATATTTCTCGCATGAGTAGGAATCTAGTAACACCCATTTTATAAATTCATACTCGTAAAATTCTAGACCTAAAACTTAAATTGTATCACAATTATAATTATAAAGATGACAAGAAACTAATACTACAACTATCAAAAGTAAGAAGAAAAGAACAAACGAAATAGTATAATTCGTTCAACTGCTTCCTTAATCCTCAATAAGGACAAACATGCTGCCCATCCTCAATGAGGACAAATACCTTCCAACCAATTACAAACTTTCTAACACAATTGGCCATATAAACTTAATTTTCAACGAACTAACTTCGTTTCCAGTGAACCATTTTAACATTATACTATTACTACTTTTAGTTTCCAGCAAAACCATATAATAATTATTGACTTTTCTCATTAATTCCTTTACTACTACTGATTTGTCCATGTAATCTGTCAAAAGGTAGCATTAATAACAGTACTTAATTCTTAACAAATAAACTTTGCCACTTTCAATCATAAAAGCTAATGATTGTTATCATTATGCGCAACTTCCAATCTGTCAATCTCCTAATAACTACTTAACGCAGCCTTACGCTTTCATGGAATTATAGAAACAGTTCAATTAAGTGATAATAAAGTATCATCGCAGCCAGTAGACTAGGAGAAAAATATCCATTAATCACAGCAACAATTACATACCTGAAGCAAGTTTTGGGAGAAACTCTTTCAAGGTTGCAATGAGGGTTGTAAAGTTGGTAATTGTCGTTCTCTTTTGTTCCAACTTGCTTATATTATTATTAAATAGTAATTTTCAACCTTTCCCACTAAAATTTTATTCTTATACATTAGAGTCAAGAGTTTAGAAAAAATATCAATTGGACCCATAAATATAAAATAATGGCTAAAAATTATAAGGTGAGTTAAAACAGGGCAAATTTATAAAATAATTTGTAGGGTCATTACATCATCTACCACTAAAACAAACGTTCATCCTCGAACATAAAGAGAAAGGAGGTACCTGGGCTATCAAAGAGGTGAGGGTATCTACTCCGTACGTCGGACTCAACCTCCCAAGTGGCTTCCTCTACGGGATAATGCCTCCACTGTACCTTAACTAATTCTATGTCCTTTTACCTCAACTTTCTAACCTGCCTATCCAAAATAGCTATAGGCTTCTCCTCAAAAGTCAAATTCTAGTCCAAATTCACTGAGTCCCATTGAATCACATGCGAATCATCTGGATAGTACCTCTTCAACATAGAAACATGAAAAACTGGATTTATGACTGAAAGACCCGGTGAAAAAGCCAACTCATAAGCAACTGGACCAACACTCTGAAGAATCTCAAAAGGGCCAATAAACCTCGGACTAAGCTTCCCTTTCTTCCCAAACCTCATCACACCCTTCATGGGTGATACCTTCAACAAACCTCGCTCACCCTGCATGAACTCCAAGTCACGGACCTTTCTGTCAGCATAACTCTTCTATTTACTATGAGCCGCCAAGAGTCGATTCTTGATCAATCTCACTCGGTCCATGGAATCTCTCAACAAATCAATACCCCAAGGTCTAACCTCAAAAGAATCAAACCATCCAACTAGGGACCTATACTTCCTTCCATACAAATCCTCGAATGGAGCCATCTAAATACTAGGTGGTAGCTATTATTATAAGAAAACTCTACTAAGGGCCAAAATTGATCCCGATGACCCCCAAAATCCATCACACAAGCCCGCAACATGTCTTACAACACCTGAATAGTCTGTTCTTACTGATCATCTATCTGGGAATGGAATATTGTACTCATATTCAACTGAATACCCAACTCCCGCAACAACGTACGCTAAAAGTTTGAAGTGAACTGAGTACCTCTATCTGAAATGATGGAAATAGGCACACCATGCAATTGAACTATCTCACAAATGTAAATCTTAGATAATTTCTCTACGTTATAACTCACAGGCATAAAATGGGCAGATTTGGTCAACCTGTCCCAATCACCCAAACAGAATCAAACTTCCCCAAGGTCTGAGGCAACACAACTACAAAATACATAGTGATATGCTCCAACTTCTACTCGAGAATAGGCATCCTCTGAAGAAAACCACTTGGCCTCATGTATTCATATTTCATCTGCTGGCAATTCAAACACTTAGCCACAAACTCTATAATATCTCTCTTTATCCCATACCACCAGTAATGTTGTTTAAGGTCATGATACATCTTCACCGCACCTGGATGAATGGAATAGCGCGAACAATGGGTCTCCTCCATAATAGATCAAGTCAAATCACCCACTCTAGGAACACAAATCCTCCCCTTAATCCTCAAAACACCCTCCTGGTCCAAAATTGCCTCTTTAGCCTCACCTCGCATCACCTTATCCTTGATAATGCATAATTTCTTATCCTCAAACAGACGATCTCAAATCTGCTCTATCAACAAGGATCTCACCTCCACATATGCCAAAACTATACCTGACTCATAAATATCAAGACGCACAAAATTGTTAGCCAACCGTTGAACCTCCCTGGCTAATGGTTGCTCCTCTACACTCAACACTACAAGACTGCCCATACTAAATGCCTTCTTACTCAAGGCCTCTGCCACTATATTGGCCTTTCCCAGATGATACAAGACAGTTATATCATAATTCTTCAACAACTCTATCTATCTACACTGCCTCAAATTCAACTCCTTCTATTTGAAGATAAACTGAAGACTGCGATGATCAGTGTACACCTCACAATGAACTTCATACAAATAGTTCCGCCACAACTTCAATACAAACACAACTACTAGTAACTCTAAATCAAGAGTAGGATAATTTTTCTTATATGGCTTCAACTGCCTCAAAGCATATACTATCACCTTATTTCTCTGCATTAACACACTATCTAAGACAATATCGAAAGCATCACAAAAAACCATGAAGCCCTCACCTTCAATAGGTAAGGTCAAGATAAAAGCTGAAGTCAATAAAGTCTTGAGCTTTTGAAAGTTCTCCTCGCACTTATCTGACCACTGAAAATCCACATTCTTCTAAGTCAATAGAGTCATAGAAGCTTCAATAGAAGAGAAACCCTGCACAAATCGCCTGTAATAGCCTGCTAACCCAATAAAAGTTTGAATATCTGAAGGTGAAGTAGGTCATGACCGATTCCTAACTGTGTCAACCTTGGCTGGATTGACTATAATACCATCCTTGGATACTACGTGTCCAAGAATGCCACAGAACTAAGCCAAAATTCACACTTTGAAAACTTGGCATATAACTTATCATCCCTCAACCTTTGCAGTACAATCCTCAAATGTTTTTCATGATCTACCTCGCTCTTAGAATACAGCAAAATATCATCGATGAACATAATCAAAAAAGAATCAAGATAAGGCCGAAACACCCTGTTCATCAACTCCATAAACATTGCTAGGGTATTAGTCAAACTAAAGGACATAACTAACAACATATAATGGTTGTATCTAATCCAAAAAGCAGTCTTAGGCATGTTCAAAGCTCGAACCTTTAACTCATGATACCCTGATCTCAAGTCAATCTTCAAAAACATAGAAGCACCCTGAAGTTGATCAAACAAGTCATCAATACACAGTAGAGGATACTTATTCTTTATTGTTACTTTGTTCAACTGCCAATAATCAATGCACATTCTCATAGACCCATCTTTCTTCTTCATAAATAACACCGAAGCACCCCAAGGTGATACACTTGGTCGAATAAACCCCTTACTTATCAAGTCTTGAAGCTTATCTTTCAATTTTTTCAGCTCAGTTAGCGCCATCCTGTAAGGAGGAATAGAAATGGGCTTAGTGCCAGGCTCCAGATCAATACCAAAACCAATATCTCTATTAGGAGGAACGCTTGGAAGATCAGTAAAACATACATCTATGAAATCTCTAACCACCTCCACTGACTCTAAAAAAGGTGCCTCTGTACCAGTATCACAAACATAAGCTAAATATGATAAAAAACTCTTCTCAACTAATCGATGAGCCTGAATAAACAAAATCACCTTCTTAGGATACAAACTCCGAACACCGCTCCACTCTAATATAAGGAGATCACGCATGGCTAAAGTAACTGTCTTGGCATGACAGCCCAAGGTAGCATGATAAGGAGAAAGCCAATCCATGCCTAAAATTACATCAAAGTCAACCATATCGAGGATAATCAAATCTACCCAGGTATCACGCCCTAAAATAGAAATAATTCAGGATCGGTACATCCGATCCACCACTAAGGAACCACCTACTGGGTAGAAACACGAATAGGCATAGCCATAGACTAATAACTCATATCAAAGTTAAAAGCAAAGTATTCAACACATAAAAAAAAGTCAAACTAGGATCAAATAATACCAAAGCAGGTAGACAAACAGAGATGATACCTATCATGACTGCATCAGAAGAATCTACCTCGGGCTTCTCTTGAAAGGCATAACATTAAGTTCTATCATCTATCGGTTGAATCAGTCCTCTACCAGCCTCCCTACCAGCTGGTGGTACACCTCTACCGCGCTGAAATTTGCATCTACCCCTAACTGGCGGCGCTGCTTCTCAAATAGGAGCCTGATAACTCTGTTATGGACACCTCTGCCTGTATGCTGGACAATCTCTCTGAAGATGATCCTGAATACCACACTCATAACAAGATTTAGGAGCCATCAACTTTCAAGAAAGACCTGAATATTCGGTATGGCCTCCATGGCTTGAAAATAGCTGATATGAACCTTGTGAAGCTTGTCTCGAACCATAAGACTCTGACCTGAACATCCACCCTCTACTGTATATATCACTGCCTGAACTGTCTGATCATGCTGAGAGAGAAAATCTCTTCTGAAAAAAAACCCTACCTCCAAATGAAATACCACTGAATCGACCTAAACTGTAGGACTCTTGTCCCTCAGATCCCTATACACCTCACGATGCATCAACTCCAACTCCTTTGCTGATTTAACCACCCTCTGAAGATAAGCCCCAGATTAGGCTACAACAAACACGGACTCTCTAATCCTGAGTATTAAAACCCTCATAAACCTATGGATCATGTTGGTCTCATCTAGTAAGATAACCATGGCATAATAGACTAAGGTATAAAACAGTCTCTCGTACACAGCCATAGAAATGCCCTCCTATGTCAAATTCTCGAATTGGTGCCAATGCTCCTCCCTCAAGCTACGAGAAACAAATCTATCAAGGAAGGCCTATAAAAATATAACCCAAGTCATCGAAGGATAACCTGTTGGCTTGGTGTAAATAAAAGAGCGCCACCACTATTTGGCAGGACCACACATCTATAAGGCAGTATAAGTAAACCCCATGGGAGTCAACCAATCCCACACTCTGAAGTCTCTCATGGCAACTGACCATAAACTCATAGGCATCCTCACGCAGATCACCCTAAAACTGTGGTGAGTCCATCTTCCTAATCCTATTAAACCGTCGTTGCTCATTATCAGACATAACTACCATACCTCCACTGGTAGATCCAACCCCTGGTAATGGCATAGCTTCATACCTCAGTACTAGCTAAACCACTAGACCCTAATAGATCGAAATAGGTTGTTGATCTGAGGTCTACACCCCTACCCTACTATGTGAACCCTGTAGAGTACCAAGTGATCCACCTCCCTAAGCTATAGTCTCCAAAACACCTAACATTTTATCCAAGGTATTTTGAAGATGCGATGCAGCAACAAACCCTGGTGGTACCTGACTTGGGCCTACATCATCGACTGGAACCTGAACACTATCATCAGCTACCTCAAACTCAACATCGGGAGCAGCTCCTTGAGCTCTTTATATACCGTGACTTCTGCCCCTACCACATCTTCTACACCATCTAGGTATCCCCTCTTGAGTAATCGGCTCGGGGGCTGGCAGGGGCTCCTAACCATGATCTCAAGATATATGAGTCCCCACCATCTATGAGAGAATAAGATAAGAATTTCAGTATTTTAAGTTAAAGAATCAATACTGCACGATAAGAGAGAAGAAAATAAATGTTTTCTAAAGTTCTATAGCCTCTCGAAGATAAGTAACGGATGTCTCCGCACCGATCCGCGAGACTCTACTAAACTCATCCCATATTTGTGAGACCAATGAACCTGGGCCTCTGATACCCTCTGTCACGGCCCAAATTTGGGACTGTGATGGTACCTATTCTATCCTCCGTGATAGGTAAGCCAAAAATTCAATTCCAAGAACAACGTCTCAAACTCATTGAAGCAGAATAAAGTAAGAATATAACCAATCCTGAATAATCCCATAAGTAGATAAATAGACTAGTAATATCAATTCATAGATGATCCCAGGTCTGGAAGTCACTAATATAAGCTGCTAAAATATAAAACCAAAAGAAAGTTTGAGTCTTTCAACATATGGAAAATGTATAAAAATAAGGCTGAAGGAGATTTTAGTAGTCTCTAAATCCAGTAGCAGCTACCTCGAATCTCCGATGATGCTAGTAAAGAATGAACCATAGGGATCAATATCCAAAGGTTGTTAAATCTGTACCTACACATAGGGTGTAAATAAAGAAAGAGTGAGTACGGAATCACATGTACTCAGCAAGCATTGTCGAACGATCCTAATTCAAAGTGGTGACGAGAGATACCATAGAAATCATCTAAACACAAACACACAACCTGCGCTTAGGAAGACCACCTTAATCTAACTGAATAGTCAAGTTTAACAGTCATAAGGATATCATACAACAATTAAAGAATTTTTCAATCCAATGAATTAAATAACACATACGCAATAAGTACAAGGTCAACAAATATAGTTGAACCAATTTGAACCAAATGAATTCATGCAATGCGATGTAATGCAATGGAAATGCATATACTGTGTAGGCGTGCACTCTGATCCCAATAAATATACTGTGCAGGCGTGCACTCCAATCTCAATAAATATATATAATACTGTGAAGGTGTGCACTCCGATCCCAATATATATAATACTGTGCAGGCGTGCACTCTGATCCAAATAGATATATATAATAGTATGCAGGCGTGCACTCCGATCCCAATAAATATATATAATATTGTGCAGGTGTGCACTCCGATCTTAATAATATATATAATACTGTCCAGGCATGCACTCTGATCCTAATAAATAAACATAATATTGTGCAGGCATGCACTCCGATCCCATATGAAATGCAATGCATGATATGCAGGCATGCAACTCCAATCCCAAATCAACAATAAAGTCAAGCAAAACACTTCGTGTCTCAAGTCAGATCAGACATCAATTTCAAAATCAACTCAACTTATCAAGTAATAGTGTCTCAAAGTAGTTCAAACATACAATTAACTTATTTTTATCCCATGAAACAATACCCATACCCGCATAGATGCTCGTCATAATAATCTATCGGGGACCCCCAATTCTCATTACTCCCATTATACATAACTAACAAATATTCAAATAAGCACTTTGAATAAAAGTCTAAGGAATGTCTCAACTTGCCTGAACTCGAAGCCAAGCGTCAATTAACAAACTTGCCCTTACGTAGAATCTCCAAACGATCAAAATCTGTTCAAATATATATTTCTCGCATGAATAGAAATCTAAGACACCCATTTTATAAATTCATACTTCTAATATTTTAGACCTAAAACTTAAATTGTATCACAATTATAATTATAAAGATGATAAGAAGCTAATACTACAACTCTCAAAATTAAGAAGAAAAGAACGAACGAAATGGTATAATTCCTTCAACTGCTTCCTTAATCCTCAATGAGAACAAACACGCTGCCAATCCTCAATGAGGACAAACACCTGCCAACCAATTACAAACTTTCTAACACAATTGGCCATATAAACTTAATTTCCAGCGAACTAACTTCATTTCCAGTGAACCATTTTAACATTATACTATTACTACTTTTAGTATCCAGCAAAACCATATAATAATTACTAACTTTTCCCATTAAATTAGTGACCAATCTTGACCGAATAAGAAGAAGCATATAATTCCTATACTACTACTGATTTGTCTGTGTAATCTGTCAAAAGGTAGCAGTAATAACAGTACTTAATTCTTAACAAATAAACTTTGTCACTTTCAATCATTACTTCACGCAGCCTTATGATTTCATGGAATTATAGAAACCGTTCAATTAAATGATAATTAAGTATCACCGCAGCCAGTAGACTAAGAGAAAAATATCCATTAATCACAGCAACAATTACATACCTGAAGCAAGTTTTGGGAGAAACTCTTTCAAGGTTGTGATGAGAGGGTTGTAAAGTTGGTAAGTGTCGTTCTCTTTTGTTCCAACTTGCTGATATTATTATTAAATAGTAATTGTCAACTCTTCCCACTTTAATTTTATTCTTATACATAAGAGTCAAGCATTTAGAAAAAATATCAATTTGACCCATAACTATAAAATAATGATAAAATTATGAGGTGAGTTAAAACAGGGCAAATTTATAAAATAATTTATAGGGTCATTACATTAATTAAATACTATTGGCATTTTACTATTCACCCCCTTTAGAGTTTTATTTGATGAAATGTATGAGTTCACCAAATACAACAGGACTAGGTCCCTAAACAATAGATGCAATAAAATACAAATAGAAAGAAAGACAATGCAACAATGTAAAGAACACATAATATTTACGTGAAAACCTTCTTACTATAGGAAAAAAACCACAGCCTATCTCATAGGATTTCTCAAAACTCCATCAATCTTCAAACAATCAAGCGATTATAAACTTATATAATCACCAACGCTCGTAATAACTCTATTACAAGACAAATGTGATAAATCTATCATACTTTCAACTGACTAACTCTATCCATTGATCCTAAGTAACTCTACTCAAGATTCAACACCACACACGATAGTAAAACTTGCTTGAGCAACTTATGAATGACTCAAAAAATTAACTCTAACTTTGACTCGAGTTAAGACTTATAAAAGCTACGCATCTATCATCCCTTATAACCGTGAGTAGATTTACAATATATGAGAAAAACATGCTCTTCAAGATACTCCAAGACTAATATGAGTACTTGATCAAGTCCCTTGATAATCGTTGAGTTATGTTCAAAGAAATGACTTTTTCTATGGAGAGAAAATCTTTATTTTGCACAAATTAGGTTTTGTTGTATATAGATGATCCTTTTACATGAGTCAACAGAACTTAGAATTCCTTTCATTGGTCAAGGTTCAGCACCTCCACCATTATGCTCCTAATTTTCTACAGGAAAGTACAAATCCATCTATAGTCAACAGGTTATTTTTAGTGAACAACTTCATATGGGACCAGGTCCCATAGATACTAACTAAGTCCCTGGTCAGGACCTTTGTGGGATAGTTTGTAGATCATCAAAACTCCAAAGGTGTAATATTTCCTCCCTTTTTGATTATGACAAAATATTCCCCCTCTGACGATTCCCCTTTCCTTAAAAGTTTATTCAAACTTCAAACAAATTAATTCCACATCACAATTCCCTTTCAAACTTCAAACAAGCTAATTTGCCCTGTCACAAAGACCGACACTTCCCCTTATCACAAGGACCTAGTCTTTATGAGTCTAAAATTTTGTATAACTAAAAACATCCTCCCTCTTTTGACATCATTAAAAAAGAGAAGAAGTAAACCAAATTAAGTAAAAGGCAACACAAATTAAATCATGGCCATTGAGGCTACATTAACATAAATGAAAAAAAAAAGACATATAGTAGACAAGAAGAACAATCGCTTCATTAATAAAAAGGCAGTACCAGATACATTCTAGAAAATAAAATATTAGAACAACCAAAGTGCCACGTATAAAAGGACCATTTGGATAAGGACCAAAGAAAATGAGAATTAAATGAGGTTTAGGAGGATGGAGCTTAGTAGAAGGAGGTTTGGGGGTGAAGGACCTCAGAAGCATATCCATACGAGCACTTTTTGCAGCATGGGTCTTTAAAAGTCTCTTAGTAAGGTCCTTGACCTTAGCTTAAAGACCCAAAACTTCATCAGTTTGTGTAGTAACTTAGGCCTTTAGCTTGGCATTCTTCGCCTTTAAATTATTTGAGGTACCAAGTCCTTCAGTAGCTAGCGATTTATGATCTTAGCATCACGAGTAGTCACTGCCACCCTTATTTCTTCTAATTTTTAGCCAAGCATTCCTAAACATCCAATAATTCAGACACCTGGGAATTGGTCCCTACTTTTTCTTCCACATATTTATTTTCAATCAAGGTATTCATGATAAATATTTTCTAAATTGTTCCTACAACACCTCCCACACACTCAACCTTGAAATATTTTGACACTTTAGTGAGCAGATAACCATAGGGTAGGTCATGCTTACTATTCTTAACGTGCAACACCTTATACATATGTTCAATTATCAAGGCAGGTCAATTGATTAATTCGAATTTATTAATAGCTTCCATGAGAAAGAGGTCTATTGTGGAAGCAATTATTTATTTCTCGAGATGGGGAACAAAGACTTTATTGATGAATTCAAAAAGCAATTGGATGTCCTTTCAAAAATATTTTCCTAACCCCAGATTTGGAGTTTTCACCGACCTTAGAAGTAAATTGAATAAAAGGGAATGATGGTTATTAATCTCGAACTAATGTGATCCTATCTATAGGGACGTCCAGAATTTCTCCAAGTGATACCTCGTCTAGGAAAATATCTACTCCATGCACTACGCCAGTAAGACTTGAAGCATCCTTATCAAATTCCATTGTAAAGAAGAAGTCCTTGACTTTATCTTTATAGACCTTGGGCTCACTAGTTTCAAACAGATATAACCATTCCTAATGTTGCACAAATTGAATTAACTCATAAATTTTTTGTTCTTCATAAATCTTGGGATCAAAGACTTTCTCACTCAACACCTTTTGGGATTTGAGGATCATATTTTTCTCATCTCTAGAGAGACTCTAAATAGGTTTCTGAACTTTCCTTCGCTTAGATGAGGTACTTGGTCCCTCAACCAACTAACCAATTTTCTCAAACGCATATGGATTAGTTTTAAGGCTCGGTCCTTTGGTTACTTTATCCCATTTTCTTTTGATGTATGTGTGTTTCTTCTTACTTACACTCATTGATTAAGGTGCTACAAACTTTGTAGTCTTTGGGACTCCTACTTTCTTGCACCTTTTACATACAAAAATAACATTGTCATCATTAATTTCCTCCTCCTTATCTTCAACCTCCATAGTAAAAACCTTCTCAAGAGGAGAAACTATTTTTCTATCCTTGTTCCTTTTCTTTGCATTTCATTTTTGAGTATTCGCTCTTTTTCTTGCTTTTAAGTCATTACTTAGAAATTTTTCTCCGCACCTCTAGTACTGTAGGACCTATGAATTGGCTTCTTGAATATTTGTCCCTTTCCTAAATAAACCCTCTTCCCTACTCTATTCCAGAAAGATATTGTGAATTCATCCTTCTTTACATCATCTTCAATAGGAGGATGAATCATATCTTTGGCCACCCCTGAAGATATAGAGGTGCCATCATATTTGGGACTAGGGGACTTAGGAGGATAATCAGTAGATATGGGAGAAAAAACTTGAGGATATGATGCCAACATTGTTAGACTATCAGTTACCTAATCAGCCACAGCCTCAACACTTCTTGGAGGGTTTCCACGTTCTTTAGGTAAATCACCTTCAAAAAAATATTCTTCCACATTAAGAAGATCAACCACTGTAAGGTAGTCCATATGGAATGTCAGGTTAGGTTATAGACTAAAGAGGAAGATTAGATGATGAGGCTTCAGGGTTGATAATCAAAATAGATAAAGACTAAGATTTTGATATTAGAGAAGTTGTTTCAAATATTTTTGAGTAAAAATTTGGTGGGAAAACAAGCGAAATAGTCACTTCTTAATTGATGGGTGGTCCAAAGGGACCTCAATGATGAAATTGGTGGAGGAGTTTCCTCAAAAAAGGGCTTTCAAAAAAAGTTTAAGGATTTACTGAAGAGGGTTCAATGAGAGGAACATTCTCTTCTGAAGGTATCTTGGTCAAAGAGGAATAAAGAGATATTTTTTTGAGAGAATATTCAAGAAAAATTAAAAAAAGTAATGAAGAAAGATAACCAGTAATACAAAAATGGAGTTTTTAGGGAAGGACTTAGCATTTTGGTAATAATGGAGAAGGTGGAGCGGTTAGAGAGAGTATTTAATGGGGTTTAAAGGAGGAGGCTCTTAGGCTTAAAGTGAAGTGATGTGCCTAGTTCCTGTTAGGCATGCCGCTTCACTTTTAGGGGTGATGTAACAACGGTCAGATAAAAGGTGAAAAAGAGAATGTGACACTAAGAGATTATCTTATCATTTTAGGATCATACAACACATAGGTACTAACCTCGTAGTTGGGACCTAGTCCTCACTTATGAAATTCCTTCCTTTCTTTTGACTATTGTACTACTCATTTAGTCTAACTGATCCACCATAGGTGTATTCTTGAAGTAGGTATGAGCCTGAATTAGTCTTGACCACAACTCATAACCTAGATAACTGCCTTCTAATTTTATCCATCATAGGGAAAAATAAAAATAATTATATAGAGATTTAGTTTATTTTGATTAGACCAAGTTTGAGCCTATTTTTCTCAAACTAGCCTTTGTGTAAAGCCTTTGTGAAAATGTAATCCACTTGGTCCTCAGTCTTGCAAAACTTTACACAAATTGTTTCTTTTTCAACATTGTCTCTCAGAAATGATGTCTCATATAAATGTGCTTAATTCTCTTATGTTGCTCATAATTATTTACCATGTTGAGAGAACTAGTATTGTCACAGAGCAAGGGAATAGAGTCTGAGACTATGCAAAAATCCTCAAGTTATTTCTTGATCCATAGAAATTGAGCATAATAAAATGAACAACAACATAGTCAGCTTCAGTTATGGATAAACCCACGAAGTTCTACTTTTTGCTTCCCCAAGAGATTAGTCTAAATTCTAGGAAGTGGTCCATTTCAAAAGTGTTTTTTCTATCGACCATGTACCCTACAAAATCTATATCATTATATCCTGTTAGATAAAAAGAGGCACCTAAAGGGTATTATAGGACCAGGTCTCCGGTACCTTTCAGATACCTCAGGATTCTTTTAGCTACTTTCAAATATGATTTCTTTGGACAATCTTAGAATTTTGGACACATTCCAACAAAATACAATGTCAGTTTTTCTTGATATCAAGTATAAAAGGGCTTCAATAATCCTTCTTTACATTATTTCATTCACTTTAGGACCATCAGTGTCCATCTTGCAGCTGGTTCCTATGTGGGTATTAATTGATTTGGCATCACTTATGTGGAATTTGTCCAGCAACTCTTTGATGTATTTTTCTTGGAAAATCATGGTCCCTACAGTAGTTTGCCTGATATACAATCCCAGGAAGAGATTCATCTCTCCCATCATGCTCATCTCAAATTTACTTCCTATGAACTTAAAAAACTCTTCACACACAGTATCTGAAGTTTCTCCAAAAATAATTTCATCCACATATACTTGAAATATAAATATATTCTTTTATCTTGATTTTGAAAAGAGGGTGTTATCAATTTTTCCTCTCTTGAAGCCATTTTCAAAAAGAAACTTTAAGAGCCTTTCATACCAGGCTCTTAGGGCTTGATTCAAACCATATAGATATTTATCAAGCTGCATGGCATGGTTGGTTGATCAACATCCTTGAAACTTGGGGTTTATTTCACATACACCTTTCATTCAAACAACCATTTAAAAAGACACAATTGACATCCATTTGAAATAATTTGGAATCTTTGTATGCAACAAAAGAAATAAAAATTCTTATTGCTTCCATTCTTATACAGAGAAAAAGGCCTCATCATAATCAATTCCATCCGCTTGATTATACCCTTGCACTACTAATCTGGTTTTATTCTTGTCAATAGCTCCATGTTCATCCGTCTTAGTTCTGTAGACCTACCTGGTCCCTGTGATAGTTTTGTCAGTATGTCTGGGGACCAAGTGTCATACCTTACTTCTTTATAATTAATTTAATTCTTCTTACATAGTAATGAATCAGTCAGCAACCTTTAAAGCCTCTTTGAGATTCTTGTTTGCATCCCAGAGTCCAAAGGTAAGATAAAATTCTCCAAAGAATAAGAGGACTTGTGTTTCCGATTGGATCCTCTGATGCTTGACTCAGTCTGGTTATGACCAGGTTCCTAATTTAGCTAATCATTAAGCTCCTAGGAGTGTGAGTCTATATTGTCATGATCAGTGTCTATAGGACCTTCTTCCTCATTGACTTTAAGATCATGATATTCAACACTTCCACTATCTTTATTCTCATTATTTTCTTCATATCTTTCATTAGTGCTTGCGCCATCATTTAGTGAGTGTCTCAGAATTTGAAGAAGATCCTCAAGTTTTTTATCATCCTTGTACCTCAAGTCCTCAGGCCTTATGATTCATCAAAGATAACATGAACACCTTCTTCTACACACAAGGTTTTTTTTGTTAAAAAAACTGTATGCTTTGCTTGTTGATGAATACCTAACAAACACTCCTTTATAACTGTTTAGATCAAACTTTCTGAGATTATCTTTGTCATTATTTAAGACAAAGAACTAGCATCCAAAGGCCTTTAGATAATCCATCTTGGGTTTCTTGTTGTTCAATAATTCATAGGAATTTTGTTTAACTTTTACTTGATCAGAGATTTGTTAGTTACATAGCAGGTAATATTAACTGCCTCAACCCTAATATTCTTAAGGATACTAGAACCTATTAGCATTGTTCTTGCTATATCCACCAGAGTTCTATTTTTCCTTTTCATAAATCTATTTTGTTGGGGAGTTCTAGGTGCTGAAAAGTCTTGACTAATCCCATGACCTGCACAAAACTTGGTCATCTTGGCATTGTCAAACTCAGTTCCATAATCTGACCTGATCCCAACAACCTTGGAGTCATACCTGACTTGAATTTTCTTGACAAGAGTGATGAATTATTCAAAAGTTTCATCCGTGGACCTCAAAAATATGGTCTAGATAAATCTGAAGAAGTCAACCACAATTACCAAAATCTAGTCAACCACAATTACCAGAATCTACTTCTTTCCCCCTCGACTTTGAACCTTAAAAAGCCCATATAAATCTATATGTAGAAATTCAAGAAGTATGGTAATGCTGACATGCTTTTTCTGTTTGAATGAGGACCTAGTTTACTTTCATCCAGCATAGACATCATAGACCTTATCTTCTGCAAATTTGATTTTGGAAATCCCATGCATCAGTCCTTGCAACCAGTTTAATCAATAATAATGAACTCACATGTCCTAGTATTGATGCCATAATTCAGTGTTATCATTTTGAGAATTGAGACGCGTCAGCTCATCACCTAAAACTAAGGTTAGATATTCCACATACATGTTCTTGTATTTTCTTACTTTTAGTTGCACTTTACCAAAATTGAGATTGGTCACAATGTAGCCATGTGATAGAAATTTCACTTCATTTCCTTCATCAGAAATTTGTGACACATTGAGCAGACTATACTTCAACCCATTAATAAAACACACATTTCCAATGGCATGTTTAGGTGATATTCCAATCGTGCTAACACCTTTAACATTTCCCTTTTTTCCTTTTCCAAAAAAAATGCTTCCACCATGAAGTGCCTTTAGTTAGAGAAAGTCTTTTGTTCTTCCAGTCATATGCTTGGAGCATCTACTATCCATAAACTAGAATTAAATGCTTCCTCTACCTCTTACCTAAATCAGAAACCATTTGTAAGACTTAGGATCCCAACTAAGTCTGAGTTCCTAATAAAATGATGGTGGTGTGATTACAAATTATTTGTTCTAGATGGGCAGTTTTAATAGGCTGGTTTTATTATAAGGACTTGGTCCCAGTGATTTAAACCAGGTTTCCTATTGAACTTGTTCTTCTCATAGTTATACATTTGAAAGTTTTTCTTAACTTCCTTCCTAGACTCACAATCCATTTTTAGATGCCCATTTCTACCATAATGGGTGCACAATAAATTGTCAAACACAGTGACATACTTCCTTTAGGGATTATTAGGGGGGCTGACACTTTTTCCTTCTAAGACCTTATATACCATTTAATCTATTGTTCGACAGGAAAGACGTCTCGAGGAAATGTTCCATTTGAGAGACTTTTAAGGATCTTTTTTAACTCGAACAAGGTCTCTCTCTAGTTGAGAATTTCTATCTAAAGAGGCCATAAGAAGTTTTTCTGAATCTTTTAACCTCTCTTCAAGTTTTAACTGATGACTATTGGCTTCTCCCTTTTACCTTAGATTCATCTACAAAACCTACCAATACTTTTTCTTTAAGATCATTATTTTCTTTTGACACAAAGCTTAGTTTTTCACCAAACTTAAACACTTTGACAAGTAGAGACAGTTTTTCATTTTCAGACACCTCAAGAGTTTTACTCTAAAGATCCTTCTCATTAGTAATCTAAAATAATGAATCTATCAAAACACTAGCTAAACCATTAAGACTTTTTAAAGACTAATTATTGAGATTTTGATTGAATTATTGAAGAGTTACCTCTTCATCATCAAACTTTGCCATGAATGTAAAGAATGAATCAAAGGCATCATCTGAATCTTCAATCACCATCAATGAAATGTCCTCAAGGATTTGAGAAACACCAGAATCACTGGATGAGTCTCCCCATCTAAGGCTTGTTTCACAACATAATCTGCAGCTGCTATTCTTCTGACTTTGTCAGGGGCTTGGTCCTTCTGCTTTTCTTTATCTTGTCTACCTTTTCCATATTTCTTGTGCTCCACTTTGGCAATCCTTGATAAAGATATCAGGATTTTTACACTTATGACATAGTTCATTCCCTGTGGATGATCTATTTGAGTTCTCTCTTCTTTGAAAGTCTCCATATTTTCTCATAACTTTGAGAAATAGTTATCTATGTTATGTATTCATCCTCTTCATTAATTTAACTTTGGTAGCTTTGAGGGCCAAGTTCTTCTCTTACTTGGGCTTTTTCTTACCTTGCCTTTGCTACTTATTCATTTAGTAGGTTTCTAGATTTCCTATTCATCCCTTATGAGGATTTTTAGGTCCCTTGCTTTGGTGATAGCGTTTAATTTACTTTCTCATGACTTGGAAAGAATACTAAGAATTTTTCTTACATGCTTAGTAGTCCTAATGTCCTCACCTAGACTTTGAAACTCATTAGTGATGGATGCAAATCTTGTATGCATTTTCTAGATAGTTTCTCCTTCATTCAAGGTGAAGCTATCATGTTGTGTGGTAAGCATGCCAACATTCGACTCCCTCAATTGGCTTGTCCCTTCATGTGCTATTCTTAGATAGTCCCAAATATCTTTGGTTGATTAACATGTCGAGATTCTTTTATGCTCATCAAGTCCTATGCCATACATAAGCAGTTTCTTTGCCTTAATTTTTTAATTTTTTTTTTATAATCATCTTCATTATACTCCTTTCAAGTCTTGGGGACCAGATTGGTGACCTCCTCTTTCTTCACCTCTCTCATAGGAATATGTGGACCATCTAAGTTAATATCTATTATCTCACTATCTTCGGCCATTATAAATCATACATTCTTATTTTCAACCATCCATAGTATTGACATTGAATCTTGGTGGTCTAGTAGTGGACCGTCCTTTTTTCAAGTTTGTTGGAGCTACCATTTCTGAGATAGATCCTCTCTAGGTGTTATCCTCATAGAGAAAGCTAGTTCTGATACCAATTGATGAAATATTTGAGTCCACCAAATACAACAGGACCAGGTCCCTAAACAGAAAATGAAGTAAAATACAAATAGAAAGAAAGAAAATACAATAATATAAAGATCACATATTATTTACGTGAAAAACTCCTTTTTCGAGGAGGAAAAAGCATAACTAGTCTCACAGGATTTCCTAAAACTCTACTAATCTTCAAGTAATTCAGTGATTACAACTCCTATAATCACCAATTCTCGTAATAACTCTATTACAAGACAAATGTAATAAGTCTGTCATACTTTCAACTAACTAACTCTCGCCATTGATCCTAGGTAACTCTACCCAGGATTTAACACACGCAATCATAAAACTTGATTAACTAACTTACAAGCAACTCAAATAATTATCTCTAATTTCTTTGACTCAAGTTAAGACTTGGAAAAGCTACAAATCTACTATCCTTTATTACTAGGAGTAGATTTACAATATAAGAGCAAAACACATGACTCAATACATACCAAGACTAAAATGAGAACTTGATTAGGTCCTTTGATAATGGTTGAGCCGTGTCAAAAAATGACTTTTGCTATGGAGAGAAAATGTTGATATTGTAAAAATTAGGTTTTGTTGTATATAGATGATATTTTTATAAGAGATAACAAAACCTAGAATTCCTCCAGTGGTCGAGGTTCAGCACCTCTACTGCCGCGCTACCAACTTTCTATAGAAAAGTACAATTTCCAGTTATAGCCAACGAGTTATCTTTAGAGAGCAACTTCATATGGGACCAAGTCCCATAGATACTGACTAAGACATCGATTATGTCCTTTGTAGAATAAATTGTAAATCATAAAAACTCCAAAGGTGTACCAATTTCCTTTGCTTCTTCTCCTCATTAGCAAAGGAAAGACTCCATTAGATAGTAGAAATTAAACAATGACAACACAAATAATTAGTACATTTTTGGAGATTTCATTATGTCCTGCATCAACAATTCAAGAATTCAAATTCATCTAATACTATATATTTAATAAACCTCGACATATATATATATATATGTGTGTGTGTGATATTTCATATATATATATATATATATATATGATATTTGATATATATATATATATATATATATATATGATATTTTCATTTTTTACTTATAAAACTACTAAAGTTTTGGTGTATGTTGCCATGTTTGTTCTTTTTATCTTTTTTTGCACAAATATTAGAAAACAGTACATACCTTGACTTTTGGATGAAGCAGGAGTGTCAATTTGATTGTAGAAGGGATACATTCATGCCATAAAAAAATTAGGAAACTGAAATCAAGCACCCCTATATTCATAACAACGCTTACGTAAAACGGTGGTCAAATTTCCAAGACACGTTAGGAAATTAGAAGAAACCATATCAGGAACGCATTAAGCTAAGGCTTAAATTATTGTGTAAAAATAATGTTCCATCGAGGCATTAGAAAGGGTTGAAACTAGAAAAATGAGGTTGGTATTATTAGAGGTGGTATTTGTAATATTGTAAGTAATTGTTGTGTTTGGGCAGTAATGGTCCAGTTAATACTGTGTTAGTCCTACTTTGGCTGATCAAAAAAAGCATAACAAGGCATAATGGGACATTAAAACTAGGCATTGTGCAAGTTAAATGAGTCTATATTATGTTTGATGTAAGACAAATTTAATTTATAGATGTAGAGTAAAAATACAATTTAACTAGTTGTTAGCCGACCAAATATGTAACTTATCCAAAATTTAATGTTAAGGGCTGGTTCCCGACATGCATGTTAGAAAATTTTAATATTTTTTTGCTTTTTATACCATTATTATATATAATTTAAGCTTTTTGTTGACAGACAAGTTTAGATTTCAAAATCACTGAGTGATGAAGCAACCTCTGAGAAACTTCCTTATTGTCTTGTGTTATAACTCAAACAAGTCAGGTACGACAAGTGAAATTAAATTACATAGAAAGATCATATTATCATATTTGAGGACAATCAATTTCTCCTTAAAAGAGACCTTTCAAGTTTAGGCTAATGTCCTTATCACCAGCTAACAATAGCACAAGTCTCTTTCCCTTCTTTTTCTCGGGATAGTGTTCATACCAACAACAATAAAATACCCAGTAATAGTTTCATAAATTTGAGTTTGGGGAGGTAGAGCGTACACAAATAAATTTTCAGAGGTAAGGTAGAAAGGTTATTTTTGATAACCCCTACTTAAGACATAAATAATTTAGAAAAGGGAGTAATAGAACTACAAGAGACATATAGGATAGTACTATGATAAAATAATACTACCAAATAAAACATCGAATAATATATTACACCAAAATTCAAAGAACAAGAAACTATAAGGTTTTTCCTACGACTACTAGTAAAGGCAACAAAATAATGCACTCCCATCGATTACTATGTCAATTTTGACCTTGAACTTAGTCAGTTCACCATTGATGAACTTCAGATTTTAGAGAAGAAGAAGAAGAAGAAGGAAAAATCTTGAGTATGAGAGAGTAAAGAGTAACTTGTGATTGAATCATAATCTCTTGTATATACATGAATAGAATATGTAACCCCCGAGACTACACCCTAGGCGTCACACGATGTTTATGATCCTAAAGGATCACAAGCTAACCCATGACTGGTACCTGTTGTGAGCACTGAATAAAAATCATGAAAACATATGCGGAAGAACTTCTGAAAATGACATAAGGTTCTCAAAATACTTAAATAATAACTGAGTATCTGATGATAATATCTGAAAAACTGAGTAACTGATTAAGCTAGTCTGAAAGCCTCTAACTATCTGGATGTGGAGTTGATGGGACAAGCCCACAACTAACTCCTACTAAAAGAAATACTAAATCTACTAAAGTACTAAAATAAATAATATCCTCGATGGATGAGGACTCACTACTGAATCTAGTGCTGCTAGATTCATGGTCGGGAATCTGAGCATCCGAACCTATGATATGAGACATCATAGAACAAGGAGAGAGTATGTATTAGTACATGGAATGTACTGGTATAATAGATGAGGTAAGGCTGATATGTATGGGCTCATATGCATGAACAGTAACTGATTGAATGATATGAAGTAGATGAATGATATGAAATAACTGAACTAAAAAACTATCGTAATACTGAGTATGACATACTGTACATAGATGTACATACATGTTGAGTATCTGAGATTATACTGTAACTGAGTACTGATTTATGTTGGTTGTATAACTGATAACTAAGTAACTGATAATGAGTAACTGATATCAGGGTAGTTGATATCTTATAGCCATAGTTTTGTAGAACTGGACTGAGTTCTATACTGAAGACTAAAACTGAGACTGTGGGAGTGTTTATTTAACCGACATATCCCGATGTTAATTGATTTGGGGTCCACCCTATGACCCCAGTTGGAAGAGTGCTAGCACCTTGTCATGGGATACTAATAATGTTGTGTCAACCCAAGTCTGGCAGGAAGACTTAAGAAATGTATATATGATGGCGACAACTCTGGTAGGAGGACAACTTACCCTATGTTGGCTACGTAGTTCTGTAACTCAGGGATTGTTACTAAGGGTCAAACCCTAGGCTTACAGGAATGCCCTCATCCTTGGGTTCACTCGATGCTAAATCCTACTCCCAATTGAAATGACACAGGAACTGACCATTACTGGGTTGGCTTGACTGAACTCACGCTGATTATGAAGACTGACTGAACACTACTTTCTTGACCTTACTAAGACTATTCTGTAACTTTTGTGGTCTAAATAAACAGCTAGATTTTGGGTAATAACTACCCCCAAGCCTCGATAGTGTAAATAGTAAAACATAGCACAATCTTGAAAGCATATAGCTAGTCACTTAATCACAATTCATTTATTAAGGCATTTTATCAAACATTTGCAAGGCATGAACTTGTACATGGGTGGGAACACATGCTAACATTTCATCATTTTACTATTCAATTCACATGGACATTCTATCAAATACTTGGGGAGCATGACCATTGCACATACTAATAATCACATATAAACATCATGGCTACCACATTCAACTTGCAAATCTCAAGGGTTGTAACATGAGAATTCACCTAGTTCAACATACATGTTAATTGGTCTACATGAAACATGGGGTAAATCTTGAATTGAAACCCATACAATAATACATACATGAATGCAAACTAATTCAAGCATGTAAATCATGAATATAAAAACTTGTATTTTGAAAAAGGGTTCTTGAACTCCAAGGGTGAAAGGAAACCCAAGGATGAACACCAAACATACCTGGGTAATTGAATTCTTGAATTTTCTTGGAAATTTTCTTTAGAATTGAACTTGATTCTTGAAGGCTAGGGTTCTCTATTTTAGAGAGAATGTTCTTGATTTGGGAAAATTTTGAATAAAGAATGACTAAATCAGCTCTTAGGGATTAATTAACATGTTTTAGATTGAATAGGGCCGCTAAAAAAGGCAAATTAACCCCGAAAGGAATTAAATTTTTGTCACTGAAAATCCCAATTTTGTCCATCACTGCGACGCGGTGGTATCGCGATGAGCCACTGGAAATTGGCTAAAACTGTTTAAAAATGGACAATTGTGAAAATAGACTTTGGCGCGATGCGGTGGAATTGCGTCGAGCTACTGAAAATTAACAATTCTAAAATGGCACCTTGGAGCGACGCGGTGCTATCGCGATGCCTCACTGGAAAATGACAAGTGGGAACTGGAACTTCACCGCGACGTGATGGAATCACATTGTTTCACTAGAAACTAATGAATGTTATTTGGCCTGTCACCGCGATGCGATGGTATCGCGGTGGCTCATTGCCTAAAAGTAAAATCGTCATAACTTCTTACTTGGTTATCGGATTAAGGCAAAATTTATATTATTGAACAACTGACTAAATTTCCTACACAATAATGGGTCTTAAGCTAGAAAACTATGAGTATTTTGAAAGTTTTATATAGGAATCCTTGTGTATTAAGAGCTAAACTGGGTTGGGAAAATATGAGGTATTACAATATCTCTCCCATGGGAACATTCGTCCTCGAATGAGACTAATTAAGCCGAGAATACTGATAATTTGAGTTTACATACTAAACATGCACAACTGAAGCATGATTACATGACTGAATTGATTCATGAATGCATGACTGTCAAGAAGATGATATAAAATGGTAACTGATACCAAGTCTGTAACTGTAACTGAACATAGGACTAGGTAAATCTAAGGAAGGTTGTTACCTCAAGCTGAGTCTGAGTTTTTGGAGAAGAGGTAAGGGTACTTGGTCTGTATATCTTTTTTTGCTTCCCAAGTGGCTCCCTCAACGGAGTGATTCTGCTAAAGAACTTTGACCATGGGAACTTCTTTGTTCCTTGGTCTACGTATCTGACGATGGAGAATTTGGACTGAAACCTCTTCGAAGGAAAAATCATTCTGAATATCTACACCCTCTAAGGGGACTACAACTGTTGGGTCACCAATGCATTTCATTAGCAAGGAGATGTGGAACACTGGGTGTACTGAAGCTAGATCTGAAGGCAACTCAAGCTCGTAAGCTACCTTTCCGAAACGACTGAGAATTTTGTAAGGACTGACAAATCGAGGACTGAGCATCCCCCTCTTGTCAAACCTCTTCACTCCCTTCATGGAAGAGATTTTCAAATACACAAAGTCACCAATCTCAAACTCAAGATATTTTCTTCTCACATCTTTATACGATTACTGTTGGCTCTGGGCTATCTTAAGCCTCTCTCTAATCAACTGCACTTTCTCTAAGGCATCAAATACTAAATCAGGCCCTACCAATGTAGTCTCGACTACCTCAAACCAACCAATGGGAGACCTACATTTCCTCCCATAAAGTGCCTCAAACAGAGCCATCTAAATACTGAATGATAGTTGTTATTATTGTTGACACCTAATTTTTGCCCTCCACAATCCAATTTAATTTTAAGTTTCTTTAATTTTAAAATAAAATCACATGAATTATTTTTAATAAATTCAATTTAAATTATTTATTTGAGTTAATTTTATCATCTAATTAACGATTATACATTTTCGTATTTTTATATACGAGTGTATAAATTTTTGTTATTTAAATGAACATTCTTTATTAAAATTAGACTTTTATTGATTAAACTTGAAAATTAATCCAAATGGATAAAATCTTGATTTTAAATATGATTTGTTCTCAAAATATTCTATTTTGAGGAATATTTGTTTGATTTTTATCAAATCAAGAAACTCGAGGTTAATTTGTTACTTAATTCGTGTCGGAGTGCGATTCAATTTAGAGAACTTATTAAATATGACCTCAATTGAAACCAAATTAGCCCCAATTGTAATGCAATTGACTAATGGATATTCAATTTGGTTAGAGTTTAAATAAGTCGCCTAAATTGTAATTCAATCTTAATTTCCAAAAAGTACCATTTCCTAATTGGGAATATTTTAATCCAATTAAATTTAATTAGAGTTATCTTTAATCCAATTAAATTTAACTATAGTTATTTAATAACCCAATTAATTTTAATTAGGGTTATTTAATAACCCAATTAGATTTAATTGGGGTTATTAAATAACTCCAACTAAAAGCTCTATTTTTAAACCCCACCAGCAGCCCATTAACAATTTCAGCCCAAACCAACCCCTTAATCACAAGCCCAACACGTCCCAGCCGCCCATAGCAAATAACCATGACCTGGCCCACTCGTGCCTTCAACAGTAATAGAAAATCCCTCAACGGGATTCAACAACCCTCAAAACAATATTTAGTCGTATAATTCCAACAAACACGACAACAGCGAAAGCCCCCAACCAAATCGACTTGAACCAACTCCAACAGCGGCGAAACCAGACTCCAACCCATTTCCTTTTTACCTTCATAACGCATTTCACACATTTGTAGGACAAAAAAACCCTCAAATCTTCTAGAATGAGTCCAGGTGTCTCCCTCAACGGCTCAATTCCGCAAATCTCAGGTATAGGGGTACGATTTCGTACCTATTGTTACTATTTCATTGGCCCTTAGTAAAAATTCATTTTTCCTAAATCTTATTGGCCCACCAATTTCAAAATTTTGGAGAAAAATAACGAAATTGGTATAATTTGTTAAGGGGAAATCTTATCTTGAGTTGAAATGGGGAATTTCTTTTTTAAATTCCCTAAATTGCCCCTGTGTGGCCTCTTATCCCACATCAGTGGAGCATTTGGGAGGGGGATCTTCTTGCTTTATAAATAGCTCTCTCTAGAGTAGGAAAAACGGTTGGAAATTTTAGCGTGAAAAAAAAAAATCTGAGAAAAGTTAGGTTCGGAAAGAGAGGAAAAATGGGCTTCATGAAATAGTAACTTTTGTTTAACAAAGATTTTAGGAAGAAGCGATTAGCTAGCAGGAAATTTACGGAACGACATCGAGTTTTCCGGTGTTGTTGGAGTTCGATGTTAGTTTATAGTCCTGTTTTGCCGCTCCCGAATAGGTAATATTTCATTTTATTTGATTTTTTGATTATTTCTTCTTCGTCTAGACCTTCTGTAGTTTTGAGTAAATTTTTAATAATATTGCATGCTGGGTTGTCAGCTGTAGAGGCCTTAAAGGTTATAGGTTTCTCTGAGTGAAGAAAGTGTTGGATTTTTATTACATTGTATTAATGCTGGTTTCAAGTTGATTAATGGGAGATTTTTGTTATCTCTACCTCGACGTCGATTTTGTCATTTACGATTGATTTTGCTGGCTACCGCTTATGTTTTGAATGCTAGTTTCATATCTAAAGTTTCATACTTTGATTTTGTTTGGTAGTTTAGGGCTGCTGGTATCTTGTTAAGGCTGGTTTTGTAGTTAAAGTTTCATGCTTCGATCTTGATTAATCATTTTGGGCTAATGGTACGTTGTTTTGGCTTATTTCATAGTTTAAAGTTGCATGCTTTAATGGTTGTCGGGTTGATGATGTCCTATTATAGTTGATTTTAAGTTAAAATTTTGGGTCTTATTAGTTTTGGGCAAATAGTATCTTGTTATGCCTGATTTCATAGCTAAAAGTTTCACGTTTTAATAGTTTCGGGCTGATGGTGTCCTGTTATAGCTGATCTTAGGTAAAAGTTTCATGTTTTAATAGTTTCGGGCTTATTGTATGTTGTTATGTCTGATTTCAAGGTTTAAAGTTGCATGCTTTAATGGTTTTCGGGATGATGGTGTCCTCTTATAGCTGATCTTATGTTAAAGTATCGTGTTTTGTTAGTTTTGGATTGATGATGCCTTAGTATAGCTGGTTTCATAGTTAAAGCTTTTTGCTTTGATCATGTTTAATAGTTTCGTGTTGAGGGTGTTTTGTGTGTATTTGACGTCATTTGTGGTCATTAGTTGATGTTGTTGAGCTGGTAACGTCATTAACCGGACTTTCTCTTGAGTTCGTTGTCTTCTCAAATGACAAAGAATAACGAGGATATGTCTGATAAAACTAGCAAATCCCATGATTCCTCGATGACCATTTTGGCTATTGAAACTCGTTTTGAGTTTGTCGAAAAGGGGAAAAGGTTGATAAGAGTGCCCAGCCACATCCCTTCTAGATTTATTTTCTATGTCTTCTCATGTGCGGGTGGGAATTTCTTTGAAAGTAAATAAAATAATGTCTTATTTCATGTAACTGAACAAGTTGTGCCTTATGACAGAATCTCTGAAGTTTTGTTATCCATTTTTATTCAATTGTATGCTTCGTAAATTCCAGTTAAGAGTCATTCTTTCCTTTCTCTGGTTGGGTACTACTGTTAAGCGAGAAGGATCATAGTAGATTGTTTCTGAATGGCTTATCTTCTTGTTTTGTTCTTGACTCATTTGTTCGCGATATTATTCTCAGTGAGATGTCGAAGTTACAGAAGCAGATGGGATATCATATCTTCATTTAGTACATTTTTAGCCTGTATGGCTCATCTCCAGATATTCAGTCAAAGTTATGCAAAGTTTAGAATAAATTTTATGTGAAGTTATGTACTTCATTAACCATCTTCCTATGTGAATCAATAATAAAAACGAATATGTAGCTGATGTCATTTTTCCTTAAAAGACTGAAAAAAAACTCTAATAACAATATTAATTTTGGTTGGTTTCTTATTGCAATATTGCTTTTATTTATCTCAAATTCTAACTGTGTGAATCATTGATTGGTGCTTGATTATCTTTTTATGGTACTATGAATCCCTTAACATGCTAACTACCAACCTGAAATATATATTAATTCATATATTTTTCTTTTCTTCGCATTAATTCGCCTTGGAGTCCAAACAGGCTCTTTTCCCTTGCATTCGTTAATGGGCCAGTAAAGGCCCATCTCATGGAGTCAAGCCTGAAGTTCTAGGTCCAAAAGTGATCCCATGGCGTATAAACACGATGAGTTGGAAGAAGAAAGGCGGGTTAAAGACCCATATTTAAAGTGGCTAAGAGACTCAAAAGTCTCATTTGTTGTTTTATTTATTTAAGTATTGTTGTCTTTATTTATTTTATTTATTTATTTATTCATTCATTCATTCGGGCTATGAAGCCCAAGTTGTATTTAATACAGGTGGAGCAGACTTTGGGCCAATGGGCCTGAAAAGAAAAATAGTTTAGGACAGGTGCAAATGGGTCAAAAGACCAATTAGGGTTGGGCCCAATGGCCTAAATTTTTTACTTTCTCCTCCCCTCCCCTTTTTATGTGTTTATTTGTTTATTAATTTTATTTAGACTTAGTTAAAATCTCTACTAAGTCACCTAAATCTATTTTACATAAGTCTTTTCTAAAAATAAATCAATCACTTAACAAATTAATATTTTTGGAAGTTAATCAAAAGATGTTTTCAAACAGTCCAGATAATCGCAAGTTAGCGGACGTTTTAGGTGCCTAACACTTTCCTAAATTGTTAATAGTTACTTACTCAGGATCTTCAAAACTTAAATGATTTTTCTGTTTTGGATCGTTTAAAGGTTTCTTAGTTTTTTTTCAAAATTAAGTGGAGACTTTGAAAGTCAAATTTTTGCAAAAAAGAAATGGCGACTCTGCTGGGATATTTAACTAGGTTTTAACCAAATGTTTGATTTCGTCTTTTGATTAATTGTTTACATGTGTATATGTTTCAATTTTGCGGTATTTAATTATTGTATCTCATAACATAATCCTGCATTGATTTATTAAATTATTTTAGGGTTTCGTGGATGTCCCGGCTCCTGTTGTTCAATTCCAAATAAAGTGTTGGAAATACGCCGGTTTATTAGCACGTGAGTCGTCTGATGGTTGTCGTATTTTCAAACACAAGTCGTCCTCTTAGGAACCTTGTTCAAATCCACTTTAGACACCTAGGGTAGAGCGAAACCAAAATCCTATTTTAGGTATGAGCTTAGGACGACCTAATACCCGAGGAGGTATTGGGATTATAAAACTTGCCCTGCGTCTATTGACTCAGAGTCAATTACAGACGAATCATATTTATGTATTGAAGAAATTTATGTTTATTTAATCCAATCCATTATCCTTTGGGGGTTGGAAAAAATCTTGCTTACTTTTGTGTAAGGATGCCTCAATCATACACCAATTGAGAGAGGAATCGAAGTAAGTCAAGCAAGAAATTAATCGATTTGGGCGGTTGCATCCAAGACATAGCTATACGAAAACTTTTTGATCATCAATAGATGTTGCCAATGATAAGAAGTGGACAAAGCTAAGAAGGACAAGGCCGACAGAAGAAGCATTCAGGAGTTAGTATTTCCCATTCCCTGCGTGGGACATCATTCTTTTTCTCATATTATCTTCCTTTTCCTAAAGATTGTACCCTTTTTGTGCAACTTTTATAGGCATTTATGTCATTTATCTATATTTATGAAATTAGGGAATAATGGATTGGCTTTAAAAAAAAAGGCATATATTTTCTTCAAAGTTCGTCAAGCCTAAACCCTTGGCTCAAAAGGGTCACCTTAGTTAGGATATGTGTTATTATAATATTTTTATGCGATATAACTACCTTATATGTTTATGTGCATTTGTTTGAATCAAAGGCAAGTTTATCCACTATGCTCATGTGGATTAATTTGGCTATGAAAAACAACTCTACGTGGTTATTACTTGTCAAGTATCTTGCATTACTTATCACATATGGAAACTAACATATTTGTCTTTGAGTTATTTTACTTTACAGATAAAAGAAAACTGCTTCGTGTTGAAATAAGCTGGCAGAACATCCTTACTTCACCCCGGTCAAAAGCGCATAAGATCTCATCCTCTAATTATTCAAACATGACTGGGAGTGATGAAGAAAATGCATTGACCATCAGGGACAATATAACAGTGGAACAAAGCGAGATGATTGTTGAACTCGCGAGAAAATTAGAAATGCTTTAGGAGGAGATGAATCGTTCTCGAGATTTGGCTAACCTGGCCATCACGGTCAATGCTTCCGCTCCAGGAGGATACAGGACTCTACTCCAGATCCCTTCCCTCAATACACCTATTCTCAGGGACCATCCAAATAATATATTGTCCATCTCTTCTCCTCAGCTAGTTTAAAACTCCAATCGAGAAAATAACCCATATGCTTACCATCCATAAAATCCATCCCTAACCCCACAAAATCTATCTCCAAATCCACAAACTTCATTCCCAAATCTACAGAACCCGCTTCCAAATCCACAAAATTTGCTTCCAAATCTACAAAATTTATCCCCAAATCTTTCAAATGCATCAAATCTATCTCCGAATTCATAAAATCCTTGTCAGATTCCACAAAACTACTCTCAAATTCCACAAAACTTTTCCAATTTCCAAAACGTCCTCCCCATCTACCAACCAACTTTCTTTCATCCTCAAAATCAAGCTACCCTTTCAAATCCTCATCATGTCATCATATTTCCTGACATCTACAATTCCCTTCCTAATTCTGTGATTGACCATAACGATAAAAAGGAGAAAGAGTGAAGGCCCGAGCATGAAATAAAGTTATTGGCTCTAAATAAAGAAATTATGAGGATTAAGGAATCTTATAGGATAGGGGACAATGATGGCCTAGGTTACGATGATCTATGTATTCACCCGGGAGTAGATATACCAGAAGGATACAAGACCCCTAAATTTAAAGTGTTTGATGGTACTGAAAATCCAATGGCCCATATGAGAAGGTATTGTGATCAAATGGTGGGGGTAGGAAAAAATGAGGCATTATTAATGCGCCTGTTCAGCTGGAGCTTAAGCGATGAAGCCTTAGATTGGTTCACGTCTCAAGAACTGAAAATATGAACTAGTAGGAGGGCATTGGCTAAAGGTTTCCTTGATAGGATTGTGTTTAACATTGAAATAGTCCCTAACCGACACTCATTAGATCGGATCAAGCAGAAGAATAATAAGTATTTTTGAGACTATGCCTTCCGTTGGAGAAAGAAAGCTGCCAAAGAACAACCTCCCATGTCTGAGGAGGAAATGGTATCAATTTTCTTTCGCGTTCAGGAGGGAGAATTTTACACTAGGATGGTATCCGTAGTCGGGGCAACTTTTGCAGATTTGGTAAGAATCGAGGAATCGCTAGAGGAAGGCATTCGAATGGGAAAGATTTTCAAAATCCCAACATCATCTGAATCTTCTGCATTCTCAAAGAAGAAAAGAGAGGATGTGACTTCGGTTTCTACTAATTTTTTGGATAAATTAATTCAAGCTGAGGAATATTCTTTCCTTACCTCTATCATCAAGTTTTCAGCCTGTATTCTACGCCTAATCCCAATACCAAGCTCTGCTTCCAAATATTTTACCCCAGTACCAAGTTCCGCAGCCAAATTATAGTCTCATGTTCAAGCTACTCTTCCAATAACCAAATAAACATCCAAGTGCCTCCAAACTATCACCAACTACCTCCTCCCGCTAATCATAATCAGTATAATCCCATCGTCCAAATGTTGAAAAAAAACCTTCATGAAACTTCACGTCGCTGGCTGAAAGTCACACCCAACTCTTTGGGAGATTGAAGAATATCGGTCATTTACAGCTTATCCAGCCAAAGCTTATCAATCCCAACTCCCGATTTTATCATGCCGATCAAAACTGTGCTTATCACTTAGGAGCAGAGCACTGAGGATTGTATTATCTTAAAGCATAAGATTCAAGATCTGATTGATCAGAAGGTCATCATGCTTCGGTCGTTGTCACCAAATGTCAACAGTAATCCATTGCCTCATCACAAGGGAGCCACGGTTAGCATGATCGAAATAGCAGGAGGATGGGTATCTAGCAAGACTATTACTAAGGTACGCTTGCAATATTCCAAAAGGATAGAAGGAGTAGAAAAGATAAAGAAAGTCATAGCTGCCTTAAGTGTCTTGAGTAAGAATTTGAAAGGAATTATTGAGCCCATTATGGTCCTAGGAAAAGCATTTAAGTATGGGATATAGTACCAGCCAAGAGAGAAAGATGATGGTCTTGGGGATGGTATAAGAAATCTGTTCAAGGGATGCAATGATATACCAGAGGATTTCCCAAAGTCTGATAGGGTGAAAAACATTGCACCAAGAGAGGCTTTACAAAATTGGACTTCTACCCCGCTCATAATCCGTCACCCGTCGTGGCAGATGTAAGGGCAATTACTAGCAGTTTTAAAAATTGATGATGATTCGGAGGAGGCCCCGTGATCCACCCTTTTATGTCTCAAATTTTCGTTTCATGTTTTACAACTTTCAAAAAGGCATGGGCCCACATTTGCACAGTTCGTGAACCATAACTTTTATTTACTTTTCAAAAAGGTCTCCCTTTATTTAAGAAGTTATTTTGAAATATAGAGGAATTTAAAAATCGAAAGACGCCTAACCCGAAAGATCCCTAATCCTACCAGAGATGTTTGGTCAAGAATGGACCAAACCAATCAATTGTGATGCGGTAAAGAGATACGGTATGTCAAAGATATTAGTTTCCTTGGCTTATTTGTAATTGCCTTTATGATAGTATCTGCTATATGATGTGCAATTACCTAGAATCTCATTCCTTTTATGTATGAATTACATTTGACCTGAATTCCTAAGAAAGGGATATGTGGGGGGCCTATGTCGGCTTCGGTCATTCCCTTAGGATAATTTATCCCTTCTTTTTATGTATGAACTACGTGATAACCTGAATTCTCAAGAATGAAATATGCAGCCAGCCTATGTCGGCTTTGGTCAACCCATTAAAATTGTACATATATCCCTAGTGTTATCTTGAACTACGTTTGACTTGATTCCTGCTTCAACGGGATATGTAGGCTCCCCAATGGCTCGGTCATATAACCCTAGAAAATAGAAACTAGGAAAAATTTTCGAGAAGGAATCTCAAAAATTAACAGGAGGAAGATCACCATCCAACAAAGAGAACAATGACTAACAAAGGCTTTGAATCCTCTCGAGTATCATCTCAAACAATTTTAAACTGGGGCAGAAATTATGAGGAGGTCCTCAAAATTTTCACTAATATATTGGAATATATTTCAAATCCCCCAGCACCAGAGGTCAAATTCAAGTCTTGGAAATCACCAGTTATGGTAAAGTCTAGATAGACTAAATCTCCAATTATGATAGAACTTCTGATAGAGAGCCTCAACGATGCTAAATCCCTAGCAATCCTCTAAAATGTCAGACACAGTCAAAACCAAGAGGAAGATATTTGTTGAGCTAGTAAATGACATAACTGGAAAAGATTTTCTAAAGCTCTTACAGAAATTTTCGAAACTATTTTTCTAAATTTAAGACTATTTTCAAAAATTTATGTAAATTTTTTACTCGGTGATTACCTAGGCGTCTATTGGGACGGGGAGTCAGGGATGGAAGATTCAATATGACGGAGCACCCAACAGATGGAGAGAAGCAAACCAAGGATCAAAGAAGGTCAACACGGAGTAATTTCACTCAAACTAATCATTTTTCTGTGGATGCAGGGATCAATACGAAAAAATAAAAGTCTCTTTCAAAAATTCCCCAGCAAATTGGGAGCCCACTAGAGTATATAATGCTCAAGAACGGTACTTTTGAATAGCCCCAAAAATGGGTTTAATACCCATTTATCGAGGAACTTTTGAATTGTCTATCTCATTTCTTGAGATCATGAAGGACAAACAAGAGCATCTTATCTTCTTTATGAATATTGTATTTAAAATTTTTCTAAAAAATAATTGGTAGTAAAAGCAACTTTGTGTCTACTAAATATTTACCTTGAGCGCAGGTACATTTAAGGGAGTCGGCACAATAAATACGACATTCAAAGGATCACTCAATAGGAGGAAGAGTAGAAAGTCATCCTCAAAATTCGCCTTGAAGCGAAGCAACAGTATTTGAGTAATTCCCAAACAAGAATTTTTCCCCATTTACTTGCATCCACTGGATTTTCTATTTAATCATTTCTTCAAAAAGATAAGATTAACAACAGAATAAGCCATTCAAATCATGATGCTCAGTATTTGTCATTAAACTATCATAAAGCTTGACTTTAGTCGCCAGTGAGAGAAACATTGTATCTACTAATTGTCTACCTTGAGTACAGGTACATATAGCAAGCAAGACGTAGAAAAATGAACTCAGGTAAAACTATTTTCAAATTACCGAAAGAACTATTTCATCTCATTACTGAGAGGGCCATTGTATCTAATATCTATTGACACGCGAGATATCATATGTTGGCATCGAGGATATCATCATCATTAATATCTGTTGACATGCGTGATATCATAGCTGGCATCGAAGATATCATCATCTAATATCTGTTGACACACAAGATATCATACGATGGCATCGAGGATATAATCATCATCTAATATTTGTTAACACACGAGATATCATACGCTAGCATCGTATTATTTTGATATCTCTATTGTCGTATTATTTTGTTATAGTTTAAGGTGGTAGATCAGTGTCAGACAACTTTGAGGAAACTTTTGTGTAAAAGTTAGATTTAATTGTATTGTTTTGATGTCTCTATCATCGTATTGTTTTGTTGAAGTTTATAGGTGGTAAATAAATGTCGTATCGACTTTGAGAATTTTTTTTGGTAAAAGTTAGGTTGAATTAAATAAATTCTCCAAAAAATATTGAATTTAATTATTGTATTCATCTTTATCATTTAAACAAATATCCTATTTAGTGTAACGTTTGAATTCAATGAAGTGAGATACACGCGCGAAGCGCGTAAACCTAAACTAGTATATATATATATATATATAGAGAGAGAGAGAGAGAGAGATCTTTAAAAAGAGAAGTCTTCCGCTCTTTTTTAGTTAGGTAATAAGGGTTCTCTAGCTACTTAGAATAGCGTAGGTGCCCGCACGGTCCTTTAGTTTGGGTCGCGACAAGAATATATATAAATACATTAAATAATATATTTAAATTAAATATTGAAAAAGATATAAGCTCTTGAAAAATTCAGTACATTTGAACTTTTAGAAGTTTCAAATAAAGATATTGATGTTTTTACTTTTGTCAATCACAATTCTTTCTCCAATCAAAATCTAACCTTAACATATTTTTAGTCCCAAACTTTCTCTTTCTATTTTTAAATGGTAAAAATTCATTCGAACATGCCCCTGCATAGTTGAGTTGATGAAAAGTGGATATACAATGTGGGATATTTGAGATCGAACATAGAGAGCAAGTTATCAAAAAGTGCTCATCACAGATGTGAAAGCTAATAATTGTAAATTTTGTTAACAATAAATTAGACGACAAAAAAACTATATAAAAGAAACATAATATTAAATATGTCCAGTCAAGTGACCTATATATTGAAAAAAATTATTATTAAAGTAACATCCAAAAGAGTGAGAATAATATTTCCTAATAAAACTTTAACGACTATACGATTTGTATGAGAGGAACGAATGCTCGATTTATTGAAGTTCAAAACATTTCCTTTAAGAAAAAATTAATTAAATATGAAAGAGATCTTAATTTTTTTCCACTAATAAAAGTAATTCTAATTATGATCAGAATTAAAGAAAATCCTAACAAAAAAAAGACTTTGTTTAAAAATATATATATTAGAGAATAGAAAGCTAATTAATAATAACAAAAAAATACTGATAATCTGCTTTTTCAATATTAAAAGGCCGTGGAAATATGTTGCAACCTGCAGTAGCAATAAGATAATTCTAGTGCCTGTTTGGATTGACTTTTGACTTATTTTTAGCATTTTAAGCCAAAAGTTATAAGTTAAGATTCCTAATTTTATGACTTTTGGCTTACTTTTCAGCATTTTAGCTTAAAATTTAAGTTCTTATAAGCATTTTTTCAATATATTCAAACACTTCAAAAGTGCTTAAAAGTTAATTTTGACTTAAAAATACTTAAAATAGGTCAATTCAAACATACACTAAACCTAATTAAAGGGATATCGAATCTGAATAAAGAAAATACTACAAAATCCACTTCACCCTTATAGTATCTATATTATTTAAATAGTGTAATTTTTTAATGTTCCAACCTACGGCGATATATACCAATTAATTAGTCATAACCTTTTTTCTATTGATATCAAAATCTTAATAAAGAATATAAAGATTTAATAAGACATGGATGTATGTACACAATTAAACTAAAGTACTAATCAGTATCCAAGAAGTCTATATGTTAAAATAAGAAACGAAAACGTAAAATAGGTGTGAATAAAATTTAAATATGATTATATTACAAAAATCTAAAATTTATATTTTTCAAACAAAATATCGTCTTTAATAATCATGTTTTATATATTGTTTAACCAAAAATTCATGAGTCAAACATCATAATTTACTATATTATGGTGTATGGTGTAGGTAAGTTAACATTGAAAGTTTGACAATTTAAATGTCAATGTCAGAGTGTTTCGATTGAGGATACTCAGATTGATCTATGGCTAAGCTCCATCTATAATCATTCTTGTAATGTGGCTTTCTATCAAACAAGTTGAAGGAATCTAGACCTTTGCCCCTTCCTCTACATCAGAGTTCACGAATTATGCGATTCATGCATGCACTGCATCATAAATTAAAATATAATTACGTTATTAGAAAATAAATAATTTAAATAAATAAAAAACATGTCCGCATGAGAAAAAATAAATAATGAAAAGGTAAAAGCTCAATATCATTAACATAAATCTCACAGAAATTCATTAAGATAATTTAATCTATCATCATAAGTCAAATCAAAATCAAACAATAGGTGTTTTCAGAACATCTTCATAGCAGAAGCATAAGAAAATCATTATAAAAAATAAAAAAAATAAAAGGAGGAAGACAGTATCGACGAAGAAGGAAAAGGTAGATTGGTGAAGCTTATGTTATCCCTATATTTCTATATAAAATAGTAAATCTAAAAGGAATGGAAAGCCAAAGAAAATTAATAGAGAAAATATATTCTCTTACCTTATATTTTAGAACTCATTAATTGTTAATTCTCCTAATATCTCTTATTATATATTTTAATTTTGATCATATATTTTAGGATTCTTGAATTTTGTAATAATTAATTAATAATTGAAGAAATTAAGTGAAAAGACAATTCTGTCTATTGCGGAATGTTTTAATGAAGGACAAAAAATTCGAATCACTTTTCTAAGAGTTTTCACACTTTTAATATATTATAGATATAGATATAGATTATAGATATATAAAAATTTACAAAAAAAAAAAATAACAACTTTCATCTTCTTCATAACCCTCCTTCCCCCCTACCCCCACCCCTCAACACTCCGTTTCTTTATCTTCTTCGTACCCCCACCTCATTTTTTCGTCTTCTTCATAACCCCATCCGTCTTCTTCATTCCAAATTCTTTACTAAATTTATTTTGTTGTTCTTCTTCACAATTTTAAATCCTTACTTGATTTTCATTACTTCAATGCTTCTCAACTCCGTAAAGTCGTTCTTGAATCCCCTATTGTTCAAGACCTCCACAAATTGCAGCAATGTTAATTTTCATTAACTGAAAATTCGATTGGAATTTTTCTATCGAACAAGGTCATCGTCAACTTGTTGTTAATTTTTCTCTATTTTTGGGTCTTATGATTATCAGAAATTCATCAAATTTGATGGATTCAATTTCGTATAATCGGGTGAATGGGTTGGTGGATTCGTTTGTTGTTAAAGAGAAATTGATGTCGTTGTTGTTGAGTTGATGCCCATTGAAATATTTTACTGATTTTAAAAATCAATGGTAGGGGGTGACTGTTGTTTCGAAAATAGAGAAAAATTAACACGGTATTTCTTCTCTATATCAATTATCGTTCAAGAGAAAGAAAATTGAAATGAATTTGTAAATGTGCATGTGTGATTGTTGTTTTGTGGAGTGGGTGAAGAGTTAGAATCTTGTATTAATGGTGAATATTTTGGTGTTGTTGCAATGGTGGATTGGTTTGGTAAAAGTTCAATGGGGTGGGAGGTGAGGGTGGGGGTTTGAAGAAGAAAATGAATTTCTTTTTTGTTTTTATTATTTTTATTTTATATATATATGTGGCATCATTTTTTAAATAAATATTTACATGACAGTGATGTAGCAGTGACATGACAATGACGTGGGCGCGTGTGTAGTGCACCTTCCTCTGTGAGGGTGGTAATATATTTTTATGGGGGTATTTAATTCACTTGAAAGTTATTACGGGGTATATAATTGTTGTGTAATTTAGGATCTAAAGTAAGTTATGTAAACAAGTTCAAGGGTGAAATGATGTATTTTCTCCATGCAAAAATCATATTAGTTTTCATTCTGAATTGATGGATCCCGAAATTCCAGCCATTTTATTTTGAGCAAACACCATAAATTCCGATAGTTTGAAGCTTAATTACAGAATTTTTTTATATTTTGCATAATTACTGAAAATCCTGATTTTTGGTCTATCGGTATACATAATTAACTTTTGCTACATCCAACGAACATACATTTTTTCCTTTGTAAAGACATAATTAACTCTCGATGCATTTTTTCAATTTTGTTTCTGTCGGGATACATAATACATTCAATGAAGATACATTTTTTTCTTTGTATAGATATATAATTAGCACCCTATATATTATTATTATTATTATTATTAGGTCTGTCGAGATACATAATTAGCTACCGATACATCCAACAAAGATACATAATTAGTTGGTTTTTGTAATTACTTTGTATGGGTGAAAATTTGTGTAAATATGGTGAGTTAAGGTGTATATTTATATTATTTTTCCTTTTATTTTTTACGAAATTTATAGCTTATGTAAAATATTTCTCTGATTTTAATTTGTCTATCTAATTTTATTTGATATAAATTTTAAAAAGTAATGAATAATTTCTAAATATCATTTATTCTTGTAATCTTACATGTGTCATATGAAAAATTAAAATTAAAAAATTATAAAAAAAATATTAATCTTAAAACAAACTAAAAAGGAAAATACAATTAACAAACTAAATGTTTTAAGTTCAGCTAAATATAGTCTTCTCTCTAAGATTATTTCTTAAACTTAATAGAATATTCTACTTAAAAAGTATTTTTTTATTTTACGCATGTATAAGACACTCAAATATAAAATATTTAAATCACATAAAGCAAAAATTCATATGCAATGTGAAGGAATGCAAAATAGGAACAAAGGACAATTTCATAATAGTTGGGTTTTTTCATACATGATTTACTCCTCTATTTCAATCCATGCGACGATTCTCTAGAAAATCATGTTATTGAGGACAATTTCTTTTAAAAAATAGTTTATTTCAAAATATTAAGCGATATTTCTCTTTTTGGATACTTAAGTGCATTACATATATGAAAGCAAACGCATAGTTGTTATGACGATATTGAAATTTGACACATATATACAAGCCGCTTGGGAGCAGCTAAGCGTTATCCTGCCAGCTTGTCTCCGCTAATTTTCGTATAGGCGTGAACATAGCCTCAGATTAGAACACCAAACTCCTATCTCATTTTCAATTTAGTCTCTGAAAAAAGGGCCCTTAATCTAATCATCTTCTTCATCGCTGAGCTCTTCGTCTTCTCTGGTGCGTTCATAGTTGTTGCTGCTTTGTGATTTGTTTTACACGTAGGTAAACTGTTGTTACAATTTTAAGCTTTCAATTTTTTCCTCAATCTTGTAGTGATCCTCACTTTTTTCCTGCATGTTCTTTCATTTGGTTCGATGATTTGTATGTGTGAGTAATTTTCCTTTCAGTTTCCTCTTTCGTCTTAGTGTTTTCCCTCAATTTTGAGATTTGTTTGAATGAGTTTGTAAAATTTAGAATTATTATCAAAAATTTAAGGAAGAAGTGAAGTACAAGGAGATAACAATTTGTTCTTATCCCAAATTAGGCGGTAAACAAAAAAGGTATTAAATTGCCCCTCACGAAGGAGCCATGTTGACGCAGGTCTTACCTTCAACCATTTCCAACTACTGTTGCAGCCTAACCTAAAGGTAATCCTTTGTAATTCCTCCGTCTTGCTCTTCAGTCTCTTTATCAATTTCAAAATTCAGATTTAATTTATAATGTTTTGATCTTCATATGTGTCTTCTTCAATTTTATATTCATCTTTAATTTTGTTTCTTCGGCTTTCAGATTTTGATGAATAAATTTATAAAGTTTTGGTCTCAGATTTGGTTCTCCGGGGTTACGAAGTTCTGATTTTTATGTTGTCAAAATCTGACAAATTGTTTGTAGAATTCGGATTTAGCTAGACTTTTTGGGAAGTGAAGAAATACTCCTTCTATGTTGACACTTCAATTTTGGGCAACATAATAACTGTTAATCCTTTGAAAATATTCTAATTCTTCTTCTGCTTAAATCTTTTGTTATTTCAATTTCTCTGATTTTTGAGGTGCAACTTAGTTCCTCAGATTGTAGTTGTACTTTCTCCAATTGTATTAGTGATTAACTGAGAGTTATTCTTCAAAAATTTATGAAATGTTTCAGCCATTTGATATAATAAAGGTACTTTACTTTTATACTCCTTCGAGGGTTTATCAAAAGCATCCTCTCTATTCTAAGTTCGTGGTAAAATCTGTGTACATTCTACCCTCCCAGACCCCACTTTATGAGATTCTATTGGGTATGTTATTAGTTTAGTTTCATTTAGTGCTTTTATACTCTCTGTCGATTTTTTGTTAAGAAATGAGTGAGTTAATTTTTCCATGTGTTCTCTATAATAAAATGAATGGAGATTGTTACATAACAAGTGTAGGTCATTTTTGAAGATGGGCTAAAATAGGTGGGCTACCAAGTTGATGGAGTTGGGCCTTGGGTTAATGAGGATTCATATAGTTAAAGCCAATTTGCACTGTAGTTGTTGCTATGTCTTGAAGTAGTACTTCTCAAGGCGAGCTCAACTTTACTTGCTAACTATGCCGCCTTAGACTATAAATGTGATTTCGTAATTTCTTAACTTACATGGAAGAACAGAGAAACTAAATGTAATTTTGTATTCTTTTTACAGGTTGTCGGATATCCTTCTCGGTGCTGGTTAATATCTTCCAGTTTCCTGTCAGATTATCAAGTGTATAAGTGCTCTCGAATTGCTAATTTTAAAGGTTTTGTGCTTCTCTTGTTCCTTTTTTAAAATTACTGAGTTGAACACCAGTTCTCTACTATAGAGATATGATCCATTTGAAATTTATCTTTTTGTTTTAAGGTAAATTCTGAACATAACACAGGTGAAAATTTTATAATCATTATTCGAGAATTTTGAGTTATAAGCCTATTGAAAATTTTGTCTACATTGCTCGACTGTTATACACACCAGATCGGTACATTCCTTATCTTATAATTCTCCTTTTGCTCACAGTTAGAATCGGAACATCCTAATTGTTAGCAAAAGCTGTAGAATAGGAATGACCTATCAATTCTTAGATATGAACAAATAGAAAATACATGAACGCCAACTTCCCCTGATAACTATAATATGACGACACTACCCCTCAAAGATACTAATCTTAACTTTCGCTAGCTTCTATAGCTATCACCCTCTCATGACCATACTCATTCATACTAAGACATGCAACATCCACCAAAAAACCTAAAAAAGAAGTCATGTTTCTCATGTATTCTCAACATAAATATTCTTTCTCTGGTTGAGTAATGGCTGTTGCAGCATCCACCAAATTCTAAAATCTCAACATGAATATTCTTTCTTATGCCATTGCAGTTCATACGACCTAGAATGCTATAGACATTATATGGAAGCACGTGTTATAAATTAGTTCTGTATTTTGAAAGTTTGGACCTGATGTTTCTCTTCAATAGTTTTTTGTTTAGCCATTCCATAGTAATTTTTGTGGCTAAATTGTATTACAGTGTTTGTTATCTTATTATCAAAACTTTCTAACTGTAACATGCTTTGGAAATCAGTCTGTAGGAGCAGTAAACACAATGTTACAACACAGATTGTGAGGCTTGTGTGACAGCAATTGAAGATGCACTTAGAGGTACTCATTATTTTCCACTTGGAAGTTTAAAGTTTTCTAATACTCTTTCTGGAACGGGAGTGAAGACTTAATCGATGTAGTTTAGTGGTCTATTCTGTAGTCACATTTCAAGGCAAAATTTTTCAAATGATCTTCTCATTTTATCTTTTCCTTGAGTTAATGCCAATTGCTTAAAACAGAATTTAGTGTGGTCTGCAGGACAAGATAGCGACAGTCTTGCTAACTTACCGTCTTCAATTACAACAACAACAACAACAAACCTAGTGTATTCCCACCAAGTGGGGTCTGGGAAAAAGTAGAGAGGCTATTTCCGATAGACCCCCGGCTCAAAATAAAGAATACCAAACACATTTGTAATAAAACATGAAACAGAATGGAACTTACCGTCTTCAATTGAATTACATATTTGATAACGGCAATACTACTGTCACTGCTTTCATTATTAGAGTCTTTTCCCCCTCCTTGGTTTGTACCTCTCCCAAAAGGAAAATATGAACTTCTTCGGAAACCAGTCCAAGCACTTTTGAATCCTACATAAGGAGTTCCAAATTTTGTGTGCAAACAGAGAGACAAAAGACCAATGGCCATGCGTCAAATGTTTCTCCAATTGCTGAAAAATTGTTCGTATCAATTAGGGCAGGTGGTGCAGGGCCAGGTATTGCTTTTGGCGCCAAAAGCAGAGGGGTAAGGGTTGTAATATTCAACCACAAATATAATATATTGGTTGGACTTCTTTATCTGCTAACTAATTATTCATGGAAACTCATATGATGAAAAATAAAAGGATTGGTCCATGTGAAGAAAGTTTCAGAAGATGTTTCGCCAACTTCAATTTGTAATAGAAAATTGTTATCCAGCTCTTTCTTTTATCATGTGATGTATTTGAATTCCAACTTGTTACTCTTTTATCATCGTTATGAACTCTTTATTAGAGTTTTTATATTATAGATGAATGAAAATCTATTTTGGAGAGTAACTTTATAACTTTGAATTTCTTGACAGATTCAGCTTGTAAAACAGACATCAAATATAATAAGCCAAACCCATCGATAGACCCTTCAACTTGGCATCATTTTTCACTTTGGTACCTCAAGTGGACGTTGTTAATTTTTGGCACCTCAAGTAGCCATAAAGTGTGTCAGCAAAGAGGGTGTGATACACTCGCTTTTAAGCACGTTTCAGGGTACATAACATGTAAATGAACCAATTATAAAAAGACATTTGTCATTTTTATAAAAATAATTTTATATAATTAATTTAAATAAATAAAAATATTAATATCCCCACCCCATCCCTATATCATCTTCCTAACCACCCCACCCCATATCATCTTCCTCATCCTACCCCACCCCCAAATCATTGCTGCCACCCCACTCCAAAATCGTTTTCTCCCACGCTTCCTCCACCGCCAAATTGACTTCTCCATATCTTCAAGTTTTTCTTCATTAAGCAAAACTATGGAGCTCTGGAACAAACTGAACTAGAATTGAATTGAGAAAAACATTATAGTTTTTCCCGAATAAAGAAAGATTGGTTTTGTTGATTTTCTGAGGCACAAAAATGAAAGATGATGTTCTATTTTTTGGAAAAGTAAATACATAGAGAGAGAGGAGAGAGGGGGCAGGGCACTATTTTGGGTTTCTTCAAATGCCAAACAGCATGTATGTTATAACTATAGTTAGTCACAACAACTTGGAGTGTTATCGTTCATCATGCTCTAAGGGCAAGAAATTTGAGGTTAATAGAAGCACAATTATTAATAGTAAGATTGCAGTTACACAATAAAAACACAGTTTACAAAGAGAATAACACTATTTAGATTCGGTGATTTTTCTGGTAGACTTTCTTCATGGGTATGCTGAAAAAGTTATAGGGTTTGTGTCCAAAAAAATTTCCTGATGACCTCCATTTATAGAGGTTCTCCTCCAGATTTTCTTAATTCATATATCTAAAATTGAGGAAGCTATTAATGTGGATCTATCATCCTTAAAGAATGAGTAGGCATGTTTGTCATTCTTGAAAAATTCAACCTCCATTGATGAAGGTTAAGCTTGAAGAATGGTTGGTTGGATACCTTGTTATGTATATTTTTTTTTAAATAATTATTAGTTTATATAATGATGTGATAATTTAAAATAAGTTGACACAAATTAATTAGTCATTTAATCCATATTGGAGCGAGTGCAATTCACGCATCTAAACTGATGCAAAAATGTATTAAAATGACACACTTTATAGTTGATTTAGCTGCTTAAAATGAACAACGTTAACTTTAAGTGTCAAAGTGAAAGATAATGCTAAGTTGAGGGACTGGTTTGACCAATATAATATAGAATACAACATATCCCAAAATGCAATCACCGGCCTCCATCATCTAGTGTTTTAAAGAAGCCTGATGAATAAATTGTAAAACCTGGTAAGAAAAGGAAAATCTTATTTCTCGGATCATTGTACATTTCAATTTGAATTAGGCATTCTGTGTTCAACTAGTATAAATTTAAATTTCAAATGAACTAGTCTTATAGCACTGCTTCGCACGTGTAACGTTTCATTATTTAAAATTAAATAATTCTATTTATTATGAATATTTTTAATGAAGTGTAAAATTTTAAATCATTTTTCAAAGATTCGTCATATTTTAATATAATAATGTAAATATAACTATATTTTTAGTGTAAGCACACATATATTTATCATTAAAAATTTTGATTGATGTGAATATAATTACAAATTGCAATCTTCTTTAATTTGTAACTTCACTGTTGCACGTGTATCACGTGCTTACCAATAAAAGTATGAAAAAAACTCAAAAATATCCCTGACCTATTTGAAATAGCTCAAAAATACCTCTCATTAGTTTTTTTGCTCAAAAATACCCCTTTGTTAAATATTTAATTCAAAAATACCCCTCCCTCTAACAAAATTAAAAAAACAAAATACCCTTGAACTATCTGAAATTGATAAAAAATATCCCTCGTTAATTTTTTAGCTCAAAAATACTCCTCTGTTAAATATTTGGCTAAAAAATACCCCTCCCCTTAACGAAATTTCACCAAGCATGCCATCTAGATAAAAAAAAAGAATACGTAGTTATGCCACAATACCATCCACATGTAAAATGTTATATTTTTTAATTATATGATATTCTTTTTTTCTTTATTTTTATTTTTATTTTTTTTGTAAAACAGTTTTATTGATCTGGAAAAAAAAATGTGATCAGTAAAATTAAAAATTTATAAAAATATTTAAATAAAATAAATCAATGTTTTTACTGAATTTAGTTTAACGTTTTTGGAATTTATCAACATTGGGAAGGTACTAAATAAATTTTGTTAAAGGAGTACAAATTATTCAATTTTTTTCATTATATGATAATCTTTTCACTTAGATTATGTTTTTCTAATGATTAAAATATATTAAATGTCATTTATTTTTCTGAAAGTGGAATTTTCAAAAATTCTAAGAATATTTGATGATTAAACATAAAATTAGAAAAACTATCAATATTCATTGAGTTCAGAAAAAATAAATCGACATCACTAAATATAATTTTTTTATTTACCTCTTTCATCAAGAAGAAAGGAATGTCATATAATTAAAAAATACTAATAACATTTTACATGTGAATGGTAATGTGGCATAGTCACGTATTTTTTTTTTACGAAAAAAAGGTGGTTTTACATGTTGGGAATAGGGAAGAAATATATCATATAAAGCTAGACGAAAATTCAAGTCAACTTTAAAGGTCGACATGGTAACAACTAATATAAACAAAAAAGTTGCATTTCGCCAACACGATTCCTGGATTCCTCTAATTCCGATCTAATTCCGATTTTGCTGAATATAATCCTAGTTTTGTTGTTTTGATTTTATATATTGTTATGGGTTTTCATTTTTTCAGGAACAAAGAGATGTTTGATTTTTGATATTCATTTTTCTTGTCAATCTATAAAGATTCTGCCAGTTAAAAGATAAGTGGGTTTCAATTTTGTTTGTTATACTTTCTTTAATTGTTTGAGCGTATTGAATTTTTTGATTTTGCTTTCATAATTTCTTTGCTGAAATTGGTTTTCTATTTTTTTTATTTGAATGTTGCAAGTGTACTCAAGGATTAAGGTGAGACTTTAGTTTGAACATGATGAGTATGGTTCATCCTTGAAGGCCTTTTTTAATCCCTTTCCATAAGTCACATCTCTCCTGCAGGTACACTTTTGGACAATTGTTTGTGAAATTCCATCATTGATTCTTGTGTGATCTTTGAGTTTTTCCTATAATATAACTTGATCTCAATCTCATAGTTAATTGTTCATTTTCTTGGAAAAGTTCTATTTCAACTTGTGGCTTTATTGTCTTCTTTTTTGATTGACTATTTTTTATTGCTCTTTATCATGCAAGATTAGGGCTACTTCAAAATTCTATTTGTAGATGAGGATGAGTCATATCTTTCTATGGTTGTGGCCCAATAACAAGCACTCTGAATAATATATCTTTTTGTTATATAGATTTGTATGTCATTATAAGGATAAATTAAATGGGAAAAAAAACGTATCACAACTTATAGCAAAACTTTCTTTTTATCAAGTTATAGCAAATTTTATAAAAAAAAATGCTTTTTCCCCTTTTAATAAATAAAAAAATATCAATTATATATGGAAAAAAAGATTCTTCTACCCCAAAAAAGGATGTCAGTTATTGTCAGATATCTTCATCACCTTAAATATCTCATTAAACAGTTTTCATATAATTAAGATATGAAATTTTAGTTTCTTTTAATTTTTCGTTTATTCTTGTTAAACAACTCCAGTTTTATGTTCGGAAGTGATCAAATTAATGGATGGTAAAAGGGTACATTCGCTTCTTGTTATGTATGGAGGAAGATGGGATGTTAACGGTATGTTAATTGTTATGGTTATTTGATCCAATAGTATATTTTGATTAGTTGTGTTTCTTTTTGCAGAAATAAGCTTGCGGTTTCAATCTGATTGTGATGTCGTATGGTGCAGTTGGTTGATGCTTTGAATGTTATTTTTATTCTTTCACGGAATGTTAATCTGATTGGCGTCGGTTAATTGTTGTAATTGGTTGGTGTTTTTCTTTATATATATACATGTTGAATGTATGATAGTATTTTGTAATCTGTGAACTTTGTAAAAGAGTAATTGTGAACCTTTTATCCAGTTACAGATAGTGGTTTGTGAAATTTTTTAAAAAGATGATGGTATGATGTTGTTCTTAAAGTTTTATCAAAATCGTTTTGTTATGATTGGTTATGTTGCTCATGTTTCAGATATAAGATTGTGCTTTCAAAATTGTTATGATATCGTATGCAGCATTTGGTGTTTTTGTTGAATATGTTAAATGTATGAAAACATTTTGTTGTAAATTATGAATTTTGAAACAGATAAATTACTGAAGTTGTATCCAATAACATAAGAAAGTTTGTGTATTTATTTGGAATGTTGAAATTATGAAAGTGTTGTTGAAAATATGTCAATTGATTATTAATAATGAAATTTGTATTGTGCTTATCGGTAGACCTAGAGATTTTGCTGTAGATGGGATAATGTATGCCGCAGATACAAAGTATAAAGGATTGGTTGATGCAATAACAAAACAATTGAAGATTGATATTAATTCTATAAAAATTGAGATTTAAGTTTTTAATAAATGATAGATGTCCACCGATGCTCATACATATGACACTGCAGTAATGATGTATCTAGATCCAAAAAGAAGTAATGCGAATTTTTTGCTAGTTATCCATTGTATGTGACAACAATTGATATGTCGATGGTTGTTAACGAAAATTCTGAACAGTCTGTTATTTGTGTTGGTAACAACATGAATACCGAATCAAATCTAGATCGGCATAATTTATACTCTAGAAATTTAGTTTTGTTGATTGAACTCCAGATGATGAAATCGTGAATGAAGATAGAGTTGAAATAATCGAAGAAGTTACCAATCTGGTAATTGAAGTAAATTAGAGTTACATCGATAAAGAAACGCTTTCACAAGTTATGGATTTGCACGCTTTCTTGCATCAGTTTACATTTAGAACTGAGAGGTCTAATGCAAAGAGGTATGAACTATTTCAGCTTACAACTTAATTTCTAAAAAAAATATATTTCTTTGGTATTTTTTGTATATTCTATATTTCTGTATTTGATGTTAAACATCTTAAACAACTACTATCTAATTTGTCATGTGGAAGAATGTACATGATTTCTAAGAGGTTCAAGTACAAATAATACAAAGGTTTTCAAAATAAGGAAGTACTATCAAATACATATATGTTCGACATGGGATCAAATTTATGCAAGACGCCAAGGAATGACAAAGGTTATTGCTGGTTTGGTATTGCCTAATTTGATAAACACTATAGAATATACACGTCAAATGATGTTGTCGTCAATATGTTAAGACAATATGGTGTGTCCTTAAACTATACTCAAGCGTGGCATGCAAAGGAACTAGCAGTTAAGATGTTGCGTGGTGATCCAACTGAATCATATCAAAAACTTTCTGGTTATTCATATATTTTAGGAAAACAGTATCCTGAATCAGTTATTAGTTGGGGAAAAACAGAAGAAAATCATTTCTTGTATGGTTTTGTTGCGTTGGATGTTTCAATATGTGGATAGGAGTATTGCAAAACTATAGTTGTTGTTGATGGTGCTGGGCTAAAATAATTTTATGGTGTGACAATTCTAATTGCAAGCACATTGGATCCAGGAGGTAACAAAGTACTATTTTACTTATGAATTTCAAGCATAATTTTTTTTTTTGAAATAGTGTGTTAATTTTTTTTATAGTATGAAATCCGTATGTTAATAATATTATGAATGATTTTACAATTTGAAATGAATTAAATTAATACAAATGTTGCTAATGATTGTGTATGTAGGTCATATATTATCCCTTGCTTATGCATTGGTTGATTCTAAAAATATAATATCTAGGACATGGTTTTTCGAGAAATTTAGAGAAGCTTTTGGAGAAAGAAATGACATGTGTATCATGTCAGACAGAAATGACAGCATATGGAAAGCAACATCAACAGTCTATCCAAATCTGTCGCACCATGCTTGTATTTGGCATCTATGGGAGAATATTAAGACGAATTTTCGTAAGAAAGTTGATGAACTACATAAGTTGTTTTTGCAATGGTAAAGTCATATACACTTCAAAAAATTGAAGAGTTAATAGGAAGGAAGAGTTAATAGGGAGAGTCGACCAAATTGATAGAAGAGTGAGGGTATATTTATACGAAATTGGCTATCATAAATGGGCAAGGGTCCATTCTACGGTAAAGTGTACTTGGACTCTAACATCAAATATTGTTGAATTCATAAACAATACAAATAGGAAAGCGATAAGGTTACCTGTTGTTTCTGTGTTGGATTTCATGAGGTTGACTATTGAGTCGTGGAATGCAAAACATAACAAGGAAGGAAAAAATATATTGACGGTGCTAACAAAAAAATACAATGATATTCTCAATGATAACAAGCAAGAATCGCATAATATGATGGGATGTTTTTAATTTAATTATATTACAATCTTGAATAAATTCCTTAGAAGACTTTGTTGTTCTTTGATTTGTTTATTTTATTTTACTGATAATATTTTGAACTGCAAACATGTACTAACCAATAACATTCATTGTAGGTAAGAGCTTCAAATGAATATTTGCATATCATCACCGCTGAAGTTAAAAGGTTTGTTGTATGCCTGCGAAGTAGAAAATGTAGTTGTGGTTGATTTCAATTAGATGAGATACCTTGCTCATATTCAATGACGGTAATTACATATCGTAACCAACATGGAGAAGACTATTGCTCTGCATACTACAACAATAAAAATTTTAAGGATGCTTATGCAATACTAGTTGAGCCTCTTCCTTGTGAGAGTACATGGAATATACCTCAAGAAGTCTTGGATGAAATTGTATTACCGCCTGATTCTAAAAGACAATCCGGACGTCCATGTTATGAGAGGTGGAAAGCACCAAATGAAGATAAGTGCAAAAGAGCCAAGGTTACATGTAGTAACTGACATAGATAAGGACACAACAGGAAAACATGCCATAAACATTCTCCTCCCGTTTAATAAGTTTTTTTTTAAAGTATTTTTCAAGTATGATTTTGTTATATTTTTGGGATATTTTTAATAAATAATGCAACTTATCTTTACGTATAATATTTTTGTCCTCATTTTCAACTTTATATTGGTATTTTATAAAAATATATATGTTGTGAATAAAAAAAATAAAATGAGTTGATATCAAATATGTTGAACGATGTGAAATACAAAAGAAGTGTTAAAGTATCATAACATTACATAAGTGTACAAATGTAGTGCTTAAAAACGAGAATTTTTTTTATACCAACTATTATAATAATACAACAGTAACGAGCATCAAAAATTTAAATCAGTGTAAAACTATACTAACATTATATAATTGTATAAATACAGTGCTTAAAAGCAAAAAAAAAATATTGAATACCAACAATGGTAATTCAGATAACAATAATGATCATAAAAAAATAGTTAAGAGCTAAAAAATTCATGTTTATGTGTATTAGCGAAAATCTTGTATGATGAAATATAACAAAATGATATTGATTTCATTCAGTGAGTTCAAATACGAAATAACTGTTAAAAGTATCAAAACATCATACATAAAAATCAAAACAAAATGATATCGATGTATGATGAAATCATGTATGATGAAATAAAATAAAATAATATCGATTTCATTCGACGAATTCAAATACGAAATAACTGTTAAAAGCACCAAAACATCATACATAAAAATTAAAACTAAACCTTGTTCATACCAACAAGTTAAAAAAGACGACACTAAAAATATCCAAGCAACATTAAATATCAAATGCCTATCTATTTCTGATTTTTTTAGTGATAGCTGGACTAACAACGTCTCTCAATATCTTCGGACCACCTAGTCTGCTTGTAACATTATTAGTCACCTCACTTTCGCTTATAGCACCATTGTTTTACTTTTTTCTAGCATAATTCCAAAGTAATGCACCATATCTCATATGGTGGTTGGTAGCATTAAATATGTTGGTTGAAATATCAAACAACCTATGACTGATAAACTCTGTAAATGTAGACACATACATACAACAATCACTGTAAAAACAATAAAAAAAAAGTTTAGTACATTACTATATACAATTATAAAATTGTAATACAATAAATATAAATATACGTACTTAGACTGTGGAGCCTGTTGAGGAATGTCCCTTACAATAACATACTTAAGTGAATCGGTCATGAACTTGTCAATGTATGCAAGCTCTCTATTCCAACAAATATCAGCTCGTTTATCATAGAAGTCAGTGACAAATAAAAATAATGGTATAATGATAGCAAGTGATTGGATATGTCGATGAATATTTTTTGTGTTCACAGCACCTCCAATAAATGAATCATACCCATATAGACACCTGTGTCTAATGCGAAACAAAATAATAATCCAATGGAATGATTCACTAACATTAACTAGAATAATGATACTGTCCACAGTATCCTAAGATACATTCGCAAGCATCTTAAACCCCCTAATATACTGACCAACATAGTGTTCAGGAGAGATGTATCTCACATCCTTCTTCGCACTCAACCATTTTTGCTCAATTGCACAAACCCACTTAGTGAACTAAACTTCAGTTGTGGTATATGTTATCGGCTTCATCGTACTATACATTGTTTTTTTTCGTAAATAGTACATGATAACATCTACATGCTATTTTAAAGAGGGACATAATAGTGATGAGCAGAAATTTATTTTAAAGAATACATATTTGTTACAAATACTTACACAACAGTTAAAAAATGCATGCACATACAATCAAAGTTTTGTGAATTAATATATGTATCATTCATAGGATACATTTATGTGTCTATACTCACACACATACAAAAAACACACAAACAGAAACAGACACACAAACATAATACACATACAGAACTGAACTGAAATGCTACATTTATGGGTCTACAATGACAAACATACATACACGCATACACAATATACATAAAAATAGAAATGCTGATAAGATGTATTTCAAGGAGGAAGACATCTTTCATTACAAAGTAAGGTGTAATTCAAGATTCTTTCCAACCGCATTGACTTGGCTCATCATGAGCCAAGTCAAAGGTTCAAGTAGTACCTTAAACCAGCTATTGTGGTAATTTGATACAAGTATACTTGTAAATTCTCAACATAATTTGAACAATACAGATCAACCTTAAATCATGAACAACTTTAGGTGTAATATCTAACTTTACTGGTTTCTCGAAACAGTTTCAACTTCTTTTAAAACACATAGATGCCTTAATACACCTGAGACAGTACGATGCCTTAAAATATATGGACTTGCAGGGGTTTAAGAGACTAGCATGAGAGAGTAGGATACCTTACAAAAATTTCAACTTCTTTTAAAACACACAGATGCAGAAACTAAGCTAAGGACCACTGCTAGCGGAGTATATCCAACAAATGATGTCTACAAATGGTGCCTACACAGATGCTATAACTTCGCATACTTTTAGTCACCCAAAACTTCATATATAATTTTTTAAAATACACAAACAGACATACATAAACTATGACAGAAAATGTAGAAAACACCTTCAAACTTAATTTTTGTTCCATATATCATGTCATACACAAACATACATACACTTTTATAATGACACTTACAGAACATTAAGATAATTATACAATTTCTTTTTGTGATATTTAAAAAATTAACTTCAAATCTAAATTTTTGGTCCAAATGTTAGCCATACACATATACAATATATACTAGATTGATTTTGTTTTAAATTAGATTTGAAACATACCTTATCGTTTCATGGACGGTCAGTGTGAATCATTGTAAGAAATTAACCCTTCTTATTAATTTTTAATTCACCGAGCTCAAATTCAGAATTTATGATGGCATCTTCAGCATTGCTTTTTGTATCCCTATGATTATTTAATAAAGCATAATATTTATATATGATGTTATATACTAAATTCTTAAATGGATGAATTAGTATATTAAGGTAAAAAAATAAATCGTTACCTTTCACGCACTTTTTTCATATAACACCACTTTGTAAATTGATCAACCAATATATCTGGAACCTCAAATCCAACATAGTCTTCAAATGGATATTTTTTGTTAAAGTAAATGATGAATTTTTTATGGCTAGAATCATAATGTTGGCGCATTATCACTGGAGATTTATCAAAGATGACCGGTTATAAAGTTTGAAATTCGAATTTCGATGTTTCAAGCATCCTAAATATAGGTTCTAGTGCAATCAGCTGAGACTCTGTGAAAAATGATAATTTTTTCAACGGAAAAAGATTGTCGCTTGATTTTGTACAACAATGTCACCACACACTATACATATAAATACATATAAAAAAGTCATGTAGAGATCAGTTTGTTACATTTATAAAATAAAACTCTATGTATTAAGGATTAACAAATTGATATCAAGTTAATGTAACATTACCATCCTTTTCAGAAGCCATATCATGAGACAATTCATCCTTCATGTTGATAGGTTCATTAGAAATTTCTTCACATGTCTTGCTTCCATGTGGTGTTTGCAATAAATCATCCACAGATCGTGAATCATTCTTTTAATAATCATAAAAAATAAAATTAACTTTCGAAAATAAATTCAAATAAAACTGTCAAAAATTTTACATGTGCAACCCGATCTTCATTAATTCATTAGACTTGATTCCTGCAGACCTTAATTCATTCAAAATAGTCTTGACAGACTCAGCAACATATTGTTTTACCCTCGTAAACTGCTTACCAACCTACTCATAACACAAGAATGCATGTAATAGTTTCATGTAAAATAATATATTCTGTATAAAGTAAAAATCATTAATTCAATTAAACTAATTAAACTTTATTACTGACCTTTTTCTGATTTTTACACATTTCATCAAGACCCTATACATACATAAACATATAAATTTAATAACAACATGAGTATGACCTGTACATACATAATCATATAAATATAATATAAAAAATACACTTTTTTCTGAAATTTCAATATTTCAGCCCGAACCTAGAACATACATGACATATATATAGATACATAATTAGTAACTTCATAATCAAAATTTAAAAATATTAATTGAATAAGTAATAAAAATATTTATAGTTTACATTTACCAATTCGTTCTTCATACCGAAGATTTTTTCATCTTTCACATTTGATGACAAATTTTTTTCACCATTGACATTTGGATAAACAAAGTTGTCTTGCTCTTGTTGAACGAAACTATCTTGATGTATTGCAAGAAGATTGTACTTTACTATTTCCTCATCGATAATGATAATATTTTTGAATTGATACTAGTATAAAAAAATGAGTTAGTTTAAATAGATAACAAGTACAAAATGAGAATGAAATAGATATTGATTTAGAATTAAAGCTAATATATAGAAGTGTAGTTGACATTTCCTCATTGCTATAACGCTTAAACATTGTTGTCTTTAAATACTCATTAAAAATGAAATCCTCCTATGACCTCCAATTTAGAATTCGAGGACTCATAACTGATTCACTTCGAATAGAAATCGCTTTGATCATGTTCAAACAACATTCATAAAATCACATTTGAAGAGCCAAATGAAATCCACCAAAGGTAAATGATGAGGGATTGATCTTCAAACCATGACTATTAAATTTATACAATTTTCTAAAGCACTCATTGCCCCAATCATAATTCAAGTACTCATTGAATTCAACTAGATCAAAATATAATTTTGGTATGTAATTTCTTGGCAAATCAGGAACTAAGAACCTGATTATGAAATAAACCATACCAATTTTATACAAATCATCTTCCTTAAAAAAATTTCAATCACAGAAAAATCAGTATAGAAATCAGTTCTCTTCACCTTTTGAATACCAGAATAATACTTAGACATAAGCTTGTTCGGAGCTTTGAAATCTGAATAAAAATTATTTTTTTGTCAAATCTTAAATCAGTTACAACAAAAAATTTCCTCTTACCAAAATGCAACAAAGTGCCATTCAACCTAAAGAGGAACAAATCATCTCTGTTATTCTCCGTCTTAGCTTGCAACAAATTTTGAAGAAGTTGGGGCTGGACTTAAGCTGTTGCATCTTCAAAAAGTGCCCGAAGGGAGAATTTTCAAACCTTTCAAAGTGCTCTTTTTTTCATCTTAACATAAGATCATCAAAAACATCAGCCTTGATGTACGATACTCAATGACTGTATGTTTTTCGCTTCTACATATATTTACAAATACAAAAATAAAAATGTAAAAATATAAAAATATTTAGGTTTTGAAAGTTGAAAGACGATCTGTTGATTGGTGCAACAAACATATATTTTAAGTAATAACATAATGTATCAAGAAAATATATGTTATCAAGTCAATCTTCAAATCTTTTGAAAACACACTCAAATAAAAAAAACATAAAATTTTTATAAATATTTTATACAAATTTTGAACTAAATGAAGCAACAATCAAGCATTTATGAAATAAAAATTGTATAAATAGTCTGTAAAAATAATATGAAAATCATATAAACTTTTTTAAAAAATCAGTAATCGAGATTATAATATCAAAAATACTATAGTTTTAATAAAACACTTCATACAATTATTTTTTTAAAAAAAACTTATACAAAATATCATACCTTGCAAACTTTTCGAGAATTCTTGTTGGACACATTCTTTGCATTTTTTACTTTAGCCCTAGTCCTTGTTACCCGAGAAGGTGTTTCTCCACCACACTTAGATTTTTTAGGTTTGAGTAATGGAATCTCATCCTCAAAATCAGATCCGACACTTGTTCACTATCCAAATTCTTTCTCTTATAATTCCTCTTATCTTGAGGAATCTCAATCTTTTTGTTCAAATTTAACTTCTTCGATGGTTCATGAACAAATGGGACTTCAATTTTGTCGGGCAAACACTGATTTTGATTCTTGTTGTAAGACCAACTTTCGATAAAATTATTTTACACTTCTATAGAGGAGAAGGAGTGAAACAACTTAAATCAAACAAAGGTGTAGAAAGATGAATGTGGCTACTATTTTCAATTATTCTAGGACTTCTACGCAAAGGAGTAGAATCGAATTTTGATTTAGATATAATTCACAATAGAGAATGAAAAAATATATATCAATTTAGTATTTTTTTGGATAGAAGATGAATGTTAACTATGAAACCCAGATTTTTCAACTAAGAAGATGAATATAATATGAAAGAGATCCCAATATAAAACCCACTTTTTACAATCTTGTATTTTCAAGAAGAAAATATGAATATTATATGGAGACACAAGTTTCAAGAAAGTTTTGAAAGGTTGAGTATTATAATGGAGAAAGAGAGAGGTGAGGTTGAGTATTAGAGAATGAAAAGTGAGAGAGTTGATTTACACGTAATCTTTCAATAAATTTATCTGATAAGTAAGAGTGTGTAATATTTTAAATAAAAAATAAGTAACATATATTTACCATAATTATCAATACACAATTTAAGAAAAATATAGATTAAAATCCTATAAATAAGGAACTAATTTTAAATTAAATAATTAAAAATGATTTATGAAAATATACTTAAAAAAATATCTCTTTTAATAAGTTGTTATAACTTTTAAGTAAATTGCTATTACTGTAATTATCTGAAAGTGTTGGTAAAATTTGTTATTTTAGATCTAATAATACTATAGGGGATAATTTTCTCTACATTAAAAATTTAATATATTTTGATAGATAATTTGCAATATTGAAATGGATGTAGATAATCATATAGTCAACCTCATTTAGTTAATATATGATAAATGTTAAATGCAAATATAATCTAACCATTTGCGTTTTTGATTTTGTATATATTGTAATGCTGCAACCAAGCATCTTTGAGCTTTAAATAGTGTATATGGGATGAACAAATTCATTTACCTTGAAATATGAAACTTGTGAAACATATAGTTTATCTGAATAGATGAAATTTGTTAATATAGGAGTAGATTAAAGCATGAAAATACAAAGAAAACAAATTTTAAATCACATAACAACAAAATTAATTAAAGGAGATAATTTAAGTTAGATTTTTTAAAAAAATAAGTAACTTGTGTTAATGTAGCAATTAATTTGTTTAATTATGAAACCTAAGGAAAGAGGATAGCCAACTATGAGACTTAATACCGATTTTCTGTTCTGAATTGTAACGATCCAACAACCTGTGCAAAATGTGAGATGAAATTTGTGAACATAGGAATAGATTCAAGCCCATCAATTATAATGAACACAAATTTTAAATCACATAACAATAAAATTACACTCAATTAAAGGAGACAATCTAAGTTAGATTGTTTTAAAAAAAATAACCTGAGCTAGCGTAGCAATTAGTTTGGTTAATTATGAAACTAAAGGAAAGAGTCAGTTAAAGAGATGTAATACTGATTTTCTGTTATGAATTGTAATGTGCCAAACTGACTATGCAAAAATTAAAGTACAATATAAAATTATTCAAATCCATAACGAATGCATAATAGTTTTGACACAAAGAGGATCTCAATCTAATTAAGTTTAAGAATAATAATGTGTTTTGTTTTGAATACATGAATGCAAAATTTGTAGAAGATAAATAAAGATGGGAGAACCATAAATTTCATTATTTACATTCATGAATAATAATCCTACTTAATCAAACAATTACAAAAAAAATTTATTGTGTACGGATGTTCTAACTAAACCTGAACAGTTGATGAACAAATGAAGAAGACTGTTGATGATTCAGTTTTTCTGCAAAATTCATAAAAGTTATGATCTATACTATTTGAGGAACAGAATTCTAAAAATATGATATTTTCAAATTATGTACCATGGTCAGACCTCATGAAAATTAGAGAAGTGCCCAGTTTCTTTTCAATTTTCTTGATGAATATACTAAAGACATCGAAGGCATCTTCTTTGGAAGCAAGAAACAATATCAGGTAAATCTAGAATAATCATCAACAATCGCAAAAATATAGCTTTTTCCTCCTCTACTTTGAACACTCATTGGTCCACATAGATCCATATGGATCAGGTCGAGGCACTTGGTTGTGCTGACATGGTTCTTTGACTTAAAAGAAGATTTTACCTGCTTTTCCCTTACACAGGCACTACATAATTTTTCTTCCTTGAACTTAATTTTGGGCAAACCCAATACCATATCTTTAGAAGAAAGTATGTTTAGTTGTTTTATTAGACTTGCATGTCCAAGTCTCCTGTACCAAAAGAGAGGATTATTTTCTATAACACTTAGGCAGGTTAGCTCTATTCCTATCATTTCCATTATGTTAGCTTTGTACATATTTCTATATCTTCTTGCAGTGAGCACAATCTCCTTGGTGTCCATCCTCTTGACTTTGACTCCTGCAGAAGTAAAAACAACTTTGTTACCTTTATCACACAGTTGTGATATGCTAAGCAGGTTGTTCTTCAATCCTTCCACAAGGTAGAAATCCTTCAATGCTCTTGATTTAGATGTGCCAATCTTCCTAACTCCAATAATGATTTCTTTTTTACCATCAGAAAAAAAAAACTCTTTCTCAATTTATTTTGGAGAGTGAAAGAAACTTTTTGTTATCACCAGTCATTGTCTTAAGAAAGTATTACCCAGATATCAATGCTTTTTGCTTCCTTTCATTTTCACCTGCAAAAAATCAATGGTTAGATTTAGGAACCTAGACAAGATTGGGTCCTATTTTATGAGTAAATGGATGAATTAAATTTCTTCTAGTCCATGCAGGCAACAGGTAACGTGACCTATTTCTCTCACCAGTATTAGTTTCCTTTTTCTTGGTCTAAGAGAATTTATTTTCCAAATTTAGACTGTTAGATCTGCTTTTGGCAGCAACAGGACATTCATTGTCGGATGTCCAAGATTACCACAGATACAACACAAGTCTTGAGGATCATCAAGACTTCTGTGAAAATCCAAACCTGTTTTTTCACTATGATTTCTTTCACTCAACTTATGAACAATTCTTAAAGAATTTGTTCACCTGTTTGCTATTTCAAGATCAAGTTTCAGTTTAGAGATTTCTTGACTCAGTTTATTCACCATGTCTGTTGCATCATTACACTCTCGTTTGTACTTGACTAATTTAAGTTCAACATTTTCCTGTTCTTTACTCTCTACCTTTTTTTCCTTTTCAGTGAGTGTCAATTTCAGGACTTCAGACTTGAGATCATTGTTTGAAGAATCAAGTTGTGCAACCTATTTCTTGAGAGTGAAATTTTCTTCTTTAATAGTATTCTTGCAAACTTCTAAATCAATATGCCCAAATTTGAGACTTACAATACTGTTAAACAACTCATCCCTATCAGAAGTTAATTCTTGAAAATCATCAATTGGTGCACTCGTCAAGGAAAAAAGTTTAGTTTTAGAGAATAAATACAATTTGTCTTTAAGTTCAAGTATACCTACCTCAGAAGCATCATCATGTTCCTCCAAGTCTGAATCTCCAATAGACATGAATGTTGTTTCATCAACTTCATCATAATCTGAATCATATCCCCAAGCGGCTACCATAGCATATTCTTCCTTTTCCTTTCTTTTTTTCTTTTTTTCTTAATTCTTTTTCAACCCTTTTCTTTCTCCATTCTATTTTCTAGACAGGACAATTCCTGATATGATGATCGGTCTTACCATACTTGTAGCATCCATTTGAATTGTTATTGGAACATTTCTTGCTATTTGTTTTCTTTTTCTTCTAAAATTTTTTGGTGAAGTTCTTAGTTATTAAGGAAATTTGTTCTTTGTCAAGTTTAATTTCTTTATCACTGTCTGAAGCCTTTAAAGCCAAGATTTTCTCAGGGGCTTCTTGTTCTTTGATTCCATCAATTTCCATTTCATAAGTCCTCAGATTTCCTACTAGTAAATCTAGTGTCATATGTGTAAGATCTTGTGCCTCCCTAATAGAAGTTACTTTAATATTCCATTTTGATTTAGGCAGCACCCTCAACACCTTTTCAACTTGTTCCTCAATAGAGATGACTTTTTCCAAAGAAGTCAATTCATTTGTCAAAGCAGTAAGCCTTGTCATCATTTCATGTGAGGATTCATTCTCCTTTATCTGAAAAGCTTCATATTCAGTGAAAAGAAGAGCAACTCTAAATTTTTTTACCTGAGAGGTACCCTCATATGCATTGACCTAAGCATCCCAGATTTGCTTAACAGTGGTGCAGTTTGACACTCTGTTGTACTCAGCCGGTCCTAGTCCACAGACTAAGATGTTCTTAGCCTTAGTATTTTTTTTTAATGTCACTAAGTCATCAACAGTAAATTCACTTCTTACCTTTTTGACCTGTTCATCATTTTCTAACTTTATTGGAATAATAGGACTATCAGTGATCCTGTCCCACAACTTGTAGTCTTCTCCTTGAATAAATATTTCCTCCTGGCTTTCCACCAGATGAAGTGAGAACCGTCAAAGAGTGGAGGTCTAGTGGTTGATTGACCTTCACTATGACCAGTAGTCGATGCGAAATTCATCATAGTGATATTTTCTTAGGAGTTAATCTTATTTAAGAAAACCTCTCTTTGATACCACTTGTTAAGATGTGTACTTACTGATTTTACTAATTTACTCTTGTAGTTGCCTATCAGTGAAACAAGTATGCTAACGTGGTTCACTTGAGCAGAGTAAATAAAGAGACAGTGTTTTTATGTGGAAAATACCCGGCTCAAAAAGGTGTAAAAATACACGACCTGTGCCTCTACAGGATTTAACCCCTTCTTTACTAAAACTCTTGAGCCTCAACAATCTTAAAATTATAAGTCTCTTGTAAACTAGGAATTAAAGTCAAACTTCTATTTCTACAATAACGTAAATCTTCCCAAGATGAGTGTTCCCAAGTCTTCGAGTTTCCCAACTTGAAGACAATAGTTCTAACTTAGTTTATACTTCACTGAGACTAGAATTACAATTTATTACAACTCAAGAACCAACCTATTATACAAAACCTAAGACTCTAAGTAAAGAAATAGGTTGAAATAGGTTGTCTTATGACTCCTTCAAGTTGTTAAACAGATTTGCTGATTGATGCTTTTCTTGTTTTGTACGTGAGCGAAACTCTTTTAGATAGTTTTTTTCTATTTAAGACAACTCTGATGAAGTCATGTAGATCATCTAATCTTTTTTCTTCAATAGGACTCTCTCAGATAGTTTCACTCCTTATTGCATTGTATCTCCTTGACAGAGTAGGAATCCTTTATTTGCTTAATCTTCAAGTGTTGTACTTATCTTCCTTTCAACCTCTTTTCTGCATGTGATAAGCGTTGAAAGCATATCTGAATTCTTTTGCTTATCCACTCCCGACTTTATGTATTATCAGCCTTGCATCTACTTCAATGTTCTTCACATGTGAGGACCAGCATGACTAACATGTTTCACTAGCATATGTCACTAACATGTTTCACTTACACAATCGTTAATCCTCTAATTAAAGAATTTTCAATTTTAGTGAAGTCAATATTTTCTCTCCAATTTTCAATTATCTTGTTTCTTTTTTATCCCTCTCTCTTCTATTGCTATTTCTTTTTGTTTTGCTACTTCATCTATTTCCTTTTTCTACTTCACTTCCCCATTCCTATTCATGTTAGTAGTCCAAAAAAATTCAAAACGTAGCTCTCCTTTATATGTCCATCGATTCCTATCTTGAAATTATTTATTTCTATGTACTTCAATATTTTCATTATTTATCTAATAAAATCATCTATTCTGGCACATGTAGGAAATTATTAAAATAAAATAATGCCCTTTCAAAAAATGAAAAAAAAAAAGAACTAAAAAGAACTTTCACCTATGTAATGTATGAAGTAAATTATGTCTAATCAAATATTTTAACTTTATAGTGCTATAATTTATTAAATGGTAAGTAGCTATAGCTTGAATCTAAAACTTCAAATTACTTATAACATTTTCGATTATTTGGTATCAGACATAGCGATACTAATATAAGTATTAGTTAGATCCAAAATTATTTATCTCACCAGTTACGCTATAATGATGTAATAAGTTATCCATATATATGATTGGAATAACATATCTCATGGGAGATTTCCGTCCATTGGATGATTTTGTTTATCCCATTCCCATATCAAATAATCCTATATAGAATTTAGTTAAATTGTAAGTAGGAACAAATCCAATTCATAGCACATTTATTTACTCTCTTATAGCAAAAATACATTTGAGCATCAATAAAAATATGTGAGAATACTTATGAGACAAATTCATCATATTTGTTATATATATAGAGAGAGAGAGTGAAGAAAATTATACATAGACACTAAATTTGTTATATAATACATTTAAACTATCTAAAAGGAGCGGACTACCTTTGATCAAGGAACATTATCATGTACTATGTTCTTCCGTCTTGTCATCATCTGTGCTACGCCTCCAATTTTCGTGCACAGAGAAATTTCTTAACGTAATAGAATTTTGCCTTTGCCAATGAAAGATAAATTTAAATCCTTCTATTACAAGTATCATTATAATCTGATCCTAAATGACACCAAATCTATATCTATACATCAATCTAGCATGATACAACACGAAAATATACTAAAAAGACTAAAAAAAACTATTGAATTTTCAAAAGGCACCACATCAAAGAAAAAGAGAAACGCTTGTGTTCATAACAGTGTCATAAGTCATAACAGTGTTCATTAAAGAAAATCCAGAAATGTTATTCTAATTGAAGCTTACATGTCTGAAAAAAACATGGATGAAGAACCTGCAAAAATACATGATAAACTAAATATATAAATTAAATATTCTAATCTTCAAAAAATATTCACATAAAAAAAATGTTAGTTGCGTCAAGAAGAATATCTTATACTCCCCAAAAGTAACATTTTTTTACTGTGGAGCATGTGTGTTTATAAAAAATAACACCTTGAAATTAAAAGAGAAAAAATAGTGATCTAAAAAGGAAAAAAAGTGATTTGCACATGATTACCATCTTTTCGTAGAAGCATCAACCAATAAGTTGGTTATTCGTTTGGGTTGAAAGAATCAATATATAAAGCAGGAAAGTGTAATTATTAAAATAGAAATGAATGGAAGAAATGTAAGTAAATCTGAAGATGCATGGTTACGGTAACGGATATAACTTTAAAGAGGTACAATTATGTGTATAGTTAATAAGGTGAGTCTTGATTTGTTGAGGTGTTTCAGCTGGAAGTAAACATGAATTTTCATACTTTAGATTTAATGATTGTTAATTGAATTAGCTAGCATAGTTTAGTGTTATTATTATATTTTGCCTGGGTCACAACAAGAATATATATAAATACATTAAATAATATATTTAAATTAAATACTGAAAAAGATATAAGCTCTTGAAAAATTCAATACATTTTTAGAAGTTTCAAATAAAGATATTGATGTTTTTACTTTTGTCAATCACAATTCTTTCTCCAATCAAAATCTAACCTTAACATATTCTTAGTCCCAAACTTTCTCTTTCTATTTTTAAATGGTAAAAATTCATTCGGACATTCCCTGCATAGTTGAGTTGATGAAAACTGGATATACAATATGAGAGATTTGAGATCGAACATAGAGAGCAAGTTATCAAAAAGTGCTCATCACAGATAGGAAAGCTAATAATTATAAATTTTGATAACAATAAGTTAGACAACAAAAAAAACTATATAAAAGAAACATAATATTAAATATGGTCCAGTCAAGTGACCTATATATTGAAAAAAATTATTATTAAATTAACATACAAAAAAGTGAGAATAATCTTTCCTAAACAAAACTTTTATCAAGTTATAGCAAATTTTATTAAAAAAATTATAAAAAAAAAACTTTTTTTTGCCTTTTAATAAATAAAAAAATACCAATTATATATATAGAAAAAAAGATTCTTCTACCCCAAAAAAAGGATGTCAGTTATTGTCAGATATATTCATCACCTTAAATATCTCATTAAACAGTTTCCATATAATTAATAAAGATCTAAAATTTCAATTTCTTTTAATTTTTCATTTATTCTTGTTAAACAACTCCAATTTTATGTTTGGAAGTGATCAAATTAATGTACGGTGAAAGGGTACATTCGCTTCTTGTTATGTATGGAGGAAGATGGGATGTTAACTGTATGTTAATTGTTATGGTTATTTGATACAATAGTTTATTATGATTAGTTATGTTGTTAATTTTGCATAAATAAGATTGTGATTTCAATCTGATTGTGATGTCGTATGATGCAGTTGGTTGATGCTTTGAATGTTATTTTTATTCATTCACATAATGTTAACAATCTGATTGGCGTCGATTAATTGTTGTAATTGGTTGGTGTTTTTTTTTTTATATACATATTGAATGTATGATAATATTTTGTTGTAATCTATGAACTTTGTAAAAAAATAATTGTGAACCTTTTATCCAGTTACAGATAGTGGTTTGTGAAATTTTTTAAAATGTTGATGGTATGATGTTGTTCTTAAAGTTTTATCAAAATCGTTTTGTTATGATTGGTTATGTTGCTCATGTTTCAAATATAAGATTGTGCTTTCAAAATTGTTATGATATCGTATGCAGCATTTGGTGTAGACATCTAATTCCGTCCCTCCCGAAGACCCAAGTTACACATTTTCATCCCTGTCTTACCACGTGCCCTCACCCGTATGATTGTATCCCATAAAAATACAAAAATAACAAACCCACTAACAAACCTAATGCCCAATTATTCTTTTGTAACAAAATTAACCACTCCTTCTATCAATTTTGGATAACACATCCCTACCCCCTACCCGTGGACCCTACCATTTTAATATATATACATAATTATGCACATACTCAAAGAAAAGGAAGACCAGTAACAAAAGAAAAGGACAGAGACCATTTTTTTTCAAAAAAAATTTTTCAAATAAAAAACCTCATCTTCTTCACTCACCCTCACCGGAAACAACCATACTCACGGACACCATCACAAAATTTTTCATTCATCATACTCTTCACCCACCGTCACATCTTTATCCCCACACGCATAAATCACTCACCACACATAGACAACAATGATACACAAGCACACAGTGAGAGTAAATAGGAGCACACATACGGGAAAGAGGGAGATCGAGAAACAGAGGAGAATAGGAACAGATCGAGAAAGATAGTGAAGAATTAAGCAACAAAGGGAAGCGAGAGAGTGAGGGAGAATCGAGAGAGATGATCTGAGAACGAAGCAGAGAACCGGAAAGGGGTACTGTTCCAGCGAATTTCGCCTAAGTATGGCCTGAATTTGATCTGCTTTCATGGTTATCGCCGGTGTCTAAGATCGCCGGATCTCCGACGACTTAAAACAGCGACCCCAACCCCAAGTCAATCCGAATTTAAGCCGATAATCAGTTCTTTTTCCAATTTTTTTCTGTTAAAACTCATCGGATACTACTGCTGTTCGACGAATTCAAACACTGCCGGCTCAAATTTTAGTCTTAGCCATATAAAAATAATAACCAGCAACCAATTTCTAGTAGAATCGGCCTGTTCGAATTGTTTTCCTACAAAATCACGTCCGGGTTTGGTTCTTTGTTGCGGTTTCTGTTATGGACGTTTTAGTTGCTCTATATTCTGGGAACTGGATTTCTATTCGTCTCAATTGGGTTGGTCAGTTTCGGATTTCAGTTCTGCGTTACCGAGTTGGAGTTATTATTGTTGAGGTTTTCTATGCAGGCTTTCGGATTTGGGTTTTCTTAAACATTATTATCAACAAAAATTGATATTTCGGAAGGTTCAATTCTATCCTTGCTCCTCTCAATTTTACGTAATCATGAATAATTTGCGTGTTTGGTATGTTCGAATATTTTTTATGTGTTGGTTGATGTTGGTTTCGAACTTTGAAAAGTGAATGGGTAATCAAAGCATGTGTTAATCATTGGTTGGGAATGAATTTGGGGCAGAAGGGAGAAATTAATAAAAGATTAATATTTTTCAGTTCAGTTAATTGATGGATGTTGTCGAATTGGATAGTATCATGATAGGTCAAGTGGGTAGGCAATCGTAGGTTCAGGTAGGCAAAATTTAGAAACAAGTGTTTCGTTGGATGTTTGAATGTGGAGTATGTGTTGAATGTTTTCTACTTTATCACATTCGATTGAAATGTATTCATTTATCCGGGGAATGCCCCGAGGTCTTTTGTATTTATTCACCAGAAAATGCCCCGACGTATCATGTTGGCGAAAAATGACCGTGATGAAGGCCCGCAGAATTGGGTAAGGCATTGGAGCATAGTCTAGATTTAGTTTAGAATAGGATTTATATTTTCGTATTTTTTCTATTTTTTGGACTGTATAATTGGACTGTACTTTATATTTTGGATTATCTTGTTTTTGTTTGCTTGAGTGATTATTTTTGTGTGCTTTGTGTGGTTTATGCATTTGTAATGTCAATTTAGCTGATACGCTCTGCCAAGCGACCGTGGTCAAACCACGGGATCGAGGGGTGCCTAACACCTTCCCCTCGATCAACAGAATTCCTTAGCCGAAATCTCTGTTCGCAAACCATTTTAAAGAGTCAAATGGTTTTGGAAAGAATTTTCTAATGGTGACTTGGTACACCGGATTATGCCAAGTGGCGACTCTGAATAAACAATATAAATAGTCCATTTTCGAAACAAATTTGCATCTTTGTCACTTAAATAATAAAACCCTTTTCGACCCTTAAAACATGAATCTTTTTGGAGTACGTTCAAAGGGGGTGTGACAGCTTCTGGCGACTCTGCTGGGGACCTATGACAAGTTTTTAGAATTTGAGCTATTTTTGGAGTCGTATCGGCTTTGTTTGGCATTACGAGTGTATAAGCTTGTTTGTGATTTGTTTGGGTTATTGTTTGCACTTTTGTGTGTTTTTCGTGCTCTTTGTTTATAGTATTTATCTTATGTGTTACCGCTTTATATCTGGCATCATGAGTCCACCCCCCGGCCTCCTTTCTGCAACAAGTCCATAGTACACGTGTTGTACACAACCTCTAGTTGAGTCACCCTTATTTTAGGGGGGAGCCGTCGGTGTTATGGAGTAGGTGGAAAGCAAAGAAGCCACTATTGACCATACTCTCCCCCGAACAGCCTTGTTAGTAAACCACAACGTAGGTCAGCCTTTAGGTCATGCTTATGTGCATCATACTGAGACCTAGCAGCATCCACATGGCCCTTTGTAAGAGACTCCCCTCTAAAGCATCCCTACGTGCTAACTGTTGCATTTTTAAGGGTAATGTGGTCATTTGACAGATTAATTTTTGAAATAAAAAAAAATTGTTAGGAGTAAGGTGCGTAGCCAAAAACGAAAAAGAAAAAATAATAGAAAAAGTGAGTCGAAAAGAATGAAAAAAAAAAGAGGAATTTCGTAGTTTATTTTAGAATTCTTTATGACTTTTGTTCTTCACAATCCAAAAACTCAAAAAGATTTTTTTACGTTTTGCATTTTTCTTCTCAAAATACCGTAAAAGCGAAAAAAAAAGTTTTGTTTGCCCTTTCTACTTATTTGTCAAAAAAACAAAAAATACCAAAAAGATTTTTTCCTTCATAATTGGTGGTGTCAGTCTTAGCTGAAAATCCAAAAGTTTTTTTTCGTTTGTTTTTGGTAGTGTCTCCTAAGTTAGGGTAAATTTATTGCCAAGTAGACTGATTTCGCTCAGTACTTCTGTTCGGCAAATTAGAGTCATGGATGTGGTCTGTCCCATCGACATATGTTTGCGTCAAAAAATCTCAAGGGTTGGGAATCTTCTACTCCTGTTGAATTTTTTTTGAGATAACATCTTGTGTGTTATTACAGGATGGACTTATCCACCAAGTCTAGAGTTATGATGGTTGTCAAGGTGCCCGAAAAGTTAATCAAATGGTGGAAAATGTTTAACTATGTTGATCAGCAGAAACTGATTAAAATATTAGGTGATTTTACAGAACTTCTGCATGTTACCCCTCGTCCAGATTTAATAGAGGCTTTGTTGACCTTTTGGGATCCGAGTGGTTTGGTATTCAGGTTTGAGGAATGTGAAATGACTCTTACTTTGGCAGAAATATCCGATTTGTTGCTTTTGCCCTATATCGAGAAGAATATGATCCGAGCACGAAATCATACTGGCGTGAGATTTTTGCAGTCTTGTGGTTTAAAAAGTAAGGGTATGCGTTTGGTTTGTTTAAGTGATTCGTGGGTTTCCTTAGACTTTTTGTTCTCTAGATTCGGCCCCTCTGAAGGTTTTGATTGCTTTTGGGATGAATTTCATGTGACTAAGGAGAAGTGGGAGAGAAAGCGTCTTGAAGTCTTCACCCTCGCTTTGTTAGGTACTTTAGTGTTTCCACTAGAAGAAAGACATATTAATACCCGTTTGCAATCTGTGGTGATGGCCCTATTTCATAAGGATCAAAATAACAAGGGTATTAATTAAAAGGGCAGGTTCACTCTCGTACCTATGATCTTAATAGAAATATATAAGGCTTTAACCGAAGTGAAGGGGGGAAGGAGATTTTTTTAGGGCAGTAACCTGATATTGCAGTTATGGATGATGGAGCATTTACATGTGCCATCTTTAGTTAGATCAGATGTGTTCGATTGTTGTATTCCCAATCGAGTGAAAGCCATGGACTCCAGGTTGCGTTTGGATAAATTCTCGCTACCCGTGGGATTCGACGCTTGGATTGAATTTCTTGAATCAAGAACCGGGGATAATATTTTGTGTACTTATCTATGGTTTCGATCGAAGAAAATCTTGTTGGGTTGTCAGACGCAGCTCTCTTTAGTTATGTTAGGGCTCAATTGCACTAGACCATACAGTTCTTCTACGGTAATGCGCCAGTTGGGTAGACTGCAGGACGTGCCACCAGCAATGGATCTTCTGAAGGATGTTGAGTACTTCAAGGACCAAGCATTAGGTGAGAGCAAGTATGAACAGTTTTTGAAACACAGAACAGAGACCATTTTTTTCAAAAAAAAACCTCATCTTCTTCACACACCCTCACCGAAAACAACCATACTCACGGACACCATCACAAAATTTTTTATTCATCATACTCTTCACCCACCGTCACATCTTTATCCCCAAATGCATAAATCACTCACCATATATAGACAACAATGATACACAAGCACACAGTGAGAGTAAATAAGAGCACACATACAGGAAAGGGGGAGATCAAGAAAGAGAGGAGAATAGGGAGAGATCGAGAAAGACATGAAGAATTAAGCAACAAAGGGAAGCGAGGGAGTGAGGGAGAATCGAGAGAGATGATCTGAGAATGAAGTAGAGAACTGGAAAGGGGTACTGTTCCGGCGAATTTTGCCTGAGTATGGCCTGAATCCGATCTGCTTTCATGGTTATCGCCGGTGTCTAAGATTGTCGGATCTCCGGCGACATGAAACAGTGACCCCAACCCCAAGTCGATCCAAATTTAAGTCAATAATCAGTTCTTTTTACTATTTTTTTTCATTAAAACTCGCCAGATAGTACTGCTGTTCGACGGATTCAAACACTACTGGGTTGAATTTCAGTCTTAGCCATCTAAAAATAATAACCAGCAACTAATTTCTAGTAGAATCGGCCTGTTCGAATTGTTTTCCTACAAAATCACGTTCGGGTTTGGTTCTTTGTTGCGATTTCTGTTTCAGACGTTTCAGTTGCTCTATATTCTGGGAACTGGATTTCTATTCATCTCAATCGGGTTGGTCAGTTTTGGATTTCAGTTCTGCGTTACCGAGTTGGAGTTGTTATTGTTGAGGTTTTCTATGCAGGCTTTCGGATTCAGGTTTTCTTAAACATTATTATCAATGAAAATCAATATTCGGAAGGTTCAATTCTATCGTTGCTCCTCTCAATTTTACGTGATCATGAATAATTTGCGTGTTTGGTATGTTCGAATGTTTGTTATGTGTTGGTTGATGTTGGTTTCGGACTTTGAAAAGTGAATGGGTAATCAAAGCATGTGTTAATCATTGGTTGGGAATGAATTTGGGGCGGAAGGGGGAAATTGATAAAAGATTAATATTTTTCAGTTCAGTTAATTGATGGATGTTGTTGAATTGGATAGTATCATGATAGGTCAAGTGGGTAGGCAATCGTAGGTTCGGGTAGGCAAAATTTAGAAACAAGTGTTTCGTTGGATGTTTGAATGTGGAGTATGTGTTGAATGTTTTCTACTTTATCGCATTCGATTCAAATGTATTCATTTAGCCGGGGAATGCCCCGAGGTATTTTGTATTTATTCGCCGGGGAATGCCCCGACGTATCATGTTGGCAAAAAATGACCGTGATGAAGGCCCACAGAATCGGGTAAGGCATTGGAGCGTAGTCTAGATTTCGTTTTGAATAGGATTTATATTTTCGTAGTTTTTCTATTTTTTGGACTGTATAATTGGACTGTACTTTATATTTTGAATTATCTTGTTTTTGTTTTCTTGAGTGATTATTTTTGTGTGCTTTGTGTGGTTTATGCATTTGTAATGTCAATTTAGCTGATACGCTCTGCCAAGCGACCGTGGTCAAACCACGGGATCGAGGGGTGCCTAACACCTTCCCCTCGGTCAACAGAATTCCTTAGCCAAAATCTCTGTTCGCAAACCAATTTAAAGAGTCAAATGGTTTTGGAAAAGATTTTCTAATGGTGACTTGGTACACCGGATTATGCCAAGTGGCGACTCTGAATAAACAATATAAATAGTCCTTTTTCGAAACAAATTTGCATCTTTGTCACTTAAATAATAAAACCCTTTTCGACCCTTAAAACATGAATCTTTTTGGAGTACGTTAAAAGGGGGTGTAACAGCTTCTGGCGACTCTGCTGGGGACCTATGTCAACTTTTTAGAATTCGATCTATTTTTGGAGTCGTATCGACTTTGTTTGGCATTACGAGTGTATAAGCTTGTTTGTGATTTTGTTTGAGTTATTGTTTGCACTTTTGTGTGTTTTTCGTGCTCTTTGTTTATAGTATTTATCTTATGTGTTACCGCTTTATATCTGGCATCATGAGTCCACCCCCCGGCCTCCTTTCTGCAACAAGTCTGTAATACACGTGTTGTACACAACCTCTAGTTGAGTCACCCTTATTTTAGGGGGGGAGCCGTCGGTGTTATGGAGTAGGTGGAAAGCAAAGCAGCCACTATCGACCATACGCTCCCCCGAACAGCCTTGTTAGTAAACCACAACGTAGGTCAGCCTTTAGGTCATGCTTATGTGCATCATACTGAGATCTAGCGGGACCCACATGACCCTTTGTAAGAGACTCCCCTCTAAAGCATCCCTACGTGCTAACTGTTGTATTTTTAAGGGTAACGTAGTCATTTGACAAACTGATTTTTGAAATAAAAAAAACTTGTTAGGAGTAAGGTGCGTAGGCAAAAACGAAAAAGAAAAAATAATAGAAAAAGTGAGTCGAAAAGAATGAAAAAAAAAGAGGAATTTCATAGTTTATTTTAGAATTCTTTATGGCTTTTGTTCTTCACAATCCAAAAACTCAAAAAGATTTTTTTACGTTTTGCATTTGTCTTCTCAAAATACCGTAAAAGCGAAAAAAAAAAGTTTTGTTTGCCTTTTCTACTTATTTGTCAAAAAAACAAAAAATACCGAAAAGTTTTTTTCCTTCATAATTGGTGGTGTCAGTCTTAGCTGAAAATCCAAAAGTTTTTTTTCGTTTTTTTTTTGTAGTGTTTCCTAAGTTAGGGTCAATTTATTAGTTAATCGTTAATTGTCCAATCTGGATGAACTACGCATACCTGATTTCCTTCCCTTGGGTTGGGAGACGTAGGCAACCCTCGGTGGGTCTGGTAATTTTTTGTGTCGGCCTTTGTCTTAGTATTAGCCTAGGTCTCTCGCCCCGTAATCTAGAGTTGTTTGCCAAGTAGACTGATTTCTCTCAGTACTTCTGTTCGGCAAATTGGAGTCATGGATGTGGTCTGTCCCATCGACATATGTTTGTGTCAAAAAATCTCAAGGGTTGGGAATCTTCTACTCCTGTCGAATTTTTTTTGAGATAACGTCTTGTGTGTTATTACAGGATGGACTTGTCCACCAAGTCTAGAGTTATAATGGTTGTCAAGGTGCCCGAAAAGTTAATCAAATGGTGGAAAATGTTTAACTATGTTGATCAGCAGAAACTGATTAAAATATTAGGTGATCTTACAGAACTTCTGCATGTTACCTCTCGTCCAGATTTAATAGAGGCTTTGTTGACCTTTTGGTATCCGAGTGGTTTGGTATTCAGGTTTGGGGAATGTGAAATGACTCTTACTTTGGCGGAAATATTTGATTTGTCACATTTGCCCTATATCGAGAAGGATATGATCCGAGCACGAAATCATACTGGCGTGAGATTTTTGCAGTCTTGTGGTTTAAAAAGTAAGGGTTTGCGTTTGGTTTGTTTAAGTGATTCGTGGGTTTCCTTAGACTTTTTGTTCGCTAGATTTGGCCCCTCTGAAGGTTTTGATTGCTTTTGGGATGAATTTCATGTGACTAAGGAGAAGTGGGAGAGAAAGCGTCTTGAAGTCTTCACCCTCGCTTTGTTAGGTACTTTAGTGTTTCCACTAGAAGAAAGACGTATTAATAACCGTTTGCAATCTGTGGTGATGGCCCTATTTCATAAGGATCAAAACGACAAGGGCATTAATTAAAAGGGCAGGTTCACTCTCATACCCATGATCTTAACAGAAATATATAAGGCTTTATGACAACGCTCAATCTACAGCTCTCGTGAGTGTAAAGCGGTCGTTAGCAAATATAAAACCCAACCTGGGTTGGGTGTCGATCCCACAGGGAATAGCTTGGCCAACAAGTAAGTAAAATTACTAAACTTTTGGTGCAAGTCTCGTAAAAGGGGGGATTGTAATGTGTAACGAAAACAATAAAGTAAAAGCTGAAAATAGCAAAGTAAAGAGAGAAAGATTGTTACGTAAGTTGTAAACAATGAGAATTGAAGCATTGGGGTTATGTCCACCTTCTGAGGTATACGTATCTATTGGCTATGAGTGTGTAGAGTCTTGACAAGCAATTGCTTATAGAGAATTGTAGTCGATGGTAAATCCAAGCGTCTCTCGACCTGAACAAGGACTATTTCACTTTAACTCTCTAGAGCTTAAAGCGTGTCTAACGGTACGAATTCTCCAAGAGGTTAGTCCAGTTACGGCACTAGCTTTTTAATAGGAAAGGGTGTCCTACTACCTTGACATTATCTCTTTTCAGACAAATAACCTTTCTCTCGAACAAGTTAAATGTTAGACTGGCGTTATTCTATGCGTCTGCAGCCACAAGAATTTGCATTAAGATGAAGAGAATAATGATATAAGCAATATACGTGTCTCGAACTCACAAACACACAGCAATAGATAGTATCTCATTCGGCTTCCATAACCCCAACAGAGAAGTTTAGTTACCCATGAGTGCGAAGGAGATCACGATTTGCATTGTTATTGTTGAGTAATGGCGTGTGGATTAGGTGATAGGCGTGTGGCGTGATTCCTTAGCAAGTAACGATTCTCTTGTTGTGGAATTTAAGAATAGAATTAATGGAAAGATTAGAAGAGTTGTAATTGAGAGGTAGAATGTGTCTCTCCACTAAGGGAGGACTTCATTAAAAATCTCTAGCATGATAGGGTATTTATAATACTCCTATCCTACTCCTACTATGCTAATGAAATAAATAACCAAATCCTACTAAACTAAGGAAATACTTAACCCATTTGTACTAGGTTAATGTAACATTCTCCTAATACAAATAAACTAATGAAATACATAACCCAATTGTACTAGGTTAATGTATCATTGTCAAAATCCAGCTTTGTATCTGTAAGTCCCCAAAGTCTTCAGAAATGTTATTTTAGCCCGGGACAGATTTTCCATGCAGCAGTTTTGGTCCTTAGGCGTGTAGACTTCCTTCCCTTCCTTTGTGAGCTTTCTTTTGCGTCAAGTAAGCCATAAAATGCTGTATTTTGCATCATTTATACCTGAAACTTTCCTAATCATGTTCGTTAGCTCATTTACAGGAAAAAGGACTAAAAGTGCATGAAATATATAATTTGTTCTCAAAACTAGGCTAAAATATGGGCAAAATATATTGATATAGGCGTGTAAATTCGCCTATCATCAACACCCCACACTTGCAGCTTTGTTCGTCCTCGAACAAAATATCATGTCCTTCTAAGCATCAACTTAGGGTTTTTACAGCAACAACACAAAACATTCTTCAAGACAAGCACAAAAATTATCAACAAAGAGTAGCTTCCCGATTATAAGTAGAAACAGTTTAACCTCTAGCGTAGACTAGTGATGGTGATCAACTCGCATGCAAACGTTAAGGTACATAGAATCATATACAACTATCCAAAGCTCATCAACCATGTGTTTCTCACAATATAGTACCCATAATTACTCACAAATATAGCATATTTTTCAAACATGGGTGTCAAAATGTCCTTGCTCTCACTCTCACAAAGAATTCATATGTAGCAACTGATGTCCATAGGCTTGCCCTTAATGTAGTACTCTACTAAATGTCAGAATGCTAAGCTTAGGATCAAGTAGGTCTTTTGATGGTTGTAATGTAGGCTAAGGGACGGGTAGGATCAGCTATTTTGGCCAGAAATAGTGACTAAGTTCCTAAGCATTTTAATACATCACATTGTATCATTGACACTTTTTTCTTTCAACCTTTCTTTATTTTATTCTTCCACCCTTGTTCTCATCTTTTGTTTTTTAATTTTAAGCACAACTCACTTTTCATCTTTCTTTTCCTTTTTCTTTTCACAACATACCTCTTATGATAGCACTTTCTTTTTCATAACACATTCAAGCACCATTACAATTTAAAGCATCATACTTACCCAATTTCCTCTTATGTTGTCACATGACTTTTTTAATTTAAAGCACTTAGGAATTTGGATCAAATTACGGTCTTGAAAAAAATGGATTAGGCTTACATACAAGGTTGTCAAAGAAAATAGGCTAAAGGCTCAAAAGGGTTTAACTAGGATGATGTCCATGGGTAGGAAAAACTGAAGGTAAACAAATATAGGTTGCCAAAGAAATGCCTAAATCATATCCTAAACTTACACTCCTTATTTTCTCTTTGCATACATACCGGGCAAGTTCTAGCATCAGCCACAATCATAGAATATACTATTATCTCACACACACAAGGCACATGGTCGACTTGATTGGAAGTAATATAGACTCTCGACCCAACAAGTGAAATAATTGAACCACACAATATCACATAATGAGTCACAACTAGAGTCTAAACATCTCAATAGTCACAATTGTAGCACATACTCTTATTATAATCTCATGCTGCCTATCAAAATAATTTCATGCGAAGCTAAAAAAATTTTGACTACTAAAAAACAAAACGAAACAAAAATGAAACAAAAGCAAACAAACATAGATGCGAATAGAGAAGTATAGCATGCAATACCACCACCCCACACTTAGTCGGGACACTGTCCTCAGTGGAAAATAAATACGAGGAACCTGGTTGGTCGGACTTATCCTCTATGTCTGGGGTCATACCCCTTGCATTGGAATCATCATCAGAGTCGTCATCCTTAGAAGTTCCTCATAAGTATCTCACTTAATTCCAAGCGTGAGTTGAGGTGTTTGCAGCGAGGAGGGTTCTCCTTGCTCCTTGCGGCCTCTTTTCTTGCCCTTTTGGGAAGTGGTAGCCTTCTTCCTTGCCTTTTCTCTCTTTAGGTGCCATTGTACCTGAGACTTGAAATAGTGTTAATGGTAGCACAATCTAAATGGATACAATCTATACACAGACAGTAGGGGTACCACCCCACACTTAGGTTGTTGGCACCAACTAGTGAGGTGAAAGTGATCGATTACTCAGAATTCATCGACATACATTTTAGGATTGTATTCCGACAAGAAAATCAGCAATGCATTACTTACTTGAAGCCATTGGACTACTTTCATGGTAGCTATAGCAACACTACTACATAGGGGTTACCATATGGAATAGTTATTCTTACAACAATCACAACCTCTTATGTCGGTAGGCACTATAAGTCTTATCCCGATGGCCGGGATAGTCTAACATGTAAGTATCCAAACAACAATCTTAAGCACTATTCATAGCCATAGTAATTTCGTAAATACCATAACAATGCTATTAAAACCAATTTCAAGTCGGAAACAAGTAAAGATTTTCCTACGTACATGTTCACTCACATGATTTTGTATCAACAATCCAAACACATGAACACCACCAACAATCTTATACTATTTAGCAATTCATAATAGACATAGAAACGTAGTACTTACGAGAAATAAATGAAGAATAAGAGAGTACTTACTTGCTTGAAGCTTGTGGAGATGGTTTTGTGAATTGGAAGAGCAAAAGAAGAAAATTTTGAGAAGATTTGGAAGAGTATGCGGCGCCTTTAGGGTATATTCTAGTGTGGTTGCGTTATAAAACTAAGTCCCCTTTATATAGGAAGAGTATGGGTCGGGTTATGACCCATTTACAATTGGTTTTGGAGACAAAATTCCCACATATGCGGCATATAATGCTTAGCATAGACATGACATATGCGGCGCATTGTCTATAGCATAATGGGACATATGCGCCGCATAGTCTATGGCATTTGTAGACATATGCGCCGCAGAGTCTATGGCATATGAGATACTGAGACCAAATGCCATAGCATAGTCGGCGCATAGTCAAAAGCATACCTAGGAATAGGCGGCGCATAGTGTATAGCACACTAGATTCCGAGACCTTAGGCTATAGGATAGGTAGTGCATCATTCGTGGCCTAGTTTTATCAAGGCCTAGCCTTCCTCGATGCCTATTTTGGCGTGAGAAATGCTCAATCCATAGCCTTATGCATCACCATTCCTAACTTACCAACTTTACCATCCAATGCGTCCAAATCGGCAATTGAAATCAATCTCCTCGTTGACTACTTCTTGCACCTATATTTGCTCAAAACAAATGAAAACGATTAGTACGTTGGGTTGCCTCCCACCAAGCGCCTTAGTTTTGGTCGTGGCACGACTCTTATTTTTGGATTTTCATTTATCAAGTACTAGAACGAAAAAAAATGATGAAACGATAAAACAATAAAATGATAAAACAATAAAACGATGGGTTGCCTCCCATCTAGCGCCTTATTTATTGTCGTGGCACGACATGGTTACCTCGAGTACTCAGACTTCGTCGAGGTAAGTGATGGATCATTTTCTGAAAGGATTTAGACGACAGTGAGGCTTACCTGTGGGCATGCGATCTTTTTCGAGATGGCTCCTACATTTCTCCGGAGAGTCACCAATTATATCATCAATAGTCCAACCCATAGCTCTCTTATACCTCATCAGAGCAGAGATGAGAGCCTCCACGTGCTGTTCACTTAAATCATCCACCACACTTATCGGAAGTATACTTCCACTTTCCAAGAACACATACCTTAGATAATCGGGAAGCTCTTGCAATTCTAGCATTGGTGGCTCGTCAATGAGAGTCTTCGCTGTTGGTTGATTCTTGAGATCACAATCTGGTTGCTTAGGAGTATAAGGCTCTATTTCTGTTAGAGCAATCATAAGTTCTTCATAACCTTCATTATCTTCATGCTCAACTTTCAGTGGCACAGCAGACAATGGCTCAACAGTAGGTTGTTTCTCTATAGATAATTCTGTCGTATCCTCATGATGAACATATAACTCATTCATATCGTTGGGCTGCTTCATTGTTTTGCATATATCAAACCGTACCACTTCGTCATTAATTCAAAACAAAAGCTCATTATCTTTCATGTCAATAAGCACACTTCCAGTTGCAAGGAAGGGATGTCCCAAGATGATGGGAACTTCAGAATCCTCCTTACAATCCAGAATAACGTAGTCTGCAGGAAAGATGAATGAAGAAACCTTCACCAACACATCATTCAAGATACCCACAGGTCGTTTTACCGACCTATCAGCCATCACGAGCCTCATATTGGTTGGTGTAGGGTTTCCCAACCCCAACTTTTTGAAGATAGATAGTGGCATCAAATTGATGCTAGCTCCCAAATCGCACAATGCCTTAGCAAAATCCAATGATCCAATTGTGCAAGGAATAGTGAAAGCTCCAGGATCTGCCTTCTTTTGAACTAGCGATCTTGTAGCGATTGCACTACAATGATGAACATTATCCGCCAAGTCATAACTTGCTGCCCGCTTCTTTGTCAAGAGATCCTTCATAAATTTTGCATACCCAGGCATTTGTTCAAGTGCCTCCACTAATGAAACATTAATGGTGAGCTGCTTTAACATATTCATGAATTTGCTGAACTTTGTGTCATCCGCCACCTTCTTCAATCTTTGGGGAAAAGGTGGTGGTGGGTATGGAAGTATTCTCTCCACGGTTTTTTTCTCCTCTTTCTTCTGTTTTTCCACTTTTTCAGGCTGCACGTCACTAGGTGAAACGTCCCTGACGTTGGGAGTAGTTGTTGCGGCTTCTTCTCCTTTTGTAACGTCACGAGGTGTAATGTCCATGTCCGCAACTTCGTCAACCACTTGCTTGCCTTTTGCTGAAGTTTCCAGCACCTTACCACTTCTGGTAGTGATGGCCATGCATGACCCATCATTCTTTGGGTTTTGCACAGTATCGCTTGGTAAGGTGCCAGCCTTTCTTTGATTAAATGCTGCTGAAAGTTGGCTCAATTGCTGCTCTATTTGCCTAATAGAAGTGGAATGAGAATCAACTAGTTGCTTCATGGAGGACAAATCATCAATCACCTCCTTAACTCCTGCGCTCGTTGCTTCCACTCCTTTCAATAACTTAGCCATCATGTCTTCCATACTCCCAGAATTAGATGTGGTGGTATCACGTCTACCAGGGGGAACGTACAAACCACTCTTTTCATTATTTTTCTTCCAACTACCTTGGTCTTTGCTTCCAGATTTATCATAATAGTTCCGACCTTGGTTTCCTTGGGCATTCCCACGGAAACCCCCCTGATTGTTCAAGTAGTTGGCCTCCTCTTCAGAATCAGATTCGTCTCTTCCTTTTAGCGCTACAGCTTTCACTTTTTCGGTCTTCCCTGATAATAAGTGCTTTGTCAGAAGATCCAATTGTGTTTTCATGTGCGCCATGTCTTGCTCACGTTCTTCTTCTCTTCTTCTTTGGTCTGCAGACATGCCAATAGATAAAGTGGGGCTTGCTACCTCAGAATCCCTGGTATGCCAAGCTCTACTTTGCTTTGTCATGCGATCTAGCATATTGCTTGCTTGACCAAAGGTGAGGTCCATAAATGATCCTCCAGCCGCGTTGTCCACCACTGGTTTAGTTATTGAATTCAAGGCTCTATACAAGATCTCCATGAGGTGAACATTAGTCATGTGATGGTTTGGGCATCTCGCTAGCTTTGTCTTGAACCTCTCCCATGTTTCATGAAGAGCTTCAGTGGGAAACTGACGAAAGTTGTTGATTTCATCTCTCAATTGCGCCCTCTTGGATGACGGAAAGAATCTTTCTAGGAAAGCATCTCTCAATTGCCTCCAATTTGTAATAGAATCAGGAGTCAGCCCATTCAACCATAGTGTTGCCTCCCCAGACAGAGACAATGGAAATAGACGTAATCGAATTGCATTCTGACCAACACCAGGATTGTCAAACGACTTGCATGTAGAAATAAAGTTGATGAGATGCATATTCGGATCATCGCCTGCTAGTCCACCAAATAATCCCTTGAGTTGCAATAACTGAATCATGGTGCTTGTGATATTAAACTTTGCTCCGGGTGCCAATGGCGGAAGAATAATAGCTCCGGTGGCACCAGGTCCGTCCAGATCGTCCTCATCGTCATGATTTGTTGCACGTCCTGGGTTATCAATGTTTTGTTGTTGGACTTGAGCAGCGGCAAGAGCAGCTAATCTTGCTTGCTCGTGTTGAGCAGCCATCCTGTCGATTTCAGCTTGTGCCTCAATTGATGCACTGAATAAACCTAAAAAAAACAAAAAAAACAACTAAAAGTAAAAGTACGAGAATCTTTGACCAAAGGGTCTAGTAATTATCACGAACTTGATTGACACTCGTATTCCCCGGCAACGGCGCCAATTTTTGATAACGCTCAATCTACAGCTCTCGTGAGTGTAAAGCAGTCATTAGCAAATATAGAACCCAACCTGGGTTGGGAGTCGATCCCACAGGGAATAGCTTGGCCAACAAGTAAGTAAAATTACTAAACTTTTGGTGCAAGTCTCGTAAAAGGGGGGATTGTAATGTGTAACGAAAACAATAAAGTAAAAGCTGAAAATAGCAAAGTAAAGAGAGAAAGATTGTTACGTAAGTTGTAAACAATGAGAATTGAAGCGTTGGGGTTATGTCCACCTTCTGAGGTATACGTCTCTATTGGCTATGAGTGTGTAGAGTCTTGACATGCAATTGCTTATAGAGAATTGTAGTCGATGGTAAATCCAAGCGTCTCTCGACCTGAACAAGGACTATTTCACTTTAACTCTCTAGAGCTTAAAGCGTGTCTAACGGTACGAATTCTCCAAGAGGTTAGTCCAGTTACGGCACTAGCTTTTTAATAGGAAAGGGTGTCCTACTACCTTGACATTATCTTTTTTCCAGACAAATAACCTTTCTCTCGAACAAGTTAAATGTTAGACTGGCGTTATTCTATGCGTCTGCAGCCACAAGAATTTGCATTAAGATGAAGAGAATAATGATATAAGCAATATACGTGTCTCGAACTCACAAACTCACAGCAATAGATAGTATCTCATTCGACTTCCATAACCCCAACAGAGAAGTTTAGTTACCCATGAGTGCGAAGGAGATCACGATTTGCATTGTTATTGTTGAGTAATGGCGTATGGATTAGGTGATAGGCGTGTGGCGTGATTCCTTAGCAAGTAACGATTCTCTTGTTGTGGAATTTAAGAATAGAATTAATGGAAAGATTAGAAGAGTTGTAATTGAGAGGTAGAATGTGTCTCTCCACTAAGGGAGGACTTCATTAAAAATCTCTAGCATGATAGGGTATTTATAATACTCCTATCCTACTCCTACTATGCTAATGAAATAAATAACCAAATCCTACTAAACTAAGGAAATACTTAACCCATTTGTACTAGGTTAATGTAACATTCTCCTAATACAAATAAACTAATGAAATACATAACCCAATTGTACTAGGTTAATGTATCATTGTCAAAATCCAGCTTTGTATCTGTAAGTCCCCAAAGTCTTCAGAAATGTTATTTTAGCCCGGGACAGATTTTCCATGCAGCAGTTTTGGTCCTTAGGCGTGTAGACTTCCTTCCCTTCCTTTGTGAGCTTTCTTTTGCGTCAAGTAAGCCATAAAATGCTGTATTTTGCATCATTTATACCTGAAACTTTCCTAATCATGTTCGTTAGCTCATTTACAGGAAAAAGGACTAAAAGTGCATGAAATATATAATTTGTTCTCAAAACTAGGCTAAAATATGGGCAAAATATATTGATATAGGCATGTAAATTCGCCTATCATCACTTTAACCGAAGTGAAGGGGGGAAGGAGATTTTTTTAGGGTAGTAACCTGATATTGCAGTTATGGATGATGGAGCATTTACATGCGCTATCTTTAGTTAGATTAGATGTGTTAGATCGTTGTATTCCCAATAGAGTGAAAGCCATGGATTCCAGGTTGCGTTTGGATAAATTCTCGCTACCCGTGGGATTCGACGCTTGGATTGAATTTCTTGAATCAAGAACCGGGGATAACATTTTGTGGACTTATCTATGGTTTCGACCAAAGATAATCTTATTGGGTTGTCAGACGCAGCTTCCTTTAGTTATGATAGGGCTCAATTGCACTAGACCATACAGTCCTTCTAGGGTAATGCGCCAGTTGGGTAGACTGCAGGACGTGCCACCAACAATGGATCTTCTGAAGGATGTTGAGTACTTCAAGGATCAAGCATTAGGTGAGAGCAAGTATGAACAATTTTTGAAACACGCAACAAAGCTGGGTGTGGACACACTCAAAGAAAGTTTGGATAATCCGGGCTACACTCAAGGATATGGGGTTTGGCTTCAATCTATCCCTCAGGGTATCAGTCAACCCTTACCAGCACATCTTAGAGGGAGAATACAGGAAGAATGCATAGTAGACAACCATCAGGATGAAAGTGTAGGGTCCAAAGTAGAAAGACTGAGAGTTCAGTTAGCAGATTTGTTGAAGACGGTAGAAAGGTGTCAGGATAATCTTTTCAAGTGCACTCCTCATGAAGCAGGAATACGGGCCCGAAGTTTCCTCCCCGGTATCATGGTGTCTTTACAGGATATGCTACAAAGTTCAAATGGGAGAAAGAGAACTTCAGAGGTAGATCCATATCAGCCAGGGTCATAACGTAGAGCACCAGTCTGAAAGACCATTTCCTATCTTATTTCAGTTTGAGTCTTTTATGTGCCTGCCATTATAGGGTGATGTCTGCTTTAAGTTGAAGTCAAGTTTGTTTTGGTATTAGGGTCTTTATTAGTAATTTCACGTATGTCGTCTTAGGGGTCTGGAATATTGTTCGTATTTGTTGTTTAGTTTTGAAGTGGTCCTAAATTCTTTGTATATTTTTGTTGTTTCTTTCATCAAAATGTTATGATGTCACGTCTTTCCTTTGTTTGTTTATTTTCGTTTTCAAAAAAAAAAAATGGGTAATTTTTATGCACGTGCTGCCCGAACTACGCAAGATCTAATTCATGTACAACATGATACGTAGGCAACCTACTTTTAGGTTCGATCTAATCATTTTGTTTTGTTGTTTTTCATTATTTTTCCTCTTTTAAGGAAAAAAAAACCATAAAGAATGATAAAATAAAGGTAGATAACGAGAGAAAGGAAAAGAACAGAGATGGATACGAAAAAATAATAAGTCTAGAAAAAAAAGTGTAGACAAAAATCAGGATGATGTTAAAATGACCTCGCTACCCTCAAAAGCTGGTAGAAATGAACATGAATTTTGGACAATGTTACCAATGTGATTCCCATGCTTGTTGTGTGCCCTAATCCTAACGGATGTCGTCTTTGATGAGCATGTTCTTTCAGATAACAGTGGTAGGTTTGCAACACTCTGGCTAGTCACCCATACTTCACTAGATCCAAAGCAAAGCTCGCCATGGCTAGTAGGGAGATTGAAAATTCGCTCATTGACCCGGATCAGGATCACAGGAAAGAAAGTTCTGAACACAATGATGAGGTAGTAAGGCTCAGACAACAATTGATAGATTTACACCGGGCATGGGCCAGCGGAATGCCTCCTCTTCCGCTCCCTGAAGGTCTTGCGAATATCTCTAACTGACCACCGCTCTCTCAGGCACAATGCTCTGCTCCTACTGAGTCACCTGAGCACGCGCCAGGATTCACTCCACGACACTATTATCCTGGCAGTTCTGGTGTGCCTTTGGCAGCTCCCCAATCAAGACCCGCTGCTCAGCCAGCGCCACTGATCACATCGGTATTCGTGGCTCCGCCACCACATGAAACTCCCATATATACTGTGCGTCCCACAATGAGGCTTCCTAGGTCTGCCAGTGAGCCCGTACTGAAGGTTTCAGATAGTCAGTATTATGCCCCGGAGCCTACTTTGCAAATGAATAAACCGTATGGGTACACTCAGCCGCCTGCATTTCCATTTGATATGGAGAAACCTGTCGCAGCAGAGGAACAAGATATCATAGCTCGGAAATTGAAAAGTTTAGAACAGGCTATGAGGAATTTGCAAGGAATCGGAGATTATAGGAGTGTTTCCTATAAACATCTTTGCATGTTCCCAGACATCAAACTTTCCCCCAGTTTTAAGATGCCTAAGTTTGAGAAGTATGCAGGACACGGTGATCCTGTTGCACACTTGAGACGTTATTGCAACTAGTTGACGGTTGCAGGAGGAAAGGAAGAACTACTCATGTCCTTCTTTGGTGAGAGTCTTTCTGATCTGGACTCAGAATGGTTTATCGATCAAAATATCGATAAATGGAACAGCTGGGATGATTTGGCTTCTAAATTTGTTCAACATTTTCAGTATAACATCGACCTGATTCCGGACAAAAAATCTTGGTCAACACGAAGAAAAAGAGCATTGACGGTTTTAGGGAATTCGCGATAAGGTGGCGTGAACAGGCCGTCAGGGTAAAGTCTCCAATAAAAGAAAGTAAGTTGGTAGAAGTTTTCATTCAGGCACAGGATGAGACCTATTTTCAACATTTACTTCCGACAATGGGAAAGTCTTTTATGGACGTCCTCAAATTGGGGGAGATGATAGAGGACGAAATTAAGACCGGCCGAATAGTGAGTTTTGCCGCATTAAAAGCCACCACACAAGCGATTCAAGGTGGATCTGGAACATTTGGAGGTAAAAAGAAGAAAGAGGATGTCGCGACTGTCGTAGCTGAAACCCATTCCTATCCCAAAAGACCACCTCGACCCTTTCCCCAATCCCAAGCCTAAGTCTACGCCCAAGCTCCATATATTCCTCCCCACCATTACTACCCTCCACAAAACCCTTTATATTCCATTTCACTACCCCCGTACCCAGTAAATAACGCACAACCATATGCCCGAACTCCTTCTTACCCTCAGTGGCGCGCGCAAGCTCCACAAAATCGTCCATTCACTCCACCAAATTACCAAAACCCCTCCAGACCCAGATTTCAGCCTAGGCCCGAGCATAAGAAGGAGAAGGCGGTCAAAACTCAATTCACACCTCTTGGTGAGTCATATGCTAGCTTGTTTGATAGGTTGAGAAAGTTGAAGGTTTTAAGACCAATTCAAGGAAGGCTTTCAAATCCATCGCCGAGGAATCTCGATTATTCTTTAAGGTGTGCGTATTGTTCTAATATGCCAAGACATGATATCGAGAAATGCTGGCATTTAAAGATAGCTGTCCAAGATTTAATTGACATAAATCAGATGTTGGTCCAGGCCCTGGAAGGTCCAAACATTAACCAGAATCCGTTGCCAACCCATGCTAAAGTCAATATGTTAGAATTGATATATGACAGGAAAGAGTCTTCGAGGGGTTATAAGCCTATTGTTAAGATACAGACCATTGAGGAGAAATCGCTGAATGTAGCAGAGTCTTTGAAAGCAATGTCATTGAATCGGGAAAGAATAAGAGAAGATAAAGCCCAAGAAAATACAAAGAAACCCCTGATCACAGTACAAGGCGCCAGAAGGTATGTTGATTCAAGTCAGGATAAACCTAAGTTGACGGTGGTGGGAGCTCTGAGTCAGCCCATCTTGATGGTGAAAGGAGCACTGGTAGTGCCTATTGTCCTTAAACGAGTGACCCAACCTCCGATAGTTGATACGAAAAGAGTTCCTTGGAATTATGGGTGGATTGTGATAACCTATCACGGGAAAAAAATTGTGGAAGATGTAGATGAGGTAGGGGGTTTGACTAGGTCAGGAAGATGCTTTGTGCCTGAAAGCTTAAGAAAGTCCAAGCCAACGGTGAGTGGACCGTCATCTATCAAAAAGCCTATCACCGAAGAAGAAGACGAAGAATTTTGGAAAAAGATGAAATTGCCAGAGTATTCAATATTGGACCAGTTGAAGAAAACCGCTGCTCGAATTTCCCTTTTATCTTTGCTGTTGCACTCCAAGGAGCATCGTGATGTTTTACTTAATGTATTAAATGAAGCATATGTTCCAAGGGAGATTACAATCAACCAACTTGAGAAAACGGTTGGAAAAATCTTTGAGGTCAATCGGATCAGCTTTTCTGATGATGAATTGCCTATTGAAGGTACTGGCCATAACCGGGGCCTTTACATTACAGTGAAGTGTGAACATTTCTATGTCACTCATGTTATGATTGATGGAGGTTCAGGTGAAAATATTTGCCCTATTTCTACTTTGCAAAAGTTGAATATTGGTGCTGACAGGATCAGGCCCAACAATGTATGTGTTAGGGCTTTCGATGGTGCAAAATCAAATTCCATTAGCAAAATAGAACTAATGTTGACCATAGGGCCTATTGAGTTCGCCATAGAGTTTCAAGTATTGAATGTAGACTCCTCTTACAATCTGTTATTGGGAAGGCCCTGGATTCACAAGGCCAAGGCGATTGCATCTACACTGCACCAAATGATTAAGTTTGAGCATGACAGGCAAGAAGTAGTTATTCATGGTGAAGGAGATTTGTCAGCCTACGAAGATTCTCCCTTTTCTCTTATTGAAGCAAATAACGTAGAGGAGACATTCGTTTATTAAATTTTTGATACAGTGCTAGTGAATCGTATCCTTGAATGACAGGCTATACCGGGACCACAATTGTCTTCTGCTTCTATCATGATGGTTAGTGAACTTTGGAAATATGGATTTGGGAGCGTCTCTGCACGGTATAGTTCATCCCATCTGTCCGAGTGAGAACATGGGCAATTTGGTCTAGGATTTGAGCCTACGACGGATGATCTGAAGAAAGCCAAGGAAAGGAAAAAGGAAATATGGTCACTCTCTCGCCCAATGCCACTACTCAATGAATCATTTGTTAAGGGCGGTGCCACGAAGCATGTGAAATTTGAGGTTGAATTGGTTGATGACTTCCAGAACCTTTTTATTAAAGTTGATATGGTCGAAGCAGGAGAAGGTACCAGTATCGCAGGCGTGCAATTCATAGGTCCAGCTGTCCGGCTCAATAATTGGGAAGTCACTCCTCTCCCCGTCAGGAGGGAGTTTTGGTAGTTTATTTTGTTTTTCTTTCTGTTTATCCGAGCTATTTCAGGGTTGTAATTCAGATTTTAGTTTTTTATGTTATGTTGGCATCTATGTTTAAACCCTTCTATCTTTTTATTTAATGAAAAGCAATGTCCCTTTTGTTTCATGTCTAATATATTTTGTTTTTCTTTTCTTACACAGTTCTCTTTATGCTGATTCTAATGACATGACATACATGCAGAATTTTCAGCCTGATCTTAAAATCCAAACTAATCAAGATGTAATGAAGCAGGATGGGGAATATAATGAAGAAAAATCACTAGAAGAAATAAGCAAAGAGTTGGAACAGTTTGAAGACAAATCGAATCCTAATTTGAATGAGACTGAGCCAATAAATCTAGGGGATCAAGAAGATGTTAGGGAAACTAAAATCAGTGTACATGTTTTGCCACAGCTAAAAGATAAAATGATTCAAGCATTAATGGATTATAAGGATGTTTTTGCATGGTCTTATGATGATATGCCTGGTTTAAGCACTGAATTAGTGGCTCACAAATTGCCAACTGATCCCACGTTCCCTCCAGTCAAACAGAAGTTGAGAAAGTTTAAAATGGATATAAGTATTAAAATTAAAGAGGAAATCATGAAACAACTTGAAGCCAAAGTAATTCGTGTGGCTCGCTATCCCATGTGGTTATCCAATGTTGTTCCCGTACCAAAGAAAGATGGAAAAATTCGAGTGTGTGTTGATTACCGTGATTTGAACAGAGCAAGTCCGAAAGATGATTTTCCACTGCCCAACATCCATATTTTGTTAGAAAACTATGCTAAACACGAGGTTGCCTCTTTTGTGGATTGCTATGCCGGATATCACCAGATCATTATGGATGATGAAGACGCAGACAAGACGTCTTTTATCACACCATGGGGGACTTATTGTTATCGAGTGATGCCGTTCAATTTGAAGAATGTTAGAGAAACATATATGAAAGCCATGACCACTATGTTTCATGACATGATGCGTAAGGAGATTGAGGTCTACATGGATGATGTGATTATTAAGTCAAAAAGTCAGGCCGACCATGTTAAAGATTTAAGAAAGTTCTTTGAAAAGCTTCGCAGGTATAATCTCAAACTCAACCCGGCAAAATATGTATTTGGAGTTCCATCTGGAAAGCTGTTGGGGTTTGTAGTCAGCCGTCGGGGAATTGAATTGGATCCCTCAAAAATCAAAGCCATTTAGGATTTGCCCCTGCCCAAGAATAGAACGGAGGTGATGAGTTTGCTTAGTAGACTAAACTACATTAGAAGGTTTATTGCTCAACTCACAACCACTTGTGAGCCCATATTCAAGTTGCTAAAAAAGAGTGCTGCGCTAAAATGGACTGAAGAATGTCAGGAAGCGTTCAATCGAATCAAAAGATATTTGTCAAATTCGCCTGTGCTGGTACCCCCAGAGCTTGGTAGGCCTTTGATCTTATATTTATCAGTTATGGACAATTCTTTCGGTTGTGTCCTAGGTCAACATGATGTCACGGGCAAAAAGGAGCAGGCTATTTATTATCTTAGTAAGAAGTTCACCACTTATGAGTTCAGGTATACTCTTCTTGAAAGGACGTGTTGTGCCCTAACTTGGGTAGCACAGAAGTTGAAGCATTATTTCTCATCCTATACTACTTATCTCATCTCCCGCATGGATCCTTTGAACTATATCTTTTAGAAGCCTATGTCGACGGGTCAATTGGCAAAGTGGCAAATATTGCTTATCGAGTTCGACATTGTATATGTGACTCGAACCGCCATGAAATCCCAAGCCTTGGCAGATCAACTTGCTGAGAATCCCATCGATGAAGAGTATGAGCCATTAAAGACATATTTTCTTGACGAAGAAGTGTCGTGTGTCGATGAAGTCATTATAGATGCTGATCCAGGTTGGAGGTTATTTTTTGATGGAGCTATCAATATGAAAGGAGTCGGAATAGGTGTGGTTCTTATCTCTGAATCGGGACAATATTTCCCGGTAACAGCATAACTTCGATTCTACTGTACTAACAATATGGAAGAGTATGAAGCCTGCATTCTTGGTTTGAGGTTAGCTGTTGATATGGGAGTCCAAGAATTATTAGTGTTGGGAGATTCGGATTTGCTCGTCCATCAAATTCAAGGAGATTGGGAGATACGAGATTTGAAGCTCATACCGTATCGACAATTCTTACAGGAGCTATGTCAACGGTTTGTGTTAGTAAAATTTAGGCATATTCCAAGGATTCATAATGAAATTGCTGATGCTCTAGCCACTCTGTCTTCAATGCTCCAATATCCTGATAAAGCCTACATCGATCTAGTGCATATACAGAGTCGTGATCAGCATGCTTACTGTAATGCGGTTGAAGAAGAGCTCGATGGAGAACCCTGGTTCTTGGATATCAAGCGGTACATTCAGTCGGGAGAATACCTAGCATATGCCACCAACGATCAAAAGAGGACTATTAGGCATTTGGCTAGTGGATTTTTCTTAAGTGGGGGAATCTTGTATAAGAGGAGCCCAGATCTGGGACTTTTAAGGTGTGTAGATGCAAAAGAAGCCTCGACAATCATGGTTGAAATACACTCTGGAGTCTGCGGGTCACACATGAACGGTCATGTCTTGTCAAAGAAGATTCTTTGAGCAGGTTATTACTGACTTACTATGGAAAGAGATTCTATTTAATTTGTTCGAACGTGCCATCAATGTCAGGTACACGGTGATCTGATACATTCTCCTCCTGTTGAGTTGCATGCAATGGCCGCTCCATGGCTGTTCGTGGCTTGGGGAATGGATGTGATTGGACCGATTGAGACGAAGGCATCAAATGGGAATAGATTCATTTTGGTAGCCATTGACTACTTCACAAAGTGGGTAGAAGCAGTAACTTTCAAGTCAGTGACAAAGAAAACTGTGGTAGATTTTATTCATGCCACTATCATTTGTAGTTTTGGAATTCCTAAGATGATCATTACAGATAATGCTGCCAATCTCAATAGTCATTTGATGCAAGAAATATGTCAATAGTTTAAGATCGCGCATCGAAATTCTACTCTATATCGCCCAAAGGCCAATGGTGCTGTAGAAGCCGCCAATAAGAATATAAAAAAGTTGCTGAGAAAAATAGTACAAGGGTCTAGACAGTGGCATGAAAAGTTGCCGTTTACATTGCTAGGTTATCGCACCACTGTTCGCACTTCCACAGGGGCAACTCCATATTTATTGGTGTATGAGACAGAAGCAGTCATCCCTGCAGAAGTTGAAATTCCCTCTCTTCGAGTCATTGTAGAAGCAGAGATTGATGATGACGAATGGGTAAAAACCCGACTGGAACATTTGAGTTTGATTGAGGAAAAAAGGCTAACGTCTGTGTGTCATGGCCAGTTGTATCAGAGGAGGATGGCTCGAGCGTATGACAAAAAGGTCCGTTCCAGGAATTTTGAAGTTGGTCAGTTGGTATTGAGACGTATCCTTCCTCACCAGGTTGAAGCGAAAGGCAAGTTCTCCCCTAACTGGCAAGGTCCCTTCGTTATGAAGAAAGTGTTGCCCAATGGAGCCTTATATTTGACAGATATTGAAGGCAAAATGGCAGAAATGGCTATCAATGCTGATGCGGTCAAAAGATACTATGTATGATATTTGATCCTTTGTTGATATTATTGCACGTTTAGTGCTTGTATTTTTGAAGATTGAAATGATGAAGGCATTTTATTCTTCTATCCAAACATTGTGTCATCCCTTGTTTACCCGTTTGAGCTTCATTTTATTTTTTTCTTTCTTCTTTCATATCCCTCTTTTGGAATCAAAATAGAGTCAAGGATAAATGTCGAGGAAATTAAAAGAAAAAAAAATCAAAATCAAATCAGAACAAAGAACAAGCTGATGGAACTATGTCCGACCTGATTTTCCTCTCTCGGGAGTGAGATACGTAAGCTGCCCTATTTCGGGCTCGGTCTAACCAAATAAAGATGTGAGATTCACCCAGTCAACAAAGCTGGGGCATGAGTTAATGTGCTGTTTGAGTCGATTCCAAAAGTTGTAAGTCCCACCCCCACTTCAAGTATCGTTTGAGCTCGTTACCATCTTTTCTAACCTTAACCCAAAAGCCAAGTTACAACCAAAGAAAGTTCTTCAGATTAATTTTTGATAATGTTAAGGCTAAGCATGCAATGGATATGATGATACATTGTGAAGTACCACTTGTCTCCCTCAGCATAAGAAATCAGGAAAGAAATACAAAAATGAGAGAGTCTTATTGGTGAAAACCCCCGTGGGCATCATAAGGCGATGACGAGTTGAGAGAAAATGAAAATGAGAGAGTCTTATTGGTGAAAACCTTTGCAGGAACCATAAGGCTATGGTGAGTGGAGAGAAATAAAAATGAGAGAGTATTATTGGTGAAAACCCCTGTAGGCATCATAAGGCGATGGTGAGTTGAGAGAAAATAAAAAGAAAAGTCTTATTGGTGAAAACCCTCACGGGCACCGTAAGGCGATAGAGAGTTCAAGAGAAAAGTGAAAAGTGAAAAGAAAGAGATTTGTTGGCGAAAGTCTTTTAAGATGTCATCAATCTAATGTGATGTATGAGTCCAATGGATTTGAAGAAGCGGCTCAGCGACAAAGGCACAAACTCAACAACAAATGGGGAGTTTGGATAGGAAGATCAGGCAGCTCAATCCAAAATACATGTCATGCTCATTGGAATTGGTTGTCATATTCAGATAAGTTTTCTTTTTGAATATGGGATTGCCCTTTTCTTTCATTTACATATTCATGTTTTTTTCTTTTTTATGTCATTTATCAAAATAAAAGTCACCATCATTTCTTTACATTTTAAGTCAAGTTTGTGTCAAAACAAGCGAGAAAGGATTTCAAAATTTACTACCAGTCTTTCCAATTATACGAGGAAAAGCCACGGAACAGCACAGGAAAGAAATATGATCATAATTCAACACGAAACAAAGAAAGTCTATCAACCGACAGGCTGTTGGATTCGTGGAAGCATTCAAATTTGGGAAAAGGGTGCACCTCAGAGGCATGGTAAAATGGAAGCCCATTGTTCGAGTCAAAACTCACTTCCCTAAATCTGGATTCGGGTAGATGATGCGGCAAGATAGGGCAAGTGTAGCGATTTAGAACAAAGAAGAAAGGAACGAGTGCTGGGAAGATACCTGAGAAGCCAAGATCTGCAAGTCACCGCTAAGTTTTTAACTGACAAATTTTCTTTGTAGAAATAGGGGCAAATTCTCTTCACTTAATTCAGCTACCATTGGAAATGCACATCCGTGGGATTTTACTTTCAGTTCAGGACCCTCCTGAAAAATGGGATTTTACTTTATGTTCAGGACCCTCCTGAAAAATGGGAATTTACTTTCAGTTCAAGACCCTCCTGAAAAATGGGATTTTACTTTCTGCTCAGGACCCTCCTGAAAAATGGGAATTTACTTTCAGTTCAGGACCCTCCTGAAAAATGGGAATTTACTTTCAATTCAAGACCCTCCTGAAAAATGGGATTTTACTTTATGTTCAGGACCCTCCTAAAAAATGAGATTTTACTTTATGTTCAGGACCCACCTGAAAAATGAGATTTTACTTTATGTTCAGGACCCTCATGAAAAATGGGAATTTACTTTATGCTCAGGACACTGCTGAAAAATAAGAATTTTACTTTATGTTCAGGACCCTCCTGAAAAATGGGAATTTACTTTCAACTCTGGACCCTCCTGAAAAATGAGATTTACTTTCAGTTCAGGACCCTTCTGAAAATTGGGAATTTACTTTCAATTCAGTACCCTCCTGAAAAATAGGAATTTACTTTCAGTTCAGGACCCTCCTGAAAAAATGAGATTTTGCTTTCTGTTCAGGACCCTCCTGAAAAATGGTATTTTACTATATTTTCAAAACCCTCCTAAAAAATGGAAAAATGGGAATTTTCTTTTAATTCAGGACCCTCCTGAAAAATGGGATTTTACTTTATGTTCAGGACCCTCCTGAAAAATGGGAATTTACTTTATGTTCAGGACCCTCCTGAAAAATGGGATTTTACCTTCTGTTTAGGACCCTCCTAAAAAATGGGATTTTACTTTCTATTCAGGACCCTCCTGAAAAATGGGATCTTTACTTTCTGTTCAGGAACCTCCTGAAAAATGGGATTTTACTTTATGTTCAGGACCCTCCTGAAAAATGGGATCTTACTTTTGTTCAGGACCCTCGTGAACAATGGGATGTTACTTTCTGTTCAAGACCCTCTTGAAAAATGGGACTTTACTTTATGTTCAGGACCCTCCTGAAAAAATGGGATTTTACTTTATGTTCAGGACCCTCCTGAAGAATGGGAATTTACTTTTAGTTTAGGACCCTCCTGAAAAATGGGATTTTACTTTATTTTCAGGACCCTCCTGAAAAATGGGATTTTACCTTATGTTCAGGACCCTCCTGAAAAATGGGATTTTACCTAATGTTCAGGACCCTCCTGAAAAATGGGATTTTACCTAATGTTCAGGACCCTCCTGAAAAATGGAATTTTACTTTATTTTCAGGACCCTCCTGAAAAATGGGATTTTACTTTATCTTCAGGACCCTCCTGAAAAGTGGGATTTCATTTTATGTTCAGGACCCTCCTGAAAAATGGGAATTTACTTTATGTTCAGGACCCTCCTGAAAAATGGGATTTTACTTTATGTTCAGGACCCTCCTGAAAAATGGGAATTTACTTTATGTTCAGGACCCTCCTGAAAAATGGGATTTTACCTTCTGTTCAGGACCCTCCTGAAAAATGGGATTTTACTTTCTATTCAGGACCCTCCTGAAAAATGGGATCTTTACTTTCTGTTCAGGAACCTCCTGAAAAATGGGATCTTACTTTTGTTCAGGACCCTCCTGAACAATGGGATGTTACTTTCTGTTCAAGACCCTCTTGAAAAATGGGACTTTACTTTATGTTCAGGACCCTCCTGAAAAAATGGGATTTTCTTTTTGTTCAGGACCCTCCTGAAGAATGGGAATTTACTTTCAGTTCAGGACCCTCCTTAAAAATGGGACTTTACTTTATGCTCAGGACCCTCCTGGAGAATGGGATTTTACTTTCTGTTCAGGACCCTCTTGAAGAATAGAATTTTACTTTGTGTTCAGGACCCTCCTGAAGAATGGGATTTGACTTTCTGTTCAGGACCCTCCTGAAAAAATAGATTTTACTTTATGTTCAGGACCCTCCTGAAAAATGGGATTTTACTTTATTTTCAGGACCCTCCTAAAAAATGGGATTTTACCTTATGTTCAGGACCCTCCTGAAAAATGGGATTTTACCTAATGTTCAGGACCCTCCTGAAAAATGGGATTTTACCTAATGTTCAGGACCCTCCTGAAAAATGGAATTTACTTTATTTTCAGGACCCTCCTGAAAAATGGGATTTTACTTTCTGTTCAGGACCGTCCTGAAAAATGGGATTTTACTTTATCTTCAGGACCCTCCTGAAAAGTGGAATTTTAGTTTATGTCCAGGACCCTCCTGAAAAATGGGAATTTACTTTATGTTCAGGACCCTATTGAAAAATGGGATTTTACTTTCTGTTCAGGACACTCCTGAAAAAATAGGGTTTTTCTTTTTGTTCAGGACCTTCCTGAAGAATGGGATTTTACTTTCTGTTCAGAACCCTCCTGAAAAATGGGATTTTACTTTATGTTCAGGACCCTCTTGAAAAATGGGATTTTTCTTTCTGTTCCGGACCTTCCTGAAGAATGGGAATTTATTTTCAGTGCAGGACCCTCCTTAAAAATGGGACTTTACTTTCTGTTTAGGACCCTCCTGGAAAATGGGACAACGCTTTCAAAAATGAAATACTACTTTACTATAATTTTTGTTTGGGATAATTTTCGTTCTAGTTTTAATTTTGGGTTTCAGGAGCCCGCCTGAAGAATAGGGTGATGAAATAACAAGTCAGGAGCCCGCCTGGAGAACGGAGTGAAGAAGTGAAAAGTCAGGCAACAAAGTGATGTATAGAAAGTCAGGAGCCCGCCTGGAGAATAGGGTAAAGAAATGAAAAGTCAAGCAACAAAGCGAAGCAATTGAAAGCCAAGCAACAAGTTGGAAGAAATTGCAAGTCAGGAGCCCGCCTGAAGAATAGGGTGATGAAAGTCGAGTGAGGAACCAATAGAAGCTGTATAGATAGGATTTTCTTAATTTAATTTATGTTTTAACTTGTAATTTTTATTTTTGATGTAATAACAAAGCCGCGGATCGGAACCTCGATGGAACCTCACTTGACTCTCCAACTCGGTATAGTCCACTTCTCTTCCAATCCTTTGAAATACCCGTGACTTAATTATTTTATAATTTGGGTAGGAAGGATGTCTTAAGTCAAGACCCGTTTGTCTTTCTTCCTTCTGTTTCTTTCCCTGAATAATGGTGGGGTCAAATTTGGTCTCGCTATCTACTTCTTTGCCTGAAAACACTTCGTGTTTACATTCAAAGGGGCATGATGTAGACAGCTAATTCCGTCCCTCTCGAAGACCCAAGTTACACATTTTCATCCCTGTCTTACCACGTGCCCTCACCCGTATGATTGTATCCCATAAAAATACAAAAATAACAAACCCACTAACAAACCTAATCCCCAATTATTCTTTTATAACAAAATTAACCACTCCTCCTATCAATTTTGGACAACACATCCCTACCCCATACCCGTGGACCCCACCATTTTAATATATATACATAATTACGCACATACTCAAAGAAAAGGAGGATCAGTAACAAAAAAAAGGACAGAGACCATTTTTTTCAAAAAAAAACCTCATCTTCTTCACTCACCCTCACCGGAAACAACCATACTCACGGACACCATCACAAGATTTTTCATTCATCATACTCTTCACCCACCATCACATCTTTATCCCCACACACATAAATCACTCACCACACATAGACAACAACGATACACAAGCACACAATGAGAGTAAATAGGAGCACACATACGGGAAAGGGGGAGATCGATAAAGAGAGGAGAATAGGGAGAGATCAAGAAAGAGAGTGAAGAATTAAGCAACAAAGGGAAGCGAGAGAGTGAGGGAGAATCGAGAGAGATGATCTGAGAATGATGAAGAGAACCAGAAAGGGGTACTGTTCTGGCAAATTTTGCCTGAGTATGGCCTGAATCCGATTTGGTTTCATGGTTCTTGCCGATGTCTGAGATCACCGGATCTCTGACGACGTGAAACAGTGACCCCAACCCCAAGTCGATCCGAATTTAAGCTAATAATCATTTCTTTTTTCCGTTAAAACTCATCGGATACTACTGCTGTTCGACGGATTCAAACACTGCCAGCTCAAATTTCAGTCTTAGCCATCTAACAATAATAACCAGCAACCAATTTCTAGTAGAATCGACCTGTTCGAATTGTTTTCCTACAAAATCATGTTCGGGTTTGGTTCTTTGTTGCGATTTCTGTTTCGGATGTTTCAGTTGCTCTATATTCTGGGAATTGGATTTCTATTCGTCTCAATCGGGTTGGTCAGTTTTGGATTTCAGTTCTGCGTTACCGAGTTGGAGTTGTTATTGTTGAGGTTTTCTATGCAGGCTTTCGGATTCGTGTTTTCTTAAACATTATTATCAACGAAAATCAATATTCGGAAGGTTCAATTCTATCCTTGCTCCTCTCAATTTTACGTAATCATGAATAATTTGCGTGTTTGGTATGTTCGAATATTTGTTATGTGTTGGTTGATGTTGGTTTCGGACTTTGAAAAGTGAATGGGTAATCAAAGCATGTGTTAATCATTGGTTGGGAATGAATTTGGGGCGGAAGGGAGAAATTGATAAAAGATTAATATTTTTCAGTTTAGTTAATTGATGGATGTTGTCGAATTGGATAGTATCATGATAGGTCAAGTGGGTAGGCAATCGTAGGTTCGGGTAGGCAAAATTTAGAAACAAGTGTTTTGTTGGATGTTTGAATGTGGAGTATGTGTTGAATGTTTTCTACTTTATCGTATTCGATTCAAATATATTCATTTAGCTGGGGAATGCCCCGAGGTCTTTGGTATTTATTCACCGGGGAATGCCCCGACGTATCATGTTGGTGAAAAATGACCGTGATGAAGGCCCGTGGAATTGGCTAAGGCATTGAAGCGTACTATCTAATTTGTCATGTGGAAGAATGTACATGATTTCTAAGAGGTTCAAGTACAAATAATACAAGGGTTTTCAAAATAAGGAAGTACTATGAAATACATATATGTTCGACATGGGATCAAATTTATGCAAGACGCCAAGGAATGACAAAGGTTATTGCTGGTTTGGTATTGCCTAGTTTGATAAACACTATAGAATATACACGCCAAATGATGTTGTCGCCGATATGTTAAGACAATATGGTGTGTCCTTAACCTATACTCAAGCGTGGCGTGCAAAGGAACTAGCAGTTAAGATGTTGCATGGTGATCCAGCAGAATCATATCAAAAACTTCTAGGTTATTTGTACATTTTGGGAAAACAATATCCTGAATCAGTTATTAGTTGGGAAAAAATAGAAGAAAATCATTTCTTGTATGCTTTTGGTTTGTTGGACGTTTCAATACGTGGATGAGAGTATTGCAGACCTATAGTTGTTGTTGATGGTGCTGGGCTAAAATGACTTTATGGTGGGACAATTCTGATTGCAAGCACATTGGATCTAGAAAGTAATAAAGTACTGTTTTACTTATGAATTTCAAGCATAATTTTTTTTTTTTGAAGTATTGAGTTGATTTTTTTAGTATGAAATCGGTATGTCGATAATATTATGAACGGTTTTACAATTTGAGATAAATTTAATTAATATAGATGTTGCTAATGATTGTGTATGCAGGTCATATATTACCCCTTGCTTATGCATTGGTTGATTCTAAAAATATAACATCTCGGACATGATTTTTCTAGAAATTTAGAGAAGCTTTTGGAGAAAGAAATGATATGTGTATCGTGTCAGACAGAAATGACAACATATGGAAAGCAACATCAACAGTCTATCAAAATCTATAGCACCATGCTTGTATTTGGCATTTATGAAAGAATATTAAGGCGAATTTTCGTAAGAAAGTTGATGAACTACATAAGTTGTTTATTGCAATGGCAAAGGCATATACACTTCTAAAATTTGACGAGTTAATGGGGAGAGTCGGCCAAATTGACAAAGAATGAGGGTATATTTGTAAGAAATTCACTTTCATAAATAGGCAAGGGTTCATTCTACGGTAAAGCGTACTTGGATTCTAACATCAAATATTGTTGAATACATAAACAATACAAACAGGAAAGCCAGAAGGTTACCTGTTGTTTTTGTGTTGGATTTAATGAGGTTGACTGTTGAGTGGTGGAATACAAAACATAACGAGAAAGTAAAAAATATATTGACGGTGCTAACAAAAAAATACAATGATATTCTCAATGATAACAAGCAAGAATCGCATAATATGAAGGTATGATTTTAATTTAATTATTTTACAATCTTGAATAAATTCCTTAAAAGTCTTTGTTGTTCTTTGATTTGTTTATTTTATTTTACTGATAATATTTTGAACTGCAATCATGTACTAACCAATAACATTCATTGTAGGTAAGAGCTTCAAATGAATTTTTGCATACCATTACCACTGGAGTTAAAAGGTTTGTTGTATTCCTGCGAAGTAGAAAATGTAGTTGTGGTCGATTTCAATTAGATGAGATACCTTGCTCACATTAAATGGCGCTAATTACATATTGTAACCAACATGGAGAAGACTATTGCTCTGCATAATACAGTAGTAAAATTCTTAAGGATGCTTATGGAATACCAGTTGAGCCTCTTCCTTGTGAGAGTACATGGAATATACCTCAAGAAGTTTTAGATGGATTGTATTACCGCCTGATTCTAAAAGACAACCCGGACGTCCATGTTATGAGAGGTGGAAAACACCAAATGAAGATAAGTGCAAGAGACCCAAGGTTTCATGAAGTAACTGACATAGAGAAGGACACAACAGGAAAACATGCCATAAACATGCTCCTCCCGTTTAATAAATTCTTTTTTTTGAAGTATTTTTCAAGTATGATTTTATAATATTTTTTGGATATTTTTAACAAATAATGCAACTTATCTTTACGTATAATATTTTTGTCCTCATTTTCAACTTTATATTGGTATTTTATAAACATATATATGTGTTTAATAAAAAAATGAAATGAGTTGATATCAAATATGTTGAACGATGTGAAATACAAAAGAAGTGTTAAAGTATCATAACATTATATAAGTGTACAAATGTAGTGCTTAAAAACGAGAATTTTTTTGATACCAACTATTATAATAATACAACAGTAACGAGCATCAAAAATTTAAATCAGTGTAAAACTATACTAACATTATATAATTGTATAAATACAGTGCTTAAAAATAAAAAAAATGTTGAATACCAACAATGGTAATTCAGATAACAGTAATGATCATAAAAAATAGTTAAGAACTAAAAAATTTATGTGTATGTGTATTAGCGAAAATCCTGTATGATGAAATAAAATAAAATGATATCGATTTCATTTAGTGAGTTCAAATACGAAATAACTGTTAAAAGTATCAAAACATCATACATAAAAATCAAAACAAAATGATATCGATGTATGATGAAATCATGTATGATGAAATAAAACAAAATGATATCGATTTCATTCAACGAGTTCAAATATGAAATAACTGTTAAAAGTATCAAAACATCATACATAAAAATCAAAACTAAACTTTGTTCGTACCAACAAGTTAAAAAAGATGACACTAAAAATCTCCAAGCAACAATAAATATCAAATGCCTATCTATTTCTGATTTTTTTAGTGACAGTTGGACAATGTCGATCAATATCTTCGGACCACCTAGTCTGCTAGTAACATTATTAGTCACCTCACTTTCACTTATAGCACCATTGTTTTGCCTTTTTCTATCATAATTCCAAAGTAACTCACCATATCTCATATGATGGTTGGTAGCATTAAACATGTTTGTTGAAATACTTAACAAACCATGATTGATAAACTCTGCAAATGCACACACATACATACCGCAATCACTGTAAAAATAATAATAATAAAAAGTTTAGTACATTACTATATACAATTATAAAATTGTAATTCAAAAAATATAAATATACGTACTTAGACTGTGGAGCCTGTTGAGGAATGTCCCTTACAATAACATACTTAAGTGGATCGGTCATGGACTTGTCAATGTATGCAAGCTCTCTATTCCAACAAATATCAGCTCGTTTACCATAGAAATCAGTGACAAATAAAAATAACGGTATGATGATAGAAAGTGATTGGATATGTCGATGAACATTTTTGGTGTTCACAACACCTCCAATAAAAGAATCATACACATATAGACACTTGTGTCAAATGCGAAACAAAATAATAATTCAATGGAATGATTCACCAACATTAACTGAAATAATATTATTGTCTACAATGTCCCAAGATACATTTGCAAGCATCTTAAACCCCCTAATATAGTGATCAACATAGTGTTCAGGAGAGATGTATCTCATATCCTTTTTCGCACTCAACCATAGTTGGTCAATTGCACAAACCCACTTAATGAACCAAACATCAGTTGTGGTATATGTTATCGGCTTCATCGTACTATACCTTGCTTTTTTCTGCAAATAGTACATGATAACATCTATATGTTGTTTTAAAGAGGGACATAATAGTGATGAGCGAAAATTCATTTTAAAGAATACATATTTGTTACAAATAATTACACAACAGTTAAAAACAGTATGCACTTACAATCAAAGTTTTGTGAATAAATATATGTATCAATCATAGGATACATTTATGGGTCTACACTTGCACACATACAAAAAACACACAAACAGAAACAGACACACAAACACAATACAGATACAGAATTGAACTGAAATACGACATTATGGGTCTACAATGACAAACATACAAACACACATACACAATACAAATAAAAATAGAAATGCTGCTAAGATGTATTTCAAGGAGGAAGACATCTTTCATTACAAAGTAAGTTGTAATTCACTATTCCTTCAAACCACATTGACTTGGCTCATCATGAGCCTGGTCAAAGGTTCAAGTAGTACCTTAAACCAGCCATTGTGATAATTTGATACAAGTATACTTGTGCACTCTCAACATAATTTGAACAATATAGACCAACCCTAAACCATGAACAACATTCGATGTAATATCTAACTTTACTGGTTCTTCTAAACAGTTTCAACTTCTTTTAAAATACATAGATGCCTTATTACACCTGAGAGAGTACGATGCCTTAAAATATATAGGCTTGCAGGGATTTAAGAAACTTGCATGAGAGAGTACGATACCTTAAAATAGTTTCAACTTCTTTTAAAACACACAGATGCAGACACTAAGCTAAGGACCACTGCTAGCTGAGTATATCCAACAAATGATGTCTACAAATGGTGTCTACACAGATGCTATAGCCTTGCATAATTTTAGTCACTCAAAACTTTATACACAATTTTTCAAAATACACAAACAGGCATACACAAATTATGACAGAAAATGCAGAAAATGCCTTCAAAATTAATTTCTGTTCCATATATCATGTCATACACAAACAACCATACACTTTTTAATGACACTTACAGAACATTAAGATAATTATACAGTTTCTTTTTGTGATATTTAAAAAATTAACTTCAAATATAAAATTCCGATCCAAATGTTAGCCATACACATATACAATATATACTAGATTGAGTTTGTATTAAATTAGATTTGAAACATACCTCATCGTTTCATGGACGATCAGTGTGAATCGTTGTAAGAAATTAACCCTTCTTATTAATTTTTAATTCACCGAGCTCAAATTCAGGATTTATGATGACATCTTCAGCATTGCTTTTTGTATTCCTATGATTATTTAATAAAATATAATATTTAAACATGATGTTATATACTAAACTCTTGAATGTATGAATTAATACATTAAGGTAAAAGAATCAATCGTTACCTTTTTCACACTTTTTTCGTATAACACCAATTTGTAAATTGATCAATCAATATATCTGGAATTCAACTAGATCAAAATATAATTTTATACAATTAGATTTATACAATTTTATAAAGCACTCATTGCCCCAATCATAATTCAAGTACTCACCGAATTCAACTAGATCAAAATATAATTTTGGTATGTAATTCCTTGGCAAATCAGGAACTAAGAACCTAATTATGAAATAAACCATACCAATTTTTTACAAATCATCTTCCTTAAAAAAAAATTCAGTCACAGAAAAATTAGTATAGAAATCACTTCTCTTCACCTTTTCAATACCAGAATAATACTTAGACATAAGCTTGTTCGGAGATTTGAAATCTGAATAAAAATCACTTTTTTTTGTCAAATCTTAAACCAGTTGCAACACTAAATTTTCTCTTATCAAAATACAACAAAGTGCTATTCAACCTAAAGATGAACGAATCGTCTCTGTTAATCTCCGTTTCAGCTTGCAACAAATTCCGAAGAAGTTGGGGCTAGACTTTAAGCTGTTGCATCTTCAAAAAATGCTCGAAGGGATAATTTTCAAACCTTTCAAAGTGCTCTTTTTTCCATCTTAACATAAGATCATCAAAAACATCAACCTTGATGTACGATACTCAATAACTGTATGTTTTTCGCTTCTACATATATTTACAAATAGAAAAATAAAAACGTAAAAATATAACAATATTTAGGTTTTGACAATTGAAAGACAATCTGTTGATTGGTGCAACAAACATATATTTTAAGTAATAACATAATGTATCAAGAAAATATATGTTATCAAGGAAATCTTCAAATCTTTTGGAAACACACTCAAATAAAAAAAATATAAAATTTTTATAAATAATTTATACAAATTTTGAACTAAATAAAACAACAATCAAACATTTTTTACACACAAAAGAATAACTATTATTATGAAATAAAAATTGTATAAATAGTCTATAAAAATAATATGAAAATCATATGACATTTTAAAAAAAATCAGCAATCAAGATTATAATATCAAAAATACTATAGTTTTAATAAAACACTTCATACAATTTTTTTTTAAAATTTTTTTTTATACAAAATATCATACCTTGCAAACTTTTCGAGAATTCTTGCTGGACACATTCTTTGCATTTTTTACTTTTGCCCTAGTCCTTGTTACCAGAGAAGGTATTTTTCCTCCACACTTACATTTTTTGGGTTTGAGTAATGGAATCTCATCTTTAAAATCAGATCCGACACTTGTTCACTATCACAATTCTTTCTCTTATAATTCCTCTTATCTTGAGGAATCTCAATCTTTTTGTTCAAATTTAACTTCTTCGATGGTTCATGAACAAATGGGACTTCAATTTTATCGGGCAAACACTGATTTTGATTCTTGTTATAAGACCCACTTTCAATAAAATTATTTTACACTTCTATAGAGGAGAAGAAGTGAAACAACTTAAATCAAATAAAGGTCTACAAAGATGAATGTGGCTACTATTTTCAATTATTCTAGGACTTCTACGCGAAGGAGTAGAATCGAATTTTGGTTTAGATATAATTCACAATAGAGAATGAAAAAAAAATATACCAATTTAGTATTTTTTTTTTGGATAGAAGATGAATGTTAACTATGAAACCTAGATTTTTCAACTAAGAAGATGAATATAATATGAAAGAGATCCTAATATGAAACCCACTTTTTACAATCTTGTATTTTCAAGAAGAAAATATGAATATTAAATGGAGAAACAAGTTTCAAGAAAGTTTTGAAAGGTTGAGTATTATAATGGAGAAAGAGAGAGTTGAGGTTGAGTATTAGAGAATGGAGAGAGAGAGTTGATTTACACGTAATCTTTCAATAAATTTATCTTTTTCCAATAAATTTATTGATAAGTAAGAGTGTGTAATATTTTAAATAAAAAACAAGTAACATATATTTACCATAATTATTAATACACAATTTAAGAAAAATATTGATTACAATCCTATAAATAAGGAACTAATTTTAAATTAAATAATTAAAAATAATTTATGAAAATATACTTAAAAAAATATCTCTTTTAATAAGTTGTTATAACTTTTAAGTAAATTGCTATTACTGTAATATTTATCTAAAAGTGTTGCTAAAATTTGTTATTTTAGATCTAATAATACTATAGGGGATAATTTTCTCTACATTAAAAATTTAATATATTTTGATGGATAATTTGCCAATATTGAAATGGATGTAGATAATCATATAGACAACCTCATTTAGTTAATATATTATAAATGTTAAATGCAAATATAATCTGACTTTTTGCGGTTTTGATTTTGTATACATTGTAATGCTGCAACCAAGCATCTTGTAGCTTCAAATAGTGTATATGGGATGAGCAGATTCATTTACCTGGAAATATGAAACTTGTGAAACATATAGTTTATCTGAATAGATGAAATTTGTTAATATAGGAGTAGATTCAAGCATGAAAATACAAAGAAAACAAATTTTAAATCGCATAACAACAAAATTAATTAAAGGAGACAATTTAAGTTAGATTTTTTAAAAAAATAAGTAACTTGAGTTAGTGTAGCAATTAATTTGTTTAATTATGAAACCTAAGGAAAGAGGATATTCAACTATGAGACTTAATACCGATTTTCTATTCTGAATTGTAACGCTCCAACAACCTGTGCAAAATGTGAGATGAAATTTGTGAATATAGGAATAGATTCAAGCCCATCAATTATAATGAACTCAAATTTTAAATCACATAACAATAAAATTACACTCAATTAAAGGAGACAATCTAAGTTAGATTGTTTAAAAAAAATAACCTGAGCTAGCGTAGCAATTAGTTTGGTTAATTATGAAACTAAAGGAAAGAGTCAATTAAAGAGATGTAATACCGATTTCTGTTATGAAGTGTAATGTGCCAAACTGACTATGCAAAAATTAAAGTACAATATAAAATTATCCAAGTCCATAACGAATGCACAATAGTTTTGACACAAAAAGGATCTCAATCTAATTAAGTTTAAGAATAATAATAACATGTTTTGTTTTGAATACATGAATGCAAAATTCGTAGAAGATAAATATAGATGGGAGAACCGTAAATTTCATTATTTACATTCATGAATAATAATCCTACTTAATCAAACAATTGCAAATAATTTTTATTATGTACGGATGTTCTAACTAAACCTGAACAGTTGATGAACAAATGAAGAAAACTGTTGATGATTCAGTTTTCCTGCAAAATTCATAGAAGACAAAAGCTGGATAACCAAAATTTCAATATTTATGTGAAGAAAACTTGTAAGTTGCAGTTTGAGACAAAGTTTCGACAAGATTGGTGAAGAGTATGGAATTGTAATTCTTTTTATAGAAGCTTGGGATTCATAAACCCAAAATATTTAAGTTTGGACCCTGAGTTTGAACATCATAAGCCAGAACGTTCATGGTGATAAAGCTCGACAAATGACAATACTGATCGTAACTTATTATCACATGAAGAAATTAATTTGAAAGAGAATACACATATGTGATGAGAGAAACAAAGCCAATTGAGGCAATTATCCTTCATATATTGGAAAGAAGTTCAATGTCCTGGTCAAAGTCGATTTGATCGATGTTTCTTTTATGTTTTTATTTTTTAGTTGTAAAAAGATAATTTTGTCTAAAGAGAAGTCTTTTAATGAAGGACTAAATATTCAAACAACATTTTTAATGGTCAAAGTCGATTTGGTCGATGCAGGATTTTTGGATTTTTTTATTCTTCTATTTTTTGGTTGTGAAAAGACAATTTTATGTAAAGAGAAGTCATTTAGTGAAAGGCAAAAAGTTCAAACAAAATTAAAAAGGCCCTCCACACTTTAAATACATTATTATAGATTATAAATATAGATTATAGATTATAGATATTGATATAGATTACTTTTTTAAATGTATATCATAAGAACATATGGTAAATACCATTTATATTGGGCTCGTGCTGGCACGAAATTCGACGTCAAGCAAGTTATATATATACAAATAAATAAATATGTAACTGATTATTTAATTTGTAGATCAAATCTATCATAACAATGAAATTTTCCATCATTTATCTTATTTCAAAGTGTATATTTATGGTACTTTATATAAATGATTTAAAACGTAGTTTACTTTATGTCACGATCCGAGCCATGACCCTGACCGCATCGGACAATCCGAACCATAAAGTCTCTAGAAATCCCTTAGCATACTATCATAAGCATAATTCTTGCAAAATACGAAAGATGCGATAAATTTCAAGATATTTTATAAAAAAACTCTAATAAAATCATAAAATATTAAATCAAATTCAGTCCACGAAGCCTCTACTAGTGATAAACTGTCTTGGCCGAGACAAGCCCATCGGTCGGACCATAAAACTAAAAGAAACTAAACATATAATAAATGTCCTTCAAACAATGGAGAGTTCACCAACTCTGAATTAAAATAAGTCTAGTGCTACATTGAACCACGGGACTGAGCCTCAAAACCTATATTATGAGATAATGTAGCTGCCCGATGATGGTCAATACTTGACCTATATCGATATGCAGAACAATTCAAAAACAATTTACATTTATTTATCTAAAACTATAATGACATCGTGAAAATAATTTATCCAATCAGAATCAAAACATATGAGCATAATTTAAATGCTATATTCAATATCACAAAAACATAAACTCAACTGTTTTCTTTAGCTCTAAGCTAGATGATACACTGTACAAGTCTATTACACCACAGGTTCTATGGGTCCACCATTAAATCATTGGTCAAGCCCTCAATCCGAGTTTGCCACAAGGATTGAAGTGTTTGTTCTAGTATACTAATGCATGAAGCAAGTATACACTAAAATAATCCATATTTCAGGATAGAATTACTCTCGCATCGGCAAAACATAATTTCGTGCAATAAGCTTTCAACTTATGCCTTCTTCGAGTAATCATCCAACTCTCTAAGAGCCCATTTTTAACCTCTTAAAAATCATACTCTATACTTATAAAAGTTCATCTCATGTTCTATCAAGGGCATTTTGTAAGAAGGTATCATCATACCTAAACTTGTAAGACGTTTCATATCATATCATATCATATCATATCACATCACATCACATCGCATCACATCACATCATATCATATAATATCATATCCATAGACCTTTATTCAAAAACATACAATTGACCACCATAATAATTCAATATCAAACAAGAGTCCTTAATTCAAAAAGGATATGTCATTTTAAGAAAAAACATTCTCCTTTCAAAACTTAACTCTTAGGTGGTCATCTTTTCCATAATTCATACACTTCTCATGAGAAAACAAGAGTACTTAAAGTACAAGAGACACTCTCCAAAATCACATAATTAACCAATGGATAATTCAACAAAGGAAGCATTCAAAACGAAAATCTTTGCATCATTCATTTGGTAATTATGAGACCCCAAAAATTTTAATTAATTTATTTTGGATCCTCCCACGCGTGTAATGATAATTTTAGACTTGAATCATGATAAGGGATGTTAAAGAAGTGAATTAGGAGAGTTTTAGAATTTTTGGAAGGCGTTTAGGATAATTTTAAGATCCCAAACCAATAAGGGTCTGGGATAGTGGCGTGCAACGCCACCTAACCTTTGCGATAATAGTGTGGCACGTTGGCTAGTCACTTCTATAGTGGTGTGCTATGCCTCTGGGCGTATTTTGCGAAGTTTTATTTTTTCAATTGGGGTAGGGGTTCTTTGGTCCTTTGCCCCTTAGACGAATTAAAACACCCTATTAACCCAGTTAGCCATCAATTCTCAACATTTTACATTGACCTTCTCCTCTTTAGCTCCCTAATCAAGAAAACACAAGGTTTCTCTCAAGAATCCAATTCCCTTGTCTCCCAACTTCAAATTCTCTCCAAACTCTTCCATTATTCAGGCATGTTTGAGAGACCTAGTCAGCGAGTGTCTACTTTTTCCAATATAGATGAAGTATAGTGATCACTTAAGTTAAGGTTATATTCTGATAGAAAGAGTAGGTCAACTCTCTCTGACTTAGGTAAGACGTTGGACTCCATGATAGCTCACATGGTTTATGTCGGTTATAAGAATCTCTTACAAGAAAGAATAAAAGTAAAGATTTTAGAAACTAAATGTAATGACTCACTAAGCTTACTCATTATGTTTTGTTATTCATGTTTTACGATTATACCGTTTACAGTGTATCCAAGTCCAAGGTGAGCCCTCTACACTTAACATGTATGGTTTGAAAGTATATTTATTCAGTTTCTATTTCACTTTTGCATTCACCCCCTATACTCAGTACATTCCAAAGTGCTAACCCACACATATATGTCTATGTGCTACATTGTCTTATAATGTAGGTTCTGGTGCTCGTTTCCAGTAGCACGATTGATCATAGGAATCACTTCCTGTATCCCAACATTTAGTGAGTCCTTATAGTTTGAGGACACAACTTATCAGACTGCTAATCATTTATGTGTGTTACTTTAGTTACTTGATTTCAATTTCTATTCGGTCCGCTGGGGTCTATCCCAGTGTCTCTCTAGTTAGTGGTAGAGGTTTTTTGAACTATGTATCTTTCTATTTAAAGAGCTCATTTGAGATTTCCAAGTTTCAAGTTGACAGTGATATATATTGAGTTGTTCTTTTCAGTTATCATATAAATGTTAGTTCACTTTTCATTGGAGTTGCAAGCTGAATAGATATTATGGGTTAACTAGGGGCTATTCATAGTTTTAGGCACCGTGTGACATCCAGAGGGTACTTCTGAGGTTTTACAAATTTAGTATCAGAGCCAAAGATTTAAAAGAGTCCTAAGGAGTCAGATAAGCCGTGTCACGTAGTGTCTTGATCATGAGTGTGAAGCACACCACATTTATGAGCAAGAGACTACGAAATGAGTTAGGAATCATCTTTTCTTTCATGATATATCATTCTTGAAGTGTCTCTATTTTCATAATTTGTGCTTTCACACGAAGGAATATGCCTCCTCGCCGAGCTGATATCTACAGAAATGATGATCAACCAACACTACTGCACGCAGATCCTCTAAATGAAAATGTCTCTCATGCTGAGTTTTGAGCTACCTTTCAAGTATTTCCCAAGCTATGAATGCTAATGTTTAGGAAAACCAACAGGCAGCAGTTCTACTTTAGCAAAATAGTAACTTAGCTGCAGCCAGGATTTGGGATTTTATGAGAATGAATCCACCTAAGTTCCAAGGGTCAAAGTGTAATACCCCGCATTTTTTAGCTAGACTTTGAACCGTTGTTCCTACGTGTGTAAACTCTAATTCCATGATTTACATTTGAATACATGTGGCATGATCATTATCCTAGTAATAAGAGTGCCCATGAAGTGAAAAATGTTCATAGGAATCACTTAGAGAAAAGTTGAGCTAAGAGCCTTGGATTCGGCCAGATTTTGGTATTTGATTCTACAAAGGTCAACTTTAAACTTGTATAAATTTTCACATATGTAGAAATTTTTATATCAAGACCCACAAAGTTGTAGATAATTGAATTAGCATTTCAATGATACGAATTTTGCCTTAATTCGATACTTGAGCGAAATGTAATGACCATGCTAAAATTGCAAATAGACACTGAATAAGGTGTGCTATTGGCATGATCCATACAACCTCAGGTATGCAATTTTCAAGCGTCTCCCAACAATAGCACAGTGCCAAAAATTGCTCCATTTTGACTTAGTTTAAGGGAGTTGAGGTCTTTTCACTCCCCTAAATCATTTCTAATCATTCTTCAATGATTTAAAGGGGCTTTAAATCATGATATTTTTGTCTCACTTATCCCTAAACACTCAGTACACAATTCTAAACCCTTCCCCTTTTCCGAAGAATGAAATTCAACCTTTCTCTCCAAGAACTTAAGGATTCAAGTTCCAATTTCAAGTTTTCCTTCAAGAATTCATCTAATTGAGGTATGTGGGGTTTTGAACAAAGTTAATCTTTTATATTTGTGCCCGAAAGTATGATTTTCAATTTGAATTTATATTCTTTAAGTTAGGGTTCATTCCCAAATCCTCATGTGTTGAAAGCATAGCATTATCATGTGATTTAAGGGACTAAAGAGAATAAGAGTTGTAATTATTCATGTTTTAAACTACAAGTTTGATAATTTGTTTGAATTTTATTTTGATGAGAAATTATTATTCTCCTAAGGTTAACATATCTGCATGCTTAATTTCACGTATTATACTCGTGTATTGAATTGTACAATATATTGGGTCTCTGCACTATGGCTTTACATTACTCTTTTAAGAGTTGTGGTCGTATTTTAGTAATCATTCAGTGCTAGTGTACTATTAACACCGGATACCTACATGTTTACTTACGTTTTAGACTTTTCAAGTAATGGGTCAGTTCTCCCATGATTTTATTGTTAAACTCAGTTTGTTATGATCTTATTGAGCACCTATCAGTTTACATCTTTATAATTACTTCAAAATCTGTATGTACTATTGTTTTCAAAATACCATGACCTGATCTTATCAGTTATCAGTGCATGCTTCAGTTAGTATTTCAGTGTCTTTTAGTTAGGAGTAGGATTTAGCACTGAGTGGGAAGTATGGGTTCAGCGCACCCTACTTCTCCAAAAATTACGTGCCATCGTAGGTTTATGTACCTCGCCATAAAGTGTTTCCCCTTGCCCAATATGGGCTTAGTTTAGTGATCACTCCAGTTTAGGTTCTATTTCGATGGCAAGGATAGAACAACCCTCCTTAATGTGGGTCAGACATTGGACTCCATGATAGCTCACATGGTTTATGTCGGTTATATGATAGCTCCCACAGTTTCAGTCAGTATTCAGTTTATTTTAGTTCAAGTTTGCTTGACCAGGTAATCAGATTTTAGTAATTATTCAGTCAATTTTTTAGATTATACATATTATTCAGATTATGTCAGTACATGTTATACTTGGTCTTGCATTCTCAATTTTACATATTCATATTTTTCATGTTCAGTATCCATATATGATCCTCAGTTTAGTTTCACACCATGTTGAGCTTTTCATGAGATTTGCATACAATATTCATGTTTTACCGCTTCCCAGCCTCAATTCTACATATTCTACCAAAGTAAAGATGTAAGAAACTAAGTGTAGTTATTCACCAGCTTATCAGATTATGTTTATTACTCATGTTTTAAGATACTTCAGCTTTATGTTGATTTCATTCTCTTGGTGAGTTTACTTGCACTTTGCATTCATATTTTAAGATTATGTATTTATTCAGTTTTACTTATTGCATTCACCCCCACTTACTCAGTATATGCCAAATTACTGATCCACATATATGTCTATGTGCTATATTGTCTCATAATTTAGGTACCAGTTGTAGCCCACACATCATAATTAGAGAGTTTGCAGCTTCCAACCAACAGGTGATGAGTTTTTTTGTTTCAGGGACTCCAGTCAATTATAGTTCATGTTTTATCTTATTACTATTCATATTTATTGATTAGTAGTAGTTGGAGGCATGTCTCAGCTATCTATATTCAGTATAGTAGAGGCTTCATAGATAGTCAGCCTGAGTCATTACATATAATTCAAGTTTCTTTCTTCAGTTTTATAATAATGTAAGCCTTATAAGTATTATACTTATTCATATTTTCCTTATGATCATGTTTCCGCTCAAAAAAATTAGTTTTATACAATTTAAATCAGCTGCTCAAGTAGTACGCCAGTTTATAGGTTAGCTTGGGATCACTAATGTCTTCAAGCACCGTGTTATGACTAGGGAGTAGTCTCGGGTCGTGACATAAAAATGGATGAGGATCTTCAAATCTTTATTGACAAGGTGAGAAAGATTACTCAGATCATGCATGTTACTGAAGAGGAGAGTATGGAACTGGCATCTTATAGATTGAAGGATGTTGCTTATGATTGGGTCATTATGTGGAAGGATGGTAGGGGTTAGAATGCAACTCTTATGAGTTGGTAGGTGTTCTATAGTGCTTTTATGGATAGGTTCTTTCCTCGTGAGATGAGGGAGTCCAAGGTGGAGGAGTTTATAAACCCGAGGCAGTGATCTGCGATAGTGAAAGAATAATGCCTTAAGTTCACTTATGGTGGCTTGTATTTTCTAGGAATTTAGGATACGCTCATGCACATTCCCTTCTTGGTGCTAAATACTACTCCCAAAATATATATAGGCTCATACTTAGGAAATCCACCTAAAAATAGCATAAGGTTTATAGACTGAAAATCAATTATACTTCTCTTTACTTAAATCATGATTAGAAGGAACACTTGTGGATTTCATGTCTTATCTTATATCAAAAGATCAAGTTGTACTTTCATCATGTTGTCATACATGTAACCAAAGGTTAAAAACTTGGGAATCTTATAAACTTAGTGCTTATCCTTAATCCTCGATATTCATGCTTTCTTTCATAGAATTTTTAACCAAATATCACACTCAATACTTACATTGAAATCTTTCATCAAAATTCAAGTCAAATTGATAAAATTCAAATCATAACAAAAATCTTGCAAGTCAAAACATGAATAGATGAAAACTCTTATGCACTTAAATCCTTCAATCACATGGTAATGTTATACTTCAAGAATATGAGAACATGGGTATAAACCCTAACTAAAAAAATATAAATTCAACTTTAAAAATTAAGTTTTACGGGCACAAGATGAAAGATTATCCTTGTTTAAAAATCCACATACCTCGATTTACTTGACTTATGAAGAAAACCTGAACTTAGAGACTTGAGATATGTCTTTGTTGGAGAAACCCTAGCATTGTTGTTCTTGAGGATGGGAAGAGAAGGAGTGTTGTTAATCGACTGAAAGTAGAGAAAAATAACACCATTCTTAGGTTATAAGTCATGGGTTGGAAGTTCTAAGAGGGGAAAAGACCAAAAGGCCCCTTAACTGAACTTATAAAAACTTGACTGTCGGTCATCAGAAGTTATATCATGACTCATAACATCTAGTTGTGAGTTGACCTAACGACTCATAGCCTCGGCAATAACAAAGATAGTGCACACTAGTCTAGATATGAGTCATATCTTACGATTCGTAATAAGTTATTATGACTTGTATCCACCACTCGTAATCTAGAAAGAAGCTTAAGGGACCTATACTGCTTATATTATGACTTTAACTATACAACTCATCACCTATTGTAACGACTCCTAACGTCGAGTCGTACCCAAAATAGAACTTCAATTATTTCACATTATCTTGGTTACGACTACATCATACGACTCGTGATGAGTCTTCATGACTTGAGGAATGAGTCGAAGGTTCCATAGTGACCTTGAAAGCACAGGGTATTACATAACCTTCCCTAGTATAAACAACAAAGTCCAATTTACTCTAAGTATGAACAACTAGAGCATTATATCTAAGGTTGAGTAATCTAAGGCATTCTCATGATAAACATGAGTAATAAAGTCTATTCCACCTAATATAATGGGAAAAAAGTCAAGCTTTCCAACTTTTAAAATTTATATAGCTTAATTAGTACAACTAACACAAGCTTTACATTTCATCAATCCAATACTTAAAACCCATCCCAATCTAACAAAATATCATAATTATATCAAAACATAGCTTAATCTAACAAGGAGTAAGCCTAACCCACTGTAACGCCCCGAAAAATGGGTTCTGGAGAATCACACGGTGCTTGAGGCTACGAGTAGCCCCAAGCTAACCCTTTGAGCCATTTTCATTCAATTCAACACAAATCAATGGGGTTTCCATAAATAACCCTCAAATATCAACAGAGTATTCATCATCCAAGAATAAAAGAATTTCAGAAAGATAACAAAATATGACTTATCAGTCAACTCTCAACATCTATACTAGTCTGAAAAGACTCTAAGAAAATCAATAAAACCAGCGAGCCATTGAGACATGCCCCAACTGACTCATACTCAGTTATCAAATGTAAACGATTTCGTGAAACCAACATCAAACATCATGTCCTCGGAACATAAGGACTCACCAAAATAGAGGATATAGAACAGCGTGCTCGAAGAATCACTGTCGAACCTGGAACTGAGCACCTGAACCTACATTCCGAGAAAATGCAGCCCACATCCGAAGATGTGGGTTGGTACCATTGAAAGAAACCGAGTATATGGGGGTGTATGCAGTTGTATAAACATCATCATCATAAATATTGATAAGAAATGTGCAGGATGTATGAAAGACTCACATAGCCCAAAGAAAATCATCATAATCGTGAGAGGATGAAATAAGTACAATAACACATGTGAGTCATCATATAATTTGTCAATCACTTTCAGTTCATCAAAAATATCAATTCTCATAATGTAAATATCATTTAAATCTTTCGAAAGAATAACTTTCACAATTCCACTTTCAAATCACTTCACCATTCACCATAGACACAAGGAAACACACATACACTGTGAGATCCTATAACCGACATAAACCACGTAAGCTATATGGAGTCCAACGTACAACCCACGTTGGGGAGAGCCGTCCTATCCTTGCCATCATAGTAGGACTATGATATCAAATCCACATAAACTAGTGATCACTATATAAATCAGCCTCAGGCTTACTCCTACAGGGGCACGTAGTTCTATGGAAGTAAGGTCGCTTTATACCTCCCACTCGGTGCTAAAGATTTCTCCCGGAATTAGCTCAGATCATTTCAAAAATAATTCACAACAAAACAATTTCAGTAACATATAAATATATATCAGGAGCCATTATGCTTTCCATCTATATAAATCAACCACGTTGTGGATTTCTTTCACACTCGAGTTCAAAACAACTCCATTAAGATTAAAAGGTCAAATCATTTAAAATATCTCAAATATTCAACATCAACGTGCTTATGATACACACTTTCTCACAAAAAATATAATTTCCAATGGAGATTCATGACCCAAATATCAAAATCAGGATAAATATCATTCAAGATTCATGCTTTATATCTCCACACATGTAAATTCATCTTTCAAAATCATAAACATTAAGATTTCATAATAATCATCATAAGTTATAGGTTCATGTTTCAAATTCGTAAAAAAATCAAATAAAAATCATGCCTTTGTAAAGAAAATTAATTTTGGGCACAAGAATGAAAGAGAGTTCTTGTTGAAAACCCCCACATACCTTGAATGATGAACTTTAGATCGATACTAATTTTTGAGAAGTTAATTGTGCCTTTGAATGATGGTTCTTGGAGTTCTTGAACTAGGAACTTGGAATCTTGAATAAATTTGCAAAATTAATGGTGAACTTTGGAGGTTCTTGAAGTTCTTGAACTAGGAACTTGGAATCTTGAATAAATTTGCAGAATTAAAGGTGAACTTTGGAGGTTCTTGAAGTTGGATGTAGGAGCTTAGGGTTTTCTTTTTAAGGGAATTTGATGAAATATAACATATAATGCTTCTAATAGGCTTTAATAAAGGGTTTGGACGGATTTTGGGTGAGGAAAAATGACCAAAACGCCTCTAAAAATCAAATAATTCTCGAATCTGTCCTTTGGTGGACTATTTTGATAGTATGAAGTAGATCAACCATAACGTTTTACTACACTATCCAAATTGGATGAAACCAATTTCATTAGAAAGAGGACTCTCATATCTTTCCGTTGATATATATTATCTCACCCAGATCATTGTGTACGAGGATTTATGATCATTTGAAGTTGACCCAAAAATTCTCTTTTGATAGGCTGAAGTAGATCGACCATAACTTTTTGCTTCGATAGACAAATTAGATGAAACCAATTTCATTGGAAAGAGGACTAGCAGAGCTTTCCGTTGATATATAATTGATCACCCATGTGATTATGTACAAGGAGTTATGATCATTTAAAGTTGGAGCAAAAATACGCTAGGCCTCAGTACTTTATCCTGCACGTTTTACTGTTCACTACTATTCACGGTTCGATCGGAATGTTCATAACTCGTCGCTCGGGTGTCCGTTTTGGATGATCCACATACTGTTGGAAAGCTTATTCGATACTCTACGCAATGGTGGGTCATAATCTAAAACATTCCACACGGAAAATTTATAATTCATTCTAGAAGATAGAACCCAACACGTTTACGCACAAAATTTCAACGAAAATTTTCCCGGTGTATTACATCATCCCCCCTTGAAAACATTCATCCTCGAACGACACTAGACATGAAAAGATTAGATGGTGAATAGAGAATATAGTTGAAACCATTTGTTAGACTCATCACCACCTCGTTTCTCACTCCGAATGCAACATAGAATGCATAAATTCAAGAAACTACAGCTGAACACATAATAAATGACAGCTGAACTGCTGCAACTTTTATCAAAAGTGCATGATTTAGGAAAGAACGGTACCTTCGGCTTGATCGGAGTTCACGAAAAATAGGTGCAGGTACTTGGATCGCATATCTGCCCCAGCTTCCCAAGTTGCACCCTCAACAGATTAGTTTTACCACAACACCTTGACCAAGGGAACTTCTTTGTTCCTTAGTCTTCGAACACTGAAATCAAGAATCTCAATAGGAATCTCATCAAAAGAAAGATTTTCTTGAATGTTAGCACTCACAGAGGAATCCACTACCACAGCATCGCAAATATGCTTTCTAAGCATGGAGACATGGAATATTGGATGAACAGAGGATAAATCGGTAGGCAACTCGACCTCATAAGCTACCTTACCAACACGGCTAAGAATTTTGTAAGGACCAACATAACGGGGACTAAGCCTTCCCTTATTTCCGAATCTCTTCACCCCCCTCGTGGGTGAAATTTTCAGATACACTTGGTCACCAACTTCAAACTCAAGGTCTCTCCTTCTAACATCCGCATATGACTTCTGACGACTCTGCATAGTTTTAAATCTTTCCCTAATCAACTTAACTTTTTCCATAGCCTCAAATACCGAATCAAAACCACTCATAGCCGCTTCACCCACCTTGAACTAACCTATGGGTGATCTACACTTCCTCCCATATAAGGCTTCAAACAGAGCCATGCCAATACTAGAGTGGAAACTGTTATTGTAAGCAAACTCTATCAACGTTAAGTGATCATCCCAACTTCCCTTAAAGTCAAGTGCACAAGCTCTCAACATATCCTCTAAGGTCTGGATGTTCCTCTCAGCCTAACCATCGGTCTGCGGATGAAAAGTAGAACTAAAAAGCACTTGGGTACCAAGACCCTTCTGAAAAGCTTGTCAAAATTGAGAAGTGAACTGAGTACCCCTATCCCAAATGATAGACAAGGAAACTCCATGCAGTCTGAATAGTTCTCGGATATACAATCTAGCGTAATCATCAGCAGTATATAAAGTATGAACAGGCAAGAAATGAGCAGACTTAGTCAACCTATCAACCACAACCAAAATGGAATCATGATGGTGTCGGGAAGGAGGTGAACCAATCACGAAGTCTATATTTATCTCTTCCCACTTCCAGGTAGGAATACTAAACTCTTGAATCATGCCACCAGGTCTTTGGTGTTCAACCTTAACCTGTTGGCATGTTTCACACTTAGCTACAAACGCTGCTATATCTTTTTTCATGCCACTCCACCAATAGACTTCTCGCAAGTCTCGATATATCTTAGTAGCATCAGAATGAATAGAATATTGCACCCCGTGCGCTTCAGCCATAATCCTCTATCTCAGATCATCAATATTTGGGACACACAATCTACCCTGCAATCTCAACAAACCATCTCCCCCTTGGCATAAAACCTCTACTTTTTGGTCCTTGACTGACTCCTTCAGTCTGACCAAACTAGCATCTAAATATTGCTTTTCCTTCACTTCCAAAACCAAGGAGGATTCGGAAATACTCTGAACCCCTATACTACCTTCAGAAGAGTCAAACAAACTAACCACCAATCTATCCAAATGATGTACATCACGAGCCAACTCTTTCTTACCTTCTACCATATGCGAAACACTACCCATGGACACTCTACTTAGGGTATCCTCCACAACATTGGCCTTGCCCGAATAGTACATCACACTCATATCATAGTCCTTTAACAATTATAACCATCGTCTCTGCCTAAGATTCAATTCTCTCTGGGTAAACACATACTGCAGACTCTTATGATCAGTGAAAACATCAACATGGACACCATACAAATAGTGTCTCCAGATTTTCAAAGCAAACACAAAAGCAGCCAACTCAAGGTCATGGGTGGGGTAACTTTTCTCATGGGGCTTCAACTGTCTAGAAGCATAAGCTATCACCTTACCCTTCTGTATCAATACATAACCCAACCCAACTCTCAAAGCATCACAGTACACCATAAAACCATCAGGCAAAGTCAAAACAGGGGCTGAAATGAGTCGAGTATTCAACTCCTGAAAACTCTTCTCACAAGTTTTGAACCACAAGAACTTTACTTTCTTTTGGGTCAACCAAGTCATAGGAGATGCTATAGAGAAGAAACCCTCAACAAAACGGCGGTAATAGCCATCTAAACCCAAGAAACTTTGGATATCAGTCGAAGAAATAGGTCTAGGCCAATTTCTAACAACTTCGGTCTTTTAACCTATACGCTGCCAACTCCATACTATGTTCCTCAGATACATGCATCACCTAAGTAATCTTCTGCACCTCCTCTAAAAACAATCGTGGATCCTCATCAAAATTTGACCCATAGAATTTCGGTGGATTCATCCGCATGAAGTCACGGATCCTGGCAGCAGCTGAATTACCACCCTGCTGCTGTGGAGCCAGGGTCAGGTTGGCTTGAACATTTGCAGTAACAGCTTGGGCAAGCGCCTGAAAGGCTGCCCAAAATTCAGCATGAAACACGTTTTCATTCAATGGGTCAATGGGTTGAGGTTGCTGACCATCATTTTTTCTTCTCGCTCGACGTGAAAGCATATTTCTAAAAGAGGAGAGCATGAACCAATAGCAGAGAGAGATACTTTAAGCATGATAGACTTCTGAAAGAAAGAATCACACTTTTTCCTAAAACGTCTTGTAGCCTCTTTCTCATAGATGTGGTGTGCTACACACCGATGATCAAGACTCTATGGGGGTGTATGCAGTTATATAAACATCAACATAAATATTTATAAGAAATATGTAGGATGGATGAAAGACTCACATAGCCCAAAGAAAATCATCATAATTATGAGAGGATGAAATAAGTACAATAACATATGTGACTCATCATATAATTTGTCAATCACTTTCAGTTCATCAAAAATATCAATTCTTATAATGTAAATATTATTTAAATCTTTTGAAAGAATAATTTTCACAATTCCACTTTCAAATCACTTCACTATTCACCATAGACACAAGGAAACACACGCACACTTGGAGATCCTATAACCGACATAAACCATGTGAGCTACATGGAGTCCAACGTACAACTCATATTGGGGAGAGCTGTCCTATCCTTGCCATCGGAGTAGGACATCGATATCAAATCCACACAAACTAGTGTTCACTTATAAATCAACCTCAGGCTCACTCCTATGGGGGCACGTAGTTCTAGGGAAGTAAGATCGCTTTATACCTCCCACTCGGTGCTAAAGATTTCTCCCGGACTTAGCTCAGATCATTTCAAAGACAATCCACAACAAAATAATTACAGTAATATATAAATATACATCGGGAGCCATCATGCTTCCTATCTATCAAAATCAACCACGTTGTGGATTTCTTTCACACTCAAGTTCAAAAGAACTCCATTAAGATCAAAAGGTCAAATCATTCAAAATATCTCAAATATTCAACATCAACGTGCTTATAACACACACTTTCTAAAAAAAACATAATTTCCAATGGAGATTCACGACCCAAATATCAAAATCATGATAAATATCATTCAAGATTCATGCTTTATATCTCCACACATGTAAATTCATCTTTCAAAATCATAAACATCAAGATTTCATAATAATCATCATAAGATATGGGTTCATGCTTCAAATTCTTAAAAAATCAAATAAAAATCATGCCTTTGTAAAGAAAATTACTTTTGGGCACAAGAATGAAAGAGAGTTCTTGTTGAAAACCCCTACATACCTTGAATGATAAACTTTTGATCGATACTCGTTTTTTAGATATTAATCGTGACTTTGAATGATGATTCTTGGAGTTCTTGAACTAGGAACTTGGAATCTTGAATAAATTTGTAGAATTAATGGTGAACTTTGGAGGTTCTTGAAGTTCTTGAACTAGGAACTTGGAATCTTGAATAAATTTGCAGAATTAATGGTGAACTTTGGAGGTTCTTGAAGTTGGATGTAGGAGCTTAGGGTTTTATTTTTGAGGGAATTTGATGAAATATAACATATAATGCTTCTAATCGGCTTTAATATAGGGTTTGGATGGATTTTAGCTAAGGGGGAATGACCAAAACGCCTCTAAAAATCAAATAATTCTCGAATCTGTCCTTTGGTGGACTGTTTTGATAGTCTGAAGTAGATCAACCATAACGTTTTACTCTGATATCCAAATTTGATGAAACTAATTTTATTAGAAAGAGGACTCCCATATCTTTCTATTGATATATAGTATCTCACCCAGATCATTGTGTACGGGAGTTATGATCGTTTAAATTTAACCCAAAAATTCTCTTTTGATAGGCTGAAGTATATCAACCATAACTTTTTTCTCCGATAGAAAAATTGGATGAATCCAATTTCATTGGAAAAAAGGACTCACAGATCTTTTCGATGATATATAGTAGATCACCCAGATAATTATGTACAAGGAGTTATTATTGTTTAAAGTTGGAGCAAAAATACGTCAGGCCTCAGTACTTTTTCCTGCATGTTTTACTGTTCACTACTATTCATGGTTCGATCGGAATGTTCATAACTCGTCGCTCGGGTGTCCGTTTTGGATGATCTACATATTGTTGGAAATATTATTTGATACTCTATGCAATGGTGGTTCATAATCTAAAACATTCCACACGAAAAATTTATAATTCATTCTAGAAGATAGAACCCAACACGTTTACGCACAAAATTTCAACGAAACATTTTTTGGGGTATTACTCCCACGAACTGCTAAACATTTACTTTTCCTTTTTGAGAAGCTTCTTCAAGGTTTCAAGCTATCAACAACACAATATACATATCATTACGAGAATTTTGATACCCCTATTGCACCATTGTGCTTTGGGTCCAAAAATGACACCAAAAATCCAAGTGGGTCCTACGTATGAAAAACATATTTTCAAGACCAACCTAATGTTCATTCACCACTGGGGAATTATAACTCTCAAGAATTAGGTTAAAACAAAGCATATTTGTGCTAAAATCAAGCCCTCAAGCAATTTTGGGATTTTGGTCAAAATTCAAGAAATTAAAGCTTAAAAAAGGAAGGATTCATACGTTTATTCCATTGTTAATCATGAAAATATATGTTTATCAAGCTTCAAACTCACTCCTCCCCCCCACCCTAAAGAATTAATTTGAAGTTAATATATCATTATAGGGCCTCTAGGGCTCAAAAGGGAGTGAAAATGGTCAATTATGCGACCAAGAGGGCAATTTATAGTACCTTGGTCGCGGTTAAATAGGGTCCGCGAGTTTAAAACTTATTTTTGACCTCTCAGGCTCATTCAGACTATGTTTTTCACAAAAAAACTTGTAACCCCACTAAATTCGATGTTCTAGATGAATTGGTGAAGTTGGATTTTCCATCCAAGACCATTTAGACCAATTGTGGTCCTCACACCCACGTTTACTGATTTTCTCACTTTTTGGCCAATTGGTCACAATGAATTCAGGTGTCGTGGGACCTAAACCAAGGGTCTTTCTAGCCTAAAACTGATATTTCAGAGCTGATGGTGTAGTTAAAGTTTACATCCGAGGTTTTTTAACTAAAGTTTTTGCTCAGTGGCCATTCAGAACCAACGAAGACTTCTAAATGGAAAATTGGTCCTAAAACCAAACAAACTGCTTGATAACTAAACTATCAATTCCAACAAGTTATAAATGACTTGAGACAGCTATGGAAAATCTCTAATGGTGAAAATAAGAAAACAATACGGAAAATGACCTGAAGGATAATTACAGACCCTGAATCACGCTCTGATACAAAGTTGTCATAACCCAAGTCATGACCCTGGCAGCAACGGGCAATCCAAACTAAAAAAGCTCGATAAACCCCTTAGCATACTATCATAAGCATAATTCTTGCAAAATCCAAAAGATTTGATGAAGTTCAAGATATATTATAAGAAATCTCCAACAATAAAATCATAACAAAACATTAACCAAATTCAGTCTACGAAACCTCTACTAGTGGATAAACTATCTAGGCTGGGACAATGCAATGATCCTTTAGATTATTTTTCATGTTTCTGCCTATCTTCGCTATTAGGGCTTCTCCATAGCTTCCCCAAGTCATTTATGACTTGCTGGGACTGATGGTTCGGTTACTGGGCAGTTCATTTGATTTTTAGAGTCAATTTTCTGTTTTGATGTCTTCGATAGTTTCAAATGGACATCGAGCCAAAACTTCAGTAAAATGATCTCGAATGCAAATTCTGACTATGCCAGCACATCTAAAATATTGATTTTATTCTGGGTAGACCTTTGATTCGTGTCACACCCCAATTCTTCACCGCATCCGACCCCGCTAGGGAGTTGGTTTTAGGAGAAAATGGGTTTTTCCAATTAAAGTGACGTTTTGAAAAGGGATTATTTTATTTACAGATTCGCCACTTGGAATTGAGTTTGGGTGTTCCAAGTCACCTTATTGAATCCCTATTCAAAAGGAAATGACTCTTTAATTTTTATTTTTTTTGGTCTGCGAACTAGAAATCCGAATAAGGAATTCTGTTGACCAAGGGGAAGGTGTTAGGCACCCCTCGAGTCCCGTGGTTCTAGCACGGTCGCTTTAATGACTTATGTCTGGCTTAAAATAAATTTTTTAATTTTTGGATTTAAAATATTTGTTAACCTAACAGTTGTTTGCCTCCCGCTTTTAATTTATTTTGAACTTATTTATTATATTGACGTGTGGCTTACCGATAGTAGTACTTTTCGACCTCACCACAAGTTTTGGCACGTTTCTTGCGCCTTTATGGTATTTATGAGTCGTCCCCATTTTCCTAATCTAAATAAGCACCTAATAGGTAAAATCTACCCAACCCAATTTGATCGGCTTCAAACGGTAGGTTAATTTATTATAACGAATGGTCGGTAGCAGGGCTTTCCAACTTCATCGTTAACCTCCGCTTGTATATTAAAATTGATTATTTAGAGGTTAAGAACTTAATTCATTTTTTATGAATTCACTCCCTTACAAATGTTATTTTCTTTCTTTTTTTATTTTTTTATTTTTGACGTGATGGGCTTTGAATAAAATCACAACCCATATCGTATATCCTAATAATTATTAATAACATATTAATTAATTTAGGGTTATAATCACTAATTCTAAGTTCGAGAGTTTAAACCAATTTTATTCAAAACCCGCAACGTGTTGTCAAATATGAGCATGAAAATATTTAATTAATTAGACATGAAGTACTCAAAATATCACAAAGAATAAGACACGAGCGAGTAAATAGTAGATAAAGCAATGACAAACCATACAATCTACTATATTTCCGAAGAGTTTCACGGTAACCTTCCAAGATAACTAATATCATTAAATTCTACCAAAATCTAGAGCTAATTATAGGCTCATTCAATATATGAGACTACTGAGCATATTAAATCTCAAACTACTACCAAACAGTAGATTAGTGATATAACAAAATTAAATATGAATTCAACTAGATAATATTAATACATTAATATAGAATCAAGTGCCTAAAATCACATAATAATACTAGGATTCACATTTCCGTAGTCGTTACCAACTTAACCTATTTGATAAAATATGAACCTCTATATTTTATTTCTTGGCATTTTAGTTCTTAACTTTTTACTTATTTACTTTTATTTTACAATTTAAACTAAATCCCAACCAAGTGAAATTACAATATGAAATAGTATTAAATGGTTCAATAGAGAGACGAGATATTGATAAATCATCCCAAGTTATAATGCATTCCCTGACAAGACCGGAAAATATCATGCATGAAGAGAAACTTAATGCAATAATAAGAATTTTAAAGAATGATCCACATATAAACGATTAACTTTATATGTCAAGCAATACATGAAATCATCCAAACAACTTCATTCCTATTTCATTGATAAAATTAAAGCATAACAAATACAAAGGAATTGAACAAAACCTGAATGATACAGCAATTGAGAATAAAAATGGAAACGTTGTCACCGAAAACTCGAAATGGTGATATAACTCCACTCAAACTTAACCTTTTTCCCTTTCTTTTTCGTTTTTATTGTTGTTTCTTTCTCCCTTTTCTCTCAATTTTCTTTCTTTTCTTTCTGTTTCTTTTTTTTTTCTCTAATCCGTGTGTCCTCTTTTTTCTTCTTTAGTCCATGTCTGTGTGTTATATATATATGTATAGTAGTAGGTTTGTGTCGTGTGTTTGTGTAGTGGAAAGTGGGGAGAGGTTTTGGGAGAGTGGGACTTGTGGGTGGTTTGGGTAGTTAAGGTTTTCTTCATTTTTTTTTAATTATTTTGGAAGAAATAAAAATACTAAAAAAAAAAAAAAAATAAGTTAATTAGCTAGTCTTAGGAATATGATTAAGAAAAATTAATATCACATTTTTTTTTTGTTTTATTAAAGTTGAAAGAAGAAAACAAATATAATTTAGATTTTTTTTTTATTATTATTATTTTATTTTATTATTATTATTATTATTATTATTATTTTAAAAAATAAATAAATAAACAAATAAATAAACGATAAAATAAAAACTTATTTAAAAATGTGACTCTATTTTTGTAGTTTTCAAAATTTTTAACGAACCTCAAAATAAGATAAATTTAAAATGCCTAAAAATAAAAATAAAAATAAAATAAAAATTAATTGAATATTAAAATGGTATAAAAATATTAGGTTTGGGTCAAAAATTAGGTGTTTACAATTCGGGTTTCAATACACCTAAGCTTATTTTGACATATTGGTCAAAAAGTTGAAATATCAAAATATATATGGGTGTGGACCCACATTTAGCTGAAATGACCTCGTACTGAAAATTTGACTTCTCCATCGCGTCTGAAATATTAATTTTAGGCTATGGATACCCTTGGGTCAGGATCTAAGGCTTCCAAACTTATTTTGGGCTAATGAGATGATTTTATGAAAAATGAAACTATAAGCGTGGGCTGGACTTTTTGCCAAAATAATCTTGGATGAAAGTTTTGATAATTCCAATGGATCTGAAATGTGGTTACACTCACATTTCACTATTGGATAATGTTATTTGGGTTTCGAATGAGTTCTGAGGGTCAAAAATAAGTTTTTGACTATGCTGTCATAGGGATACCGTATCTCTTTGCCAATAGGAGTCTATAAATAAACCCCAAGGTCACGAATTTGGTTATTTTTCCTTGAGCTTTGAGAGCCTAAAACCCTAAACAGGTATGATAACTCAAAATTAACTCTTGTAGGTGTCTAGGGAGCTAGGTAAACATATTTTATCATGATTATCATCCGGATTAAGGTAAGATTACATCACTTTATTGGTGAATTTCTTAGTTCTTGACCCAAAATCTCAATTTAGCTTACGTCTTGATTTATCCCCAAATATGGTTTTTTTACACCTATTAATTGAGGGTTATGATTTTTTAGTGATGTATAGCATTGGGTTGACCTCGAAAATGCAATTTTCGTACGTGGGATCCATTTGGGTTTTTTGTGTCGTTTTTGGATCCAAAGCACAATAGTGCAATGTGGGTATCAGTAGAATCATATTGATGAGTACATTATATTTTTATGGGGATTGTGAAGGGAAGATGAGCATGTGTTGTATGATGTGAGGTTTTGCGGTTCGGCCTTGAGGTAGGCTTCTACTTACTCTTCTTCAAAGATGATGTGTGTTATGTATGGCATGTGAATATGAATATTAGGCTTGATTATGAATAAATAACCTAGTATTGATTATTGATGTTAGGGGAATTGGATGAGGGTTTTGGACCCGTAAGATAGTATGTTTATGGCTCCTTTTAGAATCCTATTGCCTTCTCCCTAGATTGAATTAGGTGTAGTATGGAAATGTTATGATGCTAGGTTTGGGATGTGGTCCAAGTGTTGCAATCATCGTTAGTGTGATTGACCTTAGTTGGGCTAGTCTAGTGATCTTGAAATTGTATCTTGGGGTAGAATTGACATAATTGCCCATGTTTCTAGATAAATTTCCTATTTTAGGATTGGTTATGACTTACTTGATATCTAAAAGTTGAACTAGATATCTTAGCCTATTTTTGAGCGTAGTTTGCCTAAATATGGAGATTACGGATAGAAGTGGGATCACCCAGGCCACTTAGGCCAAGACTTGTGTTAGCTCTTGTGGGCTTAGTTGCGGAAAGTAGGCTTAGTTGAGAATAATGAGACTTATTTATGATATTTACTTGGTGAATTGTGATGATTTTTGTCGGATTATGATTAATGAACTATAGAGATGTTAATTTCCCTTAGATGTGATATTGGGCCTTTAGAGATATTATTTTCTCTTAATTATATTATTTGGCCCATAGAGATGCATTTTTCTCTTAATTACGATATTTGGCTCATAGAGATGCATTTCCCTCTTAATCATGATATTTGGTCCATACGGATGCATTTTCCTCTTAGTTATGATGTTTGGCCCATAGAGATGCATTTTCCTCTTAGTTATGATATTTGGTCCATAGAGATGCATTTTCCTCTTAGTTATGTTATTTGGTCTATAGAGATGATTTTCCTCTTAGTTATGATTATTGGGCTTATACAAATGATTTTTCTCTTGGGCGTGATGTAGCACCTATAGATATGAGATGTCTAATAGAGGTGATATGCTTATTGATATTATGCCTCCTATATGTGAGATGATTATAGATATGCTACGACTTATAAAAATGATTGTCGATATGAGTTCTAAATGTGTATATGGTCCTAAGGCCATGATTATGATGTCGTGATTATTTTAGATATATTATTGATCCGAGGTTTGTGTTATGATATTGGTTGGATATCCGAAAAGTATTTATCCTTGTAAAGGATACAGTTGTAGAATATGGACACATATATGTTTATGTTGCCTACGATTTATCGACTGAATACTGGTGATGACATGCATAAATTTGGTACACTCATGATTATTATATCGGTATTGATTTGATCGTAGCTGAAATATGACCTTATCACTATTTTTCTAAATAAGGGTTAAAGCCCACTTTTCACCGTAACAGGATTTCTTTACTATAATAATCTCCTAACTAAATGTAATATTTATACATGTAAAAGAGGTTAAGAATATTATTTTAAAGATTTGACCAAGACAGATTCCGGTCCATGACTTAACACTATTATTTACTTCGGTTATGAGATATTCTGACACTTTCTACACTTTTACAATAATTTAGTCTCGAAGATCATTCGGGGCAACATACTTATTAATTTACACTCTTTTAGCCGTGACTTGAGTTCGTGCATCTATTGTAGTCTATATCTATATATATATATATATATTGATAATTATGATGATATATATACCCAGTTTAAGTCTAGAGGATACTGTCATGATGATATATATATCTGGTTCGAGTCTAGAGGATACTGTTGTGATAATATATATACACTGTTTGAGTCTGGAGGATACTGTTGTGATGATATATATATACCCGATTCAGGTTTGGAGGATACTTTTTGATGATATAGATATATATCCGATTTGAGTTTGGAGGATATTGTGATGATATGTTGATACCCGGCAAGGCAGAGGTTGATTAAGATGATGATGATGGTTATGATTATGAGATTGTGATGTTAATTTTGTACCTTGCATTCATTCTTGCATGTGCATGGCCTATCACCAGTATGCATCTATGTCTATTACCCTGTATGGGATGGTTGTATGGATATGGGTGATGAATATGCCTTATGTTATTGTATGTTGATTGAACCTTCTGAGACTAGGCCCGTGAGGGTACGCATAGGCTCAGCTAGGTGTTTGGTTGTCCAGAATAACTGGTTACTCCCGCTGTTATTGATATTGTTATTATCATTGTGATGATCATTATTTTGGCTAGCTTATGACAGTTGGTCATTGATTCAGTATCGAGTTTTGAGGTATATTCCTGTCCTCTTTTATCTTATGGTTGCATTATTATACATGATTAATTTATGTCTAGCCATGTGGGTTAGAAACTCTGATTATGAGAGTATTAAATCCTGAACAGATTATAATGAGGTCTTAAAATGAGGACATGATGATTTAGGTTATGCTCTGAGTTGACCTCATAGCTATATGTATGTATGTATGTATGTATATAGCTATATGTAGCTATGGTACTACTGTATATCCCTCCTTCATTTGTTCAAATTGTATATTTATTCCTTGGCCTTGTATATTGTTATCTACCTTTCTTTCGCTCTTTATTCATATATTATCCTAGATTATACGGTATTGTATTGAGATTTATGAATTTTGACATGAATAGGATAGTTCATCTTTGATACTTCCTTAGCCTTATTATGTTAGTCTCTTGGGCATGAATAAAATAGGTTATCCTTATTGTCTCATTGACCTGTTATATGATTTATGAACTCTTGGGTGTAATTTCCATTCTGTTTATATGTTGTATATATCTGCTTTATCTTTGGAACTCACTTGGTAGTTGTCTACTTAGTACCATTCATTTGGTACTTAGACTATACTTTTGCGGCCTGTAGATCATAGTACGGGTTATCTCCAATGTTGTGTGTGACATGCGGAGCGACCATGGTTCGAAGTCTGGGAGTGAGCTCCTAACGTTCAAATTATTACTTATCTCCCTCTTATATATTAGACTAGTCTCTATATTGTATTCAGAGATAAAGTTGTATCAGTATAATTCCATTGATATTTCACTCTTGTACTCTTATTATATTAGAAGCTCTTGTACTAATACCACCAGGTTTTGGAATTCACCTATGTAATTGATCTTTATTTTATTTACTTTGCATTATTTTCTTTATATTATTGAGAAGTCCATTACTAGATGTTCCGGGCTACGAGTTGGGCTTGCCTACTTGTGAATTATAGTAGGCGCCATCATGACCTGAGAAATTGGGTCGTGACAAACAAGGCCCCCGGTTGAACCATAAAACTGAAAAAAACTAAGCATATAAGTAAATGTCTATCGAACAATAAAGGGATCACCAACTCTGAACTTTAAAGGAAGTTTAATATTGCGCTGGACCATGGGACTAAGCCTTAAAACCTATAGTATGAGATAATGTAGCTACTCAATGACGGTCAACACTAGAATGTATTGTTATGTAGAACAATTTGAAAACAATGTACATTTCTATATCCAAAACTATAAAGACATCATGAAAATAATTTATCCAATTAGAATCAAAACAGATGGGTATAATTTAAAACCTATAATCAATCTCGTAAAAATATAGATTCAACTCTTTTCTTTAGTTCTGAGCTAGATAGTACACTCTACAAGTCTATTGCATCACAACCTATGTGGGTCCACCATTAACTCGCCAGCCAAGCCTCCAATTTGAGCTTGTTGCAAGGATTGGAGTGTCTGCATGAAGCAAGTATACTGTAATAATTCATATTTCAGGATAGAATCACTCTCACATCAACAAAACACAATTTCGGCCAATAATCTTTCAATTCATGCCTTCTTTGGGTAATCATCTAACTCTTTTAGAGCCCATTGTTAGCCTCTTAAAATTCATACTCCATACTTATAAAATTTTATCGCATGTTCTATTAAGGGCATTCGTAAGAAGTATCGTCATACCTAGACTTGCAAAATGTATCATATCATATCATATCCAAAGCCCTTTATTCAAAAACATATCATTAACCACCATAACAATTTAATATCAAACAAGAGTCCTTAATTCAAAAAGGATATATAAGTTTAAGCAAAAACATTCTCCTTTCAAGACTTAATTCTTAGGTGGTCATATTTTCTATAATTCATATACTTCTCATGGGAAAACATGAGTATTTAAAGTACAAGAGATACTCTCTAAAATCGTGTATTTAACCAATGCATAATTCTACTAAGGAAGCATTCGAAACATAACTCTTTTCATCATTCTTTTAGTAATTCACATAAATTTTTGAAACACATATCTCTTAATATAAAAAAGGATTCATAGTTCAAGTTCTTCAAGAACAATTTCGAAACCCATATCATAAACATACATATATAATTATTGAGTATCATAATATAGAATTTTCAAGCCCATGAATGTTAGGATAGTTCTACATACCACTGAATTGAGAGAAGTTGATGGAATTTTGATCTTTAGGGATAAATGGATTTAAACCCTAGGTAGTTTTCTCCTCCCTTATTCTTAAGAATGATAACTAAGAGACTTAAAGTAAAAAGATTCAGTTTTAGGGTCCTAAATGCATATTGGGTAGATTAGAAACGGCTTAAGGGTGTGGAAAGACCCAAATACCCTTGAAACATACATAAAACAACCATTTATCAATGAACGGAGGGGTGCGGTGCGCACTTCATAGGGTGGGGGAAGCCTCACGGCGGGATGCTATCATTAGAGGGAGGCCACGCTATGCAATCCAATCGCGAGTTGGACCCATCGCGGTGCGAGGCCCTCTGCGTGGGTGTAATACCCCGAAAAATCCGAAACAGTATTAGAGCCATGTACCAAGATCATTCATAGTACATCATGGTACTTTTATAGTTTTATGAGTAGGTTTATGTATATTAAGGCTTCAAATAACTTCCAGCTATCAGACGAATTAAAACATTCCTTACCGATTGAATTCTTAAGAAGAATATTGGTATAGTCAAATTCAAATAAGAATATCTCTCATTATACTTGGAATTTTTGAGCTCATGATCTATTAATAGATATATAATTGAATTAGCTTTCCAACGATACCAATTTTGCCTAAATTCAATATCGGAGCAAAGAGTTATTTCTATTTTACTCTAGCATGTCAGGCTGGAAACTGTGTGACGATATTCATGGTAGATTACCACATTTGTGATGCCCTACCACGAAGGTCATTAGCCTTAGGCAGAATCCAACTCCTGTGTGACGACATTCGTGGTATCTTACCACCTTTGTAACGCCCTACCACAAAGGTCGTCAGCCTCAGGCAGAATCCAACTCCTGTGTGACGATATTCGTGGTAGCTTACCATATTTGTGACGCCCTACCACGAAGGTCGTCAGCCTTAGGCAGAATCCAACTCTTGTGTGATGACATTCGTGGTAGCTTACTATATTTGTGACGCCCTACCACGAAGGTCGTCAGCCTTAGGCAAAAACCAACTCCTAAGTGACGACATTTGTGGTAGCTTACCACATTTGTGACGCCCTACCACGAAGGTCGTTAGACTTAGGCAGAAACCATCAGTTCCAGCTCCTGTGTGATGACATTTTTGATGGCTTACCATATTTTTAACTCCTTGTCACAAATGTCATCAGCTATAATTTTCAGCAACTAGGAATTTATTTCATAAGGGTATTTTTGGTCTTTTTCCTTCACTTTCCACAACTTATAACCCTCAAGGAACGCATTATCTTTCATTCTCTTTAGTTAAAACATCTTAAAAACCCTCTCTTACACTTTCAACCACAAGATTAGGGTTTTCTCTCAAGATCATCTCCTCAGGAACAAGAGCATTCTTTTCCAAAGGGGTTAAACCCTAGTCAAGAAAAATCAAGGGCAAGCCCAAGGATTTCTTCAGGAACCTTCAGAAACATTAAATCTCTTTTAAGATCAAGCTTTAAGGTATGCGTAGTGTTCATCTATGGATTCAATTCATTCATAGAGTTCAAGAACCATGCTTTTAAATGTTATTTTATAAACTTTTATGGTGATATAAGCATGCACACGTTGATGATTGTTGTTCAAGTTTCAAGATGATATCTAAGGATGTTTTTCATGGAATATATGTAATTGTAGGTTGAAAATCATGAACTTTGGGTGGGTTGAACTAATGCAAGTATGAAATCCACATATGCCTTAAAGAATGCATGTAAGGTGTTTGATAAAATGCCTAGGATGTTAGAAGTTCATAATTACATAATTTCATGATATCTAAATGACAAGTCCATGTTAGCGATATACTTCAATATGAATGCCCATGCTATTTATGTATTCTTATGGTGATGGCATGAAGTATTTATGATGATGGAAATATGAATATTGTGTGTGAATTATATCCATGCTTTCCCTACCATGTTTGAGGTGTTGATTAAATACATGAAGTATACTATCCCCTCCTTATGATATAGCGAATTGTGGACTCCAATCTTGTGATCAAGTCATGTCATGTGTGTCAGTTTTCTTCTATCGAGTCCTGGGGGTATTCGTACCAGAAAAACATAGTTGTGTGCCTAGAGCCATGTCATGTTGTCACGATAATCTCAATCAAGCTATAATCTATAGAACTCAGTCAGTCATGTGACTCAGGAAACCTCAGAAATCTCATGATCCTACAGATAATAGTACTGCTCCGTCAGTCAATGGGAGTCAGTTAATCTGTCCATGTACAGTCAGTTGAATCATGTTTAGTCTCTTCAGATGGGAGTAAGAGTTAGCACCGAGTGAATCCAAGGATGGGAACTCACCTGTATATGAGGGTGTGATTCTTAGCAGTCATCCTTGCATTCCAGAACTATGTAGCCAGCATAGGTTGAGACATCGTAGCCTGCTATATGGGATAGATGAGGTGGCTTAACTTGTTATATGAGGGTCCCCACCACTTTCACTAGAGTTACCTGTTATATGAGGGTTGCTCACATGTTGTCTTTACCAGTGGCTCGGTATTGACACCCTTCCAGTCAGGGCAGAGATTGGACCCCATCTTAGCCATAATGGCACATATGGGGCATGTTGGTTAAATAACTACCTCCCACAGTTTCAGTATCAGTCTCAATAAAAGAACTCAGACAGTTCTTCAGATATCAGTATATCAGGACTGTTAGATACGGTCAAATTTAGTTATAGCACGAAACTCAGAGAGTTCAACCAGATTCAGGGTTGTCAGATAAGTCATCCATGTTATCAGAACTACGGTTCTATCCATGTATTAGCGTACATATTTAGCCATCACGTACTCACGATCTTAGTTACTATGTATGTATATTCGTATTCTTACGTCCATATCAGTCAGTCAGTAGTATTATTCATGCATGTAAACCCTTTGCATTAGCCTACCTCACTCGTATACTCAGTAATCCAGTTGTACTGACACATTTTAGCTATGGTGCTTTCTTTTCATGTTACACCATGGGTTCAAAGACACGAGTTCCAAACTAGCAGTAGCAGCTGCATTCCAGTATCCAGAGTTGCAGTGAGTCCTCTTCATCCGAGGATGATACAATATTATTTTATTTCATTTATTATTTCAGCTCAGTTTTGCTAGACGGAGTTAGTTGGAGACATGTTCCTTCAACTCCTTATTCAGATAGTATTTAGAGGCTTTCAGATTTAGTTCATATTTGATTCAGTTTGCAGTTGTTTTGGGTATCTTTCACCCATACGAATGTTACTATTTTACAGATTTTTTTTATTCAGTTGAACCTTATGGCCTACATGTTCATGTTTTCCACATTATTACATTATATATTACAGTGCACAGGTACAAATATCAGTCATGTGTTAGCTTGTGATCCTTCGGGGTCATAAGCACCGTGTAGCATTCCGGTTCAGAAAATTAGGGTGTTTCAGTGGGCGAAACAGTGGCATCTTGCGGTGCGGGGCTATCATGTGGGGTCCCCCTCGAGTTGCACGGGTCATTTCTATGTCTGAAATCACCCCCAACCCATCCGAACCTAACCTAAAGTGGTTTATTCTTGATCTAGGGTCTCGTGTGCTCGTTCTAAGCTCTATACAAATGCCAGAAAGTGCGAGGTGTTACACTTTATCTCCTCATTTACATCAACACTAACTAATACTAATTACTAAAAATGATCATTAGTTAATGATCTGATTTGCATATTTGCATATGGAGATCTTCCAATAATTACTTGATCAAATAAGGAAGCTAGAGAAACCAGATAGGGCAGCTTGATACACTTATTATGATTCTGAAATCTTATTATTATCGGATGTCACACCCCTTTTTTCCCGCTCGAGAGTCGTCGAAGGGTTTTTCCAATTAAAGTGACGATATTGAATAGGGATTAAATTATTTACAGAGTCTCCACTTGGAATTGAGTTTTGGTGTTCCAAGTCACCTTTTTTTCAATCCCTAATCAAAAGGAAATGACTCTTATTTGTCCTGCGACATTAAAGACCGGGTAAGGAATTCTGTTGATCAAGGGGAAAGTGTGAGGCACCCCTTGAATCCCGTGGTTCTAGCACGGTCGCTTCATTGACTTATCTTGACTTAAACTATTTTTTGATAAATTGTGTTAAGGTCTAATTTCGCTCATTTTTAATATACTAAAACTATTTAACACTCTCATGTTAAACTAGTGAAAATTAATTTTAAGACGATCTTTACCGAAGTGCAATTTTGCATCCTCGAATTATTTTTAAACGTCTCACAAAGATGCGTACGCCGCATTCTTAATGGAAACAAATCTATTAAATGTGCCTAAAACTTATCTAGCGTTAAAAGGCAATCCTGTGTCTCTTATAAATTCGAGATAATTTTTCTTATCAATTTTTTTTCACTCTTTTTATGCCATGGATTTAAAACAAATCTGTAACTCATTTGCCTTTTTAATGTTATCAAATTAAACTATTCGGACCTTATATATTTAGACTCAGTCATTTTTTAATCTAGATGCCAATGACACTCCCTCCTAATATAAATTATTTCATGTAAAACAGTATAGTTCACTTTCAAACCCAACTAAAATTTTTATTTTATTATTGTTTTAAATTTCGATATTCAAACTCAAACAAGAGAAAAATCCTAATTCTAACTATTGTGTAACAAAAAAAAGATTAGGAGACAACATATAAATGAATATCACTAGATATATGTAAATAATTCAAACGAATTGCATTAAGCAGAAGATTCAAAAAAAAGAAAACAAAGTCTTCATTTAACCATTCACCTTTATATATATTCATGGATATTTCAAAAATTGTAACTGTAATTTATGATGATTATCAATAGTTGCTTTCTTTTCCTTAAAATAGGGATTTTTTAATTTTTTTTTTTGCCTATATTAAATTGAGCAACTAATGACTATAATAATCCAAACGAATGATGTTGGTGTAAGTTATAATCATAATTCAACTGTTGGTATATTACTAACATACACAGATGCAGTTTCATATTAACAATAAAATAATTAAAGAAAATGATTGGTTCTTCAAACATTTTATTGTACTAAAATTTTATTTTAAACTTATCTGTATAAAAATAAAAATATATTGTTCACAGGTTTAGTGAAAATAAGCATTGAGTGGATTAACGCTCATTGTGAAATAAGCATATTCAAATAAAACATATTTAACAAATATCATATCAATATGTAGCCACTTAATCAAATACTGATGCCGCATGAATAACACTACATAAACATAGTTATATGCTAGTAAAGCACAATAATGGAGATACTTCACATACTAAATGAGGCACGAAATCGTTTAAACATCTTCATTCACGCTTTGATTCACAATAAAATTTATACGATACATAGTGTAGGGATGGATAAAAACCTGTGTGGTAAAACAACTAAAACAGAAGCAAAGATGTCTTCACCGAAAACTCGATGCAGAACCTCAACGTCAAACTCCAACCCACAAATCCTTAGAAAACTCTCTTCTTCTGTCGTCTCCTCCTTTGTTCTTCTAAGTGTTTTTTTTTTTTTGGTTTTTTTTTCTCCCGTGTGTATGTTTTTGGTTTGTTCTGTGTTTTTTTTTCCCTTTGTCCAGTCTTTTTTTTTTCATTCCCCCTTACGTGTGTTGTTGTGCATGGTCATATATATGAAAATATGTGCAGTTGAGGCCGTCCATTACATATTGTGCGTGTGTGCATAATGTAGGGTTTGTGGGAGGTCGTGGGGAGATTTTTAGGGGAATAGGGAATGTGGGGGGGGGGTTAGGGTAGGTTTTAAGATTCTTTTTTTTTTTTAATAATGAAAAATAATAAATAAATAAATAAATAAATTGATAATAGTAACAAATAAAATAATAATAATAATTAAATTACATTTTTTTAAATAATAATAATAATAAAAATAAAAAATAATAATAAAAAAATACAATAACAGTCTAAAAATAGTCAAAAATAAATTATATAATTAATATAGTACAAAAACTATATATATATATTTTTTTTAAAAAAAAAGAATAAAGCAAATCCTAAAATTAAATTCATTTAATTATTTATATTATACTAAAAATAAAATAATAGTAAAAATAATATATGATTAAATATAAATATAAATATTTAGTATCGATAAACAAGTTAAAATTTAGGGAGGATCAAAAATCACGTGTCTACATTTTTGCCCCTCTTTGTGTGAAATCTCGAAGAGTTTTCATACAAAGAAGTAGACAAGATATGATTTTTGACCCTCCGATTATTTGAAAGGTAAAAATAAGAATAATGGTGAATATGACCGAGTCCTGTTTTTGGACATCCTACCTATCCCGGGTTATAAGGGAATCAGGTCATGAGTAGTTCAAAAGGTAATTTGGTGAAAGAGAAAGCTAAAGTCGTGTGAGATTCCGTCGAGTTTCCGATTGACGACTTCTGCTTTTACATTCAACTGACTAATAAAAATCAAAAATGAAAAATACAAATAAAAATTGCAATCTCTAGAATCTTGATTCAAATCTTCATGACTTGAACTTGAAAATTTACCCTATTCTTCAGGCGGGCTCCTGAACTTTCTTTTTCTTCACCCTGTTCTTCAGGCGGGCTCCTGGACTTTCTTTTTCTTCACCCTGTTCTTCAGGCAGGCTCCTGACTTACAACTTCTTCACCCTGTTCTTCAGCCGGGCTCCTGGACTTACAATTCTTCACCCTGTTCTTCAGGCGGGCTCCTAGACTTACAATTCTTTCACCCTGTTCTTCAGTCCCTGTTCTTCAGGCGGGCTCCTGGACTTTCTTTTTCTTCACCCTGTTCTTCAGGCGGGCTCCTGGATTTTCTTTTTATTCACCCTGTTCTTCAGGCGGGCTCCTGGCTTGCAACTTCTTCACCCTGTTCTTCAGGCGGGCTCCTGGACTTTCTTTTTCTTCACCCTGTTCTTCAGGCGGGCTCCTGGATTTTCTTTTTCTTCGCCCTGTTCTTCAGGCGGGCTCCTGGCTTGTAACTTCTTCACCCTGTTCTTCAGGCGGGCTCCTGGACTTTCTTTCTTCACCCTGTTCTTCAGGCGCTGTTCTTCAGGCGGGCTCCTGGACTTTCTTTTTCTTCACCCTGTTCTTCAGGCGGGCTCCTGACTTGCAACTTTTTCACCCTGTTCTTCAGGCGAGCACCGAGATCTTGTATCGGATGTTGTGATCATGCTTCTTGCATTGAACGAAGTGTGAAATTGCATCCTTTATCTGAAAATAATCATTTCATCTCTGTTTCAAACAAAGAAAAATTGTGAGTTTTAAAACATATGGTGGTTAGTTTGTGGCATTTGGCTTTTGAAGTGGTCGCTCTCGCACTTTCCATGCTCAACTCTTTTCCAATCCATGATAATCTTCTTTGAATTGTCATATTTCTGACTCAGAATTTTGACTACTGAGATCCTCAACTCAAATCATATTTCTGTTGTATGATGCTTCTGAATTTAGCTTCCAATACATCTCTTAAATTTCCTCAAGTTTTAAAATGGTCAAATCAGAATCATCTTGAGTACTTTACTTTTACTTTGAAATGTTGTCTCTATACATCGACCTTTTGTCTTGCTTTGTACCCTTAAAGGAGTTGGTAGAGAGTTGAAGTCTTTTCTGGCTCGAGCTGATGTGAATTTGACTCAAAAGACAACAAAGATTTTTGTTTGATGACAAAGAAACAAAAATCAAAAATAAAAATAAAACAAAATAAAAAGACAATAAATATCTCTTTTTCAAAACAAAGAAAAAAACTTGTCTGAATGTGAAAGTCGATTCTGGAGATTATGACATGCATTTTGAATAAAACAACCAGATCTACCGACACCAATCATTACAACTTTTGTCCACATATTGAGCTTGAAATTAAGCCAATCTTGAATTTGTTCCTTCTTGATAACAAGCTTTTCTTAAACTAGTGGCACCTCAATGGGTTTTGCCGATGAGTCTATCTCCTTTAATTCCTGCATTGGCTTACAGTCATCTTACGGTGCCCGAAAGGGTTTTCACCAATAAGATTCTCTCATTTTCATTTATTTTTTTTATATTTTTTTTTTTGATAATAAACATCCAAAATATGAAATATCATGCACTCATAATATGTTTAGCCTTGACATTCTCAAAGATTAATCCGAAGGTCTTTCTTTGGTTGTAACTTGGCTTTTGGATAGGGTTAGAAAGAAAGGTAGGCATGAGGCTCAAAAAATTTATAACATTGGGTGAAACATACAACTTTTGGAATCTATCCTTTTAAGAAAATAAATTTTTGCCCCAGTTTCATTTCATTCTGGGTAATTTGAATTTTTCTTCTGGTTAGACCGAACCCCGGAGTAGGGCTGCCTACGTATCTTGTCATAGCAAGAATCAGGTCAAACGTAGTTCATGAAACATCATTCTTTTGTTTGATTTTGATTTTTTTTTTTAATTTGATTCCAAAAGAGGGGTTCGAAGAAAAATAAAAGCTCAAAGGGGTAAGCAAAGGTTTATATATTATTCAGATAGTAGAATAAAATGCCTTCATCATTTCAATCTTTAAAATACAAGTACAAAACATATATAACATAATTGTACATAAATATCATACATAATATCTTTTAACTGCATCAGCATTGACCGGCATTCCTTCCATTTTTCCTTCTACATCAGTCAGATATAACGCGCCATTAGGTAACACTTTCTTTACCATGAATGGCCTATGCCAATTAGGAGAAAATTTGCCTTTGGCTTCAATCTGATGAGGAAGGATGCGTCTTAGTACTAACTGACCAACTTCAAAATGTCTGTGACGCACCCTTTTATTATATGCTCGTGCCATTCTCTTCTGATATAGTTGTCCATGACGTACTGACGCCAATCTTTTTTCATCAATCAAGCTTAATTGCTCCAAACGAGTCTTGATCCATCGGTCTTCATCAATTCAGCTTCCACAACTATTCGAAGAGATGGAATCTTAATCTCTGCAGGTATAACTGCTTCAGTTCCATACACTAACAAATAAGGAGTTGCACCAATTGAAGTTCGAACTGTAGTACGATAACCTAACAAAGCAAAAGGTAACTTTTCATGCCATTGTCGGGAACCTTGCACCATCTTACGGAGTATTTTCTTTAAGTTCTTGTTGGCAACTTCCACAGCTCCATTCGCCTTTGGACGATAAGGAGTTGAATTTCGATGCATAATCTTAAATTGCTGGCACACTTCTGGCATCAGATGGCTATTGAGATTCGCGGCATTATCCGTGACAATTATCTTTGGAATGCCGAAACGACAAATGATGTTGGAGTGAATAAAATCAACCACAACTTTCTTGGTCACTGACTTGAAAGTCACTGCTTCTACCCATTTCGTGAAATAATCAATGGCTACCAAGATGAACCTATGTCCATTCGAGGCTTTTGGTTCAATTGGTCCAATTATGTCCATTCCCCAAGCCATAAAAGGCCAAGGAGCAGTCATTATATGCAACTCGGATGGAGGGGAATGTATCAAGTCTCCATGTACCTGGCATTCATGACATTTACGAATGAAATTGATGGAATCTCGCTCCATGGTGAGCCAATAGTAACCTTCTCGGAGTATTTTCTTTGCCAAAACACACCCACTCATGTGTGGTCCACAAATCCCAGAATGCACTTCAGTCATGATTTTTGAAGCTTCTTTAGCATTTACACACCTCAAAAGTCCCAAATCAGGAGTCTTCTTATACAAGATTCCTCCACTTAAGAAAAATCCACTAGACAAACGTCGAATGGTTCTCTTTTGATTACTATCAGCATGTACAGGATACTTCCCAGTCTGAATATATTCTTTGATATCATAGAACCAAGGCTCCCCATCAAATTCTTCTTCAACCACATTACAATATGCATGTTGATCATGAATCTGTATGTGCAAAGGGTCAATATAATTTTTATCGGGATGTTGAAGCATCGAAGATAAGGTCGCCAAAGCATCAGCAATCTCATTATGAGCTCTGGGAATGTGTTTAAACTTTACTAATACAAATCGTTGACAAAGATCTTGCAAACAACTTTTATATGGTAGGAGTTTCACATCACGAGTCTCCCAATCTCCTTGGATTTGGTGGACTAATAAATCTGAATCTCCTAATACCAACAATTCTTGGACCCCTATGTCAATGGCTAATCTCAATCCTAGAATGCAAGCTTCGTATTCTGCCATATTATTGGTACAGTAGAATCGAAGTTGGGCTGTTATGGGATAATATTGACCTGATTCAGAAATAAGAACCGCTCCTATCCCCACTCCTTTTATATTAGCAGCTCCATCAAAGAACAACTTCCAGCCTGAATGGCAATCTTCTGAAACAAATTCATCAACATACAATACCTCTTCATCTGGAAAATACGTCTTTAATGGCTCATAGTCTTCATCAATAGGATTTTCAGCCAAATGATCCGCCAAGGCTTGAGCTTTCATTGCAGTTCGTGTCACATAAACAATATCAAACTCTGTGAGCAACATCTGCCATTTCGCGAGTCTGCCTGTGGGCATTGGTTTCTGAAAAATGTACTTTAAAGGATCCATACGAGAGATGAGGTAAGTAGTATAAGATGACAAGTAAACGTTGTCACCGAAAACTCGAAATGGTGATATAACTCCACTCAAACTTAACCTTTTTCCCTTTCTTTTTCGTTTTTATTGTTGTTTCTTTCTCCCTTTTCTCTCAATTTTCTTTCTTTTCTTTCTGTTTCTTTTTTTTTTCTCTAATCCGTGTGTCCTCTTTTTTCTTCTTTAGTCCATGTATGTGTGTTATATATATATGTATAGTAGTAGGTTTGTGTCGTGTGTTTGTGTAGTGGAAAGTGGGGAGAGGTTTTGGGAGAGTGGGACTTGTGGGTGGTTTGGGTAGTTTAGGTTTTCTTCATTTTTTTTTTTTTATTTTTTTTTTAATTATTTTGGAAGAAATAAAAATACTAAAAAAAAAATAATAAGTTAATTAGCTAGTCTTAGGAATATGATTAAGAAAAATTAATATCACATTTTTTTTTTGTTTTATTAAAGTTGAAAGAAGAAAACAAATATAATTTAGATTTTTTTTTTTATTATTATTTTTTTTTATTATTATTATTTTTTAAAAAAAAAAAAATAAATAAACAAATAAATAAACGATAAAATAAAAACTTATTTAAAAATGTGACTCTATTTTTGTAGTTTTCAAAATTTTTAACGAACCTCAAAATAAGATAAATTTAAAATGCCTAAAAATAAAAATAAAAATAAAATAAAAATTAATTGAATATTAAAATGGTATAAAAATATTAGGTTTGGGTCAAAAATTAGGTGTTTACAGAATGCCCCTCTTTGCTTGAAAATATGGAGAATTTCCAAACAAAGAAGTAAACATGACTAATTTTTGCTCAACCATTTATTCATTAGTAAATAAGTAGAAAAGAGGTGTGACCGAGTCTTGGTTTTAGACATCCTACATATCTCGGGTTATAAGAGAATCAGGTCACCTGTAGTTCGAGTGGGTGTAAGTATGAGTGGATAAATTGGAGAGTCGAGTTGAGGTCCCGTCGAGTTTCCGGTTCGTTGCTCCTTTTATTACATCAAAGAATGAAACTAGAAATAAAAGTACAAGATCCTATCTATTCTATTTGTCTTAATCTCGTTGCTTCAGCTCCTCCTTTTGGATCTTCAGTTATCGCCTCACCTTCTTCTGGTGGGTACCTCGATCTCAAGATTTGATCTTGAAGTTAGGATTTGAGATTTGAACCTGTTGGATTGAGTTATTGACGCTCTGCCAAAGAACAGTTCATAGAATACTTTGGATGCTTATTCTCCTTATCAGAGGCTAAAAAGATGTCTCTTGAGATGTTGGGCCGCTACAGATACAGAGCTGACTCTAACTATCTTCAACCTGATCATTCTTCTATATTCTGACCGGAGATGAAATTCCATTCTTGGATAAACCTGTGCTTCGCAGAAACCTGCAAGCCATCAAAGAAGACGAAACAAAACAAACAAAATTTTCTGCCCCAGTTTACACTAGGGAAATTTTGTGAGTTATTAGAAAAACTATAAACTATTTTAAGGAAAACTAAATAAATGAATGGATAGAAATTTAATCTAGGAGCGCGATAAAATAAAAACTCTATTCTTAATAGTGCAACCAAAGGAAGTTATGCCTAATAAATGCATGAAAAAGAATTAGGATTCTTGCTCCTAAAAATATGACTAGGGATTGTCATGCCCTGTGAAGACGAGATAAGATGTCAACTAGGGGATGGTGCCCTATGAAGACAAAAAAGATGTCAACTGGGGGATGGCGCCCTATGAAGACGAGATAAGATGTCAACTAGGGGATGGTGCCCTATGAAGACGAAATAAGATGTCAACTAGGGGATGGCGCCCTATGAAGACAAAAAGATGTCAACTAGGGGATGGCGGTCTATGAAGACGAGATAAGATGTCAACTAGGGGATGGCGCCCTATGAAGACGAGATAAGATGTCAACTAGGGGATGGTGCCCTATGAAGACGAAATGGATGGCAACTAGGGGATGGCGCCCTATGAAGATGAAGAATATGTCAACTAGGGGATGGTGCCCTATGAAGACGAAAAGATGTCAACTAGGGGATGGCGCCCTATGAAGACGAGATAGATTAGGATTTTTTTCTTTGTTAGAAAAGACAAAAAAAAGAAAAAAAAATGTCCCAGTCTTGAATATGAGGGGTTTTATTATTATTATTATTATTATTATTATTATTATTATTATATTGATATGAACTTAGAAGTATAGGAGTATAACAAAAAGGAGAAAATTCAAGAAAACTTAGCTTGCTATACTTGTTTTTTTTTTTTTCACTAAACTTCACAAGCTTGCTTTGCCCCTGTTCAAGCAAAGAGAAAGAAAAATTGTGAGTTTTAAACTTGGTAGTTGGTTTGTGGCCTTGAGTCCCTTGGAGGTTTGCCTTATCCTTGCCCCAACTTGATACAGTTGATTAAGTTAATTAGTTGGCGAGCTTGAATCTTCGTCTTTCACATTCTGCTGTATTTTTGTTTGTTTCAGTACGATTCTGATCTTCATTTTCAAATGCTTCACCCATAACACTTATCTTAACTGGATCTCTGTCCTTATCAAGGTGGTGAACGCCGAATAATCTCTGCTCAATTTCATTGGGAGCCATGGTCAATTTTGTGTGTTTTTCTTTATTTGTATTTGGTGCGAGACTTACCCATAAAAAAAACACGTGTAAAAATGAAATAAGGAAAAATCAAAAGAAGGAATAAAAGAATTATGTTTGAATAGAAAGTATTTCCACCAGTAAAGTAAAAAACTTATTTGGAGGTGTATATTGACTTCAATAACACATGACGCACAATTTGGAGTAGATATTTGATCCTTCAAAACCGTCTAATCTCGAATTAGGCTGCACCTTTCAATCAAATCAAGTCATTCTTCTTGATCTTTGTCCTGTCATGATAAACTTTGCTTGACTAAAGTCATTCCTTCTGGGATTTTCTCAATTGACCTCTCTAATTTTGATTGTCTCGTTCATCATTGTCTTATGGCGTCCCTGAGGGTTTTCACCAATAAGATTTTTTTTTATTTTTTTATTTTTGATTTTTTTTTATATATATATCTTGTGGTGCCTCCATGGGTTTTCACCTACAAGATATTTTTTTTATTTTTTATTCTTTTTTTTTTTGAATCTATATATACATATATATACAACACACAAGGCTTGACATTCTCAAAAATTGATCGGAAGGTCTTTAATGGACAAAGGAAAAAGGATTTTTAGGGTAGATTACATCTTGAGAGCCGTATAAAAGTGATAATAGGATTTTATCTCATCTTTTTTTTTCTTAAATACCAAGATTTTTGTTTTTCTTTTGTCGGACCGAACCCCAAGATAGGGCTGCCTACGTATCCATTTGGGAATCAGGTCGAACGTAGTTCAATGGTAATGCATTATCTTTTTTTTTTTTCAGCTTCAAAGAGGGTAAGCAAGGAAGGTAAATAAGGCTCGAAGGGCTGACAAGGGATTAATGTCATTTAGTTAAGTAGAATGATGGCCTTTCGTCATTTCAACTTGAGAATGTTAAACACAAGTGTGTCAAATATAATATCTTTTGATTGAATCGGCATTGATAGCTTTTTCTGTCACTTTTTCGTCCAGATCCGCAAGTTGCAAAGCTCCATTTGATAGTACTTGTTTAACTATGTATGGACCTTGCCAGTTTGGAGCAAACTTTCCTTTAGCCTCTTCTTGGTATGGAAAGATGCGTTTTAAAACAAGTTGGTCGGCCTCAAATTTTCTAGGACGTATCTTCTTATTGTAAGCTCGTGCCATCCTCTGCTGGTATAATTGACCGAAGCAAACTGCCGTCAACCTTTTTTCATCTATTAATGATAGTTGTTCTAGTCTAGACTTGACCCACTCCGTATCGTCAATTTCGGCTTCACTAATGATTCGAAGCGAAGGAATTTTGACTTCTGCGGGTATCACAGCTTCAGTCCCATAGACTAGTAAATAAGGAGTTGCGCCAGTCGATGTACGGATAGTTGTACGATATCCTAAAAGAGCAAACGGTAATTTCTCATGCCACTGTCGAGATCCTTGGACCATTTTCCTAAGAATCTTCTTAATATTCTTGTTTGCTGCTTCAACAACTCCATTTGCTTTAGGACGGTAAGGGGTAGAATGGTGATGCACGATCTTGAATTGCTCACAAACCTCCTTCATTAGATGACTATTGAGATTGGCTGCATTGTCTGTGATAATGGACTTTGGTATACCAAAACGACATATGATGTTCGAGTGAACAAAATCCACTACTATTTTCTTCGTGACTGATTTGAAAGTAGCAGCTTCTACCCATTTAGTGAAATAGTCAATAGCGACCAGTATGAATCGATGCCCATTAGAAGCTTTTGGTTCTATTGGACCGATTACATCCATGCCCCAAGCGACGAATGGCCAAGGAGCAGACATCGGATGCAGCTCTGAAGGTGGCGAGTGAATCAAATCACCATGAATTTGACACTGATGACACTTGCGAACAAAGCGAAAGCAATCTCTCTCCATAGTTAACCAATAATATCCTGCCCGCATAATCTTCTTTGCTAAAACATAGCCATTCATATGCGAACCACATACCCCCGAATGTACCTCATTCATGATTCTTTCAGCTTCCTGAATATTAACACACCTCAACAAGTTCAAGTCTGGGGTTCGTTTGTACAGAATCTCCCCACTTAAGAAGAACCCATTAGCAAGTCGCCTAATAGTCCTTTTTTGATTTGCACTGGCGTGTGTTGGATATTTTTTTGACTTTAGGAAGCATTTGATATCATAGTACCAGGGTTCATTATCTGGTTCTGCATTAATTATATTGCAATAACCATGTTGATCTCGTATCTGTATCTCTAATAGGTCGAGATGCATATTTCCTGGGTATGGGAGCATGGAAGCTAGGGTAACCAGGGCATCAGCCAGCTCATTATGGGATCTGGGAATATGTCTAAACTCGATAGACTTGAATCTCTTGCTAAGGTCCTCTAAGAACTGTTTGTATGGAATGAGCTTGATATCTCTCGTTTCCCATTCACCTTGAATTTGTCGAACGAGTAATTCAGAATCTCCCAACACCACTAGCTTGTGTACACCCAGATTTATTGCCATATTTATCCCCATGATGCAAGCTTCATATTCTGCTGTGTTATTAGTACAAAAGAAACGGAGTCGTGCTGTGGTGGGATGATGATGCCCGGTCAGTGAGACAAGAACCGCCCCAATTCCTACTCCTTTGACATTGACTGCCCCATCAAAATATAATTTCCATGCATACATGTCATCTTGAACTTCTTCCTCAATTGAATTTATCTCTTCATCAGGAAAGTAAGTTCGCAAAGGCTCATACTCATTGTCAACTGGGTTCTCAGCCAAATGATCGGCCAATGCTTGCGCTTTCATAGCGGTACGAGTAACACACACAATGTCGAATTTTGTAAGTAAAATCTGCCACTTCGCCAATCTGCCTGTGGGCATAGGTTTTTGAAAAATATACTTTAAATGATCCATTCGAGATATGAGGTAGGTTGTGTAGGACGAAAGATAGTGCTTCAACTTCTGAGCAATCCAAGTTAGGGCGCAACACGTCTTTTCTAGAAGAGTATATTTTACCTCGTAACTTGTGAACTTTTTGCTCAAATAATAGATTGCTTGTTCCTTCTTGCCTGTGATATCATGCTGTCCTAAAACACCACCAAAAGAATTGTCCATCACTGACAGATATAGGAATAAAGGCCTACCAGGTTCCGGTGGGACCAATACTGGAGGATTTGCCAAATATTCTTTAATCTTATCAAATGATTCTTGACATTCGTCTGTCCATTGGATAGCAGCATCCTTCTTTAGCAACTTAAATATTGATTCACATGTTGTGCTGAGCTGAGCGATGAATCTGCTTATATAATTCAGCCTTCCTAGAAAACTCATGGATTTTACCTTGGAGGGGTCCAATTCAATGCCTCTGCGTCTAATTATGAAACCCAAAAGTTTTCCGGATGGAACTCCAAATGCACACTTGGCTAGATTGAGCTTAAGATTATACTTTCGCAACCTTTCAAAGAATTTCCTCAAGTAATCTACGTGATCGATTCGTGTCTTGGACTTGATAATGACATCATCAACGTATACTTCTACTTCCTTGTGCATCATGTCATGAAAAATAGTAGTCATAGCTCTCATGTACGTAGCTCCCGCATTCTTTAAACCAAACGGCATGACCCTGTAGCAATAAGTACCCCACGGGGTGGTGAAAGCAGTCTTATCTGCATCTGTTTCATCCATCAAGATCTGGTGATATCCGGCGTAACAATCCACGAAAGATTGAATCTCATGTTTAGCACAATTATCAACGAGGATATGAATATTGGGCAGCGGAAAGTTATCTTTAGGGCTTGCTTTGTTCAAGTCCCTATAATCAACACAGACTCCTATTTTGCCATCTTTCTTCGGTACGGGCACCACATTAGCTAACCATGTGGTGTACTGAGCGACCCTGATCACGTTCGCATTCAATTGCTTCATGATTTCCTCTTTGATTCTATCGCTCACATCAGTTTTAAACTTTCTTTGCTTTTGCTGGACCGGTGAAAAATCAGGGTATGTAGGCAGTTTGTGGACTACCAAATCTGTGCTTAGACCCGGCGTATCATCATAAGACCAAGCAAAAACATCCTTATACTCGATCAAAATCTGAACGATATCATTTCTGATATTCTGATCCGCATGAATACTTATTTTTATTTCTCTAACCTCCTCACCAGTTCCCAAATTTATTATCTCGGTGTCATTTAAGTTGGGTTTGGGCTTATCCTCAAATTGATCCAATCCTTTTTTGACTTCCTTATCAGCTTCACCTTCATCGTATTCATCTACCGTTTGGTTTGCTGATTCGAGATTAGACAACTTTTTAGGATCTAAATGTGAACTCCACGTACATGCCATGCTATCGGAGCCAGTATTAACATAACTGAAATAAGATAAAAATAATAAAAATTAAAAGAGAGAAGAAAAGATAAATTTACTAGAAAACTTGAATTCCATTTAGTTGAATCGGAAAGGATAGGAGGGTTAACATGAAAATAACTAAACTATGTGGACTACCACCCTGAGAATAGTCCAAAATACAAAAGAAAGAAAAACGAAACAACAAAATAAACTACCAAGACTCCTTCCTTGTGGGGAGAGGAGTGGCTTCCCAGTTAGTGAGCTTGATATTTGGCCCGACGAACTGCACATCCGCATGGCTAGGGCCTTCACCCATCTGAACCATGTTTACTTCATAAAACATTTCCTTGAGGCCTTGACATATTTCATCCACATCCTTGTTAGCATATGAGTATTGATTTTCTTTCTTTTGAGCTTTCGTGAACGATTGGCTAATGTGTGGAATCGGAATTGTCAGTTTCCAAGCCTTCTTCTTCTGCTCTTTTGCCCATTTTCTATCTGCTGCGGTAGGCTTAAAGCCTAAGCCAAAGGAGTTGTGGCTACCACATGGATCTACAGGGTTTATAATTCCTTGCAGCGAGACCCCTAATCCTTTTCCCGGTTGATAACCATTTTGTAGCATTTGGATAGCCACCATGATTGAAGTAGAAGAGAGATAAGACCTTGGAATCGGCGTACCTTCCACGACATGATCAGCTGTCATGATTTCGAAGGCTTGATAAATGGGAGATTCACAACCCTCTTTTGTTTCGATACAGGGTACAGAAGGATCTCGGTGTATGGGAAGGTCATCCTCTCCATGTAGAATGATTTCCTGATTGTCGTGTTCAAACTTAACTACTTGATGCAAAGTAGAAGGTATGGATCTGGCCCTGTGGATCCATGGTCTTCCTAAAAGTAGGTTGTAGGAAGTATCCATGTCTATTACTTGAAAGGTGATTGTAAACTCAACTGGTCCGATAACCAAAGCAAGATCTATCTCACCAATTGTGTCTCGTTTTGCACCATCGAAAGCCCGAACACATACATTATTGGATCGAATCCTATCTGGGCTGATTTTTAACTTTTTCAACGTAGAGAGAGGACAGATATCTACTCCTGAACCTCCATCGATCATTACCTCTTTTATGTAATGTCCTTCGCATTTGATAGTCAGATGCAAAGCCTTGTTGTGACCAGAACCTTCTATGGGTAATTCATCATCAGTGAAAGTGATTCTATTTGCTTCAAATATTCTACGAACCATGATTTCTATTTGACATACCATAGTTTCCTTCGGGACGTATGCTTCGTTCAACAACTTAATCAATGCCTGATGATTTTCTTTAGAATGTAGCAGCAGGGACAATAACGAGATTTGAGCTGGGGTTTTCCTCAACTGATCGACAATAGAATAGTCTTGGGTTTTCATTTTCTTCAGAAATTCCTCAGCCTCTTCGTTTGTGACAGGTTTTTTCATTGGCCCTTCACTATCTTTAAACTATTTTGGTCTCCTTAATTCTTCTGGAATATAGCATCTTCCTGATCGAGTAAAACCCCCCGTTTCGTTTGTTTCTTCCATGACCTCTTTTCCTTTGTACATCACCGTGGTTTTGTTGTAGTTCCATGGGATGCTTTTCAAGCCTTGTTACTGGGAGCTGCGCTGCGTGTCTTATGACAATTGGCTCTGTCATCTCTCTCGTGTTGTTGCACCATTGGTCGAACCCTACGGGACTACTCAAAACATATAGTTTTGGCCCATCTTGTGCTATTCCCTTTAGCTTTGCAGGAGCATACAATACCATCTTTTCTGAATCTCGGGGTCTTATAATGGAACTCGCTCCTTTCACGATCAGTGGTTCTCTTTGCATACCCTTCAGTGCTTCACCCAGGTTCTCCTTCAAGGCGCCTATTTCCATCACTGCTTGGTTTGTTGGACTGTAGTCTCTATCATTAAAAATCATCCCCACGATGTGCGTGTTATTGTGATTAGGAAGTGGATTATCGGTGACATTCGGTGCTTCTTCTTTTTGTATTACGATTGCCTTGCTTTCGATTAATTATTCAATGGCTCTCTTCAGACTCCAACAATTTTCGGTACTGTGACCTTGGACGTTGGAATGGTACTCACACCTTACATTAGGATCAAACCAACTTGCATTCGGATCCACTTTGAAAGGCAAAACAGGTTCAATCCATCCTAATTTGACCAATCTCCGCAACAGGCTCGTATATGATTCTCCAATTGGGGTGAAGTTTTCCTTTGGCCTCTGTTCTCTTGTATAGTCTGCAGGAACATACGGATTACGAGGGGCTTGTAAATTTGCCTGCCGCGGGCGAAAACCGTGTGGCGCAGGTGCCCGCCATTGTGGACGCTGAGGAGGTCGGGCATACGCTTCAGTATTAAGAACAGCAGGTTGAGGTGTATAATAATGTTGAGGAGGGCTGTATTTTCCCTGTTGGACATGAACGTAAGGGGAGTTTCGTCCCCTTTGGGCATTGCCTGGTACTGATGCCATCATGGATCCTTCCTCCTTCTTTTTTCGATTTCCGAAACTACCTGATCCACTTTGAATGGCTTGTGTAGTGGCCCTGAGGGCAGTTTGGCTCATGATCTTTCCTGATTTGATGCCATTCTCCACCATTTCCCCAATTTTTATTGCTTCGGCTAAAGGTTTACCAACCGCAGCTAGTAAATGATGAAAATAATCGGACTCTTGAGTTTGGAGGAAAACGTCAATCAATTCCTGGTCCTTCAACGGCGGCTTGACTCTAGATGCCTGTTCTCTCCATTTTATGGCAAACTCTCAAAAACTTTCAGATGGTTTTTTCTTCATATTAGCGAGAGAAGTGCGGTCAGGGATAATATCGAGATTGTATTGAAATTGTTGTACAAAGTCTTGGGCCATATCATCCCAAACGTGCCAATGGGAGATGTCTTGATCGATAAACCATTCGGAGGCTATTCCCATCAGACTTTCTCCGAAATAGGCCATAAGCAGCTCCTCTTTCCCTCATGCTCCTCTGAGTTGATTGCAATACCTTTTTAAGTGGGCCACTGGGTCACCATGACCACTATATTTGTCAAATTTTGGGGTCTTGAACCCTATTGGCAAATGAACATTAGGGAACATACACAGGTCTTTGAAAGAGACGCTTTTGTGTCCTCCCAATCCTTGTATGTTTCGCATACTCTGCTCCAGACTCCTCACTTTTCTAGCTATATCTTCTCGTTCTTCATTCATAACGGCCTTCTCGATCACGATATGAGACTCAGGCTGATGAGTGGGCTGATATGAATTTACGGGTTTAAATGTCAATTCAGGAGGATAGACTTGATCATGATTTAGCTCGTTGATAGGCTTCTGTATCATTGATGGAGGATTTATATTAGTTGTCACGGCTGGAATAAAAAGTGGGTTGTTCGTGAATGATGGATTTGGAGGACGCGTGGTAGATGTGCCAGCAGCGCGAGACACGTTAGCGTATGGACCAAATCCAGGCGGATAAAGTGGATCGTCGACTTGGGCTTGAGTAGAACTGGGATGGTTTGCATCTGAAAAGCCAGGAAACGAGGAAGGCGGGGCTTGTCCATTCGCCCAGGCCTGATACATTTCCGCAATTTGTTGCTTCAATAACCTATTCTCCTCCAAAGATGCGAACTCTTGTGGAACTAACTGATCTCGACCTTCTTCATTGTCAGATTCTGTTCCATCTTTTCGAGTCATCTTCCTTTTTCCTTTATACCTCGTGTTGTACGGGTGACAGGCCAGCTTAACCACAACCAACCACCTTATTCTCTCTTTCTCTTTGAAACAGAAACAAATATGTTAGGATTCAGAGCTTTTAAAATATTGATATGTTCATAACTAACTCAAATATCATGCACCTAAGTAATTTTCTTCCTGTAATGGACTTAGGAAAAACCCTCTTGTTTCATCCCGGCTTTGGTGAATTAATTTAATTTTTTTTTTCATCATTTAACGCCAACATCTTAAAATTGTTACTTGAAACTTGAATCTTGAAAAAATATTTGATCTCACCCGTCGAGGGTTGCCTACGTATCATGTTTTACATGAATCAGATCGTCACGTAGTTCATGGTTATGGTAAATATATGTATATATTTAGAAATAAAGAGAGAATAAAAACTTGAACAAATGTGAAATTTCCATACATTTTCAACTGTTCTTAAAACAAAGCTTTAATGAAAGGAAACTAAAATTATCTAAAACTAGAACAGACTCAGAATACTGGAGAAATAATAAAAGAACCTAACTCTAAGAAAACAAGGACTTTAACAATTATCATCAAGATGTCTTCCAAAGATGTCTTGCAACTTAATCCTCTCTCAGACTTGAGTAGATCCTGGATAATGCTTTTGGCAGATGTGGAGCGAGAGCACGCGCCTGACGTCCCAGATTTTCATCACCTTGGTGAAGATACTTAGAATAAACATTAATCAAGGTTTCATTGAGCTGAAGTACCTCTCCCTTAGCCTCGATCATACTCTCATGGCAGTTTTGCACCCAATGCTGCGTAGTGCGGACGGTATGCTTTAGGTCTCCTTCTCGTTCATGAAGGTCATCGATATGATAGTGAAGGGCCTGTCTTTCAGTCATCTACTGGTTTTTCTCAATTTCAACTTCTTTCTGAAAAGCCGTGAAGCGTCTCGCTATTTCTCTTTCCCGTTCCATGGAAGCTTTTAGCTGAGCTCGAAGCTTCGACTGTGTACTCGTCAGCAAGGCCTTCTCCTTCTCAAAATCGCTCGATTGCTGCTCCATATCATCGGAGACAATATCCAGGTCTTCTTGTAGGGTATTCATGGCAACACGGTTCTCCCTCTCAATCTCCTTACGAACCGACCTAATTCTGGCCTCAAATTTTGCCTCATGGTGAACCAATTCTTCTCTAGCCCTTTCCAAATCATTATTTAAGATATGTAGAGTAGACTGATATTTCTCTTCTACCTCTTGTGGAGCCTGATTAATTCTGACTTCGATCTCCGCTTCTCGATCCACTGGCTCTCTGGCTGACCTTTCTGGCATAGCTTTAGGAGGAGGCTGGTCATGAAACCATGGTGAATACCAATAGTCTACCTCGCCTTTGTCACGGTCTTCCACCATGTGATCGAAGCCTGAAAGTAAACATCCTCCCCAAATCTTAAGTATCTCAGTCTTCCTTAGAGGGATATCAGGGAGGAATTCGTACATAAACTCTTTCATATCCTCGACTGGCGGTATATGATGACGTCGACCGAATTGTCTTATGACTCTTAGTGGCACTTAGGGCTGAACACCTCGGAGACCCATTAAGATGATGAAGGGTCGGAAAGTAGACATATATATCACCTCTTTTGAGGGGAACCAATGATAATTCCACACTATCTTGTTCGTCGTCAACCCCTCCAAGTACCCCCTCCAAGCTCTTATTCCTTCGGGAAAGTTTTGGTCCTCCATCCTCTTCTCATGGCCCTTGATATAATCATTCCACTCGACTCGAAAATCCACAACAAATGGATGGTAACGAATATGCTCGAGCATCCATAGCTGCAATAGAATGTTACATCCTTCAAAATAGTCGGCCCCATTTTTGCACATCGTCAAGGCCCGATAAATGTCTGCTAAAATCATGGGCACGATAGTGACCTTAGGATTCTTCTCAAAAGCGGTAATAAACGCAGCCAGATTGGTGCTGATTTTTCCACCTCTCTTTGGAAATACCATGATTCCCAAAAAAGCCACTATGAATGCTTCAGAACCGTGCTTTTTCCAGGTTTGGTAGCATCCCCCGTTGTTAAGTTCTGATTTAAACAGCTCGAATCCCCTTTCCTGGCCATATCTTTCGTACAAAAATTCTAGACGAACCCATCCATTTTCTAGGCAGCCTCCTATGTTCTTCTTTTTTATGTGCAATAGCTCGAAAAATCTTTCGGGAGTGACATGCTTCGGTATCATGGGTTCTCCTCGGTGAAGGTTCTTTCCCTTTCCAATAAATGCTCCTATTTCCTCCAGTGTGGTAGTAAGCTCAAAGTCGGAGAATCGAAATACATTGTTTGAAGGATCCCAAAACTGTACCAAGGATTCTATCACGTCTCTTCGGGGTTCAACATTCAACAGACTCCTTAAAAATCCCAAGTGTTTATATACTTCTCCCTGTCCGTAGTCAGTCATATTGTTATACCATATCCCCAATAGCTTTGGAACTTTATCTAATACCATGAAATGGGGTGCTTCATCATCCCTCGGCCTCTTGTCACTCCTTCCGACTGAGTTCATATTGCCCTATAGGATAATGATGGAAAATAAGAATTCTATTTTAAATATCCTAAAAAATAATTTTCGAAAAAAGTTGACGGAACGACACGGAATAGGATTTCAGCATGAGAAAATAGTAGCTGACAAAACAGGAAGTATCCAAGTCTTCTAGAGCATCCTAGAGTAGAGACAATAATTTGATGACGTTCGAACCAGACATATCAGCAATAATTAAATTATTAAAACAAAATAGCAGACCAAATTATTTAACAAGATTTTAATTGTGTTTGACAAAAATGGGCTCTATGGTATTCCTAAGAAAGATTTTAAAACCAAAGAAAACGGACATAACGAGACCACGACGTTAAAACGACTTAATCTCTAAAAAAAGTTCTATGTAAAATCTTATATATTTTCTAAAGTAAATTCTTAAAAATTTTTATTTAACCCTTTTTTTTAGATCAATCAATTCACCTAAAAGCCGGTCAACATTCGATATGGTGTTTCCTATAATGCAACAAGTAGCACATAAAATGTACATGATGGTCTCAAAAGGTGACACCTGACCTAGACGGACACGACCCCAGGGTCGAGCCCCGCTAAGTCAAAAATACACGTGATACAAATAGAACGTAGTGTATTATGGATAGCCATGCCTAAGTTCCAGTTATGTTAGGTTTAAGCTGGTGGATTTAGGTATCTAGACTGTCAATGAAATGAGCGGACAACTCGAGTCGGCAAGGGACAGCTTTACCGGTAGCAGGGCTTTCCGGCCTCACTGTTGGTCCCTTTCCGTCCTAAATCATGGGTGACTACAGAATCCTTCCCAGGAGCGTTGCCGCATCTCTGGTATCTCAAGCTCGGGAGCGTATACCGCATCTCCGAATATACAGTATCTCAGAAGACTCAGATGGGTGCGCGAGAGAAGACAGTTTATATTGCAATTCAAATAATATCAAAGCGATAAACATGTAGTCAAAGAACAAATTTAGGCCAACAATATACAATATCACAATTAAATAAAGCCAAACAAGTCAGTATAAAAGCTTGAATTCTAGTACATGGGGTTTCCCCAGCAGAGTCGCCATCTGTCACACCCCGATTCTTCACCGCATCCGACCCCGCTAGGGAGTTGGTTTTAGGAGAAAATGGGTTTTTCCAATTAAAGTGACGTTTTGAAAAGGGATTATTTTATTTACAGAGTCTCCACTTAGAATTGAGTTTGGGTGTTCCAAGTCACCTTATTGAATCCCTATTCAAAAGGAAATGACTCTTTAATTTTTATTTTTTTTGGTCTGCGAACTAGAAATCCGGATAAGGAATTCTGTTGACCGAGGGGAAGGTGTTAGGCACCCCTCGAGTCCCGTGGTTCTAACACGGTCGCTTTAATGACTTATGTCTGGCTTAAAATAAATTTTTTAATTTTTGGATTTAAAATATTTGTTAACCTAACAGTTGTTTGCCTCCCGCTTTTAATTTATTTTGAACTTATTTATTATATTGACGTGTGGCTTACCGATAGTAGTACTTTTCGACCTCACCACAAGTTTTGGCACGTTTCTTGCGCCTTTATGGTATTTATGAGTCATCCCCATTTTCCTAATCTAAATAAGCACCTAATAGGTAAAATCTACCCAACCCAATTTGATCGGCTTCAAACGGTAGGTTAATTTATTATAACGAATGGTCGGTAACAGGGCTTTCCAACTTCATCGTTAACCTCCACTTGTATATTAAAATTGATTATTTAGAGGTTAAGAACTTAATTCATTTTTTATGAATTCACTCCCTTACAAATGTTATTTTCTTTCTTTTTTTATTTTTTTATTTTTTACGTGATGGGCTTTGAATAAAATCACAACCCATATCGTATATCCTAATAATTATTAATAACATATTAATTAATTTAGGGTTATAATCACTAATTCTAAGTTCGAGAGTTTAAACCAATTTTATTCAAAACCCGCAACGTGTTGTCAAATATGAGCATGAAAATATTTAATTAATTAGACATGAAGTACTCAAAATATCACAAAGAATAAGACACGAGCGAGTAAATAGTAGATAAAGCAATGACAAACCATACAATCTACTATATTTCCGAAGAGTTTCACGGTAACCTTCCAAGATAACTAATATCATTAAATTCTACCAAAATCTAGAGCTAATTATAGGCTCATTCAATATATGAGACTACTGAGCATATCAAATCTCAAACTACTACCAAACAGTAGATTAGTGATATAACAAAATTAAATATGAATCCAACTAGATAATATTAATACATTAATATAGAATCAAGAGCCTAAAATCACATAATAATACTAGGATTCACATTTCCGTAGTCGTTACCAACTTAACCTATTTGATAAAATATGAACCTCTATATTTTATTTCTTGGCATTTTAGTTCTTAACTTTTTACTTATTTACTTTTATTTTACAATTTAAACTAAATCTCAACCAAGTGAAATTACAATATGAAATAGTATTAAATGGTTCAAAAGAGATACGAGATATTGATAAATCATCCCAAGTTATAATGCATTCCCTGACAAGACCGGAAAATATCATGCATGAAGAGAAACTTAATGCAATAATAAGAATTTTAAAGAATGATCCACATATAAACGATTAACTTTATATGTCAAGCAATACATGAAATCATCCAAACAACTTCATTCCTATTTCATTGATAAAATTAAAGCATAACAAATACAAAGGAATTGAACAAAACCTGAATGATACAGCAATTGAGAATAAAAATGGAAACGTTGTCACCGAAAACTCGAAATGGTAATATAACTCCACTCAAACTTAACCTTTTTCCCTTTCTTTTTCGTTTTTATTGTTGTTTCTTTCTCCCTTTTCTCTCAATTTTCTTTCTTTTCTTTCTGTTTCTTTTTTTTTTCTCTAATCCGTGTGTCCTCTTTTTTCTTCTTTAGTCCATGTCTGTGTGTTATATATATATGTATAGTAGTAGATTTGTGTCGTGTGTTTGTGTAGTGGAAAGTGGGGAGAGGTTTTGGGAGAGTGGGACTTGTGGGTGGTTTGGGTAGTTTAGGTTTTCTTCATTTTTTTTTAATTATTTTGGAAGAAATAAAAATACTAAAAAAAAAAAAAAATAAGTTAATTAGCTAGTCTTAGGAATATGATTAAGAAAAATTAATATCACATTTTTTTTTTGTTTTATTAAAGTTGAAAGAAGAAAACAAATATAATTTAGATTTTTTTTTTTAATTATTATTTTATTTTTTTTATTATTATTATTATTTTTTTAAAAAAAAATAAATAAACAAATAAATAAACGATAAAATAAAAACTTATTTAAAAATGTGACTCTATTTTTGTAGTTTTCAAAATTTTTAACGAACCTCAAAATAAGATAAATTTAAAATGCCTAAAAATAAAAATAAAAATAAAATAAAAATTAATTAAATATTAAAATGGTATAAAAATATTAGGTTTGGGTCAAAAATTAGGTGTTTACAATTCGGGTTTCAATACACCTAAGCTTATTTTGACATATTGGTCAAAAAGTTGAAATATCAAAATATATATGGGTGTGGACCCACATTTAGTTGAAATGACCTCGTACTGAAAATTTGACTTCTCCATCGCGTCTGAAATATTAATTTTAGGCTATGGATACCCTTGGGTCAGGATCTAAGGCTTCCAAACTTATTTTGGGCTAATGAGATGATTTTATGAAAAATGAAACTATAAGCGTGGGCCGGACTTTTTGCCAAAATAATCTTGGATGAAAGTTTTGATAATTCCAATGGATCTGAAATGTGGTTACACTCACATTTCACTATTGGATAATGTTATTTGGGTTTCGAATGAGTTCTGAGGGTCAAAAATAAGTTTTTGACTATGCTGTCATAGGGATACCGTATCTCTTTGTCAATAGGAGTCTATAAATAAACCCCAAGGTCACGAATTTGGTTATTTTTCCTTGAGCTTTGAGAGACTAAAACCCTAAACAGGTATGATAACTCAAAATTAAGTCTTGTAGGTGTCTAGGGAGCTAGGTAAACATATTTTATCATGATTATCATCCGGATTAAGGTAAGATTACATCACTTTATTGGTGAATTTCTTAGTTCTTGACCCAAAATCTCAATTTAGCTTACGTCTTGATTTATCCCCAAATATGGTTTTTTTACACCTATTAATTGAGGGTTATGATTTTTTAGTGATGTATAGCATTGGGTTGACCTCGAAAATGCAATTTTCGTACGTGGGATCCATTTGGGTTTTTTGTGTCGTTTTTGGATCCAAAGCACAATAGTGCAATGTGGGTATCAGTAGAATCATATTGATGAGTAGATTATATTTTTATGGGGATTGTGAAGGGAAGATGAGCATGTGTTGTATGATGTGAGGTTTTGCGGTTCGGCCTTGAGGTAGGCTTCTACTTACTCTTCTTCAAAGATGATGTGTGTTATGTATGGCATGTGAATATGAATATTAGGCTTGATTATGAATAAATAACCTAGTATTGATTATTGATGTTAGGGGAATTGGATGAGGGTTTTGGACCCGTAAGATAGTATGTTTATGGCTCCTTTTAGAATCCTATTGCCTTCTCCCTAGATTGAATTAGGTGTAGTATGGAAATGTTATGATGCTAGGTTTGGGATGTGGTCCAAGTGTTGCAATCATCGTTAGTGTGATTGACCTTAGTTGGGCTAGTCTAGTGATCTTGAAATTGTATCTTGGGGTAGAATTGACATAATTGCCCATGTTTCTAGATAAATTTCCTATTTTAGGATTGGTTATGACTTACTTGATATCTAAAAGTTGAACTAGATATCTTAGCCTATTTTTGAGCGTAGTTTGCCTAAATATGGAGATTACGGATAGAAGTGGGATCACCCAGGCCACTTAGGCCAAGACTTGTGTTAGCTCTTGTGGGCTTAGTTGCGGAAAGTAGGCTTAGTTGAGAATAATGAGACTTATTTATGATATTTACTTGGTGAATTGTGATGATTTTTGTCGGATTATGATTAATGAACTATAGAGATGTTAATTTCCCTTAGATGTGATATTGGGCCTTTAGAGATATTATTTTCTCTTAATTATATTATTTGGCCCATAGAGATGCATTTTTCTCTTAATTACGATATTTGGCTCATAGAGATGCATTTCCCTCTTAATCATGATATTTGGTCCATACGGATGCATTTTCCTCTTAGTTATGATGTTTGGCCCATAGAGATGCATTTTCCTCTTAGTTATGATATTTGGTCCATAGAGATGCATTTTCCTCTTAGTTATGTTATTTGGTCTATAGAGATGATTTTCCTCTTAGTTATGATTATTGGGCTTATACAAATGATTTTTCTCTTGGGCGTGATGTAGCACCTATAGATATGAGATGTCTAATAGAGGTGATATGCTTATTGATATTATGCCTCCTATATGTGAGATGATTATAGATATGCTACGACTTATAAAAATGATTGTCGATATGAGTTCTAAATGTGTATATGGTCCTAAGGCCATGATTATGATGTCGTGATTATTTTAGATATATTATTGATCCGAGGTTTGTGTTATGATATTGGTTGGATATCCGAAAAGTATTTATCCTTGTAAAGGATACAGTTGTAGAATATGGACACATATATGTTTATGTTGCCTACGATTTATCGACTGAATACTGGTGATGACATGCATAAATTTGGTACACTCATGATTATTATATCGGTATTGATTTGATCGTAGCTGAAATATGACCTTATCACTATTTTTCTAAATAAGGGTTAAAGCCCACTTTTCACCGTAACAGGATTTCTTTACTATAATAATCTCCTAACTAAATGTAATATTTATACATGTAAAAGAGGTTAAGAATATTATTTTAAAGATTTGACCAAGACAGATTCCGGTCCATGACTTAACACTATTATTTACTTCGGTTATGAGATATTCTGACACTTTCTACACTTTTACAATAATTTAGTCTCGAAGATCATTCGGGGCAACATACTTATTAATTTACACTCTTTTAGCCGTGACTTGAGTTCGTGCATCTATTGTAGTCTATATCTATATATATATATATATATATATATTGATAATTATGATGATATATATACCCAGTTTAAGTCTAGAGGATACTGTCATGATGATATATATATCTGGTTCGAGTCTAGAGGATACTGTTGTGATAATATATATACACTGTTTGAGTCTGGAGGATACTGTTGTGATGATATATATATACCCGATTCAGGTTTGGAGGATACTTTTTGATGATATAGATATATATCCGATTTGAGTTTGGAGGATATTGTGATGATATGTTGATACCCGGCAAGGCAGAGGTTGATTAAGATGATGATGATGGTTATGATTATGAGATTGTGATGTTAATTTTGTACCTTGCATTCATTCTTGCATGTGCATGGCCTATCACCAGTATGCATCTATGTCTATTACCCTGTATGGGATGGTTGTATGGATATGGGTGATGAATATGCCTTATGTTATTGTATGTTGATTGAACCTTCTGAGACTAGGCCCGTGAGGGTACGCATAGGCTCAGCTAGGTGTTTGGTTGTCCAGAATAACTGGTTACTCCCGCTGTTATTGATATTGTTATTATCATTGTGATGATCATTATTTTGGCTAGCTTATGACAGTTGGTCATTGATTCAGTATCGAGTTTTGAGGTATATTCCTGTCCTCTTTTATCTTATGGTTGCATTATTATACATGATTAATTTATGTCTAGCCATGTGGGTTAGAAACTCTGATTATGAGAGTATTAAATCCTGAACAGATTATAATGAGGTCTTAAAATGAGGACATGATGATTTAGGTTATGCTCTGAGTTGACCTCATAGCTATATGTATGTATGTATGTATGTATATAGCTATATGTAGCTATGGTACTACTGTATATCCCTCCTTCATTTGTTCAAATTGTATATTTATTCCTTGGCCTTGTATATTGTTATCTACCTTTCTTTCGCTCTTTATTCATATATTATCCTAGATTATACGGTATTGTATTGAGATTTATGAATTTTGACATGAATAGGATAGTTCATCTTTGATACTTCCTTAGCCTTATTATGTTAGTCTCTTGGGCATGAATAAAATAGGTTATCCTTATTGTCTCATTGACCTGTTATATGATTTATGAACTCTTGGGTGTAATTTCCATTCTGTTTATATGTTGTATATATCTGCTTTATCTTTGGAACTCACTTGGTAGTTGTCTACTTAGTACCATTCATTTGGTACTTAGACTATACTTTTGCGGCCTGTAGATCATAGTACGGGTTATCTCCAATGTTGTGTGTGACATGCGGAGCGACCATGGTTCGAAGTCTGGGAGTGAGCTCCTAACGTTCAAATTATTACTTATCTCCCTCTTATATATTAGACTAGTCTCTATATTGTATTCAGAGATAAAGTTGTATCAGTATAATTCCATTGATATTTCACTCTTGTACTCTTATTATATTAGAAGCTCTTGTACTAATACCACCAGGTTTTGGAATTCACCTATGTAATTGATCTTTATTTTATTTACTTTGCATTATTTTCTTTATATTATTGAGAAGTCCATTACTAGATGTTCCGGGCTACGAGTTGGGCTTGCCTACTTGTGAATTATAGTAGGCGTCATCATGACCTGAGAAATTGGGTCGTGACAAACAAGGCCCCCGGTTGAACCATAAAACTGAAAAAAACTAAGCATATAAGTAAATGTCTATCGAACAATAAAGGGATCACCAACTCTGAACTTTAAAGGAAGTTTAATATTGCGCTGGACCATGGGACTAAGCCTTAAAACCTATAGTATGAGATAATGTAGCTACTCAATGACGGTCAACACTAGAATGTATTGTTATGTAGAACAATTTGAAAACAATGTACATTTCTATATCCAAAACTATAAAGACATCATGAAAATAATTTATCCAATTAGAATCAAAACAGATGGGTATAATTTAAAACCTATAATCAATCTCGTAAAAATATAGATTCAACTCTTTTCTTTAGTTATGAGCTAGATAGTACACTCTACAAGTCTATTGCATCACAGCCTATGTGGGTCCACCATTAACTCGCCAGCCAAGCCTCCAATTTGAGCTTGTTGCAAGGATTGGAGTGTCTGCATGAAGCAAGTATACTGTAATAATTCATATTTCAGGATAGAATCACTCTCACATCAATAAAACACAATTTCGGCCAATAATCTTTCAATTCATGCCTTCTTTGGGTAATCATCTAACTCTTTTAGAGCCCATTGTTAGCCTCTTAAAATTCATACTCCATACTTATAAAAGTTTATCGCATGTTCTATTAAGGGCATTCGTAAGAAGTATCGTCATACCTAGACTTGCAAGATGTATCATATCATATCATATCCAAAGCCCTTTATTCAAAAACATATCATTAACCACCATAACAATTTAATATCAAACAAGAGTCCTTAATTCAAAAAGGATATATAAGTTTAAGCAAAAACATTCTCCTTTCAAGACTTAATTCTTAGGTGGTCATATTTTCTATAATTCATATACTTCTCATGGGAAAACATGAGTATTTAAAGTACAAGAGATACTCTCTAAAATCGTGTATTTAACCAATGCATAATTCTACTAGGAAGCATTCGAAACATAACTCTTTTCATCATTCTTTTAGTAATCCACATAAATTTTTGAAACACATATCTCTTAATATAAAAAAGGATTCATAGTTCAAGTTCTTCAAGAACAATTTCGAAACCCATATCATAAACATACATATATAATTATTGAGTATCATAATATAGAATTTTCAAGCCCATGAATGTTAGGATAGTTCTACATACCACTTAATTGAGAGAAGTTGATGGAATTTTGATCTTTAGGGATAAATGGATTTAAACCCTAGGTAGTTTTCTCCTCCCTTATTCTTAAGGATGATAACTAAGAGACTTAAAGTAAAAAGATTCAGTTTTAGGGTCCTAAATGCAAATTGGGTAGATTAGAAACGGCTTAAGGGTGTGGAAAGACCCAAATACCCTTGAAACATACATAAAACAACCATTTATCAATGAACGGAGGGGTGCGGTGCGCACTTCATAGGGTGGGGGAAGCCTCACGGTGGGACGCTATCATTAGAGGGAGGCCACGCTATGCAATCCAATCGCGAGTTGGACCCATCGCGGTGCGAGGCCCTCTGTGTGGGTGTAATACCCCAAAAAATCCAAAACAGTATTAGAGCCATGTACCAAGATCATTCATAGTACATCATGGTTCTTTTATAGTTTTATGAGTAGGTTTATGTATATTAAGGCTTCAAATAACTTCCAACTATCAGACGAATTAAAACATTCCTTACCGATTGAATTCTTAAGAAGGATATTGGTATAGTCAAATTCAAATAAGAATATCTCTCATTATACTTGGAATTTTTGAGCTCATGATCTATTAATAGATATATAATTGAATTAGCTTTCCAACGATACCAATTTTGCCTAAATTAAATATCGGAGAAAAGAGTTATTTCTATTTTACTCTAGCATGTCAGGCTGGAAACTGTGTGACGATATTCATGGTAGATTACCACATTTGTGACGCCCTACCACGAAGATCATTAGCCTTAGGCAGAATCCAACTCCTGTGTGACGACATTCGTGGTATCTTACCACCTTTGTAACGCCCTACCGCGAAGGTCGTCAGCCTCAGGCAGAATCCAACTCCTGTGTGACGATATTCGTGGTATCTTACCACATTTGTGACGCCCTACCACGAAGGTCGTCAGCCTTAGGCAGAATCCAACTCTTGTGTGATGACATTCGTGGTAGCTTACTATATTCGTGACGCCCTACCACGAAGGTCGTCAGCCTTAGGCAAAAATCAACTCCTAAGTGACGACATTTGTGGTAGCTTACCACATTTGTGATGCCCTACCACGAAGGTCGTTAGACTTAGGCAGAAACCATCAGTTCCAGCTCCTGTGTGATGACATTTTTGATGGCTTACCACATTTTTAACTCCTTGTAACAAATGTCATCAGCTATAATTTTCAGCAACTAGGAATTTATTTCATAAGGGTATTTTTGGTCTTTTTCCTTCACTTTCCACAACTTATAACCCTCAAGGAACGCATTATCTTTCATTCTCTTTAGTTAAAACATCTTAAAAACCCTCTCTTACACTTTCAACCACAAGATTAGGGTTTTCTCTCAAGATCATCTCCTCAGGAACAAGAGCATTCTTTTCCAAAGGGGTTAAACCCTAGTCAAGAAAAATCAAGGGCAAGCCCAAGGATTTCTTCAGGAACCTTCAGAAACATTAAATCTCTTTTAAGATCAAGCTTTAAGGTATGCGTAGTGTTCATCTATGGATTCAATTCATTCATAGAGTTCAAGAACCATGCTTTTAAATGTTATTTTATAAACTTTTATGGTGATATAAGCATGCACACGTTGATGATTGTTGTTCAAGTTTCAAGATGATATCTAAGGATGTTTTTCATGGAATATATGTAATTGTTGGTTGAAAATCATGAACTTTGGGTGGGTTGAACTAATGCAAGTATGAAATCCACATATGCCTTAAAGAATGCATGTAAGGTGTTTGATAAAATGCCTAGGATGTTAGAAGCTCATAATTACATAATTTCATGATATCTAAATGACAAGTCCATGTTAGCGATATACTTCAATATGAATGCCCATGCTATTTATGTATTCTTATGGTGATGGCATGAAGTATTTATGATGATGGAAATATCAATATTGTGTGCGAATTATATCCATGCTTTCCCTACCATGTTTGAGGTGTTGATTAAATACATGAAGTATACTATCCCCTCCTTATGATATAGCGAATTGTGGACTCCAATCTTGTGATCAAGTCATGTCATGTGTGTCAGTTTTCTTCTATCGAGTCCTGGGGTTATTCGTACCAGAAAAACATAGTTGTGTGCCTAGATCCATGTCATGTTGTCACGATAATCTCAATCAAGCTATAATCTATAGAACTCAGTCAGTCATGTGACTCCGGAAACCTCAGAAATCTCATGATCCTACAGATAATAGTACTGCTCCATCAGTCAATGGGAGTCAGTTAATCTGTCCATGTACAGTCAGTTGAATCATGTTTAGTCTCTTCAGATAGGAGTAAGAGTTAGCACCTAGTGAATCCAAGGATGGGAACTCACCTGTATATGAGGGTGTGAATCTTAGCAGTCATCCTTGCATTCCAGAACTATGTAGCCAGCATAGGTTGAGACATCGTAGTCTGCTATATGGGATAGATGAGGTGGCTTAACCTGTTATATGAGGGTCCCCACCACTTTCACTAGAGTTACCTGTTATATGAGGGTTGCTCACATGTTGTCTTTACCAGTGGGTCGGTATTGACACCCTTCCAGTCAGGGCAGAGATTGGACCCCATCTTAGCCATAATGGCACATATGGGGCATGTTGGTTAAACAACTACCTCCCACAGTTTCAGTATCAGTCTCAATAAAAGAACTCAAACAGTTCTTCAGATATCAGTATACCAGGACTGTTAGATACGGTCAAATTTAGTTATAGCACGAAACTCAGAGAGTTCAACCAGATTCAGGGTTGTCAGATAAGTCATCCATGTTATCAGAACTACGGTTCTATCCATGTATTAGCGTATAGATTTAGCCATCACGTACTCACGATCTTAGTTACTATGTATGTATATTTGTATTCTTACGTCCATATCAGTCAGTCAGTAGTATTATTCATGCATGTAAACCCTTTGCATTAGCCTACCTCGCTCATATACTCAGTACTCCAGTTGTACTAACACATTTTAGCTATGGTGCTTTCTTTTCATGTTACACCATGGGTTCAAAGACACGAGTTCCAAACTAGCAGTAGCAGCTGCATTCCAGTATCCAGAGTTGCAGTGAGTCCTCTTCATCCGAGGATGATACAATATTATTTTATTTCATTTATTATTTCAGCTCAGTTTTTCTAGACGGAGTTAGTTGGAGACATGTTCCTTCAACTCCTTATTCAGACAGTATTTAGAGGCTTTCAGATTTAGTTCATATTTGATTCAGTTTGCAGTTGTTTTGGGTATCTTTCACCCATACGGATGTTACTATTTTACAGATTTTTTTTATTCAGTTGAACCTTATGGCCTACATGTTCATGTTTTCCACATTATTACATTATATATTGCAGTGCACAGGTACAAATATTAGTCATGGGTTAGCTTGTGATCCTTCGGGGTCATAAGCACCGTGTAGCATTCCGGTTCAGAAAATTAGGGTGTTTCAGTGGGCGAAGCAGTGGCCTCTTACGGTGCGGGGCTATCATGTGGGGTCCCCCTCGAGTTGCACGGGTCATTTCTATGTCTGAAATCACCCCCAACCCATCCGAACCTAACCTAAAGTGGTTTATTCTTGATCTAGGGTCTCGTGTGCTCGTTCTAAGCTCTATACACATGCCAGAAAGTGTGAGGTGTTACACTTTATCTCCTCATTTACATCAACACTAACTAATACTAATTACTAAAAATGATCATTAGTTAATGATCTGATTTGCATATTTGCATATGGAGATCTTCCAATAATTACTTGATCAAATAAGGAAGCTAGAGAAACCAGATAAGGCAGCTTGATACACTTATTATGATTCTGAAATCTTATTATTATCGGATGTCACGCCCCTTTTTTCCCGCTCGAGAGCCGTCGAAGGGTTTTTCCAATTAAAGTGACGATATTGAATAGGGATTAAATTATTTACAGAGTCGCCACTTGGAATTGAGTTTTGGTGTTCCAAGTCACCTTTTTTTCAATCCCTAATCAAAAGGAAATGACTCTTATTTGGCCTGCGAAATTAAAGACCGGGTAAGGAATTCTGTTGACCAAGGGGAAGGTGTGAGGCACCCCTTGAATCCCGTGGTTCTAGCACGGTCGCTTCATTGACTTATCTTGACTTAAACTATTTTTTGATAAATTGTGTTAAGGTCTAATTTCGCTCATTTTTAATATACTAAAACTATTTAACACTCTCATGTTAAACTAGTGAAAATTAATTTTAAGACGATCTTTACCGAAGTGCAATTTTGCATCCTCGAATTATTTTTAAACATCTCACAAAGATGCGTACGCCGCATTCTTAATGGAAACAAATCTATTAAATGTGCCTAAAACTTATCTAGCGTTAAAAGGCAATCCTGTGTCTCTTATAAATTCGAGATAATTTTTCTTATCAATTTTTTTTCACTCTTTTTATGCCATGGATTTAAAACAAATCTGTAACTCATTTGCCTTTTTAATGTTATCAAATTAAACTATTCGGACCTTATATATTTAGACTCAGTCATTTTTTAATCTAGATGCCAATGACACTCCCTCCTAATATAAATTATTTCATGTAAAACAGTATAGTCCACTTTCAAACCCAACTAAAATTTTTATTTTATTATTGTTTTAAATTTCGATATTCAAAATCAAATAAGAGAAAAATCCTAATTCTAACTATTGTGTAACAAAAACAAGATTATGAGACAACATATAAATGAATATCACTAGATATATGTAAATAATTCAAACGAATTGCATTAAGCAGAAGATTCAAAAAAAGAAAACAAAGTCTTCATTTAACCATTCACCTTTATATATATTCATGGATATTTCAAAAATTGTAACTGTAATTTATGATGATTATCAATATTTGCTTTCTTTTCCTTAAAATAGGGATTTTTTTTTTTGCCTATATTAAATTGAGCAACTAATGACTATAATAATCCAAACGAATGATGTTGGTGTAAGTTATAATCATAATTCAACTGTTGGTATATTACTAACATACACAGATGCAGTTTCATATTAACAATAAAATAATTAAATAAAATGATTGGTTCTTCAAACATTTTATTGTACTAAAATTTTATTTTAAACTTATCTATATAAAAATAAAATTATATTGTTCACAGGTTTAGTGAAAATAAGCATTGAGTGGATTAACGCTCATTGTGAAATAAGCATATTCAAATAAAACATATTTAACAAATATCATATCAATATGTAGCCACTTAATCAAATACTGATGTCGCATGAATAACACTACATAAACATAGTTATATGCTAGTAAAGCACAATAATGGAGATACTTCACATACTAAATGAGGCACGAAATCGTTTAAACATCTTCATTCACGCTTTGATTCATAATAAAATTTATACGATACATAGTGTAGGGATGGATAAAAACCTGTGTGGTAAAACAACTAAAACAGAAGCAAAGATGTCTTCACCGAAAACTCGATGCAGAACCTCAACGTCAAACTCCAACCCACAAATCCTTAGAAAACTCTCTTCTTCTATGACTTTCTGTTTTGTGTTGATATTGTTTTCCTCTTCTTCTTTTTTTCTGTCGTCTCCTCCTTTGTTCTTCTAAGTGTTTTTTTTTTTTGGTTTTTTTTTTCCTCCCGTGTGTATGTTTTTGGTTTGTTCTGTGTTTTTTTTTCCCTTTGTCCAGTCTTTTTTTTTTTCATTCCCCCTTACATGTGTTGTTGTGCATGGTCATATATATGAAAATATGTGCAGTTGAGGCCGTCCATTACATGCTGTGCGTGTGTGCATAATGTAGGGTTTGTGGGAGGTCGTGGGGAGATTTTTAGGGGAATGGGGAATGGGGGGGGGGGGGGGGGGGGGGGTTAGGGTAGGTTTTAAGATTCTTTTTTTTTTTTAATAATGAAAAATAATAAATAAATAAATAAATAAATTGATAATAGTAACAAATAATAATAATAATAATAATTAATTTACATTTTTTTTAAATAACAATAATAATAAAAAATAATAATAATAAAATACAATAACAGTCTAAAAATAGTCAAAAGTAAATTATATAATTAAGATAGTACAAAAACTATATATATATATATATATATTTTTTTTTAAAAAAAAAAAGAATAAAGCAAATCCTAAAATTAAATTCATTTAATTATTTATATTATACTAAAAATAAAATAATAGTAAAAATAATATATGATTAAATATAAATATAAATATTTAGTATCGATAAACAAGTTAAAATTTAGGGAGGATCAAAAATCACGTGTCTACATTTTTGCCCCTCTTTGTGTGAAATCTCGAAGAGTTTTCATACAAAGAAGTAGACAAGATATGATTTTTGACCCTCCGATTATTTGAAAGATAAAAATAAGAATAATGGTGAATATGACCGAGTCCTGTTTTTGGACATCCTACCTATCCCGGGTTATAAGGGAATCAGGTCATGAGTAGTTCAAAAGGTAATTTGGTGAAAGAGAAAGCTAAAGTCGAGTGAGATTCCGTCGACTTTCCGATTGACAACTTCTGCTTTTACATTCAACTGACTAATAAAAATCAAAAATGAAAAATACAAATAAAAATTGCAATCTCTAGAATCTTGATTCAAATCTTCATGACTTGAACTTGAAAATTTACCTTATTCTTCAGGCGGGCTCCTGAACTTTGTTTTTCTTCACCCTGTTCTTCAGGCGGGCTCCTGGAATTTCTTTTTCTTCACCCTGTTCTTCAGGCGGGCTCCTGACTTACAACTTCTTCACCCTGTTCTTCAGGCGGGCTCCTGGACTTACAATTTTTCACCATGTTCTTCAGGCGGGCTCCTAGACTTGCAATTCTTTCACCCTGTTCTTCAGGCGGGCTCCTGACTTGCAACTTCTTCACCCTGTTCTTCAGGCGGGCTCCTGGACTTTCTTTTCTTCACCCTGTTCTTCAGGCCCTGTTCTTCAGGCGGGCTCCTGGACTTTCTTTTTCTTCACCCTGTTCTTTAGGCGGGCTCCCGAATTTTCTTTTTCTTCACCCTGTTCTTCAGGCGGGCTCCTGGCTTGCAACTTCTTCACCCTGTTCTTCAGGCGGGCTCCTGGACTTTCTTTTTCTTCACCCTGTTCTTCAGGCGGGCTCCTGGATTTTCTTTTTCTTCGCCCTGTTCTTCAGGCGGGCTCCTGGCTTGCAACTTCTTCACCCTGTTCTTCAGGCGGGCTCCTGGACTTTCTTTCTTCACCCTGTTCTTCAGGCGCTGTTCTTCAGGCGGGCTCCTGGACTTTCTTTTTCTTCACCCTGTTCTTCAGGCGGGCTCCTGGATTTTTTTTTTCTTCACCCTGTTCTTCAGGCGGGCTCCTGACTTGCAACTTTTTCACCCTGTTCTTCAGGCGAGCCCTGAGATCTTGTATCGGATGTTGTGATCATGCTTCTTGCATTGAACGAAGTGTGAAATTGCATCCTTTATCTGAAAATAATCATTTCATCTCTGTTTCAAACAAAGAAAAATTGTGAGTTTTAAAACATATGGTGGTTAGTTTGTGGCATTTGGCTTTTGAAGTGGTCGCTCTCGCGTTTTCCATGCTCAACTCTTTTCCAATCCATGATAATCTTCTTTGAATTGTCATATTTCTGACTCAGAATTCTGACTACTGAGATCCTCAACTCAAATCATATTTCTGTTGTATGATGCTTCTGAATTTAGCTTCCAATACATCTCTTAAATTTCCTCAAGTTTTAAAATGGTCAAATCAGAATCATCTTGAGTACTTTACTTTTACTTTGAAATGTTGTCTCTATACATCAACCTTTTGTCTTGCTTTGTACCCTTAAAGGAGTTGGTAGAGAGTTGAAGTCTTTTCTGACTCGAGCTGATGTGAATTTGACTCAAAAGACAACAAAGATTTTTGTTTGATGACAAAGAAACAAAAATCAAAAATAAAAATAAAACAAAATAAAAAGACAATAAATATCTCTTTTTCAAAACAAAGAAAAAAACTTGTCTGAATGTGGAAGTCGATTCTAGAGATTATGACATGCATTTTGAATAAAACAACCAGATCTACCGACACCAATCATTACAACTTTTGTCCACATATTGAGCTTGAAATTAAGCCAATATTGAATTTGTTCCTTCTTGATAACAAGCTTTTCTTAAACTAGTGGCACCTCAATGGGTTTTGCCGACGAGTCTATCTCCTTTAATTCCTGCATTGGCTTACAGTCATCTTACGGTGCCCGAAAGGGTTTTCACCAATAAGATTCTCTCGTTTTCATTTATTTTTTTTATATTTTTTTTTTTGATAATAAACATCCAAAATATGAAATATCATGCACTCATAATATGTTTAGCCTTGACATTCTCAAAGATTAATCCGAAGGTCTTTCTTTGGTTGTAACTTGGCTTTTGGATAGGGTTAGAAAGAAAGGTAGGCATGAGGCTCAAAAAATTTATAACATTGGGTGAAACATACAACTTTTGGAATCTATCCTTTTAAGAAAATAAATTTTTGCCCCAGTTTCATTTCATTCTGGGTAATTTGAATTTTTCTTCTGGTTAGACCGAACCCTGGAGTAGGGCTGCCTACGTATCTTGTCATAGCAAGAATCAGGTCAAACGTAGTTCATGAAACATCATTCTTTTGTTTGATTTTGATTTTTTTTTTTAATTTGATTACAAAAGAGGGGTTCGAAGAAAAATAAAAGCTCAAAGGGGTAAGCAAAGGTTTATATATTATTCAGATAGTAGAATAAAATGTCTTCATCATTTCAATCTTTAAAATACAAGTACAAAACATATATAACATAATTGTACATAAATATCATACATAATATCTTTTAACTGCATCAGCATTGACCGGCATTCCTTCCATTTTTCCTTCTACATCAGTCAGATATAACGCGCCATTAGGTAACACTTTCTTTACCATGAATGGCCTATGCCAATTAGGAGAAAATTTGCCTTTGGCTTCAATCTGATGAGGAAGGATGCGTCTTAGTACTAACTGACCAACTTCAAAATGTCTGTGACGCACCCTTTTATTATATGCTCGTGCCATTCTCTTCTGATATAGTTGTCCATGACATACTGACGCCAATCTTTTTTCATCAATCAAGCTTAATTGCTCCAAACGAGTCTTGATCCATCGGTCTTCATCAATTTCAGCTTCCACAACTATTCGAAGAGATGGAATCTCAATCTCTGCAGGTATAACTGCTTCAGTTCCATACACTAACAAATAAGGAGTTGCACCAATTGAAGTCCGAACTGTAGTACGATAACCTAACAAAGCAAAAGGTAACTTTTCATGCCATTGTCGGGAACCTTGCACCATCTTACGGAGTATTTTCTTTAAGTTCTTGTTGGCAACTTCCACAGCTCCATTCGCCTTTGGACGATAAGGAGTTGAATTTCGATGCATAATCTTAAATTGCTGGCACACTTCTCGCATCAGATGGCTATTGAGATTCGCGGCATTATCCGTGACAATTATCTTTGGAATGCCGAAACGACAAATGATGTTGGAGTGAATAAAATCAACCACAACTTTCTTGGTCACTGACTTGAAAGTCACTGTTTCTACCCATTTCGTGAAATAATCAATGGCTACCAAGATGAACCTATGTCCATTCGAGGCTTTTGGTTCAATTGGTCCAATTATGTCCATTCCCCAAGCCATAAAAGGCCAAGGAGCAGTCATTATATGCAACTCGGATGGAGGGGAATGTATCAAGTCTCCATGTACCTGGCATTCATGACATTTACGAACGAAATTGATGGAATCTCGCTCCATGGTGAGCCAATAGTAACCTGCTCGGAGTATTTTCTTTGCCAAAACATACCCACTCATGTGTGGTCCACAAATCCCAGAATGCACTTCAGTCATGATTTTTGAAGCTTCTTTAGCATTTACACACCTCAAAAGTCCCAAATCAGGAGTCTTCTTATACAAGATTCCTCCACTTAAGAAAAATCCACTAGACAAACGTCGAATGGTTCTCTTTTGATTACCATCAGCATGTACAGGATACTTCCCAGTCTGAATATATTCTTTGATATCATAGAACCAAGGCTCCCCATCAAATTCTTCTTCAACCACATTACAATATGCATGTTGATCATGAATTTGTATGTGCAAAGGGTCAATATAATTTTTATCGGGATGTTGAAGCATCGAAGATAAGGTCGCCAAAGCATCAGCAATCTCATTATGAGCTCTGGGAATGTGTTTAAACTTTACTAATACAAATCGTTGACAAAGATCTTGCAAACAACTTCTATATGGTAGGAGTTTCACATCACGAGTCTCCCAATCTCCTTGGATTTGGTGGACTAATAAATCTGAATCTCCTAATACCAACAATTCTTGGACCCCAATGTCAATGGCTAATCTCAATCCTAGAATACAAGCTTCGTATTCTGCAATATTATTGGTACAGTAGAATCGAAGTTGGGCTGTTATGGGATAATATTGACCTGATTCAGAAATAAGAACCGCTCCCATCCCCACTCCTTTTATATTAGCAGCTCCATCAAAGAACAACTTCTAGCCTGAATGGAAATCTTCTGAAACAAATTCATCAACATACAATACCTCTTCATCTGGAAAATACGTCTTTAATGGCTCATAGTCTTCATCAATAGGATTTTCAGCCAAATGATCCGCCAAGGTTGAGCTTTCATTGCAGTTCGTGTCACATAAACAATATCAAACTCTGTGAGCAACATCTGCCATTTCGCGAGTCTGCCTGTCGGCATTGGTTTCTGAAAAATGTACTTTAAAGGATCCATACGAGAGATGAGGTAAGTAGTATAAGATGACAAGTAATGTTTCAGCTTTTGGGCTACCCAAGTTAAGGCGCAGCACGTTTTCTCAAGAAGAGTGTACTTAGCCTCATAAGTGGTAAACTTTTTGCTGAGGTAGTAGATGGCTTGTTCTTTTCTTCCTGTGACATCATGTTGACCCAATACACAGCCAAAAGAATTATCTAAAACAGACATGTACAATATCAAAGGTCGGCCTGGCTCTGGAGGAACCAAAATAGGCGGATTCGACAAGTGTCTCTTAATTCTGTCAAATGCCTCTTGACATTCTTCAGTCCATTCAACTTTAACATTCTTCTTCAACAACTTGAATATTGGCTCACAAGTTGTCGTAAGCTGAGCAATGAATCTACTGATATAATTCAACTTTCCAAATAAACTCATCACCTCCGTTTTATTTTTTGGTGGAGGTAGATCTTGGATAGCTTTTATTTTTGAAGGATCTAACTCAATGCCACGTCGACTGACTATAAAACCCAAAAGTTTTCCTGACGGAACTCCAAATACATATTTTGCTGGATTAAGTTTGAGATCATACCTCCGAAGCCTTTCAAAGAATTTTCTCAAATCTTTGATATGATCAGATTGCTCTCTCGACTTAATGATCACATCATCCACATAAACTTCAATTTCTTTGTGTATCATGTCATGAAACATTGTGGTCATTGCCCTCATGTAAGTTGCCCCAGCATTCTTTAATCCAAAAGGCATAACTCTATAACAATATGTTCCCCATGGAGTAATAAATGATGTCTTTTCCGCATCTTCTGGATCCATAATGATCTGGTGATACCCCGCATAACAATCCACAAAAGAAGCAAGATCATGTTTGGCACAATTGTCCAATAAAATATGAATATTGGGAAGTGGAAAATTATCTTTCGGACTTGCTTTGTTTAAATCGCGATAATCAACACACAACCGAACTTTGCGGTCTTTCTTTGGAACAGGGACAATATTGGCCAACCAAGTAGGATACTGGGCCACCCGAATGACTTTAGCTTCAAGTTGCTTCGTGATTTCCTCTTTAATTTTTACACTCATGTCAGTTTTGAATTTTCTTAACTTTTGCTTGACAGGAGAAAAAGCAGGATCAATTGGCAACTTGTGAACTACCAAATCAGTACTTAAACCGGGCATATCATCATAAGACCACGCAAAGATGTCCTTATACTCATGCAAAGCTTCAATTATAGCTTTCTTTTGTTGTGGTTGAACATGTACACTTATCTTAGTCTCCCTAATATTTTCAAGATCTCCTAAATTGATCGCCTCAGTTTCTTCCAAATTAGGATTGGTCTTATTCTCAAACTGTTTGAAATCTTTGCTTATATCCTCAAATGTTTCTCCTTCATCGTATTCAACCTCCTTATTCATTATTTCAAAATTAGATTGGGTTTTTAAATCTGGTTGCCAATTCGTCATGCATGTCATATCATTAGAATCGTCATAGAAAGAACTGTATGATAGAAAATAAATAAATAAACATCAGACCCCAAAATAAAACAAAAGGAGACTATACTTTATTAAACGCAAAGCTAGAAAGAGTTTTAACCTAAAATACCAAAGTAAAGGTATGAATTACGATCCTAAAATTATTCAGAAAGAAAAACAAGCTACTAAGATTGTAAGAAAAAAAAAAAACAAACTACCAAGACTCCTTCATAAGAGGGAGTGGAGTGGCCTCCCAATTGTTGAGCTGGACATCAGGGCCGATAAACTACACATCTACATTGCTGGTATCCTCCCTAATTTCAACCATATCAGCTTCAATGAACATATTCTGAAAAAGATCAATCAACTCTGTATCATCATCATTCATTGATTCTGCAGCAGGTAACTTGGAGGATCCAACAACATTGAATTTTATAAAAGACTCATGAAGTGGTGGTATCGGCTTGGTAAGTGACCATGACTCTTTCTTAAGCTTTTTATCCTTCTTTATATCTTCAGCAGTAGGCTCGTACCCCAAACCAAAAGTACCGAAGTTGTCATAGAGGTTTACTGGATGAACTATGCCTTGCAAAAACATCCCTAGACCTTTTCCTGGTTCAAAACCATGCTTTAACATTTCATTCTCTACCATAACAGATGCAGAGGACAATTGTGGTCTTGCGATGAGATTCCCCTCGAGGATATGCTCAACAGCCACTACTTCAGAAGCTTGATGAATCAACACATTGGCAGCATTTGCTTCGATGGAAGAAACAGAATAGTCTTTGTACATTCATAAATCTCCTTCACCATGAACCACTATCTCTTGCCTGTCATATTCGAATTTGACCATTTGATGCAACGTTGATGCGACTGCTTTAGCCCTATGAATCCATGGCCTTCCCAATAACATATTATATGAAGCATCAATGTTCAGCACTTGAAAATCCATAGCAAAATCCACAGGCCCAATTGTCAATATGAGTTCTATTTCACCAATGGCATCCGTTTTTGATCCGTCAAAACCTTTGACGCACACATTGTTAGATCGGATTCTTTCCCCATTAACATTCAACTTTTGTAAAGTTGACATAGGACAAATGTTAGCGCCTGATCCTCCATCAATTAACACTCGAGTGATGATGGAATGTTCGCATTTCACAAAAATATACAGACCTTTGTTATGCTCCGTACCTTCTATAGGCAATTCATCATCTGAAAAAGTAATTTTATTTGCTTCAAGGATTCTTCCAACAACTTTTTCCAGCTGATTTACTCTAATCTCACTAGGAACACATGCCTCATTAAGAATCTTCATTACAGCTTGCGGTGTTCTTCTGAATGTATCAATAAGGACAATAAAGAAATCTGTGCTGGTGTCTTTTTCAACTGTTCTATAACAGAATATTCTGGCAATTTCATTTTCTTTAAGAATTCTTCAGCTTCTTCATCAGTGACAGGCTTCTTGACTGTCATTCGTTCTTCACCACCTTGTTTATTCTTTCTTAACTCTACTGGAGCATAACATCTTCCAGATCGAGTTAATCCTCCTACTTCATCTACCTCTTCAGTCACTTCTTTCCCTTTGTGCATTACCACAACGCGATCATAATTCCAAGGGACTGCCTTGGTATCGACCATAGGCAGCTGTGACACTGGTTTGATAACAATAGGAGCTATAGGAGCTCCTTTTATGATTAAAAGAGGCATATTGGCTCTTCCAGGAATAATGAGTTTCGGCTTTATTTGACTTGACCCAATATTTTCTGAAATCTCTTTCCCCATTGCCAAGGGATCATTCGATGATTCGGGTTTTGCTATCACCATCTCTGCTTCTGCAAGCTTTTCTTTCGTTAAATCTACAGCATTTGCTAATTTTTCCAAATCAGTTTTAATTTTAATGATCGGCTTAAAGGAAATCGTAACATCTTCACCACTGAGTATCACATCGAGCATGTTTGTTTCATTATGATCTGGCAGCAGATTTTGATTGAAATTTAGAGTGCCTGGACTTTCTACCATGATCTGTTGGGTATCAATCAACTCTTGAATGGCTCTTTTCAGATGCCAACATTTCTCTGTGTCGTGCCCTGGGGCATCAGAACAGTATTCACATCTTCTAGAATAGTCCAAATTCTTCGGAGGAGGATTCGGGATCCTTCTCTCAATTGGGTTTAGAACATTCATTTTTCTCAGCCTATGAAATAAACTGGTGTAAGATATTCCAATAGGAGTGAAATTATCTTTTACCATGTTATCCCTTTTGAATACTGCTCTAGGCCGAAAATTAGACCTCGGAAGGCCTTTTTGAATTTGCGGGGCCATTGGACGATTTTGGATTTCTGGTGCACGCCACTGCGGGTAAGAAGGACCTCGAGCATATGGTTGTGTATTGTAAATAGGATATTGGGGAGATGGAACAAAATATAATGGATTCTGTGCATATGGTTGAAGCGCACCTCTCCAATTTTGTTGTGGACCTGTCATGACCGTTGCTACATCCTCTTTTCTTTTCTTTCCCCCAAAACTTCTTGTACCACTTTGAATTGCCTGTGTTGTTGCTTTCAAAGCGGCCTGGCTGATGATCTTTCCTGATTTGATTCCGTTTTCTACCATCTCTCCAACTTTGATAACTTCTGCAAATGTGCTTCCGATAGTAGAAAGCAAATGATGGAAATAATCAGGTTCTTGTGCTTGTAGAAAAATATCAATCATTTCGGATTCTTTTATCGATGGTCTAACTCTTGAAGCCTGCTCTCTCCATCTGACGGCATATTCTCGAAAACTTTCAGTCATCTTTTTTCTCATGTTGGCAAGCGTAGTGCGATCTGGCACTATCTCAATATTATACTGAAATTGTTGAATGAAATCTCGAGCCATGTCGTCCCACACGTACCAACGGGAAATGTCTTGGTCAATGAACCATTCAGAAGCTATCCCTGTAAGGCTTTCTCCAAAGTACGCCATCAATAATTTTTCTTTTCCTCCTGCTCCCCTTAATTGATTGCAAAACTTTTTCAAATGAGCTACAGGATCACTGTGTCCTTCATATTTGTCAAATTTTGGCATTTTGAACCCTATCGGTAAATGGACATCAGGAAACATACATAAATCCTTGTACGAAACACTTTTGGGTCCACCTACTCCTTGCATATTTCTCATACTTTGTTCCAGGCTTCTAACTTTTCTAGCCATCTCCTCCTGTTCCTCATTCTTAGCAATCTTCTCAATCACGATAGGAGTATCACGTTGATGAACATGATAATGTGGATTTTGTGACTTGAAAGTCATTTCAGGAGGATATAACATATCATGATTTGGTTTTCCCATATTCTTTGGTATTGTCGGTTGAATACCCGCAGTAGCTGGCGCTACAGAAGCAAAAAGTGGGTTATTTGCGACAGATGGATTTGGTGGGCGCACGGTAGAAGTACCCGCAACTCCAGACATATTAGCAAATGGGCCAAATCTTGGTGGGTAAAATGGATCACTAGTTTGAGCTGGGTCAGAATTTGGATCATTTGAAGTTGAAAGTCCAGGGATTGAAGAAGGAGGAGCTTGTCCATTCAACCAAGATTTGTACATCTCCGCCATCTATTGTTTTAATGACTTTATTTCTTCCATTGATGTTAATTCCTGCGAAATCAACTGATTCTGCTCTTCTTCACTATCAGACCCAATATCTTCTCTGCGAGTCATTCTTCTTTTACCCTTATATCTGGTGTTATACGGATGCGATGCCAGTTTAAACCACAAACCAACCACCAACTATTTTATCTTTTCTGTGATCAAGTAGCAAACGGGTGAGTGTTATATATTTAACACATTATAATGCCACATTATATGTCATGTTTCTATATGCATTTCCAAACCTATCATGGAAGCTTTGTGCTTCATCCCGGCTTTTCTAGGCATATTTTCAAAAATTATGATCGAACCCTTTGGAGGGTTGCCTACGTATCATGTCAGGACATGAATCAGATCTTGCGTAGTTCGGGTGGAATTTAACAATAATTTTTTTTTTAATTATTATTATTAAAGAAAATAAATAAAGTAAGTGAAGTAAAACATATGTAATATATATAGAAATAAACGGTCAACTTCATTACATTCTACGATAAAAGAACTGACCCAACTCCTAAAATAAAACCTACTAACTTACATCTGAAAACTAAAAGACATAATATCTAAACAATTTTTTTTTAACTGAAAATAAAAAAAAACTATGACAAAGAAAACGACGATCCTTTCAAGGAGATTTTGATTTAATATGTCCTCCCAAACTCAAATATATATCCTCCAATGAAGCAGTGAGTCGCTGTGCGAAAGCGGGTACTTGTGCTAAAAAATCCTCACAATCCAACTGCTGATAATCTAAACCCATTCTAGCAGTATCCTGCGCTACACGGTGGACCTTCCCTCGAAGAGAACTGAAAGCCTGATCCCATTCCTGGGCCTGTCGATCTCGGAAATCAACCATCTCTCTTGCACATTTTTCACGAGCAGAAACAACCTCCAACTGTTCTCGTAATATTCCTTTTTCACGAATCCATTGAGATCTCTCTCGTTCAAATTCTTCTTGCATATTCTTTTCAACTTCTTGAAGTTGTTGTCGGCGAGATGCGGCAAGTTCTGCAACGTGTGACCCCCTAGTGGTAGCAAACTTGATTTGTCCCCGAAGTGCAACCTCAATAGCTGCTGATTTAGCTTTCTCTTCAGAGAATTCCCTTTGTTGTTCGTCTATTTTTGCCCTGACACGCTCTAATTCTTCTCTGAAAACTTGGTTGGCTTCATGATGTTCTTGCATGGCCTTTTCAATTCCTATCCTGATTGCAGCTTCCTGATCTATAGGTCCCTTAACTGATCTTTCTGGTCTGACTGGAGGACTCGACTGTTCTTCAAACCATTCCTGGTAATCTGGGTGCACTTCTCCTTTCTCACGCTCTATGACCATCATTTTAATTCCCATAATACGGCGACCCTCCCAAATCTGCTGGGCCAAATCTTCTGGAAGTGAAATCTCTGGTCTGACCTCAAGTACGAAATCAGCCATGTCTTCCGTTATAGGAACTATTTGACACCTGCCGAGCTGACGTAGAACTCTCAATGGAACATACGGTTGAACACCTCTAATACCCATTAATAACAACGGACGAATGACAGAACTATATATGACTTGTCTCCAAGGGAACCAATGGAGATTCCAAGTGATTTTATCTGTTGTCAAAGAACGAAAAAGTTTAACCCAATCTTCGATTTCTTTTGGACATTTATATTTTTCCATCCTTTCCTCGTAATCGTTGATTCGATTAAATCGCTCGGGATTGAACCTTGTCAATGTAGGACGTTGATAAAGATGCTCCACAATCCACATCTGTAACAAGATATTACATCCCTCAAAAAAACTTTTCCCTTATTGACAAACAGTCAGAGCACGGTAAATATCAGCTAGGATCATTGGTATCATGGTGTAATCTTTCTTGATCAGTATCTGTACCACTCCCGCTAAACGAATATTAATTTTTTCTTCTCTTCTTGGGAAGACCATAGTGCCCAAAAAGGCTACCATGAAGGCAAATCGTCTGTGAACTTTCCAAGTCTCAAAACTTCCCTTATTACAAAGTTCTTTACCGTACTTCTGAAACCCCTCTTGCTTTCCATATCTGTCATATAAAAACTGCAAGGAAACCCAACCTTTTTTCATTGACTCTTCTTTTGTGTTTCTTATGTTCATGAGCTTGCAAAATTTGTTTATCGAAATAGGTCTTGGGGCTATAAGTTTCTTCCGATGCATATCACCATATCCAACATAGCCTGCTATCTCTTCTAAAGTAGGTGTCAACTCAAAATCTGAAAAGCGGAATACATTATTCTTTGGGTCCCAGAAATTCAGTAATGCATCAATCACCTCCCTATTAGGGTTGATCATCATGATACTGGTTAAGAAACCCAAATACTTATGTATTTCGCCATAATCAAACGTATCCATTGCATTCCACCATAACCAAAGTTGCAGAGGGGTACAATCCACAACCTGAAGCGGTATATTCCCATCTCTCTTTCTCTTTGGACGCTCTCCACGAACAGGGGGGGACATTTTATACCTATTGAAAGGGTCATAAAATTAATAAATATCTAGACTTAGACAAAACTTAATTTATTAATTTTGAAAAGAATTTATAACTTAACTTGTAAAACTTAGTACGGCCATTATTTAAACTTAGTTGCAAAGAATAATCTCATCAAAAATTAAAGTGAGAGAAACAAGATTGATAAAATATATATATATATATATATATATTATTTTTATTATTATTATTTTTTTTTTTTTGAACTCTATCAAAACTTTGCTATAACAGACTTCTAGACCATTTTATCTATGTGTTTGAAAACAATATTCCCTAAGTACAAAAATAAAATAAAAGGACTCAGAAATAAAGAAAAATAGAATGATTGTTTTATGTATGAAGTTGTATAAAATTTTTAGTCTCACGACCATAAAAGTTCAGGACTTGTTAAAAAATTAATATATATATTTTTTATAAAAACTTAGCCTCATGATCCCTAAAGATTCCGGGCTGTTGAAATATATTTTTATTTTATTGTTATTATTTTATTATTTTTTATTTTTAGCCTCGTGATCCCTAAAGATTCAGGGCTGTTAAAATATATATAAGAAAAATTGGACTTGAAAATTAGAAATATAATTACAAAAATAATCATATTATATATATATATATATATATTTTAAATAAGGTCGTGTCCTGGGATGAACTTCCTACGTATCTCACAAAGATGTGAGAATTAGACCCTCGTAGTTCAAAAAGATTGTAAAAATTGTGTTGCCGTGTATCTAAACAACTTCTTTATTTTAAAAATAATTTTTTCCTTTCAAAAATGATCAACTAAATTTGAGAATAAATTAATCTCTCGTATTTTAAAATTGCTTAAAGCCGGTCAACACATAAATAGCCTTCCAAACAAATATCAAAGAGCACGTAGGATGCACATGTTGGTCTTTATAAATTAGGTCACCTGTCCTAGACAGACTCGACCCTTGTGTCGAGTCCCACTAAGTCAAATGCATATGATGCAAATAAAGCGGTACCTAATAGGGATAACCAGATTCTGAGTTTTCAGTTCTTCTAAGTTAAAACCCAATAGGGATAAGTGTCTAGACTGGCTTACCCAAGCGGACACTCGAGCCGGGGAGGGACAACTTGGTCGGTAGCAGGGCAACACCGCCTTCGTTGTCGATACGAACCCCGCCTAACATGTGTGACTATATCCTTCACCAGGTGCCTTGACACTCCGGTTATCTCAAAAAGAAGGTGGGATGCATATGCTGTATTCCCTCTATCCTATTTCAGAGACTCAGAGGGGGTACGCGAGAGAAGACAATTTATAATACAATTCAAATAATATCAAAGCAGTAAATGAGCGACAAATAGCATATAAGACCAATAAACACATTATAAAATAATTAAAGCAAGTAAAGTCAATATCAAAGCTCGAATTCTTATTCGAATCCCCAGCAGAGTCGCCAGAGATGTCACACCCCTTTTTTCCCGCTCGAGAGCCGTCGAAGGGTTTTTCCAATTAAAGTGACGATATTGAATAGGGATTAAATTATTTACAGAGTCGCCACTTGGAATTGAGTTTTGGTGTTCCAAGTCACCTTTTTTTCAATCCCTAATCAAAAGAAAATGACTCTTATTTGGCCTGCGAAATTAAAGATTGGGTAAGGAATTCTGTTGACCAAGGGGAAGGTGTAAGGCACCCCTTGAATCCCGTGGTTCTAGCACGGTCGCTTCATTGACTTATCTTGACTTACACTATTTTTTGATAAATTGTGTTAAGGTCTAATTTCGCTCATTTTTAATATACTAAAACTATTTAACACTCTCATGTTAAACTAGTGAAAATTAATTTTAAGACGATCTTTACCGAAGTGCAATTTTGCATCCTCGAATTATTTTTAAACGTCTCACAAAGATGTGTACGCCGCATTCTTAATGGAAACAAATCTATTAAATGTGCCTAAAACTTATCTAGCGTTAAAAGGCAATCCTCTGTCTCTTATAAATTCGAGATAATTTTTCTTATCAATTTTTTTTCACTCTTTTTATGCCATGGATTTAAAACAAATCTGTAACTCATTTGCCTTTTTAATGTTATCAAATTAAACTATTCGGACCTTATATATTTAGACTCAGTCATTTTCTAATCTAGATGCCAATGACACTCCCTCCTAATATAAATTATTTCATGTAAAACAGTATAGTCCACTTTCAAACCCAACTAAAATTTTTATTTTATTATTGTTTTAAATTTCGATATTCAAAATCAAACAAGAGAAAAATCCTAATTCTAACTATTGTGTAACAAAAACAAGATTAGGAGACAACATATAAATGAATATCACTAGATATATGTAAATAATTCAAACGAATTGCATTAAGCAGAAGATTCAAAAAAAAGAAAACAAAGTCTTCATTTAACCATTCACCTTTATATATATTCATGGATATTTCAAAAACTGTAACTGTAATTTATGATGATTATCAATAGTTGCTTTCTTTTCCTTAAAATAGGGATTTTTTTTTTTTGCCTATATTAAATTGAGCAACTAATGACTATAATAATCCAAACGAATGATGTTGGTGTAAGTTACAATCATAATTCAACTGTTGGTATATTACTAACATACACAGATGCAGTTTCATATTAACAATAAAATAATTAAAGAAAATGATTGGTTCTTCAAACATTTTATTGTACTTAGATTTTATTTTAAACTTATCTATATAAAAATAAAAATATATTGTTCACAGGTTTAGTGAAAATAAGCATTGAGTGGATTAACGCTCATTGTGAAATAAGCATATTCAAATAAAACATATTTAACAAATATCATATCAATATGTAGCCACTTAATCAAATACTGATGCCGCATGAATAACACTACATAAACATAGTTATATGCTAGTAAAGCACAATAATGGAGATACTTCACATACTAAATGAGGCACGAAATCGTTTAAACATCTTCATTCACGCTTTGATTCACAGTAAAATTTATACGATACATAGTGTAGGGATGGATAAAAACCTGTGTGGTAAAACAACTAAAACAGAAGCAAAGATGTCTTCACCGAAAACTCGATGCAGAACCTCAACGTCAAACTCCAACCCACAAATCCTTAGAAAACTCTCTTCTTCTATGACTTTCTGTTTTGTGTTGATATTGTTTTCCTCTTCTTCTTTTTTTCTGTCGTCTCCTCCTTTGTTCTTCTAAGTGTTTTTTTTTTTTTGGTTTTTTTTTTCTTCCGTGTGTATGTTTTTGGTTTGTTCTGTGTTTTTTTTTTCCCTTTGTCCAGTCTTTTTTTTTTTTTCATTCCCCCTTACGTGTGTTGTTGTGCATGGTCATATATATGAAAATATGTGCAGTTGAGGCCGTCCATTACATGTTGTGCGTGTGTGCATAATGTAGGGTTTGTGGGAGGTCGTGGGGAGATTTTTAGGGGAATGGGGAATGTGGGGGGGGGGGGGGGGGGTTAGGGTAGGTTTTAAGATTCTTTTTTTTTTTTTAATAATGAAAAATAATAAATAAATAAATAAATAAATTGATAATAGTAACAAATAAAATAATAATAATAATAATTAATTTACATTTTTTTTAAATAATAATAATAATAATAATAAAAAAAAAAAAAAAATACAATAACAGTCTAAAAATAGTCAAAAATAAATTATATAATTAAGATAGTACAAAAACTATATATATATATTTTTAAAAAAAAAAAAAGAATAAAGCAAATCCTAAAATTAAATTCATTTAATTATTTATATTATACTAAAAATAAAATAATAGTAAAAATAATATATGATTAAATATAAATATAAATATTTAGTATCGATAAACAAGTTAAAATTTAGGGAGGATCAAAAATCACGTGTCTACATCGGACAGTACAATAGAGACAAAATTTTAATCAAAGGAGTTCATCATCTAATATATATATATATATATATATATATATATATATATATATATATTTCATGAGACCTGGACTTATCATAATACAAAAAATAATAATTTAAATTCAAAAAATATAATTTATTTTATATCTTTTACTTTATAATTTACATAATCTAATGACCGGCGTATTAAATATATTTTATTGATAAGTTTTATAATTATTAAAGTTATTAATCACATAATTAATAATTTTAGGTAAATTTTTATTTGTGCGAAAGAAAGTATTATTGGAGAATTAGAATATATCAAAAGGTCACAAGTAATTCAATTTTTTATAAAAAAAATATGATGATATTTTAATAATGGCAATTCGATGATGATCAAAAAATAAAAAATATTGATATTTAATGAGCTTGGGGTATGTAATTTCTCAGTTATAGATAGAAATAAATTTATTTTGATATTTATTATTTTATTTTCTCCTATAATTTCATGTGACAAGAGTTTTTGCAAAATTATCTTTTTATTCTAATACAACAAAATATTTCAATGATTTCAAGTATATAAAAAATGGTTACAACCTTAATTTAGAAGATTTACATAAACTAACTTAATAGTGATCTATAAGAATATTAAATAATTAATTAAATTAAATTAATATATTATTTCATTGGGTCCATTTACTTGTCGTGCTTATTATTTATGCACCGCCTTTGCAAAAATATTCTATTCACCCTATTTAATTTATTGATTTATCTTTTTTTCATGTCCGTTAAAAAAAATAATAAAGTCAATATACTATTTATCATTGACTAATTATCCTATTTATTATATATATTTGTAAGGAATTGAACAATATTTACTATAAGGGTGTAGTTGAAAATTATTACTAACTTTGATTTTATATGAAAGTTTGTTTTTAATAATTTTTTGAAGAAAAAGTGATTATTAATTTAAAATGAAGGAAATTTTAATCAAAAGATAATGGGAAAAGGCTCAAATATGCCACTGAACTATCAAAAATCACTCATTTATGCCATTAATTAAAAGTTGAGCTCATTTATGCCATCGCCGTTACAAAACCAGCTCATCCATGCCATTACTTTTTACCAGTGGTTTTCAAAAATAATTTTTTCACGTGCCCTTTTATTAGAGGTCCATGTCATTAATTAAAATAAGCAAAAAGACTCAAATATGTCATTGAACTATCAGAAATGGCTCATTTATGCCATCAGTTAAAAGTTTGGCTTATTCATGCCATCACCATTATAAAATCAACTCACTCATGCCATGACTTTTTAATGATGAATTTTTAAAAATAGCTTTTTCACGTGGTCTTTTATTAGAAGTCCACGCCATTAATTAAAAGAAATCAATATTAATTTTAAAATCTCTGAAATTAGTTAGTATCAAGATTATTTATTCCAGCATTTATACCATAATGATGGGAGAAGTTATCCCATATACATGGCGGGATAATTGGAATAACAGACTTCTTTTAAGTCATTATTTGAAAATAATTTTTCAACAATGTATGCTCTACTAATTCATGATGGGAGAAGTTATTCCATATGCATGGCGGGATAATTGGGATAACAGACTTCTTTTAAGTCGTTATTTGAAAATGATTTTTTCAATAATTTATGCTCCCCTAATTCGTGATGGGAGAATGGAGAAGTTCTATTGGTACGCCTCTTTCTTTTTCTTGCTTGCCTTAATCGTTCATTGGTTTATTTTCTTGCAACTTCGGAGTATATATTGGAGTCACTGGAATTAAAACTAATCAGTTACTGTAGGATAGAATTTTTGAGGTTTCTGTTAAGCGTAGCATTTATAATGATTTAGAATCAACTAGAAATAGCCAAAGGATATACATTAATCACCATTTTTTCTGATTAGAAAAAAGTTGTTGTTGTACGAAAAAAATATTCAAATAGGTGTGGGTCGGGTTATGTTAAATGAATCGGTTGTTTTAAATGGGTCTAAGATAAAATTAATATTGATTTATTTTAATTAATGTCGCGGACCTCTCTTAAAAGGCCACATGACAAAACTGTTTTTGAAAATCCACCATTAAAAAGTAATGACATGGGTGACCTGATTTTATAACAACGATTGCATAAATGAGCTGAACTTTTAACTGATGGCATAAATGAGTCATTTCTGATAGTTTAATGACATATTTGAGCTTTTTTCCTTATTTTAATTAATGACGTGGACCTTTAATAAAAGGCCACGTGGCAAAACTGTTTTTGAAAACCACCATTAAAAATTAATGGCATGGATGAGCCGATTTTGTAAGGGCGATGGCATGAATGAGCCAAACTTTTAACTGATACATAAATGAGTCATTTCTGATAGTTCAATAGCATATTTGAGCCTTTTTCTAAAGATAATTTATTAAGTTAAAAAAGAGACCTATTACAAACACACAAGTGGGAATGACCTTAACAAAAAGAATAAGGACAAAAATAAAAATATTTAACAAAAGAACACCATCAATTGTCATGTGTATTCTCTTAATTCACTTAACTAAGGAAGTAAAATACCTAAAATGTCCTTGCGAGGACTATCAAAATTTGAGATTTCCCCTAGTAATATTTGAATCCTTCTATGAAATGAGATTTGTGCCTTTCTAGCTCCTCACTTGGATGAAAAACATAAATGTTGCAATTAAAGAATTAAAACACGATGAAATGGGAAATATATGTTTGCTCGATATATCTTGTTCATAAAAGACCCCTAGTGTAATAACTGAGAGTCACTAGTTAGTTTTTTGGAAACTTTTCAGGAAAATCTGCAGTCGCTACACCCTCTGCCACAGCCTCTGCCCTTTGGGTGAGCACTGTGTGCGCACTGGGTAAACCCCCCAATGCAATAGCCTGCAAACCATATGGGGATGTAAACCGCATTAGGCAAGCGCTGTGCGACAGGCTCAAACCCAGAAGGTATTGAGGGGGGAATCGATCCCTGGTCATCCGGGTGAGTCACTAGTTAGTTATCACTAAAAGAAATATAATTTTTTTGTATTCGCCAAATAAAGTGAAAAATTCACTACAGAAGACTTTTCGTGGCAATTTAAGAGTCGAGAATATTCTCTGTACGTGTTGATTTTGGGTATACTACCTCGGGTAAACTTCAGTAATTGCATCTTGAAAGACCAATGATGGAATTAGAGTTGCATATAAAATAACAAAAATCCAATTATCGAACTGAATCAAAGAATTTGATATTTTTGGTAATTCGATATTTAGTATGGTAATTGAGAGTAAAATTTTAAAATTACAATATATGGGTTTGGAATTGGTAAAAGATATTACTACCATTTGGTATTTGATATTTACCGAATACCAAATTATTGTTAACTGATCATAGTGCATACTCATAGACCATGAATCCAAATTAATATTCTACAAAAGGTAAAAAAAAAAAACCCACAACCTAAAAGTCTATAATACTATATTAATTTTAAAATTTTAAAATGAAAATCACTTTTAAATTTTTTATTCTTAGCAGCAGTGGACAGCATGTTCAAATATGAAGTTATTGTTTCATATTACTCGTGTTTTCTTCATTCTGGTTCTATCTATCAAGACGATCCGAACTTGTCTAGTCTTGACTCAACTTTTAGGTATATTTAAGTTATGTCCAGTGGGAGAGTTGATGCTGAGATACTCATTCCTGCCATATCTAAGTAATCAAAAAGGTTTGACACTATGTTGTATGATTTTAAGATATTATGTTATATGATTTTAAGTATCTCATAAGTTATTCTTGATGAAAGGGTTAGTGAATTCTTTTATTTAAAATCACTCACTAGTCACTACGAGGCAAATATTTGAGGAACAGATGTGGCTATTATCTTTCGGAGTCATTTCTGCATTAAATAGTTATTATGTTAAATCAACAGAACATGAATGAGCTATAAAACATCACACTGATAAGTGGTAAAAAATGTAGTTTCCATAAGCATAGGGCAGAACCATTATCTTGTGTTTTGATTCAGTTCTAAAGTAAGCTGTTATCGTTGGCCTAGAGTAGAGTCTACCAAATTTAACTTTAATATGGTATTACCAAATACCGTACCGAACCAAAGTTGAATTTACCGATTACCAAATTACCAAATCGAAGTTTAATGGTATGGTATTTGGTAAGTACTTTCATTTACCGATTATCGAATTACTGAATCCGAATTATGATAATATCGAACCGAATACCGAACGCCCACCCTTAGATGGAATGCATTTGCTTGCGAGTTGAACCATCTTTTCGATTCTGGTATAATCCTTAAAATATGCTGGTAGATTTGGCTCCGGCAAAGTAGCATTATCGATGTTGAGAATATGAGCTATCAACGCAGTTGTTGGTCTTTCATCCAAATCACTTTGAACACATAACAGTCCAATATGTATACATTTCAGAAATTGAATCTGCATCACCAATAAGAGTTGGATCTACAAGTTCCATAACTCTTCCAGCTTTCCACAACTTCCAAGCCTATAATATATCGACATATTATTCAGAGTCCTCTAAAAAGAGTATAAAAACTTAGGAATAATAATAAGTAAAAGGAACTCTTAAATACAATTAATTTGTACTTACATGTGTAAAAAAGTCATCAAATGTATCTTCTTGATAAAATGATCGATTTCTCTTTCCACTTATTATCTCCAAAAGAAGCACACCAAAACTGAATGCATCAGACTTCGCAGAGAATTGACCGTGCATTGCATATTCTGGGGACATGTAGCCACTAGCAAAGAAAAATAAATCACACTAATTAGTAACATTCTTCTATATATACTAGAAAGACCGATTAAAAAAATCAAGTTTTTTCCAAGACTTACTATGTGCCAACAATTATGCTAGTGCTTCCTTCAGTTTGATCAACACTAAACATTCTAACCATGCCAAAATCAGAAACTTTCGGGTTCACGTCTTTGTCTAACAAAATATTGCTTGCTTTGATATCACGATGTATGATTCGAGGACGAGAATCTTCATGAAGATAAACTAAGCCTCGTACTATACCTCTAATAATTTTGTCACGCACTGACCAATTCAACATCGCTTGCTTCTTTGTATCTTAAACAAAATAAATTAAAAAGAAAAGTGAGATGCAAAATTGAAAGAGGGGGATCGGAGTATAGGCAAGCATACCAAATAAGAAACAGTCGAGGCTTTTGTTGGGCACGAACTCGTAGATGAGTATCTTTTCTTCTCCTTCCAAGCAAAAACCCAGCAGTCTCACTAAATTTCTGTGTTGAAGCTTTGCTACAAGTACAACCTCGTTCTTAAATTCTTCCATACCTTGGCTTGACCCTCTTGATAGTCTTTTTACTGCTATCTCTTGTCCACTAACAAGTTCCCCTAATGAAAGATTTGTGAAGAGTTTAATTTTTGTATACTGATAGTATAAAAGAATTTAAGTCACAAGCATTGACGGTATAAAATATACATACCAAGAAAGTCATTAATATGGTAAATATGTAAAGATTAAAGGTTAGTGCATCAATTATACTGTAAAAAATATTTACAAAATTAATGTATATAATTTAAATCTAAGAGATCAGTATATTGTGTAATCACTTACGAAAAGTAAACATACACAAAATGTTAGATCATTTACATTTGTACCTTATAGACATCACCAAATCCACCTACAACAATTTTATTTCCCACAGAGAAACAGTTGGTGGCAGCTTCAATTGTACTAAAGTCATATTGCAAGGACTCAGCTGTTAGAATCCCACCAAGATCATCTACAATTTAAATAATTAAATAAAAAAAGTAAATTGATTAAGGTAAATGAATTGTATTAAAGGCATATATATAATAAAATAAAATAAAATAGACATTTACCATTCATTTCATTTAGAGTTTTATTCCTTTTCCTCCTCCTCAATAACCAAGGAAGGACTCTAGTGGATAGTAGAAACAAAATAGCGACAACAACGATTAGAAAAATAAATAGTAGTACAATCTTTGTTGATTCCATCATACCCTGCATCAACAATTCAATCATTTTATTAACTTATTATGAAGTTTATTGGTCCGATCAATTCAAATTTGTGTAGAATAAATAGCCCCGTTAAAGAAGCAAAATGCTCCCTATCAAACGACTTAATGATAAAGGAGTCACAACTATCTCATTACCATACCAGGGGCTCAAATGTAGCTTGAAAAAATAGAAAAGAAACATATGGTGCTAGAATACAGATGAATATCGTTACTAATTAAATATATAGAAACCATGTTACGTATACCTTTTTGCAATAAATACTTCTTTTCATGGAACGATTTTAGAACGTGTTTTATATGATTTTTGTTTTGTTTGAGGATAAAATGTGATACCTTAGACAACTAACTACGCTATTTCATTTTCCAAAATTACTTTTTTCAGGATAGTTTAGAACATTACTAACAAATAATTTCATTACACTTTTAGTTCCAAAACAAAGAACTAGACATTGAACCTCAGGTATCACTTTTTAGTTTTGGCAATTGTCTTTGCCTTTTTCTTTAAATTATCTGGCCCACTGATCTGGCATATTAAGGAACTAAATTAAACTGCTCCCTATCGAAATTTTTTTCATTTTAAAGTCTGTAACTGAGACCTCTAGTTAAAGTGGAGGAATCTCAATCATCAAAACCAAGTGTCGGATGTAGGGGCAATGTATACCACCTCATCCAGAACAATATCTTTAACTCAGATCATATGTATATGTATTTAAAAAAAAAAATTTACATTATTGTACAAGAACTTCGACTAAACATTTCTAAGCACAACTGAAAGATTTAAGTTGTATATACTGATAGACGATAAACTTTTTACACTACTAGTGCCATTTAACTTGTAATAACATGTTATTTGCCGTTTATTGAGATTGCTAATCAGTATTGTTAAATAGAGCTACTACTTAACTACATATCACCAAAAAATTAGATAATTTACAAAAATAATGCACTATATGAAAAAAAAAGTAAATAGTGCACTATATAAAAAAAATTAGGTAGTGCACTATTTTCTTGTTATATATGGAAAAATGAATAGTGTATGTAGACACGTGATATTTTATCCTACTCGAATTTTAATTTATTTTGATATTCAATATTTATATTTGGTATAATATTATTTAATTTTTTATTTTAATTTAATTTTAATAAAGTTTTACTTAAAAAATCAATAATTAAATAAATTTAATTTTTGAGATTTTTTTATTTTTATTTTTATCCTAATTTTAAAAATAATACAAAAAATCAAAATATATATGTATATACTATTTATTCTAAATTTTAATAAATAAATTAGTAGTTTTAATACTATTTTGTTATATTTATTTTTGTCTATTTATAAATTGTTATTATGTTTTGATTAATATAAAATTAATTAATTATTATATTTATTGTTATTATTATTTTATTATTATTATTTTTTATTTATTATCATTTATTTTTATTTATTTGTTATTATTTATTATTATTTTACTGTCTTCAATTAAAAAAATATATATATATAATTTTTCAAAATTCAAAAAAATCCTATCCTAATAGATAACTACTCCGTCCATTTTTTTTCCCCCCAAAATTCCTCTACTTAAATGACTCCCACCTCCCAAAAAAAAAAAAAGAAAGAAAACGAGGTACATTAAAAAAAAAAAGTCAGTCAGAGGAAAATCAGAGAACAACAAAAAGAAAACCAAAAAGAGGAAAAAGTGAATCATATCGAATTTGAATTCCACTCGAGTTTCTGGGGATAACGTCTTGCTTTCGTATTAATAAGTTGGAACACAGATTTCATTATGATCCTATGTAATTTATTACATAAACTTTATTATGAATAAAGTTATTTAAATAATTTTAAAATATTATTTATAATGTGTTGTTGATTTATTGGTTGAATGCATATGTTATGCTATTATGTTGTATATTAAGATTATTGAGTGTGTATCTTGAGCCGGGGGTCTATCGGAAACAGTCTTTCTACTTCTTTAGAGTAGAGGTATGGACTGCATACATCTTACCCCCTGATGGGAATATACTGAATTTGTTGTTGTTGTATTAGATTATTGAGTGTCTATGTACATATCTGCACACACGGATTTTTTTTTATGAATAAAAAGTCACTGTGAATACGAAAACAACAAAAAAGTGTAAAACAGTGGCGCTACAACCCAACGGGTTGCTCCGGTCACATCATTGTCGAAAAACCTCCCAAAACCATCCGTGTTGCCTCTTTCCTCGCCAGAAAATGGGTCAAAATTCGGTCAGAAAATCCTATTTTTTGGTAACCCCTTTTTCTTCTCTCTCTTTCCCGTCATCAAGAACACCGATGGCAGCCATCGGCGAAGCCACTAGCGCCGCCATTCTCCCCACCATGCCGCCGACACACCCCTTTCCCCGTTGCTGCTCGCTGACAAAATGATGAAACCGTCGTTGGAATCATCACCTACTCCGGCTAACACCACCATTAAAAAATGGTCGCGGTTTCACCCTCCGTTTCTCCACTAGCCGACTCTGGCCAGCAATTGCCAGATCTGACCGTGATTTTTCTATTTTCTTACAAAGTCTTTTTGGAATCTTTAGTTTATTTGTGTTGCTGTTTATTTTTTGTCATATTTGTCTCATGGCTTCACTATGAAAAAGAAAATGGGATTGTCAAGTATCAGATGTTTTATTAGTTAAAATATTAAATTAGTAGATATAAATTAAAAAAAATGATGAGAACAATAGTGAAAAATCTTTAGTATTTTGGTTTTTTTTTTTTAAGTTATAAAACATGTTTTTGACTTTAGGAATTATTTTATTTTATTTTGTCTCGTTATTATCAACAAAGTTTAATATTATTTATCAAATTAATTGATCATTTTGAATGAATTTTTATTTTTATTTATTCGTCGTCATTAATAAAGTTTAATAATTTTTTATTAAATAATCATTTTAAATTTTGTTTAAAGATTTTTGTTAAAGATAAATTATTTTAAATAGATAAAATTGTTACAAATTTACAAGTGACAAATCAAAATTTGTAATGCTAGACAAATTTAGATACATTTAAAATACTTGCCTCAATTAAGAATGAGACGTACGTATCTTTTGAGACATTTAAAATTTAAAGATGCAATAACGCACCTTGATAAATAATTTTTCTAAGAAAAAATTTTCGTTGATTTATCTAATATAAGATAATAGACAAGTTATTTTTGGTATAATAAAATGAGTGAATTTCGGCCTTAACATGATTTATTCAAATAGTTTAAATCAAGATAAGTCAATAAAACAAATCGTGCTAGAACCATGGGACTCGAGGGGTGCCTCACACCTTCCCCTCGATCAAAAAAATTTCATACCCGATCTTCTGTTTTTGCTGACCATAACAAAGAGTCATTTCCTTTTGATTAGGGAATCAAAAAGGTGACTTGGAACACTATATAACTCAATTTCAAGTGGCGACGCTGTAAATAAATTAATCTCTATCCAAAACTGTCACTTTAATTGGAAAAATCCTTCGACCTCGATCCTTCAGGCGTAAAAGGGGTGTGACATCTCTGGCGACTCCGCTAGGGAATAATAAGAATTCAAGCTTTTTATATTGACTTTTACGTGCTTTAATTATTTTTATATTGTGTTTGTTGGCCTTATGTGCTACTTGTCGCTTATTTACCGCTTTGATATTTATTGAACTATATTATATATTGTCTTCTCTTGCGCACCCCCCTCTGAGTCTTTGAAATAGGATAGAAGAAATGCAGCGTATGCATCCTACCTTCTTTTTGAGATAGCCGAAGTGTCAAGGCATCTGGTGAAGGATTATAGTCACACATGTTAGGCGGGGTTCAAATCGACAACGAAGGCGGTGTTGCCCTGCTACCGACCAAGTTGTCCCTCCCTGGCTTGAGTGTCCGCTCGGGTAAGCCAGTCTAAACACCTATCCCTATTAGGCTTAAACTTAGAAGAATTGAAAACTCAGAATCTGATTATCCCTATTAGGTGCCGCTTAATTTGCATCATATGCATTTGACTTAGCGGGACTCGGCACAGGGGCCGGATCTTTCTAGGACAGGTATCCTTTTTATAAAGACCAACATGTACATCCTACGAGTTCTTTGACATTTATTTGGAAGGCTATTTGTTTGTTGACCGGTTTTACGCAATTTTAAAATGCAAGAGATTAAATTATCCTCACATTTAGTGAATCATTTAAAAAAAAATTAAGAAAAAGAAAAATTTTATTTACGGTCTTTATGAACTCTGAGGGTCTGATTCTCACTCTTTAGTGGGATACGTAGGAAGTCCTTCCCAGGATACGACCCTATCTTTTGAAAAATTATTCATAGATTTATTGGAAAATATTTTGAAAATATGATTACTTTCATAATTATTTTTCTAATTCTTAGGTCCAATTTCTATATATATCTTAATAGCCCTGATTCTTTAGGGATAATGAGACTAAGGTTTTACAAAAAAAAATAATAATAATAAAAATAAAATATATATTTCAATAGCCCGGAATCTTTAGGGATAATGAGGCTAAGTTTTACAAAATAAATAAAAATATATAAATCTTAACAGCCCTGAATCTTTAGGGATCATGAGACTAAGTTTTTTAAAATATATATATATATATATATATATATATATATATATATATATATATATATATATATATATAAATCTTAACAGCCCTGAACCTTTAGGGGTCTTGAGGCTAAATTTTGTACGACATATACTTCAAGAACTACGCACACCTGATTTTCATTTTAATGAGATACGTAGGCAGTCCTCAATGGATTCGGTGATCTTAAAATTTTTTGGATATCTTTCGTTCTAAAAAAAAAGAAAAAAAATTCTTCAAAAAATAAAAAATGTTATTCAAAAATAAAAAAAATTGTTTCTCATATTTAAAATAATAATACTAATAATAATAATAAAAATAATAATAAAGGCATATTTCTTCGTGTCTTCAATTTTTTTGGACTACGCAAGATCTGATTCATGTCTTGGCATGATACGTAGGCAACCCTCTAAAGGGTTCGATCAAATTTTTTTAAAAAAGTGCGCCTAGAAAGCCGGGATGAAATATAAAGTCTTCCCTAATAGGTTGGAAAATGTATCTAGAAGCATAACATACAACGTGACATTATGATATATAACACTCACCCGTTTGCTACTTGGTGATAGAAAGATAAAGTAGGTGGTTGGTTTGTTGTTTAAACTGGCATCACATTCGTAATGCCAGATACAAGGGAAAAAAAAAATGACCTGCAAAGAGGGTGTAGGGTCTGACAGTGAGGAGGAGCAAAATTAATTGATTTCGCCAGAATTAGCATCAATGGAAGAGGTTAAGTTATTGAAACAATAGATGGTGGAACTGTACCAAGCTTGGTTAAATGGACAAGCCCCGCCTTCCTCAATCCCTAAACTTGTGAATATGAATGATCCAAATCCTGCTCAAGCTCAAACTAATGATCCTTATGTTAATGTGTCTAGTGCAATAGGTACTTCTACCATGGGCCCACCAAATTCGTCTGTCATAAATAACCCATTTTTCACTTCTGTAGCACCAACTACTGCGGGTCTTCAATGACAGCACAGAAAAATATGGGGCAACCAAGTCATGATCTGTTGTATCCTCTTGAAATGACTTTCAAACCTCAAAATTCACATTATCATGCTCATCAACATGATTCTCCTATCGTGGTTGAAAAGATTGTTAAGAATGAGAAACAAGATGAGATGACTAAGAAAGTAAGAAGCTTGGAGCAGAGTATGAGAAATATGCAAGGATTGGGAGGACCAAAGAGTGTTTCATACAAGGATTTGTGTATGTTCCTGATGTCTATTTGTCGTTGGGGTTCAAAATGTCAAAGTTTGACAAATACGAAGGTCATGGCAATCCTGTAGCTCGCTTGAAAAAGTTTTGTAATCAATTAAGGGGAGCAGAAGCAAAAGAAGAATTGCTCATGGCTTACTTTGGAGAAAGCTTAGAAGGGGTAGCTTCTGAATGGTTTATTGACCAAGACATTTCCTATTGGCACGTGGGGGATGACATGGCTCGGGATTTTGTTCAACAGTTTCAATATAACATCGAGATAGTCCCAGATCGCACCACACTAACTAATATAATATGAGAAAAAAAGACAACTGAAAGTTTTCGAGAATATGCTATTAGATGTAGAGAACAGGCTTAGACTATCGATAAAAGAGTCTGAAATGATTGATATCTTTCTGCATGCACAAGAACCTGATTATTTTCATCATTTTTTTTCTACTATTGAAAACACATTTGTCGAGGTCATTAAAATTGGAGAGATAGTAGAGAGTGGAATTAAGTCCGAAAAGATTATCAGCCAAGCCGTTTTAACAGCAACAACACAAGCAATTCAAAGTGGTTCAGGAAGATTTGGTGGAAACAAAAGAAAAGAAGATATAACAACTATTATACCAAGTCCACGACAAAATTGGAGAGATGTGTGTCACCTTTACGCACAATCTCAGTCCCAAATTTATGTCCAAGACCCATATAACCATCCACGACACTATATTCCACCAAAAAAATCCATTATATTTCATTCCATCTCATCAGTATACTATCTATAATGCACAACCATATGTTCAGACTCCTTCTTACCCGCAATAGCGTGCACCAATCCCTCAAAATCATTCTCCAATTCTCCAAACATACCCAAGCCCCTCTAGACTCGATTTTCTCTCTAATCCAAACAATGAAAAGAGACAGAAGCTAAGGGATAGTTTCACACTAATTGGAGAATCATACACCAGTTTATTCCAAAAACTGAGACAAAAGGACATGATCACTCATCTTCTTGGTATACCCTTAACCCACAATCAAGAAACTTTGACCCTAATATACGATGTGTATATCATTCTGATGTTCAGGGTCAAGTACTGAAGATTGTTGTGCTTTGAAAAGAGAAATAGAAAAAATGATTCAAGATAAATTGATTATAGTGCAGAATGTTGATCGTAGTGGAAGCTCTAGTCATGTTGATATGCAAATCAGTGGCTAAGTTGTCAGGCTGAGCAATTGAGAAGTCACCCCTCTCCCTACTAGGAAAAGGTCTAGTAGTTTTTTTTATTTTCTTTTCTGTTACCCGAATTGTTTTAGGGTTGTAGTTTAGGACCTATCTTGTCTGATTTTCTTATCGTTTTTATTCAAACCCTTCTATTTTTCTGTCAACAAAATGTGTAACCCTTTTATTTTTATTTTTTCAAAGAGCTCTTTCTATGGTGATTCTGGTAATAGGATAAGCATGTTGAATTTTCAGTCAGATCTTAAAACCCAATGTAATGCTGAAACATTCGATCAAGAACCTAGAGTTAAAAAAAATGTGTAAGAAAAATAAGTAAAGTGTTGAGATGTTTTGGGGATCTAGTTACATCCTCACTTGAAAGTTTTGAGGCAATCACTTTACGAATAAAAAATGACTTGATCTTCAATGAGAAGGTTCAACTCAAGAATTTTTGAATGAGATCAACCAGAGGATATATAGTTTCTATTGTCAGAAGAAGCAAAAGGAAGTTAGCTAAAAAAAAAAAGGTCATCTGTTGTGAGAAAAGTACAATACAAGTAGACCTGTATGGTTTACAAGTTTAAAAGAAGTGACACACGTGTATGTGCTTAGTCACGGTCAATATTGAAAATATGGGTATGATTTTCATATTCCATGCCTAGATTGCATGTTATGTACTTGCATTTTTAAAGATTGATATGACGAAGGCATTTCATTCTGCTATCCAAATGTTGTGTCATCCTTTGTTATCCCTTTTGAGCTTTTGTTATATTTCTTTTATATCCCTCTTTTGAAATCAAAATAGAGTTTGAAAAAAAAATAAAAAAAAGTATCAAGAAAAAAAATAGAGTCAGAAAAGTGTCAAGAAAAATGGAGTCGGGAAAAATATATCTCTCTCTAAAAAAAAGAGAGAAAAGTCAAAAAAAAAATCAAGCAAAATAACAAGATGTCTGAACTACGTTTGACCTGATTCTTGCTGTGACAAGATACGTAGGCATCCCTACTCTGGGGTTCGGTCCAACCAAAAGAAAATTTAAATTACCCAGAATGAAATGAAACTGGGGCAAAGTTTATTTCCTTAAAAAAATGATTCCAAAAGTTGTATGTTTCACCTAATGTTATGTAAATTTTTTAGCCTCATGCCAACCTTTCTTTCTAACCCTTTCCAAAAGTCAAGTTACAACCAAAGAAAGACCTTCAAATCGATCTTTGAGAATGTCAAGGCTAAACATGTTATGGGTACATGATATTTCATATTTGGGCATTATTTTCAAAAGAAAATGATGAAAAAATGAATGAGTAAAAATGAGAGTTTTATTGGTTAAAACCCTTTTGGGCACCATAAGGCGAAAGTGAGCTGAGAAAGAAATGAAAATAAGATAGGTGTTGCAAAAACCTATTAAGGTGACACTAGCCGAAGGAGGATTGTGATTTAGAGAGAACATATTCAAGATTGATTCCATTTCAAATTTAATGAGTGAACAAAAGGTGTCATGATTAGTATAGGTAGATCAGGTTGTTTAATTCAAAATGTATGTCATAATCATTAGAGTTGACTATCATTTTTAGATATTTTTTTTTAATTTTATTTTTTTGAAAAGAGACATTCATTGTCTTTTCTTCCTTCTCTATATTTCTATTTTTTTTCTTCTTGAGCCAGTTATTCAAAAAAAAAATTATCATTGTCGTTTTTCTCGTGTCCTTGAGTCAAGTCCACTTCAAAACAAGTGAGAAATGATCTCAAAACTTACTACCAACTTCTTCAATTGTACAAAGCAAGATAAAAAGTCAACACGTGAAAGAGACATGATTGTGAGCCGAAATAAGACATGCAGAAAGTTTTGTTAACAAACGAGTCTGGGAACTCATGGAAATACCAGGATTCAAAGGGTTTATTTGAGGAGCATGGCAAAGCAGAAATACTGTGTTTATTTCAAAGTCACTTTTGATGATATGAGTTTGGGTCAATGATGCATTAAATTGGTGTAGGATGCTAATGTTTGGAAGCAAGGTTAAATATGATAAGGGCAAGAGTGATTGCCACGAAAGCTAAAGCCACAAACCTGCCACCATGTTTTTGAACTTACAAAATTTTCTTTGATGAAACAGGAAACATGTTACTTTCAAATCAAGAACTTCATAGTATAAATATCAAGGGTTGCAATGCCTCATTTCCACAGATGCAGAAAACATTATTGCTACAAAGGTTTGATAATCAAATTATGGTAAAAATTCAATCCCTAGGAGATGCACTTCCTAATCTGGATAATTCAAGTTTCATTTGTTGGGTGAAACGCTTCCTAATTTGAATCATCACTCCTAGAAGACGTACTTTCTGGTCAAGTCATTTCATTCAACCCCTAGGAGACGCATTTCCTAGTCAGGATATGTCAGTTTTCATGTGTTAGGTAACGCACTTCCTAACTTGAACCTTCAGTCTTAGAAGACGCACTTTCTAGTCGAATCATTTCATTTAACCCCTAGGAGACGCACTTCCTAGTTTGAATAAGTCAGTTTTCATTTGTTAGGTGAAGCACTTCCTAACTTGAACATTCACTCCTAGAAGACACATTTTCTAGTCGAGTCCTTTAATTTAACTCTTAGAAGACACGTTTCCTAATTTTGGTCATCAGTTTTACTTTGACGAGACGCATTTCTTTAGCAGGGCATTGATTCACACTCTTTTTGTAATTTTCAAAAATTGTAATCAAATGATGCTCAAAAAATTTTCTAGTACAAACTGGGGCAAAAATTTTGTTTGTATTTATTGAATTTTACTTTCTGCTCAGGACTCTCCTGAAGAATGAAAATTTATTTTTTATGATCAGGATCCTCCTGAAGAATGGAACAGGACCCTCCTGAAGAATGGAAATTTATTTTATGTCCAGGACCCTCCTGAAGAATGGGATGTTATTTTTCTGTTTCACCTTTTATTTTGAGTTCAGGAACATATTTTTAAAAATCAGAAAAGAAAATCCAGGAGCTCGCTTGAAGAACAAGTTGAAGAAAAGAAAGAGTTGTAAATTGAGTGTTGAAGTAAATTTCTGTTCGAGTTTTCGGTGACGTCGATCATGCTTCTTGTAGTTAGTTCATTATTCAGGAACACATGTTACCTTCAAATCAATGATTTCAAAACCTGAACATCAAAGGCCGTAATTTCTCAAAATGATATTCGTGAGGAGACACACTTCCTTTTTTGGTAATTTAAGCAACATTTGTAAGGAGATGCACTTCCTTATTTGGTAATTCAAGCAACATTTGTGGGGAGACACATTTCTTTGTTTGGTAATTCAAGTGACATTTGTAAGGAGACGCACTTCCTTGTTTGGCAATTGAAGCAACATTCGTGGGGAGACGCACTTTCTTATTTGGTAATTTAAGTAACATTTGTAAGGAGACGCACTTCCTTGTTTAGTAATTCAAGCAACATTTGTAAGGAGACACACTTCCTTGTTTGGTAATTCAAGAAACATTCGTGGGGAGATTCACTTCCTTATTTGGTAATTCAAGCAACATTTGTAAGGAGACGCACTTCCTTGTTTGGTAATTCAAGCAACATTTGGGGGGAGACGCATTTTCTTGTTTGGTAATTCAAGCTACATTTGTAAGGAGACACACTTCTTTGTTTGGATAATTCAAGCAACATTTGTAAGGAGACGCACTTCCTGATTTGGGTAACTCAAGCGGCATTTGTAAGGAGACGCACTTCCTGATTTGGGTAATTCAAGCGGCATTGGTAAGGAGATGCACTTTCTTGTTTGGGTAATTCAAGCGACATTTGTAAGGAGGCGCATTTCCTTGATTGGACAATTCAAGCAACATTTGTAAGGAAACGCGCTTCCTTATTTGGGTAATTAAAGAGACATTTGTTAGGAGACGCATTTCCTTGTGTTGGTTAATTCAAGAGGTATTTGTAAAGAGACGCACTTCCTTGTTTGGGTAATTCAAGCAGCATCAATAAGGAAACACACTTCCTTGTTTTGGTAATTCATTTGTATTTTTCATTTTTTGTTAGTCATTTGAATGTAAAAGACAGAAGTCGCCAACTGAAAACTCGACGGAATCTCACTCAACTTTAACTTTTTCTCTCACCATGTTACCTTTGAACTACTCGTGACGTAATTTTCTTCTAATCCGGGATAGGTGGGAGGTCCAAAACCAGGATTCAGTCACATTTTTCTTTTTATTTTTATTTTTATTTTTATCCTTAATTTTTAAATAATTGAAAGGTCAAAAATCATATCTTGTCTACTTCTTTGTATGAAAACTCTTCGAGATTCCACACCCAGCGGGTTGCTCCGGTCACATCACTGTCGAAAACCCCCAAAAACCAGCCGCGTTGCCGCTTACCTCGTCGAAAAATGGGTCAAAATCCGGCCATAAAATCCTATTTTTTGGCAACCCCTTTTCTTCTCTCCCTTTCCCGTCATCAAGAACATCGATGGCAGCCATCGGCGAAGCCGCTAACGCCGTCATTCTCCCCACCATGCCGCCGACACACCCCTTTCCCCGTCGCTGCTCGTTGACAAAATGATGAAACCGTTGCCGAAATCATCACCTACTCCGACTGACACCACCATTAAGAAATGGCGGCGGTTTCACCCTCCGTTTCTCCACTAGCCGACTCTGGTCAGCAATTGCCAGATCTAGCCGTAATTTTCCTATTTCCTTACAAAGCCTTTTTGGAATCGTTAGTTTATTTGTGTTGCTGTTTATTTTTTGTCATATTTGTCTCATGGCTTCACTATGAAAAAGAAAATGGGATTGTCAAGTATTAGATGTTTTATTAGTTAAAATATTAAATTAGTAGATATAAATTTTAAAAAAATGATGAGAACGATAGTGGAAAATCTTTATTATTTTGGTTTCTTTTTTTAAAAAAAGTTATAAAACATGTTTTTGACTTTAGGAATTATTTTATTTTATTTTGTCTCGTTATTATTAACAAAGTTTAATATTATTTATCAAATTAATTGATCAGTTTGAATGAATTTTTATTTTTATTTATTCGTCGTCATTAATAAAGTTTAATAATTTTTTATTAAATAATTGTTTTAAATTTTGTTTAAAGATTTTTGTTAAAGATTAATTATTTTAAATAGATAAAATTGTTACGAATTTACAAGTGACAAATCAAAATTTATAATGCTATACAAATTTAGGTATATTTAAAATATTCGTCTCAATTAAGAATGCGGTGTACGTATCTTTTGAGACATTTAAAATCTAAAGATGCATTTTTCGTTGATTTATCTAATATAAGATAATAGACAAGTTTTTTTTTGGTATAGTAAAATGAGCGAATTTTGGCCTTAACACGATTTATTCAAATAGTTTAAATCAAGATAAGTCAATAAAAGTACCCCGCTAGAACCACGGGACTCGAGGGGTGCCTCACACCTTACCCTCGGTCAACAAAATTCCTTACCCGGTCTTCTGTTTTTGCAGACCATAATAAAGAGTCATTTTCTTTTGATTAGGGATTCAAAAAGGTGACTTGGAACACCATAACTCAATTTCAAGTGACGACTCTGTAAATAAATTAATCTCTATTCAAAATCGTTACTTTAATTGGAAAAACCCTTCAACCTCGATCCCTCGGGCATAAAAGGGGTGTGACAGTGTACTATTTTTGGGCACTATCCACTTTTCTACAACTTTGACACTGTTAACATTGTGCTGTTAAAGAAAATGTATATAGTACATCAAAATAGTGTACTAAGCCCATTTTAGTCACTTTTTATCCATAAGATAGTTATGTTACTTTTTTTAAAGTGATGACATATTTTGGTCCCCATCTTGCAATGAAATTAGTACCTAATTCCAATTTTTTTTTTGGTAGTGTGAATAATGTGTTATGCATCGACGATTATATACATACCTCGTTAGGTACCATAATTTTGTAGAAGGGGTACACTTCATGCCTCATAAAACAGCTAGGAAATTGAACGCTAGCACCTCTATATTCACAATACTTGTGTAAGACATTGATCACATTTCTAAGGCAATTTAGGCAAGAAGAGGATGACATATCAAGAATGCATTGAGCTAAGGCATAAATTCTTGTGTCACCACTAGAATTGCCTTCTCCAATTGCAAATTTCTTGCCTATCGAATGATCACTGGCAGTCCTATCCGCCACACCATCCATAATTTCTCTTAGCTTCTTTTTGAACCTGTTCTATTCATCAGAAGCAATTTGAATATCGTTACGTAGAACAAAAGGACTATCTGGTTTGTTAATTATCGATCGATAATCTGGATCGGGGGATATGATCGATCCGAATAACGTAATAACTTATCTTTTGACCAAAATATAGCAATTCTTTTGCCCTGGCATGACAGGATTATTTGTTTAGCAACTCTAGTCACAAAATCTTGACATGACATACTTGATTTATTAGCTCGACACATAAACAAACCGTAAATTCTTTCAGAATTACCGCGGCCACCAGTGGAAAAATTGTAAAACTTATGAAGGATGATATTAGTATCGAAATAAGCCATTTTTGAACCAATTCACCAAAATGATATGTTTTTTTTTAATTTTACAAAACTAGTATAAACGTACTTCCCAGTAACGTATTACCTTATTATTTTATTAAAAAATGCAAGAGTAAAAACTGATGATGTTTGATTTTTAACGGACCATAAAACGTTACTTATAGTAACGTGTTATAAGTAATTCGTTACTATGGATAACATTTTCCAACCAAATAAAAATCACGCGCCTAATACTTTTAGGGGCAACCAATGCCCTAATTCTAAAAAGAAAAGAAATTCTCTTGTCTCTTTCACATGGAAGCCAGTGCCCTAATTCAAAGAAGAAGAAAAATTTGTTGTCGCCTCTTTTGACACCTGTGGATACTCCATCTCGTCTCTTTCAACACCTCTGGCTACTCCATCCATCTAAGTAATTGTTCATTCAGTTGTGTTTTGGTTTGCGGAACCCTAGGCTCAACGTCATAGAAAGGGTGTTTTTGGTACGAATTTACTCTCTATTTTTCTAGACTCAACTTGACTCTCTATTTTAAACTTCTGTATTTCTCAAATTTACTCAGCTATGCTCTAAATTATGATTTCGGAACAAATGAATTTAAATTCTTTTCAATTTTGGAATATTTTTTAAAGGAGAAAGAATTATTTGTAGACTTTGTTCATGTTTAAGAGAACAATTTTTTTCTTTTAATGGCTAATTAATATGTTCATTATATTCACTTATGTATAGGTACTTTTATATGGCTGGTAGTAGTTCATACAAGCTGGATCCTGGGCCACTTGAACCGTCTGTATTAACTGAACAACTTACTCATAGGTCACGGGATATATGGGATGAAAGTGTTGATATGATTCTTAATATGAGAAAAAGTGATGAAATTTTTTGGAAGCTCGTAGAAAAATATCTTATCCATCTACGAGTTTTAGAAGTGATTAAATTATTTGGATTGTATGGTGTTTATAGATGTAATAGGCCTGCTATCGACCGTAGTTTGATCACTTCATTAGTTGAGCATTGGCGTCCTGAAACACATACTTTCCATTTTAGAACAGGTGAAGAAACTATCACGTTAAAAGATGTCGAGGTGTTGTATGGACTACCCATGAATAATACTTCGGTACTTGGTACTGAGACGACGAGAACTATAGGTGATTGGCAAAACATTTGTCAAAGATTATTAGGTTTTGTTCCATCTCTCCAGGACTTTAGAAATAGTTTCCTCAAGGTCTCTACGCTTGAAGCGCACATGCTAGGTGAGCCACAATTGTCGGACATGGAAACTCGAGAAATAGTCAATCAGAAGGCTAGGTGTTACATGTTTTGGATGATTGCGGGTATGATGATGGCAGATACATCTAATGCTTATTTGAAGCTTATGTACCTGCCTATGCTCGAGGACGTCAATGCAATTGGGTCTTATAGTTGGGGTATTGCAACTTTAGCGTACTTGTATTGTTTTCTTTGTAAAGCCGCACAGAGTATCCAAAATGAGATAGACAGATTTCTACCACTACTTCAAGTATATCTAATAATTCTAATAATTGCACAAATTATTTATATATATATATATATCAGGTTTGGGCATGGGAGAGGATCACTGTCCTTAGGCCACAGATAGTAGGAAAAAGAGGTACAAGAAATATTTTTCCTACTGATTTGCCTATGGGTCCACATGCTACTAGATGGTTTGCACACTTTAGTTGAACTAACACTACTAAGCATGTACTGAAAGTTTATAAGGATGCACTTGATTCTATGACAGAAGATCAGGTAGATTGTGTATAATTTTTTTTCTTTGATTTTACATAGATTGTAAATATATAGACTCATTTGCTTTTTTATCTTTCATGTAGTTTATCTGGGAACCATATACTAATGACTTAATTGAGAGTCTTCCTGCATATTGTAGTGCTGGACGAGACATGTGGCGTGTTAGAGTTCCAATCTTCTGTTGGGGTGTGGTAAATGTTCACTTGCCTGATAGAGTAATGAGGCAATTTGGATTACAACAGGTGATTCCAACTCTATTTCTATTTGATTCCACCCATTTTCGTCATGATCATCGGGGGAGGCCAAATACAAACTGGGAGTTAGAACATGCACAATGATTACCTTTTTGGAACGAGCGAGAACAATATATCTATAATGCACCGGTCAATCATGTGCCACTTCGATATGACGGCCCCTACCTTATTTGGTTCAGATGTATTACTCGTCTTCTCATTGGTAATCCCAATCCTCATCCTCAATGTCAACAAGGTTATGTGCCTAATTCAACTGCATATGAAACAATGGTAAGTAGAACTTTACTTGTCTGATTTTTCTTTATCTAATATATGTTAATAATAATCAAAACCTCCAGAGTAGGAACTTAGATTTTCTTTAATCTTTTTGATGCTTGTATAGTTAAATGATTTTTAATTTAATTCACAGGCGCGTCATATTCATTCGATGGTTGATAAAGCTAAATCACTTGGAAATACGCCATCATATGAGGACTTATATATGTTTAGAAAGATGGTGCGGGATCAAAGTTTTGATTGTTTGAGATATGTCCACGAGGCCGACAGGATTCATATATCAGCCGATTATAAAAGAGATGGGGTACAACCTGATCAGTTATGTCCCCCTATTCGTAGGCAAGAGAAAAGGCGATGTTGCTGGAAGAAGAGAACGCGCTATTGCGAGAGACCAAGTGCCTGTTGAAATGAATGAAATGGATGAAGCAACGCAAAATGCCCAAATAAGTTCAGAAGATGATCAAGCAACAATTAATCATGATTTTGGTTTCACTTCAATGGGTTGTACTCAGGAATTCACTCAGGCTTCAGGTATGACATATCAACATACAGAGATTGTTCCATACATGACTCTACAGACTCCTCAAATATCAAGGTATCCAAATCTTTCATCACTTGATAATATATTTGGTAGTTATCGGCCTCAACATTTTAAGAATGCCCCAAACTTTACCTCATCTCCTGTGCCAATGTCTATTGATATCCCTGATGCCACTAATAATTTGGAGAACTGGACACTGAGATGGAAGATAATGAATTGGATAATGCCAACAATGAAGTTAACGGTAATGATCCGGAGGATGCAAGTAAATATTATGATACAACTATTCAGCATGATGAACTATCAAAGAAAGAGAAGTGTACAATTATTGCTAAGCTTTGTGGGACTAGTATTTTTCGTGATTATGTTAATTTTTTCTACTTAACTGCACTTTTTTAGTTGAACAGTTGAAAATCTACCTTTGCTTGACAGGGAGTCACTATGCTTACCAGCACGCTGAAAAGAAAAAAACCAAACAGAAAAAAAAACAAAACAAAAAAAGGCATAGAGTAATGGAGTTATGTTGGACTCTTCTTTCTTTCGTTCCCTTACACACGGTCTAGTCATAACTTCTGTGGTAATACATGAATACATGTTCTTTCTATTTCTAACTGCATTTGCTTGAATTTATCCTGTGAGAAAACACATGATGAAAAACACTTTCTGATTGAAATACTGAAATACTCTAATCTAGGACTCTTTATTTGCTTTGTTGGAGGAACATGAACAAGGTTCCATTGTATCAACATACATGCATCAATTTATTCCTAAGAGTCAAGAAAAATATTGAAGACAAGTGATGATTATTGGTTACTTAATAAAGTTGGTTAATTCTGTAAGACTATCCTTTTCCGTTCTGTAGAAAAAAAGTAAGCATTATAGAAATAGACCATATTAAAACAACAGCAAACCTGCCTGACCCATTCTACATCTTTATCAGCTGGAAAAAGCATAAAGAAGTAGATAGATAGTACTTACTTTTTTACTGAATAAAGAAGTGTTATTTACTTCTATTACCCTTGCTACAAAAGTAAAAATACCTCTTTTTCTAAAATCAGCAGGGGTAGCCTCGTAAATTACTCCTTACAATTCAAAAGCTGTAACTGATATAGAAAAAATAGTATGTAACTACGATAGTATGGCCACTCTAGAGGCAAATGATCACCAAACCCAAATAGTCTTTTTTCTTGTAAATTCTTTCCTTTATTTTATCAGTGATAATAGACCATTGTTGTTATATTCTTGATATGGTTTCATAATTTTTTTTATTTGTCTCAGTCTCATATTTTCTCTTTGTTAGAAAGACTATGTCAGCAAATTTAGCATCAAGTCTTTCCTTCTGTTAATAAAGTAGCATTCTTGTTTCTCTTCAACTGCCAACATGTCTACTAAATCCAAGTAAGTGTCAATGGATCTAAATTGTTTGTTATCTTTACAACTGTAACATGTCTGTAACGGTTATTGTTTTCTTTTTCAAATTCCCATGTCTTTGATTTTGTGCATCTTGTATTTGAATTGTTGCCTTGAGATGTTTGACATTGAATGGTTTCTTCCATGCTGGATTGTTATTTCGTGAGATTGTTATGATGTACGGTTTGATCTAAGGATCTAAACTTTCACTTTTGGCAAAAATTTTTGGTGCACCTAACTTCTTTCTTGCTAGTGATGTTAATTTAGTAGCTCCGTTGGTTGGCTGCCCGAACTTTTATCTTTTTGATGAGGGTTTGATTTATCGTCGTTTAATCTCTTCCCACATTTCCATTACATCCATTTTTTAAAAAGGAGAAAAAGATATTTTGGATGCTGCATTTTGATACAAAGTTTCCAACTTTGCCATGGGTTGTTCTAATTGCCATTGCAAATTACGATTGGATGCTGTGGGGGTGGGGTGGGGGGTGATCTTGTAATCTTGCATTTTTTTTTAATTGCTTCAAGTATCTGGTTTATCTAATTGTGGAATATATGAACTTGGACCAGATCAACTCTAAATGGAACTCCTAGAAACTCGACACCAGTAACTCCGCGGATCAGTAGAGTGAGCAGGGCATTAGCTAAATCTGATGCTGATTCACCCTCCTTATTGCAGCATTCACGTTCCGTTGATAGGTCTGTTAGATCTGCTATTACTTCCAAGCCTCCAGTGGAACTACGAACCTCTAAGCGTTGGTTATGTTCTCTTTTTGAAGTTTTTTTTTGTTAGCTGGATTAGATCTAAAAGATTAATTCCATAGTGAACTAATCTTTAGATTTAGCACATGGTAAAAGAGTTATCTCTTGGGTACCATTACTATGTAGAGAATGGCATTGATTTGTTGCTTTTGCAACAGTTTGTATTGAGAATTTGAGATAATGGATAAATTTGTGAGGAAAATATGATATAACGGTGACGTGTGGTGATAACTCGAGAAACCATAAGTATGATAATCATTTGGGAGTGCATTGATTACTTTTTGAAAAGCAACGGAATGAGTGATATATGACAGTTTCATTTAGTGAATTTGGTGATATATGAAGGTCACACATGACATAAGCTGAAGAAATTATTGCTAGAATAAAATATTCATCTATAACGGGTCACAACATTTGTAACTTTTCTGGAGAAAGTGTCCCAGGGAAAACAATTTTTGATAAATTTTGAGATTAGTTAAGTGTTTGCTTCAAATTTTTGAAGAGAAGTTTTAATTTTCAACCAAATATTCATTATTTTCTTTTTTTCCAGAAAATACTCAACCAAACAGCAAAAACTTAAAAGCTTCAGTTTTTGAAGAAAAGAAAAAACTGTAATAACCTTTCTTTCCCGGTGTTAGGATAAAACAGTTTTTACAATAGATTGAAACTTTTCCAAAACAAGTTTTTCAAATTTTTTAAACAACCGCTGCTTGGAGGTTCATGGCGGTTTTGTTATTCTGGAGATGGTGAAAGTTATTTTATAAACAGCTTTCGGAATAATTTTCTATTTTATGATTCCATCCATTTAAATTTAATGATTATTTTTATTCATATTTTGATGAGAATTGGTTAGAAGGAAAGAAAAAGATCTGCTGTAAGTATCGTTTTCAATTGGCTTACTAGTACCCTTCACAAAAAGCCTACCAATATAACGGGAAATACAAAATTAGAATAAATCTCGTTGTTAGACCTTGCCACAAGAATATATCTGCCATGTGGGCTCCTTTAAGAGCAGATAACTTGCTGGAGTAATACATGGCAATTTATAATCTATAAGAGAGTTAAAGAAGGGTAAAAAATTTCATTACATATGCTTAGTTTTATAATGAAAGGAAGAAAAATACATAGTTTAGCTAATTAAAAGTAAATACAACTTAAATGATTAGAAATTTTAAGAGTACCCACTTAAGTTTGATTACGAGTTGGACATCGACGCCTATCGTGTTCGATCTGCCTACACAACCCGCAAGCTCGCCTATATATTGCAGGACCATAATCTATCTCATTAGGTACTCTATTTGTCCTTTATCGATTTAGACAACGATAAAATTCATTACTTCTCATTATAAAATTTGAAGATGGCCAATATGCCTCATGCCCAACCAGAGAGAATGACCTAGAATATGTAGTAACATAATTCTCTATTGTGAAATGCTCGCTAACAAAATTTCTAGCTAGCCCTCCCATTCTTTCAGTAACCTTCATGACACGTGAACACGAAAAGTGCAAATTAGCCCATTTTTCACAATCACATTTTTATCATTTAGGGAAACACGATGAGGATTACCACCAGTACCATCAACTTATATAGATCTAACCTCATATACCCCAGTGGATATATTCCAATTAAAAACAAAGTATCTTTTTGAACTTTCATAGTTCTTCTCCCACTTTACTTTGAAAGTGCTTGTCCATAATTCCTTTTGCTCTACAAGTTGGTGCGCAGTTTGAGATCTACGGGTATACCGTTCAACTATTTGCTCCAATGAAAGTCTCACCATGGCAGTGACAGGCAAGCCTCGAGCTTTCTTTAGAAGGTCGTTGAAAGACTGAAAAATTTATTGTCAACACTCCCCATCTTTTTCCATCATCATGGCTAATTGTCCATTTGCCCAATGGAAATTGCATGAGATATTCATATGCTTCTTTATTTTCTTTCCTGATTTCTCACATTAAAGATTCAAACTTCCTTACTTGATAAGCCGAAGCAGCATTCCACATCAGATCACTAAGATTCCTGTTTGGAAAATAAGATTGAAAGTTACTCTTAAGATGTCTTATGCAAAATCGATGAAAGGCCCGAGGCTCCTGGAATTGCCATAACTTCGATAAAATAGCTAAGATTCCTTTTTCCATATCAAAGATAATACACACATCTTCTCTATCCTTTATCACATGTGCACTTAGTTTTCTAAAAAATCATTTCCATGCCTCTTTCGATTTCCTGTCAACAATAGCAAATGCTAGAGGAAGAATGTTATCATTTCCATCAATTCCAACAATAATTAATAATTTTATCTCATATTTACCATACAAATGGGTTCTATCTACTGAAATAACTAGACGATAAGTTCGGAATCCATCAATGCATGGCTTGAAAGCCCAAAATACAAATTTAAATATTTTTACCTCTAACGAACTCATTGACTCTTCGTGTTTCCATTCTACAACTGTTCCATGGTTAAAGTGTTGAAAAGCTGCAAAAAACTTAGGAAGCTCACTAAATGATTTTTAAAAATCACCATACACCAATTTAAATGCGCGTTGACGTCCAAGCCACGCTTTCCTATACGTTACTTGATGACCAAATATCTCATGAACCTTAGAAATGACATCTACTACCAACAATTTGAAATTTTTACATATTTGATTTAGAAACAAAGATGCAATTAAATTGGTATTTAGGTTAGCGTGACCTGTAGTAAGCCCTTCAGTCGCACATCGATGATTATCAAAATACATTCCTATCTTCCAAAGGTTACCTCCAACCTTACGGCCTCGAAGAAACCATCGACAACCTAATGATTCATGAAACCTGCATTTGACAATCCATAGTTTCTTGTTTGATGTTACAACTATAAATTCTTTATTTTTGCGCAAACTTCAAATTGTCACAGCCCGTTTCAATCTATATTTGCTACTAAAATACATTTCTTTTTTTAAATCTTTTTTGGCATCTTCAAACCAAATAGAACAATATTTCACCTTAGATTCACGGGTAGAGATAAAAATATCTTCTTCATTCTCTAATGTTGTAAAGTAGGGTATATCATAATTTTGTATTTCAGACACACTTTGACCAAATTGATTATGACCAAATTGATTATGAAGATTTACACCAATATCATTTTGAGGTAAATCTTCACTATCATTGGTATCTTCATCAGATTCACTTTCTAAGATTTCACTTTCTCCATCATCTTTTGAAAGTTCATCTTCCTCCGAACTTTCATCACAAATTTAAGCATGTGCATCATTGCACAAATCAAATTTATCCTCATCCTCTCTGTGAAAAAGAATAATGAATTAGTGTAGTAGTGATGCATCAAATTTCTTATAATTTAAAAAAAAAATACAACTCACCCACCTGATCTCATATTGCCTGTGGCTACTTTCAATGTGTCCTTGACTACTTAATCCTTCATCATATGATTGATACTCATGTTCATTAGGGCTTGCATCAAGTGATTGATGGATACTAAGTGTTGCACTATATGCAAAATGAGGATGACTGAGCATGGCAAATCCATAATTTTGAGCCAATAAATTCATATGATAACCATGCCGACCATTCATTTGAAATAGATTATCATGATTTGTTGGTCTAGTCTTTACATACATCTCCAAAATATTTATATCAATTTTATTCAAAAAATTTTGAGGAATGACAAGAAATTGTAGCAAAGACTGGTCATTCTCTAATTTAAATTCAATGAACCTTGTAATGTTACCTTAAAATGAGCATGGATATTTTCCAGAAATATCCCTTTGAATATTTTCACTATTTGTCCTCATTTTCTCATGCAACATTTCAACCAGTTCAACATAGCTAGTTGAAATAGACATGCTAACAATTATTCTAGCACCTTCGTTGTATCTAAATCCGCTCATTTCAGAAATTATTTCACCACTCCAATACAAAGCAACCATCACATTTTCTTCAAAATTAGTCATTTTTCTGCTATACACAAAAATAAGATATGTATTAGATTATTAAAAAATTAAAATAATTTTAATGCATTATAAAATATTGGCTAGCCATACCTATTAAAACTTTGTAAATGTCGTTTCCAGAATGAAGCACATAAGAAAAAGCTTTGGTTAGAATTGTAAAAATGTGTTTGAACATTCTATACATACCATCTCTTATATAATCTGTTGTCCTAAAACGTTATTGCCAAGAACGTTTTATTAATAAATCAATCAACAAGATTCCTATTTTGCAGGATTGTGATTTGATTCGCTAGAAACGTTACTCACAATAACATTTTTATCTAAAAATGTGACTAATGATTACAATTTTAAGGCGAAATTTCGGTCAAAAAAGTTGATGGGAGTTGATTTGATAGAATCGTTATTCGGAGTAACGTTTTACAGCTAAAACGTTATTGGTAATAACGTATTTAATTTCAGATTTGTACAAAGATTCTTATGTGGCAGAGCTGCAGAGAAACATTACTGATGGTAACATCTTATGTCTAAAACATTACTGCCAGTAACGTTTTATGTCAAAACGTTACTGTCTGTAACGTTTTCTATTCTAACGTTTAACAGTCATTCTGTTTGAGCCGTTAACTTTTTATAAAATATAAAACGTTATTGGGAACTACGTCTATACTAGTTTTGTAAAAATTTTAAAAAACATATTACTTTGGTGAATTGATTCGAAAAATGGCTTATTTCGGTCCAGAACTCGAGGCATTAGAAAGGGTTGAAAGTAGAAAATTGAGATTGGAATGATAAGAAGAGTTTGTAATATTGTAAGTTGTTGTGTTTGGGCAGTAATAGTCATCAGCAGCTGATACTGAGCTACTACTCTTTGGGCGATCAAGAAAAGAACAGTAAAGCATAATGGGTTATTCAAACTAGGCATTATGCAAAATTGAACGATTCATCACTTTGAGAGAAGGCAAACTTATAGATGCTGAGTGAAGGGACATTTTATATATTAGTACAAAGACTTGGGGAATGTTTGGTAGGAAAGAAAATATTTTTCCTATAGCAAAATGTATTGTTATAAAATATCTTCTAGGAAAACAGGTGACTTTCTTCTTCTTCTTTTTTTTTTTTTGCGTGTGTGTTGGGGGGGAGGGTAAATAAACAAAAGATATTTCTAAAAATATTTACATAATCTGGATAAATATTGTGGGAGGTGGGGCGGAAGGTTGGGGGCTGCGGGGATGGGTGCTATGGAGGTGAGATGAAAATAAGGGGTGTTATGTTGGAGGGTGGAGAGGAAACAATCGAGGTGAAATGTCATTTGTAAACTTATTTTTACTATTTTCGCTAGAAAAGCCATTTTTCTTATTTCTAAGTAATCTGTTTTTCCTACCATCAATGTGGAATGTCCTCATGTTAAGTTCACTTATTACAAATTTACAATAGGTAAATCTTCATGGCAAGCCTGATAGGTAGCCTCAAATTTGAAGAGTAAAATGTTTCCACCAATTAAATTGACATGATGGTCTAGAAACTTTTTTTTCGGACAAGGGTCAAAAATATAAATAACGTATTTAAAATGATTTATATTTATTTCTTTTCCATCTATTGAATCGCCAGTTACCCTTAACGTTAGTTTTTAGATTAAAAGTGTCCCTCTTTCCACCTATTGAACCATAATTGTCCTTTATGGTTAAAAGTGTCCTTTAAATGGAAATACGAGGAGCTTTAATTGCTAATTGTTGGGACTAAATTTCGAAGAATTCACCATTATTAGAGGATGAAAAAATTGAGTTGAACCTAGATCTTGAATAGATTGAAGTTTGTTTGCATTAGTTTTGAATAAAAAGTCGCACCTTCAAATAAAGAAGATATTATTGTCTTTTGAATTCATTCAATGTGAATCATCAAAGGAATTGGACATGAACAAATGATTTCTAGTTATTTTGCGTTAACAGCGATGAGTCAGATTATTTATGCTAGGGTTTATGTAGATCCATAATTAAATGTCACCTATTTAGAGAGTGTTTGGATTAGATCATAATTTGGTCAAAATAGCTTAAAAGTTATTTTTGGATTTTAGGAGTGTTTGTCAATTTTAAAAATTGTTTTAAAAAAATAATTTTGACTTTTTATCAGCCAAAAACTAGAAGTTGGTCATTATCTACTTATTTTTTTAGCTTATAATCTATTAAAAGTTGACCAAGTAAATGACTTTTATATCCCTTATAATTTTTACTTATTCCAAAATTACCCTCTTGTAGTCCATTTGATTTTTTTAGCTTATAATCCATTAATGCTTGTTTTAATTAAATATTTTCACTTTTTGTATTTACGGCGAACTAAACTCTAGTCATATTAGTACCTCTTTTGTATGAAACTTCTAATTTATGAAATATGATTTTTATGTATTTTTTTCATTTTTTTAATAGATTCTTTTAAATTTGGACAATTATTATTGTACAACATATGAAATTCTCTAAGAAAAAAACTCACCAATCAGGATATATGGAGAACACTCACTGAAGATATACAACTTCATAAACGATTTGTGAACGATTCATGTATATTTGACGATGCAATGTTCGTATTTGACAATACTTTAATAGTGATATAGTCATTACTCAATCAACGAGTAATATATTTTTCAATTAAGAGTCATTTTAGCAAACAAATAGTATCATTTGTGACCAACTATTTATCTATTAATGTAATTATAATGATTAGTAACATATATTTGTTTGATGATTTAAACTCTTTTAACCAAAAAAAAAAGATTTTTTTTAGCATACAAATTTAATAGTCATTCATGAAATATATATATATATATATATATATATATATATATATATATATATATATATATATATATATGTGCGTGTGTGTGTGTGTGTGAAATTGTAACTGTATTGATAAACGGTCTCCTAGTCATTAATTATGAAATTGCATCACTAAGTCAGTGTTATCAAAAGTGGGGGAAAAAATTAAGGCTGCATAAAATTTGTCTTTAAAATAAAAATTAATAGATATATAAACACTAAATTCTAATATTATATTAACAATATATATATATATATATATATATATATATATATATATATATATATATACATTGAAAATGAATTAAAAATATATATATTAATTTTAATTTTAATCATTTTAGAAATAAAAATTAATAATAATCAACTCTACATATTGTTAACAGCTTTAAGGGTATTTCAGACATTTTGATCAAAAAAAGTGCTTAACAGCACTTGTTTACCAAACACATCAACAACTTTTTTCAGTTTCAACACTTTTATCCAAACACGTAACTGCTTATTTTTAAAATAAATTTCAGCACTTTCAAAAGCACTTTTAAAGGACTTTTTAAAAACCACTTTTTTCAGTTTACTCAAATGAGCTCTTAATTTAAGTCGCACACATGTTTTTTTTTTTTTTTAATTTTATCAAAAGAGAATCAAGCAGTTTAATCTAAAAATCAACGTTCTGGTCAATTGGGGTTCAGTATAGGTGAACGAAGATATATTTTAAGGGTAACTTTTTTGAAATAGTTATAATATAGGCAAAAATAGGCCTCTATAGCTATAGTTTCAAAAATTATAATGTGTAGCTCGTGTATCAAGTATATTTGTATCAGCTACAAGTATCAAATACATGATTTCATTATATACAAAATACAATATATAAATACAGTCAAACCTCTATATAGTGACAACGTTTATCTGAAAATTTCATCGCTATTATAGAGAGGTGTTGTTAAATATGTATACTCACATTTGACGTTCAGATCTCATATATCTTTTATAAACAAAAGTATGTAAAATTAGAAAGATCACAAAATAAAAAAAGCCAGTATTAGTAGTTTTTTTCTCGTGAAGTTATGAAATAACTTATGTGCACCATTTAAGTACGATTTTTTTTCTTTAAATAAGATATTCGTACTTGAAATTTACTGTGTGCGTGACATAATGATGATTACCATAAATATTTTGGTATTTTACTTTGTGCATAATATATTTCTTACAAAATATTATTACATCATATTTGAGTATACTGCTATAGAGAGGTAATTTTACAAATAATCTATCGCTATAATAAATATAATTGTTGTTATGAGTAAAATGACGTTATAGAGAAATAAAATCTAACATAAAAAATCGATTCTGGAAAAAATCAAACCGCTATAGTGAAATGTCGTTATAACAAAGTGACGTTATTATAGAGAGATCTGATGACTATGATTAAACTATATATAATATAGAACCGAATAAATACAAAATTCAAAAAAATACAAAGTACAAGTACAACCATAAAAAGTTTGTCATAAGAATTAGATATAAATTACATACAATTGATATACGGACGAGATTGGGTAAGAATTAGATATAAATTACATACAATTGATATAAGGACGAGATTGGGAGAGGGAGATGAGAATGGCGAAAGAGGGGATAGAGAGGAGAAGGAGAGGCTATTAAACACTAAGTCAAGTGTTTTTTTGAACAATAGCTATGTCTCATAAATATGTAGCTATGTTTATCATGCCATATAGTTTTTCCTTTTTATAAATCAAGAGCTAATGTCAAGGGTTGGAGCCCGATACGTAGAAAAAGAATAAACTTAAACCATTTCAAAACATGTTAAAAATATTTTAACCCTTTTTGAATAGTTTAATTTCAATCTCCAATTGAAAATCAAGTCAGGTTTCAATATCAGTGATTGACGGAGCACCCTCCAAGAAATTTCCTTGTAGAATAATAACATTAAATTTCATAGAAAAATCATATTAGTAAATTTAATGTTCATACCACCAACCTCAAATATGGTATCTAGGTTTCCTTCCCTGTCTTTTGTAAGAAAATTTCATCCATGATCAATTAACGTTGTATTTATTACACAAAAATTACTTTTCTTTTCATTGCACCAAAGTCATTTTATATTGCTCCGGCCATCACAAAAATCGCTTTGGCCGGATTTTATAATAATCTCACCTAGAAAATGATGTGACAATTTTAATTAATGTATTTTCTTAACTATAACTTAGATAACTATTTAATTTTATACAATACATTAATTTTTATATATATCACAAATATTTGTATAATTTTTCATGAAAATGTTAATTATCTTTAATATACTAATTAACTTGCTCTTTTTTTTTAAAGAAAGTCATGAATTCAAACCTATTATTCAGAAAACCTAACTATGAGATCTACCTGTATATACATATTTTTTTTTTTTTATTAATTTTATTCACTTGATTAAATTAAACGTATAAATAATTTTAAGACATTTTCTTTACAATTCAACAAAATTATGGCTATCACAGTAACAGGGTAATAGGTTAATCATAAGTTAAAAAAATAATGAAATACTTTTTTCTACTTGCAGGGGAAAAAATAAGAGAGGAAAATACTCTATTTTCTTAAAAATAAAAAAAAATTCGAACCAAATCAGTATTTGCCAAATTGATGAATATAAATTATATTTGAATTTAATAATTTAAAAACCGATTTATGAATTGATTTGATTCTAGATTTAATCAAGAAAGAACCTAAACCGAACTATGAACACCCCTAATAAAAAATATTGCAGGTAAGTTTTAATATTAATCAATTTAAATAATTATATAATTATAATGCATTGCTAAATTAGCAAACTATTATTGTTTTTAAATATTTTGCTTACTTTTTATAATTTCTTTTCGTATGTTGAACTATGTAGTAAGTACTTGGCAAATATCTTTTAGAACATTATTTTTTCTTGTAAAAAGTTACTTTTATATTCTATTAAATGCATGTAAGACATATATATATATAATTCCCTTTTTAGCAGATTCTTAACCATAATTGTTACTTCATTTATTTACATTTATAGTATTTGTAAACAAAAGGTTAAAAAGAAAACGATATGGAGGGATATAAAACAAAAAAAGTATGCAACGTGATCAAGTTATTGGGTTGGGAACATATAAAATAGGTTAAGATATGGGTAATACATTACATTTTCTTAAACTAAAATTAAAATCTACTTAAAATTGTCATATCATTTTTCAGATGGAATTATTATAAAATTTGATCAAAGTGACTTTTGTAATAATTGAAGCAAAGTAAAATGACTTTAATGTAATAAAAAAAAATAATTTTTGTGTAAGTAATTATTGAAGAAATTTTCTCCTCCTTTTTTTGTGCTTGTGTTCATTCCACCAACCATCAATTACTGTTTATATCTTGATCTCATTTTATAAACTTCGTAAAAATAAATTTCCAATCAGTATTAGGCAATAAAATTCTGTCGAATCGTATAATTTCAAATTGTTGAGTAAAATTTGTGTTGTTCAGATTTATGGATCGTTAGAATCTCGTTGATAGGGAAAAGTTTCCTTATCACAGAATGCCAAAACTTACCATATGTAAAAGTTCATCAATTGCTTTAAAAGTGAGAAAATCGTCATATTGCTGCTTCTTGGCTCCTTCTTTGGCTAACAAGTCTTGTCACTCCATAATGTTCTTATAAGGCTTAGCTCAGATTTCCAGTAACGTCATCAAGTGCGTGTATTCCTAAAGAATAGTGTAACAATCCGAATCTCTTAACATAATATTAACGTGTTATTATATATATTAATCATGTGGTTTATGTTATATTATTATATTTTCACTCCATGTAATAATTTATTCTATTTATTTAATTTAGTAAAGTCTTTATTTTGAATAGACCATTGTGTCGCTGTTCTTTACTTATATAGAGCCCGTTTGGATAAGATTAAAAAAATAGCTTTTTAGCTTAAGTAATTAAAAACTTAAAATAAGTGCTTATAAATTAAGCAGATAAGTGTTTGGATAGAAGTGCTGAAACTGAAAAAAAGTTGTTGATGCGTTTGGTAGCACTTTTTTGTTGTTAAAATGACTTAAATGTCATTAAAGTTGTTAACACCATAAATAAGATGAATTATTTATAATTTTTAATTTTAAAATAAAATGTTTGAACAAACCTTCAATTAATGATGAATTCGATTAAAACAAAGAAGATGAAGAGGAAATGGGAGGGAGGAGATGAAGCGAAGCGACAAAGAGAAAAAGAAAAAATATATATATTTAAAGGCTACAAGTTTAGGATATTGTTGGAATTGGAGGAAAATATAAGAGATAAAAAGGTAAATGTTTTGATCAAACCTAAAAGAATTTTAATCTAAAAAGCAAAAAATTGGGGTACCCAACTTCTCACTTTGATTCTTTTAATTAGTTTTTAGCTTTTTTAAAGCATTTTTTAGTTTTACCTAATAACTTAAAAAGCTAAAAAAGAGATTAAAAGCTGCTTTGAACAGATTTTAATCCTATCCAAACGGGCTCATAGTAGTCGATTTTGTGTATGAAGTTATTAACTCATGCAGAGAAAATTAAAATTATCGGTTCTTATAAGTTATAAATTAACATTCACAATCAAAGACGAAGTAGGACAAACATCTCAATGATTGTAACACAAGATTAAATATAATTTGATCTAAAGTGTGAGAGTGATAATAATAATCCAACTTCTTGTGTTAGTACATGACACCCCTTTATGATTGCTTATAAGTTTTTGAGTGAAAACCATGCAGGTGAATTTTGTATCCATCACATGATCAAATAAGTTAAGCGTGCAAAATAAAGGATTAAATTAATCAAGAAATCAAGTTTTCAAAAAAATTATTTAATAGATTGTTGTTGGTAATTTTAACATGAGGAGTCAAATAAGATGTGACGCTATACTTCAAAATTAATCGAGGAGTGCAACTACAAATTTTTAGTTGAATAATTTGTAATATATTGTGATATGATGATTTACTCATTTGCGAATTAATATCATAATTAAAAGTCTCACATAATAAATTTACAGTCCCTACTATGCCTGATTAATTAATCAATTTTTTTTAAAAAAAAATAGTAAGAAAGGCTTAAGGTTTTAATAGGAAAAAAATCCTATTGATGATAGAAATTAAGACACCTTTTAAACCTTAGTCATAATGGGAAAAAGATGTTTATTGGCTTAATGTTGACATTAGATGGGGTGGTCTAATAGAAAAAACGTGTGAAGTAAATAGAGAAAAAGAACCCTTACAACTTCAACTTCAGTTGAATATAGGAAAAAAACTCAAATATGTTATCGAACTATCAGAAATGACTTGTTTATATTATTCGTTAAAAGTTTGACTTATTTATGTCATCATCATTATAAAACAGGTTTATCCATACCATTGCTTGTTAATGATTTTTCAAAAATAATTTTACCACAAAACGTCTTATTAGAGGTTCACGTCATTAATTAAAATAAATCAATAAGAATTGATTTAGTTTCTCTTACATTTTATTCATACTAGTTAGTGCCTTGAATCTTTGAGGAAGATCATCACCTGTCATAGCATTGAATGAGAAATCCTTGAAGCATAAACATTAATCAATCAAAATGTATGCAACAGAGAATGATTAACTAGTCATTTTGAGGTTTATAAGGCTTGACAAAAGAATATTTTAGGCCTGACTTGTTTTTTTGCAATTATTGGAGCTTCGCATAAGAATATCTCAAAATATATTCAGCTGCTTAGTTAACTTAATTGGGATAATCACAAAATTGTAATTAATGACGTGGGCTTCTAGTAAGACGACACATAACAAATTTGTTTTTGAAAAACCATCGTTAATAAGTAATGGCATGGGTGAACCTGTTTTGTAATGACGATGAAGATCCTAACTTTTAACAGATGACATAAATGAGTCATTTCTTATAGGTCAATGACATATTCGATTCTTTTCCCACTTACAGGGTTTGATTTTTCATCATTCTTACATACCTTGAAATACTTTTTCTAGAATTTTTTGTTTAAATTGTCCACACAACTATTGGTTGAAGAAAATTAGTCAAGAAGCAGTAAAAAGCTGCAGACCTAAAGATCAAGGCATTGAACGAATTTTGTGAAAGCTTCCACAAGTAAGTAGCTTTCGGATTTTTATTGTAGTTTATGTTATCTAGATTTTATGTAAGTTAGACTGATTCATGAGAGTTTATATAAGTTAGAATGATCCATAAGAATAGCTTTCACTGTGCATGTTCTAGCATAATGTATATTATACATAATGAATTCAAATAACAATTAATATTCAAGCAAAAAAGTAAACAGTGACTAATAATAATAGGAAATCAAAGATGTAATAGAGGAAGAAGACAACTAGAAGGGGATGAGATAATAGACCATAGAAGGAAGATGAGAGAATAACAAACTAAGTTAAAGTTTCAACATAATTTCCTTGTTCTTTTACCACATCTTATTCTCTTTTAATAAATCAATTGCTCTTTTTTTACCCCAGATCCCACACAAAGGTACCAATAACGCAAACACGTAAATGTGGTTTGAAACAAATAGCAGAATAAGTTTGATTATTAATAATTTTATTACTTCAATGATAGAACTAGTAACTACTAGTTATCTACTAATTATCCAAGTACAAGTTATCCACGCAAGTTACCCGCACTATCCGCATCCCCCTACAATTGGTATCAGAACTATGTTATTTAAAAAATGTACAAGTAGATATGTGTTAATCATGGTAAATGTTAGAAATGTTAATGTTAGAAATGTTAATTTAGTTAATTTAATTGTTGATTATGAGACTATTATTAATTACGTTATCTTGTTAGCTATGTTGTTATTTATTTGTTAAATATGAGAAGACCATTTAAAAATACACAAGCTTTTAGAGAAATTAAAAGAATTTTAACCAGTTACTACCCAGAATATAAGAAACTAAATAAAACAAAAGAAAACCCCCACAGATTAGCTTACTTAATTACCTTAATATCTAGCAATGAAGCAAAACTAATAATTCTTTTAAAATCTAGAAGAATGAGATGCATACCACCTAATTATGATAAAATTGAATTTCGGTATCCACCAAAATATTATAAATATTGTACGGATGAATAACATAACAAAATCACAGAAATATAAAGAACTAAAATAAATAATATCTAAAAAACGAAAAGAATTAAAAATAAGAAAAGAAAGACTACAATATAACATGATTGTTGGAGTATGCCAAAAATCAATAAAAGCACAAAAGGAAGAAATATCATATTTAGAATCACAAATAGATAGTCTAGAATACATATATCAACATGATCTATACACTATCAAGTAGATAAAATGAACAAAGAAGAATTTATAATAGATGAAAAAACATATGAAAACCATGAAGGATTAAAAATAAGAATAGTATTTTCTAATTTAGGAAGAAGATATAAGAAAATAGGTGAACATTTATATTTAAATGTTATAAAAAGAAGAATTCAAATTAGAAGATAAATTAACAGCTATGGTAAGAATAGCAAGAGAAAATGAAGAAATAGACAGGAAAAAGGAAATAGATAAAATAAAACAACAGACTACAGAAGAAATACGAAAAATAGAAGAAACTAAAAATAATAGAATTGCTAAATTAGAAAAAGAACTGCAAATTCTAAAAGATCTGTATGAAAAAAAACAGAAAGAAAAAGAAGAAAAAGATGAAGAACAAAAATTATTAATTGAGATAAACCAATTTAAAGAAAAATTAAAAATAAAGAATTAGAAAATAATGAAATAGAAATAAATACAATAGATGCTGAAGAAACAAATAATTATGATTCGGAAGATAGTGAAACATATACAGAAATCTTAACAAATATCGAAAAACTAGAAATAAATGAAAAACAAGAAGTAATTAATAAAGAAAACTTAGAAAATACAAACATGGAAATAAACACTCTTGATAAAAAGGACGATGGAAAAATAACACTAAGTACATCAAAAATAAGAAAACCTACATATAATTATAAAAATAAGTTTAAAAAATATAACCTAAGGGATGAATATAACAAATGGACACCAAAACAAATAATTAATAAAAATTATAACTTCTTAGACTTAGACTGTATAATAGTTGTAGATAAAACGATACAATTATGAATAGGATATATAACAAAACAATTATTAGACAATGATATAAATGCAATAGATACACCAGAATATATAGAAAGAACACTAATAGGAACAAAAAAATTATGGTTTTTAAATTTAACTGAAAATAGTAAAAAGGTATTAAGGAATGATAAAGAAACAGAAGGAACAACAGTAACTAAACTAACACCTATAGATATATTGAAAAAATATGAAATTGTTATAAGAGATGAATTTAGCAGTATGGCAACAGAAGAAAAAGAACAAAACAAAGAAAAAGATACAAATAGAAATTTAATGTTAAAACTAGCAATATGTAATATGTGCTATATAGATGAATATATGTGTGCATTTAAAGAATACTACTATAAGGGAGCATATAATACAGAAGAAAGTAAAGAAGTGAGAAGATTATATTTTAGTAAATTACCTGAACCATTTAGTTCAAAAATAATAAAGAGTTGGGATGAAGCAAACATAGTAGATACTCTAGGAGCAAGAATAAAATTTCTACAACAATGGTATAGGAATATATGTGAAAAATACAGAGAAGAAATGAAAATGAAAAAAACATTAATAAGAAATTTAGCATGTTGCAAAGATAAAATATCACCCCAATTTGGATGTGAAAAAAATATTATAAGAAAAGAAAAATACATAAGAAATATAAGAAATACAAAAAATCAAAATATAAGTATAAGAAAACAAGAAAAAGATATTATGTAAAAAATTATAAATATAAAAGACCATATAGGAGAAAGAAATCTATAAAAGAATGTACTTGTTACAATTGTAGCAAACTAGGATATTTAGTTAGAGATTGTAAAATGCCTAAAGACCCAAAAAGAAAACAAATATCAGAAATAAAGATAGAAAATGCAGAATATATGCAAATAGATTATATAGATTACGAATTAGAAAGTGAAGATAGTATATATGAAATTTCGGAAAATGAAACAGATAATAAAATAGATAGTGAATTAGATGAATCAAATGACTGAAGAAGATATAAAAATAATAACAAAGGAAGAATATTTAAATGAAGAAGGAACGGATTAGAAAATAATATTTGATAATAATATATTTGACGAAATAAAAGGAAAAGAATTAGATTTAAGTGTAGAAAAAATATTTAAAATACCAACAATAAAAAACATATTTAGTAGACGAAAAGAAGAATAATACGTAGTAAGCCAAAAAGAGCATGTAATAGACTGTAGATATGCAAAAGGTAGAGCTAGTATACCACTAGTAACAAAAAGAATAATTAATAAAGAAATAAATGATATAAAAGTAAAGACCCAACAAAATACGTACACCTTGAAGGAACGGAAATATTAATAAAATGATGTTTTAGAGAAGGAATAAATACACCAATAGAATTATATTTAGCAGATGATAGAATTATAAAACCAATAGAAAAAAGTATAATAACTGCTATAAGAGGAAATTTAATATACCAAAAATTTAAATTTATAATAAGTGCAAATCAGTAGCAATAACAGATAAAAACATAGATAAATCATTAGTATTATATTGAAAAATATCAGGAACAGAACTAACCCCAGGAAGTAAAATATTTACAGCATGATGTAAAAATCTATATGTATTAACAACAAAACATAAAATAACGGAAAAAATAAAATTAATAAAATACAAATAGAAAGTCCTTTCGAACAATTTGTAAAAACAATTGATAATAATGATTATACTTACAAAGACATAGATATAGAAGAAGATTTAGAAATAATAAGTGATAGAATAAGCACATCGAAAAGAATAGCTTATGAAAAATCAGAATCATCAAGCTCATCAAAAAGAACAAATTATGAAACAACTTCAATAGTTAATTTAACTCAATATTATATAACAGGAATAATAAATGAAAAAGAATATTTAATACTTTTAAATACAGGACAAAAAGAAAATTTATAGCAAAATATCTAGTAAAAAATGAAGAAATAAAATCTAATAGTAATATATGCCCAGATGTACCAAGAAGTTTAATAACTACTAAAGATACAACAGAAAAGGAAATAATATTAGGAGTTAAAAAAATAAAAATAGAATTTGAAATAAAGGAAGATATACAAAAAACAGACATAATATTAGGAATAAAATGGTTAGAACAAGTAAAACTCTACAATATAGAACATACACAATTAACCATAACCTATAATAGAGAAAAATTATTAATAAAAAAATCTTTGACATGATATGAAAATATATATATACTTATGAAAATAATAGTAGAAGGATATTATAATAGATATTATAGGCCTATGATAGACATAGGAGCAAAAGCCAACTTATGTAGATATAATTGTTTACCAGAAGACAAATGAGATAAGCTTAAAACACCAATAGTAGTAAAAGGATTTAATAATGAAGGAAGCTTAATTACCTATAAAGCTAGAAATATAAAAATACAAGTATGGGATAAGATATTAACAATAGAAAAGATCTATAATTATAAACTAACATCAAAAGATATGCTTTTAGGAATGTCGTTTTTAGATAAACTATACCCACATATAATAACTAAAACACACTGGTGGTTTACAACACCATGTAAACAAAAGGTAAGAGCAAAAGGAGTTGTTAATAAAATAAGAAAGAAAACTGATTGGATAAAAGAAGTGAAAAAATCACACAAAAATTTGAAAATTTAAAAAATACTGAAGACACAATAGAACTAGTTATATTTTCAATAAATAAAGAAGAAATAACTATATTTTCAATAGATAAGGTAGAAATAATAAAGAAAAAATTAAGACAACTATATAGTGAAGATCCATTAAAAGGATGGGAAAAACATAAAACTACTATAAAAATTGAGCTAATAGATAAAAATAGTATAATAACTCAAAAACCATTAACATATAACCTTGATTATTTAAAAGAATTTAAAATGTATATAGATGAATTATTAGAAAAATAATACATACAAAAAAGCAATAGCAAGCATAATAGTCCAACATTTATAGTAAATAAACACAGTGAACAAAAAAGAGGAAAAAGTAGAATGGTTCTTGATTATAGAAACCTAAATGCAAACACTATGACATATAATTATCCAATACCAAATAAGATATTAAAAATAAGACAAATACAAGGATATAATTACTTTAGCAAATATGACTGTAAATCCGGATTTTACCACCTAAAGTTAGAAGAAGATTCTAAAAAATTAACTGCATTTACGATACCACAAGGATTTTATGAATGAAATGTGTTACCATTTGGATATAAAACTGCACCAGGTAGATACCAACACTTTATGGATAGTTATTTTAAACAACTACCTAATTGTATAATATACATAGATGATATACTATTATATACAAAAACTAAAGAGGAACATTTAAAATTACTAGAACAATTTGCAGGTATAATAGAAAATTCAGGAATAAGTTTAAGTGAAAAGAAAGCTGAAATTATGAAAAATCAGATAGAATTTTTAGGAATACAAATAGATAAAAATGGAGTAAAAATGCAACAACATATAGTACAAAAAATAATAAATTCAAAAGAAGAATTAGATACAAAAAAGAAATTACAATCATTTTTAGGATTAGTAAACCAAGTAAGAGAATATATATCAAAATTAGCAGAAAACCTAAAATCATTACAAAATTTTTTTAAAAAGGATGTAAAATATAATTATAATGAAGAAGATAAAAAACAAGTACAGAAAATAAAAATACTTTGTAAAGAGTTACCAAAATTACAATTTTCAGACGAAAATAAAATATTTACATATATAGTAGAAGCAGATGAAAGTGAATATAATTATGGAGGAGTACTTAAATATAGATATGAAGAAGAAAAATTAGGACATCATTGTAGATACTACTCAGGAACGTTTAATGAAACAGAAATAAAATAGAAAATAAATAGAAAAGAGTTATGTTCATTATATAAATGTTTATTAGCATTTGGGCCATATATTGTATATAACAATTTTATTGTACGAACAGATAATACACAAGTACGATGGTGGTTAACAAAAAAAATACAAAATTCAGTTACAATAAAGGAAATTTGGGGACTAGTATTAAATATATTAAATTTACATTTACAATTGAAGTAATCAAAACTAACAAGAATGTTATTGCAGATTACATATCAAGACAAAGCTACACAGGCTGATATAATAGAAGATGATGCTTTAGAAAAGATACTCAAAACCCTAACTACACTTTCACTAAAAGTGGATAGTATGGGTAATGAAATAGAAAAGCGAAACACTAATGAGGTTAAACTGAAGTTTGAAGCTATGACTCAGATAACTCAGCAATGCGCAGAGCTATGTCAATCGGAAGACATCAAAATTCCAGAGCTAAAAGGAGACGTTGGGACACTCCATAAAACCCATAATGTTTATCAATCTACAACTGCAGGTACAAGCAAAGAAGTTAGTGGACAAAGATATCAAAACATGAACATGAACAAGATATTTGAAAAGCCATTTATACCAAAAACACAAAAAGACCCCTTATTCATACCCCCACAAACTACCATATATCGAGAAAGTTTAAACCAAGATAAAAAAGCCTATAACCATAAAACTCAAGCATACGTAGAAAATATCCACAAAATATAGACTTATCTAAACTTTAACCCCAGATCTACAAACATTCAAGAACCAAATACAGATTATATAACCTAAAAGTTAAAAGGATACAATAAGTTAATTGCATTACCATAAACTAGCCCAAATCTAGTTAAAATATGTTTCAGTTATGGACTACTTAATACTGTATATACCTAATACGGAAGTGAATTAGCAGCTATACCAGAGATATATAAAGCAATTATACTTACAAAAAGATAACTAAAGGCAATCTATTTTTTGTAAAGTTCTATACAACATCAGTAGAGATATTATATGATGAGATTAAATAAGTTATACAAGTGAAAATAGGAATGACAAAAGATATGATCATACTAGAAGATATTGAACCACAGGAAGAAATACCAAGAATAGATATACTAGATTTTTATGCAAATAAAAGGATTATTGGAATAGCCACAATTATCCAAGAGTTGGCAAATAATTTTCTAAATCAAAATTCGATTTGGAGTTATTATTCAAGAGACCAGTTAATGATATATTCAAATTCAAGAGAGTTACGACAAATAGATATGCAGGAAGTCCAAAGATGGATCATAACACTACTTAATCCAGAAAGGCAACCTACTACCAGAGCAATTAAGGAAAAATTTATTTCAGAAGAGTTATTGACCAGATACTGTAAGATAATAGCACATAAATACCCAGACTATTTATGCTCAAAATATCATGGAGAAGATAACGTTATACCGTAGGTTCAGTTACAATGAAGAAGAAGGTAAGAGTTAAACAAAACAAATACAGATGGACCGATGACAAGAAAGAAAGAGACAACAAACGAAGAAAAATCAGCCAAGATAAAGATGAAGAAAAGCAAGCAAAATAAGATATTAAAGTTGAAAGTGACATGTGAATAGTTTTCTTGACTTATGAAAGAAGAGTTATGAAAGAAAGTGACATGTAAATAGTTTTCTTTACTTAGATACTTAAATTATTTAGTTTTTTGACTTTTTGGCAAAGGTCATTAATTAAGTTTTGTCTTTTTAGGACTTTTTGTAAAGATTAGTCTTTTCTACTTTTAAAAAGTAGGACAAGTGTAAAGATTTTTTGTAAAGTAGGAATAGTATATAGTTTACGTGTAAAGTAGGAATAGTAAATAGTTTACATGTTTTTCATCTTTTGTAGATTATAAATAGGCAAGTCATTTGCCAAGATAAGGCAAGACTTTCATGTGTTGAAAGCAAGCCTTCTCTCTTGTACACAATTTTTTTTTAAATATTTAATAAAAACAGATATATTTCTAAGAAAAAGCTATGGATGAGCAAAGCACCGATTTATAAAATCTACCAGAACAGGTATTTTCATTTATAATTATGAATAGCTAAATTCATAAATTCCTGACAATCACGATATAATAAAATAAGCTCATGTTAGTTACTTTATAGTAGAATTATTCAAAGAATAGCATGTTAAGAAGTTTATTAGAAAAGTGGAAAAGGAGAAAAATTTCCAAGAACTATGCCATCCTAAAGGTGAAACCAGTGAGGCAAAGAAGCCGTGATAGGGGAGTAACCAGAGTAGAGGTACTGTTTAGAGAAAAAGTATCCAGATTACCATGCTAATAGTGACCGAAGAACATGTTATTTAAGAATAATCTAGTATATAGTGATCTAAGATGATCATATTATGTAATGTATATGGTTGAAAGGAATATTTTGAAAATAGCATCATATGAAATAAAACGACTACCTACTTATCTGATGGAATGATAGATAAATTCAAGATACTTGTTTTGTATGTACTTAAGGATATAGAAATAGTAGATATAAGAAAAATTATATATGAAAAGGTTTTTCATTTTAATAAAGAGTTATTAAGTTCTATAGAAAACTTACACTTATATAATAATAGCTACTGCTCATATTTAGATAGTTATTATTCAGATGGATATTACACAGATTAAAAATGTTATAATATATAAGAAAAGTTAGAGAAAAATAAAGTTGGCTATACGAAAAAATTAATTATAGAAACCAGCTTAGAAGAGGAAGAAGACAATTAAAAGAAAGATTACTTTGGATAGATAAAACTTTGGAACAACTAGAATTAAAAGATAGTTTAGATTATGATTTAGACATAGAATTATTCATAAAAGAAAAAGATAGGATAATTAACGAAATAAATAACCTAGAATTTAATATCAGATATAGTATAATTAAAATAACTTATTATGAAGAAATTTGCAGTATTACAACTACTATAGGATAAAATGATAAACTACGAATACTTAGAATATTGGAGACAAGATATGGAGCAAATAAGATTAATAGAAACACTTATGAAAAAGAATCTACTTGACTACATAAAAACTAGAAATATGGAACATATAGTATACCTTAAAATAATATAGAAGAATTTATAAGGTTAAAAAAATAACTAAGAAATGCTATGACATAGCATTTCATTTAACATGATAAATCTAGTAAGTACTAGTTATCTACTAATTATCCAAGTACAAGTTATCCACGAAAGTTACCCGCACTATCCGCACCCCTACAATATAGAGCCAATAACAATCTCCAATAATTATATACTTGAAAATTGCTGCCATATGCAATTCGTAATCCATGCACTAAACTCATCAATTCAGCCATTTTATTTGTTTGAGAATTTTAGGACTCCATTCGTATAGCCTAAGACTCAATTTCATTTGCTTTCCCAATAAATGCCTCCTAGCTCATCATACTGTGGGCGATGCAATTTTATTAAATTTAAATCCATACAAAATTCAGATTATATTAAATTCAAAATATATTAGTCCCAAATAAATATTGTGGATTAATATAATTGAATTAATCATATAAGTCCAAATGTGTATGAATTTAAATAAGGCCCAATATTTATTGGGTTAGTCCATTAATTTGGGCTACAAATGATGAGCCCACTTTACTAAACCCAAGATATTGTCATATTCTAGAGGCCTAAATAAGCGTCACATGCCAAATGACGTGGCATGCCAAGTCAAGTGAAGGAGCCAATAGGACCGTGCCACATGTCAAAATGATGCAACAGGCCCATGAAATAAAAGCCTATAAAAAGGCGCCACATCACTCAAATCTGATTGTTCAAAGGAAGTCCATATTGATTATGACTCTTCCTTTTTCATAAGTATAAATAGGGGTCTCATAATTCAAAAAAGAGGCCCCCCAGAATTCTAACAAGTAGCAAGAGAAAGCTCGTGGATCAAACGCCATAATTTCTCTAAAAAGCTCAGGCATTCAAATCAAGTTCATCAAGATTCAAGATCTAAACCGCAATATTCAAGAACAAGCTCAAAAGCCCTTGAATTCAAGCACAAGTCAAGATCAAGTCCCTCAAGTTCAACAAATCAAGTTCAAATTCAAGATTAAGCTTCAAGCCCTTGAATTTATATTTGAAAAGGTGAATCAGAGGATTCATAGAGATTGTAACACTCGCATAGAAATCAATAAAATTGATTGTTGCAATATTTTCTTGTCTTGAATTATTTATTTTTTGGCGTTAAAAATTTTACTGTCCAACAAATTCTAGCACGCCCAGTGGGACAATCTCTACCTTTCATCTGAAAATTTTCATACTTCAAAGTTTAAGAACAACGAAATGACTTCCAAGAAGGTCAATTCTCAATCAACTTCTTCCAAGGCTGCAGATTCAAAGTTCTCTGCTGAAGTAGAAATCATCCTTGGTGTTACTTTTGGAAGCCTGGGAGCTGTCACAAGAAGCAAGGCAGGCTTGCTAGGACAACAAACACATCCAGTGTCATCCGCTCCAGCTTCAATTTTTGAATCTTCAACCCCAAAAAGAATGACGTCCAATAAAGGTGCTTTGGAAGAAGGAAACAGTGTGGCAGAATCGCTTAAGAAGACTTTAGCTCTAATTGAGCATTGCAGTTCCAAATACTCTGGTGGAAAGAGCGATGGTTGTTCAACAAATGTGTCATCTTCACTTACACCACAGAAGCTGAGAACTTCAAGGATCAACTTATGTGATAATCCATGTTACTCTTCAATGTCTCTGGTAATCATGCAAGCAATGGTAAATGATGCCTCATCTATGGAGGAACAACTTGCGAATCTGACAAAGGCAATTGAAGGCCTGGCCAACTATGTTCAGAATCAAGAAGCTAGGATTGATAAGATAGTGGATAGGGTGGAAGGCTTAATAGACGGAGAATCTAGCCATACACCGGGAAAAGCTCTAGAGGTTCATGAGATATAAAATCCTGTGAAACAAACACTATCGACTAAAGAAGTGCAAGGTTTTGCTGAGGGAATGATCCAGATTGGGCAATTGAGAGAATTTATTGAAGGGGCCCTCAAAGACAAGTATGATATTGTCACCAAGTCTTCCCTTGCATATGCCAAGGCTTACACTACAAGAATAGATAGCCTCAAAATGCCTGTTGGCTATCAACCCCCCAAGTTTCAACAATTTGAGGGCAAAGGTAACCCAAAATAATATGTCGCACACTTTGTCGAGACATGTAATAATACTGGAATTTATGGTGACTATCTTGTCAAATAATTTATTTGTTCCCTAAAGGGAAATACCTTTGATTTGTATATAGACCTCGAGCCTAACTTCATCGATAGTTGGGAAAAATTGGAAAACGATTTCCTAAATTAGTTTTAAAGTACAAGGCGTACAGTAAGCATGATAGAGCTCACAAATACTCGACAAAGAAAGGATGAGCCATTCATCGACTTCATCAATCGATGGAGAAATGCGAGTCTAAACTGCAAAGATAGGCTCAGTGAAGCTTCTGCAATAGAGATGTGCGTCCAAGGAATGCACTGGGGGATTCTCTATATTTTGCAAGGAATTAAACCAAAATTCTTTGAAGAGTTAGCTATGCATGCTCACAACATGGAGTTGAGCATGTCTTCTGCTGGAAAGGAAGGAGCGTCTATCCATGACCCTTGAAGGGGAAAGGATAAGCAAGAACCCAAAGCTGGGGCAAATTTGTCCCCAAAAAATGATAACAAAGAGTCCATGAATGTTGATGTGTCTCCTGTGAAGGTCACCACAAAGGTGATCAAGAAGCAAAGTGTGAAGACGACTTCTGGAGCATGTCCAAATCAGGAAAATTTAAATGAGATGAAAGAAAAGAAATATCCCTTTCTTGATTCTGATGTTGCTGAGATTTTTGATGAACTCCTTGAGTATAAGCTCGTTGAACTCCTACAGATGAAGCATCCCAACGAAGATGGAAGGACCAATGACCCTAATTATTGCAAATATCATAGTCTCATAAGTCACCCCCTGGAGAAATGCTTTATCTTTAAAGATAAAGTCATGCAACTGGCAAAAGAGAAAAAGATCTTCTTTGATGATGAGATGGCCAGTTCTCATCAAATCTCCATCATATTTGGCTCGCTTGATCCTATCCAAATATGTGTCGAAGATCATAATGAGAAAATATTAGAGACTGACAGGTCTTCGGTTAATGAAGGTGATAATAAAGGTTGGACTCTAATAACCAGACACAAGAAGATGAGTCCACGAAAGGAGTTAGTCGAGCAACCAACTAGGAGAAGAATGGTAAAGAAACCAAGGAAACAGAAGTTGGTTGAATTCCTAAAGAAGACAAGGGTGACGGAGCTTCACCATTAGGAACCTCGGCATCTGGTAACTTTAGAGAAATTCTTACTGAGTTGGTTTCATGGAAAGATTGCCCAAGTAAACCTTGAGGCGTTTTGTTTTAATACAGCCAAAGAGGGGGTAAAGGGTGAGAATCTACCCATGGAAGTTCCTTCATCTTTCGAAAGGCTGGCTGAAACTCTTGGCGAAGAGGCACATGTGTGTGATATAAAAATCACATTCACAAATAACGATCTTCTACTTGGTGAGACCCTACATAACCATCCCTTATACATGGTGGGTCAAATTCTAGGAAAAAAGATTAATTGAATCTTGATAGATGAGGGATATGAGGTTAATATCCTACCTATTCATATGATGAAGGAGCTTGGCATCGCTACTACGAACTGGACAAAAATCATATAATGATCCAAGGCTTCAACCAAGGGGGCTAAAAGGCCATAGGATGTATCAATTTAGGGATTCGCATGGATGATTTTCAATCAAATCCATTGATACATGTGATCGATGCCAAAACTTAATACAATATATTGCTTGGTAGGCCTTGGGTGCATGAGAACAAAATTATCTCATCCTCTTACTATCAATGCTTGAAGTACCTCGAAGGTGGACTAAAAAGAAAGATAGTTTTCAATGACAAGCCATTTACTGAAGCTGAGTCATATTTTGCCGATATAAAATTCTACTTAAAAAAGCATGTTGTGGATGAGAAAAGGGTTGAAGATGTCACCAAGGCCAAGTGTGACTATCTTGCATCTAAGAAGGTCGCGGTGAATGTTTAAAAAGTCACCACCAAGAAGCCTCTCTCCACTTCAAATAAAGAAGGTGTCGCTTCTACGAAAAAGAAGGAAACTCCCATTCTTTGTTACGTACCGAAGGTAAGGAAAGAGAAAGATCACCCATCAAATTCACAAGATAATGTGCTAAAGGGACTAACTTTACCTATCAAGAAGATTGATGCAATAAATCCATCCTCAAGACTTCTTAAAGAGTTCGTGGCTCAAAATCTACTGCAAGATATGACACTCCCTATGAAACGTACGAAGAATGGCTTTGATTCAAATGCATACAAGATATTTATAAAGGCTGGATACAATCCAAATGAGCCATCAAGGTTGGGAAAACTTTCGTCAGAAGGTACGACCAGGAAGGCACGTGAAGGCCTAGGATATATGCAGCCACCTCTAATTCACATCTCCATAAGAAGGAGGGCTTCTGTCTTTGACCTACTTGGAGAATCAATTGCAAGAAATTCTGTGTTCGAAAGGTTAGGACCTCTAAATAAGAGAAAAAACAACAAGTTTAAGAGGAGTCGTCAAAGGACGATGATGCACTCTTCACTTAAAATATAAAAGGATTTACAAAGTTTGATTCCTTCTAGAATAAAACGACAGACGAAACTAGTAGTTTCATGTGATGAGGTGCTAAAACCAAAGGCGCATACTGGGGTTTATACCAAGCAACACAAAGAAGATGAAGAGAGTGTTGTCTTCTCATATCATGTTACGATCTAGAATGATAAATATTTCTCATTTCAAATGAAGGTTGATGAAGAAATAAAAGATGCCTTTTGGTGTTATCATATATCCATCAATGACGATGATTCTCAAGAGGAGGAAGATGCTGGAGATGCTATATCACAACTTGAAGAAAGATTAAAGGCCACAATATGTCCCCTTAGGAAAGTTAATCTTGGGACCAATGAAGACCCAAGACCAAATTACCTAAGTGTGTTTCTAAAAGTGGAGGAAGAAATCGCTTATACGGACATACTCAAAAAATATATGGATGTTTTCTCTTGGAGTTACAAAGAAATGCCTGGCTTAGATCCAAAAGTAGCAGTCTATTAGTTGGTGGTTAGGAACGGGGCTCGTCCTGTTAAGCAATCCCAAAGGCTCTTTAGGCCAGAGTTAGTTCCATTGATTAAGAATGAAGTTAACAAACTCATTGAAGCAGGCTTTATTTGCGAATTCAAATATCCCACGTGGATTTCAAGTATTGTTCCAGTATGAAAGAAGAATGGCCAAATTCGAGCTTGTGTCGACTTTTAAGATCTCAACAACACATGCCCTAAGGATGATTTTTCAATCCCCATACTAGAGTTGATAATTGATGCCACCACTGGTTATGAGGCAATGTTCTTCATGGATGGTTCATCCGGCTACAACCAAATCCGCATGGCGCCAAAAGATGAAGAGAGCACTGCATTTCGTACGCCCAAAGGTATTTATTTCTACAAAGTGATGCCTTTTGGTTTGAAGAATGCTGGCACCACTTATCAAAGGGATATGAAAAATATTTTTGATAGCCTACTCCAAAAAAATCTTGAATGCTACGTGGATGATTTAGTGGTGAAGTCAATAAAGAGAGATGACCACTTAAAAGACCTAAGAATGGTGTTTGAGTTACTTCGAAGATATCAACTTAGGATGAACCCATTGAAGTGTGCATTCAGAGTTACTTCTGGAATTTTTCTTTATTTTATTGTCTGACATCGAGGAATTGAATTTGATCAAGCCAAGGTCGAGGCAATTTTGAAGATGCTCGAGCCTCAAAACATTCATGATTTAAAAAACCTTCAAGGAAGGCTAGCATATTTAAAGAGGTTCATCTCAAACTTGGCCAAAAAATGTCAACCATTTAGTCGTCTCATGAAGAAGGACACTCTCTTTGAATGGGACCAAGCATGTAGTAATGCCTTTGAGAGTATTAAATCGTACTTAGTGAAACATCCAGTTCTTGCGGCACCCATACCTGGGAAGCCGTTGATACTCTACGTCGTGGCACAAGAGAGGCCGGTTGGAGCACTACTGGCTCAAGAAAATAGTGAAGGCAAAGAAAACTCTCTTTACTATCTGAGCAGAATGATGACACCAAGTATTCTCCAATTGAAAAGATATGTTTGGCATTGTCCTTCTCAATTCAAAAGATGAAACACTACTTTCAAGCTTATGTGGTTCGTCTCGTGTCTAGGTCAAATCCCATCAAGTTTATAATATCGAAAACCATCCTTAGTGACTGAGTTGTAAGATGGTACCTTCAATTTCAACAGTTTGAGATTGTGTATGTTCCCCAAAAGGCCATAAAGGGACAAGCATTGGCTGACTTCTTGGCAGACCACCCAATACCTGATGATTGGGAACTAAGCGATGAACTTCCTGATGAAGATGCAATAGTCATTGAAGCTAGAACCCCCCGGAAGATGTACTTTGATGGTGCCATACATTGAGATGGAGCTGGTGCCGGGGTGGTGTTCATCACTCCACAAGAAGAGGTCATCGCATACTCTTTACCTTAACTAATCGTTGCTCTAATAATGTTGCTGAATACTAAGCTTTAATACTTGGACTCGAGATGGCAGTGGACATGAAACAACTGTAATTACAAGTCTTTGGTGACTCCCAATTGGTGATCAAACAGCTTTTGGGAAGCTATGAAGTCCGAAAGCCCGATTTAAAACCATATCATGAATATGCACAAAATTTGATGGGATGGCTTGGAGAAGTAACCCTCCAGCATGTGCCAAGGAAAGAAAATAAGCAAGTTGATGCCCTAGCTACTCTGGCCTCAACCCTGACTCTTCCAAATCTGACCCAAGTTACTATCCACCAAGAATGGGTAGTACCGCCGTCAAATGAGGATGTGGAAAACAAGGTTGAATACCTCGTTGTGTCTGAAGCTGTAAAAGAATATTGGAGACAACCTATCATTGATTACTTATGTTATGAGATACTTCTAGAAAATCCATGGAGAAAGACTGACATTCATTGTTGTGCACATCGCTTTCTTTACTACAAAGACACACTGTACATAAGATTATTTGAAGGAGTACTCTTATGGTGCTTGGGAGAGGAAGAAGCAAATCAATCTTTACAATAAGTGCACTTGGGAGTTTGTGGATCACATCAGTCTGGACCAAAGCTCCATTTTCACATTAAAAAGATGGGATATTATTGGACAACGATGGTGAAAGATTGCTTGTACTATGTTAGAAGATACGAAGCTTGCCAATTCCATGCAAATTTCATACATCAACCTCCAGAGGTACTCTACCCAACTATCGCATCTTGGCCATTCAATGCTTGGGGAATGGATGTTGTTGGTCCACTACAAAAATCTTTTGGTGGACACATCTTGGCCGCGATAGATTACTTCTCAAAATGGGCTGAAGTTGTTTCTTTCAAGGGAGTAAAGAAAGAAAATGTCGTAAACTTCATCCGAGTAAATATTATCTGCCATTTTGGAATTCCTCAGTACATAATAACTAACAATGGAAAGTCATTTGATAACAAGCTGATGAGTAAAATTTGTGACCTCTTTGGTTTCAAGCAATACAAATCTTCTATGTACCACGCTGTCGCCAATGGTCTAGCCGAAGCATTCAATAAGACTTTATGCAACTTGTTGAAGAAAGTTGTCTCCAAATCCAAACGAGACTGGCATGAGTGAATGGAAGAAACTTTATGGGCGTATAGGACAACTTATCGTATGCCAATGCAAGTAACCCCATACTCACTTGCTTTTGAAGTTGAAGCAGTCCTACCACTTAAGCGTCAAATACCTTCTATGAGACTGGCTATTCAAGAAGGGTTCACTGATGAAGAAAATGCTAAGTTACTTCTTGTGAAGTTAGAAGCTCTTGATGAGAAGAGGTTGGAGGCTCAACAAAATCTTGAATTATATCAAGCCTTGTTATCTCGTTCCTTTAATAAAAGAGTTTTCTTGAGGTGCTTCCAAGTTGGAGATCAATTTCTTACAGTAAGAAGGCCTATTATCACTTCTCATAAGTCTGGGGGCAAATTCACCCCAAAGTGGGATGGACCATAAGTCATACAAAGGGCATATTCAAATGATGCTTACAAGCTTATCGATGCAGATGGCGTAAGGGTTGGCAGCATTAATGCCAAATTCTTGAAGAATTACTATCCTTGAAGGAAGATGGCACTCCTCGACGCATGAGCCTAAACTGCAAGTCAAAACACTCTTTAAGGCATGAGTATAAACTGCATGTACACTCCTTAAGGCACGAGTATAAACTGCATGTACACTCCTTAAGACATGAGTATAAACTGCATGTACACTCCTTAAGGCACGAGTATAAGCTGAATGTACACTCCTTAAGGCACGAGAATAAACTGAATGTCCACTCCTGGCTCGCATGAGTATAAACTGTGTACAACTCAAAAAAAATATTAAAAAATGATGATAGTCGCTAGGTTGAAAACCTCAAAAGAGACGACCCAGGCAAAAGTTAGGACACAAAAAAACACTCACCCAGAACGACGTTGTGAGTTAATCCTCTTTACTGAGGTACGTAGGCCCTTGGAATTTCATTCTGAGTTCAGTTGCATTAGTGTCAAAAAAAATATGTGTTCCTGTAGTATCTACTATATTGATACCAAGTATGAAACTATTCTAATTAAATTTTGGACTTACTCTAAATATCTGTTACTCAATGGGGGCAACCCGTTGAAAAGAAAGAGAGTTCCTTCAATGGGATTTGGAATGCCAAAGTTCTCCAAGCCTACAACTAAGAGGATCTCAAAATTTCCAAGCCTTAAGGTGGACAAAATTTGTCACTTTGTACCTTAAGCTGGTCTCTTACAGTTTTATCCTTACAAGGATATCAAAATTTTCATGCCTTACGGTGGATAAAATTTGTCACTATGCACCTTAAGCTTGCCTCTAATGGGTTTATCAAAATTTTCATGCCTTAAGGTGGACAAAATTTGTCCCTTTGCACCTTAAGCTGGCCTTTAACGGGTTTATCCTTAAAAGGATATCAAAATTTCCATGCCTTAAGGTGGATAAAATTTGTCCCTTTGCACCTTAATCTGGACTCTTACGGGTTTATTCTTAAAAGGATATCAAAATTTTTATGCCTTAAGATGGAAAAAATTTATCCCTATTCAACTTAAGTTGGCCTCTTACGAGTTTATCCTTAAAAGGATATCAAAATTTCCATTCCTTAAGGTGGACAAAATTTGTCCCTTTGCACCTTAAGTTGGCCTCTTACAGGTTTATCCTTACAAGGATGTCAAAATTTTCATGCCTTAAGGTATACAAAATTTGTCTCTTTGCACCTTAAGCTGGCCTCTAACGGGTTTATCCTTAAAATGATATCAAAATTTCCATGCCTTAAGGTGGACAAAATTTGTTCCTTTGCACCTTAAGTTGGCCTCTAACGGGCTTATGCTTAAAAGGATATCAAAACATCCATGCCTTAAGGTGGACAAAATTTGCCCCTTTGCACCTTAATCTGGCCTCTTACGAGTTTATCCTTACAAGGATATCAAAATTTCTATGCCTTAAGGTGGACAAAATTTGTCCCTTTGCATCTTAAGATGGCTTCTAGCGAGTTTATCCTTAAAAGGATATCAAAATTTCCATGCCTTAAGGTGGACAAAATTTATCCCTTCACACCTTAAGTTGGCCTCTAACGGGTTTATCCTTAAAAGGACCCTTTGCATCTTAAGCTGGCCTCTAACGAGTTTATCCTTAAAAGGATATCAAAACTTTCATGCCTTAAGGTGGATAAAATTTGTCTCTTTGCACCTTAAGTTGGCCTCTAACGGGTTTATTATTAAAAGGATATCAGAATTTTCATCCCTTAAGGTGGACAAAATTTGTCCCTTTACCCTTAATCTGACCTCTTACGGGTTTATCCTTAAAGGGATATCAAAATTTCCATGCCTTAAGGTGGACAAAATTTGTCCCTTTGCACCTTAAGCTGGCGTCTTACGGGTTTAACGTTACAAGGATATCAAAATTTTCATGCCTTAAGACGGACAAAATTTGTCCCTTTGCACCTTAAGCTGGCCTCTAATGGGTTTATCCTTAAAAGGATATCAAAATTTCCATGCCTTAAGGTGGACAAAATTTGTCCCTCTGCACCTTAAGCTGGCCTCTACGGGTTTATCCTTAAAAGGATATCAAAACTTCCATGCCTTAAGGTGGACAAAATTTTTCCCTTTGCACCTTAAGCTGGCTTCTAACGGGTTTATCCTTAAAAGGATATCAAAATTTCCATGCCTTAAGGTGGACAAATTTGTCCCTTTGTACCTTAAGTTGGCCTCTACGGGTTTATCCTTAAAAGGATATCAAAACATCCATGCCTTAAGGTGGACAAAATTTTTCCCTTTGCACCTTAAGCTGGCCTCTAACGGGTTTATCCTTAAAAGGATATCAGAATTTCCATGCCTTAAGGTGGACAAAATTTGTCCGTTTGCACCTTAAGTTTGCCTCTAACGGGTTTATCCTTAAAAGGATATCAAAATTTCCATGCCTTAAGGTGGATAAAATTTGTCCCTTTGCACCTTAAGTTGGCCACTAACGGGTTTATCCTTAAAAGGATATCAGAATTTTCATGCCTTAAGGTGGACAAAATTTGTCCCTTCGCACCTTAATCTGGCCTCTAACAGGTTTATCCTTAAAAGGATATCAAAATTTCCTTGCCTTAAGGTGGACAAAATTTGTCCCTTTGCACCTTAAGCTGGCCTCTAACGGGTTTATCCTTACAAGGTTATCAAAATTTCCATGTCTTGAGGTGGACAAAATTTGTCCCTTTGCACCTTAAGCTGATCAATAAAGGGCTCATACTTAAAGAAGACCAACGCATAAATGCATCAATCAAAGGTCCCATACTTAGAGAACATCATCGCATAAATGCATCGGTCAAAGGGCCCATACTTAAAGAAAACCATTGCATCTTCAAGCAAAATTGGTCGGGTCTTGAGTAATGAAGCCTCCAACACCTTAAGCAAACTTCCACCGTCTTTAATAAAAATATAGTCGGGTCTTGAGGTGACTAAGCCTCGTACACCTTAAGCCGACGTCCACCGTCTTCAAGAAAAAAATTAGTCGAGTCTTGAGGTGATGAAGCCTCGCACACCTTAAGCTGACATCCACCGTATTCAAGTAAAATTGATCGGGTCTTGAGGTGATGAAGCCTCATACACCTTAAGCCGACGTCCACCATCTTCAACCA